>CM060405.1:9615339-10926670 GCA_030545235.1 Helianthus tuberosus | reverse complement strand
ACACTGTGTATTACACGGGTTTAAATAAATGTCATTTTGTAACCTTGTATACCGCAAGCGTGGCGAATATATATTAAATAATAAAAAAGTTATATCTTTAAAAACACCATGTATTACACAGGTTAAATAAATGTAATTTTGTATAGTAAGTAATATGCTATTGGATTCGTTTAAAAAATCATAAATTTGGTTCGGTTTAATTCGAATCAAATCACAAACTTTGGTTAAGTTTAATTCAAATTGATTAGAACCCCAATTTGAAAAATCAAAAACAAAATTATATTATTAGCTTCTCTTCCTAATTAGTGTTTTTTTTAAGTTTGATTTAATGTCTAATAAGTTATTTTGTATATTTTGTTTGTACTTAAAATTTTTTATATGAGCGTATTATTGTTTTTTTAAGTTTAAGATTATTGTTTTGTGTTATTTTTTAAAAAATATCTTTAATTTATAACTTAAATTTGAAGATAATATATTATTAGAAAAAATAGAATGATTCTATCTGAAATTCAAAGTAAGATAAGATTTAATATTAATTGATTATTTAATATTTAATTAATTGATATAAGATAAGTATGAAAATGCAGGAAATTACAAATGTAGACGCCTTCAATGGATGACACGTGTCACTTATTGGTTTCTTTTATTATAGTAGATAGATAGATTACCAGAAACACATGAATCATGCTCTTCCTTAAAGCTGTTGCATATATGATTATTTTTTTTTTTTTGAAAGATATCAAATTCTCAACCGTGACTACTTTTCTACAAACCTCACTTAATTGATAAGGAGATGAATGATAACTTTTGGTGTTGTTTTATCCAACAAATAATTGGGTCAAAAATCAAGGGGTGGACGACTCCATTTGATTGTTTACATTACAACAACTTTTATTCAATAATGCTTTTAAAGTATAGGCAATAGTTTGAAATGCGTCGTAATGTTGACAATAACTTTGATTTTTAACTTTGTATAAGCAACATTTTGCAAAACAAACTTAAAATACAAGTGTACGACTGAAGAATATTACATGCATGAGTATGTCGGTCGTTTATAAACACACTAATATATAGGAAATATTAGCGGTGTATCCATCATATCTCTACCAAACTTTCATCCACACCGCTATGCGAATCATGATTGCTAACGCAACAATACTTACACAAAACTTCCCATGACCAGGTTAACGACGTTTTTGATCGTTTGACAAGAACACTAATATATAGGAAATAGCAGCGGTGTATCCACCATGTCCTTATCAAACTTTCTCCGGCTTCGTTATCGGGTCATGGTGGGTCCTATGTGACGACTCGACCTAAAAACCGCAAACAACCAATACTTGAGTCTCGAGCCCAAAAAGGCGAGACTATATGATGGCAGTTCCTACATCCCATTTTACGAGAAAAGGGTCCGCCTATGAAAAAGTAAGGCGATACCCACCCCCGTAATTTATGAGAAGTGATCAACAGGGATACGTGGTGACATGAAATGGTAACATGAGATATCATTAATGTAAAACGCCATTAATAGTAAATGATAATTGTACGTGTAAACATGATAAGTCAGAGTATGATATGAAAATGACGAAAATTTGAAATAACGTTGTTTGTTATGTGCTTATATTTGTTATGATTAGTAAGATGGTGTTATAATAGCATTCGCATTGGTTCCTCTAAAAATATGTGAGTAGGTTACTTAGATTTATAAGAAATGGTTGTTAATGGTTTTGAGTGGTCGTGAGCAGAGGAAGGAGAAAATATATGAGAATGTTATTGTTCATGTTCATTTGTAAATATATGGGAAACATTATTCACCCCTTATAATTTTTTTAATATTTTTAAAAGTGGTTGTGAGTGGAAGAGGGAGAAGAGTTAATCATAGAGGTATAAAAATATTATTTAATTGAAAATGAGAGAGAAAAATAGTTGTTTTTAATGTAATTATATGGATAAGAATAAACAATCAACTGTGAATGCTCTAAGATCCGAATCCCTAATTGCTATAAGGGCTTCACTTCGAAGTGATTTTGGATGAATTCATCCAAAATTTTAAGATACCCGTTTGCTGAGTCGTTTTCCATAACGAATATGCTTTTCCCGAGAAAACAAAGTGATGATTTGATCTAAGGGAAATAAATTGAAGATTAGTGGTGGATTTAAGAACGGTAACTAGTTATGTTACCGGAAAAACATGAATCGTGTTCTTCCTTAAAGTTGATGCGTGAATTAATAAAAATATCAACTAAAGCTATCAAAAAGTGAGATTCCAATTCTTTCGAAGCTTTATTCAGTAATGCATTTAATGTATACCCACCATTCTGAAATGTTCGGAAATTACCAACTAGTCTTAATCCCATGAGTTGTGGTGTACAGGCATAAAATCGTAGTGTTGCGGGGCGTGCAACCAAACGACGGCCAAAACTATTAAAAAATGTAAAATAAAAATACGAATTTCTAGCACAAAGTAACTCATGTGACGTCAAACGTAGACAGACGAATTTACACCAACACGTATTAGAAAATCAAGAGGTAAAAAATCCTGACGAGCCAAATATGGCCGCCAAACAATATGTCAAGTATCAAGGGAACGACGACCAATTTAAAAAAAAAATCGTAAAACAAAAACTAATGAAAAAACTAAATTTATTTAATCTATGTGGAAAATTATAAAAAAAAAATTACTATGAAAAAGATAAAAGAAAAAAAAACACAAAATACAAAAGTACAATTCTTTAACATGAATTATTATATATATATATATATATATATATATATATATAAATGACTTTGATTTATTGATTGATTGATTTAATTATTTATTATTACTATTACTACTACTACTACTATTATTATTATTATTATTATTATTATTATTATTTTAACATTATACAAGCAATATTCATACTAGAAGTAAGCAAAAAATATTCCATTATTCAAATAAATATAATAATTTTTTAACAAAGCTTTACATGTGAAAATAGGTTTCCATCACATAGTTATCGGAGAATTAATGAGGGCTTTGTTTGATTTTACACTTGTCAATATGATTGATATCACATCTCCTAATCTCCTAATTTTCATTGAAATCCTTCCTTTAGCTATTCTTAGGCTAGACGGTATGGGGGGACGTCCCCCTCCGTCCCGGTTTGTCGCCGAAGCCAACACCACGCCCCCCTCCCCCCCCGGTCCTCGTCCTCAGCGTCGAGTACTAGACGTTTGAGACGGAGCATGTGAGGACAAAATTTTCCTCCTTTCCGATGCAAGTTACCGTTTAAAAAAAAATAAAATTTCCAAATTCAAAAATTAAAGCAACGGTCATTTTTCATTTTTTACTAAAATCCCTCCTAAAACTAATATAAAACCACCATTTTTACACCATTTTTCTCACTTTTCATCTACTACAACTCATCTCTCTCTCTCATTTTTTATAAAAATATTCCCTTTTTATAAAATTATATTCTACCATGGATCCCTTCAACAACCCGAACAACCCGAACGTCCCCAACAACCCGAACAACCCCAATAACCCGACCCAACCGAACGTCCCGAATGTTTTCTCGGTTCCGGGATACTATCCAACGATAGAACCGAACCAATTCTCTCAATATTCCTCAAACGTCGTTGCCGCATTCCAAAACTCACCAAACGTTTTTGCTCACCCGCAACAAAGTCAAGCCATACAACAATTGATGATGCGGAATGATTTTAATATCCAAACCGTGCAACCCTTTCAACCCGAACCGAACCCGACGCAACCCACCCGATCCGAACCCGACGAGGATGTCGAAGTTGTTCCCGAGACCACCCAATCGCAAAAAGGCAAACGAAGAAAAGGCAAGCAAGTTGCGGGTGAGTAAAGCCAACCGTCCAAACCAAAGGCGAAACCATGGACGCAACTCGAGGAAGAAGCCTTAGCGAAGGCTTACATAGACACGTCCACAAACCCGATAAAAGGTACGTAAAAATAACTTTTTTTTAAGTTTATATTTTGTAGTATTAGTTTTTTATTTTTTTGTAACGTATAATTTTGTCCAATATAGGTAATAATCAAACGGGTGAGGGGTTTTGGAAGGCGGTTTTGGCGAAGTTACTTGAGCTAATGGACCAAGGCCCGTATCGAGATGTCGACTCGGTGTCTTCTAAGTGGCGAAAAATGAGCGGGTTCGTCAATAGGTTTTGCAAAGAATATAATAAAATCTATTCAAGTGGGCGTCGTAGCTGCATGAGCGACGAGGATGTGTTAAAAAAGGCGTTGGATTTTTACAAGTCGAACAATGGTACCACGTTCGCACACGTTTGGGCGTGGGAAATTATGCGATCGTACCAAAAATGGGCACCGATTCCGAACGAGGTGGAGATGGCGAAGCGGCAAAGAACATCGGAATCCGGTAGTTATAGCGACGGCGGATCGGACGCGAGATGTCACATAAACTTAAACGATGACGCCGAGTACGACGAAGAAGACACTACAATAAAGTAACACTTTTAGCGGCGACGGCAATAGCGGCGACAGGCCCAATGTCGCCGCTATTGGTTGATCCGCGTCCCACCACCTAACATCAATCCCTAGCCGTTGATCCTTACCATGATCCAACGGTTGGGGACTTACGAACCAATAGCGGCGACAAGTATAGGGTATTAGCGGCGACGTAGTGTCTCCGCTAAAGATCTGTGGACCCTCATTAAACCCCAACCATTGATATCTTATCTCGATCGAGACCAATAGCGGCGACGGATAACCAATAGCGGCGACAGGTTGTCGCCGGTAATGCCCGGACGACATAAGTCTGCACAACTCGCATTTTTTCCCTCTTTCCTCACTTTCCCCCTATTTCTTCTTCTCTCAGGCGACGGATTCTGGCGATTATACCCCAAATCGGTTAGTTTAAGTTTGTATGTTGTTAAATTTCTTCTCTATTTTGTTATATACATGTTATAGTCTATAAATTTTGTGTGTTTTTGTGTTTATGCTAGATCGGCTCACCACCATCACCTCTCCATTCACCACCATCACTTCTCCGGTCACCACCTCGTCTCCGCGGTCTACATCTACTTGAAAGCTTGAAATTACGGTTAGTTTTATATGAATTTTTTCAAAGTTTAGAAATTGTATAATTTTTTGTTTAGTTATGTAAATGTATATGTAAGGATGTATGTTTGTATGTAAATGTTTGTGAAAATGTATAATGTAGGTGTATTTGGTGAAAATGAGTATATGTAGGTGTATGTATTTGTGTATGTAGGTGTATGTAAGGATGTATGTTTGTATGTAAATGTTTGTGAAAATGTATAATGTAGGTGTAATTGGTGAAAATGAGTATATGTAGGTGTATGTATTTGTGTATGTAGGTGTATGTATGTGTATGGAGGTGTATGTAAGCATGTATGTGGGTATGTAAGTCTATGATTGAATATATGTATGTAGGTGTATGTAAATGATGAAAAGTTGTGCATGTAAATGTTTGCAATTGGTGAAAAATCTGTATGTTAGTATGTATGTTTGTATAAAGTATGCAAATGTGTATGTATAAATTTTGTGGTTTTGATCAAAATATGTGTTTGTAAGTATGTATGTGTATGTGTAAGTATGTACATGTGTTTTATAAGTATGTATTTGTGTTGGTAGTATGTTAATATGTGCGTATAAAGTATGTAAATTTGTGTATGTAAGTATGTATAAAGTATGTGTTAATGTGCATACATTATGTTTAAGCTTTATGATTTCTATGTTTATGGTCACGTTTGAAAAAAAATATGTTTAAGTTGATAATTTCTATGTTTATGTTTAGGTTTGAGAAAAAAATATATTTAAGATGATAATTTGAATGTTGTTTATGTGTAGGTTTGAAAAAAAAAGTATAAGTTTGATAATTAGTATGTTTGTGTTTAGGTTTGAAAACATTTATATTTAACTTTGACAGATATATATTAGTTAGGAAATACCCCCCTTAAATTAAAATTTTCATTTAAAACCATCATGAAGAACATTACAAGTTTAAAAAATCGTGCCTGATAAGAAAATACCCAATCGAAATTGAAATCATGATTTAAAACATAACGTGCCGCCCAAAATTTAAAACAATCATTAAGAACATAACAAGCTTAAAAAACTGCGCCTGTGTTTGAATTCATCATTTTAAACATAACGAGCTTAGAAATACCCGCCCGAAATTGATTTAGAAATTAATTTCGGGTTGTCCCCGTTTAACTTGGGACTGCTTTTTGAATACTTCATCTCATTTAGGATGTGAATGTGTATTACATGATTGTTTGTTTAAGAAGGATTCGGTTATCATTTTCTCTTTGCTCCTCGGGTATATATATCATTACATATATACTTGGGAGCTAAGAGGTAATGTTGCCGAATTTTTCTTAAACAAACAATCATGTAATACACATTCACATATGAGATAAAGTGTTCAAAAAGTGGGTTTAGCAGCCTACCCTTGTCTTGTTAATCCTAAATTAGATTCTCTTTCAGTTGCATAATGCCTATCGATAAAAGCTAGATTGATTCCCCACATCATTCACCTCACTACAAGCAAGGACTCAAGTCTTTTATCGAGATGTGTGAAAGAGTGATAAAAAACCACGATGAAGTTAGATGTCCGTGTACCCTATGTAAAAATTTCGGCTTAATAAACATAGCAGAAATGAAATACCATTTGCGTATTAACAGTTTTTGGAAGGAATACACGAAGTGGACCTATCACGGGGAAACGACTCCAATTGCAGAAGTAAACGATGTTGCACCACAAGACGGTATGGGAAACGTTATTGAAGACGTTAGGGGGGAGCGTATGAAAGAAGATACATACCTTAACCAAGAGAACTCGAATGGAGATAGTAGCGGTGTTGTTGATGATTTTGAAGACCTGGTAAAGGAAGTTGAAACAGAATTATATCCTGGTTGTACCAAGTATTCTTCTCTCGACTTTTTAGCAAAGCTTATGAATTTAAAGGATATGCACCATTTGACTAATGAAGCAGTAGATCATATCCTCTCGTTGTTGCGAGATTCAATGCCAGAAGGCAAAAAGATTCCCCTTTCGTATTATGTAGCTAAGAAGACATTTAAGAAGATTGGTTTGGCATATGAGATGATAGATGTGTGTATAAATGAGTGTGCTCTCTTTTGGAAAGAAAACGAGTCCTTACAAAATTGTCCCGTTTGTAATGAGAGTCGATGGATCGATAAAGACACAAAAGGCACGAAGGTGGCTCGTAAGGTGTTACGATACTTTCCTTTGACGCCTAGACTACGACGTTTGTATTGTTCAAGGCACACAGCAAAAGATATGATATGGCATAGTACCGGGCGATCGGAAGATGGGACTATGCGTCATCCAGTTGATGGATCTTCATGGCAAGACTTTGCTAAAAAGTACCCAAACTTCGCGATGGAGCCACGAAATGTTCGCTTAGGGCTTGCAGCTGACAGTTTTAATCCCTTTAACAACGGTAGTGGATCCTCAACTCATAGCACGTGGCCGGTTATACTCACCACATACAATCTGCCTCCCTGGCTATGCATGCGAGAGTCCACATTCATGTTAACGTTGATTCCTGGCCCTAAATCACCTGGGAAAGACATGGACGTTTTCCTTAGACCGTTAGTGGATGAGCTTAAGCAATTGTGGCAGTCAGGTATACGTACTAAAGACGCAGCAACAAACACATACTTCACAATGAAGGCGGCGTTGTTATGGACCATAAATGACTTTCCAGCCCGTAGTAGTCTATCAGGTTGGAGCGGACAAGGCTACATGGCATGCCCAACTTGTAACCAAGACACTCCTTCAATACGTGTAACTGGTAAATGTGCTTATGTTGGTCATCGCCGGTTCTTAGATGCCAACCATCCTTGGAGAACAAGTCTCGACTTTAACGGGAGACTCGAGACACGAGACCCTCCGAGACAGTTTAGCCCAGCTGACATAGAAGCTCAACTTGGTCGTTTAATTAATTGTCTACCAGGCAAGCATCCAGCTTTTGGAGGTGGGAGGATAACCCGGTCAGATTTCGAGTTGAACTGGTCTAAACGAAGCATATTTTTTGACCTTGAGTATTGGTCTTCTCTGCAGCTGAAACATAACTTAGATGTAATGCATATAGAGAAAAATTTGTGCGACAGCTTGCTCGGTACTCTTCTAATGAACGATAAGAGCAAAGACACGCCAAATGTGCGGTCCGACTTGGAAAAAACTAAACATTCGGCCGACACAATGGCTGAAACAATCGGGTGGCAAGTTCTTAAGTCCCCACCCAAAGTACTCATTCAAGTCCGATGATCGAAAACTTTTTTGTCAGTTATGAAAAGTAAAAAATGTTAAACTACCATATGGGTTTGGATCTAATATCAGTAAGAGGGTGACAGATAACAATGCTAACATTACCGGGTTGAAATCTCATGACTGTCATATCCTCATGCAACGTTTGATACCGATTGGGTTTAGAGGGCTTTTGACTAAAGATACATCTACACCAATAGTAGACCTTTGTATGTTCTTTAAGCAACTTTGCTCTAGAACACTATTGGTGGATGATATGAAGAAAGCGAATGATGACATTGTTACCATCTTATGCAAGTTAGAGATGATCTATCTACCTGCGTTTTTTGACATTATGGTTCATTTACTTGTGCATTTACCTGATGAAGCGATTGCGGGAGGTCCAGTAGCTTTTGGATGGATGTATCCATTTGAAAGGTACATGAAAAAACTAAAGAACTATGTCAAAAACCCGGCAAGGCCTGAAGGTTGTATAGCTGAACGTTATGTGTTTGAAGAAGCTCTAACATTTTGTTCAATGTACCTTAAAGATGTTCAGACTAAGTTCAATCGCCCAGATAGAAACGATGATGTCGTTGTTGAAAAAAGAAAGTTATGGGTGTTTGAGTCCAAATGTCGTCCTGTTGGCATAACAAAGAACAAACATCTATCACTCATCGAAAAAAGCAAGATGGAATGGTTTGTCCTCTAAAACTGCGCAGAAGATAGGGAGTACATGAAGTGAGTGTTTCTATCTTTAACTTTTCATAATCTGTTAATTGGTATTTTTCATTCCTTTCTTATATTTGTGATCAATGTAGTGAATTCAAACATACACATCCCCAAGATGATCTTAAAACCAAATTTCCGGGATGGTTTCTCCATAAGGAATAATACATATATAATACTCATTACTCTACACTTTCTAGGTAATACATATATAACAAACATTATTACTCTATATTTGTTAGGTCCATTCGATGAAAACACAAAATTCTCCAGAATTCCACCCGGAGTTGTATGCTCTTTCAATTTGTGCGAAAATGACTGCTTACACTTACACTGCTTGCATAGTCAACGGTGTTAGGTTTAAGACACTTAAACGTGATGCAAAATGCGCAACGCAAAACTCTGGGGTGGAAGTGGTTGGAGAGAACAGTGTGAAATTTTATGGCCAATTAGAAGAAATTATTGAGTTGCGTTATACAAATGATTATTCAACTGTCCTATTTCGGTGCAAGTGGTTTGATACTCGAAGGGGTGTAAACCATGACAATAATATCACCGGTATAAGCACTGAACATGAATGGGACAAAGACGATCAACTCATATTTGCTTCGCAAGCCAAACAAGTGTTCTTCATCCAAGAAACGTCTCGAAACCAAAAAAATAAACATAGGTGGGTAGTCGAAAATGTTAATCATCGAAAAATTTGGGATCGGCCATTAAGTGATGACCGCGTCAATAAGGTTCAAAATGTTGACAAAGGCTTATAAGATATTGACGTTGTCGACAACAACTCTTCATCTGACTGTCCACTTGTCATTGACTTGACCCAATACTTTAAAATTGGATCTTCTCATGTTACTGCGGGTGAGCCTTCAATTGAAGTTGATCCCCCAACGACTACCGTCGATGAAGTGTTTGAGGTCGAGACTGATTGTGATGAGGTCGAGGCTGATTGTGATGAGGACGATCCCGATTATATGGAGTCTGACTAAAAGAAAAGTTATTGTAATTTATATTAATTTGTACTTGATAAACACTTGTTGAAATATTTATTTGAATTTGAGTTACACTTGTTTTACTTTCCCTTAATTTCTATTAGATACACATGCTGTAACATTTGTAACTTTTTAGGGATTATGTTTTCGATATTGCTTATATTTGCATATCTGATGGCGGATGTGGCCCCATGGGGACATAGGGGTGACGGCGCTGGTGATCCACCACCTCCTGGTGGTTATTTTAGTGGCACGCATGAGACTGACGGTAAGTCTTTTACTAAATTATTTTGTAGTTCTTATATTTTATATATTATAAATGTTGTTACTAATTATTTTTGTTTTAATTGCAGCGGTTCCCCCGAAGAGGGTTAGGGGGAAAGCCAAAAATGAGAAACTACACCGTCCGGTAAAAGCGGGAGGGCCCGTATCGCTTACGTTTAACAGACAGGTCACGTATACCCCTGTTGGTAAAGCAAGAGTTATGTTTTCAAGGGAGGCCGGCCTGTATATGTGGCGGACCATCCCGTTCGATAAAATTGGATGGGATAACGTTTCACCACCGCAGAAGGATGCCATCATGAACCACTTACGGGTAAATAAGTGTAACACCCCTAAAACGGGTTTGGTAATCAAACCGTGTTAATACTAAAGGACTGGTAAAGTATTGTTAGTGGTAAAATTAACCCGATGAATATTAGGATTTAAATAAATAAACCTAATATTAAATAAAAGTAGTCTAAATGCTTTTAATGAAATAAAGTTTATAAAAGGCCCGAGTTAACGGGACTTAAAATAAACTTAGTTATAAATTCCCCAAAACCACTAAGTTAACTAGGAATGTTTAACCTAGTTAATGAGTGGAAATATTGTTAGAAATAAGTAGGTTGTAGCCTACTTAATAACTAACCAAAACTTGAGGGGTCAAAATGGGATAACTTAAAAAGTTATATAATAAAAATCAAACAAAACACACACACATCGTGTGTGTTCTGGATCGAGCAGGGGAAAGCTCCCAAGGAGCTCAAACCCTAATCTTCACATATTCATTAAATTGAAGGGTCAAATGGAGCCCAAATTCACAACCGAACGTGAATTAACGATCACCAGAACAAGAGGATCATAAGGTATGTAAAATCTTGATGATTCGTGAAGTTGTAAAAATTGGATAATCACCCTAATCGCGAATTAGGCATGGATTAGAGAAGCTATGGCTAAATTAGTGATATATACTTGCTTAGAAACAAAACCCTAAGTGAAAATCATACATAACATGCTATGAATTGAAGGATTGGATGATTTACCACACTAGGTTAAGTGGGTATTAATCATATGATGAATTTGATGATATAATGATGTTTAGAATCATCATGTTAGATAGTAATGATGAAATACTTGACAAATCGTGAGTTTGAGTATATAATCATATTTACTATAAAATAAGTTTTGTAGGATATGATAGAAATTGATGAAATGTTCATGTTCAATGATGTTAAATATCATTGTGTATTAATTCGGTAAATTATGATTTACGAGAACTTGGTTAATAGGTTATTAAAACGATAACATAGGAATGATGCTTATCGGATGACTAACCAAGTAATTTAACGAGTAATTGAGTTACCTCGTGAGATTATTTATGTTATAGGCAGTTGACTTTTTAAAGGTTAAACTGACCAATGATAGGATCGAATGATGGATTCGACATACGAATGATAGGATGGTATAGTCGTAAATGATTATGACTAATCTAACCATCTTACAAATTTCAATGATAGTTTGACGCCTGACAAGCTAGGTGAAGGCTTGGGAAGGAAACGGGTCAGATGAATCAAGTAATGAAAGAAAAGGATAACTCGGATGCAAAGTAAGTATATCTTACAATACTCATAAATCATAGAATATTCTCTTATGGTATTAATTACGAATAGAACAAGTGAACAATCATGATATAATGTTCCGACGTGTAGTGGTACGGAACAAGATAACCAAAGATGATAATAAACCATGTTTAATGGTTAAAGAGGACTAATACGGATACTTAGTCATGCAATGACTAATAAATATAGAACTTTTAATGGTTACCTTATAAGGTAAACCAAAACAAACATAAAGGGTAAAACGGTAATCTGGTCATGCGTTGACCATAACCATTAGTTTTTGAAAGACACATAAGACGTAAGCCATAATACGCCAAAAAGTGTTGAGAAATGAATTGTAAGTAGAATGACCGCACGATGTAAACCGGAGCGAGTCATATAGTCGAGATGAAAATACATGTCATCTCGCTAATATAATCGGTCATTTAGACCAAAAGGGTCAAAAGGTGAAGATACCCCCTTTTGATAATATCGACTAACGATTATTGTCGAGTTATATGATTTCAGGAATAAATGTTGAAATGATAATAGCATCGCTATTATTTTAGCGATCATTATAGCAAGGCATTAAAGCGGGTCAATACATTGACCCGAGCCAGGTATGTGTAATAGAGTAATTATTCATTTAGAATGTAAGGTTCAATGAGTATTAAATGAAGTCTTAGATAGACAATGGGTTACTTTAATGGGTAAACCGAATGTTTTAAATGATGGTCGTGGCATTTCGAAAAGCATAATGACTTTTCGAACAAGATCATAACTCAAAAGAAGAATTATGGGTCAAACATGCTCTCAAAAGACCTCATCGTAAATGAAAGGCTAAAAAGGACCAAAACGCCCTTGTTAGCTAAATTGAACAAACAACCTTTAAAGGTTGTTTGGAAACAAGTTTTATGATTAAGTAAATACTTAGAATAAGTATAAAAAGCGAAAGACGAAAATCTTTGGTCCAATGACTCTATATGAGTCTTTGCCGTAAATTAACAATCCGAGGAGTAAAACTCAGATTATATAGATCACCACATTGAATCCACAACAAATATAGTTGTGGTGGGAGATCATTTGATAAGAAACGTGGACATATGAATTTAGAAACGAATGAAAGCGATTCGTGCTTAAAATATGCTTAAATACCCTTAACGGGTCAAAATAAGCATATGAGCGAAAATGGGTTTAAGAAGGGATATGAACCTGTGATTGGAACCTAATATGATAAACATTATTGAATTTAATAGGTTCAGGAGAAATAGGGGTCAAACAAACTTGTTTGTTTGATAAACACATAAACGGGTCAAAATTTTGGTAAAAATATAATAAGCCGAAGGCTTAAAAGTCTCAAATTTATTTAATCCGGATGTCGGATTTTAACTCCATGTGATGGAGAATCGAATTACGATCACGTAGGAAGAAACGGATCGTAAAACGGATAAATATTGAAAGAGTATTGCTCGTTTCGGCGAATTTTAGAGTTGCTGAAAATATGCAGCTTTCAGCTGCAGCATTCAGGAAAAAAGAGGGGGTCACGCCACGCGACGACAAAGTCCAGGAGCCGTCGCGCAACGTGACAGTGTCCAGTTATGGCGAAAAATTATTATTTAATTTGTTTTGTTTTGCAAACTCGTTTAAACACGTTTTAAACGTCATTTAACTAACCCATTTCATGATGTATGAATTGTCAGGTAGTCCTTGATGTCACACCCCGAATATCAGAGCATTGGCGTGACTGGACTGCTATCTTCATTGCACAGCGGAAGCAAATAAAGTTAAGACTTTCTAGAAATTGAACGCCCACTAAGTACTCGACTCTTCATGGTTCTCCTACTCCAACTCCAACCGTGCCTTATTTTTTGAAATGTAACCTGAGAAAGAAACATGCGAAAAATCAACATAAAGTTGAGCGAGTTCATAGTTTGTATGTAAAAGATTTGAAATAAATCTTTTTGAATAACCGGTTTTTGAAGTATTGTTGTGAAAACGAATTTAAAATCATTTTCATATATAAATCACGTTTTCATGTGTACCCCACGTACTCATGTATAATTCAAGTTTTAGTATGGTATGAATTTTATGTAAATAAAGTATTCATGTAAGTATCAGGTTTGTTAATGGGTTGCAAAGCCATTAACATGTGACACGACATAGGAAGTCACCTAATAGTCAATTCACGACTGAGACACAAAAAACACTACTCGGTACTAGTTGTCACCAAGAGTGGGGCTGCCCTGACACCCGTTAGATCTAACCTTTTGTTCTGCAGTCTAAGTATGTACATGATTAATGGTGCTTATGGTACCCTATTCGTGACACTATTTCTCGTATCATTCCTCAAACGTATCATACTTGGTACTAGTTATCACCAAGAGTGCTTCTTGTTTATGTATTCATCATATCAAGTATCAATTTTTCAGTTCTTGTATTCATTATATCAAGTATCAATTCTCATGTGTTTGTATACTCTTGTATTTGTATTTTCTCGTAGTTTAGAAAACTAGAATTCGTGTGTAAACGCTTGTTTGAAAAACCGGTATAAAACATAAGCTTTTCGTAAACCATTTGTGTCGGTTAAAACTTGCTTGTAAAATGGTTTAGAAATATGTAATTCTTGTATGCTTTGCAAAAAGTGCATGTCTTTCCACCCCAAAAACATTTAGAAAACTGTAAAACTGTAAAAAGGTGGGGTTATGAACTCACCTGAATATTCCTGTGCAAAGCTAGCTACATACGACTTTGTGATGTCGTTTCCAAGACTTGACTTGCTAGCGTGCATTCTACAATATTCCTAACACGGAATATCTTATAAGTTTCTAATTAATGCAGTAACAACCCTACGTGTTACCGAGCTCTACCGAATCGTTAACTGAACGATTTAACGGTTTGTTGTTAAATTGATGAAAATGATAAAGTTATACTTTTTAGCTCATTTAACGTCATTAAGTATTTACAAGTCTTAAGAAGACTTAGTTTCTCATGAGAACTAAAGTATATATATATATATATTTATATAAAAGTATATAAATATATTGGTAGAGTTTCGCTAGTCGTTTTTGAGAAGTCGTACGTGTATGTAACGAGTGTTTTAGGAAAACGAAAAATATATAATAAACTCGTATTATATATCGTATGTTATTGAGGCGTTTGAAATAAATATAAATGTTATATTTATTTTACAAAACAATCGCCGAGTTGTTGTGTTCGAAAACAGTTATATAACTATATTTATTTTCCAAAAGGATACGAGTTAACGATGTTCGAAATAAATATGACATTATATTATTTTTGTATAAAAGCGTTTGAAATAGTTATAAACCTTGTGTTTATATTAAACAAGCGTGGGGTTTCGTTAACTTATGCCTCGTTTTGTAAATCGTAGATCGTCGTCAAGTAGAAATAAATTCGAATTCCATTAAGTGTCGTTTTTTTTTTTGAAACTATAAATACGTGTTGTGTTTTATGAAAATCGGGCAGAGTTTCCTCTGTTTTAGGACGGTCCCGACAACTAGATGTCGATATATTTTTCAAGATTCAACAACAATCAAACAATATATCAAATTCGCCAATATTTCATAAAAACGTAAAGGATAATCATGTCGGTTCGAGCTTGTTTCAAACGTAATATAAAAAAATAACAAATATTAAACGCGTGATTAATTTTACCGAGTCTTCAAGCCGAAACGTCGAACCGCTTAACTGAGTTGACCGAGTCAACCGAGTCAACCGAGTTGACTCGGTTTGACCGAGTTGACTCGGTTGACCGAGTCGACTCGTTCCTCGAAACCCACAACTGAACAGATCTGTTGTTGACGTTTGTTGACCGAACCGAAACAAAACCGAAATTGACCGAGTCTAGCTTGTTGACCTGAGACGAGTCTTGACCCGACACCTGAGACCACCTCTACTGTTGTGACAACAAAACCACAGAATCATCATCTTCAACAAATCTTCGTAACAGAAACCAACGGAAAGAAACAGGAGGGTTTACCGTGTCATTGTTGGACCAATACACCACCACCGCCGTGTCTTGCCGTCACCACCTGAACCGGAGCTCGTCGGATAAACATTGACCACCGGATAACAGAACCGACCGGCGGTCCGAGGCTCCGACCGCCGGTTCCCTATCTCTCTCTCGGTCTCTCTCTCTCTCTCGGTTTCTCTCTCTCTGAAGCGCCGCCGTACACCACCACCAGTTGGTGGTGGCCGGCCATAATTTTTGCAACAGGGGGGGTGTACCGCCTGAAAAGCCACCGGCATCGGCGCCGGTTCCGGATCCGGTCGTCTTGACCTGTTGAACGAGATGAAAGAGAGGTAATTGTGAGGATTTTATGCCTTTGAGTGTCTTTGTGTATGTGTTGGCAGTAGATTTCGAGAGATAGGGGGGTTGTTTGTTTGGTGTCTGCTTGTTAGAGCACTCAAATTCAATCCATCAAATAATGAGAGGGGAGGTTTTTATATTATAAAGGGTATAAAAAGTGGTTGTGAGTGGAGGAGAGAGAAAATGTTACTGTTCATCTGTATATTTGGGGGGACACTGTTCATCCAGTATAATTTTTTTAATATATATTGAAAGTGATTGTGAGTGAAGGAGAGAGAAAAATGTAATAATAATATTATTTAATTGAAAGGAGAGAGAAAAAGTATTTGTTTTTAGTGGAAATATATTGATATAGGAGTTGTTTTTTAGTGGAATGTATGTATAATTTGATGGATTGAATGTGAATGCTCTTATGTGTGTTTGTTTGTGTATGTTATATCGAGAGGGAGAGAGTAAAAGGGACCAGGCCCTTCTCTGTGTTTGATTTTGAGTGGAGAATGTAAGAGAAGGTAAGGTTTTATTTATATTAAAATGTAGGGTTCATTGTTCCTCATGTAATAGTGTTATATTCAGGTTTTTCCTCAAACTTATTTACACCATGGACAATGTGTTCCAATCTTAGGGACAAAATCTCTTGATGAGATTTATACATATTTGATAAGATTTTAAGAGATTATTATAATATTTTGTAAGATTTTACAAGATTTCATAGAGATCTTGTATGATATGTACAGATTTAGGCTTGTGGGTTTTGGGCTTGGGCCCAGGGCCCACAAGCCCATCTCATGTGTAAGTGGCCCGTAATTCCTTCGAGACACGTTAACGCGATCCAAACTCCATAAGCATGAAATATTCGTGTAACATCCATATTTTGTCGGTGTCGTCAGTCTTTTGTACAGTATCGGTCCGTTGTCGCGTAATATTCAGCAGATTTTCCGTAAATCACCACACGCGCACTGTATAGCTGAACAAACGTTCCTGGGCACTCCAAGGGCCTAATTAAGTTAATTAGTGTCATAAACACTATTTATTATTGCGTAATCACCTGTTAATCACGTAATTAAGGGCGTAAGTTACCGGTTGTCACACTTGAAGTGTCGGATGACGATCAAGCTCAAAGGAGAACCGAACACGCTCAAGAATAAAGCTTCCACGAATAGTTTCGTCGTCACATTTTAAACGGCGAATGAAATTACAAAATGTTGAAATGTTTTATTTAGTAAGATGTTTTAACAAACTCGCATTTTTAAGTGTATGTTTAATCTTAAATACACTATTATAATCGAAATTTATATGATACTCGTATAAAATGGACTAAGGGTCTTACAAGTTGGTATCAGAGCTCCAGGTTAAGGAGTAAAGTGTTCGGTTCGAGACTTGATCGCAAAATCCGGTAAGTTATTCAGTACATTAACGGTCTAGCATGTAAAGTGTAGAAAACAACACATAGGGTTATCGTGTAAAACACGTTACCCCAAATAAAACGATAAAAGACTGATATAGTTAAACGAATTACGAGTGTTAACACGTGTCGTAGAAAGCAATGTATTATAATACGGGTGCTTGTTAATGTTAACGTTACTAACAATTGTAGACATTAAGGATCCTTGCATCTGAAGATGACGAGAGTCTAATGATCTATTGATACGATGAAGATATGGTCTGAAGTATGACAAGTAAGTCATACATGTCAAGGACATGAATCAAGAAATGATCTCGAATGAAAGATCGAACAAGAAAGTTATCAGGGCGAGTATCTACAAGGTACACGTCTTAAACTTATAGTATAAACAGAAATATGTAACAAACACATAGTGAATGACAGTTGCATATAGAATATAAAACTTAGAAAATCTGGACAGGTTACCTATCCAGAATGATGTTTCCAAGAGAAATTCAGTAGAGATACGTATTATTCACAGCTGTGAATAATAAGACAATAACTGAATTTAGTTTAAATACAAACTTGGACGGAAGTAATCATCCAAGTAAGTATTCTCAATAAAGATTCAATTGAGAAAGGTAATGATCACATCAACGAATGTAATTGTATAAATTGTCACACCCTGACTTTTACGGAAGCGTGATTTGGTGTGACTTGCTTAATATCATTGCATTCAACCATAACAAACAACTATATGATAAATCCAAGATGTTCATCCATTGATTAAGTTTTAAAACATTACATCATCATTGTCTTGAAACATAGACTTAAAATCCGAGTTACAAACCATATAAATTGTTTAGAGTTCCATAAGGACTTTTCAAAAGACTTTAGTTAAAACCAGGTCTTAAAAGATGTGTCTCGTCCAGGATAAGACACACTAACCAAACTCTAAGACACGGATGACATCTTTTATTCTCAACATGCCTTGAAACTCCAATGCCCGCCAGATCCATACTTAATTTCCTGAAATACATGTAGTTTGAAAACATCAACAAAAGTTGAGCGAGTTCATGTGTGTGTTTTGTGAATAAACCTTTGAAGCATTTGTAAGTATGTTTGTATGTACTTGAAATCCCGGTATGAAAGCAACAAGGAAACAGATCAATTAATGTGTAGCTAATACATTAATATACGTGACATGGTGCAGGAAGACTCAAACCTAGCAGACTTTGTACCAGGCCTCCGGCTGTAAGACATAGTCACCTCATGGTCCACTCAATGGACTCATGGGTGGGGCTCACTACACCCAAATAGATCTATCACTCCTGTCCCTCGGTCCTACAACGAGGATTAATGGCCTTAAGAGTGCGCCTACCCATTCACATGATCTACTGTACTTTCCAAAGCTAACCATACCAATGGTAATTGTTTGTAAGCATTTTGTAATCATTTGAAACATGTACTTCACCCTCGAAGTTATAAAACTGAAAACAGTTAAGAGAAAAGGGGGACATGAACTCACAGTTTTGCGTTCCTTGTATCCAATGTAACTCAAAGCTTCCTCTAGAACGCACGACTACCTACATGCGTACTACGGTCCATTAGACGAGCGGGTCGTGCCTTGTCTTGGTATTGATTAGTGTCTTTGAGTTACCTTTCAAGGTGTCTTCATTAATATTCCAAGTATATAATTATTTGTTAAAATAATTGATATTTTAACTTAAATTATATTTATTAAATTTTGGAATAATTGTTAAACAGTATACATTAACTTAATACTTCCCAAGTATTTAAACATGTATAACCTTCCCAAGGATGGGTATATTTGTATTTGTATTCTTGTATATTCTTGCCAAGAAAAGGCGTCGCATTCCGGTGTGTTTTTATACGTATGAAAGTGCGTATTTTTATTGCATTCATTAAGTATTCTTATACTTAATTTCGTATTAATTCTCCGGAATATTATTTCTAATAAAAATTCATATATATTTCCAAAAATAATATATTTTCAAGTCTCACTTTAGAAAATATATATATAAACTTATCTTCATCCAAAAATAATGTATTTCAAATGTACTCAAGAAAATATATATCTTTCCCAAAAATTATATATCTTCTAAAAGTTCCAAGAAAATATATTTTACTTCCCAAAAATAATATATTTTCTCCTTGTCAAAAATATGATATAGCCTCGTAATAATTGTAAAAATCATATTTGCATTTCCTTGTGCCCAAATATTATTTACCAAAATATACTTTGTGAACATATATTCCGGAATATTTTTGTAAGTTACATTTCTTGTTCGGTTTTCATCAATACTTTGCGTGTAACTTGTATATTTATTCCTTGAGATTTTGGTAATATTTTGGATTGTAATCCTTGGTATTTTGTTGTGTTATATTATTTCAAGCACCAAAATAATATAACTAATACACATAATATACAAGTAATCACACATGTGTGTCTTCAATGTATATATATTCTAAATATATATATTTAGCCACTTTTATTTATAAAAACCAACCTCCAACACTTATATTTTTGTAACAAAAATTATGGCAAAGTTTATATGGGAAACTCATGATTAAAATACACTTGTAAATATTTGTTTAAAATATTTTTCTAAGTGTTAATATTTTTAGAAAATTTTGCCATAGTTTCCCCTAAACATGGAGGTTTCCATGCTTTCAAGCATATCATTTTCTTTTGTAAAAATCATCACAATCAATTTACAATTATCAACAAACAACCTTTACTTACCAATCTTTCCAAAATCATGCATATTTCACTACTTCATGAACTTGAATATTTGTAAAAATTTGTAGTAACTTGGTAGTGTGTTTAGTAAGTTTAGTTACCCTTTAAAGTGTGGTTGTTTATAAAAAAAACATCATTCTTGAATGATTTAGATGTTTATAACTTGTAATCATATTTTTCAAAAATATTTCTTTATGTATTCTTCTTGTTACACAAGTGTTTCTACACTTGTTTAACCACTAAAAATAAGATTTGCCTATGTAAGAGCCAAGTTTTAGCAAAACTTATATTTTTAGCTTGGTTTGTTTAGAAATCCTCCATAAATCTTTAGATCTATAAGTATTATTACTCACATTAATCATTATTTTTCAAGAAAACAATATATTCTTTCAAGTTCATGTCTTGCATGAGGATGATTTATAAATCTCTAACATTTTCATCCTCTCATCTTGCTAGATTATGTTTTTAATCATGATTTAGCAAGATCATATAATGATCTACATCATTTACACAAACCAACAATCATCAAGCATCATAACAACGCTAAACAACATGATTTCTTTAAGATTTCTTATAGTTTTATGCTTGTGTTCATGTTTCATCTTCAAGTTTCTTAGTGTTCTTCATGATAATCATCTTGTATCATCTTTTAACCACTTAATATAGATGTAAAATGAAGAGTAGAAGATCTTACTACTAGCTCAAGGCTAGGGATGATCAAGTGTAGAAATGAAGTGGATAAAAGCAATCGGTGAAGGTCCTTCAAGCTTCAAGGCCTCAAAGCTTCCTAACTTAGCTTCTTACACCCTTGAGCATGTATGGATTGAATGAGAAGTGGATGAAGATGATGGTGTTTCTTGGGGTGCTCTTGGCCGTGAATGAAGGGAGGAAGAAGAAGAAGTTAGTGTGTGTTGGTGTGTGAGAGATATGAAGGGTCTTGATCCTTATGGTTATACTTATAACCATATTCTCCATCTAACTCATGGATATTATGTCTAAGAAAGTACAAACACAATCTAATATAATATCAAAACAAATCTATACGGTGGGAGCCACTTGGGCCGGATTTTGATGAGAGGGGGGGGGGGTAGAGTGTAAAATTTTGAAAGTTGGGGGTTTAAAGTGCAAACTAGAAGGTTTAAGTATGTTTAAGTGTGTTTAGGTGTTTTTATGATTTTTAAGGTGTTCTACCACCAATACTAGCTTAATATCATAAAAACATTACTTCTAGTAAAATTTTGATGTCCCGGTTATTGTCCGGTTGTTCGGTTCATTACGGTTCGTTAAAGTGCTGAATTGCGTAGTTTCACTAAGTATGAAGCACCTTTTGTGGCAGTTTTAATTCCCGGCACTTGTAAGCTGTTTTAGACATCAAAACATAAATTTGTGCATGATATTATTGTGTTAAATAGCTAGTTATAGCTTAATTGTGCTGATTTTCTACATAATTCTGCAGTTTATGTAAGTTTTAGGCACTTTCCGGCACTTAAACTATCTCTAGGAAGGCAGTTTTATGATCCTTACTTTCCTACACACTATACTAGTGTAATACTTGGTTTCTGGCTCATTCTGTGTCTCAATACAATGTCTGTCTATCTACTGAACTCTGTCAGCATTTTTCTGATTTGCCGGATAGCTGTGCTTACTGTGTTTCGTGCATCTTTTGAGTCAATAATGTTCTCATGCAATAATGACATGACTCTGAGAAATATATATGATGCACATGTATGTATATGGTAATGATCAGAAAGCAATTCAAGCAATTAAATGTAATTCAGCACAGTCATTAAGCACTAATCATTATTTAATAATTGTACGGATGCATGAAAATTTGGCAGTTGTCACATTCTCCCCCTGTTAAGAAAATTTCATCCTCGAAATTTGTACTACCTTAACTCCTTAGAGTTACATTATGCGGGTAATAATACTGAGGTAGATAACCACAAAACTGAATCAAGACTTAATCGAATCAAGTGAATTCAGGAACATATTACAACAATAAGAACCCAATGGTTAAAAGGTATGTGTTCCAGAATTTGATGTCATGTATAGAAGTATAGTCTAGTGTAACTTAGTTAACAGGGATGCAACAAAGGAGTTTTGACCAATGGATTTTCAAACAATCGGTCACAATACGCAAATGAGTTTTCAAAATCCATTGCATCCGCTATATGAACTCAAAATCAACAACCCGAATATGATAGTAACAGGAAAATGATCTGTCAACTCTCAAATAAATAAATGGTAAGGATTAGTGTGTTGACATTCTTGAATTGCGAAAATACACCGAATGAAATACAAGCGAATCTGGTGTATTTTTGTCTTAATTCGTAGTTGCATTAGGAATGTTTCAATGACAAGTCAAACAAAAGTGTGTGTAGTTTTGTGTGAAACGGTTAACCATGATTAGCACAAGCTACAAATTTGTAATGACACCACAAGGTGTCGTAATTGACATAATTCAATAATAGCGGCGACCGAACAAGTTCACCGTGCTTGAGGTCAAATGAAAGTGTAATGAAACAATCCTGGGGATTTGATTCAAACAGCATAGTAGGACCTTTCAATTGAATATAGAACATCAAAGAGCCACTGTTTCCGATCGAAGATGAAAAAGTAATAAGTATCGCAAGGCATTCGATCGACCATGAAAGAATCGTTAGGAGGTACACCGTGATATGAAATGAATCTATGTACCATTGTCTTAACACACAACTGTGTTGAGATCGCTTTAATCGTGATATACAAAATGGATTTTAGAGCAAGTCAATAAATAAACAATTAAATCCGTGTATGAGGTGCGTATCCAAATTAGCGCAAGCTCAAATTTTGTGAAAGCATCACCACAAGGTGTCGAAACTAACAAACAACTTCGTGGAGTCGTAGACCAAACAAGTCTATTACGACTCGAAACAAAAGAACTCATGCAAAAATAAATTTGGACATGATGCTCTCAATACATCATATGGCGTCCCGAATTGAATATGCGAAATCGACAAGTTCAAGCGATTGAACCTGGTTTCTACGCAACCTGACAATAAACGTATGTGTCGACAAGGGAATTTTGGCATGGTTACAAGGATAACTCATGAATGTAACTTGAAAGTAAAGAAGTTTCAAGAAAGTGTGTTGACTTGATAGCAAAGGAGCCAACAATTACAATAATGTAGGTCATTCGAATCACAAATCAATAATTAGATTTAGCAAAATAACATTTGAGCCTTGATGAAGCGCTTATTCGAAACGAAACCGTATGCATAACAAATGGTTCGTACATAACATATGAATTTCCAAGAAATGAAATAATGAGTATTTGCTAAAGTGAAGAAATGACCAAGTACCGAAGCAATTGAGTGTTTGCTCTAGTGAAGAAAATTGTCGTGATGCAACTACCAGTAAGAGAAGTAGAGATGTAAAAAATCTACTTGCTAGAAGCAAGAGTGGAAATTTCAATAAAAGAAATTCGAGTACTTTACCCATTCGGTTAACTAAAATAGCTTGCATGACAAAATAATAGTGTTTATCCGAGTTAATAGACGTGGTTTTTACGAGGAAATCTCTAATGGACTTTGACATAAGTCCCCGAGAGTCCTAAATACGCGTTTCCTAGACTCTTAAAGTTTTATACTCTGTGTATAACTGTTTTGTGTATCGTGTGTAAAACACGGCATTAGTGTATGTTTAAAGCAAGTTATTGTCTCACAATTCCTCGGTATACTTTCTTCCCGAATTCACAGCTAATGACACTCGATCAACGATCAGTCTTAGAATAGTAGTGGGATCCTCACAGTTAGTTAAATGAATAATTCGTTAATCCTCAGCAAGAGTTACCAACTCTTGTTGGTTAGCTCGTTCGGCTCCTGGTAGTTGATGCTTATATGAAAATCATCGTCCTTCTCCTTGACGAACAGTACTGAAACTCCTTAGGACAAAAAGCTTGCCTCAAAAATCCCTTATCTGACAACTTCTAAAGTTGCGTTGACAAATCTTGTGTCTCAGGAAGTGCAAGTCGATGGGGTGCCTTGGCTACAGACACGGCGCCTGGAACCATATCTATGCAAAATTCGACTTGTTGTTGAGGAGGTAATCCTGGAAAGTCTTTGGGGAAGGCCTCAGGATGTTCCCTCATCACAGGGGTGTCTTTGAGCTTAGGTTCTTTGGCTTCTTTGTCCACGATATGAGCCAGGAAGGTAATACACCTTTTTCGTAAGAACTTCTGTGCCATCAAACAACTAACAATTCGTAGAGGCGTATCCTGTTTCTCCTTATGAATCACGATCGTTTCTTCACTTGCCATCCTAATTACCATGTCGAAGCGTCCCTTTAGCTAGTTCTATCGAGTACGGGTTATCTAACTTACTTGCTACTAAACCAAGTATACTTTCAAACTCTAGAGATGCGAAGCTAAAATTCGTAATAGTATCGAGTAGCACAGATGCATAACGTTGACTAATATAGGACGTACCGATATCCACGCTTAGATTCCTGGCGTGTCTCCCTAGCTCCGGTGTTGAGCTTTCATCCTTGTGCCTGATTGCTTTTAGGGCAATATTTTCTAAAATGCTTTTTGCTTCCACAGTTAAAACAACCTTGAGCATGTTTTTGTTTGACACTCGTCCTTCCTTGATAATTGTCGTTGTCGTTGTTTCCTTCGTGATTCTCGCTACCATCTTGGCCTCCATTTCTACATTCAGTATCTTGCCTACAAGTCTCTTTGACATGCCCCACGTTTCCACAGTTTTCACATTTTCCATATCTGCATCGCCCGATATGATAACGTCGACAATTGTCGCACTTAGGTAGGATACCCATGTAGTCTTTTCCCTTTTTGGCCCTGTTCTCGCTATTCACCCGAGTACCCTTCTTGAAGTTTGCGAACTTTCTCTTGTTGTCTCCAGATGACTCTACCGGAGTCTCCTTTTTCTCTTCCGAAGTGGAAAATTTTCCTAGTCTAACCGCTTCTTCAGTGAGCGCCACACTTAAGTCAATAGCATCGGTGATCGTTGGAGGTTTAGATGTTGTCACCAGGCTTAGAATCTGAGGTGCCAATCCCCCGATGAAGCGTTCGATCCTCTTAAACTCTGGTTCCACCAGATGCGAAGCAACTTGTGATAAATCGTGAAATCTCTGTACATACTCAGCTATCTTTAAACCTTCCATTTTCAAGTTCCACAGTTCAGTCTCCAACTTCTGGACTTCTGCCCTAGAGCAATATATTTTACGTATCAGTTCTTTCAGTTCGTCCCACGTCAAAGCATACGCAGCAGTCTCGCCCAACGTCTGAACCTGAAGGTTCCACCATGACAGAGCTCCATCCAGAAATGATCCAGCTATGTACATGACCTGATGCTCTGGGGCGCATTTACTTAATTGCAAAACATAATCCGTCTTCTCAACCCAACGCACAAAAGCTATGGCACCCCCACTGCCGTCGAAGTCTCGAGGTTTGCAGCTCAAGAATTGCTTGTAGGTGCAGCCTGCGACATCATTCACATAAGGCATTAGCAAAGCACTCTTGGAAATATCCAAAGGTTTTGTAATGCGTCTTAAGTGACTAAACATTACCGTTGGGTGGGTTATTTCCTGGGGTACCTCCGCTGCGTTCGGAGCGAAGGGCCTCGTGCTGTGCAATGGCCTGTGAGATGCGCTCTTGTAGTTCTGCCGCTGTCGTCGGCAGAGGGTTGTTGGTATTGATGTTCCCTTGTATTGACATCTTCTAAGAAGAAGATCGGCTAGGTCAGGTCTTATTAAGGATAAAAGCACATAAGCCTCTACTTACGAATAAGACCTAAGAGGTGTGTATATATATGTATATTAGCAATCGTCATAGCAAGCAATCACATAACATCACAATTTTAACACAAACATGTAGATGGGAACATATTTAATGAGAACATAACAAGCAAGCATGTAGCATCACAATTATAGCACACACATGCAGATCAACAACGTGCTTAGTAAGGGCATAACGACTGGGCTTTTATTATTTACCGACAACAATCACATTGCCTACAAAGTGTATCATATCAAAAGGGACACAAGGTCACCCTGCCCTTGTCCAATAAGTTTATTAGTGTACCAAAATCACATGGTCAAACGTGGTCTTCAAAAGTCTCTACGATCTCGGCTCATTAGTAGTGTCTTTACTCGAAAGTAATGCAATCCGCATAAATCCAGAAACCAACTATACTGGTGACTGAGGTGGAGAAGGGAAGAGAAGCAAGCTGCTAACGTGTGCGAGCTCCCCCTCGAGCTTGTACTCACGTCGAGGTAATTAACTGATCTGCTGCTCGATAGTAAAGAGACGAGCATCGAAACCTTGGTAAGGTGTAAGAGCAGCAGGTGAGAATGCAAAAAGAATCTTTGATAAATGTGGAGGATCAAAGTATACTGGCAATAGATAGGGTGGAGGACGTGATGTCAGCTCAAGCTCCAAAACTCTGCGACTCATATCCTCAAACTGTAGCTGATGTGATAGGAGCAACGCATCCCGTGTGTAGCCTTCATAATGTGAGGGATGGTAGGGGTCTGAAATCAGCATAGTGTATGGTAGGAACCATCGGAATGGCTCGTCCATCGGTGAAGTATTGAAAGGAGCAAACGGTGCGGCCTGTGAGGTCGGGGAAAATGTTGCTGTAGCAAAAGGATCGTCATGCGAGTGCTGACTTGGAGTACCTTTCCAGGGTGCGAGTATGTCCTGATAGGCATGTCGGTGCAATGGACGTCGGTCTCCATAGGGGAAAATGAGCAACATCAGCGGGTGCGGGTGCAGGAACAATTGTCTCAACAAAAGAGAAGATCATCAGGTGCAGATACTGGGTCAGGTATAAGGGGTGCAATGTCTGGTAAACCAAAAGAAACATGGTCAAGATCAGGAATCGGCTCAAGATCACTAGGCGCATCATCAGGCTGACCCAAAAGGAGCAGAAGCTAGCTCAGGAGCAGGCTCTGGGTCGGGTAAAAGGTGTGGGATCTTGAGCAGGTGATGGTATAGCAGTCATAGCGGTGTCGTCGTCTGAGTCAGTAGTAGAAAGCTGCAATCCAGCCGTCTGTAAGGCTGCAGATGTCACAAACTCAAAGGAGTCTGAAATCGAGTGTATACTAGAATCAGAGGATAGCTTGATAACAGGGATCTCAAGAAGTGAAATTAGTGACAACGTTCTCGTCTCACTTTCTATCATCATGGGCGTCTTCAGGAGGACCATCAATAAACAAATCAACGTCATCATCAACTACTCATCGAGTAGCCAATCTTCGGAAGGAATGTTCACAGGAGGCGCATTATCGAGAATTGGAGCCATGGTGTGCTCACCATCGGGATGACCAATGATGAGGTGGTCATGGACTGAAACAAGGATGACAGAAAGGATCCTCGTCAGGGAAACCATCAGCAAGGGTAAATCATCACCAAAATCTGGTAGCGCGGACTGTTGGAAGTCGTCCTCGTCCTTGGTCAACATATCAGGATCACTCTCAGTGTCTGACGTAAATATCTCCGGCGCAGGTGCAATCTCATTATCTGTGGCGGTGGCCATAGGGTCGTCAATATCAGATAACTCGCTTTCTAAAGAAGGTGACATGTGTGCCGGTACATAATAATCATAACATGTATATCCATAGTAATCACTAACACTTAGTGTATTTCAAGCAAAGACAATTCATCATGTAATCATGTATTCACATTATTCTTCATGAAACTTTCTATCCTTCCTAGTCTCCCAGACTAAACCACCTAGTCTCCCAGACTAAACCAACCAGTCTCCCGGACTAAACACCCAGTCTCCCAGACTAAACTACCTGGCCTCCTAAACTAAACACCCAGTCTCCCAGACTGAACAACTAGTCTCCCAGACTGAACTACCCAGTCTCCCAGACTAAACTACCTAGTCTCCCAGACTAAACTTCCCAGTCTCCCAGACTGAACTCCCTAGTCTCTCAGACTAAACTTCCCAGTTTCCCAAACTGAATTACCCAGTCTCTTAGACTGAATCTCCTAGTCTCTCAGACTAACTCCCAGTTTCCCAAACTGAATTACCCAGTCTCTCAGACTGAATCTCCTAGTCTCTCAGACTAAACTCCCAGTTTCCCAAACTGAATTACCCAGTCTCTCAGACTGAATCATAAACATAAATTTTTGAAATGTGATTCGTGTCTTATGTTTGTAAAAATGTTTGTTTCCTGGATCTGGGCGTTTCGTGTATGCAATGAAAACATGTTTGTAAAAACGTTTTTTTTTTTGTGAGAGCCCTAATGATTGTAGTCTAGACTCGAGAAGAAATCATAGTTCGCTACAATTGAAGCTCTGATACCAAACTGTCACACCCTGACTTTTGCAGAAGCGTGATTTGGTGTGACTTGCTTAATATCATTGCATTCAACCATAACAAACAACTATATGATAAATCCAAGATGTTCATCCATTGATTAAGTTTTAAAACATTACATCATCATTGTCTTGAAACATAGACTTAAAATCCGAGTTACAAACCATATAAATTGTTTAGAGTTCCATAAGGACTCTTCAAAAGACTTTAGTTAAAACCAGGTCTTAAAAGATGTGTCTCGTCCAGGATAAGACACACTAACCAAACTATAAGACACGTATGACATCTTTTATTCTCAACATGCCTTGAAACTCCAATGCCCGCCAGATCCATACTTAATTTCCTGAAATACATGTAGTTTGAAAACATCAACAAAAGTTGAGCGAGTTCATGTGTGTGTTTTGTGAATAAACCTTTGAAGCATTTGTAAGTATGTTTGTATGTACTTGAAATCCCGGTATGAAAGCAACAAGGAAACAGATCAATTAATGTGTAGCTAATACATTAATATACGTGACATGGTGTAGGAAGACTCAAACCTAGCAGACTTTGTACCGGGCCTCCGGCTGTAAGACATAGTCACCTCATGGTCCACTCAGCGGACTCATGGGTGGGGCTCGCTACACCCAAATAGATCTATCACTCCTGTCCCTCTGTCCTACAACGAGGATTAATGGCCTTAAGAGTGCGCCTACCCATTCACATGATCTACTGTACTTTCCAAAGCTAGCCATACCAATTGTAATAGTTTGTAAGCATTTTGTAATCATTTGAAACATGTACTTCACCCCCGAAGTTATAAAACTGAAAACAGTTAAGAGAAAAGGGGGACATGAACTCACAGTTTTGCGTTCCTTGTATCCGATGTAACTCAAAGCTTCATCTAGAACGCATGACTACCTACATGCGTACTACGATCCATTAGACGAGCGGGTCGTGCCTTGTCTTGGTATTGATTAGTGTCTTTGAGTTACGTTTCATGGTGTCTTCATTAATATTCCAAGTATATAATTATTTGTTAAAATAATTGATATTTTAACTTAAATTATATTTATTAAATTTTCGAATAATTGTTAAACAGTATACATTAACTTAATACTTCCCAAGTATTTAAACATGTATAACCTTCCCAAGGATGGGTATATTTGTATTTTTATTCTTGTATATTCTTGCCATGTAAAGGCGTCGCATTCCGGTGTGTTTTTATACGTATGAAAGTGCGTATTTTTATTGCATTCATTAAGTATTCTTATACTTAATTTCGTATTAATTCTCCAGAATATTATTTCTAATAAAAATTCATATATATTTCCAAAAATAATATATTTTCAAGTCTCACTTTAGAAAATCTATACTATTATAAAAAGGAGAAGTGATGTACACATATGTAATTTTACCATAAGTATAAATTTTATAGCATTATATACAACACAATAGAAGCCATTATATTAGAAAATAGCACATAATTTTAAGACACCGTGGTGGCAATTTAGGGATTTCACCCCTGCTTTAACTAATTGTCGTTCTTGAACATTAATCGCCATGGTTCAATGCGACCTTTCGGTACTCGTCAGTTCCCATCTCCCCTATAACCTAATGTTCGATTCTTAAAGCTTCCATCAATGGCGATGAATCCCATCTCCCCTCTGGCTTGTTTTTCGTTTCTTACCTCAATCAACCAGATCTTGTGAGATGGATAGATTGTTCAAAAATCTAGGGTTCAATGTCAGAACTGCAAGGTGAAAACGAAGATTACAGTTGATTTGAGATCCTCCCACGAAGATTCAGAAATAGGTAACCCCTAACCCTGGGTGCTTTGATTTGTTTTTTTGTTTTTCTATTAATTTGATTTTGATTGTTTGGAGTGTTTATTGGATTTTGTAGATTTGATTACAAGACCCTAAAATCGTTCAAGGTATGTGAATTCTGATTCTTTTGTGTCTCTTGTGTTTCCCTTTTTTTCATATGATTATATGTCTAGGGTTTGTTATTTGTTAATTTGTTCCCCTGGTACAACGATTGTTGACAATGCTGTTTGTTGCATCCAAGTGAAGCTGGATGAAATTGTGTTTAAAGTTAGTTAAATTTATGAATTGTTATCGATCTTGATGTTGAAAGTTGGGGCCATTTGGTATATATCATTTTTTATAAAGATTTGGAATCGCATTGATTTGACTTGCTGTAGTCAGAGTAGACTTTGATCCATTCAAGTGATAAAACTGTTGCTCGATTTGCCATGTAGACCAGACACCAGTGAGTGCTAAAATGGTTTGTTTTCTATATTATTCTATGACTTGCCATGAGGCGTGACTGAGTCGGTGGATCCTGATTTCAGAACTACCAGGGTTGGTGACGATGGGCTTTAAGGTAAAACCGATGGCGCACTACTCTTGGAGAGAATAATGATGAAAAATGTTGAGGTAATCACATGATAACCATTGATTTGTTTTTGGTAGGATGAAAAATGTTGAGGTAATCACATGGTAAAACCGATGGCGCACTACTCTTGGAGTGTACATATTTCAGTACTAAAATCACAAGTTTACACATTCTTAGATTGGTTTAATCCATGTCTTTGACCGATATTATTATCGTTTGAAGCAAAGTTGGGTAATCGGAGATGATACCATAAATGAAACTGCAGCTCCGTAAGCCAATACAACTTTTAGGAACACAGCTAACAGATCTGTTGGTACTGTTTTCAAGCAGGGTTTGGCTCATATCATTGGTCTATCGGAAACTTCGTCCGAGTCGGAAGATTCAGAAGTAGAAGAGGTTTACAAGCCTTGAAGGATGTTTCAAAGGTAGAGAAACTGTTTATTTCTGGTGTTTTAGATGAGCTGAAATTATGCTTTAATTATAGCACTCAGGTAAATGCTAAACTTGTTTTATAATTAATTGATCTTTTAAATAACTTGCTGAACAGTAATAATTGTGTTTTACGCTTGCTTCTGCTGACATTCCGTGCATATGTTTTCCAGATTGCAGACAAACATAATTTCCTTATTTTTTAAGACCGTAAATTTGCCGACATTGGCAACACAGTAACAATGCAGTATGAAGGGTGAGTATTGAGTATTCATCATGGACATGTTAAATGACCAAAAAGCCCAAAACTAATCGTCTCGTATAACTTAACTTGCAGAGGTATTTTCCGTATATTGGAGTGGGCAGATATAGTGAACTTTCACATTATTTCAGGTCCTGGAATCGTTGACAGGTTGAAATTAAAGGTTTGTTAACCTTTTTTCTTTTCTTCGTTTAGGTTCTAAATGAAAAGGGGGTTGACGAATTTGTTGACTTTTAAGGTTTACCCGTGCGTCTGCTGCAAGTTGTGAAGGCCCTGGTTTGGGGTATTTTGCTGCTGTTGAAGGACCTGCTGCATATGTTTCATATAAAAAATGGTAGAATTAGCTGCAGGCCTGATGATGTTAAGGAGCCCTTATGTTGTTACACTAGGGGTATTATGGAAAACTACATGAAAATTGGAAAGTTACTGCTACTGGGGAACAATTTTCTGCTGCTGAACAGGTCCTGGAACTGGTGTAAATGGAACAGTGATGTTGGCCCTGGGTTTTCGCTGTTTATTAAGGCCCATGGTTGGATTTTTACGGTGGTAATGAAGTCCCATCATAGGGGTATCATGCTTATTTGTTCGAATCTTCTCAGTGGGTTGGACCCTGGTAGTATATACCCAGGTAGTAAGCTGATGTTGAAGGCCCACTAGCTGTGCGGGCATGATGTTTGGAAAATACGGTTTTTAAAGGCCCATTTATGGAGGTTTCAGCGGTGGCCGCGGAGAAAAGTTTGCCCAAAGACCCTGCAACAAAAAACACCAATCTTGCATAATTGGATGTATGCATTACGATGGAAAACTACGGGCTTTCTTTTCTTTCCCCGCCTTTACTAGACCTAATCTTTTTTGCCAGTTATTTGTTTCAGGCTATCCCACGCTATCTCGCCAAGAAATATCAGATTCCAGGTTATGCGTAACAATAAAGTGGATGTTAAAAGGATTAATAGGTAAGTTTTTTGTCAAGAGTTTTATGAATTAAATGGAAGATTAGTTTGGGGTTTATGGTAATAGTTGACCCGTGTACTTATCAGCGGGTTAATTTGGGGTATATGCTAAATTAAATAAAAAAAGCGTAAAACGAAACGGGTCAAAAGTTGCCCAAAGTGTACCTCTAAGACCACCCGTAGTGGGAGGTTTTTGGCGGTTTTTTCCCTAAAAGAACGCCAAAAAACGCCCGGTAACCGCCCTTGGGGCGTTTCTTTTTTTTTGAAAAAAATGGGTGAAGCGTGCTTTTTTTAACGCTTGGAACTTTATCTTTGGCCAATAGCTTTTTTATGGTTTTTATTTCTATTTTTTATTTAATTCTATTAAAATATAATGGCCCACAAGATTTCAAGCCCCACTACACCCCTTTTAACATAATGCCCACAATGCCGACATGCTGACTGGACCGACACATGGCGCAAAACGCCCAAGGCGTCTTCCCCTTCACACTACACATGGTCTAATGCACAAGGGCTCCTTAATCTTTTTTTATTGAAAGCACATATTGTGATCAATATCATATAATTGGTGTAATCATATTTGATAAACTAATTACTTAATAAATTTTAAATGTCATGGACAAAAAAATATTTCATGTCAACTTAGCACGCACCAAAAAGAAGCTGGACCTGCATTTGAAGTCTTAAGTGATATTCTTGATGTCATTTATTCCAGATTTCAAGAGGTATGTGGGTTGGATTATTATTTTATATTTTATTTCCTAAACCGACACCAATAATGACTCTTTCTAAATGTTGAGAATCATAGTTAGATCCTGGGTTTTAAAAATCGCACATGAGCGCGAGGCGCGTCAAGGCGCAAGCCTCAGCGCCTTAGGTAGCCCGAGGCGCTTTTTTTACAAAAAGACCCAAAAAACCCCATTTTTTTGAGGTTTTTTTGAGGCGCGTGCCTCATGTACATGGGGTGTTTTTATGCTGTTTTATGCATCCAACTATTGTACAATAGGTTTTTTGGCTTGTACTTATGGATAAAATCATATATAAAACTAATTTTTAGCTATATTTTGGATAAGGGATGCTAAAAACCTATAGGATACATATAAAAATTATATAATCACTTTGCGCCTCGGGTACGAAAAGCCCGCCGGTTTTGCGCCTTGGTATTAGACCTCATCGCTTTTGTGCGCCTCTCGCTTTTTAACACCAAACTTACATCTAATAAAGGTTTTATGCTTTCACATTTTAATGTCTTGTTTAAAAGATAATAGTGCAATATGATCTTTTTAAATATCGTTCATAATTGATTATATTAATATTGATGCTAATATTAATTTCCTTCGTATTATTCGTACAGAGCGGATGACGAATTCACCTTTGATCTTGTTGAGTAGTGTTTATGAAATTTCATAAATGAGTACTGCATGTTGGAGTTACATCTTGTTAAGTCCTCTTTTATGTGGATATACCAGTAAGAATTTTGAAATATTAAATTGATGTTTTAAAAAATAAAAAATTCATAGCCATACCTCTCAGCTGAAGTGTATGCTTGTTTCAAGGATGAGAAAATGATATATCAAGCAATCCAGTGAAATGCTCAGCTCCAGAAGACACTAACAAAACATGATGGCCTTGATTCTAGTAGATATTGCCTATATTAGCCCACATTGATCAAGAAGGTGGAAGAAAAAGATCCGGTTTCCTGAACGACTCTTCAAATTGTATGGCAACGCCATTGGTTGGTTGGGTTTTTTTGTGGACTCGGGCTCTTCAAAAAGATCCGGTTCTCTGTAGATGTTGTCAAACAGGCTTAGGTTGGTTCTCAAAATTGGTTGGTTGGGTTTTTTGTGGGCAGGTTTGGAATTCAATGTTTTAAATGGTAGGTTTTCCATGGCAATATCATTTCAATGTTTTAAGTTATATTGAATCTGCTTAATTTTCATTTAACATCGTCAAATGTAATTAATTATTATTTTTTAAACAAAATGAATCAGAAGGTTTTGTGCATTGAAAGTATTATGCGGCTATTGTTGAATGGAAGTAAACGTTAGAAACCCGGAATGTATTGTGGTTCGTAATAGACATTGTAATTGAAATTGATATCAGTCGGGACACCCGCCGCAACGCGCGGGCATTCCCACTAGTATATATATAAACTTATCTTCATCCAAAAATAATGTATTTCAAGTGTACTCAAAAAAATATATATATTTCCCAAAAATTATATATCTTCTAAAAGTTCCAAGAAAATATATTTTAGTTCCCAAAAATAATATATTTTCTCCTTGTAAAAAATATGATATAGCCTCGTAATAATTGTAAAAATCATATTTTCATTTCCTTGTGTCCAAAATATTATTTACCAAAATATACTTTGTGAACATATTTTCCGGAATATTTTGTAAGTTACATTTCTTGTTCGGTTTTCATCAATACTTTGCGTGTAACTTGTATATTTATTCTTTGAGATTTTGGTAATATTTTGGATTGTAATCCTTGGTATTTTGATGTGTTATATTATTTCAAGCACCAAAATAATATAACTAATACACATAATATACAAGTAATCACACATGTGTGTCTTCAATGTATATATATTCTAAATATATATATTTAGCCACTTTTATTTATAAAAACCAACCTCCAACACTTATATTTTTGTAACAAAAATTATGGCAAATTTTATATGGGAAACTCATGATTAAAATACACTTGTAAATATTTGTTTAAAATATTTTTCTAAGTGTTAATATTTTTAGAAAATTTTGCCATAATTTCCCCTAAAAATGGAGGTTTCCATGCTTTCAAGCATATCATTTTATTTTGTAAAAATCATCACAATCAATTTACAATTATCAACAAACAACCTTTACTTACCAATCTTGCCAAAATCATGCATATTTCACTACTTCATGAACTTGAATATTTGTAAAAATTTGTAGTAACTTGGTAGTGTGTTTAGTAAGTTTAGTTACCCTTTAAAGTGTGGTTGTTTATATAAAAACATCATTCTTGAATGATTTAGATGTTTACAACTTGTAATCATATTTTTCAAAAATATTTCTTTATGTATTCTTCTTGTTACACAAGTGTTTCTACACTTGTTTAACCACTAAAAATAAGATTTGTTTATGTAAGAACCAAGTTTTAGCAAAACTTATATTTTTAGCTTGGTTTCTTTAGAAATCCTCCATAAATCTTTAGATCTATAAGTATTATTACTCACATTAATCATTATTTTTCAAGAAAACAATATATTCTTTCAAGTTCATGTCTTGCATGAGGATGATTTATAAATCTCTAACATTTTCATCCTCTCGTCTTGCTAGATTATGTTTTTAATCATGATCTAGCAAGATCATATAATGATCTACATCATTTACACAAACCAACAATCATCAAGCATCATAACAACACTAAACAACATGATTTCTTTAAGATTTCTTATAGTTTTATGCTTGTGTTCATGTTTCATCTTCAAGTTTCTTAGTGTTCTTCATGATAATCATCTTGTATCATCTTTTAACCACTTAATATAGATGTAAAATGAAGAGTAGAAGATCTTACTACTAGCTCAAGGCTAGGGATGATCAAGTGTAGAAATGAAGTGGATAAAAGCAATCGGTGAAGGTCCTTCAAGCTTCAAGGCCTCCAAGCTTCCTAACTTAGCTTCTTACACCCTTGAGCATGTATGGATTGAATGAGAAGTGGATGAAGATGATGGTGGTGCTTGGGGTGCTCTTGGCCGTGAATGAAGGGAGGAAGAAGAAGAAGTTAGTGTGTGTTGGTGTGTGAGAGATATGAAGGGTCTTGATCCTTATGGTTATACTTATAACCATATTCTCCATCTAACTCATGGATATTATGTCCAAGAAAGTACAAACACAATCTAATATAATATAAAAAAAATCTATATGGTGGGAGCCACTTGGGCCGGATTTTGATGAGAGGGGGGGGGGGGGTAAAGTGTAAAATTTTGGAAGTTGGGGGGTTTAATGTCACACCTTGGCTTTGCGGAAGCGTGGTTAATTTGGTGTGACTTCTTAATACCATAGCTTAATCATAACAAAGCTATATGATATTAAAACCATGCAAGATCATCCATAGATTTAAGTTTTAAAACCAAAGTAACATAACATTGTCTTAGGGACTACAACACCATAACATAAAACATTGTTTTGAAAGACATAAACATCAACATGAATAAAACGCAGTTTAAGATTTGTGACTCGTCCAGGAAAAAGTCACATTTCCTAAACCGGGATGACCTCGGAACCCATATGCAGCGGGAAAACACAACATACCGCGCCAGATCTTTAATTCCCTGAAATACATGTAAGTTGAAAAATCAACAATAATGTTGAGCGAGTTCATGTGTAAGTGAGTAAATAAACCTTTGTATGAATAAAAACCCTGGTATGTAGCAAATAAGGAAAAAGAGATCACCAATGGTTTGCAAGGCCATTGATATGTGTGAAGTGCAAGTAGGAAGACTCAAACCTAGCAGATTTATGCGTTGGGTACAAAGTCACCCCGAGGTCCGTACTGTTTGGGCCTGGGGTTGGGCTCGCTACACCCAGATAGATCTACCGCTCCTGCCCCTCGGTCCTACCCTGAGGATTAATGGCCTCAAGTTTCTGCCTACCCACTCACATGATCTGAATAGTAATAACCCTCGTTACGCTAACCATACCATGTAAGAATTATTCGTAATCATAGTAACATGTATTTCACCCCCGCAGTTTAGAAAACTGAAAACAGTTAAGAGAAAAGGGGGACATGAACTCACAGTGGTGCGTCTCTACCAAGTATATCTCCTGATCAAGCAGCTGTGCGACGACCTACACGTACTAACTCTATTAGACGGATGGCCGTGCCTTAGCTTAAGGTTTAAGTTTTTGGGAAATAGTTAGACAACTATTTCGTGTTTATATTTTTGTAAATACTTGGTAATTATTTTCCTTCCCAAGGATGGGGGATTTAATACATGTGCGTTCGTAAACTTCGAAATATATTATTAAGTCTCACTTAATATATTTTATTTCTTACTTCAAAATATAATCATTAACATTTGGTAATATTATTTTTACCCTAAAAATAATATTTGTATATTTCACAAATAATCATAAACATTTTACAAGTGACGCTTATGAAAAGTATATATACTAAATACATATATTTATCACGTTTCATTTTGTGAAATCCCACCTCCGATATTTTGTAAATAAAGTCATGGCGAAATCTATAATTCGAAAACACGTTAAAAATGTATTTCTAACACTTGTAGTGACAATATTTCTAAGTGTTAGGTTTTTGGAAAAATTTCGCCAGAGTTTTCCTCTGTAACTGGAGGTGGTCACGCTTTCAAGCGTATCATTTTCTTTTACAAATCAAACCAACAATTTTCTCATTCCATCAAAACAATGTTCAAAGCATCAAACTAGTCAATATATATGTAAATCGCAAAAATGCATGAACTTGTGGTTTATTTAAAATATGAAGTAAATCTCATTACTTTTAGTGGATCTTTTGTATAAATCATTCCGGTTTCGTAAAAGCCTCGTTTCTAACGAAATTCCATCTTTACAACTTCTAGTAAAATTTTGACAAAACTAGTTCCTTGTCGAAATTTAGTGTTACACAAGTGTTTACACACTTGTGTGTTTAAAAATCATTCTTGTTCATGTAAGATCCGGTTTTTAGAAAATAAGATTTCCTTGACACTTGGTCCTTTGAAAAATACCGCTTGTAGATCCGTAGATCTACTAGTTTTAAACACTATTTCGTAAGTAAAGTTGATTTTACACAAGTTCATGTTTAGTGTGTGGTAGAGTTTCATCACTTAACCCTTTTCATACTTAAACATACTCTATGTCATGATTCATGAACATGACTAATCCGGGTTAGATGATGATCCGAGCCACCACAACATAGATCGGCACTAAATAATCACACAAAACAAATCTTACAAGATTTACACAACAATCAAGCTTTTATCCATCATTTTTAGCATTTAGTAGACTTTTAACATATCATCTTGTATGTTCATAGATTTTAACCGACAAAGTTCTTTTTAACCACTTTAAAATAGATCAAGAGTGTGATTATAGTAACTTACTACTAGCTCGAGGCTAGGGAAGATTCTAGTCGCAAAATGAGTGGATAAAAGCAATAGGGTGAGGTCCTTCGCGTTCCGAATGCACCAAGCCTCCTCGTATGTGATCCTCAACACTTGTATGCTCTTGGAATGAGAAGATCAAAACCGAAAAATGGATGGATGTGTGTGTGTGTGTTCGGCCGAGAGCCAAAGAGAGGGAGAGAGAGAGAGTTTTGTTGAGAGTTGAGTGAAATGATCATGTGTGTTAAGACTAGAACTTATAGACAAACCTTTCACAAATAACCAAAGGGTTTTATGTCTAATAGATATTAAGCACAAGGGATTTAAAAAAATCAACAAAGGACAAGGGGTGTCCCCCAAGGGGACGGTTCGGTTAGGGGGGGGGGGGTCTCCTAGTTAGATTTCAACCAAATGTTAAGTATTAGTTAAGTTAAGTGAAGGTTAACTCGGTTACTAGCGTGTCGTGCATTATGACGGGTGTTAGGGTATTCAGGGACCCTAACTGACTCAGAAAAAGAAAAACAATGTTGACGGCAATCTTTTTTATGTTCCGGGTAAAGTTCGGTTGTTCGGTTGGATAGTAATCCGTCAAAGTGCTTAACAAAGCTTTAAAGTGTCGTTATTATTATTTTTAGTGACACAATTTATTCCCGACACTTTTGAAAGTGTCTAGTAATATTTTTCTCATGTTTTGGCACTTTATTAAGTAGCTTAATGCTGAAATTTTATGTTAAAGTGCTGAATTTTGTACTTAAAGTACGTTTTAGGCACATCCGGTCACTGTAATCTCATTCCTAGTGACGCAGTTCTACAACCCTTACATCCCTACACTCACCACTAGTGTAGCAAACTATCTCAGGCTCTTACAGGCCTTAGAGGCAGTACCTGCCTGGTGCTAGTTATGCCAGCACGTTTAATAGGTTGTCCGTTCATTGTGCTACTGTGCTTTTGGTGCATCAAGGTTGTCACAAAGGTGCTGTAAGCAAAACATGGAGTGACAGCAAGGAAAGTATGATGCAAGTAAGTACATGTATCAGTATTCAAGTAGTAGTTTATCCACCAGTTCAAGTAAGCACAGCAATTAAGCAGTAATTAATTATTAATTAAGTCATACGGATACCTGGTTTAGTGAGGGTTGTCAAATTCTCCCCCCGTTAGAAAAATTTCATCCCGAAATAGGTGGGGGTATTCCTCTTTCATCCGTATTTGAAGTTCTGCTTGTTGATGCAGGGTTCTTAGGAAATAGGTGGGGGTATTCCTCTTTCATCCGGTCCTCACGCTCCCAGGTGTATTCAGGACCATGTCTGGCATTCCAACGAACCTTGACGAGCTTGACACTGCTCCGGCGGGTCTTGTTTACTTTCCAATCCGTAACCTCCACCGGTTCTTCAACGAAATGGAGCGTGTCGTCAACATGAATCTCGTCGGTGGGAATGGCAATGGTATCTTGAGTTGGACTTTTCTTCAGGTTGGATACATGAAATGTATCGTGAACTCCATTCAGTTCCGCAGGTAAGTCCAGCTTGTATGCTACTAGCCCTATTCTTTCCAAAATTCTGAAAGGGCCAATGTAACGCGGATTTAACTTCCCACGCTTTCCGAAGAGTGCCACACCCTTCCAGGGTGAAACTTTCAATAAAACCATATCTCCAACTTGGAATTCCAAATGTTTCCGGTTTGGATCTGCATAGGCTTTCTGTCTTTCGCGAGCTGCTTCGATCCGCTTTCGAATTTGCGCAATCTTGTCTGTCGTCTCTTGGACGATTTCGGGACCAACAAGTTGCCTATCACCTGCGTCGGCCCAGCATAGGGGTGATCGGCACTTGCGTCCGTAAAGAGCTTCAAATGGCGCGGCTCCAATGCTGGTTTGGTAGCTGTTGTTGTATGAAAATTCGACCAGTGGCAAATGCTTATCCCAGTTACCGCCCAAATCCATAACACATGCTCTCAGCATATCTTCCAAGGTCTGAATAGTCCGCTCGCTTTGACCATCGGTCTGAGGGTGAAATGCAGTGCTTAGATTTAATTGTGAGCCAAAAGCTTCTTGGAAGGATTGCCATATCCTTGACACAAACCTTCCGTCTCTATCAGAGATGATCGAGAGAGGCACTCCATGACGTGCGACGATCTCTCTCATGTATATTTCTGCCAGTTTGCTGGTGTTATCCTTCTCTTTGATAGGTAAGAAGTGTGCTGACTTCGTTAATCGGTCCACTATTACCCAAATAGTGTCATGGCCTCTTGGCGTTCTTGGCAACTTTGTAATAAAATCCATGGAGATTTGTTCCCATTTCCATTTGGGAATCTCAGGTTGTTGCAGAAGTCCTGAAGGCTTCTGGTATTCCGCTTTCACCTTAGCACACGTTAGACACTTGCTCACATAAACAGCAACATCACCCTTCATCCTAGGCCACCAATAATAATCCTTGAGATCTTGGTACATCTTATCCGCTCCTGGATGGATAGAGTACCGTGATTTGTGAGCTTCATCAAAAACAACTTTCCTTAAACCACCAAACAGAGGAACCCAAATCCTTTTCTCAAAACATAACGTTCCTTCCTCGTTTGGCACCAATAGCTTCTCCATCCCATGGAGATATTCTTCTTCAAGATTTCTTTCCTTAAGAGCTTCTTTCTGCGCGGCACGAATGAGCAAGGAAAGATCGGTTTGGATAATCATCTCCAAAGCCCTAACCCTTATGGGCTTGATCCTCTCTTTTCGACTTAGGGCGTCGGCAACCACATTCGCCTTCCCTGGATGATACTTTATCTCGCAATCGTAATCATTTAACAACTCAACCCATCTTCTTTGTCTCATATTCAACTCCTTCTGGTTGAATATGTGTTGTAGGCTCTTATGATCTGTATAAATTGTACATTTCGTACCATATAGGTAGTGTCTCTAGATCTTTAAAGCAAATATCACTGCGTCTAGCTCCAAATCGTGCGTGGTATAGTTCTTCTCATGTACCTTCAACTGACGTGATGCGTAAGCAATAACCTTCTGGCGTTGCATCAACACGCAACCCAATCCTTGACGCGAGGCGTCACAGTATACCACGAAATCGTCAGTACCTTCCGGTAGTGCTAGGATTGGCGCATTGCAGAGCTTATCCTTCAACAGCTGAAACGCTTCTTCCTGTTTGATTCCCCAATCAAACTTCTTATCCTTCTGGGTGAGGAGCGTCAATGGTTGAGCGATCTTCGAAAAGTCCTCAATGAACCTTCGATAGTAGCCAGCCAAACCCAAGAATTGTCGAATCTCGGTTGGCGTCTTTGGCGTTTCCCAATTCTTGATCGCTTCGATCTTGGTTGGATCCACATGGATTCCATCTCCATTCACCACATGTCCAAGAAATTGGACTTCACGTAGCCAAAATTCGCACTTAGAGAATTTGGCATACAACTGTTCTTTCTTCAGCAGCTCCAAAATAGCTCTTAGATGCTGTTCGTGCTCAGCCTTTGTCCTTGAATAAATCAAGATGTCGTCGATAAACATAATCACGAACTTGTCCAAGTACGGCTTGCAAACTCTATTCATCAAATCCATAAAGACTGCAGGTGCGTTTGTCAAACCAAATGGCATAACAAGGAACTCGTAGTGTCCATAACGAGTTCTGAAGGCTGTCTTCGGGATACTCTCCTCTTGTATCCTTAACTGATGGTATCCAGATCGCAAATCGATCTTTGAGTAAAAGCTTGAACCTTGCAGTTGATCAAACAGATCATCAATTCTTGGCAGAGGATATCTATTCTTAATCGTCAGCTTGTTCAGCTCCCGGTAGTCTATGCACATACGAAAACTACCGTCCTTCTTTTGGACAAACAGGACCGGAGCTCCCCAAGGCGAGAAGCTTGGTCGGATAAATCCCTTGTCTAACAACTCTTGAAGTTGTGTCGACAATTCTTGCATCTCAGACGGGGCAAGTCTATAAGGTGCCTAAGCCACAGGCGCGGCGCCTGGGACTAAATCGATGTGAAACTCCACTTGCCTCTGAGGCGGCAGTCCAGGCAAGTCCTCCGGGAAGACTTCCGGATACTCCCTCACGACAGGGATGTCTTCCATCTTCGGTTCTGCAGCTTTCTTGTCTACAATGTGTGCCAGGAAGGCAGCACATCCCTTCTGTAAACACTTTCGCGCTTTCAGGCAGCTGATGATTCTTAAAGGCGTATCACGCTTTTCGCCATGAACCACAATTGTTTCGCCATCTTCGGTCGGGATACGAACGACCTTTTCGTGACAAACAATTTCTGCCTTGTTGCTTGATAACCAATCCATTCCTACTACTACGTCAAAGCTCCCCAGCTGGACCGGTAGTAGATCCAAAGTAAACTCACGTTCTCCCAACTCGATTGCACAACCTCTGATCACTTCATTGGCTTCTACTAACTTCCCATTAGCCAATTCGATTGAGTAGGGAATATCTAACTTACTAGCGGCTAAACCAAGCATATTCTTAAATTCTAATGATACGAAGCTATAGTCGGCACCAGTATCAAATAAAACGGATGCATAGCGTTGGTTTACAGGGAACGTACCAGTAACGACATTGGGATCCTGGCGCGCTTCCCTCACTTCGATATGGAACACTCTTCCACGGGCTTGGTTCAACTCTGGGCAGTTCCTCTTAAAGTGCCCGATATCACCGCAGTTAAAGCATCCAAGTCTTTGCCCATTTCCACCTCCATTTCCATCTTGGTTATTCCTTTGGTTATGATTCACAGCGCCCGCTTGATTCACATTGTTGCCTCGATTCCCATTACCTCCATTGTTTCCTTGTGGGCGATTTCCATTTCCACCCCGGTTATTGTTTCTGTTTCCAAATCCTCCTTGGCCTCCCTGGCCAACAGTGGCCCAACAAGAATCCTTCAAGTGGCCAGGTTTCCCACATGCTTCACACACCTTCAAACTACATCGGCCAGAATGGTGACGCTGGCAGGTGTTGCACTTGGGCTGGGTGCCCATATATCCCTTTCCTTTCTTTCCACCACCAGCTGTAACCTGAGCTGGCGCGTTTGGCTCTCCTTTCTTAACATCACCACTAATGCCTTGTTTAAAGTTCGAGAACTTTCGTTTGTTACCTCCGGATGACTCGACGTGAGTCTCTTTCTTCTTTTGCTCAACATCGGAAAACTTGTTTAGGCGGATAGCCTCCTCAGTGAGAGCTACGCTTAGATCAATTGCCTCAGTAATTGTTGCAGGCTTGGAGGAGGTCACCATGCTTATGATTTGAGGAGCTAATCCCCAAATGAAGCGTTCAATCCGCTTAAATTCTGGAGTGACCATATAGGGTACCACATGCGACAGGTCATGAAACCTCTGAACATATTCCGCGATCTTCGGACCTTCCATCTTCAAATGCAAGAACTCAGTTTCCAATCTTTGGGTTTCAGCGCGAGAACAATACTTTTTGCGCATTAGTTCCTTCAGTTCGGTCCATGTTAGTGCGTAGGCAGCAGCTTCACCAAGTGTCTGCACTTGCAAATTCCACCAAGATAGGGCTCCATCCAGAAATAGCCCAGAAATGTAGGTGACTTGCTGGTTTGGTGCACATTTGCTCATGCGGAGAACAGATTCAGTCTTCTCGGCGCAACGAACAAAAGCGACAGCACCTCCGGTGCCATCAAAGTTGACAGGCTTGCAGTCTAGAAACTGCTTGTAGGTGCACCCTGCACATACGTTACAACATATGAATGGCATTAGCATCTTTGCTAGAGATATCCAATTAGATCATGGTATGTCTTATTGACTTAGTATTACCATGAGGTGGATTGTTGTTTCCATTGTTGTTTGAGCTGCTTCCGCTGGGTCCTCCTTGCGAGGCGGCGTATTGCGCGATGGCAGCAGCGATGACTTGCTGGAGTTCTGCCTCATTGGTAGGCATCGGCGTTTGACGTCTAGGCGGCAAAAGATGAGTTCACGTCGGTCAGGCCAAAATAAAGATCCCATGTTATAATACGTACGCTTTATTATGATAGTAATAGTACATAACATCTCATGTTATAATCATATCAATCATACAACATCCCATGTTATAAAACATAAATAATCAATCAAAACATCACATATGATGAGAATACTGCGATTGCCATATATCGAGACCACATAGTAAGTGTACAGGTACATAACAGTGTCATACATCATCATCGACTAAGGGCTACATCACCCTAGTCCAAAAGAATATCAAATCAGTGTCAATACATCCGATATACATGATTAACAAAAGTCAGAATCAGAACGCAGTCTCCAAAAATGCTGTGCAGTCAAAACAATTGTCGTCTTCTCACCAGCATCTACCCATGCTGTACTAAGGATGCCCTAGGCTGATGGTGGTGGAGGAGGGGGAAAGTGGGTGTAGAACAAACATCGCAAATGGAGCCAGTCTTCCTCCATGGCTCTTTGGGTACGCAACCAAGAAGCAACCTGCTGCTCAAGTGCCAAAAGGCGTGCAGCATAGTCAGGTAACAATGGTCGAGGGTGCTGCGAAGAAGCAGGGTGGGTCTGACCCTGACACTGGCACGACGGTGGCTGAGCTCTCTCAAGCTCCTGAATACGCCGCGTGAGTGCCTCCTGCTGGACAACAAACGACATCAGAACGTCCTCAATAGTATACCCCATATGGAAAGAATGGTAGGGGTCGGTCGGTGGCATAACAGAAGGTGACGTCCAGAGAAACGGCTCGCTGGCTGGATCAAAAGGTGGCACAAAGAATGGTGGTACAGGGGGAATAGCAGATGAAGACTGTGGCATCTGGAATATATGTCGGCACATGTCCAAAGGGACGAGTCGAGGAACCCTCTCCAGGTCGAGCTGGAGGTGTGTACTGCGCAAATGAAAAAGAGAAATCAACGTGACGTGTATCGGTGGTATGAGGAGGAATAGGTGGAAACTCATCATCCGCAGGAATCCACCCATGCTGGGCGTGCTCATCTCGTGGGTCAATCTGTGCCTCAAAAAGTGCTCGATCAAACTGTACAGGCATAGGGTCAAGATGGGGTGCAACAAGAGGGTCAGCAGGTATATCAGCGATAAGTGGGGGATCAACATGATCAGCAGCAATAACATGGTCACCCTCCAGTAGTGGTGCATCAGTAGGGTGATCACCAATGGGTGGGTCAGCAATCACAGGATCAATAGGTATGCCAGCATGAGCAGGGTCATGCTCAAGCACTGGGTCAGGAGTAGCTACTGGCTCGAGGGCCATGGCAGGCTCGGGATCAACGAACTCCATATCAAAATCTGCATGATCAGCGAATGCAGGGTCAACTAGGTCTACTGGGTCAACCATAGGCTGATCCAAGTGGATGAACTCTATCTCCTGGTCCGGGTCAAATCCAGGGGAAAAACAGGGTCTGAATCCTCATCGAGGTCGTGATCGAAAGCAAATCTAGGAGTAGAGACAGCAGATGATGCCCTGTCAGGATCTGAACCGTGTGAATAGTGCTGTGCGCTCCGAGCGTGTGACGGTGCGGAGGCCACAGACTCGAAGGAGTCTGGAGCGGGTGAGTGTGCAGGTGACTCCTCAGCTGGAGCATCTGCGAGTAACAAAAGACCACCGTCAGCTAGAAGGGCCTCGCCCTCAACCTCGTCCTCCAGGGGCTCATCATCAAATAGATCGACGTCGTCGTCATCGTCGGCGTCGAGGAGCATATCGTAAGCAGGATAAACGGCCAAAGGTATGGGAGCAGGGATCTCTACGAGTGGTAGGTACCCAGCAAAAGGACCATCAGTGGGCTCATCGACAGCGTCGGGCAGCGCAAAGGGCTGAAAGTCATCCTCGTCTGTGCTGGTAACATCTGATGTGTGGACCTCGTGCTCTGAAGACTCTAAGTCGTCTGATACTATGGGTCTAGGGCCTGTGGTGTCCGAATCACCTGTGCCGGGCGAGTCCATGGTGTCTGTAACACAAACACAAATATGTACAAATAATCAATCATTCAATCAGATAAGCACATTAGTCACCAAGTAAGCAATCAAATAATTCTCCTAGTCCCACTAGCCTCCCAGCCTCTCAGACTGCTCTTCCTAGTCCCACTAGCCAAATTCTCCCAGCCTCTCAGACTGCTCTTCCTAGTCCCACTAGCCAAATTCTCCCAGCCTCTCAGACTGCTCTCGCTAGTCCTACTAGGCAACTACCTCGGTTTCCTAGACCGAGCCTCGGTCCTCCAGACCGAGCCTCAACCTCCCAGACTGAGCCTATAAATAATAAATAAATGTGCTCAACATTTGTTTGTAAAAAGTTTTGGATCTGGAATTGAGTGGTATGTAGTAAAAATGTTTTCGTGAGAGCCCTAGTGATCATAGTCTAGACTCGAGAAGGAATCCTAGTTCGCTATGATCAGAGCTCTGATACCAAGCTGTCACACCCTGGCTTTGCGGAAGCGTGGTTAATTTGGTGTGACTTCTTAATACCATAGCTTAATCATAACAAAGCTATATGATAATAAAACCATGCAAGATCATCAATAGATTTAAGTTTTAAAACCAAAGTAACATAACATTGTCTTAGGGACTACAACACCATAACATAAAACATTGTTTTGAAAGACATAAACATCAACATGAATAAAACGCAGTTTAAGATTTGTGACTCGTCCAGGAAAAAGTCACATTTCCTAAACCGGGATGACCTCGGAACCCATATGCAGCGGGAAAACACAACATACCGCGCCAGATCTTTAATTCCCTGAAATACATGTAAGTTGAAAAATCAACAATAATGTTGAGCGAGTTCATGTGTAAGTGAGTAAATAAACCTTTGTATGAATAAAAACCCTGGTATGTAGCAAATAAGGAAAAAGAGATCACCAATGGTTTGCAAGGCCATTGATATGTGTGAAGTGCAAGTAGGAAGACTCAAACCTAGCAGATTTATGCGTTGGGTACAAAGTCACCCCGAGGTCCGTACTGTTTGGGCCTGGGGTTGGGCTCGCTACACCCAGATAGATCTACCGCTCCTGCCCCTCGGTCCTACCCTGAGGATTAATGGCCTCAAGTTTCTGCCTACCCACTCACATGATCTGAATAGTAATAACCCTCGTTACGCTAACCATACCATGTAAGAATTATTCGTAATCATAGTAACATGTATTTCACCCCCGCAGTTTAGAAAACTGAAAACAGTTAAGAGAAAAGGGGGACATGAACTCACAGTGGTGCGTCTCTACCAAGTATATCTCCTGATCAAGCAGCTGTGCGACGACCTACACATACTAACTCTATTAGACGGATGGCCGTGCCTTAGCTTAAGGTTTAAGTTTTTGGGAAATAGTTAGACAACTATTTCTTGTTTATATTTTTGTAAATACTTGGTAATTATTTTCCTTCCCAAGGATGGGGGATTTAATACATGTGCGTTCGTAAACTTCGAAATATATTATTAAGTCTCACTTAATATATTTTATTTCTTACTTCAAAATATAATCATTAACATTTGGTAATATTATTTTTACCCTAAAAATAATATTTGTATATTTCACAAATAATCATAAACATTTTACAAGTGACGCTTATGAAAAGTATATATACTAAATACATATATTTATCACGTTTCATTTTGTGAAATCCCACCTCCGATATTTTGTAAATAAAGTCATGGCGAAATCTATAATTCGAAAACACGTTAAAAATGTATTTCTAACACTTGTAGTGACAATATTTCTAAGTGTTAGGTTTTTGGAAAAATTTCGCCAGAGTTTCCTCTGTAGAGTTTCCTCTGTAACTGGAGGTGGCCACGCTTTCAAGCGTATCATTTTCTTTTACAAATCAAACCAACAATTTTCTCATTCCATCAAAACAATGTTCAAAGTATCAAACTAGTCAATATATATGTAAATCGCAAAAATGCATGAACTTGTGGTTTATTTAAAATATGAAGTAAATCTCATTACTTTTAGTGGATCTTTTGTATAAATCATTCCGGTTTCGTAAAAGCCTCGTTTCTAACGAAATTCCATCTTTACAACTTCTAGTAAAATTTTGACAAAACTAGTTCCTTGTCGAAATTTAGTGTTACACAAGTGTTTACACACTTGTGTGTTTAAAAATCATTCTTGTTCATGTAAGATCCGGTTTTTAGAAAATAAGATTTCCTTGACACTTGGTCCTTTAAAAATACCGCTTGTAGATCCGTAGATCTACTAGTTTTAAACACTATTTCGTAAGTAAAGTTGATTTTACACAAGTTCATGTTTAGTGTGTGGTAGAGTTTCATCACTTAACCCTTTTCATACTTAAACATACTCTATGTCATGATTCATGAACATGACTAATCCGGGTTAGATGATGATCCGAGCCACCACAACATAGATCGGCACTAAATAATCACACAAAACAAATCTTACAAGATTTACACAACAATCAAGCTTTAATCCATCATTTTTAGCATTTAGTAGACTTTTAACATATCATCTTGTATGTTCATAGATTTTAACGGACAAAGTTATTTTTAACCACTTTAAAATAGATCAAGAGTGTGATTATAGTAACTTACTACTAGCTCGAGGCTAGGGAAGATTCTAGTCGCAAAATGAGTGGATAAAAGCAATAGGGTGAGGTCCTTCGCGTTCCTAATGCACCAAGCCTCCTCGTATGTGATCCTCAACACTTGTATGCTCTTGGAATGAGAAGATCAAAACTGAAAAATGGATGGATGTGTGTGTGTGTGTTCGGCCGAGAGCCAAAGAGAGGGAGAGAGAGAGAGTTTTTTTGAGAGTTGAGTGAAATGATCATGTGTGTTAAGACTAGAACTTATAGACAAACCTTTCACAAATAACCAAAGGGTTTTATGTCTAATAGATATTAAGCACAAGGGATTTAAAAAAATCAACAAAGGACAAGGGGTGTCCCCCAAGGGGACGGTTCGGTTAGGGGGGGTCTCCTAGTTAGATTTCAACCAAATGTTAAGTATTAGTTAAGTTAAGTGAAGGTTAACTCGGTTACTAGCGTGTCGTGCATTATGACGGGTGTTAGGGTATTCAGGGACCCTAACTGGCTCAGAAAAAGAAAAACAATGTTGACGGCAATCTTTTTTATGTTCCGGGTAAAGTCCGGTTGTTCGGTTGGATAGTAATCCGTCAAAGTGCTTAACAAAGCTTTAAAGTGTCGTTATTATTATTTTTAGTGACACAATTTATTCCCGACACTTTTGAAAGTGTCTAGTAATATTTTCTCATGTTTTGGCACTTTATTAAGTAGCTTAATGCTGAAATTTTATGTTAAAGTGCTGAATTTTGTACTTAAAGTACGTTTTAGGCACATCCGGTCACTGTAATCTCATTCCTAGTGACGCAGTTCTACAACCCTTACATCCCTACACTCACCACTAGTGTAGCAAACTATCTCAGGCTCTTACAGGCCTTAGAGGCAGTACCTGCCTGGTGCTAGTTATGACAGCACGTTTAATAGGTTATCCGTTCATTGTGCTACTGTCCTTTTGGTGCATCAAGGTTGTCACAAAGGTGTTGTAAGCAAAACATGGAGTGACAGCAAGTAAAGTATGATGCAAGTAAGTACATGTATCAGTATTCAAGTAGCAGTTTATCCACAAGTTCAAGTAAGCACAACAATTAAGCAGTAATTAATTATTAATTAAGTCGTACGGATACCTGGTTTAGTGAGGGTTGTAACATTTAAAGTGCAAACTAGAAGGTTTAAGTATGTTTAAGTGTGTTTAGGTGTTTTTATGGTTTTTAAGGTGTTCTACCACCAATACTAGCTTAATATCATAAAAACATTACTTCTAGTAAAATTTTGATGTCCCGGTTATTGTCCGGTTGTTCGGTTCGTTACGGTATGTTAAAGTGCTGAATTGCGCAGTTTCACTAAGTATGAAGCACCTTTTGTGGTAGTTTTAATTCCCGGCACTTGTAAGCTGTTTTGGACATCAAAACATAAATTTTGCATGATATTATTGTGTTATTTAGCTGGTTATAGTTTAATTGTGCTGATTTTCTGCAGAATTCTGTAGTTTATGTAAGTTTTAGGCACTTTCCGGCACTTAAACTATCTTTAGGAAGGCAGTTTTATGATCCTTACTTTCCTACACACTATACTAGTGTAATACTTGGTTTCTGGCTCATTCTGTGTCTCAATACAATGTCTGTCTATCTACTGAACTCTGTCAGCCTTTTTCTGATCTGCCGGATAGCTGTGCTTACTATGTTTCGTGCATCTTTTGAGTCAATAATGTTCTCATGCAATAATGACATGACTCTGAGCAATATATATGATGCACATGTATGTATATGGTAATGATCAGAAAGCAATTCAAGCAATTAATTGTAATTCAGCACAGTCATTAAGCACTAATTATTATTTAATAATTGTACGGATGCATGCAAATTTGATAGTTGTCACATAAATGGTTACAAAAAGAAACATTGTAAATGTTCATGGATAAAACATGTAAAACTGGTAATTTATCAATTAGTAATTTAATAAAGTTTTACCAATTGAAATAAATCGAGAGATTACTTACATGGGACGTGAGGTGGTAATTATAATAAGGTCATGTGTACCATCTGTTGATCGCTTAGTCTAGCCAAGTAAGTAGTGAACACATGATACCACGAGCTTCTTATAATGAACACAGTTATGTCCGATGTGGTAAGGTCGTGACGAATTAAAAAAAAGTTAAAAGAACCTCGGGGTCAAGAAATCTTATGGGCATACTCGTATAAATGGTTTCCGAGTGAATCATAAAAACGATGTATGGCGCGCATAGAAATAAATGACCCAATGGGATACGTGAAATAAGCCATTTTGGACGAAAGAGCCATTGTTGACAAAAAGGACATGTAAAACCAAATTATAAATGACCCGCGAGGTCATAGAAACGAAGGTATTACCCATACAAAAAGGCGATCGAAGTCATTGACTTGGTCGTAGTAAAGAAAGGATGATGATGATAATTATCATTCGGAATTGATAAGAGCATCAAGCATGGTCACATAAAGAATAAAGGTTTGGTTAAATAAAGCGATGGATTCCGCTAAGACAACCAAACAAGTCAAAATGAAGGCTTAATGCATACCTAAATGGTTGCATTAATAAGAACTTCGGTAAGTCACCCGGTTGATGGGTAAGGATCTAAACATATGCATAAACCAAGGACTGTATAGAAATAAATGCCAAGTCATCAAAATTGCTTGACATAAATTAAAGATAAAACGTTAAACTAAAACTTCAGTTTTAGTAAGAAATAATGTTTTTTATAAACTTAGACATGATGTGATGTGACGCGATCACGGATCAGAAATGTAATGTGAAATAAAATCACATTGTAGCCCGAAGGACGGGTATAAGATAACTGGACTAATAAGTCTAGTTAGTGAGACCGATTAAGGTCAAAATTCAAATTAAAAATTTGTTTAATACGCTCTTCATTATGAGAAGTAGCGTAGAATAAATATAATTTATAATTCATATTAACAAGCGGTAAATGTAGGCGACACAAGTGAAGTGTCAGGAAGTCAAATCGAGCAAAAGCATGATTGAAAGATAAAGCTATAAGGTACGCGAGGGTATGCTTATGAGAATCTTGTTATTAACCTTTATCGAACCATCTTAATTAACTAAGATGAAATTCAAGAAATTCGGTTTGCTAGTACGCGGTGGATTCCGCATAACTGAACCGAAGGAATAAATTCGAAAACAAAATAATTTGTTAGTCAAAAGTGAAAGATTTCACTAAAATATCCAAATGGATTAAATTAACGGATTCATGAAGAATTCGATAGTCTAACAGCGAGGGATTTCGCTAAGTTAACCCAAACTGGTCGAAAATAACGAAGTTTCGTTATTCTGAGTTGCATCATTTCGCGTGAAATACGCATATGCTTGTTAATCAAAAAGAATTACCATACTTTTCTGGTAATACTAATAAATGGTTAAACTATGAGTAATGTTTAAAAGGTTACTCAGTTTAAGTGCATTAGGTTTAAAACCCAATAAACTATGTAAGAAAGGTTACGGGGACGAAACCTCTTTAAGGGGGGTAGACTTGTAACACCCCGAAAACGGGTTTGGTAATCAAACCGCGTTAATACTAAAGGACGGATAAAGTACTGTTAGTGGTAAAATTAACCCGATGAATATTAGGATTTAAATAAATAAACCTAATATTAAATAAAAGTAGTCTAAATGCTTTTAATGAAATAAAGTTTATAAAAGGCCCGAGTTAACGGGACTTAAAATAAACTTAGTTATAAATTCCCCAAAACCACTAAGTTAACTAGGAATGTTTAACCTAGTTAATGAGTGGAAAATTTGTTAGAAATAAGTAGGTTGTAGCCTACTTAATAACTAACCAAAACTTGAGGGGTCAAAATGGGATAACTTAAAAAGTTATATAATAAAAATCAAACAAAACACACACACATCGTGTGTGTTCTGGATTGAGTAGGGGAAAGCTCCCAAGGAGCTCAAAACCCTAATCTTCACATATTCATCAAATTGAAGGGTCAAATGGAGCCCAAATTCACAACCGAACGTGAATTAACGATCACCCGAACAAGAGGATCATAAGGTATGTAAAATCTTGATGATTCGTGAAGTTATAAAAATTGGATAATCATCCTAATCGCGAATTAGGCATGGATTAGAGAAGCTATGGCTAAATTAGTGATATATACTTGCTTAGGATCAAAACCCGAAGTGAAAATCATACATAACATGCTATGAATTGAAGGATTGGATGATTTACCACACTAGGTTAAGTGGGTATTAATCATATGATGAATTTGATGATATAATGATGTTTAGAATCATCATGTTAGATAGTAATGATGAAATACTTGACAAATCGTGAGTTTGAGTATATAATCATATTTACTATAAAATAAGTTTTGTAGGATATGATAGAAATTGATGAAATGTTCATGTTCAATGATGTTAAATATCATTGTGTATTAATTCGGTAAATTATGATTTACGAGAACTTGGTTAATAGGTTATTAAAACGATAACATAGGAATGATGCTTATCGGATGACTAACCAAGTAATTTAACGAGTAATTGAGTTACCTCGTGAGATTATTTATGTTATAGGCAGTTGACCTTTAAAAGGTTAAACTGACCAATGATATGATCGAATGATGGATTCGACATACGAATGATAGGATGGTATAGTCGTAAATGATTATGACTAATCTAATCATCTTACAAATTTCAATGATAGTTTGACGCCTGACAAGCTAGGTGAAGGCTTGGGAAGGAAACGGGTCAGACGAATCAAGTAATGAAAGAAAAGCATAACTCAGATGCAAAGTAAGTATATCTTACAATACTCATAAATCATAGAATATTCTCTTATCGTATTAATTACGAATAGAACAAGTGAACAATCATGATATAATGTTCCGACGTGTAGTCGTACGAAACAAGATAACAAAAGATGATAATAAACCATGTTTAATGGTTAAAGAGGACTAATACGGATACTTAATCATGCAATGACTAATAAATATAGAACTTTTAATGGTTACCTTATAAGGTAAACCAAAACAAACATAAAGGGTAAAACGGTAATCTGGTCATGCGTTGACCATAACCATTAGTTTTTGAAAGACACATAAGACGTAAGCCATAATACGCCAAAAAGTGTTGAGAAATGAATTGTAAGTAGAATGACCGCACGATGTAAACCGGAGCGAGTCATATAGTCGAGATGAAAATACATGTCATCTCGCTAATATAATCGGTCATTTAGACCAAAAGGGTCAAAAGGTGAAGATACCCCCTTTTGATAATATCGACTAACGATTATTGTCGAGTTATATGATTTCAGGAATAAATGTTGAAATGATAATAGCATCGCTATTATTTTAGCGATCATTATAGCAAGGCATTAAAGCGGGTCAATACATTGACCCGAGCCAGGTATGTGTAATAGAGTAATTATTCATTTAGAATGTAAGGTTCAATGAGTATTAAATGAAGTCTTAGATAGACAATGGGTTACTTTAATGGGTAAACCGAATGTTTTAAATGATGGTCGTGGCGTTTCGAAAAGCATAATGACTTTTCGAACAAGATCATAACTCAAAAGAAGAATTATGGGTCAAACATACTCTCAAAAGACCTCATTGTAAATGAAAGGCTAAAAAGGACCAAAACGCCCTTGTTAGCTAAATTGAACAAACAACCTTTAAAGGTTGTTTGGAAACAAGTTTTATGATTAAGTAAATACTTAGAATAAGTATAAAAAGCGAAAGATGAAAATCTTTGGTCCAATGACTCTATATGAGTCTTTGCCGTAAATTAACAATCCGAGGAGTAAAACTCGGATTATATAGATCACCACATTGAATCCACCACAATATAGTTGTGGTGGGAGATCATTTGATAAGAAATGTGGACATATGAATTTAGAAATGAATGAAAGCGATTCGTGCTTAAAATATGCTTAAATACCCTTAACGGGTCAAAATAAGCATATGAGCGAAAATGGGTTTAAGAAGGTATATGAACCTGTGATTGGAACCTAATATGATAAACATTATTGAATTTAATAGGTTCAGGAGAAATAGGGGTCAAACAAACTTGTTTGTTTGATAAACACATAAACGGGTCAAAATTTTGGTAAAAATATAATAAGCCGAAGGCTTAAAAGTCTCAAATTTATTTAATCCGGATGTCGGATTTTAACTCCATGTTATGGAGAATCGAATTACGATCACGTAGGAAGAAACGGATCGTAAAACGGATAAATATTGAAAGAGTATTGCTCGTTTTGGTGAATTTTAGAGTTGCTGAAAATATGCAGCTTTCAGCTGCAACATTCTGGAAAAAAAGGGGGTCGCGCCACGCGACGACAAAGTCCAGGAGCCGTCGCGCGACGCGACGGTGTTCAGTTATGGCGAAAAATTATTATTTAATTTGTTTTATTTTGCGAACTCGTTTAAACACGTTTTAAACGTCATTTAACTAACGCATTTCATGATGTATGAATTGTCAGGTAGTCCTTGAAGTGCCGGATGACGATCAAGCTCAAAGGAGAACCGAACACGCTCAAGAATAAAGCTTCCGCGAATAATTTCGTCGTCACATTTTAAACGGCGAATGAAATTACAAAATGTTGAAATGTTTTATTTAGTAAGATGTTTTAACAAACTCGTATTTTTAAGTGTATGTTTAATCTTAAATACACTATTATAATTGAAATTTATATGATACTCGTATAAAATGAACTAAGGGTCTTACAATAAGTTTAAAGGCCCGTTTACGGCAATTTTGCAGCCATCGTTAAATCTAAATTATATATAATATTTTAACTTTTTTATTTAATTCGTAGGAAAATTTCAATTTTGATGAAGTGGAACGTGATTTAGAGGCGAAAAACTCGACGGGTGGTAATAGGAGTGTGCTTATGAAGCGGTACTCTGACCGCAAGCACGATGCTAAAAAATTATTTAAGAGCAAGAGAGGTTACGAGGATATTGAGAGGGCAGGGGCATTCCATCCCGAGGATATGCCCTATGATAACTGGTTAAGAACCATCGAAGGTTTCCGGGACGAAAAATATATTAAAAGAAGCGAGGCCAACAAACAAGTACGCGAGAAACAACAATTCCCATACCGCGGGGGGACATCTTCGTACGGTAGCACCGCCTATAAAAATGTAATGTTTTATGTATGTGTATGTGTGTGTAAGCTTTTGTTTATTTAATGTCTAATCTAAGTTTAATGGTAAACAGGATATGGATTGGGTACCTACGTATGCTAAAACCCACACAGATAATCAAGGGAATTGGGTTGATCCAATTCCTGAACAAAATTACGTAAGTATTTCTTTTAAGTATAACTTTCTATAACAAATATATATATATATATATAAATATATATATAATCATCTTTGTAAAATACATCGGAACTTACAGCACGCCACAAACGAATGGAGCGGTGATGGTCCTCCAATTGGCCCGTATCAGGAAGTGTTGGGAAAGCGGCGGGGATGGTACCGGGGGATGGGGCCTAAACCTTCTTCCAACACGTCCTCGAACATGTCTTCGCAACCTCGGACGCAAGAACCCTTTTCCGAGGTAAACTACGCAATTTATAAAATGACAAACGAACGGATGTTTCCTTGTTAAATATATGTTGGTAGCGTTAATTAATATGCTAATATACGTTTTCATATCTATTATTGTAGGATTTTGTTAACAGCTTGTTTCAAACCCCGGCTTTTTTGAACCAACTTAAAACTATCTTGCTACACAAGGAAAAGGAAAAGGACCGTCAAACGACTACAATTCTGATGACTTATTCGATAGAGAAGATGAGGATGATTCCGACGAGTGACTTGTTGTTTTTAATGGAGGATTTAATTAAAAGTTGTAGGATTATAATATAGGACTTAAACGTAGTTTGTAATAATATTACCTTTAGTATAAGTTCATGGCGTATGTTTGCGTTGTTTGAATTTGGCAGGTTCTGTTTTTCGGCCGTAAAACTGCTGGGTACAGCTATATACAGCTGTTGTTTAAAAAAAAATTGACCTTTAGCGGCGACAGGCGTCGCCGCTATTGCCTCTAACCTTTAGCGACCATGCGTATCACCGACGAACCTTTAGCGGCCACATGTCGTCGCTAAAGGTCCAAGACCAATGGCGGCGACAAATGTTATCAATAGCGGCGACAGCTGTCGCCGCTTAAGGTGTGCCATTCTTGTAGTGAGAATACGCCGTAAAAGAAGCGGATCGTCCCCCGGGCCGGGACAAATCAAAGAAGGAGCGGGCGAAGGAGAAAGAAAAGCAAAAGGTTGACCCGAAGATGGAGGAGTTTATGACCCAATTTAAAACGTACACCGAGGTCACGACCCAAAAGGCGAGGGCGAAGGAGCGGGTGATCGAAGAAAAGTCACGCGTGGCGGGAGAAAGGTTAAGATTCTCCGATGATAAGGTTCGGCTCAAGGAGTGGGAAATATTAACGATGGATGTTGATATTATCCCGAACCGAAATGTTCGACGTTGGTAAAATTGCAAAACGACATCATGAAGAAGCATCAAAGTGGTTGATTTTTTTAAGTTTATGTTTTTTTTTAATTTATTAGGATTTTTTTTTAAGTTTATGTTTTTTTTTTAAGTTTATGTATTGTTTTTTAATATTAATGAAAATATTTTCTTAATTTATTTGTTAAATGTTAAAAAAGTGGAAGATTTAAAAAAATAATAATAATAAAGTGGTGGGGTAGGATCATCCTCCCATTGCCACTGATTTTGTGGGATGGACCATCCTCCCAAGGATGACGATGTAACGCCTAGGTGACGGATCATCCTCCAAGGGAGGATCATCCTCCATACCATGTAACCTTATGCAGATATATTTCTCTTTGGGATCGGCTTTACTAGATAAACATAATCATGAAGAAAGAACCATTCCATAGAAATTGGAGGATGCTAATAGCGAATATAATGCAATCCTATCATTCTCGGTTGATTAATGGTTGGGAACCACGTACCGCTTCATAAACCTCTTTAGAGTTAAATTTTTTTCATTTTAGATAACTTGATAGAAACAATGACGGATTTATTTACGGACGGTAACTATATAAAAATATATAACCGGAAACACATGAATCATGCTCTTCCTAAAAGCTGTTGCTGCATGATTAAAGATGCCAAATTTTCGTCAGCCACTCCTTTCCAATAAAACCTGACTTAATTGATAAGGAGATGCATGATATAACTTTTTGGGTCTTTTTTATTTTATTATAAGAATCCAATATTTTATCCCACAGGCACAAATAATGCGGTCGAAAGGCGGGTATTCCATTTGATTGTTTACACTACAAAAGCTTTTATTCAATAATGCTTTTAAACAAACGCAAAACCCTTACATATTCTATCATGCTCTCTTTATCGTCCTTGCACGCCAGCGATCAGAACATCAACAGCGCCAACAGTGAACAGTCAGCAGCCGCATACCACCGTAATCAGCTACCATACCACCGCCGATCAAACACGGGTAATGAAGATACATATCCGAGACCGGACATGATCTTAGGGACGAACCAGACTCCACTTGAACGGGCGTCTAAAAATGTCCGCCCCTTAATCAAGTACCTCCGAAGACGAATCTCCATTCAAGTGCGTCTGGACGGATGACGTCATCTCAGTTGACTACTATAAATACCCCATCAAGTACAAAGCCAAGTACGATTTTCTGAACCTTCGTCCTTACTTTCTCTCTCTAATTTCTCTCTCTACCAATACTTATCCTCACGCAGGAGGATGGTCGCAGAGGGGCCCTCCCATCTCTGCGGCGAGCCTAACGGTTTTCTGTTTTGCAGGACTGTTCCTCAAGCTCTTTTACAAGATCCAAACCCTCGTTTACAGGCTCCGGCCTAAATACGATTCTTTGGTTCTTCAATTGGCGCCATCCGATCTCAAAGCTCTTAGTCCTTCACTGTTGGTGAATTTCTTGAGCAAAGAACTGACAAATGGCGGCCTCAGGTTCTGTGAATCTGGGATCTACAACTGTTAGTACACAAACTACAACACCAGCAAGTACCGTTTCCGCAACCTCAGGACCGGGAACAACCTTGCCATTTGTTCTAATCCCGACTTCGCAAACATCTGAGTTTGATGCGGAGTTTCTCTCCAAAAATGCAAGTCTTCTGCGACGATTGAAAGCACAACAGGCTAGAGATGAACAAATCCTCGGTTTATGAACCAGGTTGTTTCGAGAAGAAGCTCCGGTAAGGACCATGGGTCCTACAATGTTCACCCCTCCTACTTTCTCCACATTTGTCACCTCGGAAATTTACCCTGGGTATGTGCAGGGTTCGTCCGGACCATTGCCAGCAATGGCAATACGAAATGAAGCTCAGATGGACGTAGTTAATGATCCGGAACTCACCAAACCATATCACGCAGTTTCCATGACTGCCAAGTCAAAGTTTAGCGCTCGCATCACACATGCCAAGCTTCCTCCGAAGCTCAAAATGACAACTACAGTAAAAAAGTATGATGGTACAACGGATCCAGATGATCATATGTTCGATTTCGACGGAGCCGCACGAGTAGAACAGTGGCCGATGCCAGCGTGGTGTTTCATGTTCGCGCAAACACTAACTGGAGCTGCCCGAGTGTGGTTTGATGCGCTGAACGAAGGAGAAATCAACAATTTTGAAGAGTTCCGAAGGTTATTCCTCCAGAATTTTAGCCAGCAAAGGCACTACTCCAAAGAAATCACCGAAGTTCACAACATCCGGAGAAAGGACGGAGAATCTTTGGATAGTTTCATTGACCGGTTTAACCGGGAAAGTATGCAGATCAGTGGGGTAGTTGATCAGCTAAGGATCTCCGGATTCTGTCACGATGTCCGGAACAATCAGCTGGTCGAAAAATTACACGAGAATCTCCCAAAGACAATGGAGGTACTCATGGAACGAGCCAGAGCTTTTGCTCGAGGCAAAAACGCATGTAACCCAGCTCCGGAGTCAGATCACAAGATGTCTTCCTGGAAGAAAAACGGTGGGTCGGTGTTTGATAAAACTCCATCTGGGAGCAGGGGACGATCGCATCCCTACAGCAGAAACGACACACCTCCACGTGGAAGAAGTTCCGGGTCAAGGTTTTACAACTTATCAGATCTTTCCAAAACTCCCAGTGAAATTCTCAGTGCGGAAGGGGCAAACTTCCCCGCTCCACCAAAACTCCGAAACCCGGGTGATAAGAATTCCAAGAAATATTGTGACTACCATCATGCTCGAGGTCAAAACACAGATGATTGCTGGTCCTTGAAGCAGGAAATAGAAAAAGCAGTGCGATCCGGAAAACTATCGCATCTAGTAAAAGAAGTAAAGGAAGGAAAATCTTCGGGAAATTCGGGAGATAATCCGAACAACCAGCCAGCAATTTGTATGATCAGAAGAGCAGACAACCAAGGTATCAAACGATCCAGTCACCACATGGCCGCTTGGATGCAGCAACCCATTGCTTTTCCTCCTATCAATCCGGAAGAAATCAAGGATGGACCAATCATAGTGTCTGCGATCATAGCAGGTCACAAGGTCCGGAGAATTTATGTTGACAGCGGAAGTGCCACCGAAATCATGTACAAGCAGTGTTTTCAACAGCTAGCTCCACAAACCAAGGCAAAGTTGATCCAAGTCTCAATGCCATTGGTAAGTTTCTCCGGAGAGGTGGTACAGCCCATAGGGCAAATTACTTTGCCAACAACGTTAGGAGATGGGAGTTTGGTCCGAACAGTCAACTTGACGTATCTGGTAGTAGAAGCAAGGTCCGTTCATAATGTTATTCTAGGGAGGCCCGGTATGTGTGCCTTTGGTATCATCAGTTCTACCATTCATGGATCGTTAAAATTCCCCACCAAAGCAGGAGTGGCAACTCTGCACTCCGAATCAACAATTTGCGTAGCCGAAATACGACAAAGTAAGGGTACTGACAAGCCTCCGAATCTCCTCACAGAAGAATGGGTTATCCATCCGCACTTCCCGGAGAAAAAAATTGCGGTTGGAGCCCAACTTCTCGAGCGTACTAAAAAGAAGTTATGGAAGCTCTTGTCTAATTCTCTTGATGTATTTGCCTGGAAAACATCTGACATGGTGGGAGTTCCTCGATGTTTGGCTGAACATAAGCTGAAGGTGTCGCATTCAGCAAAGCCAGTAGCTCAAAGAAAAAGAAACATGGCTCCAGCCCGAAACAAAGCAATCTCCGAGGATGTACAAAAGTTGTTAAGTGCAGGAATCATCCGGGAAGTACGTCACCAGACCTGGGTTTCTAATCCAGTAATGGTCACCAAGAAAGATAAAACCTGGAGAATGTGCGTAGACTTCTCCGATTTAAACAACGCGTGTCCGAAGGATTGTTATCCCTTGCCGGAGATCGATCTAAAAATTGACTCCCTTTCCAGCTTTCGTCTCAAATGATTCTTAGACGCATATAAAGGCTATCATCAGATACAGATGGCTTTAGAGGACGAAGATAAGACCGCGTTCGTAACCAATGAAGGGCTCTTTTGTTATACCAAAATGCCGTTCGGGTTGAAAAATGCCGGAGCTACGTATCAGAGGCTGATGGATAAGGCATTCAAGGACCAGATCGGAAGGAACTTGGAAATTTATGTGGATGACCTGGTCATAAAAAGTCAGGCCGAAGATAACATGAATGACGACATACTCGAAACCTTCACCAGGCTTCGGAGTATTAATCTTAAACTTAACCCCAAAAAATGCTCTTTCGGTTTAGAAGAAGGAAAGTTTCTCGGTGTATGGATAACCCAGTCCGGAATACAGGCACATCCGGATAAAATCAAAGCGGTAGTCTCCATGCAACCTCCCAAAACTGTCAAAGAAATTCAGTCATTAAACGGAAAGCTCGTTGCTCTTCATCGTTTTGTTTCAAAAGCGGCTGATCGCTCTATTCCTTTCATGAATGTGTTGAAAAAACGAACGGGAAAAAGGCCAAATAGAGTGGACACCAGAAGCCGATTCGGCATTTCAAGAGTTGAAAGTCTGTCTTGGATCCTTGCCCACCTTAACCGCTCCAATTACCGGAGAAACTGTCACGGTGTATCTCTCCGCCTCTCACTTCGCTATAAGTGCGGTACTTGTGGTGCATCGGAATCAAGCACAAATTCCGGTCTACTACGTAAGCCGCATCTTGAAAGATTATGAAACTCGGTACCCAATGATCGAAAAATTAGCACTCGCTTTGGTACATGCTTCTAGACGCCTCCGAAGATACTTTCAAGCTTTCAATATAGAGGTGCAAACTGACCTCCAGATCCAGCAAATTCTCAGAAAGCCAGAGGTCTCTGGACGTCTTACTAAGTGGGCCATTGAACTCAGCGCTTTCGATATCAACTATCGTACCAGAAGACCGGTGAAAGGCCAGGCAGTAGCAGATTTCCTCACGGAGGTACCAACCGGAGAGAGCACTAAAGAAAAATCCGCCCTGCCAAGGGTATGGAACTTATATATAGATGGAGCCTCCAGCAAAGAAGGATCAGGGGCAGGGTTAATCTTAATAGATCCAGAAGGGATAGAATACACTTATGCTTTACGGTTCGAGTTAAAAACCTCAAACAATGAAGCAGAATACGAGGCTCTCCTTGCAGGTCTCCAAACCGCGGCCAAAGCCGGCGCCACCTCCGTACTAGCACATGTTGATTCGTTATTGGTAGCCAATCAAGTCAGCGGGGAGTACGAAGCACGAGAGGATAACATGGTTCGGTATCTTCAACAAGTTAATAGTTTAATCTCCTCTTTTGACTCTTGCAAGATAGTACATATACCGCGGAGCAAAAACAAAAAGGCCGATGCCTTGAGCAAGCTCGCATCCGTAGCATTTTGTCATTTATCCAAAGAAGTTCTAGTCGAAACCCTGCAAACCCCGGCCACCCAGCAGATGGGGTCAGTCATGTCAGTCTCCACGCTTGAAAACTCTTGGATGACTCCGATTGTGGATTACCTGAAAGAAGGGACGCTCCCAGAAGACAAAGCTCAGGCCCGGAAGCTAAAGGTAAAAGCGTTGCAGTATCAGATTCATGATGGGCAGCTTTACCGTAAGACCTTTTTAGGTCCGCTCCTAAAATGCTTAACACCGGAGGAAGCCAGCTACGTCATAAGAGAAATTCACTGGGGAATATGCGGCATCCATGCCGGACCGAGGATGGTCATAGCTAAAGTCATGAACGCCAGATATTTTTGGCTGGGTATGCATCAAAGCGCGGTTAACGAGCTTCAATCATGTGAAGACTGCCAGAGGCACGCTCCCATTAGTCATCGAGCCAAGAACAACCTCGTTCCTGTAACATCAACATGGCCGTTCCAGAAATGGGGGATTGACATTGTGGGACCTTTCCCTGTTTCCACCGGAGGGGTAAGATTCCTGTTGGTTGCCATTGACTATTTCACAAAATGGGTCGAAGCCAAACCCCTCCGGACCATCACAGGAGATCAAGTACTGAGGTTTGTTTGGGAAAACATAGTGTGCAGATACGGAATGCCGCTACGCATAGTCAGTGATAACGGGAAACAGTTTGTAGAGAAACCGTTCAAGACATGGTGCGAAAGAATGCGTATTGAGCAAAGTTTTGCTTCGGTTTCCCATCCCCAGGCCAACGGCCAAGTAGAAAGAGCCAACCGCAGCATTGTTGAAGGCATTAAAAAGCGCTTGGGGAAGGAAGGCGTCTCATGGGCAGATGAGCTCCCGCACGTCCTATGGGCCCACCGAACGATGCCGAAGACGAGCAATAGGGAAACTCCCTTCAGCTTAACATACGGTACCGAAGCAGTCATTCCCGCTGAAGTAGGGATACCTACCCCCCGCATGCAGCTAAGTCAAGAAGAAAACGAACAGGAAATCCTTCTGAACCTGGATCTAGCCGAAGAAAGGAGAGAGCTTGCGGTGATCCGAGAAGCGAAATATAAAAAAGAGTTGGAAAAACATTACAACTCAAAAGTGAAGGAGATCCGGTTTAAAGTCGGGGACTACGTCATGCGGAGTAAAGAAGCAAGCTTAGTTGAAGGCACGGGAAAAATGGCACCAAAGTGGGAAGGTCCTTACCTGATCAACACCGCAGGAAAGGACGGTGCATATACGCTCAAGAAAATGGACGGGACCCTCGTCCCACGCACATGGAACGGAGCTCACCTAAAGAAGTGTTTTCTTTAAAAAGTTTCTTATTTTAAAATAAGATTGTAATACGGAAGCTACGGCCTCCGTCACTTTTTCTATTTTCCTGTAATGCGGATGGTTATGCCCGCACCAAACGAATTATAAATTCCAAAGACCGTGGAGGGTTTTACCCACGGATTACATAAAATGTTTTTACTATGTCAATCGGAGAAGCATAACTCCGGATACCAAAATAGAATAATAAAATTTTCTATCTTTAACAACGTTACAACACAAGTATAATTTTCGGCCGAACTTGGGATGCTAACCCTAAAAGGTGAGGACGAACTGGCCTCGTTCGTGTTTTTCCTTCACTTAAAAATTATCCTAAATAAAATAAATCGGATCCGCGCCTTTAAAATGAACGTTCAAGAAAAAAGAAAATGTAAAACACAAAACATGGACGCATGTATAAACAAGTGATTACATCAAAAATTACCGGACTTGCATAAACCGGAAATTGCAAAATCATTTACAAAGGATAATTGTTCGAACATCAGTAAAAGCATCATTACATTCATCCAAAATAAGGTGCATGCCCCAGATTGCCGGACATGTCCACCTACCAAAGAACTAAATCAACTATAAAACTTCCAAGGTGCATACCCCAAAGAGCCGGGCATGTCCACCTTACTTCTCCGAAGAGTCATCATTCGCAAAACGAAGAGCTTTCTTAATTTCAGAAAGAGGCGCATTGACAAGCTTCTGAAGATCTTCTATCACCGGAAATGTGAGAGTATCAAAGCAAGCAACCGCCGTTTTTAGTTCTTCCGTAGCATTGCGATTTAGCATCGGCACGTCTTTGTAAGGGGTTTTCTTCTGCAAAGCATGTACGTAACCAGCATGCAGACCAGAGTTGATGCCCACAGCACTCATCGCATTGTTAACTGCGGCCACGGCCGCAGTCATTTCTTTCCCTTTATGAATATTCTTTGCCAGAAGTTTTGCCCCCTCCGAAAGCATCCAAACCTTTGTTGCTTGAAGATCCTCCTCCTTAGCTCTCAGGGAAACATTCTCCGCCTCAATTTCCTCAATCCGTTCCTTCAAATCAGCCTCTCCTGATTTAAGCGTATCCCGCTCTGGGAAAAGTGTTAGAATAAATAAGGAAAATAAAAAAGCAACTAAACCAAACACGTACCGGCCATCATACTCTCATAAGCAAGACGAGCACTTTTAAGAGATTCTTCCATTTTCGCCAAAATCGTCTTGTGCTCTTCGTCTTTCTCCCTCATCGACTCGGAAAACGCTTTAAATTCCGAAGATATTTTATCCCTGTCTTCCGCGGCGACAGCAGCAGTCGCTTGGGATGATTGATTTTGAGCAGTCAAAGAGTTGACTTTTTCCTGCTGAGCTTGAAGGTCTTGAGTCAGTTGAGCGATCTTTTTCCCCATATCCGGATTCTTGAGAATCTTCCGCTTTAAAGAGCGAGCTTCCTTTTCTAAGTTCTCCCGTACAGACTCCGCTTCAACCCATCGTCGATAAAGCTCCGTCACGAAAATGTTTGACTGGGCTTGGTTAGTTAAGACCGCAGCACCTAGATCCGGGTTCTTCATATTTCGGCTTCTGGCGTAATCTATCGGAGTATTTATGTTCAGAAGGAGAGCTTTTGAAACCAGAGCATCCATCACTGAGTCCTTGTTCCGAACATCCCAATCCGGAATAAACTTGTCCTCAGCAGTCGCCGGATCGATATCCATATCATCCGAGAACAAATCTGCATATCGAAAAAAGGACAACAACTCAGGTCCGAACCAAGATGAAGGGAGAGAAGACACTTGGTCTTCCTCATCTTCGATAAAGCGGTCCGGACCTAAAGAAGAGTCCAGCATCGTACCTGAAAAAGTTACCACCTTAGGTTCACCATGAGCTTTCTCCTTCTCCTTGCTCGAAATCTCCGGAATCTCTGTCTCCATATTTTCTACATCAGTACTTGGAATAAAACCACCGGAATAGGTAGGGGAAGGTTTGTTGCTGTTGATGCATATTTTGTCTATCGCCTACGTCAATCTGAATTGTAGTGAAGAATTGAAGAAAACGAGTCGTAAATGTCTTATTTCTAGATAAAAGGCAAGGTGGCAAACTTGTAATTAATGAAGTTTCATTAAAGTTGCCCTTGACCTATAAATAGGGGAGTTTAAGTCATAATTAGGTTAGAACTTTAGAGATTTAGGGGCTTTTGGAGAATCTAGGGGAAGACTTGTTCATTTGTAATTCTAGAGAGAGAAAGTCTAGAGAGAGAAAGCTCTCTACACGTGATTCTTGTACCATACACGTTTATTCTTCTAGTAAATCACGTTTCTAGTACGTTATTGTGTGTTCGGTCACGTACGTTCACGGATTCCGCACGTCGAACGTCCGTTACGCAATCGAACGGTGTCAAAACCGGTCCTACAAGTGGTATCAGAGCTAGGAGCTCGATTGCTTGATCAAACACATCGTTTTCGTACCAGATTTCAGCCGATTCAGATCCGATTTCATCTATTTCTTCATCTTTTTCATATTTTTCACGTTTTTCACTGAAAATCGTCAAATTGAACAGGTTTTTACGGTCCAAATCGTCTGATTTTTTGATATGTTGTGCGAAAACACCTGATCTATAACCCTACCAAGTTTCAGATCCTAATTCCTAGCCGTTTAGGAGAAATCTGAGTTTTTGTGTCCGACATCGTTTGAAAGGAGGGTTCCGTTTGAAACCATCGTTTGAAAGGAGGGTCCCGTTTGAGTTATCGTTTGAAAGTGAACCTCCCGTTTGAACTATCGTTTGAAAGTGAACCTTCCGTTTGAACTATCGTTTGAAACTGTCCATCCTGTTTGAAAGTGACACTGACCGTTTGAAAACAACCTGACCGTTTGAAAAACAGTCTGACTGTTTGAACAAGAATTGATGACTGTTTGAAAATTGGTGTCCGTTTGAAAATTGGTGACAGTTTGAAAATTAGTGACCATTTGAACGAGATTTGCACCTGACAGTTTGAAAACTGTCCTGACAGTTTGAATCAGTCCTGACCGTTTGAAATGGTCCTGACAGTTTGAAATTGTTTGTTTGAGAGTGGTTCACGTTTGAAACTGGTATCACATTTAAAGTGTTGTCGGCTTATATGAGCAAGTGAACTGATTAAATCTATCGACCCATTTAATACATCATCGTAAATTGAAATTCAGGGATTTCGTAAATTGAAATTTGGATTAGTGGAAGTGTTGGCCCTATCAGTGAAGATTTAATTTGTGGATAATGTGACATCACAACCGACCAATCCATGTGTTTGTGTTAAAGTCTGTCTATTCATTCATGTGAGAACAAGATTTATTTGTTGAAAAAGATATTGGTCCAATCAGATTTTATTGTTAAAAGAAATACTCAAAGTTCATCGATCAAATGGTAATAGGATATTAAATAGGATTGTCGGCCACCAACATTAATTGAATATATTAGATCATCACGTGAATCTGCTGTAATCAATATCTAGGCTATTTTAAAGACCCATGTGCAATTAATAAAATTGTTTCGTTCTAAGCTCACATTTAATCAAGGCCCAATCAACAGTTGAGTGAAATAAATTGTGTCGGTTCAGTGGGTTTAGTAATACAAAGATAAATCACAAGTCTTAGAATTGCCCAAGCTTAGTTTTTGTTGTCAGCCCATCATACCTTCGGCCCAATTAGACTTATTTTGTGTCAGGTAATCACATGGACATTGAGAGTTTAAAAAGTGTTGATTTTTTAAATGTGAACTCAATTTGAATGTGAATATATCAATATTGTCGGCAATACATATCCAATTCTTATCATTTCATTGCTTGTGAGATTAACTTTGTGTGTCAGCCTACAATCTAATATCATTTTAATTGTTTTGTTGAAGCCCAAAACATATCAGCGGCCCATGTGATCATATAACTTGAATCTATAGTCCATTTTCAAGCTCATTTCTAGTGATTGTACTCAATTCAAATTGAACGAATTCGCGATTCTTCGACAACGAGTCTTAGATTAATTTCACAAACTCACACGTTTACATATTCAGTTTGTTTAAAACTGATTGTTTGTTTGTTTGTTTGCAGGCGACCTGAGGTGATTTGACAAGCATTGTATACCCATCAGAACGAATTTTTCACGCGATCCATTGTTACTAAATTGTTGTCACTAAATCGGATATCTATCTGATTCAGTGGGTTGATACAGTGATTGAATTGATTTCAGTTTGTGATTTGAAATTTAAAAAAAAAAATAAAAAAAATAACGAAACATGGATTGTGCGTCGTATCGTGTTCAGAATCCAGCAGATATTGCACAGAAGAAATTTGATAATTTTACGGGTATCAAGGGAGAGTCTATAAAAGAATTATTTGATAGATACTGTCTTGTAGTTTTGGAAATGGGAAAATTAGGGATAATCAAGTCTAATAAGGAGTGGGTTGACAAAGTGGCAAATGTTTTACCGCGTGATGTGTGGGGAACGTATTTGTTAGATTTGAAGGATAGACATTCAGACATGAATTTGAGCACGTTCATTGAGAAGATTGAAACTCAAGAACTTGAGTTTCAAAAGATTAGAAAAATAAAATCTGAAGAAAATGATCAAGTGATAGAGAAGCTAGTCGACGAAATTTCAGCTTTGAAGGTTGAGAAGAAAGCTGATGATGGACAAATTCTGGAGTTGCGATTGAACTGTGAAAAACTGAAATATGAAAATGCCAAACTCTTGAGGGATTTAGAAAGTTTGTCATTAGAAAACGAAAATTTTAAAAAGTCAAAAAATGTTTTGAAAAATCAAAAACAAAATTTAGAAAATGAAAAAGTAAAAATGGAAAAAGAATTTGAAAATCAAATAAAGATTTTAGAAGATGAGAAAAATATTTTTGGTAAAAATAATCTTGAAAAACAAATTGCAATAAATTCTCATCTTGCTAAAATCATTCAGCTTGAAAAAGAAGCTGAAAGTGATCGGAATAAAATTGCTGAGTTAGAAAATAAATTGAAAGGTTTTGAGACTTCGTCATCAACACCAGATTTTCCATGTCCAAAACCGATCAATTCTGTTCCAATAAGTGACAATGTCACAAACTTTGACAAAGTCAAAGTTGAAGATTGTGATGAGAAAACTGATGATGAAATTGAGAAAAGAAAAATATTTTTAAAATTAAATGAAATATTTCAAGAAACCGTTCTACATTCTACTGAGAAAGGTGAATGCTCAATGCAAAAACCTGTAAAGAAGAATGTGGAACAAAAACAAAAGGATAAAAAGCTGAAAAATCTTCAAAAAGAAAATAAAAGCTCATCAGTTCAATCATCCAATCGTGATAAAAAACCACAAAAATTGGAAAATCAAAACTCAAAAACTGTTGGTAATAAGTGGTGCAGGTCGGACCACAGTGCTCAAAAGTCAAATCCAGTAATCAAGAAGAGGAAAGAGTATCACCAAGCCAAACAATGTTTTGATTTAAGCATTTGGACTGAACATGGTGATTGGTACGATAACAGAGTGTGTTACCGATGTGGTTATCAAGGACACATTGCTGTTAACTGCCAAGGTTGGAGTTATGAGACGAGGAGATGCTTTAACTGCAACATCAAAGGTCACATTGCCAGAGATTGCCCTAGGAGATCAAATGAAAGATTGAGGGTTAATTCTCAGAAGATGCCAAAGAAACCAGTCAATGTCAAGCCCAAAGAACAGAAGGTTCAAGAACCTAAAGTTCAAGAAACGAAAGTGAAGCTTTCACAAGGGCAGAAAGACAGACTGAGGAAAAATAGGAAGAAGGCGAGAGAGTATCTCGAAAGGATTTTGTCCTCGGGTACAACAAATAAGAGTACTGATGAATCGCTTCATTCGACAACAAAGTCAAGTAAATCGAATTCTTCAGTTGCAAATTTGAGGACAAAAGAGGAGATAAGGAAGAAGAAAATGGTCGGCGATGAATCTGGCTCATCTAAGTCAGACAAGCCACCTTCAGGCGATGAATCTGACATGTTAAAGTCAGACAAGCCATGTGCAGGCAATGATTCTGGTATGGTAAAGTCAGAGGAGCCATTGGTTGAGGTAAAAATGGAGAATTCTGGTTTAACAATGGATGATGCATTTCCACCATTGTTGAACAAGAATTCGAAATCACCCAAGGACCGTCAGGCTTGGGTGAATCTCTTTAAATAAAAAACCTGACTTGCCGGAGTTCCCAGGTTGGTAAGCGTGGAACATGAATCGGCACATTTCTTGAGAAATTCACTTCGGTGATATTTCGACTTTCAAGTGGTAAATCAGGGACATTAAGTTGTACTTGATTTTCTACATGTGATTGTGTTGTTTAAATCGGAAATGTTAAATCTTTACAAGTGGTTGAAAGGAACAAGATGATGTGATGACCCCGAACCTACAAGTGGTTGGTAAACAAACTAATTTTTCCGGAAAAACCATTTTGATTAAAACAAACTTAAGTGTTTTGAAATCATAATGGGAAAATAGTTTGTTGTCAGGGGGAGTTCTGATTGTTTATGCCAAGTGGATGGCGAATTATTGAAGCGATTCGATATCAGTTGTCAAGTTGGTTGTACAGTTTAGTTTCAAATTTCCTAAAATGTGTTTGCATTTTAGGGGGAGTAAGAATTTTTAGAAAATCCAAAAACATTTGAAAATTTGAAAATGCCAAAAATATTGAAAAAATGAAAAAATGAGTTTTGTTGCATAAAAGAGGAAATGATAGTAGATCAGTTAGACTGTCACAGCATGCTAAAGAAATGGAAAGATATAATGTGATAAACGATCTCACTAAAGATGTGACGGTAGGCTCAGCTAGACTAGTAGATTTGCAATAACGATACAAACCTAAATGAAAAAGCCTAGTTCTAGTGGGAAACATGGTCAAAAGCATAGTACTTAGTTTTGTCCTTCTTGATTGTGTGCCTGCTCAGTAATCGCTGAATGCCAAAAGCATAAAAACTGGTTAAGTTTGTGAATTTTCACAACTTTGCTGAAAAGTCGCTGTGATTGTGCATTTTATTTTGCAAAGATTTAAACTTGTTTTATTTCTTTATTTTGTTTAAGCATCGGACATCCTCTGCGTATACGTGAGTATCGACCTGGATGTTGTTGCCTAAACGTTCTGCTTTATTTTCTTTGGTGTTTCGTTTAAGCTTTGGACCTCCTCTGCGTATACGGAAGTATCGACCTGGTGGTTAAAGCCTAAACAACTTCAACTTGTTTTATTTTCTTATTTTGTTTAAACATTGGACTTTCTCTGCGTATACGGAAGTATCGACCTGATTGTTAATGTTTAAACATTCTGCTTTGTTTTCGCACATATCACAGTTGATGAAAGTTTAAAGGCATTACTTGAGTTAGTGTATTGCATGATGAGGGGATATGCTGAGATTGTGGGGTCCATAAGAATTTAGTGCAAAATTAATACACCTTAACATATCGATAAGCATTTCGAAAGTTTTTAGATTGAGCTTAAGAGGACAATTATATCGTCAATCAACGTGAATCGTTTAAAACTTAAAACGATTAAAAGCTTAACGGTGCTTGTGATGTGTCTCAAAAACTGATATGATCCTCTTTCGCAAACTCACAAAAATATGTTTGTACATATTTCATTTCTGCATTACATTTCTCTTATTACAAAATCCAAAAAGATTTTAGTGTGTTTTAGCCTAATTTTTTGAAAAATCCAAAAAGATTTTCGACAACTGATGTTGGGGAGCTGATATTCAAAATTCAAAGGCTAAACAAGATGAACAATTGGTTTGGTTAAGATGATGAGAAGTTGGAAGATAATCCTAAAATGTTTAGATGATTCACTAATTTGAATCACAATATTGTGTGTTATATGTTTGAGAATTTTGAGTGAATTCTTTTAGAGTCAAAATTATTTTGTCTTACGAGAGGTTGAGATGTGTAGGTTTTTGATTCTTTGGCTATGGAAAGCAAGGCGTCGATCCCAAAAGCTCGGAAGCTTAACGAAAGGGGGAGCCAGAAAATATGAAAAGCCAGGTGTCGATCCCAAAAGCACGGAAGCTTGACGAAAGGGGGAGCCTGAAGAGACTACTGAAAGCTGAAGACAGATTCACCGGGTTTCTGTTTGAGCAAGAAAAAGTCTATGTTTGCTGAAGAAGTCAAAGAAGAATAAAGAGAGAGAGAAAGACAAGTCACTACAAGTTTGATTAAGGATTGACTGCGGCAATATCCAAGGGGGAGATTGTTGATGCATATTTTGTCTATCGCCTACGTCAATCTGAATTGTAGTGAAGAATTGAAGAAAACGAGTCGTAAATGTCTTATTTCTAGATAAAAGGCAAGGTGGCAAACTTGTAATTAATGAAGTTTCATTAAAGTTGCCCTTGACCTATAAATAGGGGAGTTTAAGTCATAATTAGGTTAGAACTTTAGAGATTTAGGGGCTTTTGGAGAATCTAGGGGAAGACTTGTTCATTTGTAATTCTAGAGAGAGAAAGTCTAGAGAGAGAAAGCTCTCTACACGTGATTCTTGTACCATATACGTTTATTCTTCTAGTAAATCACGTTTCTAGTACGTTATTGTGTGTTCGGTCACGTACGTTCACAGATTCCGCACGTCGAACGTCCGTTACGCAATCGAACGGTGTCAAAACCGGTCCTACAGTTGCGAGCCAATGCGGCCTCCTCCATAGAAAACTTACCTCCGGTAAGGTGCTCGTCTAGCTCTTCCATTATATTACCCTCAGAATGAGAATCCTTCCTTGATTTCTTAGACCTTGGCAAAGGAAGAGGATCGGTAGAACGTATCAAAATCGGCTCAGTCTTCCTCTTACGAGAGCGAACTTTCAAATCTACGTCCGGTGCAGCACCCTTGCTTTTCAAAGAAGAAGGTCGATATTGGAGGGCCTCATCCAAATCACGGACCTCCGGATCACTATCCACATCATCAAGAATTGATCTCTTGCCAGACTGGGATCCGGACGAACCAACAGCTTCTTTCGTCGATTTTGGAGTGGAAGAAGCAGTCTCCGCAGCAACTTGTTCAGGCATGTCCTGAGGAATAGAAGAAGTTGCTTCGGCAGCAGATGGCCCAGTCACGTTCGGATTCACCAGTGGGCGAATCGGATGAGCCGAAGATGCCACCTGTTTCATCAGCGGAACATCCTCTTCACCTTGTTCCTCAAAATCAAAGTCAAAAACGTCCGCACTCGGAACCTTTAGAGCATCTGTAAGTGCAGTTCCTGCCGGGTAACTGTCGCTTATCAGTTCTGGTCAACCAAAGGGAGTTTGTTAGTGCACTTTGGGTGACAAGTGCATGCTTTCCAATTGTTAGGGTCTTTATTGTACAAGTCTTGAAAGTTAGTCCTAGTTTTATCCTAGGGAAAGTTGTCCCAACTTTATCCTAGGGAACTTTGTCCCAAGTTTATCCTAGGGAACTTTGTCCCAAGTTTATCCTAGGGAACTATTGTCTGAGGTTTATGCTAGGGACAAGAATTAGGGTTTTGTGGAGATTGTTTGTCCGTGTTTTGTCCTAGTCTATATATATATGTGTTGTATAGGATTAGGGCAGGGATTCCCCTCCATCCATGGATGAGGGATCGATAAAAAACTCTTGTAGCTTGGTGCACCTCTCCCACTCGTTCATCCTTCTGTGTGAATTCTAGAGAGAGAGACTATGTGTTAGTGAGAGAAAGCTAGGGTTTAGATCTTTGTGATCTAAACCAGCTTGTAGATGATGTATACTCCTTTGGTTTGTGTAATCTGTGATGACTGATTCATCAATAAAGAGATTCATCTTCTACATATTTCTATCTTGTTCTTCATATTTTGTTCTTCATGTCTTAAATCAAGTGCAATGTTTGATGTTCGTCATCGATCTGGTGCTTTCACAGTGGTATCAGAGCATGGTTACCGATTCGGAATGGTCTAACCGCCTTCTGAATCACCATTGCTCTTGATTTGATGTTTGTTTCCGCCAAACATCTTGAAGACGTGAAGATTTTGGTCCAGATATGAAGATATTCGAGCTGTGTTGAAGAAAACTGCTGGGTTTTTGGAGTTCTAGGGTTTTGATCTGAAAAAGGTTTGTCCGAGGTTAAAACTTTGTGTTTGTGTCTCCGGGGTTTTGGTGAACCAGTGTGAAGTCACACTGGGGAGATAGTCCGGAGATTGCTTCTTAGCCTTGTCCGAGTTTTCTTTACACCTTCACTTGGTTGTAGGTCAGAGTTTTGGGAACTCCAAAAGGTCAGAGTTTTGGAAACTCCCAAAGGTCAGAGTTTTGGAACCTCCAAAAAGTCTGAGTTTTTTATTCTTTTAAAGTTTCTGAGTTTTAAAACTCATCATCAGAGTTTTAAAATTCAATCCGAGTTTTGATATCAAAGTGTCCAAGTTTTCTTTGGTTAACTAGTCCGAGGTTTGCCTCTGTTGACCAGCCTTTTTAAGCTACGAGTTTTCATGACTCTAAAGCTCCGAGTATTGAAGTTAAAAAGAAGTATTCTGAGTTTCAATTCAGTCCGGAGTTTTAACAACTATACATTCCGAGTTTTTCACTTAATGTTTGTTTCGAGTTTGTGAGTTAAATCTATTCCGAGGTTTAATCTCTCTTAACACACTCCGAGTTTTGAGTTTATACCTCTTATTCCGAGTTTGTTTTATTGTATTGCTCCGAGTTTACTAAATCCTTGGTCTTGTTTAGAACTAGTCCGAGTTTTGTAGTTTCCTTGTCAAGTCCGAGTTTTAACCTCTTCTCAGTCCGAGTTTTAATAACAAACAGCGGATCCGAGTTTTAAAGATGTTTAAGTTTCTGAGTTTTAAACTGTTCATATTCCGAGGTTTAAAACAGTTTCCATATGGTTCAGAAGTTTCCGAGTTTTACACAGTACTTCGTTGTTCCAAGTTTTTAAACGTTTTCTTCATTGTTCCGAGCTTTTGAAAGTTATTGTTGTTTTGTGTGTTTGATCCGAGTTTTATTCATAGAAAAGATGTTCCGAATTTTCAACTGTCCAAGTTGACTGTTCAAAGGTTTTGAATTTTTCAAAGTCCGACTTTTTAAAGTCCGAGTTTTAGTAGCTCGAGTATTAACACAGTCTGATTTCACAGTCGGCTTTTAAAGTCCGGCCTTTCAAATGTGGTTTTCCGGTTTTGGCTGTTCAGGATCTATTTTTACATCTGATTAGCTGTGTGTTCAAGCTTATGATCAGTCGTTTTTCGAGGTTTCATCTTTGAATTCAGTACCGAAGTTTGCATTATCAAAGTGTCCGGGGATTTGTTTATGAGTTTGTCCGAGTTTTCTAAGGACTCCGACCTGTCAAACACTAGTATGCCACCAACAGTCAAGGCCTTCGATGAGGAGCCAGCGAGAGGAGACGAGGGAGCAGTGTTTACGGTCGGTGGAGACTTGTATGTTTGGAGCAAAAGGGATCAACACGCTGCTTGAATACAGTTATTCACTTGAGGAGCTTTCGGTTAAGCGGCTACGAGATGTTAACGACGGCTCAGCCGAGCCGATTGGTGTTGGCGCGGCTGCGAATTCGTTGAAATCGGTTTGTTTGAACGAGCTTTATAACGGACAGTCGTTTGGCTCGTTGATTTGTGGTGCGAAGAGAATACGACTTGCTTGGAATTTTGTATTGTTTACAAAGAAAAAGGGGGAGTAAAAATTTTGAAGTTCCTGGTTTCTTTGTAAATATAAAGCTTGTGCGTGAAATAGCTCGTGTGTGATGGAGTTTTTGTCGCGTGTGTTTATGTTATTAATCAAGTGTTGACATGATGAAGCTGAATTCTCGGTTGATGACTAGTTGAAGATTGAGCCTTATTAAGTTGCTATTTAGAGTAGAGAAGATTAGTTCTGGTATCGAAATAATGTGGGGCTTCTTGATTTGAGGGGAAGGTCGGAGATGAAAGCCATCGGGGATTCAGGGGATTCGTGAAGATAGGAGATTGATTCATGAAGATTCGTGACGAGATGAGATCATACATGAAGGGTTGAAGACTTTTGATTAAGATGGTGGATGTACTTTTACAAAGTTCAGTTTGTTATTAACTTATCGAACTGAGCTTCATGTCTTTGCGAAATTTGAAGTTTTTGATGTTGGGCATTGGAAATCCGACGTTTCGTTCTTCTACCGGTTAAGTTTGAAGATTAATGTATCGAGCGATATTCTCACATGTTGTTGTAAGTTGGTTCGCGTTAACTTGATTCGGGAGTAGTTTGAGGGGGAGGATCTACAATGTTTGATGTTGGATTCTTCGGGTTTCTCAAAGCGACATTAAGTGATCGTCAGCAAGTCTTTAATTAGAAGGGTTGAAGATCGTTGTGCTCTGCCGGAAAGATCAAGTCTCAGCCAAAGTTAAAAGCAACCATGATATCATCAGTCAAGGGGGTGTCTGTAAGTGCAGTATCCGGTGACTGAAGATTATCGATGCCACACAGAACTGATGCAACAGTTAAGGGGGAGACTGTAAGTGCAGTTCCTGCCGGGTAACTGTCGCTTATCAGTTCTGGTCAACCAAAACAGAAGTCCAAGTTAAAGTCATCGATAATGAAGAATGCAAGACCACATGAAGACCAAAGGGAGTTTGTTAGTGCACTTTGGGTGACAAGTGCATGCTTTCCAATTGTTAGGGTCTTTATTGTACAAGTCTTGAAAGTTAGTCCTAGTTTTATCCTAGGGAAAGTTGTCCCAACTTTATCCTAGGGAACTTTGTCCCAAGTTTATCCTAGGGAACTATTGTCTGAGGTTTATGCTAGGGACAAGAATTAGGGTTTTGTGGAGATTGTTTGTCCGTGTTTTGTCCTAGTCTATATATATGTGTGTTGTATAGGATTAGGGCAGGGATTCCCCTCCATCCATGGATGAGGGATCGATCAAAAACTCTTGTAGCTTGGTGCACCTCTCCCACTCGTTCATCCTTCTGTGTGAATTCTAGAGAGAGAGACTATGTGTTAGTGAGAGAAAGCTAGGGTTTAGATCTTTGTGATCTAAACCAGCTTGTAGATGATGTATACTCCTTTGGTTTGTGTAATCTGTGATGACTGATTCATCAATAAAGAGATTCATCTTCTACATATTTCTATCTTGTTCTTCATATTTTGTTCTTCATGTCTTAAATCAAGTGCAATGTTTGATGTTCGTCATCGATCCGGTGCTTTCACAGCATCAAGAAGAGACATTGCGGCACCTACATTCTCAAAACAAAAAGAAGGTTAGCAAAACAAACAAGTAGTGGTGACCGAAGGGGACGTAAAGGGCCGGAACTTACGATCACCCTTTCGGCGAATAATCGGCCAATCCCTAACCCCTCGGGCCCAGGAAAAACTGACTCGACCTAACCAAAGTAAATGCTCGGAAAGGGGACGGATGGGAGATTTATGCTCAATCAGAGCACGGACAAGACTTTCATCAAAGACAAAGTTTTCATCAAGATCGAAGGACATCGTCTGATCTTTGAAACGCCACCTCATATCCTCCGATAGACAGCGGTCGTCCAGCCAGAAAAATTGTCCTTCCAATTTTTGAGGCTAGACCGCTCGCCGGAGGATGGGGAAGGGACATTCTTTCGGTGCGCGAATGTATACCAATCTCCGGCCGTGATAAACTCGTAAAAATATCGAAAAACATTCAGGTCCGGTTTCTGGTCTAAGGCCCGGCAAGAAATTTCAAAATGATTAATACGGCTAAGACCGAATGGATTAACCTGACAAATATGAACACTAAAAAATTGTAGAACCCTAATCAAAAAGCGAGAAAAAGGAACCCTATAATTCGCGAAATTACAGACGCGAGTATAAAAGGGAAACTTCCCTTGACGGAATGGATATATGGCTTCCCTTTCGGAAGGAAGGACCGGGTGAAGATCTAGAGGAATCCTATAATCTCTAATGAACTTATCCAACTGACGTTGGGTAAGCATGCTCACACTCTTCGCAAGATTCTCCTTACCAGGAGCCATACCTTTAAAAAGGAAAAGGACGCACCTTTCTTTGAAGAAGAAGAAGAGATTAAAGAGGATAACAGCAGAGAAGATGAAAAAGGAGAGGAAGAAAGGGTAAAAATGAAACCGTAAAAACCAAATTTATAGAAAAGAGTAAGTCGGTTGGGGGGCCATCATGTCAACCGTCACTTCCCACGATTTCCAACACGGGTTTTGCTACCGTCACCAGTAGGTGACTGACGGTCAAAATGATGAAAGTCACCCACACCACTTAAAATACGCCACGTCATCGATTCAGACCATTCCAGCAGTGACACGTCATCCGAATAAGACAAAAAGCTTGAAATAACAGTTTGCTAAAGTCTTTACCAAGACTTACCAAACTGGGGGACTTGAAGATACATATCCGAGACCGGACATGATCCTAGGGACGAACCAGACTCCACTTGAACGGGCGTCTAAAAATGTCCGCCCCTTAATCAGGTACCTCCGAAGACGAATCTCCATTCAAGTGCGTCTGGACAGATGACGTCATCTCAGTTGACTACTATAAATACCCCATCAAGTACAAAGCCAAGTACGATTTTCTGAACCTTCGTCCTTACTTTCTCTCTCTACCAATACTTATCCTCATGCCGGAGGGTGGTCGCAGAGGGGCCCTCCCATCTCTGCGGCGAGCCTAACGGTTTTCTGTTTTGCAGGACTGTTCCTCAAGCTCTTTTACAAGATCCAAACCCTCGTTTACAGGCTCCGGCCTAAATACGATTCTTTGGTTCTTCAGGTAAGTTTCTTTGTTATTTTTAATGATTTTTGGTTGATTTTTAGTTGATATTATCCACCTTCAGCAGCCTATTATAGCCGCATAATAACCATAGTAGACATGTATTTCGTTTTGTTTTCGTTATGTTATGGTGGGTTATATTTTGTTAGTGATGATATTTTGCCTTTTTTTTATAGCCGCATACCACAGTATGTTTGGCTTTTTTTTTAGTGAAGAACGTTTGACTTTTTTTATGGTGTATATGTTGTTTAGATGATTTTTAGGGTGATTTACATTATGATATTTAGGGCTTGAATAGTTGATACATTATGTAATATGTTATGGAGCCATGAACTTATAGATCAATTTGTTTGTGATAGCCGATAGGAACAGTGAGCATAGGCGTTATGGCGCAATTTCTCAAGAGAAAAGTTGATACGTTTTCCGGATTCGTTGATGTGGATACTTGCGTAATCGGATTGGCGATGAGAATTTAAGTGAAGGTTGTATATGTTATATAGAGAAAGAGTTGCTTAAGAAAGTAGGTTTAGATGATGATTTGGATAGATTTAAAAAAATGAAAACCCGTAGGACGACGTTTTAATTATGTTTTTAAAAAGGTTTGACGTGTTTTTGATAATTATATAAATTTACATGACCCGACTCGACCTGAACCGATCCGATACGAACCGATTTTTTATTCATATACATTGGGGCCTAAAATTTTTAAAAATGTTCCGCACCCCTATAGAAAAATTTATGGGTCCGCCAATGGTAGGCACTGGTATGAAATGTGTAGGAATAATGACAATGACTTTGATTTTTAGCATTTTTTATTTATTAACACGTGCATAGTGTTAGCTATATAATACTATATATTCCAAGGGCATACATATCACATATTCTAAATGTAAGTGATGACATATTAGAAAAACAAAGATAATAGTTCTAACTTTTAGAAGCTAGTTTATTTCATATAGGGCTAGGACTAGGGCTAACAATTTCTACACCAACACGATAACACATGAAATTAACAGGTTTCGTGTTTAACCTTAACAAGTTTCGTGTCTATAACAGGTCGACACGTTAATACCTGTTTAATTTTCGTGTCTTAACATGTTAAATACATGTTAACTTGTTAAGACCCGTTAGTGACACGCTTATAATTTTAAATAAAAAAATATGTGGGTAAGTTTAAATAAAAAAAATTACCTGGAAGTAAAGTTTACGTATTTAATAACAGGTCGTGTTCGTGTCTTAATAGGTTTTATGATACGCTGTGTTTTAACAGGGTATTTCGTGTAACATGTATATTAACATGTTTTGAAAAATCTGACACAATAAATTTTGTGTCGCGTTTATACATACCTATTTCAAGTTCGTGTCTTAACATGTGGGGTTGACATGATATGCTAGCCCTAATTTCATAGCAAATCATGTTAAGGTGTTAAGCATAGCCTCACGTTCTGTTTCTATTCTTGAAAATATAATATTTCTTTACAAGAAGTATGGATGGTCTCACTTCTCATCAAAGGCCATGGCCATGAAAGCATACATGGATCACTCCACTCTATGTACGGATTTACACACCTTCTCTATCATCTATAAATTTAGAAATTTATCTAAACTAGTTGATTTTCCGCCCGCGCGTTGCGGCGGGGACTCAGTGATTGCAAAACGCGTGTAAACAACGGCAAGCAAATACCGAATATCAAAACATAAATAAAAATGACGTGATAAGAATAGTCACTCCGTCCTAAAAGAAGCGATTTTAAATAACCTAATATATAATAATAGGACCCACACTTCTTACACGTTGAAAATTCGGTTATTTTCAGTTCAGTTATTACGGTGCTAACACGTTAAAATATAGATGAGCTTGGTACCGGTAACGGCACCGAAAGTACCAATCAGGAAAATCTTGAAATTAGGTACCGGCACCGAAAATACTCGGTACAATATGGTATGGTATTTGAAGGTAAAGATCAATAAATACAGGTATGGTGCTAGACGGGTGTCGAACCGAAAGTAACAATTCTGAAAACGCCAAAAGGTGGATACCAAATTAGTACCGAAAATGATTTGGTATAGTAAATTTGGTACCGATACGATACCGGTTTGATTACAGGATTTGATACGATTTGCTCATCAATAATCTAAATATCCAAAAAATATACATGCTACAATTCATTCATTACAAAAAAAACACAAAAAAGAAAGCAAAATAAGTTGATGTGTATATAAAACCTTATTCAAACGAAATACAGTTTATTTACTGTGTGTATGAAAAGTAATCTAAACGGTGCAACCACTTGAATTGCTACAGGATTTGATGAGCTCGTTACCAACCGGTACCGAAAATACCGTTACCGAAATCCCCAAAAGTGGGTACAGGAATATACCTGGTACGGTACGGGTCGGTACCGGTCGGTACTGGTACGAATCCGATATTTGAGGGTAAAAGCCGGTGAATACCGGTGTAACGCCCGGCTCTTTTGTACTTTCCGTTTATAGAAAGATTCGTTTGTATTTCTATTTTTGGAAATCTTGTATTCTTGTAATCGACTTTTCGTAGTAATTGTTGTAAAATCTAATACTTGGATCATAAATAAAATTCGTATTTCTTTTCACATTCTACATATTCATATATCCTCATACGATCGAATTCATTGTACATCGAATCCTTATTCGTAATTCATACGCATACGGTACTTATTTGTGATACATGTCCATGCTTGTCCTTAAATTGTTGACACTTAAAAACCCCTCCAATAATATGCGTATTTACACAACGATTAATCATCTAATATGTGACATATACTTGTCACTTACAAACATATTACATACTTATACATCACACTTTTTACCTAGTTAAATCATGTTTTATTTCATATTATACCTTGTTACAAGTTAGGGGAAACATTGTTGCATATAATTACACAACTTAATTAACAAAATTACTCATTATAATGTTTAAAAGAAAAAAAAAATAAAGAAATATGGCAGCCCAAATCAACAAAAATTCAGCCCCATATGATTGGGTTTTGTGGGCTTGTTTAATGGGTTAACCCCTTCTAAACACTTCCAAAGCCCAACCCATTGAAACCCTAATCATTCCCTATAAATACCAACTTATGTCCAGCCTCTCTACCATTTTTACAACCCTTAAACACTTCAAAAACATCTCAAAACCGTAGCTGAGTTTCCATGTTCGGCCAGATTCAGCAAGCTTCACGAAAATGGGCATAACTTCTTCATTTCTTATCAGTTTTGGTCCATTCTTTTTCCTATGTGCTTGGATTTTCCTTACCTTCGATTCTATGGGTTTTTCACAGTAAATAAGTCCCTGGAACTCCGGCAAAAAGGCTCCAAAGTCCACTGATTTTTTTGTGCTTTCATGAAATCTTTGTTAAACTTAACCAAACTTGAGTTTTCTCATCTCAAACCTATGTCCTAATGCTTTTAACCTCATCTATGGTTAGTTAAGCTTAAAAACAAGGTTGAGACATGTTAAATCAGAGGTTAAAACCTCAAATACTTTCTGTTTTGTTAGGGTATTTCACCCACAAGTCATGTTCAAGCTTAGTTCTTGGTGTAGAGTGATTTTGGAACGACTTGGGTTCTTCCAACATAAAATCCTCACATGATTTGATGATTTATCTTAGATTAGATTGTTTACATACTTGTACTAATCATTGTTCTTGACCCTCCTTGGTTGTTTTTACATCAAGTGAAGTGGTGAACATTGAAGGGGTTCCTAAACGGAAGCTAGTTCTTCCTACCCCATACATGACTTCCATGATAACTCGAGGTGCCTAAATGAAGATCCTAATCTTCTACCTCCTACTTGAATTATTGGACTAAATAATATGTAATACTTAACCTAGATATATATATACACACTCATTCGAACCTTTGATGTTGAACTTGTGTTTATATGTTAAAGTAGTAGAACGTTATCTAAGACCTAAACCTTGTTGTGATTCTTATGGGTGTTCAACTCATGAAAACATTATCATAACCCTTGTGGTTACCAAGTGTCATACAAGTGTTAGGTGTTGAAGATGATTATTTTCACATGTTAATCTCATATCTTATTTTTTATGTTGTTTTAAATACCGAATCTTGACTCTAAGCATACTTGAACTTTAACCCTTACACATTCAATCTTTTAACCTCGTCAACTCGTCAATAATTGGATAATTGGAAGGCATATGCAAACTTTGTGAGTATACTCGTATTTCCCCCTTTTACTTTTACCACTTTTGGGGTGTAACATGTTTACTTATCAACAACTTACACATGAACATTTTGCTTAAACACATGAACATTCGTATTAACATGCTTGTATACGTGATGGCTTGATATTTAAACTTGGTTGAATCTTATGTGTTGAACTTATCATTAACTTCGTACGAGCCAAACCGTGACATATGTAGCGCTATAGGATTAACGACCCGCCACCCGTAACTTGTGGTTATGTCATGAGCATGTTGCGTTTCCTTGGTTTGATCTGTTAAATACATGCCATGTTTTTATGTTTATCTTGAATCACGTGCTTGCTATGAGGAATCCTTCGAAACTTATCTTTTGTTATGTAGGTACCAAACTTGTATACTCGCCTTTGCTTTTGCATTGAACTTTACTTTAAACATGTTACAGGTTGAGGATGATGATGCCATGAAATGAAGTAGCGTTGATACCTAGATACACATATAGACGTTTAGATTAAATACGTTGTATAAATGTCATAATTGTTGTCGTATTGTTCTTTTTTTTTATTTAACATGTTGTATTTCAAATTTCATGTATCGTAATATTTATTTATGAAAGAAATCAATTTATCTTTAATTATATTGTCACAATTTAGCGTTATGATGTCTCTAGCAATCTTCACACTTCGTCTCATCCTGATGTTTCCGCCATTGGTTGGGGTGTGACAGATTGGTATCAGAGCCATAACTATAGGGAATTAGGAAAAGTAGGAATGCTTTAACCTAGTCTATAGTTCTAGAGCTTTATTCGTATGTTTTACTTGAAACTACTTGCATGCTATCTTATTTGCTTTTATTTATTCTCTTTTGATCTTGTAAGCATATGTGTCACTTATGTGTTAACACTTAACATGCTATACTTGCTTTTATTATGTGTTAATACTTGTTTCATCGTTTTATCCTTTATGTGTGTTCTTGACATACTTTTTATGCGTTAATATTCGTTTCATCATTCCACTTTTATTGTGATATTCTTGGCATGTTATACTTGTTTGTTTAATCTTTAATATACACTTTTCCTCACGCGTTTTACTCGATTATTCTAAATCCGACAACACTCATATTACAAAAATGAGACGACTTCACCAAAATAGGCGTGAAACTCACAATTTGGTGAATGACTCTCGATCCATCTACTTTCTTTCTTACACGAAATTCACCACCAAGTTAGGAGTGACATCCACACCTTAATGGAGAAATTCAAATTTCAAATTCTAGTGGACCCTCGTCAAAGTGTCAAAATTAACTTTTGACCCGACGAGTACCAACCACACTTAGGATACTAAATCGCTAAGTTAGGGGTGAAACCCGCACCTTGTCGACTAGTTCCCCCTCTTTGATTTTCATTAATCCCGCCAAGTCTCGAAATTTCAATTGAATTGGGGACATGTAGTAACTGGAAGGGTAAATACCGTCAACCGACTTGTCGGCGAGAGTATTTCACCTATTAGGCCAAAGCATGCTCCTCAAGTTCGAAAGACTTTTCGACCACTTTAGTTAGTCAAAAGTTCCGTTTTGGAACCATCCGAATTTTAATCAAACGTGTGTTTCTATTATTTATTTTATATGATGCAACCTTTCAAATTCGAAATTACTTTCGATATTTTCTTCTCACACACACAACATATTGAATCCTTTCCATACATTTATACATATGCATGATTTCATGTAATTTAAATTCATATTCCTTGTAACGACAAGAGGAGACATATCCTCGAGATAGGAGTGATTTCCTTACCTTGACGATTAACTCCACTCCCCTTTTCTTAAAACGACCTCACCAACATGTTCGGGGTGATTCCCTTACCTAGGTGATTGTTACCAAAACGCCTCTTCAAAATATCTTATATTGCAAACTCGATCATGTTTATACCTAAATTATTGATCATTATTCAAAATACATACGTGTACGATTTCAAAATACATTGTTTTGCCAAGCATACTTTCTATCCTACAACCTATTTTTACCTAACTCACATACACGGATCCTTAACTTAACTTAAACGTTTTACTACACAAATTTCCAAACCTTACGAAATGCTACCTATCACCTTAATCGGTCAAACAAATATCTTGTCCATGAACTTCATATTCGACTTAATCACTAAAACGCACATATGATATAAATCACCAAACTAAAGACTTTCATTCTCAATCGGAGGATCAAACCAACCTTTTTTTTTCACCTATAAGATCTTACGGATGTTACATGATCGTTTTACCAAAGATTCTTTTCACATCAACAAATCATCTGTTAGAACTTTTAACAATCTCAAAGTCCTTTTGCTAAAATTCTTTTCTAAGAATCCTCGTTTTCATAAGAACCTCCTAAATTCATAACTTCTTGTTTGATGAATTGAAATTACTTTTGATTGAAAACCTTTTTACACCAATTTACAAAACACGTGGGCAAGAAGACTTCTTGGAGACCGACCACCCTTGGATTTCGTAAACCTTTTTAAAACAAAAGTAGCATTTCCATTTATTACAAAATGCATTGGGCTTAACCAATGAGTACCTTATGTCCTTTTACATATGCAACTACATTCTACCTTTCAAACCAAGCTCAATCTAATTTTGATACGATAAACTCCACGTTTCATTCAAACAACTCTACCCACGTATCGTCCTACACATTTTAGTTGTTTTAACGCAACAATTCACTTATAATCATTCGTATTTACATACTTAACCTTTTGGACGATTTTATACACCTAAATCCGTGATGTTCCAACGTACACTATACACGTAAATTTAAATATTCATACCTACATTTACATTCATACGTTTTATGCCTATACTTATAATCATATTCATACTTATACTCATACGTTTCATGTTTTCACTTATACTCATACGTTGCGTGCTTATACATACACACATACTACTAGTACGTGTTATGTCGATACACATACTTGCGTGCTTATTCATACTTAAACTTATGCTATTGCTCATACTTTCATTTCATACTCATACATTCGTAACTACACGCGAGCGTAACCCGAGTGATTCGCTTGCGTGGGTCCCATACATACTTAAGCATGGACTTGCTTACATACTACATTCTTACACGTGCACACCCTTAATTTTTAAATTATGGATACCCTAATTCATACACAACTAGTACAAGCTATGCGGATCAGGCGATGATCAATATAATCACGGGTGCACACGGGATTATAGTGATAGGCGTATGAGAACCATAGAGTGTACTACTGTGTATGATGAGACACGGAACGTAACATGACACGAATAACGAAACGGACGTAACATGGTCGAAACATGGTGGATACGCCGCTGGTACTTCCTATATATAAGTGTTTTCACCACGTTACCAAACTTTCGTAAACGTGTCACGAGAAATTCAGTGTTTTACCGACCTATTTTGGACCTTATACAAACTTTATACAACTCTCAAATGCATTATATCCGATTATCCAATGACGAGACTTCATCCTTAACACACTATGTTCATCTACCCAACACTTATGCTATTCTTATACTTGCACTCTTTAAGAGTCATTCGTTCACTCTATACTCGAATGACTCTCCTTATCCTTTTAATTCATACAAACCTCGTTCGCAATCAGGCTTGTTTAAACATTCGAGTCCTAACTTACCTCGTTACCTATAAAATAGTCTCCCTATTCTGGATTCTTGTGTAACTGTACTTAGTATACCTTTAAGGCTTTATTTAAAGTGCCAAACCTTCTCGTTTCACTCAATAAACAATCTTCTACAAATGTGATTTAGTTACCACGTCCCATCAAAATACAAACCGTTTGTCAACATCTTCTTTCTTAATACGTCACCTTTTTAAATACATCGCCAATTTAAGTTACTCAAAGTTGTTAGACTCACTTCACCTGTATAGGCACCTACCTGTTTTCAACTATGTCAGACACCTCAAATTATTTTAGGCAATAAACTAACTCACAAATTTACCTTGTCGTTCTCCAAAGTTTTGTGCCTTTCAAAATATTTCAAAATTTTCAAGTCTTAAATTTTTACTAAAACTCTTCAAGTCTACCTCTTGAATAAATTTCGGGACGAAATTTCCTAAAGGAGGGGAGACTGTAACGCCCGACTCTTTTGTACTTTCCGTTTATAGAAAGATTCGTTTGTATTTCTATTTTTGGAAATCTTGTATTCTTGTAATCGACTTTTCGTAGTAATTGTTGTAAAATCTAATACTTGGATCATAAATAAAATTCGTATTTCTTTTCACATTCTACATATTCATATATCCTCATACAATCGAATTCATTGTACATCGAATCCTTATTCGTAATTCATACGCATACGGTACTTATTTGTGATACATGTCCATGCTTGTCCTTAAATTGTTGACACTTAAAAACCCCTCCAATAATATGCGTATTTACACAACGATTAATCATCTAATATGTGACATATACTTGTCACTTACAAACATATTACATACTTATACATCACACTTTTTACCTAGTTAAATCATGTTTTAATTCATATTATACCTTCTTACAAGTTAGGGGAAACATTGTTGCATATAATTACACAACTTAATTAACAAAATTACTCATTATAATGTTTAAAAGAAAAAAATAATAAAGAAATATGGCAGCCCAAATCAACAAAAATTCAGCCCCATATGATTGGGTTTTGTGGGCTTGTTTAATGGGTTAACCCCTTCTAAACACTTCCAAAGCCCAACCCATTGAAACCCTAATCATTCCCTATAAATACCAACTTATGTCCAGCCTCTCTACCATTTTTACAACCCTTAAACACTTCAAAAACATCTCAAAACCGTAGCTGAGTTTCCATGTTCGGCCAGATTCAGCAAGCTTCACGAAAATGGGCATAACTTCTTCATTTCTTATCCGTTTTGGTTCATTCTTTTTCCTATGTGCTTGGATTTTCCTTACCTTCGATTCTATGGGTTTTTCACAGTAAACAAGTCCCTGGACTCCGGCAAAAAGGCTCCAAAGTCCACTGATTTTTTTGTGCTTTCATGAAATCTTTGTTAAACTTAACCAAACTTGAGTTTTCTCATCTCAAACCTATGTCCTAATGCTTATAACCTCATCTATGGTTAGTTAAGCTTAAAAACAAGGTTGAGACATGTTAAATCAGAGGTTAAAACCTCAAATACTTTCTGTTTTGTTAGGGTATTTCACCCACAAGTCATGTTCAAGCTTAGTTCTTGGTGTAGAGTGATTTTGGAACGACTTGGGTTCTTCCAACATAAAATCCTCACATGATTTGATGATTTATCTTAGATTAGATTGTTTACATACTTGTACTAATCATTGTTCTTGACCCTCCTTGGTTGTTTTTGCATCAAGTGAAGTGGTGAACATTCAAGGGGTTCCTAAACGGAAGCTAGTTCTTCCTACCCCATACATGACTTCCATGATAACTCGAGGTGCCTAAATGAAGATCCTAATCTTCTACCTCCTACTTGAATTATTGGACTAAAAAATATGTAATACTTAACCTAGATATATATATACACTCATTCGAACCTTTGATGTTGAACTTGTGTTTATATGTTAAAGAAGTAGAACGTCATCTAAGACCTAAACCTTGTTGTGATTCTTATGGGTGTTCAACTCATGAAAACATTATCATAACCCTTGTGGTTACCAAGTGTCATACAAGTGTTAGGTGTTGAAGATGATTATTTTCACATGTTAATCTCATATCTTATTTTTTATGTTGTTTTAAATACCGAATCTTGACTCTAAGCATACTTGAACTTTAACCCTTACACATTCAATCTTTTAACCTCATCAACTCGTCAATAATTGGATAATTGGAAGGCATATGCAAACTTTGTGAGTATACTCGTATTTCCCCCTTTTACTTTTACCACTTTTGGGGTGTAACATGTTTACTTATCAACAACTTACACATCAACATTTTGCTTAAACACATGAACATTCCTATTAACATGCTTGTATACGTGATGGCTTGATATTTAAACTTGGGTGAATCTTATGTGTTGAACTTATCATTAACTTCGTACGAGCCAAACCGTGACATATGTAGCGCTATAGGATTAACGACCCGCCACCCGTAACTTGTGGTTATGTCATGAGCATGTTGCGTTTCCTTGGTTTGATATGTTAAACACATGCCATGTTTTTATGTTTATCTTGAATCACGTGCTTGCTATGAGGAATCGTTCGAAACTTATCTTTTGTTATGTAGGTACCAAACTTGTATACTCGCCTTTGCTTTTGCATTGAAGTTTACTTTAAACATGTTACAGGTTGAGGATGATGATGCCATGAAATGAAGTAGCGTTGATACCTAGATACACATATAGACGTTTAGATTAAATACGTTGTATAAATGTCATAATTGTTGTCGTATTGTTCTTTTTTTTATTTAACATGTTGTATTTCAAATTTCATGTATCGTAATATTTATTTATGAAAGAAATCAATTTATCTTTAATTATATTGTCACAATTTAGCGTTATGATGTCTCTAGCAATCTTCACACTTCGTCTCATCCCGATGTTTCCGCCATTGGTTGGGGTGTGACAACCGGTGCCGAACCGGTACCGAAAGTACACCCGGGTTGATAAATTTAATAACGGTACCGGTACCCGATACCATTTACTCATCAGTTAGTAATGTTACTATTCAATTCTATTTTGAATATGTTATTATATGTTACTACTGTTCATTAAGTTCAACTTTTAATATACAGGGTAATTACAATTAGATCAATTGGTTTAGGAGGAGACACCACATGTGATAGGCAAATACTTGGTATTTCAAAATTTGAACGAGAAATTGACGGTAACGGTAAACAACGAACGGAAACGAGATACAGAAAATCACCACTCGATCTACTCGTTGGGCACTTCCGAAAGAACTATGATACAGAAGACACCACACAGTTCAATTGGAATTTCCACAAAACACCTTCTAATTCGGCCAAAATTAGAATAGCAGTGGTAAAGTAAATCTCATGCAAAGAGATAAACTAATTTCAATGAAACTCAAAAACTGTCTTCCTTCAATCCAAAATACAATTACATAGGAAAAAGAAAAGAACATGGCCCACCACTCTTGCTACAACTTAGGGAAAATTAATCAACTTGAAAACCAAATAAATAAAATAAAAATGTGACGCCCATTCATATACGGGTTTAAAAACGCATATTATAGACGTAAGAACATTAATAATAGTTTTTTTTTTCCATTCATTAACTTGTACAAACCCAACATTTACAAACGAAACGTAGTTATGCAGGTCCACTTGGAGGATCAAGTTAACCTACTTGTTTTCGAAACACATCCGCAAGTGTGGAATCCAAGCGGGTATGAAACCAAGCAAAGAGCACAAAATACACGAACAAGATTCAACGTTTAAAGCACAAGTGTATTCAACCAGAAGACTTTGTTTACAAAGATAATACAATAAGTTTCTCTCAAACCTAACTGGTGTGCTCTCTTGACCTATCTGTTCTGCAAGTTCCCTTTTTATAGCCAAGACCCAGTACACCAATGAAAGATGTCCTGGGCCCAGATATAAGCTCAAGAAGAAACAAAGCCAAGAAGAACTTGGGTTCTTCTTGAGAACCTCCCTGCGAAAAACTAACCCAAGAAGAACTATGTAATTCTTCAATATGGTTCTTCGTGAGTTTTTATAACACATGGAAAGTTGAAAAAAAATCACATGACATCATCATGGTGATGTCATGGTGATGACGGTTCGCGGCTCTTCGTGCTTCGTGTGTCGGTCTCTGGGGCGCACGACAGAGGAATGTCGAGACGTTGGTCTTGAGCCGGACCTAACCGAGCCACATCCACACAAAACTGTATCAACAAACTTCCCCTTGGATGTTGCTGGTGAAGGTTCGCACTTCTTGTTGTAGGATCTTCAAAGTCTTCACATTTCACAAACATGGAGTGCATCAACAACCTCCCCCTTGAATGATGCTTATGAATATTTTGATCTTCAATACTTCAGATCCTTTTGGTGTTGATGAGTTTTCAGCTGCAACTCGATCATCTTGATCCTCTTATTGCATCAGTGTCGTGTCTTCAAATCCACAGCTTGTAATAGAACACGTTCTCTTTGCCTTTAGCTAGTTCAGATACTGCAACTGCACACGCAACAGAGCTAAACACGTAATGAGAACATTCGCTTGGAATATAGTAAAAATAAACAAACGACACACATGAGACCAACACTCAATCAAACACCGACCGACAACAGTTTGAAAATTTATAAACTGTGAACAATTTTAGATTTTAACTTTCAAAACTTGTTAACTTCGACCGTTTATGAAGATGCAATTGTTTCAGGTTTCAATCAGGTTTTTAGGTAGGATAGACTCGAGTTCTAACATCGGGCAATCAAAAATGAAAATTGAAATAAAACCTTTTTGGCTTTTATAAAATTTATATTAAAACACAACTAAAATCTTTTGGAATTTTTGAATATTTCAAAAGAAAAGACGGAAAGCAATAAATAAATATTTACAGACATTCTTTTTTCGAGTTTCGAGGGTAAGAGAATCATATCAGTGTACGGTCACGTCAAAACACTCTTGTTGTACAATAAGTTAACATTTAGATAAGCATCCTATAACGATTATCGGTATTGTTGTCCACTTAAACTCAACTAATCAGATGTACTCGCGGCTAGGGGATACATTAAGGTATGATTTATGCTTACCGACCGGTGTTCATCCACACATGACATATTCCCGTATCAAGGTATGCACGAGAGTTCTTCAACGTATATGATGTGAGATACTCACTTATTTTAGGATGAATACAAGCCCTATGTGATAAAATCACTTATTAATGAGGAACTTGATATTCGATGCATGCAGGGCACAAGAGCAAGTCCGTGAACAGGTTAGTACTATCGTACCAACAAAGAGACGAACTTGACTCTCGGATGATAGATGTGATTTAGAATCACTTATTCGGGGGTGACTGTGATATTTTTATCACTTATTGATGGTCGTATGCATCATGTATTATATACATGTTTGTATGATATGTACACGTATGTATGGTATCATGGAAGTTCTAGACTTGCGTCCCCATTGTTTTTCGGTAAATGAATCAACCATGATACCCAGACGATAAACAGCATAAAGACCACGTATCTCAGAACCTCGGCAATCTATCAAACGAAATTTCAGTACCAAGACCATATGCCAATGAGCGGTTTCCACACGGTCTTCAGTTGATTTAGGTTTATATCACCCTGCACACTTTAAAATGATTGTGAGCCTACCGATACATCTTATATAGAGCTGCTTATCGTTTTTCATTTTAAGTTCAAAGAGGTTTCGACAGACCACTGATGTACTATCATTTTCTCTTTTTCTCGCCAGGAAACTCATTTTTGTTTTTCTATTCTTTTTGTATTTTTCTGATTTGGATTAACTCCCCCTAAAATTTAAAAAGCAAATTTAAACTTTTAAAAACATCTTTTTGGATTTTCTCAAGAAAAATATTCAAAAAAAACGATTTTCTGATGTGGATTAACTCATGTTTTACCTCGATGCCGTTTACCAAAACTAATTTTAATCAGAAAGGCTTTATCAAATTTTGGAAAAATGAGTTGGCACGTCAGTAATCGGTGTGAACCAAAACAACATTGACGAGTTTCGTATTGAAACAATCGCGTGTGAGGTGATATTTGAAATCAATGTGTCTAGCCAAAGAGTGTTGTACGAGATGTTAGTAAATCATAAAGCAGCTTAAATATCGACAAGGATAGGAGAGATTAGGAATTCAAAACCGTAATCCTGCTACTACTTCGTGCATTGGCAGGAATCTGAGTGCTCTCCCAAACTGGATATACACCTGGTGTGGACTTCAAGGTCGATTTTGCAGCTACTTCAATTACCCGAGAAATCTCTTCACAACAACAAGATGATTAACCTCCGGGTCCGGCTGGTAAGTGGCAAGGGAGCATGTGGGAAAACTTGTACACATGATCATTGGTCGGTCCAAACATGATGTCTTCCCCATGCTTTTGCTCCAGCAAAGGTCTTCGTCTTTCTCCTTTAGAACTAGTGTGCGGTTGATCAATCCACTCCAAGGTATCCGCACACCCGGTTGGTTTGATCAACAAACACATTTTCTTCAATCACACCGTGAAGAAATGCACACTGCACGTTCATCTAGTAAGGCTGAACCTTCTCGTGAAAAGCATGAGACATAAGTCTTCGAAAAGCTTCAGACGTGCTGTAGGCGTGTACACTTCATTTGAATCTATCCTCTTAACCCGATCAAAGCCTTTAACAATCAAACTTTGGAAAGTTTTCAATTTTGTTGAAGTTGTCATTCTTTCATCAAACTTTCTTCATTCATCAGACATTTATTGTCTTCTTTTCTTTTTCTCTCTCCATTAAAGGCAACAACTTCTCCTTGATTTAACAATATGTTTCGTAGCCTTATGTCACCGATCTTGTGCATGGACGCTCCATTATCAACAATCTTAAGACTATCAATAGTTCCTCCTGGAACATCCTGCACACTCACTCAGAGATTAGTTGGAGAGGGGGACCCAAACCTTCATAGAATTGGGTCGTCCTTCATCATCGAGGATTGTGACTTCCATTTCTCGATGATTCGAAATTGATGTAGCTCCCCCTGAAACAGTTACCGATTTTGGTTTCAAAATATGTTTCTGTTTTTCATTTTTAACATCTGATTTAACAGACTGTGTTTGGAAAACCTCTTGTTTCAAAGCCTTCTCAACTTCTTTTCTTTGTTTCTTTTTCTGTTTCATTTCTCGTTGTTTTACAAGACGAGGGTCCTGTTTTGGTGAAACAGATCTTGTATGGTAACTGTTACCATGGGGGGTATCAACTTTTGCCTTTCCTTTCGTGATATATGGACAGTTTCTGACAATGTGCCCATATTCACCACATTCAAAACATGATCTCCGCTCAACAAACCTCGGAGTATCATAATCGTAAAAGCTTGATGATAAACTTCGTGATCTTGATGTACCTGGTCCTACATCACAACGGTTTGTGTGTTGTGAGTAGTTGTTTTGAGTGTTTCTTTTCAAAATTTTTCTTTGTATAATAAAATCCATGTTGGATTTGTTTTCAAAAGATTCAATTTTATCAGTCTCTTGGGATTTCATGAAGTTCACCTTCTGAACCTTCTTCTTGTTTTGGCTTTGCTTGCCTTTTCCCTTTCCTTGCGTAGCGTGATTTTGCTTTCGTTGATTGTTTTGTGGTTGCAATTTTTTATTCCCATATTTCTTTCTAACTTCGGATTTTGGAATAGGAGCACACTGAGTTACTATAACTCCTGGGCTTGACTTTCCCAAAAACTTACTAGTAGAATCCTCGAAAACTTTATTAATCAAAGATTGATTGACATTTTTTATTGGGAAAGCTTTATCTGAATATATTTTAGCAGAACTAATCAACGTGTAAAGCAAGTTCACGCTTTCACAACTCTTAGCAGAAGATTCAATTGGTTTGACTGTAGCAGTCACAAACGGTTTTGCAGGTGAATCACAAAGAATGTGATTTTTGAGAGGTATGTTTTCCTCTTTTCTTACCATTTCTGACTGTTCAGGTTTGTCCTCATCCGACTCGTCATTCGAACTATCATAATCCTCAATAATGGGAGGACTTTGATCAGTAACAAATGGCGAATTTTCTGTCTTTTCAGATTCTCTAAGGAAATGTCTGGTTTGAACCCTAATCCTGCTGCAAACTCTTCGGGATTAACAGGTACAGATGGTTCAAAGCGTGGCATTTCCTCCTCGTCAGGCAATTTTGTATAATTGTATCTCAAAGGCGATGGACACGATTTATAACCAATGCACTTGATATCCCCTTTTAGCTTTTGAACTTCGATGATGTGATCAAGCACATATCGGGAGTTAGAATAACTCTCCAATTTGAGCTTGATAGCATCATGCTCGCATTTGGCAATGGCTAACTCCTTTTTCGTTTCCTTAATGATATTAATGTAGTTATTAATACCCGTTTGTTTGTTCAAAACTGTTTTTGTTAACTCAGACACACTTTTCTTAAGAGTTTCAATTACAGATTTGAATTCTTTTTTCATTTCGAGTTAAAGCCATATTTGCCTCCTTGCATTTAGAAAGATCAACTACCAACCCTTGATTGTGACTATTAACTATTTCAAGCTTATGTTTTAAATCTGCACAATCATTGCATATACTAGGGGTGTCGGTTTATACCTGACTTGTCGAAACCGCAACATTTGCCATAAAGGCAGTTTTACGAGATTTCTGGCTTTTCAGCTCCTCATCATCAATTCCATCCTTTACATTCGAATCTGAACCATAATCACCCGCACTTGAGCTTTCCTCATCAGAACTACCGCTATACTCAGAACTATCATCATCTTTAGAAAATTCCTCTCTGTGGACATGTTTGATGTGATTGATGATCTTAGCATAACAAGCAGTTCATCCATTTCTCAGTTGAACTGACCAATCACATCCTTCATCTGCTTAAACTACTAAGGCTTTGTTTGCTTTTGAGGGCCCAAAATGGTTTGAGTTGCTTGGGTTGTTAACTGCTACAATACTTCTTTCATTGTTGTCTTGATTTCGGAAGGGATTTTGGTTTCCTTGTTTGCTAGGTCGAGTGCATTCTCGTTTGAAATGACCTTTCTCACCACAGTTGAAGCATGTAACGACATCTTTATCAAAACCATACTTTGTATCCCGTTCACTCTCCAAGCTTGTTCTCCCAGTTCTTCTCATGTAATCCTTTGCTCTTCTCATCGCACTTGCAAATGCCCATTTTATATCCATCAGCTCCATCTCATCCTTGTCTATTTGTTCATAGTCTTCATCTGTCAAATTGATGTTTCCAATTTGACCAGCGACTAATCCACAATAAGCACTCACCATTGTGTTTAAAAGTTCTATATGTTCTAGAGCACCTTCCACACTGACTTTGGTGAAGTTTGAAGTATCAAATCTGACGGTGTTGGGGTTTGAATGTTGAGAGTTGTTCTTACCATAAAAGGCTTGTGGAGAGGCTGCTTGAGAAGCTTGTTGTTGGGTTAGTTGTTGAACAACTTGTGAGAAAGGAAGATAGGATTTTGGATCAAATGCTTCGCCATAAGAGTTTGTCATATGACCAATTGATTGAACTGGCTTGGTTGGTGGTAGATAGGCTTTTGGATCAAAAGGTTGTCCATAAGGGTTTGTATTCGATACAAACGCAGTTTGAAGCTTTGGTTGCTGATTGGTACTAACCGTGGTGTTAATACCTCCAAAATACATCTTAGGATTTTGTGGAACTGGAATTCGTTTTGCCTTGCGTATTTCTTCTTCATCCTTGTTCACAAGCTTTTGAACGAATTCATAAATACTGAGTGTATCTGAAACACCCGTATGCTTTAGCAAGTCAATGAATTGACTCCACTTGGGTGGTAAAGCATCAGCAAAACGCATGACCATCTCTTGTTGTGATGCGTTAACCCTGTATGAGTGCATCTCATTAAGCAAATGATAGAACCGAGTAGCCATGTCGTTTAGTGTTTCATTTTCCATGAACAAAAATCCTTCAAACTCCTTCTTTAAAAGATCATGACGGATCTTTCTTGTTGCAAAATTTCATTCTCCTCTAGCTTCCAAGACGTCCCACAAATTCTTTGTAGTGGTACAATACGCGAATTGATGATAAATATCCTTATGAAGTGCTTGAGTAAGGATAGCAAAGGCCTTTTTCTCAAGATCATAAGCATTCTTATCACTTTCGCCCATTCCTGCCAAGGTAAGTGGATTGGAACCTGCTTCTTCGAGAGCTTCATTGTATGGTGTAGTAAAGCATGTCGACAACTCGGTATTTTGACCTATAACATACGTATGAAAGCGACTTTTCCATGATGGATAATCGTTCATATGATTTAACTTTGGTGGACGATTGTTGTTTCCAGTTTCACTCTCGCTCATGAGAAGACTTTGAATACTTTGATTTTGATTAACAACATATGCCCATTGACTAGCGGTAATCGATTGTTTAGGCATTAACCCCTTGATCCATTGTGAAGGATCCTGGCTTGTACTCGAGCTATCACTCCAATCCCAAGGATTTGTACTCATTTTTTATTGTTGTTTATCAACTTGAGATACAACTATGAACCCACTGTGAAGCTTCTGTGGAAAACTTGATATCCACGAAGAATGATTTTTTTATGAAAGATTGACCATGAAGAATCAACCCAAGTATACAATCCCATGCGAAATCTGATGAGGCCCAATAAATAAGACCACGAAAAATAAATGTAGCCTAAATGTATTTCGTGATATTACTGAGAGACCAGGCCCAATTGAGTGACAAGGCCCAACTGATTAGCGAATAATCCCAACCAAAATGTAGATCACGAAAGATAGCCCAAGCCCAATTGATTGTTTCACAGTCCAAATATATCACGAACAATAACTAAATAACCAGTCCACAAAAAATAACTCGCAAAAAAAATGATAGCCCACAAATGATGGTTTGTATATATCCACGAAGTATTGTTAGAGAAGCCCAATGGAAATTCACGAATGATAAAGGATTTTTCGTGAATGAGGATTAAAGCAAGCCCACGAAGAACTACAAGTATGAAATGAAATGATGGCCCAACCAATCGAAAGAGGAGCCCAAAGGAAAACCAATTGAAGTCCAAAGGATACCCACGAAAGATTCTGATGAGTCCCACCAAGATATAAAATAACAAATCCACTAAAAATAAGAGACCCAATTTCTTGTTGTGTTTCGTGGAAAATCAATGTTAAAACAATGTTTTGTGGCCCACGAAGAAACTGTCTCAAACCTACTGATGTCCTTTGTGAAGTTTAAAAAGGCCAAAAAAAAGTTTCGTGAAGCATACAATGCCCAAGTCCACCAAGAATTGTAATTGGCCCAAATCCCACTCCAAAGAATCTAATATTTTGTGAGAATAAGTTACGTGAGAATGGTGTTTTTCGTGAGAATGAGGACAAAAAAAGGATATTTCGTGAAAATTAATATTTCGTGAGTTTTGGTGTTTCCCAGAAATGGATTTTTGTGAAAAGTTGAAGACTTCCCTTTAATAACAGAATTTGATTTCTGAAAATGTGAAAGTTGGTTGGTGATTATCCAATTTTAGTTAAACAACAAACATTCAAATTACACTTTTCAGTGAAATCTGTAGGTCCGGCTAGGGGAGGATCTAGTCGCCTAATCCTTGTATACTAACCACTCCGGTTGTGCGGAATCCAACCGAAATAGCAAACCGAGATAGAACACGCAATAACACGACACGCAAGTTTCAACGATTAACACCACTTGTATTAAACGTATGAAAGGTCCAGTTACAGCTCAATGTTTACAAATCAGTCTTGCAAACTCTCTCTAGTGTGTGTGTGTGTTCTCTATCTGTCTGAGTGTCTAACTATCGAAATGAACACAACACACGGGTATTTATACCCGAACACAGTGTGTCTGGTCGAAGGATCAAACAGTCTGATCGAAAGATCATCTTTCGACCAGAAACAGCTCGAACGATCAGCTCGAACGATCAGCATGTATCACGAAAGATGGGATCTTTCGTGGTCCATCTATCGAAAGCTATCTATCGAGCTCATCATCGAAGGATCAATGCAATCCTTCGATGGCACATCCTTCGACCCAGCAGCTTACTAACATAATGTTGACTGTTTTGCCCAAGTCAAACCAGGAGGATGGTTGACTTGGTCAAACCTTCAAGACTAATAAGACATCGTTTTACATCGTGACCGAATACAGACAAAGTGCAGACATAAGTGCACCAACAAACTCCCCCTTGGCTGTAGCTTTGTCTGGCTTATCAACAATCAGCTGTTGCTTTGTCTCGATCTTCGATCTTGTACGTTCTCGTGTCTTCAAGTCTTTGACTTCTATTCAAGTCTTCAATGTCGGAGGATCTTCAATGTCTTCACGTCTTGAAAGCAGAAAGTGTACCAACAAACTCCCCGTTTTATGTAGGAAGTGTGTTGACAAACTCCCCCTTAACATAAGCTCCCCCTTGAGTTATGCTCGTGAAAGTCTTTATCTTTATGAAGTGAGATCCTTGTGGTGTTGATGATGGTCAGCGGCAACTCGATCATCTTCATCATTTGAGTGCCTTCACGTCGTGTCTTCATTCCGAAGCTTGTCATCGACCATGTTCTCCTAGCCTTTAGAATCTGCACATGCAAGAAATCTAAACGCGTAATGAGAACAACCGCCTGGAATATCATAAGCAAACGACACACATGTGACCATTGCTTAATCAAACACCGTCCGACAGTTTGAAAGTTTAAAGTATTTTATCAATTTCAATTTTAACTTTCAAAACTTGCAAATTTCGACCGTTTATGAAGATTTAGTCGTTTTGGTTTTCGTTCAGGTTTCAGGTAACGAAGACTCGAGCTCCAACATCGTACGATCGAAAATAAAATAGAAATAAAATCTTTTTGGCTTTTATAAGGTTTATATTAAAACACTCCTAAAATCTTTTTGGTATATTTGAATATTTCAAATGTAAAGACTGAAAGCAGTAAATAAATATATACAGACATTCTTTTTGCGAGTTTCGAGGGTAAGAGAATCATATCAGTGTACGGTCATGCCAAAACGCTCTTGTTGTTCTTTTAGTTAACATTAAGATAAGCATCCTATAACAATTATCGGTATTGTTGTCCACATAAGCTCAACTTATCATTTGTAATCATGGCGAGGGGATACGTTAAGGTATGATTTATACTTACCGACCGGTGTTCATCCACATCACGACACATTCCCGTATCAAGGTATGCACGAGGGTTCATCTTACCGGTGAGTATACCGATTATCATCTGTTTGACCGTATATGATGTGAGATTCTCACTTATTTTGAAAACAAGCCCTATGTGATATAATCACTTATTGATGAGGAACTTGATTTTCGATGCATGAGGGCACAGGAGCAAGTCCGTGAACAGGTCAGTACTTTCGTACAGCAGAGAGACGAACTTGACTCCCGGAAAGAATTTGTGATATATTATCACTTATTTTGTTTGGACATGTGATTGTTTATCACTTATTGAGGTCGTATGCAATATGTACACGTATGTATAGTATCATGGAAGATCTAGACTTGCGTCCCCGTTAGGTAAAAGATACAACCATGATACCCAGATGATAAGCAGCATAAAGACCGAATATCTCAGAACCTCGGCAATCTCTCAAACGAAATTTCGGTACTAAGACCATATGCCAATGAATGGTTCCCACCTGGTCTTCAGTCGATTTAAGTTTATATCACCCTGCACACTTTAAAATGATTGTGAGCCTACCGATACATCTTATATAGAGCTGCTTATCGTTTTTCATTTAAGGTTTTAAAGAGGTTTAGACAGACCACTGATGTACTATCATTTTCTCTTTTGCTCGCCAGGAAACTCATTTTTGCTTTTCTATTGTTTTTGTGTTTTTGAAATTTTTCAATGTTTTTGGATTTTCAAATTTTTGGATTTACTCCCCCTAAAATCAACAAACTAAGACAATTTTAAAAACACAAAGGTATTTACAAAAATGATTTTCCGATGTTGGTTTTACTCTTGCTTGACCTTAATGCCGTTTACCAATAAAAGATAGTCAAATCTTGATTTGTCAAAAGCTTTGGTAAAAAGGTCGGCACGTTGGTCATCGGTGTGGACGTAAGCAACATCGATTAGCCTTTTCTCAAAGCAATCACGTATGAAGTGATACTTAATTTCGATGTGCTTAGTCTTTGAATGCTGCACAGGATTTTTAGTGATCTGTAATGCAGCAGAATTATCAACGTAAATAGGAGTAGTTAGGAATTCAAAACCGTAGTCACGCATTTGCTGTTGTATCCACAAGACTTGGGAGCAACAACTTGAGGCAGCAATGTATTCAGCTTCGCATGTTGATGTAGCGACACACGTCTGCTTCTTGCACTGCCATGTGACTAGACGATTTCCCAAAAACTGACATCCAGCCGTTGTGGATTTGCCGTCGATTTTGCATCCGCCAAAATCAGAATCACTGAATGCGATCAAGTCAAAGTTATTATCCCTAGGGTACCACAGACCGGTGTCAGGGTAGGCCTTCAAATAACGAAAAATCCTTTTTACAGCTGCAAGATGTGAGGCCTTCAGGTTCACTTGATATCTGGCAAGCAGGCACGTTGGGTACATTATATCTGGTCTTGATGCTGTGAGGTACATAAGAGATCCGATCATCGCGCGGTAGTATGAGGGGCTAACATCTTGACCCTTCAAGTCTGGAGTAATTCCGTGATTTTGTGGCAATGGGGTACCGATGGGCGTTGCATCAGACATCTGGAACCGGCTCAAGATGTCACCAACATATTTAGTCTGATGGATGAATATCCCAGACTCTGTTTGTTGTACTTGTAGGCCCAAAAAGAAAGTCATTTCCCCCATAGCACTCATCTCGAATTTATCCTGCATTACACGCTCGAAATCCCTACACAAAACATCGTTAGTAGAACCAAATATAATATCATCAACGTATACCTGTACCAGTAGAAGATCTCCATCTTGTTCTTTGATGAAAAGAGTGCAGTCGATAAGACCTCTGCGAAATCCATTCTCCAGCAGATAATTAGATAAGGTTGCGTACCAAGCTCGCGGTGCTTGATGTAGACCATATAGAGCTTTGTTGAGCAACCAAACCCGATCGGGATGGATAGGATCTTCAAAACCTGGAGGCTGCTCGACGTACACCTCTTCTTCCACCACACCATGTAAGAAAGCACTCTTCACGTCCATCTGGTATACCTTGAAACCTTTGAATGAGGCATAGGCCAGAAAGATCCGAATTGCTTCTAGACGTGCAACAGGTGCATACACTTCGTTGTAGTCGATCCCTTCAATCTGACGAAAACCTTGAACGACTAGCCTTGCTTTGTTCCGGATAACGATCCCACGGTCATCCTTTTTGCATTTAAACACCCAACGGGTACCAATCTTCTTGTATCCAGCAGGTTTCTCTACGAGTTTCCAGACACCAAGCTTCTGGAATTGTTGCAGTTCTTCCTGCATTGCTTCAACCCATGAGCTATCTTTCAACGCATCTTTCCAAGTTCTTGGTTCTTCCTGTGAGACATAACACGCGAAAGACCAATCATTCTGTTGACCAGATTCTCGGATAGTTGCATACAAGCCTGCATTGTTGTTGTTCCGCAACATGTTTCTTGTTTGAACGCCACTTTGTACATTTCCTATGATGAACTTTGTGATCCCGAGGTACTAGGTTTTGAACAACTTGGTTCATTCCTTTTCATCACAGTTGCTTTTTGGACAAAATCTAAATTAGATTGATTTTCAAACTTTGCAATTTTGTCCGTTCCCTTAGATTTCACAAAGTTCACATTCTTCTTCTTCTTCTGATTCGGCTTCTTTTGATCTTGAGTCGGTGCCTTACCATTTGTTTTGGTATGGTTTTGCTGTTTTGGCACTGTTGGTAATTTCTTGTTCCCAAATTGTTTTCTAACTTCAGCCTTTGGGATAGGAGGACACTGTGTGACAGTAACATGTGGTCCTGTCTTTCCCAAAAACTTACTTGTAGAATTTTCAAAGACTTTACTGATTAAAGATTGATTAACATTTTTAATAGGAAAATCTTTGTCTGAATAGATCTTATCATCACCAACAAGAGTGTACAGCAAATCCACACTCTCCGACTCTTTTGCTGATGTGGACTCGGTTGGAACAGTCTTAGCAGGTTTTGTGGGAGGATCACATAGGATATGATTCTCAAGAGGTATGTCCTCTTCTTTGATTACTGCATCAGACTTTTCCGAATCAGTATCATCAGACTCATCATCAGAAGAATCAACATCCTCAACCACCACTGGAGGATCCTGATTCTGTTCAGCAGTTACAAATGTATCTGCTGACACATCTGAATCTGACGATACTTCTTTCTTGTATCCGAGCCCTGCTGCAAATTCCTCAACGTCCAAAGGAACAGATGGCTCAAAGTGAGTCCTATACTCCTCATCAGGCAAAGCATCAAAGTTGTTTCTCACGGGTGGTGGACATTTCTTATAACCTATGCATGTGACATCCCGTTTCTCTTTCTGAACATCAATGATGTGATCCAACACATAGCTAGAGCTCAAATAACTGTCTAACTTGAGTCGGATCGCCTCACTTTCTGTTTTAACACAAGCCATTTCTTTTTGCATAACCTTAAGACGAGTTATATACAGGTTAATGTCAGTTTGTTTTCTGGAAACCATTTTTGTCAACTCTGTTTTATCTTTCTTTAACGTTTCAATCATTGACTTAAATTCCTTTTCATGGTTTCCATAAAACATATTGGCTTCAGTGCACTTTGAAAGATCAACGGTCAATTTCTGATTGTGAATAAATGTCACATCATATTTCTCTTGCAAAGCCTCGTGTTTGCTTTGCAATTCACACCACCTATCATTCACAGAAACATGTTTGTCTTGCAAGTCAAACAAACTAGCTTGTAAAGCATCATGTTTGCCTTGCAACTCAGACATGTTTGCATCCAAATCAGCACATCTAGCATGCAATCTATCACAATTATCACAGCTAACAGAAGTGGGTTCGTCGACACATACCTGACTTGATGAACTGTCGACATTCGCCATAAAGGCTGAATGGAGAGAAGACGAAGAGTAAGCAGCTTGATCCACCAAAATAGATCTTCTTTGAATTCCTGCTGCAGCTTCTTCCAACAGCTCATCAATATTTGCATCGATTGACGCATTTGATGCCTCATCCACATGATCATCACTTGAGCTCGAGGATTCTTCATCCGAACTTCTGCTGTAACCAGAAGAGTCTTCATCCTCAGAGGAGTCACCACCATTGGCGGAAGATTCTCCACCACTGGTGTGATTAAGATCCTTGACAATCTCAGCAAAACACGCCGTTCCATCCGGAGCATCATTTCCCAACTGTAGTGACCAGTCACAACCTTCATCTACTTGAACCACAAGTGCCTGGTTGGCATTTGATGGTCCTGCTTGGCTTTGGTTGTTGACAGGTACCAGCGTACGAACATTGTTCCTATTCTGGTTCTGCTGGTTGCCTTGACCTCTGAAGGGATTCTGGTTTCCATGCTGAGATGGTCTTGTACATTCACGCTTGAAATGACCACGTTCCCCACAGTTGAAGCATTTAACAGCTTGCTTATCAAACCCATACTTGGTGTCTTTCTTGCCTTCCAAGCTGGTTCGGCCCGTTCTTTCCATGAAATCCTTTGCTCGCCTAACAGCACTGGCAAAGGCCCACTTAATATCCATCATCTCCATCTCCTCTTTATCTATCTGCTGATAGTCTTCTTGAGTCAGATTAATGTTGCCAATCTGACCTTCCACTAATCCACAGTATGCGCTCACCACAGTGTTTAGCAGCTCCATGTGTTCCTTTGCTACTTCCACACTTACTTTAGAAAAGCTTGAGGTGTCGAGCCGTACTGTATTTGGCTTTGATTGTTGACCAGCAGATGATGTGCTTCCATAACAGGCTTGCTGTTGTGGAGGAAGTGGGTTCCCATACATGTCTGTTGGAACTGTAGATTGAGGAGGAAGTGGATTCCCATACATATCTGTTGTTCCGGGAGATCGAACTGGTAATGGATTCCCGAACATATCAGTTGGTCTGAGAGGTCGTTGGCTTTGCTGTTGCTGTTGAGGAACTGGTTCTAGCAGATTTCCATACATGTCTGTCTTTGGAGGAACCGGCACTTGGATAGTATTGCCATACATATCAGTGCTAGTCACAAATGCTGTTTGAATTGGAGCATGCGAAGAAGGTTTTGTAGAAGTGCTAGAAGTTCCATAATACATATCAGGATTTTGTGGCACTGCAACTCTTTTTGCCTTGAGAATTTCTTCCTGATTCTTGTTTTCTAGAATTTGTACAAAGTCGTTGAAGCTTGTTGTAGCTAAAGTACCATTACTTCATGATTTCCAAGAAGGTATTCCATTGGGGTGGCAACGCATCTGCAAACTTTTTCACAATCTCTGCTGCAGTTGTAACAACCTCAAAATTTGCCAATTCAGTCAACAAATGATTAAATCGACTTGTCAAATCATGTAACGACTCATTCTCCATACAAGTGAAGCCATCAAACTCTTTCTTTAGCAATTCTTTTCTCAATTGGCGTGTCGCTTCATTTCCTACGCCCCTTGTCTTTAACGCGTCCCACAATCTCTTCGTTGTCTTGTAACTAACGAATTGATGATAAATGTCTTTACTTAAAGCCTGAGTGAGAATGGCATATGCCTTCTTTTCCAAATCATACACCTTCTTCTGATCTTCTGTAAGGTCTGCAAACGTGGCTGCAGATGATGCTGCAACTTCTATTGTTTGATCAAAATCTGTAATGAACCGCAACCACAATTCTGTATTTTGACCTTTAACGTATGTATGAAATCTATCAATCCATCCTGGATATTCATACAAGTGCATCAACTTTGGAGGCCGATTCAAGCTTCCAGTTTCGCTCTCGCTTAAGAGAATGCTTTGAACACTTGGAACTTGATTGGATACAAATGCCCATTGACCGGTAGAAATTGCATTAGCTTGTGAAGATACCGGTGCGGAAGATGACGGAGTACCAAAATACATATCTGTATTTACCAAAGTATTCCACCTTGGATTCATATTTAATCAGCCGAAGGATACCTGTTCGAAAGATACTTGAAAAACACAAACTGTTAAGCACAAACAGACTGATGATCGAAAGATCCACACCTGTTCGAAGGATCAACAGGGTTCGAAAGATCTCTGTTGAATTTCGAACAAAGTTTTTCGAAAGATTCTCCAACCGAAGGATCCTTATCCTTCGAAAAAGTACTGTAGACCGAAAGATGAAATCGAAAGATGACTTCGAAAGACTCCCCAATCGAAGGATCCTAGTCTTTCGAAAATGAACAGTAGTCCGAAAGATGAATGTTTCGAAATGATTCCTTGGTTCGAAGGATGATGATCTATCGAACCTCCACTGATCGAAAGATGGTCTTTCGAGTTCGAAGGATATCTTTCGAACGGTTCTGACACAGTTGACAATTTGTGACAAGTTGGTGAAAAAGTTGACGGGTTGGTGAGAACTTTCGGCAGAAAGTATGTTCAGACCATATCTTTCAGGTCTGAACATGCAGGTTTTTCACCAACCGGGTAATGATCAATATTTTAATCAGTAAACAACTTCCAACACAAACACTTTGTAATTCAAAATTTTAAGATCAATGTGTATTTTTATCAAGAACACAGCCCAGAAATATGAGATTTCTGATGAACCGAAGGTTTTCCGAAACCCGATTTTGGCCGCAACTTCACTAAAAACCCATTTTTAACATGTGATAATGAAAAAAGACAATGTTTTTATAAGAACAAACAGCAAAAACAGCAAGGTTTCCAGAAAATATGAACTTTAAAACCCGATAAACACCCGAAAACACTCGGTTTTAACAAGGAGAAGAGCCAAGGCTCTGATACCACTTGTAGGTCCGGCTAGGGGAGGATCTAGTCGCCTAATCCTTGTATACTAACCACTCCGGTTGTGCGGAATCCAACCGAAATAGCAAACCGAGATAGAACACGCAATAACACGACACGCAAGTTTCAACGATTAACACCACTTGTATTAAACGTATGAAAGGTCCAGTTACAGCTCAATGTTTACAAATCAGTCTTGCAAACTCTCTCTAGTGTGTGTGTGTGTTCTCTATCTGTCTGAGTGTCTAACTATCGAAATGAACACAACACACGGGTATTTATACCCGAACACAGTGTGTCTGGTCGAAGGATCAAACAGTCTGATCATCTTTCGACCAGAAACAGCTCGAACGATCAGCTCGAACGATCAGCATGTATCACGAAAGATGGGATCTTTCGTGGTCCATCTATCGAAAGCTATCTATCGAGCTCATCATCGAAGGATCAATGCAATCCTTCGATGGCACATCCTTCGACCCAGCAGCTTACTAACATAATGTTGACTGTTTTGCCCAAGTCAAACCAGGAGGATGGTTGACTTGGTCAAACCTTCAAGACTAATAAGACATCGTTTTACATCGTGACCGAATACAGACAAAGTGCAGACATAAGTGCACCAACAAAATCTAAAGAATATATTTTCAAACAAAGAATATTCCGGTGACTTTACCGGTGAGCTTGTTCGTCGGAAAAAATGGTGAGATGAAATTTTAACGTCAAAACTCAAAACAACTTGTACTTTCGATCGTCTCTGACGTTTTTAAACAAGTTTTAAACAAAAACGACACCAAACAACAACGATTTTCGAGTTTTAATTCGTACTTTCAGCCAACAAAAACTGGGTTTTTGATTTTTTGTCCAAGAAAAGCTCAAAAACCCACTCGAAAATCGCACCAGAAACTCGGTTTTCAACAAGGAAGAGAGCCATAGCTTTGATACCACTTGTAGGTCCACATGGAGGATCAAGTTAACCTACTTCCTTGTTGTCGAAACACACCCGCAAGTGCGGAATCCAAGCGGGTATGCATCCAAACAAAGGGCACAAAATACACGAACAATATTCAACGTTTAAAGCATAAGTTTATTCAACCAGAAGAGTTTGTTTACAAAGATAATACAGTAAGTTTCTTTCAAACCTAACTGGTGTGCCCTCTTGACCTATCTGTTTTGCAAGTTCCTTTTTTATAGCCAGGACCCAGTACACCAACGAAAGATGTCCTGGGCCCAGATATAAGCCCAAGAAGAACCAAAGCCAAGAAGAACCTGGGTTCTTCTTGAGAACCTCCCTGCGAAAAACTAACCCAAGAAGAACTATGTAATTCTTCAATATGCTTCTTCGTGAGTTTTTATAACACATGGAAAGTTAAAAAAAAATCACATGACATCATCATGGTGATGTCATGGTGATGACGGTTCACGACTCTTCGTGTTTCGTGTGTCGGTCTCTGGGGCGCACGACGGAGGAATGTCGCGACGTCGGTCTTGAGCCGAACCGAACCGAGCCACATCCACACAAAACTGTATCAAAAAAGTTACTTAAAAGTTCACTAGTAGAATATATAATAAATTTTAAACACAATCTTACAAACGTACGACTAAAGTTAAACATAGGTACAAAATATTTTTGACCCGTTTGCATTGTAAGATTAAATATATTTAGTATATTTAATATATGGCCATTATAATCAATTTACATAATAATAGATCATTATATATTAAACCTATTAAATAATTAGTGGGTAATTGTTGATGGACCATATTACCCTTAATGACTAATTATGGTTTCCTCCCGGGTGTATCAAAGAGTCTATATATAGAGAGCTAAGTGTTGAACTAAAACACTCTACAAATAGAACTCATAACATCATAACTCTCTTTCTCTCTCTCCATACGATTCTAAGTCCCTAGAATCGGTACTACCATCAAGCACGTACACCCTAAGGAGGAACCAGATCGTACTGACAAAGATGTCGAACTCAATGGCTTCGTCTCTGACTGGATTCTCTGCTGGCCTTGCTGCCGTTACAGGTATGTAATTACATGTTTTCCATTATGTATAAACGGAACTGATCAATATGTGGTATCAAAGCATATGTTGATAAGGGCTGGCAAATCGTGTCTTAGCAGGTTTAACAGGTATCTGATAACGCGAACAACAAAAATTTTAAACATGAATACGACTAGTTTAACTACTTTATATCCAATGTCTATAAGACAGATCTATATTTTATGCACCTAGAAGGAGAAACAATGGATCCTAACTTTCAAATGTTGATTATTTTTAAAAATGTAAAAAATCACATGGTGTACTTTTCTGTTATCGTGTCTTAGCAGGTTACCTACAGGTTACTTTTCTGATAAATCAGTTCTGTTATGTATCCATCAATCTGGAATAAAATCTGGAAAACAAGACTCAAGAACAATTTTCGGATAAAAGTTATTGTTTGGAAATCCATGTTCTAAATAAGATGTTTAAACACATCCTAACTATTAATTTCGAAATCTGAATAAGGAACTATAAAGATTTTCAGTTTTCGAATTCCATAATTTATGTGTATGTTCTTAGTGTTCTTAAATGTTCATTAAGATTCCTGAAGTTTAGAAATTTAAGAAAGTGGAAAGTAATTCTTGATGCATTTTTTATATCCTTAAAAATTTACAATATTGGATTAGAACTTAAATGGCTGCATATGAGCTGCTTAATTGACCATGTGAGGATTGGGATATTGTGGAAAAGTTATTTTTTTGATGGTCCCATGTTTTTCCAACTAATACGAAATAATTGATCAACATATACTTTGAATATTTGATATCCAATAATTTCCCTTCCTTTACGAAATTACAAACCATTTTTTGTTTCACTTTAATAATTGTGTACTTTAATAATGGTTCGCTTTAATAATTGTTCATCATGATTTGAGTTCACTTTTAATTAACTTTAGTGGTGCGAATTGATAATCGACATTGACAATATATTCCATTATGTATACATAAGATATTATCACTCATTAAATTTATACATTTTTTAATGTCATTGATAATATCAGTTATTTTAATTGTAACTAGACTTCCATTATGTATTCCATCGTTTATGCCATTATATATAATCGACATTGATAATTCGCACTAAGTTAATATATTTATTAAATAATATACAATCATAATTTCAAACATGCTTAAAATGACGGACATGTAATAACTGGAAGGGTTACGTACCGGTAGTTGAGAACACCTGTCTAGGCTGGCATTCGTACAAATCCAATTAAAGGACCCGTTGCCTACCTGGGGACTATCAATGAGAGTACCGATACCTGTTAGGCCAAAGCATGTCCATCTAATCAATTAAAATGGTTTTGTAAACACTTAATCAGAATCAATAACCTTTTACAAAACCAAAATAGCTTAACTTGAATGAGCTTCTGATATATCACTTCTGGCCAAAGCTGATTTGATACATCTATTTATTGTTCAAGTATTACAAAAGCTATGTTAATTATGCATTACAAACGTGAATGTTTAATTTCTGGCCAAAGCTGATTTAACTCATTCATTTCTTGCATATTTAACAAGTGCATAACTAGGTAATTGTCTCATTTCTGGCCAAAGCTGATTTGTCACAATTACTTTGCACACATACTTAAATGATTACATTTCTGCCCAAAGGTGATCTGTCTTCATTTAAGTAGAATTTTTAGTCTATTATTTTGATGTTAGTAATACACAATATCACAGCTTCATAACTAAAATAGTCATTACTTATGCCTGCCTTAGTATGACATTCCCTTAGATCACGTTAAGGCTTCTAACTTAGTATCATAATTCGCTCAATCTTATCTCCACTCACAGCACCCAACTACGGGATTCCACCATTAACTGGTGATAACTTTGCTGCATGGAAAGACTCCCTCATGCTTACTCTTGCTCTACTGGACTTTGATTATGCTCTTAGAGAGACTGAACCTGCTACATGATGACGGGGGTAACCCAAGACTAAATAAAATGACTAATTATGTAAACGCTTAAATGGTTAAATGGTTCAAGGCTTAAAAAGCTGTGGAAGGAAAAAGCAGCACGGTAACAGTAGCCAAGTCACGTCTGAAGATTGCTTCACCAACCCACAGCCGCAAAGGCATTGCAGGTCTGCACGGTGCACACTATTATCCGGGGGACTAAAGCCTTCAACCCCCAAAAGGGGAAACCCTCCACTGCAAGCGAGGTTGCTAGTCAAATCCATTCCACTTCGGGAGATGCATTCCCTTATAAAATGACACTTCATTTACTTCAGGGACACATCTGGACCAGCTCTGATTCCTCTATCTCTGGTCATTCACATCGAATGCTTGTCTCGCACAAGTCATTCCCTTTCACATCCAACACACACATTCCCTTTGCTTTCACTTCCGAATCTGAGCACAAATCAGAGGAGGATCTATAGCAAAGGATAATAACAAACTAGCAAACCTCCTTCCACGTCTCGCAAACGTGGGGGGACCCCACGACCTGCGTTTGGCAAGGTTGAACCCTTCAACCCTTCTGCCTAGCCAGTCAAGCTACCATCGTTGGTCTTGTATTTGTTGTATCAACAAGTTGGCGCCCACCGTGGGGCTACGCCACTATTTCTTCTCAAAAAGACCTAGTAGTGTAGCTCTATTCACCTAAAATCACCATGTCTGAAAGTGGATCCCCGGAAGAAGTGAATCAAATTCCAAACACTTCCACTCCGGGTAGTAGCCAAGCTCACGTGGCTATACCAACTTCTTTCTCAACTCCGGGGAGTACACCCGAGTTCCTCAACTTCAACACACCAACTCCGTCCCGATCCGGAGTTCCATCTCCTAATATCGGTGTCTCTGATGCCCCATCATGTGTTGAACTCACCCCTGAAGGGGTTGCAAACAATTTCCTTGTGCTAAGGACTCTTCTCAACCAGCACGTGAGTAAAGAAAGAGAAAAAGGGAGTGAGGATTCGGTTAGACTATGACGAACCTGAGCCAACATTGTCCCCTGGACCACCTCCTCCTCTTTTTGCAACAAGAAGTGAGGCTGGTCCCAGTAACCTTTCAAACCCTCACCCCTATCTGTCCTCTATGACAAATCCTACGGTGCATCCTATCTTCTCTTCCCAACCGATTACTAGTGGTGCTCCTCTGGGACATGAGTTAACTCTTGACCAACTCCTACAATCCCCGGTGACAAGCTATCCAGCATCTACTACAACTACATGGGAGCGAGCTCTGTCCGTACTCCCTTTAGCACGGAGTGCTGTTATGAGTGCTCCCCTCGGGATGAACTGCTCCACTGGCCCAGGAAGCCTTCAAGGCTTCAACCCTATGCCCAACATGATGACCCAGATGATGGCCAATTTCCCATGGCAACACTTCATCAATCAAGTGCTTGCCACTCAGGGAAACAACGGCAATAGCAGTACTATGGATGCAAGGACTGAAGAGGACTTGGCTAAACCATACAAGCCAAGCAACCTTTCATGCTTTTCAAGGCAGATAGCCGATTATGATTTCCAGTCAAAGATCAAAATGCCGGCACACATCAGGACATATGATGGGACTGAAGATCCTGAGGACCATCTTCAGATCTTCACCGGTGCAGCTCGGATAGAGAAATGGTCCAACGCTGAGTGTTGCCTAATGTTCATGCAAACTCTTGTTGGATCCGCCAGGATCTGGTTCAACGACTTACCTGCTCAAAGCATTCGAAGCTTTGACGATCTCAGCAAGGGTTTCCTGGCCAATTTCTCTCAACAAAGGCGGTATGTCAAAGACGCAACAGTGATCTTTCAGATAAAGCAGCGTGATGATGAAAGTCTCCGTGCTTTCATTGAACGATACAAGAAGGAAGGTCTAACTTATGTAGGGGCCGACGAGAAAATGAGGGTGGCTGGTTTCATGAATGCCATCACCTCTAAGTACCTCACAAGGGATTTCAACAAATCCCTACCCAAGACCTTAGAAGAAGCTCTTGAAAGGGCTGAGGCCCACATCCGGGGAGAGGAGGCAGTAGACATTAAGGAACAAAGAAAAAGAGGGTCCGGCTGGAGAAGCAACAGTCCAACCAGAAAAAGAGGGAACTTCAACCCCTATGACAGACGGCCAAAGGGTTCAGATCCTCGAAGGACTGAAGGGCGGAACCTTTCAAGCAGAGAGAAAGGTATAAGCTTCACGCCCCTCACAAAGACCCCTCAAGAAATCCTTGCAACAGAGGAAGTTAAACAAAACTTTCGGCCTCCTAGACCTCTCCCCAAAAGCAGGAAAAATGAGAACTCCACCCAGTACTGCGAGTTTCATGAAGAAAAGGGTCACCACACCAATGATTGCTTCCAACTCAAGAAAAGAATAGAAGAGGCTGTTAAAACCGGAGAACTCGCTCATTTGGTAAAGGGAGTCCGGGACAAAATGGCTGAAGGAAAGGGTAAGGAAGTCAATATGGTAGATTTCGATGGAAAGGTTCCTCATAAAAGATAAAGGTTGGAAGCTTGGGAGCTTCAGTGTGTCTGTTTCCCCCTACCGAGAATGACTCTCTCTCTAGCCCACTCGTGGTGGGGGCTACCATAGGAACGTTGCAAACATGCAAGGCATACATAGACACGGGTGCAGCCACTGAAATCATGTTCGAAAAGTTCTTCAACCAATTGAGCAATGAAGAACGTTCAAGACTTCAACCTTCTGGAACCTCTATAAAAGGTATCGCTGACATACCCCTCAAGCCTTTGGGGCAACTAACACTTAATGTTCGTTTTAGTGAAGGTTCAAAAGAACGAACCCAACCACTCACCTTTGTGGTTATCAACATCCCCTCCAGCTATGATGTGATCATTGGAAGACCAGGACAGTGTGCATTTTACATGGCCGTGTCTGTTGGTCATGGCATAGTCAAATTCCCCACCGAAAGGGGTATAGCAACCCTTCAACCCTCCCAGGAAGCCTACATGGTTGAAGGTGAAAGTTCAAACAGTGAAGAAGACAGGCAAAGATTGGTCATAAACCATAAATACCCGGAACAAAGGATAAGGGTCAACCCTGACCTTTCTCAAGAGACCCTTTCATATCTTAAAAAATTGCTAACACACTACAGTGATGTATTCGCTTGGTGTCCTGAAGATATGACCGGGATCCCTCGGGGTATTGCCGAGCACGAGTTGAGAATACCGCCAGGGGTCAAACCGGTGGTTCAAAAGAAAAGAAGCTTGGCACCTGAAAGAAGTCTGGCAGCCTGCCAAGAGGTTGAAAAGCTTGTGTCAGCCGGCATCCTCCGAGAAGTCAAGTACCAATCATGGGTTGCAAACCCAGTTATGGTCAAAAAACCAGACAACTCTTGGAGGATGTGCATAGACTTCAAGGATCTTAACAAAGCTTGTCCTAAGGATTGCTATCCACTACCCGAGATTGACCTCAAAGTTGACTCCCTCACCGGATACTCGTTCAAATGCTTTCTAGATGCATACAAAGGTTATCACCAAATCCTCATGAAGAAAGAAGATGAGGAAAAAACAGCTTTTCACACGGACAAAGGGATCTTTTGCTATCAAAAGATGCCTTTCGGTCTCAAAAATGCAGGAGCAACCTATCAACGGCTCGTTGACAAAGCCTTCGAAAGCCAAATTGGCAAAAATATGGAAGCATATGTCGATGACCTGGTTATCAAAAGCAAGACGGAATACCAAATGCTCGATGATATTCAAGAAACTTTCAAGAACCTCAGAAAGGTTAACATGAAGCTTAATCCAGAAAAGTGTTCATTTGGGTTCGAGGAAGGAAAATTCTTGGGCCACATTGTCGGAAAACAAAGCATCAAAGCCAACCCTAACAAAGTAAAAGCCGTCCTTGAAACCAAGCCACCAAAGACCAAGAAGGAGGTTGAAAGCTTGAATGGGAAGCTTGCAGCCTTGAAGCGTTTTACCTCCAAGTTAGCCGAAAGATCTCTGCCATTCTACAAAACGCTCAAGAACTGCTCAGATAAAAAGGATTTCAAATGGACTGAAGAAGCTGAGGAAGCTTTCAACCAGATGAAGCAACACTTAGCTTCCCTACCAGACATAGCAGCACCAAAAACCGGGGAATTAATATCGGTGTACCTCTCAATCACGGACGAGGCCATCAGTGCAGTCCTCACCATTGAGCGAGACAAGGCCCAGGTACCCGTTTATTTTTTCAGCAAAACTTTAAAATTAGCTGAAACGAAATACCCTCCCCTTGAAAAACTTGCCCTAGCTTTAGTTCAAACAGCTAGAAGGCTCCGAAGGTATTTCCAAGCACACCCCATACAAGTGGTCACCGACCAACCTATTAAGAGTGTGCTTGAAAAACCTGAAAACTCGGGCAGATTAGCCAAATGGGCCATAGAACTGGGGGAACATAACATCACCTATGTCCCAAGGAAAGCCATCAAGGCTCAAGTCTTGGCTGATTTCATTGTGGAAGTCCCAAACCAAACACTTACTGAAGTAAACACAGCCACCACTGAACCCTCCAACCCCGAAGCCTGGAAGCTTTTTACCGATGGGGCTTCAAGCGTTGAAGGGTCAGGGGCTGGATTAATTTTGATTAACCCGAAAGGTTTGGAGTTCACATATGCTCTTCGATTTGATTTTCAGACCACCAATAACGAGGCTGAATACGAAGCACTAATAGCCGGCCTAAGGCTGGCCAAAGAAATGAAGGTTGAAAAGCTTGAAGTGTTCACGGATTCGTTGCTGGTCTCAAGCCAAGTGAATGATAGCTACATAGCTAAAGAGCCCAACATGAAAAAATACAGAGAAAAATCAAAGGAACTAATGAGTACCTTCCAAGCATGCAACATCAAACAGATCCCCAGATCCCAAAACAAAAAGGCCGATGCCCTAAGCAAGCTTGCATCTCTCACTTTTGCCCACCTCACAAAAAAGGTACTGGTAGAAGTGTTGAAGACACCATCCATTAATGAATTGGAGGTTCAAGATGTGGTTACCGAAGAAGAACCAAACTGGATGACTCCCATAAGAAAGTTCCTCAAAAATGGTGAATTACCCAATGATCAAGTGGAAGCTAAAAGGGTTGAGATCAAGGCAAGACAATACATGCTGCAAGGAGAAACCCTTTACAAAAAGGGTTACCTTGCTCCCTTGCTAAGGTGTGTCGGCCCCGAGCAAAGCAAGTATTTGATCAAGGAAATTCATGAGGGAGTGTGTGGAGCTCACTTTGGAGCTAGGTCGGTAGTTGCAAAACTCATGAACCTCGGATATTTCTGGCCTTCAATGCATCGCGACACAGCTGAAGAATTGAAGAAATGTGATGCCTGCCAAATCCATGCACCAATCCCAAGAAGTCCCAAGCACGACTTAGTCCCAATAACCCCCGCTTGGCCATTTCACAAGTGGGGAATGGACATTGTTGGTCCATTTCCCCCAAGCAAAGGAGGGGTAAAATTCCTATTGGTGGCGGTGGACTATTTCACCAAGTGGCCCGAGGTCAAACCACTTGCCAAGATAACAGGAAAGCAAGTCATTGACTTCGTCTGGGAAAGCATCATTTGCCGTTATGGGTTGCCAGGAGTACTTGTTACCGACAACGGAAGACAATTTGCTGAAAAGCCTTTTAGCGTTTGGTGCAAAGAATACAAAATCGATCAGGTTTTCAGCTCAGTGGCGTATCCACAATCAAACGGGCAGGTCGAGAGAACAAATAGAAGCATAGTGGAAGGAATCAAGACAAGATTGGGAAGATATGAAAGCAACTGGCTTGAAGAATTGCCTAGTGTTCTATGGGCAATTAGAACAACGGAAAAAACAAGCCATAAGAAAACACCTTACAGCTTGGTATTTGGATCCGAAGCTGTGATCCCTGCCGAAATAGGAGTTGTAACCCAAAGAATTGTCAACATGGATCCCGAAGCAAACCAAAAAGAGACCATGTTGAATTTACAACTCCTAGAAGAAGCAAGAGATCAAGCCGCAATTCAAGAAGCCAAATACAAGCAACAGATGGAAGCTTACTACAACAAAAAAGTCAAAAACGAACGTTTCAAACCAGGGGACTTAGTCCTCAGAAACAACGAAGCCAGCAAAAAAGAAAATCAAGGAAAGCTTGGCCCAAAGTGGGAGGGTCCATACACCATCCTTGAAGCACACAAAGGCGGATCCTACAAGCTGGCTGATTCAGAAGGCAAAAGGCTTCCAAGACATTGGAACGGCAAAACATTGAAAAGGTTCCATGTTTAAACGGAAAGTTTGGTTTGTATCAACATGTATCTCAATCAAAATTATGAATACCTTTTGTAAAAAGCAAGTATTGCTTTAATGAATGAAGTTGTTTTTATCAAACTTGTCTTTCTATCCTAAAATCAGGTGGAGAACCTAGCAAAAAACTCCATGGCAAGGGCCATGTAAGGGGATGAGCTCCCAGGCCACATCGCTCAATAGGTTCAAGGGTTGAATGAGCCTATATAAGGGGTGAGTTCCTAAATCAATACAACTCCATGAGACTTGTCAAAAAAAAAAAATAAATAAAATAAAATTGTCTCATAGACGGGTATAAGCAGCCCACACCAAATGTTCACGAAGCTTTAGAAATATAGTCTACAAAGAGGCTAGAAAAACCAAAAGAAATAATGAAAAGGATAGGTGTTACCTCTTCTTGTTAAAAATGCCAAAGGCTAAGTGTCTGCAGCACTGAACCCTTTTAGGTATAAAAAACATAAGGGCAACACAAACCCAACAAAGACAAAGTTACAAAAGAGAACAAACCAAATCCAAAAAAGAGCAAAATCCATTGGAAAAAACACAAAGGCACAAATCAAGCCTGGACGCATAACCAACAAGCCTTTAAGGCTTCAAGCCACCCGGGCAATATCTCGAAACCTTCAAGGCTTCAACCTATTTAACAGACAGCCAAAGGCTTGAACGGTTAAAAACCAAACGAACTGCCCTGACTAAAAAAGGTACAAACATAAAAGAAAAACAGTTAAAATATCATATCGTAGAGAGTCCCAAAAAGACTTCCAAACATAAGTTAAGGCAAGTCCTAGTAACTTGCAAATCTAATCATTGTCCAACGGCCATACAGGCCTTCAACATAACCAAAAGGAACCTTAGGGGTTCCTACCAAACCTAACATTGTTCAAGTTAACATGACAAACATAAGTTGTTTTCAGTGCTAAGAAAGCTACGAATTAAGCATCAACAGATTTGGAAACTCCAGAACCTTCGCCCTTGGCCTTCTTTGTTTTCTTCAACTTCTTAGTCTTTACACCTCCATCACCACCAACCGCCGAAGCCTCCAAGCTTGCATCCTTAGGAACATCCGGCTGACCTGAAAAGGTATCATCGCTATCCCCCGAATAGGACCTCTTCCTTGAAAGAGAGCCCAAAACCTCAGCACAAACCTTCTCATTTAGGCCCTCCGGTTTCAATTCCTGCAATACAGAAAGAGGTTTACCAAAACAAGTGGAAACCTGATGGATGTAGGGGTAGGTTAGCTTCTCCATTTGCTCAACGGAGCCCTTAAAAACGTCAGAAGCCTCGGGACGAAACAGAGAGGACTTCTCTAAAGGATGACCGGATTCATGAAGTTTATACCCAGCGATGAGGCCTTGGTGTTTCCCCAGGTTAAGAAGCTTAGTGTAAACGTCACCAAGAGCAGAGTTAAACTCTTTGGAGTGCAATAGATAAGTAACCACTTGGTGAAAACCTTGCTCTATGAGCCATTGGTTATCCCCAGTAGCCTGAGCAACTGAAGCTTTCAACCCTTCTTTCTCCTTAACAAAAGCCTGCTGCTGAACAAACAAAGCTTCCCGGTCAGCCCTAAGTTTCAGCCTAGAGGCCTCGAAGCTCTTTTTCAAATCATCCATCTCAATTTCATGCGTCTTTTTCAGATCACTAACCTTCTTCTCCCATGCTGCTTCCTTCTCGGCAAAACCAGCTATCTCCCTCTTCATCCCAGCCATGGAGGATTTCATTTTATCCTTCTTCTTGGAGAATTCTTCATATTCCCGCATTCTCTGACGAAAACGGGCAATGCCTTGAGGAAGCATAGAAGCTAGGTTGCAGGTACTCAAAATCATTCGGGACAGCATTAGGTCATCATCCATCCCAGCAATAGTCTCGTGTACTGAGGGAGGAGCAATGTGACTCAGAACATCCTCACAAACAGCAACATCTTTGAAACTGTCATCATTCTTCACTGACCAAGCAGGCACATAAATCCCTTCCGGATCTAACCCTTCAACGTTCTTGCTTGAGGACTCTTGAACAGGAGTGACAACAACCTTCTTGCTTGAAACCTTTTTACCATGAACAACCAATTCTTTATCCTTCTCCACACCCGCTTCAACACCTTGATCCTCCAAAACTTCAATGTCATCACTCAACTCCACCGGTCCAGTAGAAGTGGATTGAGGACCAGCCTTCAACAACCGACGAGAAGATCGGCGAGTTGAAGATTTAGGAGCATTAGACTTGGAAAAACCCTTGGCAGTAGCAGCACTAACATAACCTGAACCCTCAAACCTTTGATCAACAGTCCTAACCACAACATTCTCACCAGGAACCGACGGAGCATCCTCAAAAACAACATCAGAAGTATCGTCGCTCTTAATAAAATCCAACGCAGACATGACTGCAAAAAACAACAACACATAAGTCATAGACTAAGAAAAATATAAATAGGACAAAAAAGGAAAAAGCATACCAATTCCACTCCTCATAAGAACCGGATCCCGATCAACATTCCCCCAAATTTTACTAACCCCTAATAGAACAAGTAAGTGTTCAGGAAAGGGACGAACCCTAGAAGGGCAGTCCCGGATGGCATTAAGAAAAACAGCATTCAATTCAGACTCGGAAGGTTCCGGAGCATTGAGAACAGCATCCGGATTCCTCCACACCATTTTGAAGGGAATGATAGTATCGGAAACCCAGAAAAAGCGATCTTTCCAAACCCCAAGTGTGGTAACCATCGATGTAATAAGGCAGGTATCAACCTTGGTTGTTTCAAATGTAAACCAATCGCCATTCTTCGCCAAGCGAAAAAACCGGCGAAAGAGCAAAAGGGAAGGATCATACCCTAGAGCACGACACAAAACCTCAAAATGCAAAACCCTAGCCATCCCCTTTGGATGAACTTGCCCAAAAGAAACCCTATAATACTCCAACAAGTTCAAAACAAAAAACGAAAACGGATATCGAAGGTTCGAGAACTCAAAATGACTACAATAGAGGGCAATCGAACCAGAAGGCGGTTTATCAACGGGAAGATCACAAGCAGGGGCAGTGGGGTTAAATTTCCTATCAATACCATATTCCATACAAAATAAATCTATCTCCTCTTGTGTTAACCGGGAAAAAGATTTTGCTAAATCCTTACGAGCACCCATTTTTTTTGAACGGAAAATGCAAGATGAAAAGGAAACCGGAACTAACCTCAAGAAAGGAGAGAAAATGGTAGGCACTTGGAAAAGATTATGAAACAAATGGATAAAGATTGAAGATACAAAATAAATATAAGCCTAGAATAGGGGTAATAATGGCAAAACAGTAACTCCTGCAAAAACCGCCACCCTATCAACTGCCACACATCAATCAAATCAACTGTCAGTTATTTGAATTTCAAAGTTCAAAACATTAACTGCCTTCAACCTTTCAAGCCTTCAAGCAACGAACCCTCGAAACCTTCAGGCAATAAAATACGTGCATAAAAGTCAGAAGTCTTTAGCTCATCACCCAAAAACCTCTGACTTGGGGGGCTGATGACGGGGGTAACCCAAGACTAAATAAAATGACTAATTATGTAAACGCTTAAATGGTTAAATGGTTCAAGGCTTAAAAAGCTGTGGAAGGAAAAAGCAGCACGGTAACAGTAGCCAAGTCACGTCTGAAGATTGCTTCACCAACCCACAGCCGCAAAGGCATTGCAGGTCTGCACGGTGCACACTATTATCCGGGGGACTAAAGCCTTCAACCCCCAAAAGGGGAAACCCTCCACTGCAAGCGAGGTTGCTAGTCAAATCCATTCCACTTCGGGAGATGCCTTCCCTTATAAAATGACACTTCATTTACTTCAGGGACACATCTGGACCAGCTCTGATTCCTCTATCTCTGGTCATTCACATCGAATGCTTGTCTCGCACAAGTCATTCCCTTTCACATCCAACACACACATTCCCTTTGCTTTCACTTCCGAATCTGAGCACAAATCAGAGGAGGATCTATAGCAAAGGATAATAACAAACTAGCAAACCTCCTTCCACGTCTCGCAAACGTGGGGGGACCCCACGACCTGCGTTTGGCAAGGTTGAACCCTTCAACCCTTCTGCCTAGCCAGTCAAGCTACCATCGTTGGTCTTGTATTTGTTGTATCAACACTCACTACTTCTAGCACACCTGCTGAACAGATTACTCATGAGAAGTGGACCAGGTGTAACCGCATGTCGCTCATGTTTATGAAGCAGTCCATTAGCAATGCTATTCGAGGAGCCATTCTTGATTCTGATAATGCTAAAACCTACTTGGCTTCTATGGAGGAGCAGTTCAAAGGGACGTCTAAGGCACATGCTAGTACCCTTATCCTCAAGATGGTGACGACTAAGTATGATGGGGGGAGCGGCATTCGTGAACACATCATGATGATGAACGACATGGCCCATAAACAGAAGGGACTAGACATGGAGATTAGTGATGGTTTTCTTGTACACTTCATCATGACCTCTCTTCCTTCTTCCTATGAAGCATTCAAGATCAATTACAACACTCAGAAGGACAAATGGACAATGAGTGAGTTGATCGCCATGTGTGTGCAAGAAGAAGAGCGTATAAAGATGGATAGGACCACTGATGTTGCTCACCTCACTACCTCCAGCTTTAAGAAGAGGAAGAACAATCACTCAAGGAGGGATGCTTCTAAAGTCCAAAAGCCTAATACAAGTACACCTTCCAGCTCTAAGAACTCCTTAGGCAAACCTTACTGCAAGTTCTGCAAAAAGAATGGACATAAGCAGAAGGAATGCCCTGACTTTAAGGAATGGCTGGCTAAGAAAGGTAACGATCTTTTTATGATACTTGAGTCCTTTAATTTAAATGTTCCTATTAATTCTTGGTGGTTTGATTCTGGTGCTATGACCCATGTCACTAACTCTACTCAGGGATTCCTTACAATCCGGAGGCTGGGAAGAAACCAAAGAACGCTTAAAGTTGCGGATGATCGAGAATTAGAAGTGAAGGCCATTGGAACCTAACAATTATTTATGAAAACTGGTTTATGTATTAAACTTTATGATACCTTATATGTTCCCGGGGTAACTCGGAACCTTGTATCAGGACCAAAGTTAGACATAGACGATTTTGTTTGTTCTCATGGTCATCGTATACTCTCTATAATATTCTTTATGATTCTGTTGTTTTTGGTATGATTCTGTTGTTTTTGGTACTGGCATTATTGACGGTGGTCTCTATTGATTAGAACTAGATGATGATTTTTCCAAATCTTTGTTGTCATTTAATATTAATGAATCAATCACAAAGATGAAACAGAAACGAGAATTAGAGACTTCGTCAATGTTGTGGCATCAACGTTTAGGCCACATCTCAAAAGAACGATTAAATCGTCTCGTAAATGATGAAGTCTTACCTTCTCTCGATTTCTCTGATTTTGAAACATGTGTCAAATGTCTTAAAGGTAAAATGACATTAGCGAATAAGAAAGGTGCCACTAGGAGCTCTAATTTATTACAACTCATTCATACTGATATTAGTGGTCCCTACCAAATCGCTGGCATAACAGGACATACTTCATTTATCACTTTTATTGATGATTACTCTCGTTACATGTACTTGTATCTAATTAAGGAAAAGCCTAATCTCTTACAACTTTTAAAGATTATAAGGCTGAAGTTGAAAAACAACTAGATCGTCAAATTAAAGTTGTGAGATCAGATAGAGGCGGTGAATATTATGGAAGACATACTGATGTAGGTCAATCTCCTGGTCCATTTTATGATTTTTGTAAGGGCCAGGGGATTGTGAACCAATACACCATGCCTGATACACCTCAGCAGAATGGTGTCGCTGAAAGAAGAAACCGTACACTTATGAACATGGTGCGCAGTATGTTAGCCAACACTAATTTACCATTATTCCTCTGGACTGAAGCGTTTAAAGCAGCTGTTCATATACTCAATAGAGTTCCTTCTAAGTATGTCCCTAAAATTCCTTATGAACTTTGGACAGGAAGGAAACCGAGTCTTAAATATATGAAAGTATGGGGCTGCATTGCTGAAGCAAAACTTTACAATCCTTTCCTAAAGAAACTTGACCCTAAAACAGTTACCTGTTTCTTTATCGGGTATCCTGAAAACTCAAAGGGTTATCGTTTCTATTGTCCTTCTCATGTCACCCGTATTGTTGAAACCAAGCGTGTCGCGTTCCTGGAGGATTTCAAGGTCAGTGGGAGCAGTACCAAACCTTACGAAGAATTGCAAGAAGTACAAGACGCGGGGGGGGGGGGGGAGACTCGTCGCTTACCATTACTCCGTTTACTCCTCTTGTACCCAATGAAACAACTGCACCTGAAGCCACTGCACAAACTCCATCTCCGCAATCAGAACCCATTATACCTCATAACGAAGGCATATCAGACGATCAAAACCAAGACAACGCTGAACCCGATAATCAACTCAGGAGGTCATCTAGGCAAAGAAGGCCTACTAATTGGGATGATTATGTTACCTACCTGACTGAAATGGATGCTGGAAAGATCAATGATCCTATCTCTTATAATGAAGCCATTAGCAGTGATCAGTCTTCTGAATGGAATAAAGCGATGATTGATGAGCTTGAATCCATGAAGAAAAATGACGTTTGGGATTTGGTAGAATTACCCAACAGAGTCAAACCCGTAGGATGTAAATGGGTGTTCAAAACAAAACTGGATCCGAATGGGAACGTTGAACGCTATAAAGTGAGATTGGTTGCAAAGGGCTACACTCAGAAAGAGGGAATTGACTATCAAGAGACGTTTTCACCTGTCTCTCGTAAAGATTCATTAAGGATCGTTATGGCCCTGGTAGCTCATTTTGATTTAGAGCTGCATCAGATGGACGTCAAAACTGCTTTCCTTAACGGAGACTTAGACGAAGATGTTTACATGAAACAACCTGAAGGCTTTAAACCTGAAGGTCAGGAGCATCTAGTCTGTAAGTTGAAGAAATCCATTTATGGGTTAAAACAAGCATCACGTCAATGGTACCTCAAGTTTGATGAAGTCATGAAGAGGCAAGGTTTTATGAAGAATCAAGTGGATCAATGCACCTACCTCAAGATGAGTGGGAGTAACTTTACTATACTTGTTCTTTACGTAGATGATATTCTATTGGCAAGTAATAGTTTAGACATGTTGCATGAGTCGAAGCGGTTACTTTCGCATAACTTCGACATGAAGGATCTCGGAGATGCTTCTTACGTCATTGGCATCGAAATTCACCGAGATAGACACAAAGGGATCTTAGGATTGTCTCAAAAGACTTACATAGATCGTGTCCTTACACGTTACAACATGCAACAATGCAAACCCCCAGTCGCTCCAGTAGTTAAGGGAGATGTTTTCGGTTCATTCCGGTGTCCGACAACAGAGGTTGAAAAGGAGCAAATGAGCCAGATACCTTACGCGTCAGTAGTCGGGAGCCTGATGTATGCTCAAGTCTGTACTCGCCCAGATATCGCTTATATTGCTGGAATGCTAGGCCGTTATCAGACAATCCTGGCCCAGATCACTGGAAAGCAGCTAAGAAAGTACTTCGATATCTTCAAGGGGCGAAAGACTACAAACTAACTTATAGAAGAAGTGATCATTTAGAAGTGGTGGGTTATTCTGATTCTGACTTTGCCAAATGCAATGATGACAAGAAATCCACTTCGGGCTACATCTTTATGTTAGCAGGCGGACCCATTTCATGGAAGAGTCATAAACAACAGTTAACTACAACTTCCACAATGATGGTAGAATACATTGTTATGTACAACGCAACTTGTCATGGAATGTTGCTTAAGAATCTGATTACTGGACTCAAAATCGTTAATTCCATTTCTAAACCATTGAAGCTTTACTGTGATAACTCAGCTGCCGTTAGTTTCTCGAACAGTAACAGTTCGACTGGAGCTGGTTTATATCTTGATATGAAGTACTTGTTCGTACGTGAACGAGTTGAGAAAAATAATCTTTGTATTGAGTATATAAGTACTAAAAATATGCTTGCGGATCCGATGACTAAAGGTCTCCCACCTAAAGTTTTTGAAGAACATGTTTCTAATATGGGACTTACTAAAGACCTTATTTAAATGCATAATGTACTTGCTTACGTTTTAATTAATGAAATTTCCTCAGTTTGATTTTGTATGTCTGTAACATATGTTCTGTGCATGTAATGACATATAGACAAATATAAATACATATCAAACGATAAAGGGCTTACTTGAATATTTTGATCATATCTGTTAGGTTTTAGATTGAGGTTGTAGTATGACTAATGGGGGTCCTGAGTCGAATGATGATTCAACGGCTGTATTTCTCTGCTACGGTTCTTGGTTTAAAGCTAAAATGAGTGTTAACTCCTGATCAGGCTTATCTAATACTCATAGTAAATGATTACTCGGCCAAGTGGGAGAATGTAAGATTAAATATATTTAGTATATTTAATATATGGCCATTATAATCAATTTACATAATAATAGATCATTATATATTAAACCTATTAAATAATTAGTGGGTAATTGTTGATGGACCATATTACCCTTAATGACTAATTATGGTTTCCTCCCGGGTGTATCAAAGAGTCTATATATAGAGAGCTAAGTGTTGAACTAAAACACTCTACAAATAGAACTCATAACATCATAACTCTCTCTCTATCTCTCCATACGATTCTAAGTCCCTAGAATCGGTACTACCATCAAGCACGTACACCCTAAGGAGGAACCAGATCGTACTGAAAAAGATGTCGAACTCAATGGCTTCGTCTCTGACTGGATTCTCTGCTGGCCTTGTTGCCGTTACAGGTATGTAATTACATGTTTTCCATTATGTATAAACGGAACTGATCAACATGCACATGAAAACACGGAAACGTGATATGCGAGTGATGTGTTCGTTCCAAGCTTGGCGCCAACTAACACGATAATTTACCTACAACCATACCAACGTATTAGTTATATCATAATTAGCTAACATAGAATTCAAGCTTCCATCGATCATGATAATAATCCTTTCATTCACATTCATTCAATTATACTTTCTGACGGGCCTTGATGTCGAATTCCTTCAATCTTCTATATCCGGTTCGACACCAATTCCCAATTCATACATATGTCATTCTTACTTATTTGACCCGTATGAGCGAAACGGACTTCCATGTTTTTTCACTTAACAAAAAGCAAATTTATATTCTTTACATAAAAATGTAACACAAAACATTTTAACTACTAGTACTTGTAAGTATAAGAACTTACCTTTGCCATGCTTCGCTTGTGACCTGGAATGGTTTGTGTCTTCCTCCTTAACTTCTACAATTTATAATCAACATACTTTAATCTCATGCCTCCGTTTCCATCCTTTTCTCACGAGTTAACAAACTAGCATTTACCAATTCTAACCATATAACATTATATTCACATGAGATCATCTTTGTCATATAGAAATCTTTATTCAAGACATTTCATCGAACACTTGGTCTGCGTACCATTAGCAAAGCATAATATACAAGTATTCTATGCACATTCCTACTAATTCATATCTTGGATCATCAAATCAACAAAGCTCACATAACATTCATTCTATATCCAATTCATTTATCAAATATTCTACTACATACACATTTATACATCAATATTGTACTAATTTTTGCACCTACATGATTATCATACTTCATCATCCTACTACTACAAATGGGTTTTACTTCAAATCATTAAGATGGTCATAATTAAGCATAATTCATCTTCTACATGATGATTCTAACCAACATTCATGCTTAATTTCATATAATTTCATGGATTGATTACAACCCTCTTCATGAAAGATCATCAAATCATAAAATGTTTAGAACAGTTAGATGATCAAGAACCCTAATTCATGCATTCAATTTCAGCCCTAGAACATCTTGATTGCTGAATTTTCTGTTGTTGCTGAAGGTGAAGGTTTTTCTCCTTCAATCTCTCTCTCTCTCTCTCTCTCTCTCTCTCGTACGATATACACATATACACACACTGCACTTTTTTTTTGTTTTTAGCTTTCATTCAATTATTCACTTTCAGCCCTTATAGTTTTCAGTTGTTATTTATTCAAGCACAACTTTCATCCCCTCTACACAAGAGTCATTCTTACTTAACTTAGTTAGTCAACTAAAGTTATTTTAATACATACAAATACATTTAAAGGCACAATAATCAATTACGCATTTTGGGGTGTTACAAAAAAGAAAGTAAAAGAACATGGGGTAGCAGGCAACGTGTGGTGATCTTCATGTTTGCATGCACGGTAAGTGATAGTGTAGGTCCCTCGGAGGTTGAGGTTTAACCTATTCCTTGTTATGTCTAACACACTAGCGAGTGCGGAATCCAAGCTAGCATGCAAACCGGGATAGAACAAGCACAAACACAACACACAAACTTCACCGATTAACACCACTTGTATTAATACGTATGAAAGGTTCGGTTACAAAGCAATGTTTACAAATCAGTTTTGCAAACTCTCTCCTAGTGTGTGTGTGTTCTGAACAGAATGCTCTCTATGTGTCTCAAAGTGAAGCTCTAACTGAGATGAACACTTGCATGGGTATTTTATACCCGAACACAGCAGGTCTGGTCGAAGGATAGATAGACTGATCGAAGGATCATCTATCGACCAGGAACTCATCGAAGGATCAACATGTACCACGAAGGATGGTATCCTTCGTGGTCTATCCTTCGAAGGTTATCTTTCGAGCTCATCGAAGGATCTAAACTATCCTTCGATGACACATCCTTCGACCTGAACATGTTACAACCAATTTCAAACTGTTTGACCAAGTCAAACCGGAGGATGGTTGACTTGGTCAAACTTACAGGACTAACAAAGACATCGTTTTGTATCAAGACGAAATACAGACAAAGTACAGACACAAGTGCACCAACAAACTCCCCCTTGGCTGTAGCTTTGTCTGGCTGTAGCTTTGTCTCGATCTTTGTGACTTCGAGTCTTGACGTCCTTTCAAGTCTTCAATGTCGGAGGATCTTTAAGGTCTTCACGTCTTGAAAGCAGAAAGTGTATCAACAAACTCCCCGTTTCATGTAGGAAGTGTGTTGACAAACTCCCCCTTAACATAAGCTCCCCCTTGAGTTATGCTCGTGAAAGTCTTGATCTTTATGAATTGAGATCCTTGTGGTATTGATGATGGTCAGCGGCAACTCGATCATCTTTGTCACTTGAGTGCCTTCACGTCCTGTCTTCATTCCGGAGCTTGTCATCGACCATGTTCTCCTTGCCTTTAGAATCTGCACATGCAAGAAATCTAAACGCGTAATGAGAACAACTGCTTGGAATATAGTAAACATAAACAAACGACACACGTGTGACCATTGTTTAAAACAAACACCATCCGACAGTTTGAAAGTTTTAACAAATTTTATCAATTTCAAATTTTTTAACTTTCAACAACTTTGCAAATTTCGACCGTTTATGAAGATTTAGTCGTTTCGGTTTTCAGTCAGGTTTCAGGTAACGAAGACTCGAGCTCCAACATCGTACGATCGAAAATAAGATAGAAATAAAATCTTTTTGGTTTTTATAAAGTTTATATTAAAACACACCTAAAATCTTTTTGGTATTTTGAATATTTCAAATTTAAAGACTGAAAGCAGTAAATAAATATATACAAAGATGCAGAAACTGAAAGCATTAAATAAATATTTACAGACATTCTTTTTGCGAGTTTCGAGGGTAAGAGAATCATATCAGTGTACGGTCATGCCAAAACGCTCTTGTTGTTCAATTAGTTAACATTAAGATAAGCATCCTATAACAATTATCGGTATTGTTGTCCACATAAGCTCAACTTATCAGATGTAATCATGGCGAGGGGATACGTTAAGGTATAATTTATACTTACCGACCGGTGTTCATCCACATCACGACACATTCCCGTATCAAGGTATGCACGAGGGTTCATCTTACCGGTGAGTATACCGATTATCATCTGTTTGACCGTATATGATGTGAGATTCTCACTTATTTTGATTTGAAAACAAGTCCTATGTGATAGAATCACTTATTGATGAGGAACTTGATTTTCAATGCATGAGGGCACAGGAGCAAGTCCGTGAACAGGTCAGTACTTTCGTACAGCAGAGAGACGAACTTGACACCCGGAAAGAATTTGTGATATTTTATCACTTATTTGTTTGGACATGTGATTGTTGATCACTTATTGAGGTCGTATGCAGTATGTACACGTATGTATAGTATCATGGAAGATCTAGACTTGCGTCCCTGTTATTTTTCGGTAAAAGATACAACCATGATACCCAGATGATAAGCAGCATAAAGACCGAATATTTCAGAACCTCGGCAATCTCTCAAACGAAATTTCGGTACTAAGACCATATGCCAATGAATGGTTCCCACCTGGTCTTCAGTCGATTTAAGTTTATATCACCCTGCACACTTTAAAATGATTGTGAGCCTACCGATACATCTTATATAGAGCTGCTTATCGTTTTTCATTTAAGGTTTAAAGAGGTTTAGACAGACCACTGATGTACTATCATTTTCTCTTTTGCTCGCCAGGAAACTCATTTTTGTTTTTCTGTTGTTTTTGAGTTTTTGAAATTTTTTTTAATGTTTTTGGATTTTCAAATTTTGGTTTTACTCCCCCTAAAATCAACAAACTAAGATAAATTTAAAACACAAAGGTATTTACAAAAATGATTTTCCGATGTTGGTTTACTCTTGCTTGACCTTAATGTCGTTTACCAATAATAAATAGTCAAATCTTGATTTGTCAAATGCTTTGGTAAAAAGGTCGGCACGTTGGTCATCGGTGTGGACGTAAGCAACATCGATTAGCCTTTTCTCAAAGCAATCACGTATGAAGTGATACTTAATTTCGATGTGCTTAGTCTTTGAATGCTGGACAGGATTTTTAGTGATCTGTAAGGCAGCAGAATTATCAACGTAAATAGGAGTAGTTAGGAATTCAAAACCGTAGTCACGCATTTGTTGTTGGATCCATAGGACTTGGGAGCAACAACTTGAGGCAGCAATGTATTCAGCTTCGCATGTTGATGTAGCGACGCACGTCTGCTTCTTGCACTGCCATGTGACTAGGCGATTTCCCAAAAACTGACATCTAGCCGTTGTGGATTTGCCGTCGATTTTGCATCCGCCAAAATCAGAATCACTGAATGCGATCAAGTCAAAGTTATTATCCCTAGGGTACCATAGACCGGTGTCAGGGTAACCCTTCAAATAACGAAAAATCCTTTTTACAGCTGCAAGATGTGAGGCCTTCGGATTGACTTGATATCTGGCAAGCAGGCACGTTGGGTACATTATATCTGGTCTTGATGCTGTGAGGTACATAAGAGATCCGATCATCGCGCGGTAGTATGAGGGGCTAGTAGCTTCACCCTTCAAGTCTGGAGTAATTCCGTGATTTTGTGGCAATGGGGTACCGATGGGCGTTGCATCAGACATCTGGAACCGGCTCAAGATGTCACCAACATATTTAGTCTGATGGATGAATATTCCAGACTCGGTTTGTTGTACTTGTAGGCCCAAAAAGAAAGTCATTTCCCCCATAGCACTCATCTCGAATTTATCCTGCATTACACGCTCGAAATCCCTACACAAAACATCATTAGTAGAACCAAAAATAATATCATCAACGTATACCTGTACCAGTAGAAGATCTCCATCTTGTTCTTTGATGAAAAGAGTACAATCGATAAGACCTCTGCGAAAACCGTTCTCCAGCAGATAATTAGATAAGGTTGCGTACCAAGCTCGCGGTGCTTGATGTAGACCATAGAGAGCTTTGTTGAGCAACCAAACCCGATCGGGATGGATAGGATCTTCAAAACCTGGAGGCTGTTCGACGTACACCTCTTCTTCAACCACACCATGTAAGAATGCACTTTTCACGTCCATCTGGTATACCTTGAAACCTTTGAATGAGGCATAAGCCAGAAAGATCCGAATTGCTTCTAGACGTGCAACAGGTGCATAAACTTCATTGTAGTTGATCCCTTCAATCTGACAAAAACCTTGAACGACTAGCCTTGCTTTGTTTCGAATAACGACTCCACGGTCATCCTTTTTGCATTTAAACACCCAACGGGTACCAATCTTCTTGTAACCAGCAGGTTTCTCTACGAGTTTCCAGACACCAAGCTTCTGGAATTGTTGCAGTTCTTCCTGCATTGCTTCAACCCAAGAGCTATCTTTCAAAGCATCTTTCCAAGTTCTTGGCTCTTCCTGTGATACATAACACGCGAAAGACCAATCATTTTGTTGACCAGATTCTCGGATAGTTGCATACAAGCCTGCATTGTTGTTGTTTCGCAACATGTTTCTTGTTTGAACGCCACTTTGTACATTTCCGATGATGTTTTGTTGAGGATGGGTATTATGAATCCTTGTTTCTGGATTATCTTGAACTGGAATATTTGTACCCAGATTGTTGAGATTGAGATCAACAATCAATTCAAGGCCCGGAATTGACGAAGAGGATGATGCAGTAGCTTCAGCTGTTCTAGGGACATCCACTGGAGGTGTACCCTCTGAAGTACCATGTACTGCTGTTATTGGAGCTTCTTGATCTGCATCGAGAAATTCATCATCCTCTGAAGATTCGTTCAATTCGGTAGCATCATGAAAATCCTCATTGTCGAGAGAATTATTGTTCACCGAAGATGGTTCTTGATTGACAAGAATTGGACGAACCAACGGTGAATCTGTTGCATTATCACTCTCGAAAAACATCCTTGCCGCAGCATTTTCTTCAACTGCTTCAACATTGATCGAATTGAAAAAGTCATCGTACTCAAACATCCAAGGCTGACCAGGACATTTGACTGGTAAAGTGTGCCTTTGTACTCTGACTTCAGACCATTCCTCGACCCTTTTAGTCTCGAGATTCCAGACTCTTAAGTTTGGGGTGGAATACCCAAGAAAGTATCCATCAATTGCTCTTGCCCCAAACTTTCCATTAGGATCGATTATTGTGCACGGAGCTCCAAACGGTTCAAGATATGACAAATCTGGTTTCCGTTTGTTAATAAGCTCAAAACAGGTCTTGTTGTGCCTTTTGACTGTAAGGACTCGGTTCAACGTGTAACATGCAGAGGACACAGCTTCAGTCCAAAATGGAATCGGCAATTGTGACTCTACCAACATAGTCCTAGCAGTCTCTATCAATGTGCGGTTCTTACGTTCAGCGACGCCATTCTGTTGAGGAGTGTAAGCTGCACTAAATTCGTGAAGAATACCTTTTGAAGTGCAAAACTCCGCCATGGCATGATTTTTGAATTCAGTACCATTGTCGCTACGTATCCGCCAAACCTTCAAATTATAGAGATTCTCAATCTGAATGATCAAATTTTTGATAATACCGAAGGTTTCACTCTTATGTGCCATGAACGCCACCCATGAAAATCTTGAATAATCATCAGTTATCACGAGGCAATATTGATCATTCCTAATGCTTTTGTGCTTGACAGGACCGAACAAATCCATGTGCAAACGTTCAAGAGGAACAGCCACCGTGTTGACTTTCTTTGTAGGGTGTCGCTTCTTCGTTTGTTTTCCTTTCTGGCACGAGACACAGACGTCTTGAAGATGGAAGTTTTTAAGAGGAACACCATTCACCAATTCATTTGACACCAAATGATTCATTTTGCGTAAGTGAATGTGACCCATTCGTCTGTGCCAAGAGATTGTGTCTTTTTCTGTGGCTTTGGAAACGAAACAAGTTGCTTGTGCAGACGTTGTGATAGCTTGGCTCATATCAAGGACATACAAATCATTTATCCTTGGAGCCGACAAGAGAATCCATTCTTTTGGAATTTTGAAGCCGGGTTTCAGCACATAACATCCATTTGCATCAAAGTGTACTGAGAACTGCTTATCACAAATTTGAGAAACACTAAGAAGATTGTGATCAAGTTGTTGTACAAAGTTGATCTTATCAAAGCTAACAATCCCGTTGGATATCATTCCTTCACCCGTAATGTATCCGCCTTTATCTCCAGCAAAAGCAACATAACCTCCTCTAATAGATTTAACGTCGTAGAGAAGCTTCATGTCGCCTGTCATGTGCCTGGATGCCCCACTATCAACAATCCAATGACTACTGACAGTTCCTCCTGGAACACCCTGACTTGATGAACTGTCGACATTAGCCATAAAGGCTGAATGGAGAGAAGACGAAGAATAAGCAGCTTGATCCACCAAAATAGATCTTCTTTGAATTCCTGCTGCAGCTTCTTCCAAAATCTCATCAATGTCTGCATCGACTGACGCACTCGATGTCTCATCCACCTGATCATTGCCTGAAGTAGAGGATTCTTCATCTGAACTTCCACTGTAACCGGAGCTGTCTTCATCTTCAGAAGATTCACTACCATTGGTGGAAGATTCTCCACCACTGGCGTGTTTAAGATCCTTGACAACTTCAGCAAAACAAGCTGTTCCATCTGGAGCATCATTTCCCAACTGGATCGACCAATCACAGCCTTCATCTACTTGAACCACAAGTGCCTGGTTGGCATTAGATGGTCCTGCTTGACTCTGGTTGTTGACATGCACCAATGTACGAACATTGTTCCTGTTCTGGTTCTGCTGGTTGCCTTGATTTCTGAAGGGATTCTGGTTTCCATGTTGAGATGGTCTTGTACATTCACGCTTGAAATGACCACGTTCACCACAATTGAAGCACTTCACAGCCTGCTTATCAAACCCATACTTGGTGTCTTTCTTGCTCTCCAAGCTGGTTCTGCCTGTTCTTTCCATGAAATCCTTTGCTCGCCTAACAGCACTGGCAAAGGCCCACTTGATATCCATCATCTCCATCTCCTCTTTATCAATCTGCTGATAGTCTTCTTGTGTCAGATTAATATTACCAATCTGACCTTCCACTAATCCACAGTATGCGCTCACCAAAGTGTTTAGCAGCTCCATGTGTTCCTTAGCTACTTCCACACTGACTTTAGAAAAGCTTGAGGTGTCGAGCCGTACTGTATTTGGCTTTGATTGTTGACCAGCAGATGATGTGCTTCCATAACAAGCTTGCTGTTGAGGAGGAAGTGGATTCCCATACATGTCTGTTGGTACGGTAGATTGAGGAGGAAGAGGATTTCCATACATGTCTGTTGTTCCGGGAGATCGAACAGGTAATGGATTTCCGAACATATCAGTTGGTCTGAGAGGTCGTTGGCTTTGCTGTTGCTGTTGAGGAACTGGTTCAAGCAGATTTCCATACATGTCTGTTTTTGGAGGAACCGGAACCTGAATAGTATTGCCATACATGTCAGTACTAGACACAAACGCTGTTTGAATTGGAGCGTGTGAAGAAGGTTTTGTAGAACTGCTAGAAGTTCCATAATACATTTCAGGATTTTGTGGCACTGGAACTCTTTTTTCCTTGAGAGTTTCTTCCCGATTCTTGTTTTCCAGGATTTGAACAAAGTCGTTGAAGCTCGTTGTAGCTAAAGTACCATTGTACTTCATGATTTCCAAGAAAGTATTCCATTGAGGTGGCAACGCATCTGCAAACCTTTTCACAATCTCTGCAGAAGTTGTAACAACCCCAAAATTTGTCAATTCAGTCAACAAATGATTAAATCGACTTGTCAAATCACCTAACGACTCATTCTCCATACAAGTAAAACCATCAAACTCTTTCTTTAGCAGTTCTTTTCTCAATTGACGTGTCGCTTCATTTCCTACGCCCCTTGTCTTCAATGCGTCCCACAACCTCTTTGTCGTCTTGTAACTGACGAATTGATGATAAATATCTTTACTTAATGCCTGAGTAAGAATGGCATAAGCTTTCTTTTCCAAATCATAGACCTTTTTCTGATCTTCCGTAAGATCTGCAAACGTAGCAGCAGATGATGCGGCAACCTCTATTGTTTGATCGAAATCTGTAATGAACCGCAACCACAATTCTGTATTTTGACCAAGAACGTATGTATGAAATCTATCAATCCATCCTGGATATTCATATAAGTGCATCAACTTTGGAGGCCGATTCAAACTTCCAGTTTCGCTCTCGCTTAAGAGAATGCTTTGAACACTTGGAATTTGATTTGATACAAATGCCCATTGACCGGTAGAAATTGCATTAGCTTGAGAAGATACCGGTGCGGAAGATGACGGAGTACCAAAATACATATCTGTATTTACCAGAGTATTCCACCTTGGATTCATTTTTGATCAAGAAAAATAAGAACCTGAAAGTCACAAACTTGTTAAGCATAAACAGACTAAGGATCGAAAGATCAAAGCTTGTTCGAAGGATCAACAGTGTTCGAAAGATCACTGTTGAGTTTCGAACAAAGGTTTCGAAAGATTCTCCAACCGAAGGATCCTTATCTTTCGAAAAAGAACTGTAGACCGAAAGATGTATGCTTCGATATGATTCCTTGGTTCGAAGGATGATGATCTATCGAACCTCCACTGATCGAAAGATGTATATTTCGAAATGATTCCTTGGTTCGAAGGATGATGATCTATCGAACCTCCACTGATCGAAAGATGATCTTTCGACTTCGAAGGATATCTTTCGAACTGTTCTGACACAGTTGACAAAGAGTGACAGGTTGGTGAAAAAGGTGATGGGTTGGTGAAATCTTTCGGCAGAGGTATGGTCAGACCATGATTTTCTGCCAAAATCAGATTTTGAACCAATAAAATATTACCAACTATTACCAAAAATCGAATGATCAACCCAGAAACCGGTACCGGAGTATGCCGGAATTTTGGCCGGAAATGACCAAACAACTTAAAAACAAGTTTTCAAGTTACCCAACCCGTCTTTTAACACACCCGGTAAGTTTAGACACGTTTTTACGACAAGAAATACGAGAAAATCAGTAAAAACGGATGCTAAAAACAGTGAGTTTTATCCAAACACTCCAAAGTCTTGTAAAAACCCGGTTTTTAACAAGGAAAAGAGCCACGGCTCTGATACCACTTGTAGGTCCCTCGGAGGTTGAGGTTTAACCTATTCCTTGTTATGTCTAACACACTAGCGAGTGCGGAATCCAAGATAGCATGCAAACCGGGATAGAACAAGCACAAACACAACACACAAACTTCACCGATTAACACCACTTGTATTAATACGTATGAAAGGTTCGGTTACAAAGCAATGTTTACAAATCAGTTTTGCAAACTCTCTCCTAGTGTGTGTGTGTTCTGAACAGAATGCTCTCTATGTGTCTCAAAGTGAAGCTCTAACTGAAATGAACACTTGCATGGGTATTTTATACCCGAACACAGCAGGTCTGGTCGAAGGATAGATAGACTGATCGAAGGATCATCTATCGACCAGGAACTCATCGAAGGATCAACATGTACCACCAAGGATGGTATCCTTCGTGGTCTATCCTTCGAAGGTTATCTTTCGAGCTCATCGAAGGATCTAAACTATCCTTCGATGACACATCCTTCGACCTGAACATGTTACAACCAATTTCAAACTGTTTGACCAAGTCAAACCGGAGGATGGTTGACTTGGTCAAACTTACAGGACTAACAAAGACATCGTTTTGTATCAAGACGAAATACAGACAAAGTACAGACACAAGTGCACCAACAGATAGTGGGCTCCATGTACACCCGTTTTACCCAATTTGATGACCCATTTGGATCCGGATCTTTTCCAATGGATAGCACACTCGAATCTTTAGCTATAGGTCTATCAACATGGCTTTCCAATGTGAGGTTATTGGTTGGAGTTCCACTTGGTGTAATATTTTTCAGGTGGGCCTAAGCTTTTACCACAGTAAGCCTTCGACAGTGGTTTCCCTGAAATGGTGGGCGGACCTTTTCACCAACGTTGTCTTTGTTCGCAAGGTGTGAGTGACCTTTCACCAATGAATTTACCCGAGTGACAGGGTTTGTATAGCATTCGTTGACTCTTCAAAAAAAATAACTTCAAACATATATCAACCTTTGTTTTTTTTGTGTTAACTTTTTTAAACGGACTACCTTTGATATTAAAAAAAATTAGATTGAAATAATGTTTTAGCCCCAGTTTGTTCAAAGTAAGGTTATAGTTCAATTTTTTTAATTTTACTTTTTAGAATGGTTGTAAAAATCCCGACTAGGCCCCGATTAATCCTCAATTAATTGCTGATTAATCTCGATTAATTTATGATTAATTACAATTAATCACGATTATATCCGATTAATCCCGGTTAATCCCGATTAATCGCTAGTCCCCACCCCACCGGTCCATCCACCACAAACATATCGTTACCTCTCTTGATCTCATCTCGAGGCACTAGCCTCAAATCGAACCCCTGAAACTCAAACTCATCTAAGAACACTTACGCAAATTTCTACTTTAGAATTGAATCCATGACCTTTTCTTTCGAGAGTATGTAATTCTCAAGGAAAGAGCATTTGCAAGGCTACCCATTAGCTACCCCACTTTCCTTATTAGATAAAATTATAACCACTCAATACCAATCCCAACACCAACACACAGTGGTCTCAATAACTTAGGCACGTGATAATATTGACATGATATTTGTCATGTTACACACAAATAAACGATAAAAAGAGAGTGAGGACTTGAATAAATTTAATACTTGTATCAATTTGCATGACTAATAAAAGTAAAAGTTAGTTTTTCTTTTACCAAAATAACCTTACCTATATACTACTGTTATGACTAACCATTGAAACCTTTAGTAAGCCACGATAGTTATAACTTATAAACCAAGTGACCTGCTTGCTATTCTTTGTTGGCCCAGACACTTGATCACCATCATCATTCTGATGAATCATTAACTTGTTGACAGCGGAATCGTTTGACATGTTTGATCAATAGATGATACGAATGAATGGACAAACAATAACAGAATGAGATTGATTGTCTTGGTACCGAACAATGTTGCCGGTTCCTAGTTATTTATACATAGGAATATGGCGGTTAAATGTGGCGGGAAAAACTGTCATCGGACAGTTTTTCGAATTACTTTGCTTATCACCCGCCACAACTTATCACCTTGATCCGAGTTCTAAGTTATACGAATATATATACACACTTACATATCATAAATAATTAAGTTTAATAAGTTTATTCTATCACTTCCCCCTAAACTTAATTACGTTTAGCAGCAAACTTGAGAACACTTTCGTTGGCTTCTTCGACGGCTTTCCGTGCTTGATTGAAATTGAACTTCCTTCTCTTCTTTTGCATGTTCCACGCACCTTCCCAATCGTTCCCCGCATAAAGTGCATAATGATCCATTGCAGTCACATCCTTGATTACTTCTGCACTTGCACTTCTTCTATGGCTGCATTCTGGTGCATCTTCTTTTTCTTTCATTCTTTCTAAATCCCCTGCTTTCTCTTGTACATCTTTAAACCTGTAATAGTAAACTAAAACATCCAAGTACATGGCATAAACTACTCGCATGTACTCTCCATCCTTATACTCGTAACCCAAATCTTTAGCAATTATCGGCCAGATGTTGTCTTCGGTCACGCTGCTATATCCACCGTCTCTTTCTACTATCATGTAAAGACTTAACAAGTCTATCATTCTGTTTTCTGTCATCACCGGTGGTATTGGTCTTGTGGTAATCCCCAAGAAGACTGTGATGAACCATGATACCATCTCTTCGAACTTCTTCTCTAATTCATGTTTGTAATGAAATACAAACTTACCATCTTCTAACATTTTTAACAGATTTTTGCAATCATTGAAATCCTTGAAATCCAATGCCCTTATAATCATCACACTCCAATCCGTTTCACCGGAGGAAACATTTAGATCTTCGAAGTAAGAATTCAGATATTCTTCCTTATATTTTTCATTTACATCGTTCAAACTTATCACCTTTTGCTTTTCTTTCAGACCCAATTCATCTTCCTTGGACAACCCCATGATTTCATTTACCGTATTAATTATCGGAGAGGAGAACATGGGAAAGATCTTGCAAGTATCTCCGGCCTTTTTGACCGTGAATCCTTGCAAGGTCAATTGATTCATACTTAGAACATTCCTGTCTAGTTCAGGCGTGTAGATAACGCTTTGAATCAACAATCTTTCATTATTTGATTTAACTTCTACAACCCCTATGCCCCGCATAAACAGAAATTCATTTTCCTCTGAATTTGTTTCAACCCCCACTAAATGTTTTATTCGTTTAAAAACATTTATATTACCGGCATAGTGTTGTGAAAAAGAATTACTGACATACCATATGTCTCCCCACATTCGGCCTTCGGTTCCTATCACTATCAGTTCGTTTCGATCTCCTGCATACATCTTTTGATTTCGAATTCCTGCATTTACTGCTTGACTTATCAGTTGCGTATTTTCATCGTTTTCTTTCGATTTACATTCGTAAATGTAATGTCCTGGACGACGACAGTAGAAACATAATCTTGTTCTTTGTTTTCTTTTCTGCAACTTGATTTGTTCTTCATAACAGTGTTGGCATGGAAGGATTGTTGAAGTGGCTCTGATACCACATGTTGGCCCAGACACTTGATCACCATCATCATTCTGATGAATCATTAACTTGTTGACAGCGGAATCGTTTGACATGTTTGATCAAAAGATGATACTAATGAATGGACAAACAATAACAGAATGAGATTGATTGTCTTGGTACCGAACAATGTTGCCGGTTCCTAGTTATTTATACATAGGAATATGGCGGTTAAATGTGGCGGGAAAAACTGTCATCAGACAGTTTTTCGAATTACTTTGCTTATCACCCGCCACAACTTATCACCTTGATCCGAGTTCTAAGTTATACGAATACATATACACACTTACATATCATAAATAATTAAGTTTAATAAGTTTATTCTATCATTCTTGACCCATATTGACTAACTATTTGATCCAAAGTAACTAACTTTAACTACCTTTATTATTAATATTAGATTATTTCACAAAATCTATTTGGACAATAAACACCAACAACGAGTAAGATCAAGGCAACAAATTCATATAGAAAATGCATCCAAACAATCCTCAAACCACACCAAAAACCACAATCTTGATACAACAATTTACAAGCTAGTAAACTAGGAAAGAGTACAATTTATGAAAAGAAAGGAATTTGTCAACATACTTTCTGGATGCTATACGTGCAAATCAACTTCTTGAAACCGCATATTCAACTATCCTGGATTACTTTGAGTAGTAAAGGCGATTGCCCAAGAAAATCTTACTAGCTTCACACTGGTTCATACTCGAGTTTAATATAACTAACTCGATACAAAGAAGAAAATAAATAAACATGAACTTACTTCATTACCTAAAGAACAAATATGAATTTTAAGGAGTCAGGGATTCCCTAAAAAAGCATGCCATTTTTCGATAAATGGTAGGTCACTTGGATCCGTGTTTGGAATATCGCGACCTCCAAGTGTTTCGATAATTTGTGTAGTCTCACCTAGAAGTTGGGCTGCATCGTAGACACTGGCTTCCCTTTCCTCTATCACACTAGTGTGACATTTCATTGTTATGGCTTGTGGTAAGTTGGTGAGACAAGCGGCAATTATATCAGCAATCATTGATGATAAGCTGCCGAATAGTTCGTTCTGGCTAACCGTGGCATCAATGTTGGTGTGGCAGTTACGTAGGATTGTTTCGGTTATACGATACATTGAGTTGGCACCAATAGACCTACGTATCAAATCATCATTCTCGCCTACAGTATTATCATTATCTCTATCCTCTGAGCAAGCTATATTCTTAGCTTTATCCCTAAACCATTCAACAATTTGTTTATCTGTATTTTCTCGAAAAGCAGGGTCACGCAAGTCGTTTCCTAACCATTTTTTGTGTAATGTAATTCCTCGCCACAAAGTTTCAGCCGCATTTTGAAAACTTACATGATAATCCGTAGCATTGAGGCATTTTTCCACCACTTTGACATATAGTAGACCTTCCCTAACACTTTCCAACAAGCTAAAAACTTCCTCCTTTTCGATTCTAGGAAGAGAAACCAAGATGGTTGTAAGGGTTACCACTGGTAACCTCCAACAATCTTCAGATGGAACATCATGATCAATTTGGTCAAACTTCTTAACTCCTTCAAAACCACTGGTAGACTTTCCAAGAATTAGCTTGATCAGATTTTTGGGTTGGTTGTTTGCACCCTTTTGGATCAATCGGTTGACAGATTTTTAAAGGCCTTTCAAATATCTCTCACCAAGCTCTATCTTATCTTCAAGATGCAAAACATGAGGGCTAAGATCATTGTCTCCTTGAAAGTTCATAAACCAGTTTTCCAATGAAGGAAACACTTTTTGTAATAACCACTTGATACAACGGAAGCAATACAAGAAAATATCATAAAAAAATGGGATCAAGGCTATTATCTTGCATACCATGACAACTCCACTCTGCAATCCTATACAAATGTTGAAAATTAGACTTTTCAAAGTCTCAATGACCACCTCGAGGTTGCAGCTACGAAATGGGAGTCTTTTACTAGCTTGTTTCCAATCATATAACTTCTGAGTCCAGTAGTGTTCTACCTTAAAGACTTTAAATTGTTTTGAAATGACTTCGGAGGACACTTTAAAGCTTAAGGTTGAAAAACATCTAGAAAGTGGTGCAATTGTACCAATAACGATTCCGATAGATTGTACTATGATAATTACCATCATGGTCCAACCATAATCTGAATCATATTCCTTATACCGTATAGCATATTTTTCCAGGTACATAATAACACAATGTAACATAGTGACTAAAAGACATATCACCCCAGTAGCAGATGTTGTTTGAAAGAAAGTTATTATGAATTGTGGGCTGCCACTTCCTGCCATGATCCAGTGGTTGCTCACATGCTTTTTCAGCTTCTTAGGGGTTAAAACTTCTCCTGATGTTGGTTGAATGTCTTTGGAAGCTCTCACATGCCTTTTTTGGTATTTCGATTCTATAATCTTTTTGGATTTTAGAAACGCTACAGATGAACATACATGTATCATTAACAACACAACTAAGAAAATCACATAAATGGAGGCTATTATATCTGTAGAAACATGTGCCTTCCAAAATGCTTTAGGCAAGATTGGATGGTTACATTTATTCAACAATGGATGGTTGTTCAAAGAATCAAAAATGGATTATTTCAAGTTTTTCAAAGATGGATGGTAAAAATTCTAATATGGATGGTAACCATTTTAGTATAAATAGGCATGAAACCTTCTTCACAAAATGCACCATCACATACAAATATATATACATATAAGAGATACAACAAAAACCTCTCTTGTATATATATGTTTCGTTTCTTTTCTCCAAACTCTGTAAACACTGCAAGTTATAGTGAATTGTTTCTCGGCTTCCGCCACCCGTGGTTTTTTCCGCTTTTGGGTTTTCCACGTAAATCCCCATGTCTCTTTTTTATTTTACTTTCTGCTTTACATACTACTGGTGCTTGATTACGCTTGATATATTAATTCCGTTCCGCGTCGAACTAATATTATCAATTACTGCTCGGATCTTTGGGGCGAGTTTTCACACTCTTTTACCACAATTGGTATCAGAGCATCCGGGTTTTAATATTAGTTTATTGGAATTATTTTATCAAGTGGTAAATCATGTCTACAATGAAATTCGATATTCCGTTGTTAGATCGAAACACCAGGCTTCCTCTATGGCAAGTAAAGATGAGAGATGTTCTAATTCAGATGGATTTACATAAGGCGCTTTTGGGTTTCGATAAGATGCCCGAGTCATGGAACCAAGAAGAAAAGGAGATGAAAGATCTCAAGGCACTATCCCAGATTCGTTTGCACTTATCAAGCGATGTTTTGCAAGATGTTTTAAAAGAAACTTCAGCGGCTTCTTTATGGCTAAAGTTGGAGCAATTATTGATGACTAAGATCTTACCAAACAAGTTGCATCTAAAGCAACGGTTGTTCAATCTCAAAATGATTGAAGGTGGTTCTTTAGCTGAACATATTTCCACATTCAAAGAGTTAGTTAATAACTTAGAGAATATGGATGTTCAGTATGAAGATGAAGACTTGGCTTTATTTTTGCTGTCATCATTGCCCGAATCCTACAGCCATTTTCGTGATACTATCATATATAGCCGTGACACGCTTGTCTTAGATGAAGTTTATACAGCTTTGGATTCAAAAGAAAAGATGAAGCATATTACTGGTGGTGGTACCAGTGATGAGAAAGCCGAAGGTTTAAATGCCAGAGGAAGAACAACAGATAGGGGTAAAAACCCTCAATCTTCCAACAGAACGAGATCCAAGTCTAAAGGCAAACGAAAGTTTTGCAATTATGGTCATAAGAAGGGAGATACAATTGATGAATGTTTCAAGTTGAAGAATAAAGAGAAAGCAGCAGTAAATGGTAAACAAGCTAGCACTTTGGGTGAAGCTGATGTAGCGGAGGTCGGTTGTATTGGAAAACTCCTGACAGTTTATTCAGATAAACTGGATTCCACTGATGAATGGATACTTGATTCTGGTTGTACTTTTCATATGTGTCACAACAGAAGTTGGTTTTATACATTTGAAAAGGTTAACCAGGGTTATGTCTTAATGGGCAATAATTCTACATGTCCAGTTGTTGGACATGGCTCAGTCAGAATCCGTATGTTTGACGGAGTTATCCGAACCATTGGGAATGTTAGATATGTTCCTGACCTCAGAAGAAACTTGTTATCTCTCAGATCCTTGGATAAAAAAGGATACGAGTTTGCCGGTAAAGGTGGAGTTCTCAGGGTATTCAAAGATGGTTCCGACAAACTGAGGGCCAAGCGAAAAACCTCAGACCTCTACTTTCTTGACGGGCAAATAATTTCGAGTGATGCTGTTGTTGTTTCAAAGTCTCTTTCTGAACCAGATCAGTCCCGTCTTTGGCATCTTCGACTCGGCCATATGAGTTTTCAAGGCATGTCCGAATTGAGTCGAAGAGGATTACTTGGTGAACAAAAGATTGTTGATTTAGAGTTCTGTGAAGACTGTGTGTATGGCAAGGCAAAACGAGTGAGTTTTCTAAGTGGTATTCATACAACGAAAGGACCACTTGACTATGTCCACTCGGATTTATGGGGACCGGCTCGAGTTGCTTCGAAAGGTGGAGCTAATTATATGCTCACTATCATTGATGATTTCTCCAGGAAGGTGTGGTATTTCTTCTTAAAACATAAGGGAGACGTTAAGCAGTCAGGATTGGTGGTAAAGTATCTTCGCACGGATAATGGACTTGAGTTTTGCTCAGAAGAGTTTAATGCCTATTGTCGAAAGGAAGGCATCACTCGACACCGCACGGTGGTCCATACACCTCAACAAAATGGTGTAGCCGAAAGGATGAATCGCACCATTATGGAGAAGGTCCGGTGTATGCTTTCTAATTCCAAACTGCCAAAGTCTTTTTGGGCGGAGGCTGCTTCGATTGCTTTCTATCTTATCAACCGATCACCATCACGAGCAATTGAGAAGAAAACTCCGTTTGAGTTATGGTCCAGAAAACCTGCCAATTATATAGTTTTAAAACCTTTTGGATGTCCAGTGTATGCACGTGTTGACAATGGGAAGTTAGAACCGAGAGCAATCAAATGCGTTTTTCTTGGGTACAATCCGGGGTTAAAAGGTTACAAGTTATGGAGCTTTAAACTGAAGAAATTTATTATCTCAAGAGATGTTACTTTTGATGAGTCTAGTATGATTCAACCAGTTGTAGACTCTTCAAAAGCTACAGATACATCTGATGCATCATCCGAAGCAAGAAAAGAGCAATCTCAAGTGGAGGTGGAGCTTCCTACTCCATCTACTACCGATCAGAGTACATTTGGGCATCAAGAGTCTTCCTCGCCAGATGAGCATGTTGTTGTTGAGGATTCAACACCTTCATAACCACAAGCTACTACTCCAAGCATTGCGAGAGATAGGCCGAGAAGACAAATTGTTCCTCCGAAGAGGTATGCTGAATCTGATCTTGTTTCTTATGCTCTTACTGTTGCTGCCGATATTGAGTCAGGAATGGAGCCTGTTAATTATGATGAGGCTATCATGTCTAAAGACTCAAGTGACTGGATGATTGCTATGCATAATGAGATGGAATCCTTGCATAGAAATGGTACTTGGGATTTAGTTCCTATCCCGAAAGGAAAACTGCCAGTTAAATACAAGTGGGTTTACAAGCTCAAAGAACCTGTTAACCCAACTGAGAAACCAAGGTACAAGGCTCCGTTAGTAGCTAAAGGCTATAGTCAGATTCCTGGCATTGACTATACTGACATTTATTCCCCAGTTGTCAAACATACTTCCATTCGTGTATTGTTGGGGTTGGTTGCTTCTAATAATTATGAGTTAGAGCAACTCCATATTACTACAGCTTTCTTAAATGGTGAGCTTGAGGAAGAGATTTTTATGAAACAGCCCGAAGGCTTTGTAGTTCCTGGCAAGGAGAACTACGTATGTAAATTGAATAAATCTCTTTATGGCCTCAAGCAGTCTCCTAGACAATGGTATAAAAGGTTTGATTCATTTATGACCAGTCACGAATTCAAAAGGTGCACCCGTGATAGCTGCGTTTATTACAAGAATTGTGACGATGGTTCAATGATCTACTTACTTTTATACGTGGATGACATGTTGATCGCAGCGAAAGAAATGAAGGAGATTCAGAGATTAAAAGACCAATTGAAAGCTGACTTTGAAATGAAGGACTTAGGAGCTGCCAAAAAGATTTTAGGTATGGAAATTGTTCATGACAGGAAGTCTAGGGTCTTGCATCTTTCTCAGAAAAGTTATAATGAGAAAGTCCTAAGACGCTTCAATATGCATGAAGCAAAACCTGTCAACACACCTTTTGCAGCTCATTTCAAGCTATCATCTGCTTTGAGTCCTACTACTGAGACTGATATGGCTTATATGGCAGGCGTACCATACTCTAGTGTTGTTGGATCTTTGATGTATGCTATGATTCGCACGCGCCCTGATTTGGCTTATGCTGTTAGCATGGTCAGTAGATATATGGCGAACCCGGGGAAAGAACATTGAAAAGCAGTACAGTGGATCTTTCGTTATTTGCGCAATACGTCTTCTATGTGACTACGTTATGGTAAATCTAACACAGGGGTACTTGGATATGTTGATTCAGATTATGGCAAAGATTTGGATAAACGAAGATCGATTACAGGGTATGTGTTTACTTTACATGGTTGTGCCATTAGTTGGAAAGCCCAGTTACAGTCTACAGTGGCACTGTCTTCTACAGAGGCAGATTATATGGCGATTACAGAAGCAGTTAAGGAAGATATATGGTTGAAAGGATTATTTGGAGAACTCGATGATGAAATAAAGGTTACCACAATTTTCTGTGATAATCAAAGTGCTATCTTCTTGAGTAAAGATCAGATGTTTCATGACCGAACAAAGCACATTGATATTCGTTATCATTTTGTGCGTGATATCATTGAGAAAGGTGATTGTGTCATAGACAAAATTGATACAGATTATAATCCTGCTGATGTGTTCACCAAGAGTCTTCCAATTGCCAAGTTCAAACTATGTTTGGACTTGATGGGTATTTCTAATCGCAACTGAGCCTGTTTGGCTCGTGGTGGAGGAAGTATTTTATTTTTCGGAAACAATTTTTCTCTATATGATAATTGCAGGTTCTTTTGAAGTTTGATGAAGTGCATAGTCAGTCGTTGCATTTTGAAGTCAAGGTGGAGATTGTAGAAACATGTGCCTTCCAAAATGCTTTAGTCAAGATTGGATGGTTACATTTATTCAACAATGGATGGTTGTTCAAAGAATAAAAAATGGATGGTTTCAAGTTTTTCAAAGATGGATGGTAAAAATTCTAATATGGATGGTAACCATTTTAGTATAAATAGGCATGAAACCTTCTTCACAAAATGCACCATCACATACAAATATATATACATATAAGAGATACAACAAAAACCTCTCTTGTATATATATGTTTCGTTTCTTTTCTCCAAACTCGGTAAACACTGCAAGTTATAGTGAATTGTTTCTCGGCTTCCGCCACCCGTGGTTTTTCCCGCTTTTGGGTTTTCCACGTAAATCCCCGTATCTCTTTTTTGTTTTACTTTCTGCTTTACATATTACTGGTGCTTGATTACGCTGGATATATTAATTCCGTTCCGCGTCGAACTAATATTATCAATTACTGCTCGGATCTTTGGGGCGAGTTTTCACACTCTTTTACCACAATATCTATGATTTTGCTTTTAGTTATAAATAGGATGAGACCAAGGTAATCGTATTTATAGGCATACGCGGATAGAACTCCAGTTTGTATTTGAATGCAAACATTGACAACCAAGGTGATGACGAGAACACACAAAGCTATGATGTTTGACAAAAGCTCATTGCTGCCCATGGTTGCTAAACAAGGCAATAAATTAGCCATCATGGTGCACATAAAGGCCATGCTTGCGAGCTTTGCTGCTTTGTCTACGTCACCCATCATCAAACCAGTTAGATCCACAGGCAACTTCATTGCAACAGATATTATGGTGAGAAAAGCAGCATTAATTCTAAAATACTTACACGGAAACCATAGCTTTCTGCTACGAAAACCGTGTAATAAATCAGCCACCATGGCAAGGATGCAAACCAGAGATGCCAATGCGATGTACATCCCAATCCAAAGCACAGGTGCGCTGAAATGATTTTGGAGTTCTGATCGGGCTATAGAGTATCCGTATCCTCTTAATAACCTTGTAATATTGCCAGGAACAGAGTAGGAGTCGAGACCATGTACAAGTTGGAGATACTCATTTGTTGAGTTGAAATACATAATTTCAGGGAAAGAAACTGATGATTTGATTTGATGAATTGAAGTTGGATTTTTTGTTGAGAAAGACTTAACTGTTAGTTACTTGCATTCCAAGGATGGATTTACGGAACAGGATATTACGGGATCACATGAACAACGCTCTTCCTTAAAAAGTCGCTGCTTGAATAAAGAAGTCAAATTCTCAGCAGCCACTAGTTTCCGATAAGGAGAGGCCTGATATTTTTGTTTTTTTTTTGTTTCAATTTATTTTAGCATTAATTAAACAGAACGTCCTTGAATTTTGCTCGTACTGCAGTTTTGTTCCCAACTTTCAGAAAAATTACACATACATGATATCTTTGGCATGAAGCTTACGTTAAATCTTTTAAGAAAAAGCTCCTACTCAATAAAAAGCCTTGTTTGGTTGAAGAAGCTTGAAACTTTTGGTTGAACGCTCCTACTAGTGGCGTTTAGAAGGAGCTTCAAGCTTTTAAGTAAAAAAATGACTATTTTAACCTCTAAAGGTAAATAACTTTTTAATGCACAAACTTTTTAAATTTTTAATTATGTCCATTTTGGTCATTTTATACATTTTATTAAAAACTCCAGCTATTCTACCAAACACAAAATATATCTAAAAAATTACAACTACAATTACCACCACCAGCTTACAGCCACCAGCTACTTTTGCAAAACATACCCATAGACGAATATTGTGCACATACATGACACATTTGAATCAATTTAGGTCCCGGGAGAAATAAAAAAAAAAAAAGAGTAAACTTCTGTTTTGCTCCCTGTGGTTTGGTTACTTTAATGATTTTGCCCCAAACCTTTAAAAATATTCATTTTCCTCCAATAGTTTGCTATGGTTTTTCCATTTTGCTCCCCGCCTCTAACTCCATACAAATTGTCTGTTTTTCCATTTTGCTCCCCGCAGGGAGCAGGGAGCAAAATGGAAAAACAAAAGCAAACTATTGGAGGAAAATGACTATTTTAAAAGTTTGGGGCAAAACCGTTAAAGTGGCCAAACCACAGGGAGTAAAACGGAAGTTTACTCTAAAAAAACTTCAGAATCGTCTCCTGAATCAATTTAGGCCCCGGGAGAAATAAAAAAACTTTCAGAACCATCTCCGAGAACTCTCAAGATAATTTAGGGCCCAGGCGAAATAAAAAAAACTGGGCCCAAAATTATGGTAAAGGAAATGAATTTAGAAAAAAAAAATAAACACTTGGTGGGAGAGCCAATGCTTGAACCTGAGATCTCTACATTATCATTTTGAGACAGTTTTTTTCATTCCACCACCAACACTTTTACTTACAACAAATGAATGCATATATTAAATATATAATTCACTATATATATAAAAGCTTATAAAAACCTTTCGAGCCCTTTGAAAATTTAGGCCTCGAATGACAGTATGGGTTGGCTAGCCTAAGAGGCGACCCCTTGATCCCACAAATGGATAGACATTAACTCTATAAATAATTTATAAAAAAATGACTATAATGTCCTTTAGAATATTAAAATAAAATGCAAATGTGGTACCACTTAAAGATATGAACTACAAAAAGAAGAATCACCCAGGGATTTCCGACGAGATGACGTGGAATCATTTAACGACAACTAATCAGTTGGTGATTCATTAAAAGTTAGTTATTAGATTCTGGAAAGTAGAACGTTGTAGCTCGTTCACTGACAGACAGGCGGTCCATAATCTTTCTGTAATTTTATGTATAAGTAGCATTGATGTCCAACCGAAATGATAACCCAACATGAACCAACCTAAAAATGGTAATTGCTATATGAGTCGTGGTCAACACACTTTATGGATGCTAATCATGCAAATTAACTTCATGAGGAGCATATTCGACTGTGTGGGATGACTTTGGATAGTAAAGGTGTTTGCCCATGAAAGCCATATTACTTCATACTTGTTGATACTGAAGTGTTATAAAATAGTGGGATTCTCACGTGCTTTTATGCGAAGATAAAACATTCAAGTTAAAAAATTTTATATTTATAAATCGATTATTGATTAATGCATGAGTTTTGATTAAAATGTACCAAAATCGTGAATTCTACATTGTTTTGGATATAATTTCATTTGTAGTTTATGCGAGAATTTTTATCCCTTAAATATACACATTCTTATGTTTTTAGAAGTGAATAATTGCTCTATAAACGTCAAATCAGGCAAGTAGAGGTGCAGAGAAAACAAGATTGATATATGAGCCCCACTCGACATGTAGGGCTAAAATCGGGTGGTAACCATACACTTTGAAATCGGTTTGAACAAGGTCGAACCCGATCCAAGCAAACTAAAACTCAATTTCTACCCGGTTAAACCCGATCCTTTCCTCCTCAAAAAACCAGTTCCAAACTAACCTGGTCGGCCGTAACCTTGTTTTGACTTTTGTTGACCAAACCAGTATCTGAATCAACCTGAACTTATTTGGGCCAAAACCCAGATTTGTGCATCTCTACAGACTACAAGGAAGAATACAAGAAAACTAAATGGGCTCCATGATAAAGCCCAAAACTGACCCAAAAAAAAAAAAACAAAGCCTGCCGAGCCCAAAGACACACCCACAAGTCCAAGAAAACCCAAATCCAGCAAGAAATGTTTACTAATTTCACACTAAACTAGAGTTTTGAAATGCATGCTCCTTTTTAGGTTTTGTGCAAGAATTTTTTTTAGCATCTAGATTTCTTCAATTTCAACCATTGATTCCTTACATCAGTGATTCATAATCCTTTTTACACTTTGTAGGACAAGAGCTCTTTGTATTTCATCTTTTCTCAATAACTTAATACCACTAACCGGTCACAATTGGGCCTGACAAAAGCCTACTAGACTTGGGCCGAAATGAATACGTAGTCCATTGTCCAACATATACCTAAGCAATAGCCCATGTTAAATAAAATATTTGTTACAAGTTATAACTATTCAGCTTATGAATGAAAACAAAATTGTTCACTTTTTTATTTTCATATAAAAATTGGGACCATAAAGGCCCATTGAGATAATTTGTTTTAAAAACAAGAAAACAAATGCGGAATGATGCAATAGGAAAACTTGAAGGTGAACTAATATTTGGTTTCAATAGCAAAAAGGCTTCGTACATGTGACACCTGTGTCACTGTGATCATCAAACAAATACCAAACCAATGAAATATTGTGTTTCATACTTGGGATTTATGAAAATATGTGTATCATTTGCACATATCAACTCTTGTTCGATTTCGGGCTTTAAATCGCTTTCTGGAAGGTTATACGCGATCTGATGCGTAAATATAACCAGTTTAATACAACAAACACTCCGGAATAGTGAAATAGGCTTAACATACCTTAAATAACCTTTACATAACTTAGAAATAAGTTTTGGATGGTTTGGTATGCCGAAAACAAGTTTATTCGCTTACAGGGACTATTTGCGTCAACTCGCAAAGGTCTGCCGTTTCGTAAGGCAGCGTACAGTCTGGAACTTTATCATAAGCTAAACATACCATAAATAACTTAAACATATCTTAGAAATAAGCTTTGAGTGGTTCGGTGTGCGGAAACATGCTTATATGATCTTATAGGGACTAAAAGTGTCAGAAACGGCGTAAGTTTGCATTTACGCGCATATCTTACGTTCTGACCACATCTGGACATCCAAAATTTTTGTACACACTAAAATATTTTTATTTTAGTAATCGGCATTCAAAAATACCATTCGTTGCGCAATTTGGATCGTTTTCGCGTCCGTTACGATTTCCGTGGTAATTAACCGAATAACGCCACCGTACGACCAAACGAGCCGACATCCGAGAGTTTCCAAGCACATTTTGAGTGCTCTAAACTTTATTGACCTTGTAGAGCCTTGAAAATGGCTTAACGGGTGTCAAAAGTGCCTGAAATAAGCTCAAACAAGTACAGGGACCAAAGCTGTCAAGTTATGAAAGTTGCTGGTCTGCAGGCAGCATGCGGACCGTATGCACATGTCCTTACGGTCCGTAAGGCAAGGCCAGTTCACAGAAAATTTCCAGCAGCTTCCCAACTCGTTCTTGAGGCCCTTGTTTGCAATTTTCATGTTTTGGGGACCAAGTTAGCACCTCCCCAAGGCTTCTATTCTGCTTACAACACATGTATGGTTGAGATTTCTTGCTTCTTGGCCACACAAACACTTGTTATGATCTTGTGAGTTTGCAACAACTATAAATAGCTTGGCATTTCATTTGTTGCAGCTCACACTTGGTCTAAAATTCTCTAAGTTGGGGTTAAATAACTTCATACCTGAGAATTTATAAGATCAAGTTCAAGCAAGGACCTTTTGTAAGCATTCCTTCATTCTTTTATTGCTTTCTAGCTTAAAAAGTCAAACAGTGTTTGACTTTCGGTTTTGACCATCAATTGGTCAAGTCAAAGTTCAATTGAACTTTGCAACGTGATTGTAATCACGATGGTTATAATCCTTAGCGATTATACCTACTGATTACCACGTTGACTAGGCGTAGTGACGAGTCAAAGTTTCGGTTAAAATGCGTTTTAGCACGCATTTTACAACGAAGCTACTTTTAGGTATCAAAACACTTTGTTTTGATACCAAATCAGTTTTATAAGTTAGTTAAACATGTTTTGACATGTTTAACTCGTCACTACTAGTTTAGTGCTTGTTTAGGCTCGTAAGTTAAGCGGTCTAAACAACCGCTTAGACTTTCGAACTCGACCCGTTTGGTCGATCATTAGGATCCGACCAAGCTTGTTTAGTGATCATAGTTGCATAGGAAATAACCTCTGAGGTTATACCTTATGATCACATAGGATTGGTTAGTCATTTGCTAGTTAGCTTGTATGCCCATATAAAATGACTAAAACGCCCTTTTGAAGCATAAACCCATATTGTGCATATGTGAACATATTTTTTACATCTAAACTAATATAGTATCATGTTTATGGATATTTGAGCATGTAAGACTTGACATAGCACATAGTTAACCATCCGAACATAGTTTCGCGCAAACGACGCGTTATAGTGGCTTAAACTACCATAACGGGTCGAAACGGGTCAAAAGCACTTAGGTAGACTTTCAAATCAGAATGTTATCTCTATTAAATCATACCATATGAGTTCAAATACTCATTTGATTTATAGAACATCATTCTATCCTATCTTCCGATTTAGGATCCGATTATTAACATAGTTACCCGTATTAGGTGCCTTGTTGATTCCGTGATCCTTGAAGCTTAATTTGGTCTTATTCTCAAGACTAATAAGCAATCCCAAGTGAGTACATAGCCCCCTCCTTTACTGTTTTCAAACTGTTTTGGGGTGGAACACATGTGCCTACTTGTTACTTTCATGTTTTTCATGTTTTTATATCATGTACTTGCTATGTTCATTAGTACACTATTAGTACATGATTTCATTATATTTTGCTATGTATGTTCTCTTAACATGCTAGCACATAGACTTTCGTATATTACATTTTGTTGCATATACTTATCCAGTATATGAACACATTGTTTTACATTTTGAACTGTTCGTAACCGTTGATTATGTGAACCGTTTGTGACCACTTGACTATGTGAACCGTTTGTAACCGTTGATTATGTGAACCGTTTGTAACCGTTGATTACGTGAACCGTTTGTAGCCGTTGATTTTGTGAACCATTTTTAACCGTTGATTCTGTGTACCGTTTGTGACTACTTGACTATGTGAACCAATTGTAACCATTTGATTGACATGAACCGTTTGAAATCTGTTTGAACCGTTCGGTTAGGGAAGTGATTAGGTAACGGGGCGGGTGTAATGTGTTAAAAGCATGGTGGATATGCCGCTGGTACTTCCTATATATAAGTGCTTTTAATACATTATATATCGCTGCCTTATCTAGATCACTTGAGCAAGGTTATCGAAACAAAGTCATATTACAAGGTTTTTCTAACGACATATATATATATATATACTATTCGAGTTTTTATTTCAAAACGATTTATAATCTGGATTTAACTAAATAAATGTTTTGGGGTTAAGAATTATGGCTATGAGATTTTATAAATTATAACCAACTTGATTTGAGTTGGTTAATTATGTCGCAATACAATACTTTTCAAAAACAAGGTTTTTAATTATGTATTGCAATATGAAAACTAGCCATGAATCCGACACTCAAACAAAACCTATGTACTCGCCGGCATTTTTATGCTGACGTATTTTCACATGTGTTTCAGGTACAATAGTTGATGATGCTTGATGATGATATTTGTGTACTCTCACATAGGATTGGACGAGGCCTTAGTGACTTAATAACAAAGAAAGACTATTTGTACATGTTTTGTTTCTAATTCCAATGTAATGTAATACATTTAATTCAATAAAACAAAACTGTTTAATCCATGGTTGTGAAACAATGATTCTGTTACAACACTCCCCGACGTTTCCGCCACGTTATGTTGTTTTACGTGGTCGGGGTGTGACAGTACAAATAACTAACAATGATTATTAACATAGTTACCCGTATTAGGTGCCTTGTTGATTCCGTTATCCTTGAAACTTAATTTGGTCTTATTCTCAAGACTAATAAGCAATCCCAAGTGAGTACATAGCCCCCTCCTTTACTGTTTTCAAACTGTTTTGGGGTGGAACACATGTGCCTACTTGTTACTTTCATGTTTTTCATGTTTTATATCATGTATTTGCTATGTTCATTAGTACACTATTAGTACATGATTTCATTATATTTTGCTATGTATGTTCTCTTAACATGCTAGCACATAGACTTTCGTATATTACATTTTGTTGCATATACTTATCCAGTATATGAACACATTGTTTTACATTTTGAACTGTTCGTAACCGTTGATTATGTGAACCGTTGTGACCACTTGACTATGTGAACCGTTTGTAACCGTTGATTATGTGAACCGTTGATTACGTGAACCGTTTGTAACCGTTGATTATGTGAACCATTTTTAACCGTTGATTATGTGTACCGTTTGTGACTACTTTACTATGTGAACCGTTTGTAACCATTTGATTGACATGAACCATTTGAAATATGTTTGAACCGTTGGGTTAGGGAAGTGATTAGGTAACGGGTCGGGTGTAATGTGTTAAAAGCATGGTGGATACGCCGCTGGTACTTCCTATATATAAGTGCTTTTAATACATTATATATCGCTGCGTTATCTAGATCACTTGAGCAAGGTTATCTAAACAAAGTCATATTACAAGGTTTTTCTAACGACATATATATATATATATATATATATATATATATATATATACTATTCGAGTTTTTATTTCAAAACGATTTATAATCTGGATTTAACTAAATAAATGTTTTGGGGTTAAGAATCATGCCTATGAGATTTTATAAATTATAACCAACTTGATTTGAGTTGGTTAATTATGTCGCAATACAATACTTTTTAAAAACAAGGTTTTTAATTATGTATTGCAATATGAAAACTAGCCATGAATCCGACACTCAAACAAAACCTATGTACTCGCCGGCATTTTTATGCTGACGTATTTTCACATGTGTTTCAGGTACAATAGTTGATGATGCTTGATGATGATATTTGTGTACTCTCACATAGGATTGGATGAGGCCTTAGTGACTTAATAACAAAGAAAGACTATTTGTACATGTTTTGTTTCTAATTCCAATGTAATGTAATACATTTAATTCAATAAAACAAAACTGTTTGATCCATGGTTGTGAAACAATGATTCTGTTACAACACTCCCCGATGTTTCTGCCACTTTTTGTTGTTTTACGTGGTCGGGGTGTGACAGAAAAGTTGGTATCAGAGCCAATGGTTATAGGGAATTAGGTTATTAGTAATGCTTTGACCTAGACTATAACCTTCCTAGGACCCTAACGCGAGTTTACTTGCGTTTAGTCATAAAACAATACCGTTGCCTATCTTTAGGCAACAACCACAATAAGAACACAAAATCCGAATTTGTTTTGAAAACTAATCATCTGTTCAAGGATGATTTATTATAAGGTCTCGAACCTTCAAAGTTTTCAAATTCTCATCAAAGTATGGGTCTAAATGATGTGAACACGTGCAAACTGGAAGGGTGGGTGCCTGTACCCTGAGTTTTCTGTCTAAGGCTAGAGTGTTCGTACAAATCCGCAGTATCGGACCAGTCACTCTTACCTGGGAACTCTTGGGGTGAGTATCCACTTATAGGCTAGCATGTCTTCGCGATACATTATGAGGACCTATTTACTTTGATTCAGCCTTTGAGTGTCGTTTGTTTGCTTCGTGGTTCAAACAAATGACCATCACCCATACCTTTGGTCGGTAATTGTAACATCCCATTCTTACCCAATGCTATTTCACTTGTTTCCCCCTTTTAGAATGCCTCCACGACGCGACAATCAAGTACCTAATGAAGAACTGGAAGCTATCATTACACAGCAGATGACTGCTGCAATCCCGAACACCGTTGCTCAATGTAACCAAGCTCTCAACAACAATAATACTCCCTGCAACTTTAAGACGTTTAACTCAGCTAAGCCATCAAATTTTTCTGGGTCTCAAGGAGCAACTGCACTTCTACAATGGTTCGAGAGTCTAGAGAGCACCTTCAGACATGTTCAATGTCCAAACGAGCGAAAGGTAGATTTCGCATCTAGTGTCTTTGAGAAACGAGCTTTGACGTGGTGGAATGGTGTGATGAGAGATAGGGGTGCCGATGTGGCACTAGCTCAAACGTGGGAAGAGCTTCGAGCTCTGATGATGAAGGAATTATGTCCTCGTCACGAGATCAGGGCCTTGGAAAGGGAATTTGACGATCTTAAGCAAGATAGCGGTGAGCATCGAGCCTACACGGACCGTTATGAGGAGTTAAGTCTGTTATGCCCAAACATGGTCACGCCTTTGGATAAGGCAATCGAAAAGTACATTGATGGCCTCCCTGACTCAGAACAAGACATTGTGACTGGTAGTAACCCCACTACAGTTAGGCATGCCATTGAGCTATCTGCTACCTTGACTGAATCTCAAATCAGGAAAGGTAAACTTTTCCGAAAAGGTGATAAGAAACCGATCGAGGAATCGAAACCCAAGGATGAACAGACTCGATCCCCTAAGAAGTCAAAGAAGCGAAAGGCTTCTCAGAACTTCGCCGTGGTCGCTCACAATGATCAAGCCGTCCCCAACCAACCAGCTCAACCCCCTGCTAGGAAGCCATACAACGGAACTGCACCCTTGTGCAACCAATGTAGCCTACATCATCATGCTGGTGTGAAGTGTCGCACTTGCCAAGTTTGTGGACTCATAGGCCATACGGCAAGAGTTTGCCCAGCTGCAGCTGCAGCTGCACCAAATCAAGCTGGCAACTATCCTGCTCAAGGTCGTTTTCCACCAGGTTCTTGCTTCAACTGTGGCGAGATGGGCCATTTCCGAAGAAATTGCCCAAAGCTTGCTAATGCGAATCCAGCGCAGGGATGAGCATCTAACCAATTGGAAGACAACACTGTTTAGAAATAATCAAGCCTTATGTATTATTTTCTTTTGTTGTCATGGTCCATGAAACAGTTGTAATTATTGTTTATAAATAAATATTTTTACATCGTAATATATTGATATGATTGCATGTATAAACAACATATCCCCTACAACACCGACAATCAAGGAGTCGCATTCCTTGAAAAACAGTCTACCCCCAAATTTCTTCCATTTTATGATCTCTTGCGTTTTCCACGAAAATCCTAAGTACCCGTTTCTTCCACAAGGAACGAAGTACAAGGCGCAAGTTACAACTCTGGACAAATACCCAAAGTACCACTATAAATCCTTAATAGGGTACCTAAAGGTATTTCCGTAAGTCCTTAATTGTTGTATACCTTAATTCGAATGTGGTGATTCCTTGTAATAAAAAATCGAATTTTTGGAAGATCATTCTATCTTTTCAGATAGATGCTTCAGGACGTTGAAGTCCATCGACTGGGTTCCTGGTATATGTAACACCCGTGTTATTATTTTAAGGTTTTCGTATAGTTTACAGAAATGAACATGTAATTATAATTACATGTACTTTGAATAATACGGTTAATTTAAATCTTTTACAAATGAAGGTTTATATACATCGTAATGAATTTGAGTTCGTCGTTTAAAAGTTACAACAAAACGCCATCCGGAAGCTTTTAACTTTATCGTGTTCGATTCTTCTTGGAGCTTGATCTTCATCCGGGCACTCTTGGCAATCACCTATGATCAAAACCAACTTAAAAGTTAGTTTTGATAGTTAAAGAACAAGTTTAAACAAGTTATATGGGTCGAACAAACAAAATTAAACATTTTTCAGGTTCAGGGGGGGCTAGGCGTCACGCCTAGGGGCTAGACGCCCCACCTAGCCCCCTTTTTCGCAGAAAGTTTGAGTTTTGCTGCTGCAGTTGCCCAGTTCCGTTTTCGACCGAAATTCTAACTTCAAAGCTTCATAACTTTTGATCTAGATGTCCATTTTGCGCGATTCTTTTTCCTACACGTCCGTAATTTAATTCTCCATCTTATGGAGTTAAAATCCATTATCCGGATTAATAGAATTTCAGACCCTTAAGTCTTCGACTTAATACCTTTTTACAAAGTTTTGACCCGTTCATGCGTTTATCAAACAAACATGTTTGTTTGATCCCAAATTCACATGAATCTTATAATTTCAATGTTGTCTATCATTTTAGGTTCAATTCAAGAGTTTATGTATATTCTTAAACCCGTTTGTACTTAAGTGCTTATTTTGACCCGTTAAGGGTATTTAAATACTTTTACACATAATTCACACTCATTTATTTCTAGCATCTTATTTCCACATTATTTATCAATGATCTTCCACCACAACTATATTTGTGATGGATTTAATGTGGCGATCTATATAATCCGAGTTTTACCCCTCAGATTATCATTTTACGGCAAGGACTCATATAGAGTCTTTTGACCAAGGATTTACATCTTTCGCTTTTATACTTATTCTAAGTATTGGCTTGATTATAAAACTCGTTTTCAATCGACTTCTAAGGGTAGTTTGCTTAATTTCGCTTGCAAGGGCGTTTTGGTCATTATTAACCCTTCTTTTATGACGAAGGGCTTGCTTAAGGCATGCACGCCCAAAATCTCATTTTTAACCAAATCTTGTTTTCAAAACACTCTGTCCATAATTTAAATCCTTCGGTTTACCTTTTAAGGTAACCGAATGTCCCTTTTACTTTGTCTAACTCTCATAGAACTTCAAGTTCTAAATGATGAGTTGATCTACTATACATACCTGGCTCGGATCAACTTATTAACCCGGTTTTAATACCTTGCTTTATAATCGCAAGTTAAGAGCGATGCGAGTATCCATTGGATATCTATTCCTGTAAGCATATAACTCGACAAAAATCATTAGTCGATATTGTCAAAAGGTGATGTCTACACCTTTTGACCCGTTTGGCCGAATTGACAGTTTATCTTTACGAGATGATATTTATTATCATCTACATGACTCGCTCCGTTTAACACCGTACGGTCATTTTACTTATAAACCGTTTATTACCACTTTCGACTCTTTATGTCTTACGCGGAAAAGCGTCTTTTAAAACTAACGGTTATTGTCAACGTGTGACTAAATTACCGTTTTGCCCTTATTATTTGTTTTGGCTTACCATAAAAGGTAACCATTAAAAGTTCATTTTTCCTTTCGTCATAATATGACCGAGTTATCGATTTACTTCTTTTTAACCATTATTATGGTTTCTTTCATCTTTGATTATCTTGTTCCGTACGACTACACGACGGAACATCATATTTCAATTGTTTAGTTATCTCATTCGTAATTTATACGATAAGAGAATATTCCACAATTTAAGACTAGTGTAAGCTATACTTACCTCGCATCCGAATACGCTTTTCTTCTCGTGCTTGATTCGTTTGACCCCTTCTTTCCCAAGCCTCCACCTAGCTCGTTAGGCGACAAACTATCATCATTCACAAGGTGGTTAGATTAGTCATTTCAATTCACGACTATTCCACCTTACGTATTTTCTATGCCGAAACTACTATTCGACTTTATCATTGGTTAGTTTGACCTTTAAAAGTCAACTACCTTTAATCATACAATAGGCACAATTAAGTTAAATCAACATTATGATTAGAACCCGTTTTAACCCATATTTCTCGTAATTAGTCAAATAAGGCAATTACGCATTTCATTCGTAATTTCAACATATAAACATTCACTTAGGCATTTTAACAAACACCTTGTGAGAATATTCTATAAAATCAACAATCAATTTTCATAACTAGTTATTTACCCAAGTTTTAACATCATTCACAAGTTCTTATGTCTAGCATGCATAACAACACCTAGACTTACTTCATGGAAATCGAATAACACCAAATTGATGATCATAAATCTAGTGTTCATCATCTTCCCACAAAACCCATTTAGCACTTACATAACTAGTTAACCGAAACACTAATTTATGGTGCTAAATTAACGAGTTTACATCTAGGGGTTGTTCCTAGACTTGTGCTCATATCAATTGTACTACAACACCCATGATTCATGCCAGAATTTCATTCTTGAATGTTAATCAAAATTTTAAAGTATCATCAAATAGCAAAATTCAACATACCTTTCGATCTCCACACTTAGGTGATCACGAATTTGTGTTCATGCATTGATTTAAGACTGAAATCGACCTTCAATTTGATGATTCTTGGCACTTTAGGGTTTTGCTCCTTTTTTTCCTTTCCTCTGGTCGTCCCACGCACACACACACACATTTAGTGTGTGTGTTGTGTTTTATTTTTCTTATTTTTAATAAAACTAGTTTGCCCACTTAGCAACATTAGCCCCTCATGTTTTGTTTTTATAAAAGATTCAACTATTTCAAGTTTCCTTTATTATTCTAACAACACACAACTAACTAGGTTAATATTCCTAGTCACTTAGTGGGTTCGGGAAGTCGTAACCCGTTTTATTTTAAGTCCCGTTAACTCGGGCCTTCTATACACTTTGTTTTTCTCAAAGTATTTATCCTCTTTTTAATTAACATCAAGTTTATTTAAATCAAATCCTAATACTTACCGGGTTAATTTTTACCACTAATGGTATTTTACCCATCTTTACTATTAACGTGGTTTGCTTACCAAACCCGTTTTTGGGGTGTTACAGTATACCTTGAATACCCATGATCAAATCGACGTCAAGTTAATAGCAATCAATGACAAGATAATAACAATCCAAGAAAAACATTTATGTACTATTGTGTTTATGTGTTGACCCAATCAATGCTGTCTCAAGCTTGTTCAAATTCAATCCCTTTCACAATACAAAACAAACTGTGCGGACTGTGCAAGGAATTACGTAATTATGGAGGCCTACATAATTATGGAATTTAGTGCATAGAAACCACAGGAAGTTTTGTCATGTGTCTAAAGTTAATCCTTTTCATTTCCGTTTCTGAAGAATATCTGTTGAAAATGACTCCGTCAGTTCATTTTCGTTTCTGAAGATTATCCGTTGAGGAAATGAATATCCGTTTGATTATCCTTCATTTCCGTTTCCGAGGAAGCAACCGTTGAAAATGACTCTGTCCGTTCATTATCGTTTCTGAAGATTATCCGTTGAGGAAATGAATATCCGTTTGATTATCCTTCATTTCCGTTTCCGAGGAATCAACCGTTGAAAATGACTCCGTCCGTTCATTTTCGTTTCTGAAGATTATCCGTTGAGGAAATGAATATCCGTTTGATTATCCTTCATTTCCGTTTCTAAGGAAGCAACCGTTGAAAATGACTCCGTCAGTTCATTTTCGTTTCTTAAGATTATCCGTTGAGGAAATGAATATCCGTTCGATTATCCTTTTCATTTCCGTTTCTGAAGAATATCTGTTGAAAATGACTCCGTCCGTTCATTTTCGTTTCTGAAGAATATCCGTTGAGTAAATGAATATCCTTCAGTTTATTCCTTCATTTTCCGTTTCTGAAGAATATCTATTGAAAATGACTCCGTCAGTTCATTTTCATTTCTGAAGAATGTCCGTTGAGGGAAATGACAGAATTATGCCTTGCATATCGTTGATGGGTTATTCTACGCAATTAGATAAATACCCTAGATTCCATGCAAGACAATTATTTAACACAGCGTCACAGACAGACTCCTACGAATAAATTTCGGGACGAAATTTCCTAAAGTAGGGGAGACTGTGACACCTGTGTCACTGTGATCGTCAAAGAAATACCAAACCAATGAAATATTGTGTTTCATACTTGGGATTTGTGAAAATATGTGTATCATTTGCACATATCAACTCTTGTTCGATTTCGGGCTTTAAATCACTTTCTGGAAGGTTATACGCGATCTGATGCGTAAATATAACCAGTTTAATACAACAAACACTCCGGAATAGTGAAATAGGCTTAACATACCTTAAATAACCTTTACATAACTTAGAAATAAGTTTTGGATGGTTTGGTATGCCGATAACAAGTTTATTCGCTTACAGGGACTATTTGCGTCAACTCGCAAAGGTCTGCCGTTTCGTAAGGCAACGTACAGTCTGGAACTTTATCATAAGCTAAACATACCATAAATAACTTAAACATAGCTTAGAAATAAGCTTTGAGTGGTTCGGTGTGCGGAAACATGCTTATATGATCTTATAGGGACTAAAAGTGTCAGAAACGGCGTAAGTTTGCATTTACGCGCATATCTTACGTTCTGACCACATCTGGACATCCAAAATTTTTGTACACACTAAAATATTTTTATTTTAGTAATCGGCATTCAAAAATACCATTCGTTGCGCAATTTGGATCGTTTTCGCGTCCGTTACGATTTCCGTGGTAATTAACCGAATAACGCGACCGTACGACCAAACGAGCCAACATCCGAGAGTTTTCCAAGCACATTTTGAGTGCTCTAAACTTTATTGACCTTGTAGAGCCTTGAAAATGGCTTAACGGGTGTCAAAAGTGCCTGAAATAAGCTCAAACAAGTACAGGGACCAAAGCTGTCAAGTTATGAAAGTTGCTGGTCTGCAGGTAGCTTGCGGACCGTATGCACATGTCCTTACGGTCCGTAAGGCAAGCCCAGTTCACAGAAAATTTCCAGCAGCTTCCCAACTCGTTCTTGAGGCCCTTGTTTGCAATTTTCATGTTTTGGGGACCAAGTTAGCACATCCCCAACGCTTCTATTCTGCTTACAACACATGTATGGTTGAGATTTCTTGCTTCTTGGCCACACAAACACTTGTTATGATCTTTTGAGTTTGCAACAACTATAAATAGCTTGGCATTTCATTTGTTGCAGCTCACACTTGGTCTAAAATTCTCTAAGTTGGGGTTAAATGACTTCATACCTGAGAATTTATAAGATCAAGTTCAAGCAAGGACCTTTTGTAAGCATTCCTTCATTCTTTTATTGCTTTCTAGCTTAAAAAGTCAAACAGTGTTTGACTTTCGGTTTTGACCATCAATTGGTCAAGTCAAAGTTCAATTGAACTTTGCAACGTGATTGTAATCACGATGGTTATAATCCTTAGCGATTATACCTACTGATTACCACGTTGACTAGGCGTAGTGACGAGTCAAAGTTTAGGTCAAAATGCGTTTTAGCACGCATTTTGCAACGAAGCTACTTTTAGGTATCAAAACACTTTGTTTTGATACCAAATCAGTTTTATAAGTTAGTTAAACATGTTTTGACATGTTTAACTCGTCACTACTAGTTTGTGCTTGTTTAGGGTCGTAAGTTAAGCGGTCTAAACAACCGCTTAGACTTTTGAACTCGACCCGTTTGGTCGATCAGTAGGATCCGACCAAGCTTTTTTAGTGATTATAGTTGCATAGGAAATAACCTCTGAGGTTATACCTTATGATCACATAGGATTGGTTAGTCATTTGCTAGTTAGCTTGTATGCCCATATAAAATGACCAAAATGCCCTTTTGAAGCATAAACCCATATTGTGTATATGTGAACATATTTTTGACATCTAAACTAATATAGTAACATGTTTAGGGATATTTGGGCATGTAAGACTTGACATAGCACATAGTTAACCATCTGAACATAGTTTCGCGCAAACGACGCGTTATAGTGGCTTAAACTACCATAACGGGTTGAAACGGGTCAAAAGCACTTAGGTAGACTTTCAAATCAGAATGTTATCTCTATGAAATCATACCATATGAGTTCAAATACTCATTTGATTTATAGAACATCATTCTATCCTATCTTCCAATTTAGGATCCGATTATTAACATAGTTACCCGTATTAGGTGCCTTGTTGATTCCGTGATCCTTGAAGCTTAATTTGGTCTTATTCTCAAGACTAATAAGCAATCCCAAGTGAGTACATAGCCCCCTCCTTTACTGTTTTCAAACTGTTTTGGGGTGGAAAACATGTGCCTACTTGTTACTTTCATGTTTTTCATGTTTTTATATCATGTACTTGCTATGTTCATTAGTACACTATTAGTACATGATTTCATTATATTTTGCTATGTATGTTCTCTTAACATACTAGCACATAGACTTTCGTATATTACATTTTGTTGCATATACTTATCCAGTATATGAACACATTGTTTTACATTTTGAACTGTTCATAACCGTTGATTATGTGAACCGTTTGTGACCACTTGACTATGTGAACCGTTTGTAACCGTTGATTATGTGAACCGTTTGTAACCGTTGATTACGTGAACCGTTTGTAGCCGTTGATTTTGTGAACCATTTTTAACCGTTGATTATGTGTACCGTTTGTGACTACTTGACTATGTGAACCATTTGTAACCATTTGATTGACATGAACCGTTTGAAATCTGTTTGAACCGTTGGGTTAGGGAAGTGATTAGGTAACGGGGCGGGTGTAATGTGTTAAAAGCATGGTGGATACGCCGCTGGTACTTCCTATATATAAGTGCTTTTAATACATTATATATCGCTGCCTTATCTAGATCACTTGAGCAAGGTTATCGAAACAAAGTCATATTACAAGGTTTTTCTAACGACATATATATATATATATATACTATTCGAGTTTTTATTTCAAAACGATTTATAATCTGGATTTAACTAAATAAATGTTTTGGGGTTAAGAATTATGGCTATGAGATTTTATAAATTATAACCAACTTTATTTGAGTTGGTTAATTATGTCGTGTTGGTGCACTACATCTGTCGACTTCGTCTTGTATCGAGTCTAGATCTTAGATTGTTAGATTAGGGCAGATTGTACGAGATTTACCGAGAAAGTTAATTCCACATATATGGACATGTCCGTATGAGTGGAATCACTCATGTACGTATGAGTGGAATCACTCTTGTACGTATGAGTGGAATCACTCATGTACGTATGAGTGGAATCACTCATGTCCGTATGAGTGGAATCACTCATGTTCGTATGAGTGGAATCACCTATGTCCGTATGTGGGGAATCAGGTTTTTAGGTTTTTAGATGTGATTTCGCTCCAAAGGACATGTGATTTCGCTTTTATGGACACCATGTCCATATGAGCGAAATCACCCTCACTATATATAGTCTTCATGAGCGAAATCATTTGTAGTCTTCTTGTTTCCGGTAACGAACTGCTGCCGAAGTGCCGATTGACTTGTAATTAGTGTGAAATCAATATACAAGGCAAGATTTAGTAGAACAAGTTGTTTTCGTGTCCGTTTATTGTTATTCCACACCTTAAATGGATTAGAACACCTCCGATAGACTCGTTTGGGTCAGCACGCGATCCTACAATTGGTATCAGAGCTCAGGTCGAGGAGTTCTGCTTATATCAGCTTGTTATCATCTCTATTTCTAGCTTCTACACCTTCTTTCATCATTTCGGGAAGTTTTCACGGTTGGATTTGGACGAAAATTTCACAGATTGTTTGAAATAGGATAATGACAAACCCTTGAAAGTTTGAGACTGAAATTCGAAGTATAAGTGGATCAAATTGGTGTACGAAGTGATTTCGCTCCAAGGGACTATCTTAGGGTTGATTTCGCTCCAAGAGACACTCATTATCTTTGATTTCGCTCCAAGAGACACTCATTATCTTTGATTTCGCTCCAAGAAACACTCATTATCTTTGATTTCGCTCCAAGAGACACTCATTATCTTTGATTTCGCTCCAAGAGACACTCATTATCTCTGATTTCGCTCCAAGGGTTCATCTTAGACCTAATTTCGCTCCAAGGGACCATCTTAGATCTGATTCCGCTCCAAGTGCAAGTTTCTGATTCCACTCCAAAGTGCAAGTTTCTGATTCCACTCCAAAGTACAAGTTTCTGATTCCACTCCAAAGTGCAAGTCTCTGATTCCACTCCAAACTGAAATTTTCTAATTCCACTCCAAATTGCATTTTTCGACGAAAGCTAGTTTGAGAAATTTTACGTTATCTAATCATGGCCGAAGAGTTTTACAACGCGTTTGCCACACCAGTCGCTCCGGTTACAGCTGTTGAAGCATTGTACAATGAAAATGAGACGGGAACTCATCAGAAACCGCCAAAACTTATGTACATTGAGGATTTTAAAGGATGGCAGAATCGATTTGAGAACTGGGTGCAAGCCTACAAATTTGATGCATGGTGTTCGTTGGAGAAAGACTATGAAAAACTGAAAAATGAACGTGGGCTTGTAAAGGATTTTTGTGACTTTTCGGAAGCTGACAAATTGAAGTATACTAGTGAGAAAATGATGATCAGTATTCTTCAACAGGCAATCAAAGAAGATATATTTGTTTTGCTTCAACACGACAATACAGCTAAGTCAATTTGGGAAGCATTGATTCAGAAATTCAAAGGAAGCGCGGATATGATTAAAAACAGAAAGGCATTGCTGAAGAAATCATTCGATATGTTTGTAGCTTTTGATTACGAATCAACGAAACAGACAATTGACAGATACTGTCATCTTGTCTTGGAAATGGGGAGATTAGATATAAAGAAGGATGATGAGGAATGGGTGGATAAACTTGCTGAGGCATTACCACAACAGAAATGGGGAATTTATTTGTTGATTATCAAACACATGAGAAAATCAGAGAATATGAGTCTAGCAAAGTTTATTCAAAAGATTGAAGAGCATGAGTTGGATATTCAGAAAATGGCTATTATGACAAATCCAAACGCCAAACAAGATGTTAGTTTGTACTACCGGGGAAACAAATTTGAGACTACTCCCAGTCCAAGCCCAAAGATTCAAACTGGTTACAGTGCTGATGGTTCTTCTAGTCCAAATGTTAGTACAACAACTCAAAGTGTTGGTTATTCATCATCGTTCTCAAGTTTTGATCCAAACAGCAAAACATCAAGTCCTCAACAACAGAATTCAACAAATCTTCAATGCAACGTAACTTTGAACATTCAGAATGATCAGAATTTGTCTCCAGAAGTTGCCAAGCAGCACATGGCATCACTGGTTACTATGTTAGAATCTTACGAAAGTTTGATCAATGGGAAGATTGGTAATCCGATGCTTACCAAAGAAGATTACGACCAAATTGATGCTGAAGAACTTGAAGTGATGGATATCAAATGGTGCTTAGCAAGTGCTTGGAGGAGAGCTGAAAAGTTTCAAGAGATTACTGGTAGAGATGAATTACGAGGAATGGCTACATCTTCATTGGGATTTGATAAATCAAAAGTTACCTGTTTCCGTTGCAAAGGAAAATGACACTTTAAACGAGAGTGTAAAAACCAAGTAGCAACCGAGAATCAAGAAAAGAACAACTATTATCAGAAATCAATTTTTCATCAGACTGCTCAACAACCAAAAATTGTTCATGCTCATGCTATTGAAGAAGGAAAGAAGAAAGCTTTACTTATTCATCAAGATGACGAAAAAGTTGCCGAGGGATTTAGTTGGGATAAATACATTCCATCAGAATCAGGCTTTGTTGCTCGAATTCTAGGTGAAGATGAGGTTAATCAGAAAAGAATCCCAATTTTTTCAGATCTTGGAAGTGATGTGGATATCGATGATGAGGAAGAACATCTCAACAGAGCCAGAAAAGGCATTGATCCTACTAGTTTTAATTTGTTTTTTGCAGATAAAATGGAGATGCTGTATCAGAAGAAGATGGCAAGATTGAGGAAAGAGCTGGAAGCAACAAAAATGCAAGCTGATGAAAAGACAAAGACAGAAGCTGGAGAAGCAAATATTGAACCAGTGACTGAGAAAGTAGTTGAGAAAATCGTTGAAGTGGAGAAAGTGGTGGAAAAACTTGTTGAAATTGAAAAAATAGTTGAAGTTGAAAAACTGGTAGAAGTTGAGAAAATTATTGAAATAGAGAAACTCGTTGAAGTTGAAAAGACTGTCGAGGTTGAAAAGATAGTTGAAAAAATGGTTGAAGTTGAAAAACCATGTGTGAAGTGTTCAGAGTCTTGCAAAGCTTGTGAGGAAAAAGATAAGAAGATTGCTGAATTAGAAAAGATTAAAGAAGACTTACTGTCTGATGTGAAGTACATTAAAGAATCATATGATGTGCAAAACAGAACAGTTGACAGTTTGAAGAAAACAAATTCAGAGATTGAAAAAGCAATGGATAAAATGAGTACAACATTGATGACAAAGCAGAGTGTCATAAATGATTACATCGAAGACTGTGCTAATCTGAAAAAAGAAGTGGAACTTGAAAAGATCGAAAGTGAAAGGATTAAACGATTACTGTTGAGTTATACTACATGTGATTATCTGATTGATCGTGTTTATCCTACTGTTGCAGGTTTGAAAGCATTCAAGGAGAAGAAGACTGAAGATACTGATACTGGTAAGAAACCATGTGTTAAGTATAACAGATGTCCGCCCCCGATCCATGAAACTTATTCTCCCAGAAAGCCAAATGAGGAACGTGTAGACAAGGCTCTAAACATCAAGTTAAAGTCTGAAATCATTGATGAATTACCAGACAATATTGATGTTACATTCACAGCGTCTGACACTGATCATGAGTCTGAGTTAGTAAAGAAAGTTGTCGATCAGGTGTTGGATACGGATGAGGAGTCAAAACCGGAGTCTGAGTCTGATAGTCCGAGTTCGTCAGAAAAGAGTCCGAGTTCACCGGTTAATAGGGTTTACAATAAAGAATTCTTGTTATCAAAATCTAATTTGAATGACGAATCAATCAAAGTTGCTTATACATTGAATGATTCAGACAAATTATATTCTGATGAGGAATTTCCAATAAGAAGTGTCAAAACTGAAATGATCAAACAGGTTTTCAAATTAACAGAAATTAATATTTCTGAAATAAAAGATTTAAATCTTGCTGAAAAACCTAAAAAGTACACTTCAAGAGTTCAACAGAGATTGAACAAGAAAAAGGGTTACAGTTCTGGTTCAGGTTATCGAAAGAAACAGAACCATAACCGTAATTACAAGAAGAATGGATTAGGTTTCATTTCCCCAGAAAATTATAAAAATCAGAAAACTTATAAACCAGAAACAAAATTTGTTTCAGGAGGAAGTTCAGAGGATGAACAGAAGAAACCGTTCTGGAAGCAGTCGAATCAAGAATTTCTTGCTGAAGTAAAGAAGAATGTTAGAAGGTTTGCTGAAAGAGTTGACAGAAGAACCTGTTTCAAATGCCAAGAAGTTGGACATATAGCTTGGAATTTCCCCAAGACCAACTACCAAAAACATGAAGTTTCTTCTAACTCTGTTTTGAGAAAGACTTGTGTTGATCAGAAAGAACAACCTGTAAAAATTGTTAAAAAGTTTGAAAATTCTACTTCTGAGGAAGGAGAAAGTTCAAAACGGTTTTACAAAAGACGAGGTGATTTGAGTAAACAAAAGTGGGTGGTTAAATCTGAGGGTAATTCTGACAATGAATCTGATTCCATAAAATCAGAGGAGTCATCTGTTGAGAAAAAGGTTGTTAATTCCGTTCCAGAAGTGAACGATGAGAATTTTCCTCCATTGTCAAAAGAAAATTTAATGAAGAAAGTGGGAAAGGTAATGATCTCAAATCAATTCTTCGCTGATGAGGGAGAATTTGATGTTGAGAAGGCTTTCAACGGTAAAGTCAAGCATATTTTTGGTAAGATGGTAGACAGGAAGGTAAAGGATGCTAAAGAGTTTTACAAATCAAAGTGTTGGTGGGATAGATGTGTTCCAAAATCACCCAAGGCTGGTGAGGCTTGGGTGGACGTAATGTTCGAGTAAAAACCGGACTTGCCGGAGCTCCCAGGTTGGTAAGAGTGGAGCAGGTATCGGCATCTTTCTTAGCAAATGATCCTACATGTGGTACAGTTGATAAAGTAGAGGTGGTATATTTAAATTGTTATATTTCGATTTACAAGTGATTATGGTTGATGAAATGAACCTGTAAGTGGTTGAAAGAGGTTTTCATTGACAAGTGGTTAATCAAGGTCATTAAGTTGAACTTGATTGGACCATACTTACAAATGATTGTTTGGAAAACAACATGATGAACCCCTAACTTTACAAGTGGTAAAATCAACAAAACTAATTTTCCGGAAAAACCATTTGATTAATACAAACTTAAGTGTTTTGAAATCACAATGAGAAAATAGTTTGTTGTGAGGGGGAGTTCTGATTGTTTATGCCAAGTGGATGGCGATTTGAAGTGATTTGATATCAGTTGTCGTTTTATTGTATAGTTTGTTTTCAAATTTCCTAAAATGTGTTTGCATTTTAGGGGGAGTAAAATTTTTCAGAAAATCCAAAAACATTTGAAAATTTGAAAAAGACAAAAACATGATAAAATGAAAATGAGTTTCGTTGTATAAAAGAGGAAATGATAGTACATCAGTGGACTATCACAACATGCTAAAGAAATGGAAAGTTAAATAGTGATAAACGGTCTCACTGATGATGTGTCTGTAGGTTTTTGCACATTTAGTAGATTGTGACGAGATATAAACCTAAATTTCAAACTTGCTTGTTCTGTGGGTTAACACAAACTTGGATATATAGGTAACCCCTGAAATCTTGTTTGAAAGGTCCCTTATTCTGAGATACTAGGTCTTTATGCTCAGTGATATCTGGGGTATTATCTCGGGACTTCTGCTGAAAGAAATTTCTGACCTAGTCCCCGGATAATGCTTTCTGCAAATGCTTGAAATATAGCATCGCCCTCAGCAAGCTGATGAAACAATAAAATTGATAGTCGCTGCTGTTGTAATGCAAAAGATCCTCTAAAGGGGACCCACCAAAAGTCGAAGCCGTCATCTCTCTGCGTATCGAAAGATCGACCTGAGCTCTCACGGCCCTCGCACTATAATTTATTCCCTTACAGATATCATCTGTGGTATACTCACCTGTAAGACTGAATATTGGGATCTGGATACGGGAGTATATTCAAGTAGTGGGACACACGAATAAGTTCAAGAGCTTAAAACATTAACCTCGTATCTCAGATCAATTGAACTTTGTGTGAAAATTTAAGTGGATCAATATACTGACAATCTAAGTGAATCGTTTAGAACTTAAAATGTTTATAGCTTAACGGTGTTGGTGATTTGTCTCAAAAACTGATATGATCCTCTTACACAAACTCACAAAAATATTGTATGAAAATATTTCTTTACTGCATTTCATTTCTGTTTTTTTTAAATCCAAAAAGATTTTCAGTGTGTTTTAGCATAAATTTTGAAAAATTCTAAAAGATTTTCGACGACTGATTTTGAAGAGCTGATTTTCAAAATTCTGAGTGCTAAACATGATGAACAGGTTTGGGAGAATTTGATTGAAAAGTTTTTCAGAGATAAAGAAATTTGTTAAATGATCATAGTTAATATTTGATTGTATATTGATTGGAGAAGAGTTAGTGTTGGTGCATGAAATTTGATATACTGTTATATTTTTTTTTTAATCTTATGTTTTGGGTAGAGGATGTGCAGGAAGTCCTGAGATGGGTGAGAGCAAGGTTCCGATACCTGAGGACTCTAAAAGTTTGGAGAACAATGTTACAATCCTGATGTTGTGAAAGTCAGACAAAGATCCCAGCACAAGTTGAAGGGGAGTCTGTTAGAAAGAGAGAGTCTAAAGAAGCAAGAGATAGATAGAGATTCTGGTTGCCCGAAGACTGATCAAGACTGAAGATGCGAAGACTCGACACTTAAAGACTCGTCAACATCTGAGGGGGAGTCTGTTGGTGCACTACATCTGTCGACTTCGTCTTGTATCGAGTCTAGATCTTAGATTGTTAGATTAGGGCAGATTGTACGAGATTTACCGAGAAAGTTAATTCCACATATATGGACATGTCCGTATGAGTGGAATCACTCATGTACGTATGAGTGGAATCACTCTTGTACGTATGAGTGGAATCACTCATGTACGTATAAGTGGAATCACTCATGTCCGTATGAGTGGAATCACTCATGTTCGTATGAGTGGAATCACCTATGTCCGTATGTGGGGAATCAGGTTTTTAGGTTTTTAGATGTGATTTCGCTCCAAAGGACATGTGATTTCGCTTTTATGGACACCATGTCCATATGAGCGAAATCACCCTCACTATATATAGTCTTCATGAGCGAAATCATTTGTAGTCTTCTTGTTTCCGGTAACGAACTGCTGCCGAAGGGCCGATTGACTTGTAATCAGTGTGAAATCAATATACAAGGCAAGATTTAGTAGAACAAGCTGTTTTCGTGTCCGTTTATTGTTATTCCGCACCTTAAATGGATTAGAACACCTCCGATAGACTCGTTTGGGTCAGCACGCGATCCTACATGTCGCAATACAATACTTTTCAAAAACAAGGTTTTTAATTATGTATTGCAATATGAAAACTAGCCATGAATCCGACACTCAAACAAAACCTATGTACTCGCCGGCATTTTTATGCTGACGTATTTTCACATGTGTTTCAGGTACAATAGTTGATGATGCTTGATGATGATATTTGTGTACTCTCACATGGGATTGGACGAGGCCTTAGTGACTTAATAACAAAGAAAGACTATTTGTACATGTTTTGTTTCTAATTCCAATGTAATGTAATACATTTAATTCAATAAAACAAAACTGTTTAATCCATGGTTGTGAAACAATGATTCTGTTACAACACTCCCCGACGTTTCCGCCACGTTTTGTTGTTTTACGTGGTTAGGGTGTGACAGTACAAATAACTAACAATGGCAGATGCAAGGCCTCTAGGACTCTAGAAGCACCATCTATGGGTTGGTCTCAATATCTATCATGAGCAAGTGTAATATATAGGGTGTGGTTTAGAAGTACGAGTAAGAAATATTGTCGTTTAAAAAAAAGAAGGCATCGAATCAGTGGTCAAAAGTATTAAAGGTGCTACTTGTCTACTAGAACAACCCAAAATAGTTGTCAAGAGTTGTAGTCATTTTTATTTAAAAATCCAATTTTTGGTTAAATTAATTCACGAATCTAGTTAAAAACACTATGCAAGAAAAATCAAAGTTTATATGAAGGTTTACATATGTGAACAGGGCCAGCTCAACCATTTTGGTGGTCTAAAGCAAATTCAACAACTCGACGCCATTTTCTGAAAAATAACACTATTTGAGAAAAAAAAACCCTCTTTAACCCGGGCTTGAGACCAGCAAAATAAACTAAAAGGTTTATTGTTGGCGAAGTTAACTTAATTTTTTTTTTGTATTTTTATATATTTTTTCTATGTGTAAAGATAAGTTCAGCCCAACCCAAATATCATATATAATTTTTTTTTTAAGTTGGAGGCCCTATTGATTTGGATGCCTAAAACCCAGGCCTCAAAATACTTGGGCTTTGGCCGGCCCTGTCTGTGAAGTACTAGACTATTAAATTAGAAACTATACAAAATGAAGTAACAAATTCATAAAGAAAATGCATCCAAAGAATCCTCAAAGCACACCAAAAACAAAAATATTAATACAACAATATACAACAATTTACAAGCTAGTAAACTAGGAAAGAGTACAATTTATGAGAAGCAAGGACTTGACCAACATACTCTCTGGATGCTAATTGTCACACCCCAACCAATGGCGGAAACATCGGGATGAGACGAAGTGTGAAGATTGCAAGAGACTTCATAACCCTTATGTGACGATAATTAAATACTTCTCATTTCATTTCATAACCTCAAATTGTCAACATTACATAAACCCAAATAACAACAAGTTCAAAAGAAATACATAACAACATAAGCAAAATTGATACAACATTTAAACCTAAACGTCTATATGTGTATCTAGGCATCAACGCTACTTCGTTTCATATCATCATCATCAACCTGTAACATGTTAAAATAAAGTTCAATGCAAAAGCAAAGGCGAGTACAAAAGGTTTAAATAGTATAGCATAAGTATAAAGCATTTTACTCGAATCCACATGGCAATTTGTATACAAGGTAACTAGCATGCATAACATTACGTCTAAACCCAAAGTGTCCACTAGTATTTAGCATCCCTCGCCACAAAAGTGACGAGACCGTATAGTATATTGACTTAACAAACCCCCGTCGGGTGGTGTGCTACTCCTATAGCGCTATAATTGTTAAGCGAGGGTATAACATAGTATAAAGCATGTATTATCAAGCATAACAAGTAGCATGTATAACGGATTGAGTTCGCAAAGCATGTTAAGTGTGTGTGTATGTGTAATTTTCGTATGGTAACATGTTACAACCCAAAAGTGGTTTTAAAGAGTAAATGGGTCGAGTGTACTCACAATGGCTGCGTAAAGAGATTTCTTGGAAATAACGCACGAGTAAGGATGGAGGAATCCACAAAGTAGCAAATCACCCTAAAATAAAATGACCAAAATACTAAACGAGTGGAACGATGAAAACGAGACTAGTGATTCATGCTCTTAGATTTGGGGACTTTTTGTAATGAATATTATTTTGGTTAAAACTCATTTAATTTTCGTATGATTAACTTTTTAGTAAAATTACATTTTCTATTTAATAGTGATAGTTACCATCATTTAAATTGCCAAAGACTTTGACGATAGTTCAACTAAAAATATCTATTTTATAAAATAAAGTTTACAGATCCATTTATATAAAAGAAGTTATAATCTGATTGTTCGTTTTGTAGGAGAAATTTGTTAAATATGATTTCATGGCCCAACATATTTTCTAGTGTGAGAACCATCTCTAGTATTTGTACAATTATGAGACTAATTAACTTAGAAAAAAGAGTAAACTGCCATTTTGGTCCCTGAGGTTTGGCCAGTTTTGCCACTTTAGTCCAAATCTCAAACTTATTACATCCAGGGCCCTGTGGTTTGCATTTTGTTGCCATTTTGGTCCAAAAGTGAAATTTGACTAGAATTCTCAATTTCAACCCCCCTGTTTTGTCCTTATCTCCAGGGGTATTTTTGTCATTTTGGTTTTATTGTAAATGATTATTAATCCAAACACCCCCTAAACTGATTATAAATCCCAAACACCCCATAAACTCTACTCTGATTATAAATCCCAAACACCACCTCTTTATCTTCAAACCCAGATTATAAATCCCAAACACTGTTAATCGATTACTCTCTCCTCCTGCCGCCACAAACCACCATCACCGTCTGCCGCGACACGACACCCCCTAAACTCCGATTACTCTCCTCCGATTGAATCTGATAACACCACCTATCTCTCTCCGACAACAACAAATCAAACTTCATCATCAAGAACATCATCTTCAGAATACAGACAACAACAAATCAAAGTTCATCATCAAGAACATCATCTTCAACAACAAATCAAGAACATCATCTTCAACAACAAATCAAGAACATCATCTTCAAAATACAGACAACAACCATCAAACTTCATCATCAAGAACATCATCTTCAAGAAAAGGCATCTTCTTCCCCAAATTCACCACCGCCACAAGCACCACCACCACCGCCACCTCCTCCCCCTTCTTACCACCGCCACCATCAACACCCACCCTACCGCCACTACATTGTTCACCGCCACCCACCGCCTCTGCACTCTCAAAACCCCCTCTGTCTCTCTCTTCTCTCTCTACCCTGTTTCAAACAACCCTCAAAAACCCCCAAATGACCCCCAAAATCAACCCACCACTACCTCTCCTCCGCCATCGCCATCACCGTCCTCCGATTTCGAGCGTTTGAGCTTCGATTTACCATGTGTTTTCGAGCGTTGCGGTATTTTAGAGAGATAACAGAGTTGGCTGCGGTGGGATGGTGGTGGGGATGAAGATGATGGCGGCGGTGGGATGGTGGTGGCGGTGGGATGTTGGTGGGGATGAAGATGTATGTTGAGAGAGAGAGAGAGATGTCTGAGATGAGGGTCTGAGATGAGGTTGAAGATGATGATGATCAAGGGTTTTATTATAAATGGGTTATAATAAAGAGATAATAAATCTAAAATGACCAAAATGCCCCTGAGGGTAAAGACAAAATAGCAGGTCATTAATGGGAAATCTGGTCAAATTTGAATTTTGGACTAAAATGGCAACAAAATGCAAACCACAGGGCCCTGGATGTAATAAGTTTGAGATTTGGACTAAAGTGGCAAAACTGGCCAAACCACAGGGACCAAAATGGCAGTTTACTCTAGAAAAAAAAAACGTATAAGTAACTCTAAACAGATCCATGTTAAAGTTAATATGACAAATGAATTTAAGAGAACAATTTAACAAACATTTTATTTAACAAAACATATATTGGTTTCTTTGTCATTTAACCAAATTAACAACCCTGTCTGTGTGTGTATATATACACTAGGTTATTACCCGGGTGGCAACCCGGGTAGGAAAATTTAAATTAGATTAATCATAAGTGTATAAAAAATAATGCAAATAAAGTCACATTACATAAATTAGTAACAAAGTGGATTGTATCATTAGGTATTATGTATGAAGTTTCCTTTATAAACCGTGTACAAAAACATCAACAAAAAGACAAATAATGTTACATTTACAATTTGATAAAACTAACGTGAGCTCAGTCCGATTATCACTCGCTGTCAACTTGGTTTGACATATTGTAAGTATGAAAGTGTTGTAAAGTGGTAAAAAAGATAATGTTTGGGGTGGCATACTTCTTTGTTACACCATTTGTTGTGGTTTCAAGAATGATGAGTCTTAAAAAAATAGCCAGACCTGCACAAAATATATATACTGATTGACAAATTCAAAAGTTCACTCACATATAATGTTTATTCACATAGGAGTATTTTTTTAATCTTATTTGGGCCCAAATGTGTTTTCTTTGTTCAACGAACTTGCCATTGCATACCTACAGACATAACTAAAGAGAAGCCAAGTATTCTTTTACCCGTTGCGTATGTGGTGACGTAAAAACTTAAGTAATTTGATTGCGATTTGTATTATTACAACGATATCCAAAATTAAAATTGGTGTAGAAAATAACGTAAAATTTTATTCTTTTAGGCCTACAAAAGATAACTATGAACGTTTTGTTAATGACTTGATATGATGCGCAAATGGCACTAATAATCTACTCAGGTGCATTTCCTGAACCAAAAAAAAAGTTGAAGAAAAAGGAAAAAACATCATAAAAATATCAATAGGTGGGTAGTTTAATTTTTTAGTTAATAAACATGTATTTTTATTAAATTGTAACATTATATGTGCATTTAACAATTCGTAGAAAATTTGCAAATTTATATAAATGATACATTTTAACAGACTAACTAACTAACACAATTGCATCAACATGAGGATCTAATATCTAAAAGCAAAATAATTTTTTCATCTACTCATGATGGGTAGTTATAAAAATGGCATAATTTAATAAACTTACCTTCTTAAGTGGATCAGCAAGTTTCTCTTGATCCAAAACCAAATCATCAGGTATGTACATTCCCCATGTGGTAGGTTGTTTCTCTTCTGTTGGAGCAATTACATGTGATGATACAAAATCATGTTATTACCAAGTAAAATCATGAAACGTGAACAAATAACAGAAAAAGGTGAGACATGCAAGGCAAGAGGTAGAGGTCAAACCATCAGTGGCCCATTTACGGGAAATATTAACCTTTATAAGGTCTTCTAGTGCCTCAACAACCTCGATTCCAGTAACTATCTTCAATCCTACAAAAAGACCAATCATCAAATTAGTAAGCTGAAGTCAAAAGAAACCAAAAATCAATATGCACAAAAAGTAATTATAACAAAATTAATCAAACTATTTAACAAAACGACTATAGGGCTTTTATGCATTTGAATACCAGTTGAGGCCATTCGTAAAAGATAAAGCATAACCAAGATCTCTCGACACATTTATAAGTAGACTGGTCTAAAATCTAAACATGCCAATCTCTTCAAGAAGGCCTTCCAGCTTAGATGTAAGATCAAGTTCCACCTCAAGCTCATATGCCTTTTTAATAGTTTCATAATTAGTATAATTTGTTGTTCCAACAATGACTCTCCTACTCATTGTGAAAAATGAGAATAATTTGTGTACTCATTGGGCATTTAATCGAACACTTGGTGCTCGTGTAACAAAATGGCAAAAATTGCACAAATCGTTCGTGTAATCGAAGTTGTAGTCAATCAAAACAGTTGATGCCCATCATAAACGTAAAAAACAATAATCAAACATGGGTTTTTAGAGCATGAATTCATTATATCGAACCCGCTAAAGTTATACATATAAAAACATAATATAACTGAAAGGGTTTGAAACAGTTGATCAAGAAACAACAAAAACTCACATAACTCAAAAAATGAAGCTTACCGGAGCATGTGTCAAAAATCTTTACTCAAAGTCACAAACTTTACTGTCGTTGTAGAAAACCAAATAATCTCCTGAAAGGTAGATTTATAAACTAATCAAAAAATGGTTTTTAAGTAGTCACTACTGCAAACAATCACTCATTCTACCCTTCCCCATAATTTTTCATTTTTCAAAATACATGTAAACAATAAACACTAAATATTAAACAATCACTTATTTGATCCTACCCCAGAATTTTTCTCAGTTCCAAATTTAAAAGTAACCAAAACAAAATCAAATTGTGTGCGCTTCAACAAAACTTTCTAAGCACGAATTACATAACATAAAAACAACTTAATGATGGAATAATATAGTGATTCTACCTGCAATTTGAGAGAAAGGAAACAATAAAATTCAATGGCAACTGGTCGCAAACTTCGGGCGTACCTTACAGTACCTACCACATAGCATAAAACATTTGAAATTAATTGGTAATTAGATTCCACATACGTAATTTGAATTAGAAAAAAACACTTGATAATCAATAACAATTGAATAAACACTCAAATGGATGAACAAAATCAATCAACAATGATGAGCAATACAAACTTCGGGAGTACCTTACAGTACCTACCACCGTTTATTTTTTAAGTGATATGGTAGATAAAGATTCGACAGAGTTCGCCCATGGCGTTTAGGGTTTTCTTTTGCTGTGAAAATGGAAAGGGAAAGGAGGATTTTAAAAAGATGACATGAAATTTAAGAAAACAAAACCAAAACACCAAAATTCATCCAGATTCAAAAGTATCTTTTTCCTCATCTTTTATTCAACCTAACACCACCACCGCCTTCCAAAACAAGTGCCACTTGAAAGCCTCCACCATTTACAGCCATTTCAATTCAAACAAAGAACATACCATGCAAAATTCTATAGAATGAAGAAACGGTTCATCAAATTTAACTTATCTCCGCCGCTGTCCACATATCTATGGCTTGAACAAATAGATTCGTTTTTCATTTCTGTAGTGATTGATCAACATCTAATTGATCCTTAACCAGTGGTGAAGATGGCGATGATTGATCTAGAAGAAAAAGGAAAAGGAGGCTAGGGTTTAGAATGGGGATTACCTGGAAGTGAATAACCTTGATTTTGGAATCCTTTGTTAAGCCATTCACACAAGCGATTCAGAGAGAATGAGATGCAGGTAGAAGAAGAAGAAGCGTATGATAGTTCAGGATTTCAGGAAAGCGTATGGTAGAAGTTTCAAGCCAAAGGAAGAGGGAGGCTAGGGTTTCGTGTGAAGCAGTGAAGGAAAAGAATGAGCGACAAGAATTTAGGTTTTTTAGATGACTTATATACCCGGGTCATAACACGGGTCAGATCACATTAAAACGGGGATCCGCGTTCAATTTTAATACCCATCCAGTTTCCCGCCAAAACCAAATCTAAGAAGCCCTAATATTGCGACACGTGTCCCAAATTTTTTTTGTTTATTATATATAATAGATTGTGACTTCAACTGTCATCTTAAAATTACCTATCTTTCCATCCAGTTGTCCTTACAATGTATTTTATTATAAATATATATAAATAAATTTGTGTTGGAATTATGAAAATAGAAGGTTCATCTTCTCTCTTTTTTTTTTTAAAAAGAAACCTACGAACAGTAGGTGATTCCTAAATACAAGAGGAAAGTTCATCTTTTGAGGTTATAGTTATGAAAAAAAAAAGAGATTAACAACAGAGAAGGTATACCGAGTACGAGATGGTTGAGTTCCCCGTTTACGAACTTCGGGCGCTGTTCATCCGCCATTCATATCCACTACTGCCGCCGCTAACGGCGGCTCTGTTGTCGGAGAAAATCGTCGGAACGCCGGAAAAACGCCCAGCTCTTGCCTTCGCCGACTCTGCTGGTTCATCGTCGGCCGGAGCTCGGCCGGCTCTCCTGGTTGTGTGCCTTAGAAGAGACTAGAGGAAAGAAGGAGGGGTTGTTTGGCCGTGTATTTGTGTTAGTATATAATACTAATGTTAGTTAATTTATTAATTTTATATATATATATATATATATATATATATATATATATATATTAATGTTTAATTTATAAAACATGAAATTAAATAAGTATAGGTTGTGTATCGTGAACGTAGAATCAAGTGCTTGTATGTATAGGATATCTAGAATATCGAATTGATCGCAAGTTATGCATGAGTTTACAAGGGTACGAGTATGTATCAAATGTAAACAAGGATTAAATGTTTAAGCATGTAAAAAAAACAAACGGGGTATAATCCGTATGAAGTAACTAGTTTTATTACGATCAAAGCCTCAGATTTACAATGATACTAAAAGAAAAACGATTACAAAGGAAACGAGTTTCTGAAAATAGAAACGATACAATCTTTCTAAAAAACGGAAAGCTACGAAAAGCGAGGCGTTACAGTCTACCCTCCTTTAGGAAATTTCGTCCCGAAATTTATTCGAGAGGAAGACCTTGTAAAAATGCATTTTAAAATGATTAACTAAAGTCGGGATTTTGAAGTTTTGGGGTGTTTTGAAAATAGGTGAAACTTTGAGGGATGAAAGGATAGGTTTGTAAAAGAGTTCGTTTGTTTGAAATAGCTGAGGCATTAAGCATAAGTGAAACTTGTATGTGTGTGCGTAGACAAGCGAGTTTTAGGCAAGTTTGTGTTACCATATGAAGAGATATTTAAAAACATGGCATCAAGACAGTGTGACTTTTGTATAACAACGGTAGGCATTTTAACGAAAAGGGTGGCCACACTATAGATTGTAAGAAGAATTTTGTTGATTTCAAAGGGGAATAATAAATCACTTGTTTGTAAGAAATTATTTATTGATGAGTAACGAGAACGTTAGGTATTTTAAGTAAAATGATTTTGAAGGTAACGGCCAATTAAGTATGCTTGCCCATAAATAGAGAATAGAATGATAGTTTTAAACAAGAAAGTACTTTAGACTTCGAATGTGTAAACGGATTTGTTCGTAACGAGGCTGGTATGAAGGACAACAGATATCAGAGAATAACGGGGGTAGGAGAGGGAATGATTGGTCTACTAAACGAATGTAAGTATGAGAAGGGTAAGTGTATTGGGCGAACGAAAGCAATGCGTTAAGGATGAAGTCTCGTCATGAATAATCGGATATCGCACGCTTAGCAATGCTTTTGTGAGTTGTTAAGGTTTTGTATCAGGTCTAAAAGGTCTGCAAAACACCGAATTTCTCATGGCATGTTTTACGAAAGTTTGGTAACATGGTGAAAACACTTATATATAGGAAGTACCAGCGGCGTATCCACCATGTTTTGACCATGTTACGTTCGTTTCGTTATTCGTGTCATGTTACGTTCTGTGTCTTACCATACACCATAGCACTCTCTATGATTCTCATGCGCCTACCACTATAATCCCGTGTGCACCCGCGATTATACTGATCGTCGCATGATCCGCATATCTTATACTAGTTGTGTATGAATCAGGGTATACATGAATTTGAAAATAAAAATGTATACGTATAAGAATGTAGTATATAAGCAAGTCCATGCTTAAGTATGTATGGGACCCACGTAAGCGAATCCCTCGGATTCCGCTCACGTACGGGCACGAATGTATGAATCATGAGTATGAATGTAAGCATGCGTATGAATATATATAATAGTATAAGTATGAATAAGTATGTTGGTATGAACATGAAACGTATGTGTATGAACATGAAAAAGTGAGTCAGTATGAATGTAAGTAGGGATAAGTAATGACAATTGTGTGTATGAAATAAATCGAATTCAACGAATTTGAGCGTGTAAAATGATCAGGAAGTTGTGGGTATGTAAAACGAATGACACGTGAAGTTGTCGTGTTATATTGACTAAAAGGTGTAGGATGGTATGCGTGTGTAGTTGTTTAAGCGAAACATTGAGTTTATTGAATCAAAATTGATTGAGTTTGACTAGTAATGTAGATCCTAGCATGTAAATGTAAAAAGAATATAAGGTACTTATTGGTTAAACATAACGTGTTTTGTAAGGAATGGAAATGCTACTTTTGTTTTAAAAGAAGATTTACGTAAGTTGAAAATTGTCGGTCCCCATGAAGTCTTCTTGCCCACGTTTTTAGAAATTTGAATGCCGTATTGGGCGGTGTATAAAAGTTCGTTGTAAATAAGAAGTTCGTATTATTCCAAGTGATCTTGCATTAAAATATGAAATTTGAAATTTAGAGGTTCTTGGGAAAACGTTGATTCTTAAAAGAAGTGTAGCAATGAAAATGATTTGTTGGTTTTGAAAAGAGTTTGTGGTAAAACGATCTTATAATATATATATAAGATCTTATCAATATATGAGAAAGTTGGTTTGATTTACGACTGAGAATGAAATTCTTTAGTATAATGTTGTAATGTGAGCGCGTTTTAGTGATTAAGTTAAATATGAAGTTCATGGGCAAGAGATGCATTGGACCGATTAAGTTGATAGGTAGCATTTCGCAAGATTTTAAAATTCGGGTGATAAAACGTTTTAAGGCATGATTGGGAATTTTCGTGTATATCATTTACGTGAACTAGGTTATGAGATAAAGAATACGTTTGATAAATAATAAATTTTGAAATTCGTATAAGTAGGGATTTTGACGAATGATAAACGATTTAGGTGTAAAATATGATCGTGTTGTATGATGAGGTCTCTTTTGAAAGAAAATTTTGGTAACGATCACCTAGGTAAGGGAATCACCCCTAACTCATCGGTGAGGTCGTTTTAAGAAAAGAAGGAGTGGAGCTAATCGTCAAGGTAAGGAAATCACTCCTATCTCGATGACATGTCTCCATTTTGGTGTTACAAAGAATGTAAACAAAATTGAGCGACGTTTTGAAATCATGCATATGTATAAATGTATGAAAAGATCAAGTATGATGTGTGTGAGAAAAAAATGATCTCGAAAATAAATTTAAATTTGAAACGAGAGAATTGTATCATATAAAAGTAATGATGGTAAAGCGTAGGCTTGATTAAAGACTTGGATTGTTCCAAAACGGAACTTTGACTAAACCAAAGTGGTCGAAAATTCCTTTGAATTTGGGAAACATGTTTTGGCCTAATAGGTGGAATACTCTCGCCGATGTCTCGGTTAACGGTATTCACCCTTCCAGTTACTACATGTTCCAAATCAATCGGAAATTCGAGACTTGGCGGGATTTCTTTTGAAAAATCAAGGAGCGGAACTAATCGATAAGGTGCGGGTTTCACCCCTAACTTGACGATTTTGTGCCCTAAGTGTGGTTGGTACTCGTCGGGTCAAAATTTAATTTCAACACTTTGACGAGGGTCCACTAGAATTTGAAATGGAAATTCTCCATCAAGGTGAGGATTTCACTCGTAACTTGGTGGCGAACTTCGTGTAAAAAGAATAGATGGATTGAGAGTCGTTCACCAAATTGTGGGTTTCATGCCTATTTTGGTGAAGTCGGCTCGTTTGTGTATTACGAGTGGTTTCAATTTTAGTATAAACGAGTAAAATGTCTTAGGAAAAACGTATGTTCGAAATAATAATAAGTATGAGCACATAAAGCATTTCAAGAAATTAACACGTAAGAGACATTTCAAGAATAGCATGTAAAGATGTTTCATAAAAGTGGCATGTGAAGCAAGTATGGTCGAATTTGGTGCTTAACTATAGACTAGGTTAAAAGCATGGCAATTTTCCTAATTCCCTATAGTTATGGCTCTGAAACCAATCTGTCACACCCCAACCAATGGCGGAAACATCGGGATGAGACGAAGTGTGAAGATTGCAAGAGACTTCATAACCCTTATGTGATGATAATTAAATACTTCTCATTTCATTTCATAACCTCAAATTGTCAACATTACATAAAACCAAATAACAACAAGTTCAAAAGAAATACATAACAACATAAGCAAAATTGATACAACATTTAAACCTAAACGTCTATATGTTGTTGGTTCAGTTCTGTTTATACATGAGGGAAAACATGAAAACATACCTTTGATTGCATCAGCACAGGCTAGCAGAGAATCCAGATGGAGACGCAGCAATAAGGTTTGACATGATTGTCATCTTGGTCTGGTTCCTCCTTAGGGTGCTGACTGATGATGGGGACTTAGAAATCGAATAGGGGATTCGATTAGGAGAGGAGGTCGAATTATTGATGTTATGGCTAATGGGTTGTGTCTAATTGTGTAACTGGGTAACCCTTTAACCTCCACATAATTCTCCTTATATAAGCACCCAGGAGGAAACCTAATTAGTTAATAAGGGTAATATGGTCCATCAACAATTACCAACTAATTATTTAATAGGTTATTATATATTTTGATCTATATTATGTAAATGATTATAATGGCTATAGATTAAATATTAAACATAACATATTTAATCTTACATTCTCCCACTTAGCCGAGTAATCATTTACTATGAGTATTAGATAAGTCTGATCAGGAGTTAACACTCATTTTAGCCTTAAACAAGTACTATAGCAGAGAAATACAGCCGTTGAATCATTATGCGACTCAGGACCCCATTAATCATACTATAGCCTTAATTTAAAACCTAATCGTTATGATCAAAATACGCATAAGCCCTTTGTTTGATTTGTAACTATATTTGTCTATATGCCGTTATGCTAGCTTGACATATTCTTAGAGACATACAAAATCAAACTGATGAGGAAAATTAACTAATACTTAGTCATTCATAGTACGATATGCAGTTGCGCATGGCCATCAAATAATACCCGTCTCTGAGCTCTCTTAATAAGACTTATGGGTAATAGCCCTTCAGTTATAGGATCCTTAAGCATATCATGAATGTATTCGATACAAAACTTAGTTTCCTCAATTCGTTCATAAACGAATAATTAATTGCGTATCGAAATTTAATGCAGCACCTCTTGAACTGTTACTGTTCAAGGAGTTATGGTAGCTGACTTTATCACACTAATTCTTCAAAACATTAATTATATGGAGTTAATAAACTTATGAGTCCACTGATAAATTTCCAACAACATTTAGTGACTATATTATGTCGTTATAACTTAGGTTGTTAATATCAGTACATTATGACTCCTCCATGAGATATGCTTTGTCTGCTAACATAAGGATATACCCGAAATTACATTCTTGTCATCTTTGAATATCTCAAAGTTAGAGTAATAAACCGGTTTTAATTCTCACTTCTTCTTTAAATTGTAGCCTCTCGTTTCTTTAAAGATATTGTAAAACTCCATTAGATGCTTCACATTAATCTAGACATATCTAGTGTGTTGCAATGTGAGTAATATCTAAACGAGTATAGACTTGAACTTACATAAGGCTTCTAATTAATGAAGCGTAAATAAATAATCTCATTTATCCTATTATCCTCTAAGGAAAGCAATATTGTCTGTTACATACGACCCATTTAATGTTAAACTTATGGAACAAAACTAATATCCCATTGGGTCTATCTCAGTATGTTATGATATCAATCACGTAAGAGATATCTCTGAGATTTATTATATCAAAGTTTGTGTTAACGATGCTTTGACTTATGTAACATATACTTGTCAAAAGAATGTTATCTATGTAGACAAGTTTATCTTAGTTGCTCCCACTCATTTTGAGGTAGGTACATTTATCCACTTGATTCTTGATTAAAATAATTACGTTAGCTTTTCATCACATTATGATGTTTGCATTAACCCATACATGGATATTGTTGGCTTACAAATAAAGTGTTCTTTAACCTTCAGTTTGAAACTTTAGGTTGTTATCTAATGAACATGTAAACGTGTCAGCCATTTGTTATGGAAAATTGTTTATAATGTTCATCTAATGTAGCTTTAAACTATTATAAGCTACTAGAACAGTTGTGATCCTCAAAGAAATCTTTTGTTAGATATGTAATAAAGATTCTTTAATAATTTATCTCTTCCTGAGTACAACCTTTGACAATCAATCAAGCTTCTTCGTGTCTTAACGCTTATATTAGGATTTGGTTTAGTTATGAACACTCTTAGGTAATTCAATCAAATCCCAAACGTTATACGAACACATAAAATCAGTTTTACTAGAAAACTGTTTTATTCCATTCAGAAGATTGATTGACGCTAATGGCTTAATTAGAAGAGATAGGGATAGGATCAGTAAACATTTCCAAAATCCATTTCAACTTTAGTTAGGGAGGTTATGTAATCATCAAAGTTAGTAGGCTTTTAAACCTAGATGACCTCCTGAGTTGATTATTGGGTTTATTAGAAGTTTATTGGGTTTATTAGAAGTTTCAGTTTTATGGATTGGCTCTTGGTTAGGTTGCTATCATTTTCAGGATTCTAAGTCTATAAGAGTTGGTGCAGTATGGTGTACAAGAGGTGTAATCGGAGTTAAATTCAGAGTGAAATTTAATGACACTCTTCCCCCCGCCTCTTGTATCCTTTAAGTCATGATAAGGACTTTGACTGCTCCCACCGACCTTAGAAATCTTTAGGAACTCAGCATGCTTAGGGTCAATATGTAACGACCAACAAATTCTAATAGAGAAAACAAGTTAATGACGTTAGTCGTGATTTCTCTTGTTGAGGATTATGCTAGTTTTAGGTAAGAAATCTAAGTGTGCCCACAATTAAGCAACAATGAAACTTTTGTAAGAGTAGCATTAGATTTAATGAGACAAGTTTTTATAGAACAGTGTCGTGATGGAGCGGTGTCTTGTACAAGAGGTGTAAATTGAAGTAATGTAAAATTTTCACTCCCCCACCTCTTGCAACTATTGCAAGTTATTATTAAGACACTTAATGCTCCCACTGATCTTTAATATCTCTAGAAATGCTACAAGAGAAGTTTCAATGAGGTACGTGACGTGGGAACGTATCACATATACGTTAGACTTTATTTGATTTCTTTAATGTCCAGATATCATAAGAAACTTTAGGGACATATCTAATAGAAATCTTATTAAGTATATATATGAATATATGAATTGATTTCTTCTAAGACCGTCAGCCATATGCGACAAAATTTAGATACAAGTTGATAGTCTTTTAAATGATAAATGAATTATGTCTGAATATTCCATTTGGAATAAGCTCCACGAATGTCAATGAATGACTTATGATGGACCCATACTTATTCCTTAAGCCAAGTAATATTTAGGGCTTTAACGCCATGATTTAAAATCACTTAGAATGAGATTAGATAAAAAATCATCCTCATTAACCATGTCATGATTTCTCATGAATTTTGGTTATAATGGATGAAATTTATAAGTCTCATTTACCTTTTGTCAAATTCTCATTTATATGATGCCAAAAGTTGTGAAAATGTAAGGTATCATCTAGTTCCATCTTAGTAATGTTCCAATCCAGATATTTAGAACAAATAAGATGAGAGTTTAAGGTAAGTGTGACTTTATGTTGACTATGCAAACCTCACAACCTTCATGACATAGTCTAAGTAATGATACTATATTCTGATTAATCTTCAGAATATGTAAGGTATCGAAAGGCTTTGTTAGAAGACTGCTTATTATGGTTCTTATAGCCTTAACATTAAATTTTGTCACTAACTCTCATGTTAGTTATTTGTCGAGTTCTGGTAAGGAAACGTATGGAACTAGAGTCAACTAATCATGTGTTAATTGGAATATTAAAATTATCAGACTTAAATATCATTAATAAGTGACTATCTAATCAACTTACCCAACTGTTCTTTAGAATAATGGATAGTCTCGTTGTTTATGTCTAGTCTAATGACATAATTATGCAGTGAGATTTTCCCTTGAAGAACCTTAATGTTGGAATTAGCACTTGTAATTTGTCTATGGACCTTAGAACAATCCTCTTTTAAAGTTTTAAGTGGTTGTAAGGTGAGTACCAACTTATTTTCCAGTTTCTAATATTTATTTCTTTGTACATATGTTGCTTATCAACACACTCGTTATACTTTGGTACTTTTGAGTGTTATAGTTGATTTATAATGCATCAAATTGTACAAGTGAAAATCTTAGTATGTAATGTACTGGAAAAATGTACTTATTTCCACGCGTAAGCCCTTAACTTTATGGGTCATGGTTTTGTACATTATTATGTATTCACATATACCACTTAGCTTTATAATTTATAATTTAAATGAAGGCATGCATGTTAGGAGTTCTAGTGATTATTCCACAATTATAGATTAGTCTTAGGAAAGACTTAGTCTGGAATAACCTTTTAGTGACAGCACTAATTCTTGATTATCATAAGAGACATCATGTTCGATTTATCCTAATCATCATGCTCTACTTTTCTTCTGTAGTGCTTTATCAGAAGAGAGCAATAGGATTATCGTGTCTTAAGAGATAATCAAGGATTTAATTTTAAGAGCTAATTCTTCTAGAAACTTTAAGCAAAACATATTAGATTTAGGAATTAGAGTGGATGAGATATAGACTTATAGAAGAAAATTATAGTGAGTAAAATTATGGGTACTAAGAATAAGGCAGACGTAAATGATCATAAAACTTAATTAAGGATCATTAATATAAGGATCATTGAGTGAAGAGGTTGTGATATGTCTATTACTAACATCAAAATAATAGACTTAGCTAAAATTCTACTTAAACGAAGACAAAACAGCTTTGGCCAGAAGTGTAATCATTTAAGCATATGTGCAAAGTGGTTGTAACAAATCAGCTTTGGCCAGAAATTGAGACAATCACTTTACTTATGCACTCGTTAAGTATGCCATCTATGAATTAATTAAATCAGCTTTGGCCAGAAATTAAGACATTCATACTTATGATGCATACCTAACATAGCTTTCGTAATACTTGAACGATAAGTAGATGTATCAAGTCAGCTTTGGCCAGAAATGATACATAAAAAAGCTCATTCAAGTTAAGCTATTTTGGTTTTGTAAAACATTATTTGATCCTTATTAATTAACTAAATATTTACAAAAACCAATTATTTAATAGCAAACCACCCGTTAGCACGGATCGAACTTAAAATATTGAGGCTTCGAGTCACAACCTTGTTGTCTCGAGTCGAGACCTTTGTCTCGAGTTGACACGTTATGGTCTCGAGTCGAGATCTAATGGTCTCGAGTCGAGACCTCTGTCTCGAGTTGAGAAGGATTAAGCCCTTAGTCGAATCCTCAGTGGTCTCGAGTTGACACGTTATTGTTTCGAGTCGAGACCTTTGTCTCGAGTTGTAAACTTTTGAGAGCCCTTATGATTTCGAGTCGAGACCTTGTGGTCTCGAGTCGAGATCTTGGCCTCGAGTCGAAACCCGGTGGTCTCGAGTCCACTGTTAATAGCTGTTTATTGTGATAACATAACTGAAATTCGAAATCTAAGGGATTATGAGATATTGTTTCCTGTTTTAAGATGATCTAATTTTATCAACATATTTCGAAAATTATGATATGTTTATCTAATAACAGTTTTTCGAAAATCTGTTGAGGACAAAACAGATCAAAAACAGAAAAAACACTTCATAATCCAAATCATATTCCAAATCATAACAGAATTTTCGAATTTCCTAAGAACATGTGATGAACCCTAAACATAAAAATAAAATTCTGGAACCCGAAACCTGAAACTTTTAATAGTTTTCTAAACAGATTTCAGTTAAAACATAACCCAGTTGAATCGAGTGAACATATAATTAATCCTTTGTCCGAAAACAGAGATCTCGAGTCGGACTTAATGACTCGAAAACGGCTGTTGGTTTATAAGATTTTCAAAAATTCCGTTTTCCAAGTTTCAATCCCAGAATTGATGGATACGAAAACAGAACTGACTAATCAACATATGCTCTGATACCACATGTTGGTTCAGTTCTGTTTATACATGAGGGAAAACATGAAAACATACCTTTGATTGCATCAGCACATGCTAGCAGAGAATCCAGATGGAGACGCAGCAATAAGGTTTGACATGATTGTCATCTTGGTCTGGTTCCTCCTTAGGGTGCTGACTGATGATGGGGACTTAGAAATCGAATAGGGGATTCGATTAGGAGAGGAGGTCGAATTATTGATGTTATGGCTAATGGGTTGTGTCTAACTGTGTAACTGAGTAACCCTTTAACCTCCACATAATTCTCCTTATATAAGCACCCAGGAGAAAACCTAATTAGTTAATAAGGGTAATATGGTCCATCAACAATTACCAACTAATTATTTAATAGGTTATTATATATTTTGATCTATATTATGTAAATGATTATAATGGCTATAGATTAAATATTAAACATAATATATTTAATCTTACATATGTGTATCTAGGCATCAACGCTACTTCGTTTCATATCATCATCATCAACCTGTAACATGTTAAAATAAAGTTCAATGCAAAAGCAAAGGCGAGTACACAAGGTTTAAATAGTATAGCATAAGTATAAAGCATTTTACTGGAATCCACATGGCAATTTGTATACAAGGTAACTAGCATGCATAACATTACGTCTAAACCCAAAGTGTCCACTAGTATTTAGCATCCCTCGCCACAAAAGTGACGAGACCGTATAGTATATTGACTTAACAAACCCCCGTCGGGTGGTGTGCTACTCCTATAGCGCTATAATTGTTAAGCGAGAGTATAACATAGTATAAAGCATGTATTATCAAGCATAACAAGTAGCATGTATAACGGATTGAGTTCGCAAAGCATGTTAAGTGTGTGTGTATGTGTAATTTTTGTATGGTAACATGTTACAACCCAAAAGTGGTTTTAAAGAGTAAATGGGTCGAGTGTACTCACAATGGCTGCGTAAAGAGATTTCTTGGAAATAACGCACGAGTAAGGATGGAGGAATCCACAAAGTAGCAAATCACCCTAAAATAAATTGACCAAAATACTAAACGAGTGGAACGATGAAAACGAGACTAGTGATTCATGCTCTTAGATTTGGGGACTTTTTGTAATGAATATTATTTTGGTTAAAACTCATTTAATTTTCGTATGATTAACTTTTTAGTAAAATTACATTTTCTATTTAATAGTGATAGTTACCGTCATTTAAATTGCCAAAGACTTTGACGATAGTTCAACTAAAAATATGTATTTTATAAAATAAAGTTTACAGATCCATTTATATAAAAGAAGTTATAATCTGATTGTTCGTTTTGTAGGGGAAATTTGTTAAATATGATTTCATGGCCCAACATATTTTCTAGTGTGAGAACCATCTCTAGTATTTGTACAATTATGAGACTAATTAACTTAGAAAAAAAAAACGTATAAGTAACTCTAAACAGATCCATGTTAAAGTTAATATGACAAATGGATTTAAGAGAACAATTTAACAAACATTTTATTTAACAAAACATATATTGGTTTCTTTGTCATTTAACAAAATTAACAACCCTGTCTGTGTGTGTATATATACATTGTGACTCAACTGCCATCTTAAAATTACCTATCTTTCCATCCAGTTGTCCTTACAATGTATTTTATTATAAATATATATAAATAAATTTGTGTTGGAATTATGAAAATAGAAGGTTCATCTTCTCTCTTTTTTTTTTTAAAAAGAAACCTACGAACAGTAGGTGATTCCCAAATACAAGAGGAAAGTTCATCTTTTGAGGTTATAGTTATGAAAAAAAAAAGAGATTAACAACAGAGAAGGTATACCGAGTACGAGATGGTTGAGTTCCCCGTTTACGAACTTCGGGCGCTGTTCATCCGCCATTCATATCCACTACTGCCGCCGCTAACGGCGGCTCTGTTGTCAGAGAAAATCGTTGGAACGCCGGAAAAACGCCCAGCTCTTGCCTTCGCCGACTCTGCTGGTTCATCGTCGGCCGGAGCTCGGCCGGCTCTCCTGGTTGTGTGCCTTAGAAGAGACGAGAGGAAAGAAGGAAGGGTTGTTTGGCCGTGTATTTTTGTGAGTATGGTTGCAGTTGAATCGAGAGGGAGATGAGGGGGTGCGTGATCAGACAAGGGGAACGGCGCCGGAGTTGTCACCGGCCGCCGGATATGTCGCCTGATAGGACCCTTAAGTGGGTTAACCTCTAAATAGAAACAGAGAGAGATAGATAGAAACAAAATATAATTTTCTGTAAATTTTTCTTCTTGATTTCCCTAAACACCAATGGTTCTTAAATACATAAAAATGCAAACTAACTGGAAGGAAACGTGCAGCAAACGTGGGCCACTAAAACATTAAAATAGCATATTCTAAATAAACGTGAATGCATGCAAAATAACTGAAACATAAATATCTAATATCTTAAAATAATTGCATGAAAACGTGGGGCAATGCATTCTTCGGGTTTACTTTCCTTGACCCGTATCAATTCTCCGCTCCTCAAAAACGGGCTTGTCCTCAAGACCGAGCCAAGGCGGACCGGTATCCGCTTGCATGAACAGAAATTTAGGAGGTTGACAACGGTGACCTGGTTGATAACGTTCGTCGCAGTTAAAACAAAGACCTGCAGCTCGGCGTGTCTGCATTTCAGCGGGCGTAAGTTTCTTGATCGGTAGTGGTTGTGCCGAAGTGGAAGGAGCACCCAACAAGGATTGGGTTTGGTGGTTCGGTTGACAAAGGTGGCGAGCCCGAACGGTTTGTGTCAAGAAGACCGGCGTTAATTTTATCTTCTATAAGCTTAGCAATTGAGTAGGCATCATGGAGGGTTCGAGGGTGATGTAAGGCGAGTTCGGAGTGAATTTCTTGGTTAAGACCCGAGATAAAACAGTTCTTCAAGACTTCCGGTGTCAAGCCGACAACACGGTTGCTAATCTTCTCAAACTTAGCTTGATAAGCAATCACCGATGTTGTTTGGTGAAGCTTAAACAATGTAGCCTGGTGGTTTTCATAAGTGGAAGGACCGAACCGGAGTTCAAGAGCCCGCACAAATTCCGGCCAAGTACCCAACAGGTGGTTGTTGTGCAAATGTTTGTACCATGATAATGCTTCACCAACGAAATAGAAACATACAATTGCGAGTCGTTGGTTGACCGGAACATTGTAGAACGTAAAATAGTTCTCTGCTTGAAAGACCCAGTCAAGTGGGTTGGAGCCGTCAAATGTTGGAAGGTGAATTTTGGGTGTTCGCATGGCGGAGTTGATCGGTGGAGGGTTGTTCGGCGGAGGGTTGTTCGGCGGAGGATTGTTTGGCGGAGTGTTGTTCGGCGGGGTTGTGGTGTTTGGTGGTGGCTGTGATGGGGGAACAAGACTAGCGACGGCAGCGGCGGTGGCGGTTGGAAGGTTGGATATTGCCTCGGTGAGGGCTGCTATGGCAGTGTTGAGGGTGGTGTGGAGTGCAGCAAATTGAGTGGTCATATGAGTGGCAGTGGCATCGAGCCGGTCAAGGATAGGTTGAGAAACTTCATCGGTGGTTGAGGTGGAAGTATCTTTTTTTGGAGCCGTGTGTGAGTTCAAGAATGAAAGCACCAAATGATAGGACCCTTAAGTGGGTTAACCTCTAAATAGAAACAGAGAGAGATAGGTAGAAACAAAATATAATTTTCTGCAAATTTTTCTTCTTGATTTCCCTAAACACCAATGGTTCTTAAATACATAAAAATGCAAACTAACCGGAAGGAAACGTGCAGCAAACGTGGGCCACTAAAACATTAAAATAGCATATTCTAAATAAACGTGAATGCATGCAAAATAACTGAAACATAAATATCTAATATCTTAAAATAACTGCATGAAAACGTGGGGCAATGCATTCTTCGGGTTTACTTTCCTTGACCCGTATCATCGCCGAAGGGAGGAGAAAATAAAAGAGAGGTGTGCGGCTGTTTCTCTAAAATGGGATTAGGGTTAGTGTTAGTGTTAAAGGATGTATTAATTGTAATTAGTTGGGAAGATGGAGCAATAATAGTTGATTAAATAAATAAATAAAAAAAGGTTTAATGGCTGTCCAGCCAATTCCTTTTGGCGCGTAAGATTGCTGGCTCGGCCAGCTTGATATACTTCATTCATTCACCTCATTTTAGTTTATTATATGATTATTACTTATTTATTTAATATGTGTTCATAACAATTAAATATTTAGAAGTGGAGCTCAAAACTAAGACTGGTCCAGCCGTAAATTTTTAGGTTGAGGATCTTGATTGGCCACAAGGCCTTTGTCATGTTGTGGCATTTTTTTTTTGTTTGAATATATATTATATAATACTAATGTTAGTTAATTTACTAAGAGAAGTCCACCCTATTTGAGAAACTTGAGAAGCAATCTGTACCACACATTTTCCTTAAGCAAAAAATGCAAAAAAAAGATGAAAAAATGCAAATTTTTTTTTTTTTTTTTTTTTTGAAAAATCGCAGCTTTTTCTTTAAGGATTAAAAAAAATTATATTTTTTTTTTGATTTATACACATGTGTATATTGTTAATCTTTTAACTATACATATATGTATATTGTCAATTATACATATATGTATATACATGTTTAAAATTGAAAAAATGTGTATATTGTTAATCTTAAACCATAAACACTAAAGCTAAACCTTAATGCTAAACCCTAAACTCTAAACCCTAAAGCTAAACCCTAATGCTAAACCCTAAAGCTAAACCCTAATTCTAAACCCTAAAGCTAAACCCTAATGCTAAACCCAAAAGCTAAAACTAAACACTAAAGCTAAACCCTTAATGCTAAACCCTAATACAAACCCTAAAGATAAAGCTAAACCCAAAAGTTAAAGCTAAACCCAAAAGCTAAACCCTAATGCTAAACCCAAAAGCTAAACCCTAATGCTAAACCCTAAATACTATTGCTAAACCCTAATGCTAAACCCTAATGTTAAACCCTAAAGCTAAACCCTAAACCTTAATGCTAAACCCTAAATACTAATGCTAAACCCTAAATAACACTTATTTTTCAATTTTAAACATGTATATACTGTTGGTGCACACATCTGTCGTCTTCGTCTTATATCGAGTCTCGGTTACATTGCAGCTCTAATCAAGGATGATGTCATCATATCTAATGATGACATCACACTCATGACATCATCCATGACATAATGAATATGACATCATCACATAGAATAGCATACATATCCGAATCAGATTCTAATATTTGTTTGTATTTCGCTTTAAGACAAAAGCATGTGGGTTTCGCTTCAAGGCATCTAGAGGTTTCGCTTGAAGATGATATGTGTTTCTTCAAGCGAAAGCCTGACCACTATATATAGGATTGTCATGTTTTCATTTGAAGCGATTAGGTCAGAACAGATCAGAGCCTTGTAACTTGTACCGAAGTGCTGCCGGTATATTTTGTGCTTGTAATCGTTGATAAATCAATATACAAGAGATTTAAAGTGACATTCAAGCTGTTTCAAAATCGGTTTCTTAGTTTCCGCCTCTGAAACTGATAAAATCTCTTCTGAACGACTCGTTCGGGTCGCAAACCGATCCTACAAGTGGTATCAGAGCATTGGATTACCGATCTTTCCGGCCACAAAACTACTATAAGACTCTAGAACCATTCCCAACAAAGACATTTGATTTTTGGCAACTTCTTCAGAATAATCTTGGTCACTTTCAAGATTTAATACAATGTTACACTGAAGTTTTCGTCCATTCTTTGTTGCAGAAATGTTTGGATCGAATGATGAAAATCTTGTGCTGCTTGATCCCTGGGATGATTTCTTTTCTGAAGAATCCTTTGCACTGTAAGCAGTTTCGACTTTTGGAGAAAAATTTGACTTTTCGTTGACACCACCTTTGTAATACAAGCTGATATCTTGTTCTCCATCGTAGTTCTTCATCCTGGCAATCTTCCTCTGCTCCATCTCTTGAGCTTCCAGGTGTTTGATGAAGTCTCCCAATGTCATATTTTTATAATCTTTTCTGTTGGATCTCAACATCATCAAAAACGTTCCCCAAGTTTCATGAGGTAGTGCATCTGCAAGTTTTTCAATCAATTCATCAGTATCCTTTTTAATACCAAGTTTTGTCATATTTCTCACCAAGTTACAATATCTATCAATTATTTGCTTGGTGTTTTCAGATTTTAAACCACGAAATAAATCAAACTCTTTCTTCATGAGAGACATTTTGTTTTTGAGCATATCGTCACTTCCAACAAATTTTGCTTCCTATTCTGTCCAGATTGAGTAAGCAGTTCCATCATGTTGAAGCAGTATCAAGATATCTTCTTTTATCGCTTGCTGAAGCAGACTCACCATCAATTTCTCATCCCTATATTTCTTTTTATCTTCAGTACTCATTTCTCGAATTGTTAACTGCACATTATTTGTTGTGGGTCTAACATATGGTTCCTTAGTGTGTTCCCACGCATCCAAATGATACGCTTCAACCCAATTTCCAAAGCGTTCGGACCACACATTGTAATCATCAATATCCAAGAGCTTGGGTGGTTTCTGAGACGTCCCGGTTTCATTTTCATGCAAAGCACTCTGAGTGATTGTAATTGGACTAGCAAAAGCATTGTAGAACTCGTTCTCCATGTTTCGAATTTTTCAAATGAGCTGTATCACCTTGTAAAATACCTGACAAACCTGACAAACACAAACACAATCAGTTTAAAGATTTTTCAATTAACTGAAACAAACTGATACTCGAACTGATGACTATTTTGAACGGATTGACGGTTGACACACTGTGCGGACTGATATGACCCGGATCAAATTCAAACGACCTTTTTCCAATGACCTGGTTCACAAAGACACAACCTTTTGAACTCCAAACTATGCAGACTAGAACTAAACTTGTGTGACCTGGAGATTTAATACGAACTAAACAATTTGGCAAATCGAATCTCTATATCTCAAGACCTTTGATATTAGATATTATTACCGACAAATTTGATACTAAACAATTATGATTGGACCACTTTTAGAATGTGGCCAACACCTTCTGACAATCACTAGACTTCAAACAATGTATATTCTTTAATAATATCCAAAAACTTTAATTTTTCAACACAAACAATAGAGTTTGATTGGGCCGAGAATATTGGTCAGATCACGTGCACTTGTATAAAAAAAAACAACAAAATCAATAGACACAACAGTTTTAAGTGTATACTCGCTGAATTGACCTCAGTTTGTTTGTTTCCGCCGCTCAAACTGAGTTAAAATCTTCTGAACGACTCGTTTGGGTCCGAATTCGATCCTACAAGTGGTATCAGAGCTCAGGAGGAAAATTTCATACCAATTCAGCCACAATTTCTGATTTTCTACATTTCTTTTCAAAATTTTCAACTTTCCACGGTTAAAATCGGCTAAAATTTTCACATAACGTGCGTAATGATCTTTTAACAAACCCTTGAAAGTTTCGGAACTTAATTTGATCATTTACACGTTCAATCAGACCAAAAATCGGACCGAAAATGATGATGTCATGCAGTTTCTTTTGAAAATAGTTGTTAATTTCGCTTGAAAGCTAATAAATTGAAGATTTCGCTTGAGTTTATGGAATGATTTCGCTTGAAAATTGACATTTTGATCCTATTTCGCTTGAATCTGATATACAAACATAGATTTCGCTTGAAACTTGTGCTGATTTCGCTTCACAATAGTTATTTGTTGATTTCTCTTCAAATTGAAATGCATGTTGATATCGCTTGAATTGACTTCTCACTTGAAACATGTATCCCGCTTGAATCAATGACTGCGTGAATGATGACTGTTTGAATATACATAGTTTGTTATTCACGAGTAAAGTGCTTTATGTATTGTGAAAATACATAGATTTTGTGAAACTTTAATCGAAGTTGTCAGTACATTGGAAAATGAGATCATGTGAATTAAATCAGTTTGCATGTGAGATGTATTATAAGTTGATTTGAGGTCGGCACATGATACAAAGAATCTGTCAAATCATTTTGTGTTGATATAGTGATTGTATGCCATGTGATATGATTAAAAATGATTGCCCATGTGAAGTCTATATCATCAGTTCAATTAGAGTAAAGAGATGTGGCATGTGTGTTTTGAAAATCGATGTGTTAATTGATTTTGTTGTTTTTTTGATACAAGTGCACGTGATCTGACCAATATTCTCGGCCCAATCAAACTCTATTGTTTGTGTTGAAAATTTAAAGTTTTTGGATATTATTAAAGAATATACATTGTTTGAAGTCTAGTGATTGTCAGAAGGTGTTGGCCACATTCTAAAAGTGGTCCAATCATAATTGTTTAGTATCAAATTTGTCGGTAATAATATCTAATATCAAAGGTCTCGAGATATAGAGATTCGATTTGCCAAATTGTTTAGTTCGTATTAAATCTCCAGGTCGCACAAGTTTAGTTCTAGTCTGCACAGTTGGGAGTTCAAAAGGTTGTGTCTTTGTGAACCAGGTCATTGGAAAAAGGTCGTTTGAATTTGATCCGGGTCATATCAGTCCGCACAGTGTGTCAACCATCAATCCGTTCAAAATAGTCATCAGTTCGAGTATCAGTTTGTTTCAGTTAATTGAAAAATCTTTAAACTGATTTAAACGGAAAGATCGGTAATCCAATGCTCACAAAAGAGGATTACGATCAAATCGATGCTGAGGAAATGGAATTGATGGATATTAAATGGTGCATGGCCAGTGTAATGAGAAGAGCTGAGAAGTTTAAACAAATTAAGGGAAGAAATGATTTTCTTGATGCAAGTGTTTCAAATTTAGGCTTTGATAAATCTAAAGTTACATGTTTTCGTTGCAGGGAAAAGGGGCATTTCAAGAGAGAATGCAGAAATCGTGAAGCTACTGGAGCCCAGAATCCTTTTGGAAACAACGATTATCACAAAAAGGCGATTTATCATCAAATCACACCACCAGCACTGCATCAGGCACAAACTGCACATGGAATGATGGAGATTAAAGATTCAAAGAAAGCTTGTCTGGGAAAGGATGGTGGATTCAGTTGGGATAAATATGTTCCAACAAATAGCAAAGTGTGTTTGGCAGAACAAGACGATGAAAAACTGGCTGAAGGTTTCAGTTGGGACAATTTTTGCCCAGATCAAGAACTTATGGCCAAAGAGATGTCCAAAAACACTTCAAATGTTAACGCTTTCATTGCAAATGCTTATGATTTGAAATGTGCTGAAAAGTGCAGAAAAGTCATGGAAGCTGCTGAAGCAAGACGGAGAAAACTTTAAGAAGAGGAAGAAGAGGAAGAGAGATTAAAAGCTGAAGCTAAAGCTGAGAAAAAGAGAAGAGCTGAATTTTTACAATCAAACCGAACAGTCAAAGAGGTTCCTGAATTTGAAATCAAAGTTGATGCAGAACCTGTCAAAGTTCCTGAAAAGTACATGAATTGTGATTCTTTAATCAAACAGAACAATGAGTTGCTACACAATATAAACAGATTGAAAGAATCCTATGATACAATGAACAGAGAAATTAACAAGTATACTGATTCAAACGGTGAACAAGTTGTGGCAATGAATACGCTGAAGAAAGCGTACCTGAGACAACTTGATGATGTCAACTTTCACATAAAGAAATGTGCTGATCTAGAGTTGAAGTTGGCAACACAAAAGATAGAAACTGAAAGAGTCAACAAGTTATTAGAAAGTTACTCATGTTCTACTTTTGTTGTTGACATGATTTATCCGGTTGTAGAGAATTTGAAGACTTTTGAAGAAGTGAAGACTTCAGAAGGAAAGAAGTCAGAGACAAGAAAAGATGATGAAGTGAAGATTTCTGGTGAGAAACCAAGTGTAGTCTACACTAGATGTCCGCCCCCGGTCGAAAATGGATTTTGACCTCGAAATCCAAATTCTGAAAGAGTTGAAAAGGCAATAAATTTACAATGGGAGTCTGGGCCGTCGGATAACTTGCCAGAAAATATTGATGTTACGTACACGTCGTCTGATACTGATCATGAGTCAAAGTTGATAAAAAGTGTGGTCGATCAAGTGTTAGATAAAGATGACTGTGAGGAGTCAAAACCTGAATCCAAATCCAAGTCAAAATCTGAGTCCGATACGTCAAAGTCAACAGTCAAAAAGGACAAACGGGTTTATGATAAAGAGTTTTTGCTATCGAAATCTAATTTGAATGATGAATCAGTCAAAGTAGCATATACTTTGAAAGGTTCTGAAAAATTATATTCTGATGAGAGTTTTCCAATAAGAAGTGTTAGATTTGAAATGATTCAAAAGGTTTTCAAAATCACAGAAATTAATATTTCTGAAATAAAAGATTTAAATCTTAATGGAAAACCTAAACAATACACTTCAAGAGATCAACAAAGATTTAACAAGAAAATGGGTTACAATTGTGGTTACAGTTTCCAAAAGAAACCAAACCATAATCGTAATTACAAAAAGAAAGGATTAGGTTTTGTACCACCGAAAAATTATAAAAATGAAAAATTTTCTAAACCAAAAACTGTGTTTGTTTCAGGAAAATCTTTAGATGATGAGAAAGAACAAGCATTCAGAAAACAGACGAATCAGGAATTCCTTGCCAAGAAGCAAGAAGAGTTGAAGAAAAATGCTGTTCCAAAGAAGATAGAAACCAGAACCTGTTTTCAGTGCAAGATTGCTAGTCATGTTGCTAGGAATTGTCCGAAAACATTCAAACCAAAACAGGAAGTATCTGGTAAATTGAAAGAGAAAGTTGTGAAGAAAACTGAACTTACAACCAAACCATTTACTGGCTTTGAAAATTCAACCTTTGAGAAGGGAGAATGTTCAAAGAGTGTTTTGAAAGGAAAAGAAAATGTAAAAAATCAAAAATGGGTTGTGAAAAGTCCAGGTAATAATTCTGGTGATGAATCTTATTCCACAAAATCAGAGGAGCCACGTGTTGAGAAAAAGGTTGAAAAATCAGTTCCAACTATGAACGATGAAAATTTTCCACCGTTGTGTGCTGAAAATTTTATGAAGAAAGTTGGAAAAGTTGAAATATCAAATCAATTTTATTCTGATAAAAAGAAATTTGATGTTGATAAGGCTTTCAATGGAACTGTGAAACATATTTTTGACAAAATGGTCAATGGTAAGGCCAAAAGTGTCAAAGAATTTTATGCTTCTAAAAGACGTGTTCACAAGTCTGTTGAAAGAAAAGATGAAGAAGAAAATGTTGTAACACCCAAGGAAGGTCAGGCTTGGGTGGATATATTTTTCAAACTATAAAAACCTGACTTGCCGGAGATCCCAAGTTGGTAATCGTGGATCATGAATCGGCATCATTCTTTATCATGTTTGTATAATGTGTTTTTGAGAAGTTTTGCATGACTTGCCGGAACTCCCAGGTTGGTAAGTGAGGAGTAGGTATCGGCACTTTGAGAATTCAACCAACAGATGATGATTGGTTGAAAATGCTTGATTGGATTGATCTTAAAAGTGGTAAATCAGGGACATTAAGTTGTATCTGATTTCCTACAAGTAGTTGAAAAACAATGTGATGAGTTTATCCCCTAACCTACAAATGGTTAATATCAATCAACAAAACTAATTTTCCGGAACAACCATTTTGATTAAAACAAACTTAAGTGTTTTGAGATCATAATGGGAAAATAGTTTGTTGTGAGGGGGAGTTCTGATTGTTTATGCCAAGTGAATGGAGAATTGAGGCAATTCGATATCAGTTGTCATGTTCTTGTACAGTTTGTTTTCAAATTTCCTAAAATGTGTTTGCATTTTAGGGGGAGTAAAATTTTAGAAAATCCAAAAACATTTGAAAATTTGAAAAAGCCAAAAACATGATAAAATGAAAAATGAGTTTTTGTTGCACATAAGAGGAAATGATAGTACATCAGTGGACTGTCACAAGATGCTAAAGAATTGAAAAGTTTAATGTGATAAACGGTCTCACTGATGATATGCCAGTAGGTTTTTACACATTTAGTAGATTGTGACGAGATATAAACCTAAATTTCAAACTTGCTTATATCGTGGGTAACATCTCTCGGATATATGGGTAACCCCCGAAATCTTGTTTGAAAGGTCCCTCTTTCTGAGATACTAGGTCTTTATACTCAGTGTTATCTGGGGTATTATCCCAGGACTTCTGATTTTGCGGAAGCAATGGCCTAGTCCCCGGAGAGTACTTTCCGCATGCTTGAAATATAGCGCAGCCCTCAGCAAGCTGATGAAACAATAAAATTGATAGTCGCTGCTGTTGTAATCAAAAGATCCTCTAAAGGGGACACACCAAAAGTCGAAGCCATCATCTCTCTGCGTATCGAAAGATCGACCTGAGCTCTCACGGCCCTCGCAATTTAACCCCTTACAGATATCATCTGTGGTATACTCACCTGTAAGACTGAATATTGGGATCTGGATACGGGAGTATATTCTGAGGTGGGACACGCGATTGAGTTTAAGTTCTTAAGACATTAATTTCGTATCTCGAAGCAGTTGAACTTTGTGTGAAAATTTAAGTGGACCAGTATACTGACAATCTAAGTGAATCGTTTAGAACTTAAAATGAAATGAAGCTTAACGGTGTTGGTGATGTGTCTCAAAAACTGGTATGATCCTCTTGCACGAACTCACAAAAATATTGTTTGCAAATATTTCATTTCTGTATTTTCTTGTTTCTACAAGTGGTGTTAGTTATTTTCTTTCAGAAAATCCAAAAAGATTTTCGACAACTGATTTTGGAAAGCTGATTTTCAAAATTCCGAGTGCTAAACATGATGAAGAAATGGTTTGGGTGAATGTGTTTGAGGAATGTTGAAATGAAATGAGAAAAGTTTTTGCAATAAAAACGTTATTCCCGCAAGTGGTAATTTAGATTTGAAAATCTTATCCACAAATGATTATCAGAAAATTTATTTTTGGGTAGAGTTTATGCAGGTTAGCCAGGTTCCGAAACTTGAGTTTGATGAAGTGCCAGGTTACGATCTAAGAACCTGTGGAAAGTGAATTCCAGACTGCGATCCTAGCTTAGCGAAAGGGGGAGTCTGAGGTCATTGAGAGGGAGTCTGAAGATAGTAGAGCCAGATTCAGATCCTGAAGATTACGAGAAAGAGTAAGAGATTGATTGAGGATGATTACAATGGAGAATTTTGAAGAAAGTGAACAGACTGATAAAGACTGAAGATGCGAAGACTCGACACTTAAGACTCGTCAACATCTGAGGGGGAGTCTGTTGGTGCACACATCTGTCGTCTTCGTCTTATATCGAGTCTTGGTTACATTGCAGCTCTAATCAAGGATGATGTCATTATATCTAATGATGACATCACACTCATGACATCATCCATGACATAATGAATATGACATCATCACATAGAATAGCATACATATCCGAATCAGATTCTAATATTTGTTTGTATTTCGCTTTAAGACAAAAGCATGTGGGTTTCGCTTCAAGGCATCTAGAGGTTTCGCTTGAAGATAATATGTGTTTCTTCAAGCGAAAGCCTGACCACTATATATAGGATTGTCATGTTTTCATTTGAAGCGATTAGGTCAGAACAGATCAGAGCCTTGTAACTTGTACCGAAGTGCTGCCGGTATATTTTGTGCTTGTAATCGTTGATAAATCAATATACAAGAGATTTAAAGTGACATTCAAGCTGTTTCAAAGTCGGTTTCTTATTTTCCGCATCTGAAACTGATAAAATCTCTTCTGAACGACTTGTTTGGGTCACAAAACGATCCTACATATACATATATGTATAATTGACAATATACATATATGTATAGTTAAAAGATTAACAATATACACATGTGTATAAATCAAAAAAAAAAAATTTAAAAAAAATAATTTTAAAGAAAAAGCTGCGATTTTTCCAAAAAAAAAAAAAAAAATTTGCATTTTTTTGCTTAGGGAAAATGTGTGGTCCAGAATGCTTCTCAAGTTTCTCATTTAGCCTACTACTTCTCACATGATCCTTTATATATATATATATATATATATATATATATATATATATATATATATATATATATATATATATATATATATATATATGGAGCCGCTAAAATAAGAAGCACCCCCAGTTGTAAGAACCGTGAGAACCACTCTCCACCAATCACATTCAGCCAACAAAAAGGGTAATTTGGTCATTTACCCCACATGTCATATCCATCCTCTCTCCTCTCTCCTCTCTTTAAAAGATGAAGACTCTCCTCTCTCCTCTCTTTTCTATTTAAAGTTGCAGACTTTCTCCTCTCTCATTTATTCTTCATCTTCAAAACTCCAACAATAAACCACCGACCACCACCACCACCGTCTGGTGGTGGTGCTACGACGGAATAGATCAGAGAGACGGGGAGAAAGAGGAGGCCAGACACCCCCTTTTGGTGTCTCTGGTTGATGTGTCGACGGCGGTGGTGGCGGTGTGTCGACGGCGGTGGCGGCGGCGAATGATGGGGTGAAGGGGGTGGGTGAATCTGGTGCTTTCTGATTCTGTTGTTTCCGTTGAATCTGGGGTTTGCATCTTGTGATTTTGACTTTCTTGATGGGTTGTTGGTAAGTGTTTTTGTTGGGTTTTGAATCTGTTTGAATATGTTGTTGGGTTTGAATCTTGTGCTTTGAATCTGGGTTGAATGATGTTCATGTTCCTTGTGGTTTGAATCTGGGTTTAAATCGGCAGTGAATGTTGGATCTGGGTTTTGAATCTGGGTTTTTAATTTTGTTGAATCTGGGTTGAATGATGTTCATGTTCCTTGTGGGTTTAAATCTGGGTTCAAATCGGCTGTGAATGTTGAATCAGGGTTTTGAATCTGGGTTTGAATGTTGAATCTGGGTTTAAAATCGGCTGTGATGATGAAAAAAAAACTGACGATAGCGCAGCAAGGATGGCGGAGGGTAGGGTTTTGAACCTGCAACCCCACTTTGCAGCCTCTGATTATGGGAAAATCTGAGCCAAAACTTCGTTTTTTTCAAGAATCCTCTCGTTCTTTTGATTTTTTTTTGGCGTCGACGATGATAACAAAGTATCTGAGACACATCCCGAGTGTACGATTTTCTGGGTGAGTTCGTTTTTGCGTAAAAACGTTTTTGTAAAAAAAAAATAAACCGTAAACTTTTTAACGTAAAACGTAAAACGTAAAACGTTTTCGTAAATCGTAAAAAGGTTTAGGTAAAACGTAAATCGTAAAAAATTTTTAGTAAAACGTAAGAAGTTTTACGTAAAACGTAAAAAACCGGCGCGTAAAACGTAAAAACGTAAAAAATGTTAACGTAAAAAGTTTGCGTTTTCTGGGTGCGTTCGTGTTGCGTAAAAATGTTTTTGTAAAAAAAAAAAAACCGTAAACTTTTTAACGTAAAAAGGTAAAAACGTAAATCGTAAAACGTAAAAAGTTTTTACGTAAAAAGTAAAACGTTTTCGTAAATCGTAAAAAGGTTTAGGTAAAACGTAAATCGTAAAATTTTTTTAGTAAAACGTAAAAAGTTTTACGTAAAACGTAAAAAAGCGGCGCGTAAAACGTAAAAACGTAAAAAAAGTTAACGTAAAAAGTTTGCGTTTTCTGGGTGCGTTCGTGTTGCGTAAAAATGTTTTTGTAAAAAAAACTGTTATCCCGTAAACTTTTTAACGTAAAACGTAAAAAGTTTAACGTAAAACGTAAAAACGTAAACTTTTAAAACGAAAAAACGTAAAAAGTTTTACGTAAAACGTAAAAAGTTTTAACGTAAATCGTAAAACTTAAAAACGACGCGTTAAAAATGTAAAAAACGTAAAACGTAAAAAAACGGCGCGTTAAAACGAAAAAAACGCAAAACTTTAAAAAACGGCGCGGTAAAACGTAAAAATTTTAACGTAAAACGAAAAAAAAACGGCGCGTTAAAACGTAAAAAATTTAACGTAAAAAAATGACGATTGAAATGTAAAAACAACGCGTAAACCGTAAAAAACAGCGCCTAAAACGTTAAAAAACGGCACATAAAGTTTTTAACGTAAATATCGGCGCGTTAAAAAAATCTGATTTAAAAAAAAAATTTAAACCAAAAAATCAGTTTATTAATAAAAAATTATTAAGTCTAAAAAGTAATAAATGAATGGGACAAAAAAGTCATTTAAAAATAATATATATAAAAAGACAAAAAAAACAATTTTACCTAAATACTCTTTAACAATAAAATATTAAAAAAACATAATAAGACAAAAGCATTTAATATTAATATTTTCTACTTTTAATCTCATCCATCCATCTAGTTGATCTAAGGGCTAAAAAGTGGTTCCCATGGTTCTTACAACTAGAGGTGGTTTTCATTTTAGCGGTCCCCTAGATGATTATTACTTATTTATTTAATATGTGTTCATAACAATTAAATATTTAGAAGTGGAGCTCAAAACTAAGACTGGTCCAGCCGTAAATTTTTAGGTTGAGGATCTTGATTGGCCACAAGGCCTTTGTCATGTTGTGGCATTTTTTGTTTGTTTGAATATATATTATAAAATACTAATGTTAGTTAATTTATTAATTTTTTATATATATATATATATATATATATATATATTAATGTTTAATTTATAAAACATGAAATTAAATAAGTATAGGTTGTGTATCGTGAACGTAGAATCAAGTGCTTGTATGTATAGGATATCTAGAATATCGAATTGATCGCAAGTTATGCATGAGTTTACAAGGGTACGAGTATGTATCAAATGTAAACAAGGATTAAATGTTTAAGCATGTAAAAAAAAACAAATGGGGTATAATCCGTATGAAGTAACTAGTTTTATTACGATCAAAGCCTCAGATTTACAATGATACTAAACGAAAAACGATTACAAAGGAAACGAGTTTCTGAAAATAGAAATACGATACAATCTTTTTAAAAAACGGAAAGCTACGAAAAGCGAGGCGTTACAGTCTACCATCCTTTAGGAAATTTCGTCCCGAAATTTATTCGAGAGGAAGACCTTCTAAAAAGGCATTTTAAAATGATTAACTAAAGTCGGGATTTTGAAGTTTTGGGGTGTTTTGAAAATAGGTGAAACTTTGAGGGATGAAAGGATAGGTTTGTAAAAGAGTTCGTTTGTTTGAAATAGCTGAGGCATTAAGCATAAGTGAAACTTGTATGTGTGTGCGTAGACAAGCGAGTTTTAGGCAAGTTTGTGTTACCATATGAAGAGATATTTAAAAACATGGCATCAAGACAGTGTGACTTTTGTGTAACAACGGTAGGCATTTTAACGAAAAGGGTGGCCACACTATAGATTGTAAGAAGAATTTTGTTGATTTCAAAGGGGAATAATAAATCACTTGTTTGTAAGAAATTATTTATTGATGAGTAACCAGAACGTTAGGTATTTTAAGTAAAATGATTTTGAAGGTAACGGCCAATTAAGTATGCTTGCCCATAAATAGAGAATAGAATGATAGTTTTAAACAAGAAAGTACTTTAGACTTCGAATGTGTAAACGGATTTGTTCGTAACGAGGCTGGTATGAAGGACAACAGATATCAGAGAATAACGGGGGTAGGAGAGGGAATGATTGGTCTACTAAACGAATGTAAGTATGAGAAGGGTAAGTGTATTGGGCGAACTAAAGCAATGCGTTAAGGATGAAGTCTCGTCATGAATAATCGGATATCGCACGCTTAGCAATGCTTTTGTGAGTTGTTAAGGTTTTGTATCAGGTCTGCAAAACACCGAATTTCTCATGGCATGTTTTACGAAAGTTTGGTAACATGGTGAAAACACTTATATATAGGAAGTACCAGCGGCGTATCCACCATGTTTTGACCATGTTACGTTCGTTTCGTTATTCGTGTCATGTTACGTTCTGTGTCTTACCATACACGATACGTAGCATTTCGCAAGGTTTTAAATTGATAGGTAGCATTTCGCAAGATTTTAAAATTCGGGTGATAAAACGTTTTAAGGCATGATTGGGAATTTTCGTGTATATCATTTACGTTAACTAGGTTATGAGATAAAGAATACGTTTGATAAATAATAAATTTTGAAATTCGTATAAGTAGGGATTTTGACGAATGATAAACGATTTAGGTGTAAAATATGATCGTGTTGTATGATGAGGTCTCTTTTGAAAGAAAATTTTGGTAACGATCACCTAGGTAAGGGAATCACCCCTAACTCATCGGTGAGGTCGTTTTAAGAAAAGAAGGAGTGGAGCTAATCGTCAAGGTAAGGAAATCACTCCTATCTCGATGACATGTCTCCATTTTGGTGTTACAAAGAATGTAAACAAAATTGAGCGACGTTTTGAAATCATGCATATGTATAAATGTATGAAAAGATCTAGTATGATGTGTGTGAGAAAAAAATGATCTCGAAAATAAATTTAAATTTGAAACGAGAGAATTGTATCATATAAAAGTAATGATGGTAAAGCGTAGGCTTGATTAAAGACTTGGATTGTTCCAAAACGGAACTTTGACTAAACCAAAGTGGTCGAAAATTCCTTTGAATTTGGGAAACATGCTTTGGCCTAATAGGTGGAATACTCTCGCCGATGTCTCGGTTAACGGTATTCACCCTTCCAGTTACTACATGTTCCAAATCAATCGGAAATTCGAGACTTGGCGGGATTTCTTTTGAAAAATCAAGGAGCGGAACTAATCGACAAGGTGCGGGTTTCACCCCTAACTTGACGATTTTGTGCCCTAAGTGTGGTTGGTACTCGTCGGGTCAAAATTTAATTTCAACACTTTGACGAGGGTCCACTAGAATTTGAAATGGAAATTCTCCATCAAGGTGAGGATTTCACTCGTAACTTGGTGGCGAACTTCGTGTAAAAAGAATAGATGGATTGAGAGTCGTTCACCAAATTGTGGGTTTCATGCCTATTTTGGTGAAGTCGGCTCGTTTGTGTATTACGAGTGGTTTCAATTTTAGTATAAACGAGTAAAATGTCTTAGGAAAAACGTATGTTCGAAATAATAATAAGTATGAGCACATAAAGCATTTCAAGAAATTAACACGTAAGAGACATTTCAAGAATAGCATGTAAAGATGTTTCATAAAAGTGGCATGTGAAGCAAGTATGGTCGAATTTGGTGCTTAAATATAGACTAGGTTAAAAGCATGGCAATTTTCCTAATTCCCTATAGTTATGGCTCTGAAACCAATCTGTCACACCCCAACCAATGGCGGAAACATCGGGATGAGACGAAGTGTGAAGATTGCAAGAGACTTCATAACCCTTATGTGACGCTAATTAAATACTTCTCATTTCATTTCATAACCTCAAATTGTCAACATTACATAAACCCAAATAACAAGTTCAAAAGAAATACATTACAACATAAGCAAAATTGATACAACATTTAAACCTAAACGTCTATATGTGTATCTAGGCATCAACGCTACTTCGTTTCATATCATCATCATCAACCTGTAACATGTTAAAATAAAGTTCAATGCAAAAGCAAAGGCGAGTACACAAGGTTTAAATAGTATAGCATAAGTATAAAGCATTTTACTCGAATCCACATGGCAATTTGTATACAAGGTAACTAGCATGCATAACATTACGTCTAAACCCAAAGTCTCCACTAGTATTTAGCATCCCTCGCCACAAAAGTGACGAGACCGTATAGTATATTGACTTAACAAACCCCCGTCGGGTGGTGTGCTACTCCTATAGCGCTATAATTGTTAAGCGAGGGTATAACCTAGTATAAAGCATGTATTATCAAGCATAACAAGTAGCATGTATAACGGATTGAGTTCGCAAAGCATGTTAAGTGTGTGTGTATGTGTAATTTTTGTATGGTAACATGTTACAACCCAAAAGTGGTTTTAAAGAGTAAATGGGTCGAGTGTACTCACAATGGCTGCGTAAAGAGATTTCTTGGAAATAATGCACGAGTAAGGATGGAGGAATCCACAAAGTAGCAAATCACCCTAAAATAAATTGACCAAAATACTAAACGAGTGGAACGATGAAAACGAGACTAGTGATTCATGCTCTTAGATTTGGGGACTTTTTGTAATGAATATTATTTTGGTTAAAACTCATTTAATTTTCGTATGATTAACTTTTTAGTAAAATTACATTTTCTATTTAATAGTGATAGTTACCGTCATTTAAATTGCCAAAGACTTTGACGATAGTTCAACTAAAAATATGTATTTTATAAAATAAAGTTTACAGATCCATTTATATAAAAGAAGTTATAATCTGATTGTTCGTTTTGTAGGAGAAATTTGTTAAATATGATTTCATGGCCCAACATATTTTCTAGTGTGAGAACCATCTCTAGTATTTGTACAATTATGAGACTAATTAACTTAGAAAAAAAAAAAAACGTATAAGTAACTCTAAACAGATCCATGTTAAAGTTAATATGACAAATGGATTTAAGAGAACAATTTAACAAACATTTTATTTAACAAAACATATATTGGTTTCTTTGTCATTTAACCAAATTAACAACCCTGTCTGTGTGTGTATATATAGACTAGGTTATCATCCGGGTGGCAACCCGGGTAGGAAAATTTAAATTAGATTAATCATAAGTGTATAAAAAAATAATGCAAATAAAGTCACATTACATAAATTAGTAACAAAGTGGATTGTATCATTAGGTATTATGTATGAAGTTTTCTTTATAATCCGCGTACAAAAACATCAACAAAAAGACAAATAATGTTACATTTACAATTTGATAAAACTAACGTGAGCTCAGTCCGATTATCACTCGCTGTCAACTTGGTTTGACATATTGTAAGTATGAAAGTGTTGTAAAGTGGTAAAAAAGATAATGTTTGGGGTGGCATACTTCTTTGTTACACCATTTGTTGTGGTTTCAAGAATGATGAGTCTTAATAAAATAGCCAGACCTGCACAAAATATATATACTGATTGACAAATTCAAAAGTTCACTCACATATAATGTTTATTCACATAGGAGTATTTTTTTAATCTTATTAGGGCCCAAATGTGTTTTCTTTGTTCAACGAACTTGCCATTGCATACCTACAGACATAACTAAAGAGAAGCCAAGTATTCTTTTACCCGTTGCGCATTGTGGTGACGTAAAAACGGCGCGTTAAAACGTAAAAAACGGCGCCTAAAACGTTAAAAAAACGGCGCGTAAAGTTTTTAACGTAAATATCGGCGCGTTAAAAAAATCTGATTTCAAAAAATTTTTTAAACCAAAAAATCAGTTTATTAATAAAAAATTATTAAGTCTAAAAAGTAATAAATGAATGGGACAAAAAAAGTCATTTAAAAATAATATATATAAAAAGATAAAAAAAAAGCAATTTTACCTAAATACCTTTTAACAATAAAATATTAAAAACATAATAAGACAAAAGCTTTTAATATTAATATTTTCTACTTTTAATCTCATCCATCCATCTAGTTGATCTAGGGGCTATAAAGTGGTTCTCATGGTTCTTACAACTAGAGATGGTTTTCATTTTAGCGATCACATATATATATATACTATTTTAATAAGCATATAGGAAGGGCAAGAATGGTCATTTGCCATTGTACAACCATTTGAAGCCCATTATACAAGCATTTAAGCATGAATGTGTTACCCCTCCCATTAAAAAAAAGCACGGGTACATCTATATCTGATTAGGGTTTCTCCAATCACATCTCACATTTCAAAATTCAAATCCGGTTCTCATCTGCTTTCTCTCTCTATCTCTCTCGAGTTTCACATCTCACGTTTCAAAATTTTTGTTATCCCGCCCCCATCTGCTATCTCTCTCTCTCTCTCTGACTCAAGAAGATCAAGTCTATACAAGGGGATCGATGAAGATTTCACCAGATCGATGAAGATTTCACCAGATCGATGAAGATTCCGACTTCTCTCATCGGCGGTTGTAGATGCTGGTTGTCTGGTTGATCTCGGTTTTGACCATTCGACAAATCCTGAGGTAAGATCTCGAGTTTTCATCACCGATTGCATGTTTTGGTTCATTAAGTAATCGTATTTTATGTTGACCGTGAAGAAAACGTTTCCCAAAAGGCTGGGAGTGGAGTCGGGTGTAAGAAGTAGTGGGAACGAAGCTAAACGCAGAGTAGCCAGATCTTTTTTAAGTTTCCCCCAGATTCTCCATCTTTTTTTCTCACACACGCTTCAATGGCGTCCGTACACCAATTATCTGCAATCAAGGTACGCAATCATCACTTAGATTCAACTCTTAGGTTAATTTTTCACTAATTTCCATTGTTTATAGGGCTCGAAAGTGCTTATGGTTGGTGCTGGTGGTATCGTTTGCGAGCTTCTCAAAACCCTAGCCTTTTCAGGTTTTCGGGATATTCATATTGTAAGTCAACTTTGCGCTAATGCGAGTTATAGTTATTGTTGTTATCATTGTTTATTATTAAATCTTCATTGACTTATTCTGTTGTTTTGAGTGTGATTAGTGGTTTGTGGATGCTTGGTGGTGGCTTTTTGACATTAGGGCTTAGTTTGTTTGCAATGTTTTGGTGTAGTTGGTGTTAGTGTTACTGGTGACGACACCTTCGCTAGGCTCTACGCCACCATAGACATTGAAGTCAGCCGTTCAAATTTTTTTTTATCTGGTTTCCTATTAAAATTGTCACCGTTAAAGTCAGCGTGTCAGCTTCATATTTTTTATTTCTTCTCTATATTTCTCAGATCATAATATCAACCATTGTTTTCACATATTTAAGAAAGTTGCATTCATTAAATGTCTCAGCTGGTGCCTTTCTATGTTTTGAGCTTTGTAGGTTTTCAAGCACTAAGTCAATTTCAGTTGCGCCAAAGTGTTGTGGCTGCAAGAAATTCTTTTCAGGTATTTATTTATTTGTGTTCTTCTGGTTGGTCTTGAATTAATAATGTGGTTCAACACTTGCAATTCCTTTTCAGGGGAGAAATATTTGTGATGGTTGCTGCCAACTAGATATTCAGTTCTCAAAGTAGGTATTAAGTTTGTACCATACGTTTTTGCTTCTCTTTTTTCATTTCCTCCTAATATGATTCCTGAATGGTTGCTTTTGAAACCAGTCTTGAAGAGTTGCAAGTCAAAATGAGAAGTCTAGGCGTGTTGGTCAAATCATAAATATTATGTGACAAATGTATAAGCTTTTTGTACATAAATAATTTTGTGTTTCTCTCTTAATAGGGATTTCATAATTTTGTCCGAGGTACCAATTTCAACCCATTTGTATACATGGGTCGATTTGGCTCTAACGAATACATTACATAAAATTAGAGTAAACTGCAATTTTACACCCTGAGGTTAGGGGTGATTGGCACTCCTACCCCCCCCCCCCTAAGGAAATAATTGCAAAAATACACCCCACTGTTAACCCTTATGTCGCACTTCTACCCCCCGCCGTTAAATTGGGTTAACAGTCTGTTAACTCTAAGTTGAAATTACTATACTACCCTTACATTTTACCCCCCAACATTCCTGTTAAGTCGCACAGTTACCCCCTGAGATTTACAAAACCCTTCCCGCCAAAATCATACTTGTTCAAAAATACCTGTATACACATGAAAGCATCAGTATACACATGAAAGCATCAGTATACACATTCAAAAATACCTGTATACACATGAAAGCATCAGTGTACACACCCTGAAATACCTGTATACACATCAAAGCATCAGTGTACACACCCTGAAATACCTGTATACACATCAAAGCATCAGTACACACATTCAACTGCACATTTGAGCACTGTCATCAGTACATACCTTTGCCCTGAAATATATGATCATCAAATGGACTAACCAACAACTAACAACTGCACATTTGAGCACTGTCATCAAACATTAGCTGTAAACACTTGTATGATCATGTAACTGTCATCAAACATTAGCACATTTGACCACTGTCAACACTTGTATGATCATGTAACTGTCATCAAATATTAGCACATTTGACCACTGTCATCAAACATTAGCACATTTGACCACTGTTAAGTTAACCTACAAAAAGTTATGATCATGTAACTGTCATCAACTGCACTTTTTGATCCTAATCTGTATGATCATCAACTGCACACCTAACCTGTATGATCATGTAACTGTATGATCCTAACCTGTATGATCATCAACTGTATGATCATGTAACCTGTATGATCATCAACTGCACATCTAACCTGTATGATCATGTAACTGTATGATCATGTAACTGTATGATCGTAACCTGTATGATCATCAACTGTATGATCATGTAACCTGTATGATCATCAACTGCACATCTAACCTGTATGATCATGTAACTGTATGATCCTAACCTGTATGATCATGTAACTGTATGATCCTAACATGTATGATCATCAACTGAATGATCATGTAACCTGTATGATCATCAACTGCACATCTAACCTGTATGATCATGTAACTGTATGATCCTAATGTGTATACAGGATGATTGTCTAACTTGCTAATGCTAAGTTAACATACAAAATTTCAACAACCTATAACAGCATTTTCATAGTCACATTTCAACAACCTATAACAGCATTTTCATCAAAACATCAAACATCAGACTTCTGGATCAAACATCATACTTGCTAATGTGTATACAGGATGATTGTCTAACTTGCTAATGCTAAGTTAACATACAAATTTCAACATTTCAACAACTAACCTACTCCACATTTCAACAACCTATAACAGCATTTTCATCAAAACATCAAACATCAAACATCAGACTTCTGGATTAAACAACATTTTCATCAACATACAAAATGATGGATTAAACAACATTTTCATCAACATACAAAATGATGGATTAAACATCATTTTCATCAACATACAAAATGATGATTGTCTAACTTGCTAATGCTAAGTTAACATACAAAATGATGATTGTCTAGCTGCTGCAAATGTTATCCTACTTCAAGGTTAACTTAACCTACAAAATACACATTACTATTCCTACATAACTACTATCAAATCATCCGCTCAACTCTCCGGTGGATAATGGAAGTTGAGGACATGCCTCCCAAACACGGAGACCACCAGGTGGACCACCAATGATGAGCTTGATAAGCTCATCGTCAGGTCAACTGTAAAAAACCAACAGTGAACCAAATCAGACCTAACCCTGTGTAGGTCCCTCGGAGGTTGAGGTTTAACCTATTCCTTGTTATGTCTAACACACTAGCGAGTGCGGAATCCAAGCTAGCATGCAAACCGGGATAGAACAAGCAATGATAAACACAAACACACAATATTCAACGATTAACACCACTTGTATTAATGCGTATGAAAGGTTCGGTTACAAGCACAAGGTTTACAGATGTATTCTATAAACTCTCTCTAACTTTCGTGTGTGTGTGTTCTGAACAGAATGCTCTCAATGTGTCTGAAAATGAAGCTCTGATCTCTCTCTCTGAACTGAACACATTGCATGGGTATATATACCCGAACACAGCAGGTCTGGTCGAAGGATAGATAGACTGATCGAAGGATCATCTATCGACTAGAAACTCATCGAAGGATCAACATGTACCACGAAGGATGGTATCTTTCGAAGTCTATCCTTCGAAGGTTATCTTTCGAGCTCATCGAAGGATCTAAACTATCCTTCGATGACACATCCTTCGACCTGAACATATTACAACCAATTTCAAACTGTTTGACCAAGTCAAACCGGAGGATGGTTGACTTGGTCAAACTTACAGGACTAACAAAGACATCGTTTTGTATCAAGACGAAATACAGACAAAGTACAGACACAAGTGCACCAACAAACTCCCCCTTGGCTGTAGCTTTGTCTGGCTGTAGCTTTGTCTCGATCTTTGTGACTTCAAGTCTTTGACGTCCTTTCAAGTCTTCAATGTCGGAGGATCTTTAAGGTCTTCACGTCTTGAAAGCAGAAAGTGTATCAACAAACTCCCCGTTTCATGTAGGAAGTGTGTTGACAAACTCCCCCTTAACATAAGCTCCCCCTTGAGTTATGCTCGTGAAATACTTGTTCTTTATGAAGTGAGATCCTTGTGGGTTTGATGATGGCCAGCGGCAACTCGATCATCTTTATCACTTGAGTGCCTTCACGTCGTGTCTTCATTCCGAAGCTTGTCATCGACCATGTTCTCCTTGCCTTAGAATCTGCACATGCAAGAAATCTAAACGCGTAATGAGAACAACTGCTTGGAATATAGTAAACATAAACAAACGACACACGTGTGACCATTGTTTAAACAACCACCGTCCGACAGTTTGAAAGTTTTAACAAATTTTATCAATTTCAAATTTTAACTTTCAACACTTGCAAATTTCGACCGTTCATGAAGATTTAGTCATTTCGGTTTTCGTTCAGGTTTCAGGTAACGAAGACTCGAGTTCCAACATCGTACGATCGAAAATAAGATAGAAATAAAATCTTTTTGGCTTTTATAAAGTTTATATTAAAACACACCTAAAATCTTTTTGGAATTTTTGAATATTTCAAATGTAAAGACTGAAAGCAGTAAATAAATATATACAAAGATGCAGAAATTTAAAGCAGTAAATAAATATTTACAGACATTCGTTTTGCGAGTTTCGAGGGTAAGAGAATCATATCAGTGTACGGTCATGCCAAAACGCTCTTGTTGTTCAATTAGTTAACATTAAGATAAGCATCCTATAACAATTATCGGTATTGTTGTCCACATAAGCTCAACTTATCAGATGTAATCATGGCGAGGGGATACGTTAAGGTATGATTTATACTTACCGACCGGTGTTCATCCACATCATGACACATTCCTGTATCAAGGTATGCACGAGGTTTCATCTTACCGGTGAGTATACCGATTATCATCTGTTTGACCGTATATGATGTGAGATTCTCACTTATTTTGATTTGAAAACAAGCCCTATGTGATAGAATCACTTATTGATGAGGAACTTGATTTTCGATGCATGAGGGCACAGGAGCAAGTCCGTGAACAGGTCAGTACTTTCGTACAGCAGAGAGACGAACTTGACTCCCGGATAAGTGTGATATATTATCACTTATTTTGTTTGGACATGTGATTGTTGATCACTTATTGAGGTCGTATGCAGTATGTACACGTATGTATAGTATCATGGAAGATCTAGACTTGCGTCCCCGTTATTTTTCGGTAAAAGATACAACCATGATACCCAGATGATAAGCAGCATAAAGACCGAATATTTCAGAACCTCGGCAATCTCTCAAACGAAATTTCGGTACTAAGACCATATGCCAATGAGTGGTTCCCACCTGGTCTTCAGTCGATTTAAGTTTATATCACCCTGCACACTTTAAAATGATTGTGAGCCTACCGATACATCTTATATAGAGCTGCTTATCGCTTTTCATTTTAGGTTTAAAGAGGTTTAGACAGACCACTGATGTACTATCATTTTCTCTTTTTCTCGCCAGGAAACTCATTTTTGTTTTTCTATTGTTTTTGAGTTTTTGAAATTTTTCGATGTTTTTGGATTTTCAAATTTGGATTTACTCCCCCTAAAATCAATAAACTAAGACAAATTTAAACACAAAGGTATTTACAAAAATGATTTTCCGATGTTGGTTTTACTCTTGCTTGACCTTAATGCCGTTTACCAGTAATAAATAGTCAAATCTTGATTTGTCAAATGCTTTGGTAAAAAGGTCGGCACGTTGGTCATCGGTGTGGACGTAAGCAACATCGATTAGCCTTTTCTCAAAGCAATCACGTATGAAGTGATACTTAATTTCGATGTGCTTAGTCTTTGAATGCTGCACAGGATTTTTAGTGATCTGTAAGGCAGCAGAATTATCAACGTAAATAGGAGTAGTTAGGAATTCAAAACCGTAATCACGCATTTGTTGTTGGATCCATAGGACTTGGGAGCAACAACTTGAGGCAGCAATGTATTCAGCTTCGCATGTTGATGTAGCGACGCACGTCTGTTTCTTGCACTGCCATGTGACTAGGCGATTTCCCAAAAACTGACATCCAGCCGTTGTGGATTTGCCGTCGATTTTGCATCCGCCAAAATCAGAATCACTGAATGCGATCAAGTCAAAGTTATTATCCCTAGGGTACCATAGACCGGTGTCAGGGTAACCCTTCAAATAACGAAAAATCCTTTTTACAGCTGCAAGATGTGAGGCCTTCGGGTTGACTTGATATCTGGCAAGCAGGCACGTTGGGTACATTATATCTGGTCTTGATGCTGTGAGGTACATAAGAGATCCGATCATCGCGCGGTAGTATGAGGGGCTAGTAGCTTCACCCTTCAAGTCTGGAGTAATTCCGTGATTTTGTGGCAATGGGGTACCGATGGGCGTTGCATCAGACATCTGGAACCGGCTCAAGATGTCACCAACATATTTAGTCTGATGGATGAATATCCCAGACTCAGTTTGTTGTATTTGTAGGCCCAAAAAGAAAGTCATTTCCCCCATAGCACTCATCTCGAATTTATCCTGCATTACACGCTCGAAATCCCTACACAAAACATCATTAGTAGAACCAAAAATAATATCATCAACGTATACCTGTACCAGTAGAAGATCTCCATCTTGTTCTTTGATGAAAAGAGTACAATCGATAAGACCTCTGCGAAAACCGTTCTCCAGCAGATAATTAGATAAGGTTGCGTACCAAGCTCGCGGTGCTTGATGTAGACCATAGAGAGCTTTGTTGAGCAACCAAACCCGATCGGGATGGATAGGATCTTCAAAACCTGGAGGCTGTTCGACGTACACCTCTTCTTCCACCACACCATGTAAGAATGCACTTTTCACGTCCATCTGGTATACCTTGAAACCTTTGAATGAGGCATAAGCCAGAAAAATCCGAATTGCTTCTAGACGTGCAACAGGTGCATAAACTTCGTTGTAGTCGATCCCTTCAATCTGACGAAAACCTTGAACGACTAGCCTTGCTTTGTTTCGAATAACGACTCCACGGTCATCCTTTTTGCATTTAAACACCCAACGGGTACCAATCTTCTTGTAACCAGCAGGTTTCTCTACAAGTTTCCAGACACCAAGCTTCTGGAATTGTTGCAGTTCTTCCTGCATTGCTTCAACCCAAGAGCTATCTTTCAAAGCATCTTTCCAAGTTCTTGGCTCTTCCTGTGATACATAACACGCGAAAGACCAATCATTTTGTTGACCAGATTCTCGGATAGTTGCATACAAGCCTGCATTGTTGTTGTTTCGCAACATGTTTCTTGTTTGAACGCCACTTTGTACATTTCCGATGATGTTTTGTTGAGGATGGGTATTGTGAATCCTTGTTTCTGGATTATCTTGAACTGGAATATTTGTACCCAGATTGTTGAGATTGAGATCAACAATCAATTCAAGTCCCGGAATTGACGAAGAGGATGATGCAGTAGCTTCAGCTGTTCTAGGGACATCCACTGGAGGAGTACCCTCTGAAGTACCATGAACTGCAGTTATTATTGGAGCTTCTTGATCTGCATCGAGAAATTCATCATCCTCTGAAGATTCGTTCAATTCGGTAGCATCGTGAAAATCCTCATTGTCGAGAGCATTATTGTTCACCGAAGATGGTTCTTGATTGACAATAATGGGACGAACCAACGGTGAATCTGTTGCATTGTCACTCTCGAAAAACATCCTTGCCGCAACATTTTCTTCAACTGCTTCAACATTGATCGAATTGAAAAAGTCATCGTACTCAAACATCCAAGGCTGACCAGGACATTTGACTGGTAAAGTGTGCCTTTGTACTCTGACTTCAGACCATTCCTCGACCCTTTTAGTCTCTAGATTCCAGACTCTTAAGTTCGGGGTGGAATACCCAAGAAAGTATCCATCAATTGCTCTTGCCCCAAACTTTCCATTAGGATCGATTATTGTGCACGGAGCTCCAAACGGTTCAAGATATGACAAATCTGGTTTCCGTTTGTTAATAAGCTCAAAGCAGGTCTTGTTGTGCCTTTTGACTGTAAGGACTCGGTTCAACGTATAACATGCAGATGCCACAGCTTCAGTCCAAAATGGAATCGGCAATTGTGACTCTACTAACATTGTCCTAGCAGTCTCGATCAATGTGCGGTTCTTACGTTCAGCGACGCCATTCTGTTGAGGAGTATAAGCTGCACTAAATTCGTGAAGAATACCTTTTGAAGTGCAAAACTCCGCCATGGCATGATTTTTAAATTCAGTACCATTGTCGCTACGTATCCGCCTAACCTTCAAGTTATAGAGATTCTCAATCTGAATGATCAAGTTTTTGATAATACCGAAGGTTTCACTCTTATGTGCCATGAACGCCACCCAAGAAAATCTTGAATAATCATCAGTTATCACGAGGCAATATTGATCATTCCTAATGCTTTTGTGCTTGACAGGACCGAACAAATCCATGTGCAAACGTTCAAGAGGAACAGCCACCGTGTTGACTTTCTTTGTAGGGTGTCGCTTCTTCGTTTGTTTTCCTTTCTGGCACGAGACACAGACGTCTTGAAGATGGAAGTTTTTAAGAGGAACACCATTCACTAATTCATTTGACACCAAATGATTCATTTTGCGTAAGTGAATGTGACCCATTCGTCTGTGCCAAGAGATTGTGTCTTTTTCTGTGGCTTTGGAAATGAAACAAGTTGCTTGTGCAGACGTTGTGATAGCTTGGCTCATATCAAGGACATACAAATCATTTATCCTTGGAGCCGACAAGAGAATCCATTCTTTTGGAATTTTGAAGCCGAGTTTCAGCACATAACATCCATTTGCATCAAAGTGTACTGAGAACTGCTTATCACAAATTTGAGAAACACTAAGAAGATTGTGATCAAGTTGTTGTACGAAGTTGATCTTATCAAACCTAACAACCCCGTTGGAAATCATTCCTTCACCCGTAATATATCCGCCCTTATCTCCAGCAAAAGCAACATAACCTCCTCTAATAGATTTGACGTCGTAGAGAAGCTTCATGTCGCCTGTCATGTGCCTGGATGCCTCACTATCAACAATCCAATGACTACTGATAGTTCCTCCTGGAACACCCTGCACATGAACTCACATAATTAGTTGGAGATGGGGACCCAAGCCATTGTGGTCTTGGGTCTTCCATTTTCATCAACAACAATAACTTCTATTCTTTGATGATTTGAAAATTGTGATGGTCCCCCTGAATTTGTGGTTATTTTAGGTTTCCAAGTCTGTTGAAATTTACCAGTTTGATTGTTTGAAAATTTAACTTCATGTTTGTTTGAAGTTTTTGAAAATTTCGAACTTTCTGGTTTAACTGGAACCGTTTGTTTTTGAACCACTTCATTTTTAAGTGCCTTTTCAACCACCTTGACTTGTTGGCGTTTCTGTTTCTTTTCCCTTTCTCTTACAAGTCGGGGATCTTGTTTTACAGAAACAGATCGCTTTTGGTGATTGCGTTCACGGGGATCATCATCTTTTCCTTTCAACTTATGAAGATACGGGCAATTTCGAACGATATGCCCAATTGTACCACATTCAAAACATGATCTTCGTTCAACAAACCCCGAAGTATCATGTGGTCGTCTTGCCGATGATGAACTTTGTGATCCCGAGGTACTAGGTTTTGAACTACTTGGTTCATTCCTTTTCATCACTGTTGCTTTCTTGACAAAATCTAAGTTAGATTGGTTTTCAAACGTTGCGATTTTGTCCGTTCCCTTGGATTTCACAAAGTTCACATTCTTTTTCTTCTTCTGATTCGGCTTTCTTTGACCTTGAGCCGGTAATTTTTCTTTTGGCTTGGTATGGTTTTGTTGTTTTTGCACTGTTGGTAATTTCTGATTGCCAAATTGTTTTCTAACTTCAGCCTTTGGGATAGGAGGGCACTGTGTTACTGTAACACGTGATCCTGTCTTTCCCAAAAACTTACTTGTTGAATTTTCAAAAACTTTACTGATTAAGGATTGATTTACGTTCTTAATTGGAAAGTCTTTGTCAGAATAAATTTTATCATCACCAACAAGAGTGTACAACAAATCCACAATCTCCGACTCTTTTTCAGACGAGGACTCGATTGCAACAGTCTTAGCGGGTTTTGCAGGAGGATCACACAGAATATGATTCTCAAGAGGTATGTCCTCTTCGTTTATCACCGCATCAGACTTTGCTGAATCAGTATCATCAGACTCATCATCAGAAGAATCAGCATCCTCAATCACAACTGGAGGATCCTGATTTTGTTCAGCAGTTACAAATGTATCTGCTGACACATCTGAATCTGACGATACTTCTTTCTTGTATCCGAGTCCTGTAGCAAATTCCTCAACGTCCAAAGGAACAGATGGCTCAAAGTGAGTCCTGTACTCCTCATCAGGCATGGCATCATAATTGTTTCTCACGGGTGGTGGACATTTCTTGTAACCTATGCATGTGACATCCCGTTTCTCTTTCTGAACATCAATGATGTGATCCAACACATAGCTAGAGCTCAAATAACTGTCTAGCTTGAGTCGGATCGCCTCACTTTCAGTTTTAACACAAGCCATTTCCTTTTGCATTACCTCAAGACGAGTTATATACAAATTAATGTCAGTTTGTTTTCTGGAAACCATTTTTGTCAGCTCTGTTTTATCTTTCTTTAATGTTTCAATCATCGACTTAAAATCCTTTTCATGGTTTTCATAAAACATGTTGGCTTCTGTGCACTTGGAAAGATCAACGGTCAACTTCTGGTTGTGAATGAATGTCACATCATATTTCTCTTGCAAAGCCTCGTGTTTGCTTTGCAATTCACACCACTTATCATTCAAAGAAACATGTTTGTCTTGCAAGTCAAACAAACTAGCTTGTAAAGCATCATGTTTGCCTTGCAACTCAGACATGTTTGCATTCAAATCAGCACATTTAAAATGCAATCTATCACAATTATCACAGATATCAGTAGTGGGTTCATCGACACATACCTGACTTGATGAACTGTCGACATTAGCCATAAAGGCTGAATGGAGAGAAGACGAAGAATAAGCAGCTTGATCCACCAAGATAGATCTTCTTTCAGTTCCTGCTGCAGCTTCTTCCAAAATCTCATCAATGTCTGCATCGACTGACGCATTCGATGTCTCATCCACCTGATCATTGCCTGAAGTGGAGGATTCTTCATCTGAACTTCCACTATAACCAGAGCTGTCTTCATCTTCAGAAGATTCACTACCATTGGTGGAAGATTCTCCACCACTGGCGTGATTTAAATCCTTAACGACTTCAGCAAAACACGCTGTTCCATCTGGAGCATCATTTCCCAACTGGATTGACCAATCACAACCTTCATCTACTTGAACCACAAGTGCCTGGTTGGCATTTGATGATCCTGCTTGGCTTTGGTTGTTGACAGGTACCAACGTACGAACATTGTTCCTGTTCTGGTTCTGCTGGTTGCCTTGATTTCTGAAGGGATTCTGGTTTCCATGCTGAGATGGTCTTGTACATTCCCTTTTAAAATGACCCCGTTCACCACAATTGAAACACTTAACAGCCTGTTTATCAAACCCATACTTGGTGTCTTTCTTGCTCTCCAAGCTGGTTCTGCCAGTTCTTTCCATGAAATCCTTTGCTCGTCTAACAGCACTGGCAAAGGCCCACTTGATGTCCATCATCTCCATCTCCTCTTTATCAATCTGCTGATAGTCTTCTTGTGTCAGATTAATATTACCAATCTGACCTTCCACTAATCCACAGTATGCGCTCACCAAAGTGTTTAGCAGCTCCATGTGTTCCTTAGCTACTTCCACACTGACTTTAGAAAAGCTTGAGGTGTCGAGCCGTACTGTATTTGGCTTTGATTGTCGACCAGCAGATGATGTGCTTCCATAACAAGCTTGCTGTTGAGGAGGAAGTGGATTCCCATACATGTCTGTTGGTACGGTAGATTGAGGAGGAAGAGGATTTCCATACATGTCTGTTGTTCCGGGAGATCGAACAGTTAATGGATTCCCGAACATATCAGTTGGTCTGAGAGGTCGTTGGCTCTGCTGTTGCTGTTGAGGAACTGGTTCAAGCGGATTTCCATACATGTCTGTCTTTGGAGGGACCGGAACTTGGATAGTATTGCCATACATGTCAGTGCTTGACACAAACGCTGTTTGAATTGGAGCGTGTGATGAAGGCTTTGTAGAAATGCTAGAAGTTCCATAATACATTTCAGGATTCTGTGGCACTGGAACTCTTTTCGCCTTGAGAGTTTCTTCCTGATTATTGTTTTCCAGGATTTGAACAAAGTCGTTGAAGCTCGTTGTAGCTAAAGTACCATTGTACTTCATGATTTCCAAGAAAGTATTCCATTGAGGTGGCAACGCATCTGCAAACCTTTTCACAATCTCTGCAGAAGTTGTAACAACCCCAAAATTTGTCAATTCAGTCAGTAAGTGATTAAATCGACTTGTCAAATCACCTAACGACTCGTTCTCCATACAGGTAAAACCATCAAACTCTTTCTTCAGCAATTCTTTTCTCAATTGACGTGTCGCTTCATTTCCTACGCCCCTTGTCTTCAACGCGTCCCACAACCTCTTTGTCGTCTTGTAACTGACAAATTGATTATAAATATCTTTACTTAAGGCCTGAGTAAGAATGGCATATGCCTTCTTTTCCAAATCATAGACCTTCTTCTGATCTTCCGTAAGATCTGCGAACGTAGCAGCAGATGATGCGGCAACCTCTATTGTTTGATCGAAATCTGTAATGAACCGCAACCACAATTCTGTATTTTGACCAAGAACGTATGTATGAAATCTATCAATCCATCCTGGATATTCATATAAGTGCATCAACTTTGGAGGCCGATTCAAACTTCCAGTTTCGCTCTCGCTTAAGAGAATGCTTTGAACACTTGGAATTTGATTTGATACAAATGCCCATTGACCGGTAGAAATTGCATTAGCTTGAGAAGATACCGGTGTGGAAGATGACGGAGTACCAAAATACATATCTGTATTTACCAGAGTATTCCACCTTGGATTCATTTTTGATCAAGAAAAATAAGAACCTGAAAATCACAAACTTGTTAAGCATAAACAGACTAAGGATCGAAAGATCAAAGCTTGTTCGAAGGATCAACAGTGTTCGAAAGATCACTGTTGAGTTTCGAACAAAGGTTTCGAAAGATTCTCCAACCGAAGGATCCTTATCTTTCGAAAAAGAACTGTAGACCGAAAGATGTATGCTTCGATATGATTCCTTGGTTCGAAGGATGATGATCTATCGAACCTCCACTGATCGAAAGATGAATGTTTCGAAATGATTCCTTGGTTCGAAGGATGATGATCTATCGAACCTCCACTGATCGAAAGATGATCTTTCGACTTCGAAGGATATCTTTCGAACTGTTCTGACACAGTTGACAAAGAGTGACAGGTTGGTGAAAAAGGTGATGGGTTGGTGAAATCTTTCGGCAGAGGTATGGTCAGACCATGATTTCCTGCCAAAATCAGATTTTGAACAATAAAATATAACCCAAAAATGACAAACTTTATCCAGAAACCGGTCACCGGAGAAGCCGGAAAATACCAAACAACTCAAAAACAAGTTTTTAAGTTACCCAACCCGTCTTTTAGCACACCCGGTAAGTTTAGAACACGTTTTAACGAACAGCAAAGCGAGAAAATCAGTAAAAACGGATACAAAACCAAGAGAGTTTTTGTCCAAAACACTCCAAATCTTGTATAAACCCGGTTTTTAACAAGGAAAAGAGCCACGGCTCTGATACCACTTGTAGGTCCCTCGGAGGTTGAGGTTTAACCTATTCCTTGTTATGTCTAACACACTAGCGAGTGCGGAATCCAAGCTAGCATGCAAACCGGGATAGAACAAGCAATGATAAACACAAACACACAATATTCAACGATTAACACCACTTGTATTAATGCGTATGAAAGGTTCGGTTACAAGCACAAGGTTTACAGATGTATTCTATAAACTCTCTCTAACTTTCGTGTGTGTGTGTTCTGAACAGAATGCTCTCAATGTGTCTGAAAATGAAGCTCTGATATCTCTCTCTGAACTGAACACATTGCATGGGTATATATACCCGAACACAGCAGGTCTGGTCGAAGGATAGATAGACTGATCGAAGGATCATCTATCGACTAGAAACTCATCGAAGGATCAACATGTACCACGAAGGATGGTATCTTTCGAAGTCTATCCTTCGAAGGTTATCTTTCGAGCTCATCGAAGGATCTAAACTATCCTTCGATGACACATCCTTCGACCTGAACATATTACAACCAATTTCAAACTGTTTGACCAAGTCAAACCGGAGGATGGTTGACTTGGTCAAACTTACAGGACTAACAAAGACATCGTTTTGTATCAAGACGAAATACAGACAAAGTACAGACACAAGTGCACCAACACCCTGTTTATAACATGATAACTACTAAATCTGACCATGATTAACTAACAATGGCCTATTATACCTGCGGTGTGGCGGATGAGATAGCGGATTAGCCAACACACAACCGGCATTGAAGGAGATAGCGGAGGAGAAGACTGATCGGAGGAGATCCCTGATCGCCGGAGGAGAAGACTGATCGGTGGAGACTGATCGCCGGTGAAGACTGATCGCCGGTGAAGGCTGATCACCGGAGAAGATGACCGAGCGCAGGGTTTGGGGACGATGGTGGGAAGGTGGGGGGGGGGGGGGTAATTGTGCTTCTTTATGTTACTTACAGGGGTGTTGTGAAGAAGAAGCTTCACATTAATAGCAAAATGACCATTCTACCCTTTGACCATTACCTTATTATGTTGACTGTTAACCCAATTTAACGGCGGGGGGTAGAAGTGCGACATAAGGGTTAACAGTGGGGTGTATTTTTGCAATTATTTCCTTAGGGGGGTAGGAGTGCCAATCACCCCTAACCTTAGGGTGTAAAATTGCAGTTTACTCATAAAATTATTATAAGAGTAATTTTTTAACGCGTAAGCCTTCTATTTTGTTTTTTCTCCAAGAAACATATTATTATTATTGAAATCGTTTCTGACACTCTTCTATTTTGTTTTTTCTCCAAGAAACATATTATTATTATTGAAATCGTTTTTGACACTAACTATTTATAGAAACTAGAAAGTCAAACACATGAGTGCATGATGAGATAAATGAACTGACCCTGTGTCATCTTTGTGACTGACTTATGATAGTAGTGATTGAATTCGCGCTTGCAAGAGGCTTCTAGAGAAAGCTGGACTAGAAGGCTATCAGGTAAGACAGGCTGCAATGCCTTCTGTTGAAAGCTTTCCTACATCCGATGTTTTAGTTAGGATTTACTTTTTATTTTTTTATGTTTACTTGTTTGTTTATATGTCACATGCAAATTGGTAAGACAACGGTGTTTCTAAGGGCCGGACAGATGGCAGAGCTTGATGCTTGCCGGACTAAGGTCCTAGGTAGATCAGCTGGCATCATTCAAATTTGGCACGCATTTATAAATTTCTGAACATGCCAACTTACTCGCCAAATTCATGAAAGCATGAGCCATGAGGAGAGAAGCATCTTGCAAAGAGTTTCAATTCTAAGCTGTTTCGATCCAAACATGTTTACGGGGGATGGTTGCACATCATGAGCTTTGATTGAGAAGATAGACAAAAGCAGCAATCCTTATTCAGGTCAAATAAATAAAATTAGTTTTGAAGTGACGACCTAGATGGCTTGGATGTTTCCCAGGAAATGTTTTGTAAGTGTTATGATTTTTGTTTTAAATCTGTGTGTATAATGTTAGTTGTTGGTGAAAGTTGGTTATATGCTTGATTTTTGATGTTGTTAGCTAGGTTTAGGATAATATGTATGTTTAGAATTTGTGATGAATTCAGATTCTAGGGTTTAATTGTTGCTGAGTGAGGGTAAATTGGAGATTTTGTAGATGCTATGATTTTTGTTTGTGAATTTGTGTGTATGAGGTGAGTTGTAATGAATTAGAAGTGTTTGATTGAAAATTGGTTTGTTATTGTAGTGGTGGAGTCCAAGGTGATGGTTTAGTTGCTAGCCTTGCACCACCAGAGATGGAGGGGTGGAGAAAGAATGCTCAAGAAAAAGGTATTTGCTGTTTTCATTTGGATAAAGTTTGGTAATAGCCAGGATTCGTAAGAAGTTAAACAACTCTCTAATGGATGATAGTTGTGTTTATGGCTATTATGTGTATATTTGTTTTTTTGGGTAACCTGGCCTAGTGGCCCCTACCAACCGTTGTCATATCCAACAAAGGACATGGGCCAATATTGGTTCTCTGTACCTCAGCTATATGCTGAGCGTGTTTGTGACTTAAGTTGATTTGTGATGCTTGTGATGAATGATCAAAGCTGAGCGTGTTTGCCTTGTTTTAAGCTTATTTTACAGACCCATATAATTAAACTAATGAATAATAGCCACGATAACCGCAATGGTACAAAGATGGAGAAATTTGACTGCTCTAAATCTTTGTATCCGATTTATTTGATATCAAGAGATTGAAGATGTGATCATTTACCAAATTGTCCCATAATTCTGCAACTGCACATTTTGGGGTTTTGTTATTAAAATACAGTTTCCTTGTCATTATATGCACGTGTAGTTGATAAACATTAAATTGTTTACTTAACATGGGACGCAGTAATTCATGCAGCAAGGCTGAGAATAAAGCATGTCGCGAGAGGCAAAGAAGGGGATTATTACACAGCAGGTGACCCTTTTCTTGATTAAATTTTGATATTCAGTTTTTTTTTTTTTTTTTTTTTTTTTTTTTTTTTTGTGTCAAATTTTATTTTAATCCTTCTATATATAAAATACTGGCCGAGTTACATCAATATCGCAGGTAAGCGAGCAACAAGCTGCGCCGCTACCCCTTTCTGAATAGCAAACCCTAGCCTATTCAGTGATTTAGTTTATCCCTTAAGTTGCTTAAAAAATACAGACGAACACGAATAAATGTACCGTTTAGTCAAATGGGTTGATGCGTGTTAATCTCTCTCTCACTTAATGGGTCAAATCAATAGATGACTTAAGATGAACTACTGAAGTGAGGCAAATGGGTTGAAAATCACCCAGAGTGTATTTACTGAAGTAATAAAGTTTATTTTAATAATTTATAAAATAATAAACCTTCATTGACCCGTAACAAAAAGTCTTGCTCGTTTTAACCTGTTAACCATTACAAATCCACCCATTTAGATGCCTCTAGGTTTTACGTTTTGGTATTCATATCCGGTTAGTGCGTTAACTAACAACCAAAATGCATGAAATAAGTATTTTTTGGTCTTTTCATATTCAGTATATTCTTCAGCAATATAAGTGGCTTTATGTTATGGTTTACTGTTTATATATTATTAATTCTTTTTATAGGTTCTTAGAATTAAGCTCTACTTTGGAACCCGACTGGTCTGCTACCACTGATAAATTGGCTATACTTGGAGATGCTATTGGAGTTCTAAATCAGCTCAAATCTGAAACACAGGATTTCAAAGACATGAATGAGAAACTATCGGAAGAAATTAAAACCCTGAAGGTCAGTACATGAACTTGCTTAATGGTTTTCTTCTTTCTCTTAATAAATTTCTATAGACTTGTTTAAAAATGTTTTTCTTTTTCAAAATCTGGAGGCGGAGAAGAACGAGCTTTGTGAAGAGAAATTTGTATTAAAGGCGGAAAAAGCAAAAATGGAGCAGTAGGTCAAATCCATGACCAGTAATATCCTACCACCTAGATTTATGACACCACATCCGGCTGCATTTCAGGCTGGAGCGAACAAGATGCCTTAAGGCAGGAAAGCTCACCTAAGTAGGAAAGATCACCTACTTAAGTTTTAGGTTTTAATTAGTTTGAAATGATAAGAATGAATTTTGTAAGCCATTTACGGATTAGAAATACAAATGATGTAAAAGTGCCACTCGATATTGGGACACGTGAACTATAGTCGCTCTACTCTCTCTAAAGCTATTCTACTATGTTATCTTCGTGCTCTGGATTATGATGGGACATAAAAGTAGAGGTGGTCAAAATAGCTTTGGGTTGAAACATGTTAGTTTTGGTAAGTGTCAGGTTGACCCATCCCCCCTAGGATTAAATAAATATTAACATGAAATTTGATTATTATTGTGAAATTTCAGTATAATAAAATTATCCTTACATTAACATTATTTTTGAATAAAAGCTTTGTGCATAAAAATTAGTGGGTGTTAAACGAGTTCAACATGAAACTGATCTAAACCCATTTAGACTAAACCTAAACTCGTGAATTTCGTGTTAGGTTCATGTCGTATTTTTGAGTCGTGTCAGAAATTCACACCCCTAATAAAAATAAATGACATGTAGCCTGTCTGACCCATTCTTTAAGGCAAACAAATTTAGATTTTAGTTATGACCCAACTGAACTAAACCGTCTCATGCACACATTTAGAATTACTAACAAGTGTTGTGTTTTCCGTTGCATCGCGAATTTGATTTTGATTATGGCTCAAAACCGAACCGCCCCGTACATAGCCCTAAACTCACAAACCTAAGTGATATGTTTCCTGCCGCATCGCGCGGGTAAACGACTAGTATATATATATATATATATATATATATATATATATATATATATATATATATATATATATATATTAATGTTTAATTTATAAAACATGAAATTAAATAAGTATAGGTTGTGTATCGTGAACGTAGAATCAAGTGCTTGTATGTATAGGATATCTAGAATATCGAATTGATCGCAAGTTATGCATGAGTTTACAAGGGTACGAGTATGTATCAAATGTAAACAAGGATTAAATGTTTAAGCATGTAAAAAAAAACAAACGGGGTATAATCCGTATGAAGTAACTAGTTTTATTACGATCAAAGCCTTAGATTTACAATGATACTAAACGAAAAACGATTACAAAGGAAACGAGTTTCTGAAAATAGAAATACGATACAATCTTTCTAAAAAACGGAAAGCTACGAAAAGCGAGGCGTTACACTAATTGTGCAAATCAACTTCTAGAAGCCGCATATTCGACCATCCTGGATTACTTTGAGTAGTAAACGTGATTGCCCATGAAAATCTTACTAGCTTCACACTGGTTCATACTCGAGTGTTAATATAACTAACCAGATACAAAAGAAGAAAACAAATGAACATGAACTTACATCATTACCTGAAGAACAAATATGAATTTTAAGGAATCAGGGATTCCCTAAAAAAGCGCGCCATTTTTCGATAAATGGCAGGTCAGTTGGATCCATGTTTGGAATATCGCGACCTCGAAGTGTTTCGATTATTTGTGTAGTCTCGCCTAGAAGTTGGGCTGCATCATAGACACTGGCTTCCCTTTCCTATATCACACTAGTGTGACATTTCATTATCATGGCTTGTGGTAGGTTGGTGAGACAAGCGGCAGTTGTATCAGCGATCATTGATGATATTCAATAGTCCCTTCTGGCTAACCGTGGCATCAACGTTGGTGTGGCAGGTAGGTAGGATGGTTTCGGCTATATGATACATTGAGTTGGCACAAATAAACATGTGTATCGAATTATCATTATCGCCTCCAGTATCATCATTACTTCTGTTCTCTGGAAAAACTATGTTTTTAGCTTCATCTGTTGGAATTAATCTTGATGTTACGGGTCGTTTACGGGTCAAGTCGGTTACCGGCTTTGTTTAAATGGGTTATCCATCTACTAACGGGTTGTGGATAAGGAATTGGTGTAAGTTGACCGAGAGTAAAGTGGGAAAAATATGGAAGTGAAGGCTAACGTTTGTTGCTAAAAGAAAGGAGAAGAAGACTTGGTATTTTAAGCATGTGCCTTTTGTTTTATCACTATAAATAGGTGTAGTTTCCAGTAGCTTTTCGTAAGTCAGTTTTTGTTTCTTTGTGAAAGTTTAATAATATAGAAAGAGTCTCTTGAGTGTGTGTTTTCTTGTGTGTGTTAACTGTGTGTTTGCAAAGGGGCCTGAACCAACATTTGGTATCAGAGCAAGGTCGAAACGAGGGTGGAGAAACGAGAGCGGGTGAAGACGGTGTTCGCCGTTTTGAGAGTCGGTTCGGAGAAGAGGGGAGTAGCCCTCTAAACTACAAGGCTGAGAAGAGAAAAAGAGATCGGCGTTAAAGGCGGTGATTACCGTTGAAAGGAAGAAAGAAGAGCCGCAGGTTCTGTGTGAACCGAACATGGTTCTTAGTGAGCCATGTCGAGAAGAAAGAAATCGAGAGATGAAAAGAGTTTTTAGTGAACCAAACACGGTCTTGAATGAGCCGGCAGAGACAATGAAGAAAATAATCTTTGTGATTGCGGAACGGTTCTGTGTGAGCCGTAAGAAGAGTTCAGGGGTAAACAAGAAGCCAAGAGAAGAAGGGTTCTACGTGAACAAAAGGAAGTAGACGATCTGTGTGATCAAAACGTACCTGCTCTGCGTGTCGCAGGCGTGAGAAAGGAGGACCTGATCTTTGTGATCAGGAAGATGGAAAACCTTAGTGGTGCTGTGTGAATCGATCAAGAAAAAAAGGAGAATCTTAGTGATTCAAGTATTTGTGTGAGAAGATTGGGGAGATCTGTGTGATCCGAAAAAGAAAAAAAATTTGTGTGAATAAGTTCTGAGTGAACAAAGCGAAGGAATCTGTGTGATTCATTGTAAGTCGTTCGTGAGAAGATCTGTGTAATGCGAAGATGACCGTTGTGGTAAACGGAAGAATAGCAGGAAAAACTCTAAAGAAGTAAGTGCAAGTGAGAACACGGATCTTGGTGAACCGATTAAAGCAAGTCTAAGTAAGCTATTAGCAAGAGCACAATACGAACCATGTGCGGTTTGTTTAGCAAGAGCAAGATGGAATCTCCGGATAGCAAGAAAAGCAAGAACGGATGCGAAGAAATGAGCAAGTAAAAGAACTGACATCAAGATTAAGGGGGTGAATGTTGGAATTAATCTTGATGTTACGGGTCGTTTACGGGTCAAGTCGGTTACCGGCTTTGTTTAAATGGGTTATCCATCTACTAACGGGTTGTGGATAAGGAATTGGTCTAAGTTGACCGAGTAAAGTGGGAAAAATATGGAAGTGAAGGCTAACGTCTGTTGCTAAAAGAAAGGAGAAGAAGACTTGATATTTTAAGCATGTGCCTTTTGTTTTATCACTATAAATAGGTGTAGTTTCCAGTAGCTTTTCGTAAGTCAGTTTTTGTTTCTTTGTGAAAGTTTAATAATATAGAAAGAGTCTCTTGAGTGTGTGTTTTCTTGTGTGTGTTTACTGTGTGTTTGCAAAGGGGCCTGAACCAACATTTGGTATCAGAGCAAGGTCGAAACGAGGGTGGAGAAACGAGAGTGGGTGAAGACGGTGTTCGCCATTTTGAGAGTCGGTTCGGAGAAGAGGGGAGTAGCCCTCTAAACTACAAGGCTGAGAAGAGAAAAAGAGATCGGCGTTGAAGGCGGTGATTACTGTTGAGAGGAAGAAAGAAGAGCCGCAGGTTCTGTGTGAACCGAACATGGTTCTTAGTGAGCCATGTCGAGACGAAAGAAATCGAGAGATGAAAAGAGTTTTTAGTGCACCAAACACGGTCCTGAATGAGCCGACAGAGACAATGAAGAAAACAATCTTTGTGATTGCGGAACGGTTCTGTGTGAGCCGTAAGAAGAGTTCAGGGGTGAACAAGAAGCCAAGAGAAGGAGGGTTCTACGTGAACAAAAGGAAGAAGACGATCTGTGTGATCAAAACGTACCTGCTCTGCGTGTCGCAGGCGTGAGAAAGTAGGACCTGATCATTGTGATCAAGAAGATCGAAAACCTTAGTGGTGCTGTGTGAATCGATCAAGAAAAAAAGGAGAATCTTAGTGATTCAAGTATTTGTGTGAGAAGATTGGGGAGGTCTGTGTGATCCAAAAAAGAAAAAAATTTTGTGTGAATAAGTTCTGAGTGAACAAAGTGAAGGAATCTGTGTGATTCATTGTAAGTCGTTCGTGAGGAGATCTGTGTGATGCGAAGATGACTGTTGTGGTAAACGGAAGAATAGCAGGAAAAACTCTAAAGAAGTAAGTGCAAGTGAGAACACGGATCTTGGTGAACCGATTAAAGCAAGTTTAAGTAAGATATTAGCAAGAGCACAATACGAACCATGTGCGGTTTATTTAGCAAGAGCAAGATGGAATCTCCGGATAGCAAGAAAAGCAAGAACGGATGCGAAGAAACGAGCAAGTAAAAGAACCGACATCAAGATTAAGGGGGTGAATGTTGGAATTAATCTTGATGTTACGGGTCGTTTACGGGTCAAGTCAGTTACCGGCTTTGTTTAAATGGGTTATCCATCTACTAACGGGTTATGGATAAGGAATTGGTCTAAGTTGACGGAGTAAAGTGGGAGAAATATGGAAGTGAAGGCTAACGTCTGTTGCTAAAAGAAAGAAGAAGAAGACTTGGTATTTTAAGCATGTGCCATTTGTTTTATCACTATAAATAGGTGTAGTTTCCAGTAGCGTTTCGTAAGTCAGTTTTTGTTTCTTTGTGAAAGTTTAATAATAGAAAAAATTACAAGTTTTGTCCTTTATGTATGTCCCAAATTGCAGGCGCTGTCCTTTAAACCAAAATTTGACAGGCGGTGTCCTTTGTGTTTTCAAAATCTTGCACGTTTTGTCCTTTAGGCCAAACTTAGTTAGATTTGTTAGTTAAATCTGGTATCAAGGGGCTATTTTGTAAAAAAAAATTATTCAGGGACTAAATTGTACAAAACTTAAAAATATAAAACCCCCAAATTAGGTCATCTTCCCCATTTATCCCCATCACCACCGCCCCCAAACACCTGCAACCACCACCGCCATTACCACCACACCCACCGCCCTCCGCCGCTCAACCATCACCTTCCCTCATCACTCACACCACCGTTCGTTTTCCGGTGAAACACCCCGACCACCCCCTTCTCCCTCTACTATGTTCCCCTCTCCCCGATAAACAACAACGGCAGCAGCACCACCAGTGGTGGCGGTGCTCAGCGGTGGCGGAGGACCGAGAGGAAGCAAGTCAACGAGCAGGTTCGGGTAGTGTTGGTTCAGTCTTGGGTCAGCAGGTTCAACTCGTGGAATTGGATGGTTTTCGTAAGTGGCATTCATTATCACCTACCAGAGAAAGAAAATAAAATCATGGTTGATGCTAATTATTTTTTGTTTCAAATTTTTTAATAGGGTTTGGGTTCCCTCTGATGTGGTACTATGCTGTAGGTCCCGAAATCTGAGGATCGATAACGAACCGAATCACTTGTTTATTGCAAACACGGTCACGTGTGCGGAATCCACGTAACTATGCCAAATCAAACATATAAAGCAATAACAACAAAGGATTAATCAATGAAACACACTCGATTGATTAACGGGATGAGAACCGATTACAAACTGATACAAACACAGTTCAGACAAAATTTCGGCAGAGTTTTGTTACTTGGTTATTATCTCATCTCTGTGTTCAAATGAAACAGGATGTTGTTTATATAGCCCCTGGGCCAAGACATCGACGAAACACAAAGTGTCTCGGCGAAACTGAACATGGGCCAGTCATTGGGCTTGAAACAGCCCATTACACGACGAATCAAAGTGTGATTCGTCATGACCTTCAACGAAACAGAAGTAAAGGACATTGGTCTTTTTCGTCATGATGTGTTCCGACGAAACAGACCTGTTTCGTCGAGGACTGCAACTGTTGTGATTGTTTCTGCAAACAGACAGCAGCAATAACAGCAACATATAAACATAGTAATGACCATACTACCCTTTAATGCAACATGCATTGTTCATAATACTTTACATACCAAAAGAGACAAACAAGTCGTACACAAGCAGATAGGAGGATATCTGACTTGGTCAACATAACATACAGACTCGATAATTAATAAAAGACCATACAAAATACATCGTTAAACAAGACTAGTCACAGACACTAAAAATGCATCAACAAACTCCCCCTTGTCTGTTACTCGTCTTCAGTCTTCTATTCTTCCATCTCAGTGTTGTTCGGACCACGAACTGCCCGAATGTATACCCCGGTAATAGAAAAAACACGCTACTCGCTGAAACTTTAAAGCTTGACGATATAATCTGCTAACATCAGCCTCGGACATGTTGACTATCCACATCGGATCCAACATCCGGTAATTTGCACGATTATCTCTAAACACAATTACAGCTTCATGAGTATCCGAGTCGTAGCACCATAATGCCATGTCTTCAAGAAAATCCTGCTGCATAGGCATCAATGGGATTTTATCTACAACCTTCGGAGGCTGGTACACAAGTTTGTATCTGCAAGTGTTGGTGTCCGGATCAAGAGTAAACTTGATCGGTTGATAGACAGGAAATTGTGGCTTGTATGATTCATCCTTCCAGCCCGTCTTCTTGTTTACTTTAACCAGTCGCTCAAATAAAGTAGCGCCATCGTATTTTGATCGATTGATAAGCTCAAGCCTTGTCAACGCAGCAACATCATAAAATGGTAAGGAAAGAATGCTCAGCAGTGAATTGAAATACAGAATTCCGTATTCACGTTTGATAGCAATGCAGTGTATATCTTGAACAAACATCCAGCATAGAATCCTTCCACTTGGCTTTGCCTTTTCAAATTGCAAGTAGTCGACTTGAGCTTTTTCAGGCACAGGCTTGGAGACTTTAGATAGAAACTGTTTTCTCCATTCAGAAAATGCATCTGTGTCTTTTTCAGACGAATTTCGATTCTTTAAGTGCTCGTCTATGTCATCAATATTCTCTTTCATGTTGCTGAAAATATACTTTGAGATGCTAAACGGTTTGTTTAACACCAAAGCAACCATGAAACCAACGAGATCATCTCCAGCCATATCATATCCAGACCGTCTATTGCTGAGACACTGAATAAGAATATGCAATAAAAACTTGTAGCGTAATGGAAGATCACCTTTGTTGATTTGTTTGACGAAAAGGTCTCCTTTACACTTCATCCTTAGCAAACAGCCTCGTGAACACATGATTGGGATTGAATATGGAGCATTCAGTTGATCTTGTAATTGAAGAACTTCATTCAATATCTCCGGAGTAACAACGACATACAGATCATTCACACGACCTTTTATAATATCCTTTCCATCGATTTGGACGACGCTTGCAGAATCCCAGAAAGCTTTAATCAGTGATTTGTAGACGGGCGTCGAGTATGTAACAGCATGATTGATACGTGACTCCCTGATCCACTTCATGATATCTTTAAATTCCGTGAGCTTATCTTCAGGATCCAGATATGCAACTTGATTATGACGCTTCTCTGACATAATCTCCTCTTCAGTTTTGTTTTCTTTCTTTATCGCCTTCTTGCGTTTTCCTTTTTCTTGCGGTGCTTTCGGAGCCATCTGCACATGAAAATGTCCAGAATAAGTCACATTTGATATAACATTGCATTTAGACATGTATGGATACAATTACATGTATCCACATAACAGATAACCTATCAAAACATGTCTACTGTGAACAAACAGCAACAACATAAAACAGCTAAGGCATGGACGACGAAACAGGAGATCAACGACGAAACAGAAGTTTGAACGACGAAACAGAGGGTTGACCCTTGACCAGTTTGATTCGTCGACGTTTTGATTCGTCGTGTCTGTTTCGTTCCTTTTCTGATTCGTCATCTCTGATTCGTCGTTTGTTTGATTCGTCGGAATTAGGGTTAATGTGATTCGTCGATTTGGGGGTTTTTGTGTTTCGCCGTTTTGTGGTTTAAACAAAAAACAAATACAAACACAAACACATTCAACATCATTGTTTATACCCAAACCAACTTATGACAACCCATATATATGATTTCTGATAAAACACCCATTTAAAACAGTTAAGAATTTTATCAAACAAAAACCCCTGTTTTTGTTACAAAAACCCACTTCCAAATCAAAGCAAATCAAACATCATAAACCTAAATCTATCAGATACAGAAGGAAAACACAATACATGCAACATCAACACATATATTATCAAAGAAAAACAAGGTCTCTGAGGGTTTCGGATGAAAATCCGACGGTTCAAAGTGTTCGGAATGGGAATCAGAACGTTTTACTACCTTTGATGTTTGTAAGATTTTGATAAAAATCGAATGATTTGAGTGATTTGAAAGGGTAACCGTAGGTATGGGTTTTGATGTTTGAAGAAGATGAAAAGTTTGATGTTTTGAAAAAGTGAACAACTGGGACCCTTATATAGACCGCCTTGTTCCGACGAATCTGAGATCTCGACGAAACTGGATTGGGCCCGGCGAAACAGAAACTGGGGCTTGGACTTGGGCCTGAATTTTAGCCCATGACGAAACTGATTTGGGCTCATGTGATTCGTCGATGTTTTGACGAAACAGATTTGATTCGCCGACAATGGTCTGATTCGTCGACTCTTCTGATTCGTCGACCATTCTGTTTAACCAACAGGTTTTTCAAAAACACAGAGGCTGGTAAGACTTTGCAGTCAAAACAGATTTTGAACAAAACTGAACACATTTCCATTCTGTTTAAGTTTTCAAATGCAAGAACGTTTTTATGAAGAAGGTTTCAGGCTTCTGGTAGAAAACACCAAGCAACAACTTCGGCTTAATCAAAAAAGAGCTTTACACAAATATACTAGAAACAAATTTAAAGCACAGTAAACTAAATGAAAATGCGGAAAACTGAGAAAAAAAAACAGTAAACAACTGTACAAGTGCAATCTTTTTGCGAATTTCAAGGACAAGGAATCATACCAGCTTACGGTCTTAGTCAACATGATTTTGATTTCTGTTTAAAGCTCTGGATAAATATACTACCTCGATTATCGGTATTGTGGTCCACATAAGCTCAAACTGATCAGACGTAATCATAATTTAAGAGATACGATTAACGGTAAGGATTATACTTACAAGTCGATGTAAATCCACTCACGACACATTCCCGTATCAAGGTATGCACGAGAATTCATCTTACCGGTGAGTATACCGATTATCATCTGTTTGACCGTATAAAAATGTGAGAAACTCACTTATTTTGATTGAAAACAAGCCCTATGTGATAGAATCACTTATTGATGAGGAATTTGATTTTCAGATGCATGAGGGCACAAGAGCAAGTCCGTGAACAGGTCAGTACTTTCGTACAGCAGAGAGACGAACTTGACTCCCGCAAAGAATCTGTGATAATTTATCACTTATTTTGTTTGGACATGTGATTGTTGATCACTTATTGAGGTCGAATGCAGTATGTATACGTATGTATAGTATCATGGAAGATCTAGACTTCGTCTCCGTTATTTTTACGGTTTGATACAACCATGATACCCAGATGATAAGCAGCATAAAGACCGAATATTTCAGATCTCGGCAATCTCTCAAACGAGATTTCGGTACTAAGACCATATGCCAATGAATGGTTCCCACCTGACTTGAAGTCTGTTAGGTTTGTATCATCCTGCACATTTTAGTCTGATTGTGAGCCTACCGATACATCGTTAGTAGAGATACTTATCATTTTTCTTTTTATTTTGCATTTTGAGCACATTGACCGACCACACCAGTGAACTTCATCAATTTCCTTTATCCAAGAAACTCATTTTTGGTTTTTCTATTGTTTTTTAATTGAAAATTTTTTTTTTTTAATTTTTCAAACGAAACTACAGAAAGTAAAAACATCTTTTGTATTTTCTTGAAATATCTCCCCCTAAAATTCGCAAAGTTTACGAAAACTAAAATCTTTTTGAATTTTCAAAGTTTATAAAGAAAATATTTACAAAAACGATCAGCCAAAGCAGTTTACTCGGGTATCACCTTAATGCCATTGACCAAAAGTAGATAATCAAAACGTGATTTATCAAAAGCTTTTGTAAACAGGTCGGCACGTTGGTGATCAGTGGGGACATGAATGACATCGATTAACCTCTTGTCAAAACAATCACGGATAAAGTGATATTTAATGTCGATGTGTTTAGTCTTAGAATGTTGCACAGGATTTCTAGTGATCTGTAAGGCAGCATTATTATCAACAAAAATATGGGTAGATAGGAATTCTAAACCGTAGTCGCGCAGTTGTTGTTGTATCCAAAGAACTTGGGAGCAACAACTCGAGGCAGCAATGTATTCTGCTTCACATGTTGATGTAGCAACACACGTTTGCTTCTTGCACTGCCACGTGACCAGGCGATTTCCTAGGAACTGACATCCTGCTGTTGTCGATTTGCCATCGATTTTGCAACCACCGAAATCAGAATCACTGTAGGCAATTAATTCAAAACTATCATCCCTAGGGTACCAAAGACCGAGGTCTGGGCATCCCTTCAAATAGCGTAAAATCCTTTTGACAGCTGACAGATGAGAGGCCTTCGGGTTTGCTTGATATCTTGCTAGCAAGCATGTTGGGTACATGATATCAGGCCTCGAAGCGGTGAGATACATGAGAGATCCGATTATGGCACGATAGTACGAGGAGTTGATGCTTTCACCCTTCAAATCCGGAGTAATTCCGTGATTCTGCGGAAGTGGGGTACCAATGGGCGTTGCATCTGACATTTGGAATCGGCTCAAAATGTCACCAACATATTTAGTCTGATGGATGAATATCCCAGACTCTGTTTGTTGAACTTGAAGGCCCAAAAAGAAATTCATCTCTCCCATAGCGCTCATTTCGAACTTTTCTTGCATAACACTTTCGAATTGCCTGCACAAAGAGTCATTAGTAGACCCAAATATTATATCATCAACATATACCTGCACCAGCAGAAGATCTTCATCTTGTTCTTTGATAAAGAGTGTGCAATCAATAAGACCTCGTCTAAATCCATTCTCCAGAAGATAGTTTGATAAGGTTGCGTACCAAGCCCTAGGTGCTTGATGTAGACCATAAAGAGCTTTGTTGAGCAACCAAACCCGATCGGGGTGAATAGAATCTTCAAAACCTGGAGGTTGTTCGACATGCACCTCTTCTTGAACAATACCATGAAGAAAAGCACTTTTGACGTCCATCTGGTAAACTTTGAATCCTTTGAAAGAAGCATAAGCTAAAAAGATCCGAATAGCTTCCAGACGTGCAACAGGTGCATAAACTTCATTGTAGTCAATTCCTTCAATATGGCGAAAACCCTGAACAACCAGTCTCGCTTTGTTGCGAATAACAACTCCACGATCATCTTTCTTGCATTTATAAACCCATCGTGTGCCAATTTTCTTGTAATTCTCCGGTTTTTCAACAAGCTTCCAAACGCCAAGCTTTTGAAATTGCTGCAGTTCATCCTGCATGGCTTCAACCCACGAATTATCTTTTAAAGCTTCCTTCCAAGATTTTGGTTCTTCTTGTGAAACGTAACACGCGAAGGACCAATCATTTTGGAGACCAGATTCTCTAATAGCTGAATACAAACCAGCACTCTGGTTGTTTCTCAGCTGATTACGCGTCTGCACACCTTGTTGGACATCTCCTATGATATTCTGCTGTGGATGGGTATCGTGTATCCTCATTTCAGAATTTTCAGGAACACGAGCATTAACACCCAAATTGTTAATATTAAGATCAACAACCAACTCCATGCCTGGAATATGCGTAGAAGTGGATGCATTTCCTTCAGCAGTATCACCGACTTGCACATGAGGAGTATCAACAGAAGTACCCTGAATTGGAACAACTGGAGATGAAGTGCCTTCAGTCGCATCCAGATTTTCTTCATCTTCTTCTGATGACTCATTGTATTCAGTAGCATTTTCAACTTCCTCATTTTGAACTGTGTTGTTAGACGAATTAGAACTTTGTGAGTTAACAACAACAGGTCTAACTAATGATGATTCAGCAGCATTGTCACTATCAAATATCATTCTAGCAGCTGCGGAATCTTCATCAAAGGTTGGCAGATCAAAGGAGTTGAATAGCCCATCATAATCGAACATCCAAGGATCACCTGGAGCTTTAATAGGACTTGTATATCTCTGAACCCTTACTTCACTCCATAGCTCGATCTTTTTAGAAGTCAGATTCCAAACATGAAAATTTGGTGTAGCATATCCAAGGAAGAAACCCTCGATAGCTTTCGCGCCAAACTTTCCATCCGGATCAATCATAGTGCATGGACCGCCAAAAGGTTCTAGAATTGAAAGATCTGGTTTCCTTTTCAGTAGAAGTTCGAAACAAGTCTTGCCATGTCTCTTAACAGTAAGAACTCGGTTTAAAAGCATGCAGTCGACACAGCCTCTGCCCAGAACTGAACAGGAAACGCCGACTCTACCAACATTGTTCTTGCAGTTTCAATTATTGTTCGATTCTTCCTCTCCGCGACACCATTTTGTTGTGGAGTGTAAGGAGAACTGTATTCATGAAGAATGCCTTTAGAAGTACAGAACTCATCCATAACACGGTTTTTGAATTCAGTTCCATTGTCGCTTCTGATCCTCTTAACTTTCAACGAGTAGAGATTTTCCAACATTGTAAGAAGATCCTTGAGGATGCCAGGAGTATCACTCTTGTGTGCCATAAAAGCTACCCAAGAAAATCTAGAGTAGTCATCAGTAACTACTAAACAATAAACATCTCCGAACGTTGTCTTGTGTCTCATAGGTCCAAAAAGGTCCATATGAAGACGTTCGAGAGGCATGCTAACAGTGTTGATTTTCTTCAAAGGGTGAGACTTTTTCGTTTGCTTCCCTTTCTGGCACGAAACACAGATATCTTGTAGATGAAAACTTCTCACGGGCACGCCATTCACAAGATTGTTTTTCACCAAATGGTTCATTTTTCTCAAGTGAATGTGTCCCATTCTTCTGTGCCAAGATATAGACTCCTTCTCCGTGGCTTTCGAGACAAAACATGTGACTTGTGCAGAAGTCGTAATCGCTTGACTCATATCAAGAACATAAAGATCATTGATTCTTGGAGCCGATAAGAGAATCCATTCATCAGGAATTTTGAAACCAGGTTTAAGCACATAACAACCGGCATCATCGAAATGCACGGTGAACTTTTTATCGCAGATTTGCGACACACTGAGAAGATTATGATCAATTTGACGAACATAATTGATCTTATCGAAACATACAACACCATTGGAGATCATTCCCTCTCCAGTGATGTAACCGCCTTTGTCTCCAGCGAAAGCGACATAGCCTCCTTTAACGTTTCTCACATCATATAGAAGCCGTAAGTCGCCTGTCATGTGCCTGGATGCCCCACTATCAACAATCCAATGACTATTAATAGTTCCTCCTGGAACATCCTGCACATATCATCCAATGATTAGTTAAGGATGGGGACCCAAGCCAAAGTGGTCTTGGGTCGTCCCTGAGCATCACAAATAGTGATCTCGATTTGTTGATGATTTTCCAAACGAACAGCTCCCCCTGAACTTTCACCCTTCCTAGGTTTCCAAGTTTGTTTTTGTTTACCAGATTGAGTTTTGTAAACAAATTTTGAAACTTCTGGTTTTACAGGTGAACTTGGTTCCCTTGGAACAGAATTGACCTTAGATTTTAAAGCCTTTTCTATTTTCTTCACATTTTGATGTCGTTGTTTCGATTCCTGTTCTTTAATAGTTCTTTTATCATGTTTAGGTGAAACAGGACGACATTTAGGGTGAATCGATTCAGGTGATGCTCTCTCAACAAATTTCTCTTTCGGAGTGTTTGCACAATCTTTGATGATGTGCCCAAACTCTCCACATTTAAAACACGTTCTCCTTTCAACAAACTTAGGAGAACTGGATCGACGATCAGATGTCGAACTTGTATAACCCGAGGTACTTGCTTTTTCATCACACCCGTTTGAATGTTGAGTGTAATTATTTTGACTATCACGTTTTAAAATTTTGACTTGTACAAAATCAGTGTTTGACTTGTTTGCAATAGTCTCAATTTTATCTGTACCCCTCGATTCCACAAATTTGACATTGCTGTTTTTCTTCTGATAACGAGCCCCTTTTGTTTCAAATTTTGATTTAGAAACATTTGGCAATTTAGCTCGTTGATCTGATTGTTTACCCTTAGAAGCAATAGGTTGTTGCTTTGAAGGTGATTTCTGATTTCCAAATTTCTTTTTGATTTCAGCCTTAGGAATTGGATTACATTGAGTCACAATAACTCCCGGAATCGACTTTCCCAAAAACTTACTTGTGTTATTTTCAAAAACATTATCAATCGATGATGGATTGACATTTTTAATTGGAAAATCATTATCTGAATAGATTTTAGAATCACCAACCAAAGTGTACAGCACAATATTACTTTTAACGGTAGACACAGGATCTATCACTTGTTGAACAACAGGTTGAACATCAGGAGTAGGAGGATCACATAGAATATGATTCTCAATTGGAACTTCTACTCCTTTAAGTTTGTCAAGTGATTTATCCTGATTACTCACATCTGATTCTGGTTCCGTTACAAAGATAAGCCTTGTCCCATATGCAAAAAAACTGGACATATGGCTATATCGTGCCCGGAGAAAGTGACGGTTTGCTACAATTGTTATCGAACGGGTCACAAAAAGTCGGAATGTTCGGAACTGGTTGGAAAGAAGGATGTGCAGGACCCGAAAAGTGAAGCCCCAAAAGCAAGGGCAAGATCTTTTCAACTAACCGCCGCAGAAGCGAAGGTTGAACGTGACGTGGTCTCAGGTATATTTGCTGTAAATTCAATTCCTGCACGCGTGTTATTTGATACAGGTGCGAATAAATCCTTTGTTTCATATGGATTTATTCGACATCCTTCATTTGTTCTAACAAAATTACCTGTGCCCTTAGAAGTAGAGATAGGTAATAACAAGAGTTTTATTGTTTGTGATGTATGTGAAAACTGTAAACTGAGCATTGACGATGAAGAATATTTGATAAATCTAATCCCGATGTCGATGGGAGAATTCCAAGTAGTCGTTGGGATGGATTGGCTATCTCAATACCATGCAAAGGTCGTGTGTTTTCGTAAAGAGATAAAACTAACATCTCCGAGCGGAAAACACGTCACCATTTATGGCGAAAAAGGAGGCAACCCCATAGTATGCTCAATGTTGAAAGCTCACAAGCTTATGAAGCGAGGATGCAAGGCATTTATGATATACGCTAATGAGCCCGAAAAAGAATCACGAAAGATTGGAGATGTACCGGTAATACGAGATTATGAAGATGTGTTTCCGGATGATTTACCGGGGATACCGCCTGAACGGGAAATAAAGTTCGGGATCGAATTGATTCCGGGCGCGAAACCCGTAGCAAAAGCCCCGTACCGACTTGCACCGTCGGAATTACAAGAGTTGATGTCCCAAATTCAAGATTTGCTTGACAAGTGATTCATAAGGCCGAGTGTGTCTCCTTGGGGCGCACCGGTGTTGTTTGTGAGAAAGAAAGACGGGAGCATGCGCATGTGTATCGATTACCGGGAGTTAAACAAACTCACGGTAAAGAACCGATACCCGCTCCCGAGGATAGACGACTTATTTGACCAACTACAAGGCGCAAGCTGGTTTTCAAAAATTGACCTTAGGTCGGGGTATCACCAAATAAAGGTCAAAGAAGAAGATGTGCTGAAGACGGCTTTCCGCACGAGATACGGACATTACGAATTTCTCGTGATGTCATTTGGGCTAACAAACGCGCCCGCGGCTTTCATGGACCTCATGAACCGGGTTTGCAAGCCAATGTTGGATAAGTCGGTCATCGTGTTTATCGATGATATCTTGGTGTATTCGAAAAGTGAAGCCGAACACGCACACCACCTACAAGAAGTGTTAGAGACACTTAGACGAGAGAAGTTATATGCAAAATTCTCTAAATGTGCCTTTTGGTTACGAGAGGTACAATTTCTAGGCCATGTCATAAGTGCCGATGGGGTTTTGGTGGATCCGTCAAAGATAGAGGCTGTGTCAAAATGGAATCCCCCGAAGAACCCTTCAGAAATCAGAAGCTTTTTGGGGCTTGCGGGATACTATAGGAGATTCATTCAAGATTTCTCCAAGATTGCGTCACTGCTAACAAAGCTAACCCAAAAGAAAGAAAAGTTTATATGGGGTGCCGATAAAGAAAAAGCGTTTCAAACGCTAAAAGAAAGGTTAACTCAAGCTCTGGTATTGACATTGCCGGATGGCGTTGAAGACATGGTGGTTTATTCGGATGCTTCACTATCGGGGCTCGGTTGCGTGTTGATGCAACGGGGCAAGGTAATAGCCTATGCCTCGAGACAATTGAAGATACACGAGAAGAAATATCCCACGCACGATCTTGAGTTGGCTGCGGTGGTATTTGCATTAAAAATATGGAGGCACTACTTGTATGGGGTAAAGTGCACCATATTCACCGACCACAAGAGCTTGAAATACTTTTTCGATCAGAAAGAGTTAAATATGCGACAAAGGCGATGGCTGGAGACGGTGAAAGACTACGATTGTGAAATACATTATCACCCCGGAAAGGCTAATGTGGTGGCGGATGCGTTGAGCAGAAAGGCGGATTATGTCCCAATACGAGTAAGATCGATGCAACTAGTGGTGACCTCGGGTGTACTTGAACGTATTCGAGAGGCGCAATTAGAAGCAATGAAAGAAGAGAATTGGAAGAAAGAAAGAATCATCGGTCAGTTGAAAGATTTGTCGGATGGGAATAACGGGTTGAAGACTCGATTCGGGAGAATATGGGTCCCACATACTTGTGGAGTGAAGGCGCTTCTACTTAAAGAAGCTCATAAATCCCGATACTCAATTCATCCGGGTGCGACCAAGATGTACAATGATTTGAAACAAAATTATTGGTGGCCCGGAATGAAGAGGGATGTGGCGAAATATGTGGAAAAATGCCTCACATGTTTACAAGTCAAGGCGGAGCATCAGAAACCATATGGCAAACTCCAACCTTTAGAAATTCCGGTTTGGAAATGAGAACATATTACAATGGACCTATTAACCAAATTACCTAAGACGAATCGTGGTTTTGATGCCATATGGGTAGTGGTGGATAGGTTGACGAAAAGTGCTCACTTCGTTCCGATTCGTGAGACTTATACGTCAGAAAAGATGTCAGAAGTTTACACCAACGAAATAATAGCACGTCATGGGGTGCCGGTGTCCATCGTGTCTGATAGGGATACCCGGTTTACTTCGAATTTCTGGCGAGATTTCCAAGAGCAAATGGGGACCAAATTGTTCATTAGCACTGCGTATGACGTGATTGTCGTGGTCACGCAAATTTAATCCAAATAACAACTAGTTGATAGTGGTAAATGGGTATCGAACACAGGGAGTTTGTGGAAAATGTGTTATTTGAAAATGTACAAAATTTGACTAAACTTAAAAATAAATTATATAAAAAATAATTGTATAAAGAGAATTTAAGAATTGAATTAACTTAGTAAATTGCAAGAGAAAAAGTTTTGGTTGTAAACAAACGAGAGACAAATGACCATCCTAGACTTCCAGTTTTAATTGACATTCATGTTTCAGTTCAACTAGAAAGAACCACATAGACATAGTTCATGTGTAGTTATTTGTTTGTGATAAAAGGGAACTAAGTACTCGGATGCGAGGTTGTTACCCGATGACCTATTACTTTGGTTGTGATAAAAGGGAACTAAGTACTCGAGTTACTAGAACGCGAGGTTGTTATCCGATGATCAATTAATATCCAACCCTTAACCCGCCCATGATATCTCGATTATTATTAACACCAAGAACGTATGGTTTAGATTATGATTGAAATACAAAGTAACAATTTACAAACAAATATCAACACACCATAATAAACCAATAACAAGTATAAGCTTATTATTCTAGAAATAAGAACAATAACATGAATGTCTCAAACAAACTTTTAATCTAGGATGATCATTATAAAGTTTAACTACTCATAACACACTTGAAAGCAACTGAAAACATAATACAAAACTTATAGAAATCGAAAAACAAACATTTACCGAACCCGGAAGCTTAGAACTCGAACCGAACGCTTCCTAGACTCCCGAGCAGCTCCAAAGTGCTGCTACATCGTCCCAAATGCTCCAGAACCGAATGGTTTTCGATATAGAGAGGTGGGTTTTTGATGTAGAGAGGTGTTTTGAGTGAATTGAGGTGTGAAAGAAGTGTAGACTTCCATGGCCTTTTATAGGCTTCAAATCCTTGCCATTTTGGTTTAAATAATACACCATAGTGTATTTAGTTTGACCAAAGTTTAAGTAATACACCATAGTGTATCTAATTTGACTTTGCTTTAAATAATACACCATAGTGTATTTAGTTTGACCAAAGTTACATAAAAATCCCGTCACCACTTAAATGCTTTCTAGAAACGGTTTCCCAAGCTCTAGTCACTCGATTTTAACCTTATATTTGGATTTCTCTCGTCGAGCTACCCCAAAAGCATATATTATGGCTCCCGTAACTCACTTTCTAGCTCCGGATATGTCAAGATGAAGTTCTGACTGTTTCTGGCGCGTATTTATGTTCAAATCTTCACTTCTTCCATTCTTTGACTCCACCATCTTCTAGCAACCAATCATGTCTTCTAAAACCCGCATTTTGAGCATTATAATACCAGCATATAAATTCATCTAGTGGTTACCAAATTCAAGCAATTAACCGTAATAAATATAGAATGTGCATTGTATTAATCCTTTTAAGAGTTGTCCTACGAACCACTCGTCACATCCCCACACTTACCCGTTGCTTGTCCCAAGCAACCCATTCAAAAACTATTTTAAAGCGATCAATTATGCAAATCAAGCTAAACGATCTGTCCTTCTACTAACTTTCAATCATTCCACAAGACACACCCCTCACAACAACTCTCGGTGACAAGAAATATTAGCACATTATGCTAAAACACTCAATGCACATGTGTTATTGCGCAACAATAAGCTTGTATAAAAATCAAGTCTCCTCCATTATCTAGCATACTTATGAATCAAAAGGATTTACGGGTTGTAACGGGGCTATGTGTAAAGGTAGGAAAATAGTGGGATATATATGTAAGTAGCTAATTGATTTGACCCGGTTTTTATTTCTACTATAAAACAACAAATAACATCAACTATATACAAAACATCATAAACTTCTCAACTTTTATTACAACTAATTGCTTCTTTTTGTATTTTTTCTCATGTTTTTCTTCTTTTTCTTGTTTTTTTTTTTTTTTTCAAACAATACTTCAAACGTCAACAATATATACAACAACATTACCATTACATACTAAATTTCCTAAACCAGGTTAAATCAAAAGGGTAACGTTTTGAAGGAAGTAGGTTTGGGTCACAACCGAATGGTATAAGGTTCAAACATGGCTTTCTAAAGACCAAACCCCCGCCCCTCACAATACCAAGCTCATATATGTAACGAATGAGGTCCAAACCACCAATCCCACACTCTCACACATCCAGACGAGGCTACCTAAAAAATCCTTTATTATTTAAAAGCATGCCATTTTTAGGATTTAACAAGAATTCATACACAAGTTCTATTAACACAATACACACACCGCCACTCACAAAAGAATATCTATAATAATCATATGTGGCTCAAATTCTCACCAAGAAAAGATTAGGAATGGGTGTCGATGTGTCAAGCGGAACAAAATCAAGCTTTCAAATTTTTGACAATTTTCGCTTGGATTTACAAAAAATTTTAAATTTCTCAAAAATTTCCCCCATCCCCACACTTGAGATACATTGTCCCAATGTATGGTTTTGAGGGAAAGATCGCTTTAAAAACATTAGTTTTCAAAAACACCATTACTAACACAACCCATCAAATAATATCAATATCAAAACACCACCCAACCGCCCAACCATAAACTTAAACATGAATATACAAAGGTGCACAAAATGAGAACAAGACACGACCTGATCAGTAAATCAGCAGTGTTGGTAGTGATGCAGTTGCAGTAATATGACAGGAACATAAACATCTCTTGGATTTGCTGATATCTCTACAGGAATGTTATAGTGTACATAACTTCCAACTCTAATGGAGCGTTCGGCATCAAGCCTAATGGCACCCATCCTCATTAATTGATTGTACTCGCCAAACATCCCTACACTTGAATCATTGCATCCGCGAGAAGTGAAACGTAGTAACCTGTCAAAACAAACCAAAACCAAAACCAAAACAAACAAAAACAAAACACAAACACACCAAAAGAAAACAAAATAAAACAAAAAACACAAATACAATACCTCCTCGGGCTGCCTCCCGAGAGCGCTAAGTTTAAAGGTCTTCAGCCAGACCATACCTGATATGCGTTATGGTGGTCTTAATGCACACTTTCCCGCAGCATTTCCAATGAATGCCCGGAAATTTACATGCCATCTCCATAGGTTTATCAGTATAATTGGCATGTTCAGAGTGCACCTGCGGCCCTTGCTATTCCACTTCATGACATATACCTTAATGTCTGGTAGTTTCACCCTCCTCATCTTGTTCCTTGAATCCTCTTCCCCACACTTGTTAATTTGAATCATTGATAAGGGAAGAGGTTCGGTACCCATATCCATCTCATCAGCCTGCTCTACCTCATAATCTGCACACATCATCTGATCTACAAGTGACTCTTCATCAGATAAAGGACTCCTTGATGTGGTATTATCCTCCACAACCTCCTCCTTCATGTGAGAATAATCTCTAATATCGTCAGGTAATGGTGAGAGGCGTTCTTCTATCTCTATCTTCAATTTTAAAGTATGACACTTAGAAACTAAGCAGCTAATTCGGTCTTCATCGGACAGGTTGGGTGTTGCTAAATATTGCTCGAGTTTGGACAAAGTTACTTCCAATACAGCAAGCTCTTTCTCCTCCTCGGTCTGATTAGTATAAACACCTTCGGGCTCAGAATACTCTTCAGGATGATATTGTCGATATCCTTGATACGGTCTATAGATGCGTGCTTCCATCATCTTTTTATTCCAATACATTGGATTTTCTAAATACACCCTGCACACATCATAATCATAAGTATGATCGCGACCGCAACAGAAACATAGACTATTCGTCCTTGTCTCATAATAAGCATCTTCGTCCCGATCATATTCATCCGAGTAATAATCGTCCTCCATTTCTGATTCATAATCATCAACGTATGATGGAGGTAGAAGCTGTGAAACATAAGACACCGGTGGTGGAAGCTGTGGAACATAAGACACCGGTTTTCCATGTGCCCTCCTGTAGTGGGCCTCATTGCAACCGATACACGGATGACGTGGACCCCCGCACAATCTACACGTAGAGTATCTGAAATTTGTGTAATGCATTGCCATCCTGCACAACACAACTCAACTACCAAGTGTAAATCATGAACATAAAAGAAATCTTTTTTTTTTTAGATTTATAGAAAATATTAATTTAAAATGAATTTGTATTTAATTAAAGCAAACACTAATAATACAAAACTTACGGGAAAATAAGACGAGAAGCGTCGAATTAAAAAAAACAAACACACTATAACAATTAAACAATTTTTTTTTTATTAATATTATTATTTAAATAATTTTTTGTTTTTTTTTTTCAAAACTAATACATAAAAATAACACACTTTGCGCACTACTCCCCGGCAGCGGCGCCAAAACTTGACGTGATTGTCGTGGTCACGCAAATTTAATCCAAATAACAACTAGTTGATAGTGGTAAATGGGTATCGAACACAGGGAGTTTGTGGAAAATGTGTTATTTGAAAATGTACAAAATTTGACTAAACTTAAAAATAAATTATATAAAAAATAATTGTATAAAGAGAATTTAAGAATTGAATTAACTTAGTAAATTGCAAGAGAAAAAGTTTTGGTTGTAAACAAACGAGAGACAAATGACCATCCTAGACTTCTAGTTTTAATTGACATTCATGTTTCAGTTCAACTAGAAAGAACCACATAGACATAGTTCATGTGTAGTTATTTGTTTGTGATAAAAGGGAACTAAGTACTCGGATGCGAGGTTGTTACCCGATGACCTATTACTTTGGTTGTGATAAAAGGGAACTAAGTACTCGAGTTACTAGAACGCGAGGTTGTTATCCGATGATCAATTAATATCCAACCCTTAACCCGCCCATGATATCTCGATTATTATTAACACCAAGAACGTATGGTTTAGAACTCGAACCGAACGCTTCCTAGACTCCCGAGCAGCTCCAAAGTGCTGCTACATCGTCCCAAATGCTCCAGAACCGAATGGTTTTCGATATAGAGAGGTGGGTTTTTGATGTAGAGAGGTGTTTTGAGTGAATTGAGGTGTGAAAGAAGTGTAGACTTCCATGGCCTTTTATAGGCTTCAAATCCTTGCCATTTTGGTTTAAATAATACACCATAGTGTATTTAGTTTGACCAAAGTTTAAGTAATACACCATAGTGTATCTAATTTGACTTTGCTTTAAATAATACACCATAGTGTATTTAGTTTGACCAAAGTTACATAAAAATCCCGTCACCACTTAAATGCTTTCTAGAAACGGTTGCCCAAGCTCTAGTCACTCGATTTTAACCTTATATTTGGATTTCTCTCGTCGAGCTACCCCAAAAGCATATATTATGGCTCCCGTAACTCACTTTCTAGCTCCGGATATGTCAAGATGAAGTTCTGACTGTTTCTGGCGCGTATTTATGTTCAAATCTTCACTTCTTCCATTCTTTGACTCCACCATCTTCTAGCAACCAATCATGTCTTCTAAAACCCGCATTTTGAGCATTATAATACCTGCATATAAATTCATCTAGTGGTTACCAAATTCAAGCAATTAACCGTAATAAATATAGAATGTGCATTGTATTAATCCTTTTAAGAGTTGTCCTACGAACCACTCGTCAGCGTACCATCCTCAAATGGATGGACAAAGTGAAAGAACAATACAAGCATTGGGGGACATGCTACAGGCGTGTATAATCGACTTTGGGGGCAGTTGGGATGTTCACCTACCGTTAGTCGAGTTTTCGTATAACAACAGTTACCAATCTAGTATTAAGATGGCACCGTACGAAATGCTTTACGGTAGGAAATGTCGAACCCCGGTATGTTGGGGTGAAGTGGGTCCACGAGAACTCGCCCACCAAGATATAGTACGAGCCACGAATGAAAAGATTGCAAAAGTTCGGGCACATTTGAAGGCAGCTCAAGACAGACAAAAGGCGTATGCTGATAAAAGGAAAAGGCCAATCGAATTCCAGGTTGGCGACATGGTCATGCTAAAAGTTTCCCCTTGGAAGGGCATTATTAGATTCAGAAAAAGGGGGAAGCTAAGTCCGAGGTTTATTGGGCCATTTAAAATTATTGGAAGGGTGGGCAAAGTGGCTTACCGCCTTGAGTTACCGGAGGAACTAAGTGGGATACATGGCACGTTTCACGTGTCACAATTAAGAAAGTGCTTAGCAGACGAAACGGCCTATATCCATTACGATGATATCGAAGTGGATAATAGTCTGAATTATGCGGTGAGACCGGTGGAGATTTTGGACCGAAAGGTCAAACGTCTACGAAATAAACAAATTGATCAAGTCAAAGTCAAATGGGAGCATAGGAAGGGTTCGGACACTACGTGGGAATCCGAAGAGGAGATGCGACGTCTTCACCCTACTTTATTTGGTACGTACTACGGTTCCGATGACGAAACCCTTTTAAGGGGGTGGACTTGTAACACCCCGAAAATATAAAACTGTAAATTTGAATTGTAAGGTATAAATAAACGAGAATTTACTAACTAGGAATTTTAACCTAATTAGTTATAAGTCTAGAAATAACCTAAAGTAGGGTTAAAAGTAACCAAAATCAATGTTGATCAAAGTGGAGGGGTTTAGGTTGTTAAAATTGAAACTTGAATTATAATTAAGAAATAAACACAAGCCAAACACCCCCACTTTGGAACTCAGGTCGACCAGAACAACATGGGGGCGACACCCACCTTCAACAAAACCTAGAATTCTACTAGAATCCTCAAATTGAAGGAGCAAATCTGGTCCAAACGAAAATCCGAGCTTAGAATCGTGATCCTCATCGCAAGAGGATTACAAGGTATGTAAAAATTAGTAAAAACTCTTAACTTGAAATTCTCATGAAAATTGGAAAAATCTGAATTAGGGTTGCATGTATATATTGTGATGATTGAAGAACAACTATAGTGTCTAGGAACAAACCCTAGACCAATAGAAGTTGAAATCATAGGAAATTTTGGTGAATCTATGAACACCATTGTATGTGATTAATGGGTTATGAGTAAATTGATGAATACTAGGATATTGGATGTTGATTTTGTGTAATTTGACGATTTGAAAGTGATTTCAGAAATTTAGAAGCTAACAAACATGTAAAATGTTGATTGAAGTGAAATTAGGGCTAAATGTTAAGCTAGAAACTTGTCATATAATCTTGTGATAAATCTGCCTTTAAGGTGTTTGTGAAATTGCCTCAAAGAAGGCTTAAAAATAGAAATTTAAAGCTTTAACGCATAATAGTGATGTTTCGGTATATTATGCGAAGTGAGGTCTAAAGAGAGTTCTAAACATGTTTTGAATTGAACTCTATAGGAAAAGATACCGGAACATCTAGTGGACAAGCCGGTGGTGATTCGCGGTTGAAGGGCGTACGGTAAGGTATGTAACTTGATCCGTTACACTCGTTGAAATATGAATGAACTATGTGTTATTGATAGATTTCATGTCGATTATGGTTGGAATGTGAATTTGATAGATTTAGTATAGTAAACGAACCTAATTGGTAGTCATCATAAGTGGATGGTTCCACAAGATGAGCCAATTGATCTATTAGTATAGAAAATTATAGTTTTAAACGTTCTAGTAGTCTACAATGGCGATAATGATCACAAAGGAATTAAACCAAAAGTTGGTAAGAAATGCGGGTGATAATAAGCCTCGGATGTTGGGCATAAGGCGCCATAGGATCTTTAGTCAAATGATTGTAAATTGTGTAAAGTTAGAATGGGTCGAATAACTACATAGTGACAAATGGTCTTTCGGTCCGTAAAATAAATTTTTGACATCAAATTTATAATGGTCATGTCGGTAATGAATTTACAGACGTATAGGAAGAAAAATCACCTAAAACGGACTTACGAGTCAAAAGTTATGGCTATTTAAAGTTGGAACTTGATTGAACTTGGAGCTGGGAATGTTCAGCTATAAAAAAATGGAAGAGTCTGTGAAAACAAGGGCCTCGCGTAGCGCGAGCCCCTGTCGCGTCGCGCGACGCCTCCAATCCGAAATTTTTATTTTTTTTTCAATTGTTAATCCTTGGAACTTGTTTGTAACCCTTTTTACTTGATCTAAACTAACTTATGTTGGGGTTTGATCTTAGGTAATGAAGAAAACTAACCGAAAGATGGCCAAGCAAACTTTTGAAGAACCGAACACTACCTTCAAGCTTCCATAATGGTTTAAATCCTTACTAGACTTAGATTATGGGTTGTAAATGATTGTTAAACAACTTGTGAAACGTTTTGTTTTGTCGGGTATGACTAAACTTTTGTTACTTATGAACCTTTTGTATAAATTATATGATAATTAAGCAGCTTTTATTTATAATGGTATACGCTATTATTAAAAATCAAGTTTAATTAGACGGGTGTTACAGTAAAGAACCTAACAGCTACCTTTGGCATCTCGAAGGTGCTCAAGTCTTGGTAGTAGATGAGTCTAATGACGAACCTACTAACTACAAATCTGCTATCTCAGATCCTGAATCTGCGAAATGGCTGGAAGCCATGAACGCTGAGATGCAATCTATGCGTGATAAACAAGTCTGGGACTTGGTTGAGCTACCCCCCGAATCTCGGGCAGTAGGGAGCAAATGGATTTTCAAGAGAAAAAACGATATGCATGGAAATGTACACACCTATAAAGCACGGCTAGTTGCAAAGGGTTTCACTGAAACTCAAGGTATTGACTATGATGAGACCTTTTCGCCCGTTGCTATGATCAAATCGATCAGGATATTACTTGCCATAGCCGCGTACTATGACTACGAGATATGGCAAATCGATGTCAAAACCGCTTTTCTAAATGGGCATCTCTCTGAATATGTGTATATGGTTCAGCCTGACGGTTTTGATGATCCAAAATATCCTAATAGGGTGTGCAAGCTGAATAAGTCCATTTATGGACTCAAGCAGGCGTCTCGTAGCTGGAATCTTCGCTTTGACCAAAAGATCAAAGAATTTGGTTTTGTTAAAAATGAAGATGAGCCTTGTGTTTACAGAAAGACTAGTGGGAGCACTATATCATTCCTCATCCTGTATGTGGATGATATACTGATCATTGGAAACAGCATCCCTATGCTTAACGAAGTTAAACACTATTTGAGAACTTGTTTCGCAATGAAAGATCTTGGAGAAGCAGCTTATATTCTAGGAATCAAGATCTACAGGGATAGATCTAAGCGGCTTCTAGGGCTAAGACAAAGTACATACATAGACAAAATGATGACACGCTTTAAGATGGAAAACTCCAAGAAAGGAGGTGTTCCTATGACTAAAGGGACTGTGTTGGACAAATCGCAATCTCCTTCAACGGACATTGAAATTAAGCGAATGGAAGCAGTTCCATATGCTTCAGCGATTGGTTCTATCATGTATGCTATGTTATGTACTAGACCTGACGTCTCGTATGCTTTAAGCATGACTAGTCATTATCAGCAAACTCCTGGCATCGCCCATTGGACTGCTGTCAAGAACATTCTGAAGTATCTGAGAAGAACTAATGATATGTTCTTAGTATTTGGAGGAGTAGAAGAAGAGCTCACTGTAAGATGTTACACTGATGCCAGTTTTCAAACTGACCGAGATGATTCTCGCTCACAATCAGGTTTCGTATTCACTCTAAATGGAGGAGCTATCTCATGGAAGAGCTCCAAGCAGAGTGTGGTGGCGGATTCAACCACCGAATATGAATATATAGCCGCATCAGATGCTACAAAGGAGGCTGCTTGGATGAAGAAATTCATAACCGATCTCGATGTGGTTCCTAGCATTAAGAAACCCATGGAGATATTCTGTGATAACACAGGTGCTATTGCTCAAGCGAAAGAGCCCAGGTCTCATCACAAGGCCAAGCACATTCTAAGAAAGTTCCGCTACATACGGGAAATTGTGGAACGTGGAGACATCGTAATAAGCAAAGTAGACACAGATCAAAACCTAGCAGACCCATTCACTAAGCCCATGACTCAGGACAAGCATGATCAGCACATGGATGCTATCGGGCTTAGATTAGCTAGCAGTATGTTTTGATTTAGTATTTGGATGTACGAACATTCAAACAGTTGTACCTTTTGAATTCACCTTTGATTTACTGGTTAAATGCAAACTTTGAATCTTACAACTGTGTTCGATTTTAATAAGTTTAATCCATGAATCTTGTATTCTAAATTATCCGTAGTCGGTCAGACTCGTGGGAACGACTCTGAATTAAGACTATTCTGACTTTGGACTCATGGAGTTGACTTCCAAACTCACAGACCTCATTATGAATGACATTGGATGTAACTCGCATCAAATTATCTTCATGGATCTTAGTCATAAGATGTATTTGATTTAGGTATACTCATTCAGTACCCTTTGACCTGAGATACATATTAGAACTTCCGTTTACCAGGGATTATTCTTTGATTACTGTCAACCGATGTCGCGTAACTGCCAGTCATAAAGGCTTTAATTGGGAATAGTTCTGAAGTTCAGTGGGAGTTGTATGTAGTCGATAAGGGATTCTGTACTCTTACATGATATGTAATAGTTAGACATTGTGGCGCCCTCGTTGATTCAAACTGGTGAAGTGTAAGGCCTTACCCAAACTTACTGTGTGTTTGTTCGGACCACTTTGACTCTTGATCGAGAACAATAATAATTGAACACCATATGAGAATGAACATAATCCATGTCTCATTGATTCAATTTATGTCTTTTACAGAAAGGATGAATGACAACAATTATCATAAGTCTATTGTCTTGCACTAGTAAGTTGTTACTAATGGCAAGGTGTTTTGGTTAATGACTTTAAAGTGTCATACCTTGTTGGGGGCAGCCATGTGCAGCTAGAGCACCGCTGACTGTCTGCGTTGGGGATTTTATCGAAACCCGTCCAAGTGGGAGATTGTTGGATTTATATGTACGGATTCGATAAATCAACGCTACTAACCGAGCTATGACCCGTGAGAGTTACACCTTGGGCAATGAACACGAAATCCACTTAACTAGATTAACTGGTAATCACGAACAATTAACGAAATAAACGGACTTATTATTCATACTAATTATAAATAATATGTATAACGTTTATTCTGTTATTCTCGGGCTTTATCACGTCTTGAACCTGTACTACATAAATTAGATTTGGTACCCGGGTAATTATTAAATCATTTTATTTAATACATTCTATATGGATGGAGGTGTGTATATATTTAATACATACTAATAGATGGAGGTGTGTATATATTTAAGAGTAAATTTCAAAATTCGTCCTTTATGTATGTCTAAAATATCAAAGTATGTCCTTTGTCTTTAATAACCTCAGAAAACATCCTTAATGTTTGCAAATCCTTACATGTTACGTCCTTTAGTCCTAATCCAGTTACTTTTCATGGTTAAATTTGACTAAGTCAGCCCCACATAAGGGTATTTTGGTCATTTTATGATAAATATTAAAATAAATAATCATCAAAAACAATAAATACAATCAATACTAAGTCAGCCCCACCTTCTTATCCATAACCTCAATTTATCTCAATTCACTAGCTCAATCCAGATGCACCAGAGGTTGCAATCTATCGCTTGGTTCATACTACCTTCGACAATCGCTGAATCCAGTCAGCAGTAGTCAAATTCGCAAACTTGTTTGAACTCAGAAGTGAAGAAAGTACCTGCAAATTCACTAGCTCATTTTGGAATTATATATGTGTATATATATATATTTCAAAGCAAGACTGCTCCATTTTACCCTGTTTGAACTCAGAAGTGAAGAAAGTACCTGCCACCGCCACCGCCACCGATCTGCCACCACCCGACCACCGCCACTCGACCACCACCATCACCCTGTTTGAACTCAGAAGTGAAGAAAGTCCATTTTTTCCGGCTACGGATGTTAGTGGGGAACAAAGAGATAACCATTTATGTCAGCCGCCACCTAAAATTGGAGCTATCTGTTCGTCTCGTGATGCCGCCCTCAAACATCAAGAAGCCCCAAATCTGAGCCCTCCTGAAGTGTCGGCTAGTGTTCAAGCATAGCATTCAAGAGCCCACAGAGCTGTCAATCGATCCACCAGGTCTGTTCCAAGCTCTGGTGATGAAGATTTGGACCGAATTAGGGCAGCCAATGTAGCACATGACCATGCGCTTATGTGTGAGGCTGGTTTACCACCTGGTGGCCTTCGATCTGCAAACCCTAAAAAGACTTTGATTAAAATCAAGGGGTTTCGAAACAATCGTAGTACCAAACCTGCTGTGAAGTACAGCCCTGCTCTCTCTGATTTGCGGATTAAAGGCTCTGGTGGTGGTTGTGGTCTTGCAATTAGAGAGAGAGATAGAGCTGGTGTGTGTGTGAGAGAGAACAATACGGCGGTGGTGGTCCGTCTGCTATGGTGTACGGGCGGTGGTGGTCGGTCTGCTGAGGTGTACGGTGGTGGTGGTGGTGGTGGTCTTGCAATGAGAGAGAGAGAGAAAGCTGGTGTGTGTGAGAGAGAGAGAGGGTGTGGTGGCATGTGAATGTTGAAGATGATTATGATTATTAATTTTATAGTAAATTACAAAAGACAGGGTAAAATGACCAATATACCCTCATGTGCTTCACATGTGACCTGACTTAACTGGGAAAACAAACAAGGTTTAGGGTAAAGGACATAACTTGATAGGTTTTTCAAACATTAAGGATGTTTTCTGAGGTTATTAAAGACAAAGAACATACTTTGATATTTTAGACATACATAAAGGACGAACTTTGAAATTTACTCTATATTTAATACATACTATATGGATGGAGTTGTGTGTATATATTTAATACATACTACCAGATTAAATAAAAAAAAGTGTGGTATTAGTGATCTTAAAAGGAATCGTCAAAAAGTAAGAACCAAGAAAAAGGAATGCTCTGACGCAACAACAACTTGTTCTTATTTACAATATTTTAAAAGGACGTTCAGTACAAAAGTTTTTCCATTACGCAAAAGTGCCGCCACCATCGTTTTTCGGTGCCGCCACAAGATGCAACGCACTCCGTTCTAGTTCGTGTTCTAGCAATTCGTTCATTGTACCTCGGTGTCTCAAACGGTTAGTCTTTAACCGCTAAGGTATATCTATCTCATCAGTTGATTAATTAATATTGTTAATCGTATTTGCATGTTTGTAACCATGATCCTGTTCGGTTCACCTTTTGGTGTTGATTATTTATATTTATTCCGCTGCGTATTTATTAATTATATATTTTAGTTAATAAAATATGTTAAACCCGTTTTGATAAAAGTAAAATTAACACCACTGAAACCCAACACCGTGGACCACCCATAATCCGAATCATAGTCCTTAGCAAACATTATAATGGTCCTGGACATAGTACGAGTGTGTAAGATAGTGACTAAAATACATATTACCGCAGAAGCAGACGTTGTATGAAAGCAAGCTGCTATGAATTGGGGGTTGCCACTTTCTGCCATGATCGAGTGGTTTCTCACATGCTTTTGTAGCATCTCAACTGTTGGTATTTCTCTTGGTGATGGTTGAATGTGTGCTGAAGCTCTGTCATGACCTTCTTTAAATTTGGTTTCTAGAATCTTTTTGGATTTTAGAATTGCTAAACATGAACACGCATGTACTATCAACAACACAACTAAAAAAACCACATAAATGAAGGGTAATCTGGAATAGCCATTGCCACTGCTAACTGAATGTGTAGGTGTAAGAAATTCTCTAATACGGTCATTGTCAACGCTGAGATCAACGGATACAGCGCCTGTTTGTATTTGAATGCAAACATTCACAACCAAGGTGATTACAAGAATAGCCAAAGCTACGATGTTTGAAAAAAGGTCATTGTTGTCCATGATTGCTAAACAAGGCAATAGATTAGCCATCATGGTGCACATAAAGGCCATGCTTCCGAGCTTTGCCGCCTGATCCACATAACCGGGCATCGAACCGGTTAGATCCACAGGTAACTTCATTGCAACCGATATTATGGTGAGAAAAGCTGCATTGATTCTAAAATATGTACACGGAAACGGGAAACCATAGCTTTCTGCTACGTAAATCATGTAACAAATCAGCCACCATGGCAAGGATGCAAACCAGAGATGCCACCGCGATATACATCCCAATCCATAACATAGGTTCGCTAAAACGGTTTTCGAGTTCTGATCGGGCTATAGGCTTTACATAACGCAACAACAACTTGATTTTTTCATCAGGAAGGTTGTATTCATCTACGAGTTCATCCAAAATGTTAAGATACTCGTTTGCTGAGTCGTTTCCCATAACGACTATGCTCTTCCCGGGGAAACAAACTGATGATTTGATCTTATGGAGATAAATTGAAGATCAGTGGTGGATTTAAGGGCGGTAACTAGTTATGTTACCGGAAAAACATGATTTGTGCTCTTCCTTAAAGTGCTGCATGAATTAATAAAGCGATCAAAAAGTGGATTCCAATTGATGCTTTACAATTCTTTAAAGCTTTATTTAATTATGAATTTAATGTATCGCACCAATTTTGAAATGTTCGGAAATAAGACTGTGGGGTATGGGGCTTGGGTTGGGGCGTGCAGGGGCGGATCTACCATGGGCCAAGGGGTGGCATCCGCTACCGCTTGGTCGGAAAATTTTTGACGTTTTTAGTGTAAATTTTGGAAAAATTTGACGTTTTTTTCGATTTCGTTACAGCTTATTTGATAAAACGTTACCGCTTGGGCGGAATCCTAGATCCGCCACTGGGGGCGTGGGTTGGGGGAAAACGCCCAAGCCACCACCCCTTGGGGCTTGGGTTGGGGCGTGGCCCTTGGGGCTTGGGTTTGAAGCCGGGCGTGAGGCGGGCTTGAGATCTGATGTGGCGGCCTCCTATTCGCTGTCCACCGCCAACCCACGCGGTGCACCCACGCCCCGCCATAACCCACGGACACGTCACTAGGCGGTGGGAGGGCACGAACTCCACGTGTCAACTCATGCCCCCAACCCAAGCCCCACCATACCTCACGGTCTAATACCAATGACTTTGATTTATTTATTTATTATTTATATTATTTTTTTTAACATTATACAAGCAATCATAGATTCTAGAAGTAATCAAAAACATATTCTATTGTTTAAATAAAGATAATAAAATGTTAACAAAGCATTAGTTCCTATCACATAGTTATTGGAGAATTGATGAGTGCATTGTTTGATTGTACAGTTGTCAAAATGATTGATATCACATCATAAGAACCAAAGAATCTTACCATCCATAATAAGGAACTACAAAACCACCAAAAAACATGTATAGTCAGCTTCCATATCACAAAAACACTAATACTCAAAAACACAAAAAACTCACCCAATAAGAAAACCCAAAAACATTGCCACATCATCATCACCTTTTACCATTATTTTTTTTAACTTATTACCCAACCCCCACCATTTGACCCCATCACCTGACAACATTACCCGTTCTTCCACAAATATGAAAGCTAAAAACAAATTGCAAAAATGATTAACACAATAAGAAAGAATGAGTGAGTTGTAAGAATGAGCAAAAACAACCCTTATAAATGAGCTATTGTGGATGCTCAGTGTGTGTGAAGGTGAGAAATAATCATGAAGAAAGAACCATTCCATAGAAATTGGAGGATGCTAAATGCAATCCTATCATTCTCGGGTGATTAAAAGTTGGGAACCACCGCTTGATAAACCTTTTTAGAGTTAAAATTTTTCATTTTAGATAACTAGATAGAAACAGCGAAGGATTTATTTACGAACGGTAACTATATAAAAATATATATTACCGGAAACACATGAATCATGCTCTTCCTAAAAGCTGTTGCTGCATGATTAAGGATGCCAAATTTTCGTCAGCCACTCCTTACCAATAAAACCTGACTTAATTGATAAGGAGATGTATGATATAACTTTTTGGGTTTTATTTTATTTTATTATAAGCATCCAATATTTTATCCCACGGGCACAAATAATGCGGTCGAAAGGCGGATTCCATTTGATTGTTTACACTACAATAGCTTTTATTCAATAATGCTTTTAAAGTGTAGGCACTGGTATGAAATGTGTAGGAATAATGACAATGACTGACTTTTAACATTGTAGAAGCAACAAGTTGCAAAACAAACTTAAAATATGTAGGTTCCTCGGAGGTTGAGGTTAAACCTATTCCTTGTTATGTCTAACACACTAGCAAGTGCGGAATCCAAGCTATCATGCAAACCGAGATAGAACAAGCACAAACACAACACACAAACTTCAACGATTAACACCTCTGTATTAATACTATGAAAGTCGGTTACAGCACAAGGTTTACAAATGTATTCTGTAAACTCTCTCTCTCGTGTGTGTTCTCTCTATTTTCTGCCCTGTGTCTGGCTAATGAAGTGAACACAACACACGGGTATTTATACCCGACACAGCTTGTCTGGTCGAAGGATCAGACTGATCGTAAGATCATCTGTCGATCTGAAACCTACCGAAGGATCACATATACTTCGAAGGATGATATCCTTCGAAGTCCATCAACATCCATCGAAGGTTTATCTTTCGAGCTCATCGAAGGATATAAACAATCCTTCGATGACCTATCCTTCGACACAAACAGCTTACAACCAATGTGTTAACTGTTTGGCCAAGTCAAACCAGGAGGATGGTTGACTTGGTCAAACTTACAAGACTAACAAAGACATCGTTTGGTATCATGACAAAATACAGACAAAGTACAGACACAAGTGCACCAACAAACTCCCCCTTGGCTGTAGCTTTGTCTCGATCTTAATTCTTGTAGGTCCCTCGTGTCTTCAAGTCTTTGACGTCTTTTCAAGTCTTCAATGTCGGAGGATCTTTAACGTCTTCACGTCTTGAAAGCAGAAAGTGTACCAACAAACTCCCCGTTTCATGTAGGAAGTGTGTTGACAAACTCCCCCTTAACATAAGCTCCCCCTTGAGTTATGCTCGTGAAATACTTGTTTTTTTTATGAATTGAGATCCTTGTGGTGTTGATGATGGTCAGCGGCAACTCGATCATCTTCATCATTTGAGTGCCTTCACGTCGTGTCTTCATTCCGAAGCTTGTCATCGACCAAGTTCTCCTTGCCTTTAGAATCTGCACATGCAAGAAATCTAAACGCGTAATGAGAACAACTGCTTGGAATATCATAAGTAAACGACACACATGTGACCATAGTTCAATCAATCACCGTCCGACAGTTTGAAAGTTTAATGTATTTTATCAATTTCAATTTTAACTTTCAAAACTTGCAAATTTCGACCGTTTATGAAGATTTAGCCATTTTCGATTTTCGTTCAGGTTTCAGGTAACGAAGACTCGAGCTCCAACATCGTACGATCGAAAATAAAATAGAAAAAAAATCTTTTTGGCTTTTATAAAGTTTACATTAAAACACACCTAAAATCTTTTTGGTATTTTGAATATTTCACATTTAAAGACTGAAAGCAGTAAATAAATATATACAAAGGTGCGGAAAATGAAAGCATTAAATAAATATTTACAGACATTCTTTTTGCGAGTTTCGAGGGTAAGAGAATCATATTAGTGTTCGGTCATGCCAAAACGCTCTTGTTGTTCAATTAGTTAACATTAAGATAAGCATCCTATAACAATTATCGGTATTGTTGTCCACATAAGCTCAACTTATCAGATGTAATCATGTATGATTTATACTTACCGACCGGTGTTCATCCACATCACGACACATTCCCTTATCAAGGTATGCACGAGGGTTCATCTTACCGGTGAGTATACCGATTATCATCTGTTTGACCGTATATGATGTGAGATTCTCACTTATTTTGATTTGAAAACAAGCCCTATGTGATAGAATCACTTATTGATGAGGAACTTGATTTTCGATGCATGAGGGCACAAGAGCAAGTCCGTGAACAGGTCAGTACTTTCGTACAGCAGAGAGACGAACTTGACTCCCGGAAAAATGTGATATTATATCACTTATTTTTGTGGACATGTGATTGTTTATCACTTATTGAGGTCGTATGCAATATGTACACGTATGTATAGTATCATGGAAGATCTAGACTTGCGTCCCCGTTATTTTTCGGTAAAAGATACAACCATGATACCCAGATGATAAGTAGCATAAAGACCGAATATCTCAGAACCTCGGCAATCTCTCAAACGAAATTTCGGTACTAAGACCATATGCCAATGAATGGTTCCCACCTGGTCTTCAGTCGATTTAAGATTTATATCACCCTGGACACTTTAAAATGATTGTGAGCCTACCGATACATCGTATATAGAGCTGCTTATCGTTTTTCATTTTAGGTTTAAAGAGGTTTAGACAGACCACTGATGTACTATCATTTTCTCTTTTGCTCGCCAGGAAACTCATTTTTGTTTTTCTATTGTTTTTGTGTTTTTGAAATTTTTCGATGTTTTTGGATTTTCAAATTTTGGATTTACTCCCCCTAAAATCAACAAACTAAGATAAATTTAAAACACAAAGGTATTTACAAAAATGATTTTCTGATGTTGGTTTTACTCTTGCTTGACCTTAATGCCGTTTACCAGTAATAAGTAGTCAAATCTTGATTTGTCAAATGCTTTGGTAAAAAGGTCGGCACGTTGGTCATCGGTGTGGACGTAAGCAACATCGATTAGCCTTTTCTCAAAGCAATCATGTATGAAGTGATACTTAATTTCGATGTGCTTAGTCTTTGAATGCTGCACAGGATTTTTAGTGATCTGTAATGCAGCAGAATTATCAACGTAAATAGGAGTAGTTAGGAATTCAAAACCGTAGTCGCGCATTTGTTGTTGGATCCATAGGACTTGGGAGCAACAACTTGAGGCAGCAATATATTCAGCTTCGCATGTTGATGTAGCTACGCAGGTCTGCTTCTTGCACTGCCATGTGACTAGCCGATTTCCCAAAAACTGACATCCAGCCGTTGTGGATTTGCCGTCGATTTTGCATCCGCCAAAATCAGAATCACTGAATGCGATCAAGTCAAAGTTATTATCCCTAGGGTACCATAGACCGGTGTCAGGGTAACCCTTCAAATAACGAAAAATCCTTTTTACAGCTGCAAGATGTGAGGCCTTCGGGTTGACTTGATATATGGCAAGCAGGCACGTTAGGTACATTATATCTGGTCTTGATGCTGTGAGGTACATAAGAGATCCGATCATCGCGCGGTAGTATGAGGGGCTAGTAGCTTCACCCTTCAAGTCTGGAGTAATTCCGTGATTTTGCGGCAATGGGGTACCGATGGGCGTTGCATCAGACATCTGGAACCGGCTCAAGATGTCACCAACATATTTAGTCTGATGGATGAATATCCCAGACTCGGTTTGTTGTACTTGTAGGCCCAAAAAGAAAGTCATTTCCCCCATAGCACTCATCTCGAATTTATCCTGCATAATGCGCTCGAAATTCCTACACAAAACATCATTAGTAGAACCAAATATAATATCATCAACATATACCTGTACCAGTAGAAGATCTCCATCTTGTTCTTTGATGAAAAGAGTACAATCGATAAGACCTCTGTGAAATCCATTCTCCAGCAAATAATTAGATAAGGTTGCGTACCAAGCTCGCGGTGCTTGATGTAGACCATAGAGAGCTTTGTTGAGCAACCAAACCCGATCGGGATGGATAGGATCTTCAAAACCTGGAGGCTGTTCAACGTACACCTCTTCTTCCACCACACCATGTAAGAATGCACTTTTCACGTCCATCTGGTATACCTTGAAACCTTTGAATGAGGCATAAGCCAGAAAAATCCAAATTGCTTCTAGACGTGCAACAGGTGCATACACTTCGTTGTAGTCGATCCCTTCTATCTGACGAAAACCTTGAACGACTAGCCTTGCTTTGTTTCGAATAACGACTCCACGGTCATCCTTTTTGCATTTAAACACCCAACGGGTACCAATCTTCTTGTAACCAGTAGGTTTCTCTACGAGTTTCCAGACACCAAGCTTCTGGAATTGTTGCAGTTCTTCCTGCATTGCTTCAACCCAAGAGTTATCTTTCAAAGCTTCTTTCTAAGTTCTTGGCTCTTCCTGTGAGACATAACACGCGAAAGACCAATCATTTTGTTGACCAGATTCTCGGATATCTGTATACAAGCCTACATTGTTGTTGTTCCGCAACATGTTTCTTGTTTGAACGTCACTTTGTACATTTCCGAGGATGTTTTGTTGAGGATGGGTATTGTGAATCCTTGTTTCTGGATTATCTTGAACTGGAATATTTGTACCCAGATTGTTGAGATTGAGATCAACAATCAATTCAAGGCCCGGAATTGACGAAGAGGATGATGTAGTAGCTTCAGCTGTTCTAGGGACATCCACTGGAGGTGTACCCTCTGAAGTACCATGTACTGCTGTTGTTGGAGCTTCTTGATCTGCATCTAGAAATTCATCATCCTCTGAAGATTCGTTCAAATCGGTAGCATCGTGAAAATCCTCATTGTCGAGAGCATTATTGTTCACTGAAGATGGTTCTTGATTGACAATAATTGGACGAACCAACGGTGAATCTGTTGCATTGTCACTCTCGAAAAACATCCTTGCCGCAACATTTTCTTCAACGGCTTCAACATTGATCGAATTGAAAAAGTCATCGTACTCAAACATCCAAGGCTGACCAGGACATTTGACTGGTAAAGTGTGCCTTTGTACTCTGACTTCAGACCATTCCTCGACCCTTTTAGTCTCTAGATTCCAGACTCTTAAGTTCGGGGTGGAATACCCAAGAAAGTATCCATCAATTGCTTTTGCCCCAAACTTTCCATTAGGATCGATCATTGTGCATGGAGCTCCAAACGGTTCAAGATATGACAAATATGGTTTCCGTTTGTTAATAAGCTCAAAGCAGGTCTTGTTGTGCCTTTTGACTGTAAGGACTCGGTTCAACGTGTAGCATGCAGAGGCCACAGCTTCAGTCCAGAATGGAATCGGCAATTGTGACTCTACCAACATTGTCCTAACAGTCTCGATCAATGTGCGGTTCTTACGTTCAGCGACGCCATTCTGTTGAGGAGTGTAAGCTGCACTGAATTCGTGAAGAATACCTTTTGAAGTGCAAAACTCCGCCATGGCATGATTTTTAAATTCAGTACCATTGTCGCTACGTATCCGCCTAACCTTCAACTTATATAGATTCTCAATCTGAATGATCAGGTTTTTGATAATACCGAAGGTTTCGCTCTTGTGTGCCATGAACGCCACCCAAGAAAATCTTGAATAATCATCAGTTATCACGAGGCAGTATTGATCATTCCTAATACTTTTGTGCTTGACAGGACCGAACAAATCCATGTGCAAACGTTCAAGAGGAACAGCCACCGTGTTGATTTTCTTTGTAGGGTGTCGCTTCTTCGTTTGTTTTCCTTTCTGGCACGAGACACAGACGTCTTGAAGATGGAATTTTTTAAGAGGAACACCATTCACTAATTCATTTGACACCAAATGATTCATTTTGCGTAAGTGAATGTGACCCATTCGTCTGTGCCATGAGATTGTGTCTTTTTCTGTGGCTTTGGAAACGAAACAAGTTGCTTGTGCAGACGTTGTGATAGCTTGGCTCATATCAAGGACATACAAATCATTTATCCTTGGAGCCGACAAGAGAATCCATTCTTTTGGAATTTTGAAGCCGGGTTTCAGCACATAACATCCATTTGCATCAAAGTGTACTGAGAACTGCTTATCACAAATTTGAGAAACACTAAGAAGATTGTGATCAAGTTGTTGCACAAAGTTGAACTTATCAAAGCTAACAACCCCGTTGGAAATCATTCCTTCACCCGTAATATATCCGCCTTTATCTCCAGCAAAAGCAACATAACCTCCTCTGATAGATTTGACGTCGTAGAGAAGCTTCATGTCGCCTGTCATGTGCCTGGATGCCCCACTATCAACAATCCAGTGACTACTGATAGTTCCTCCTGGAACACCCTGCACATGAACTCACATAATTAGTTGGAGATGGGGACCCAAGCCATTGTGGTCTTGGGTCTTCCATTTTCATCAACAACAATAACTTCTATTCTTTGATGATTCGAAAATTGTGATGGTCCCCCTGAATTTGTGGTTATTTTAGGTTTCCATGTCTGTTGAGATTTACCAGTTTGATTGTTTGAAAATTTAACTTCGTGATTGTTTGAAGTTTTTGAAAATTTTGAACTTTCTGGTTTAACTGGAACCGATTGTTTTTGAACCACTTCAGTTTTAAGTGCCTTTTCAATCACCTTGACTTGTTGGCGTTTCTGTTTCTTTTCCCTTTCTCTTACAAGTCGGGGATCTTGTTTTCCAGAAACAGATCGCTTTTGGTGATTGTGTTCACGGGGATCATCTTCTTTGGCTTTTAATTTATGAAGATACGGACAATTTCGAATTATGTGTCCAATTGTACCACATTCGAAACATGATCTTCGTTCAACAAACCCCGAAGTATCATGTGATCGTCTTGCCGATAATGATGAACTTTGTGATCCCGAGGTACTAGGTTTTGAACTATTTGGTTCATTCCTTTTCATCACTGTTGCTTTCTTGACAAAATCTAAGTTAGATTGATTTTCAAACGTTGCAGTTTTGTCCGTTCCCTTAGATTTCACAAAGTTCACATTCTTGTTCTTCTTCTTATTCGGCTTCCTTTGACTTTCAGTCGGTGTTTTACCTCTTGGTTTGGTATGATTTTGCTGCCTTTTCTCTGTTGGTAATTTCTGATTGCCAAATTGTTTTCTAACTTCAGCCTTTGGGATATGAGGGCACTGTGTTACCACAATGTGTGATCCTTTCTTACCCAAAAACTTACTTGTTGAATTTTCAAAGACTTTACTGATTAATGATTGATTAACATTCTTAATTGGAAAATCTTTGTCTGAATAAATTTTATTATCACCAACAAGAGTATACAGCAAATCCACACTCTCCGACTCTTTTTCAGACGAGGACTCGATTGCAACAGTCTTAGCGGGTTTTGCAGGAGGATCACACAGAATATGATTCTCAAGAGGTATGTCCTCTTCTTTTATCACCGCATCAGACTTTGCTGAATAAGTATCATCGGATTCATCATCAGAGGAATCAGCATCCTCAATCACAACTGGAGGATCCTGATTCAGTTCGGCAGAAGACACACATGTATCTGCTGACACATCTGAATCTGACGATACTTCTTTCTTGTATCCGAGTCCTGCTGCAAATTCATTAACATCTAGAGGAACAGATGGTTCAAAGTGAGTTCTATACTCCTCATCAGGCATGGCATCATAATTGTTTCTCACGGGTGGTGGACATTTCTTGTAACCTATGCATGTGACATCCCGTTTCTCTTTCTGAACGTCAATGATGTGATCCAACACATAGCTAGAGCTCAAATAACTGTCTAACTTGAGTCGGATCGCCTCACTTTCAGTTTTAACACAAGCCATTTCCTTTTGCATTACCTCAAGACGAGTTATATACAAATTAATGTCAGTTTGTTTTCTGGAAACCATTTTTGTCAGCTCTGTTTTATCTTTCTTTAATGTTTCAATCATTGATTTAAATTCCTTTTCATGGTTTTCATAAAACATGTTGGCTTCAGTGCACTTCGAGAGATCCACGGTTAACTTCTGATTGTGGATGAATGTCACATCATATTTCTCTTGCAAAGCCTCGTGTTTGCTTCGCAATTCACACCACTTATCATTCAATGAAGCATGTTTATCTTGCAAGTCAAACAAACTAGCTTGTAAAGCATCATGTTTGCCTTGCAACTCAGACATGCTTGTCTCTAAATCAGCACATTTAACACTCAAATTATCACAATTATCACAAATAGCATCAGTGGGTTCATCGACACATACCCGACTTGATGAACTGTCGACATTAGCCATAAAGGCTGAATGGAGAGAAGACGAAGAATAAGCAGCTTGATCCACCAAAATAGATCTTCTTTGAATTCCTGCTGCAGCTTCTTCCAATAGCTCATCAATATCTGCATTAACTGACGCACTTGATGTGTCATCTTCCTGATCATTCCCTGAACTCGAGGACTCTTCATCTGAACCTCCACTGTAACCGGAGCTGTCTTCATCTTCAGAAGATTCACCACCATTGGTGGAAGATTCTCCTCCACTGGCATGTTTACGATCCTTGACAACTTCAGCAAAGCAAGCTGTTCCATCTGGAGCATCATTTCCCAACTGGATTGACCAATCACAACCTTCATCTACCTGAACCACAAGTGCCTGGTTGGCATTTGATGGTCCTGCTTGGCTTTGGTTGTTGACAGGTACCAACGTACGAACATTGTTCCTGTTCTGGTTCTGCTGGTTGCCTTGATTTCTGAAGGGATTCTGGTTTCCATGCTGAGATGGCCTCGTACATTCACGTTTAAAATGACCACGTTCACCACAATTGAAACACTTAACAGCCTGCTTATCAAACCCATACTTGGTGTCTTTCTTGCTTTCCAAGCTGGTTCTACCAGTTCTTTCCATGAAATCCTTTGCTCGCCTAACAGCACTGGCAAAGGCCCACTTGATGTCCATCATCTCCATCTCCTCTTTATCGATCTGCTGATAGTCATCTTGTGTCAGATTAATGTTACCAATCTGACCTTCCACTAATCCAAAGTATGCGCTCACCAAAGTGTTTAGTAGCTCCATGTGTTCCTTTGCTACTTCCACACTGACTTTAGAAAAGCTTGAGGTGTCGAGCCGTACTGTATTTGGCTTTGATTGTTGACCAGCAGATGATGTGCTTCCATAACACGCTTGCTGTTGAGGAGGAGGAAGTGGATTCCCATACATGTCTGTTGGTCCGGTAGATTGAGGAGGAAGTGGATTCCCATACATGTCTGTTGGTCCGGTAGATCGAACAGGTAATGGATTTCCAAACATATCAGTTGCTCTGATAGGTCGTTGGCTTTGCTGCTGTGGTACTGGTTGAGGAACTGGTTCAAGCGGATTTCCATACATGTCTGTTGCAGGAGGCTTGACCGGAACTTGGATAGTATTGCCATACATGTCAGTGCTAGACACAAACGCTGTTTGAATTGGAGCGTGTGAAGAAGGTTTTGTAGAAGTGCTAGAAGTTCCATAATACATTTCAGGATTTTGTGGCACGGGAACTCTTTTTGCCTTGAGAGTTTCTTCCTGATTCTTGTTTTCCAGGAGTTGAACAAAGTCATTGAAGCTCGTTGTAGCTAAAGTACCATTGTACTTCATGATTTCCAAGAAAGTATTCCATTGAGGTGGCAACGCATCTGCAAACCTTTTTACAATCTCTGCTGAAGTTGTAACAACCCCAAAATTTGCTAATTCAGTCAGCAAATGATTAAATCGGCTTGTCAAATCTCCTAAAGATTCATTCTCCATACAAGCAAAACCATCAAACTCTTTCTTTAGCAGGTCTTTTCTTAATTGACGTGTCGCTTCATTTCCTACGCCCCTTGTCTTCAATGCGTCCCACAACCTCTTCGTTGTCTTGTAACTGACAAATTGATGATAAATATCTTTACTTAACGCCTGAGTAAGAATGGCATATGCCTTCTTTTCCAAATCATAGACCTTCTTCTGATCTTCCGTAAGATCTGCAAACGTAGCAGCAGATGATGCGGCAACCTCTATTGTTTGATCGAAATCTGTGATGAACCGCAACCACAATTCTGTATTTTGACCAAGAACGTATGTATGAAATCTATCAATCCATCCTGGATATTCGTATAAGTGCATCAACTTTGGAGGCCGATTCAAACTTCCGGTTTCGCTCTCGCTTAAGAGAATGCTTTGAATACTTGGAGTTTGATTTGATACGAATGCCCATTGACCGGTAGAAGTTGCATTAGCTTGAGAAGATACCGGTGCGGGAGACGGAGTACCAAAATACATGTCTGTATTTACCGGAGTACCCCATCTTGGATTCATTTTTGATCAAGAATAATAAAACCTGAAAATCACAAACTTGTTAAACATAAACAGACTAAGGTCGAAGGGTCAAGACTTGTTCGAATGATCAACAGTGTTCGAAAGATCACTGTTGAATTTCGAACAATGATTTCGAAAGATTCTCCAAACGAAGGATCCTTATCTTTCGAAAAAGAACTGTAGACCGAAAGATGTATGCTTCGAAAAGATTCCTTGGAACGAAGGATAAGTCACAGACTTCGAAGGATGTTCGAAGGATGATTATCTATCGAACCTCCTTTGATCGAAAGATGATCTTTCGACTTCGAAGGATATCCTTCGATCTGAACTGACACAATTGACCAAAGTGACAGGTTGGTGAAAAAGTTGATGGGTTGGTAGAAACTTTCGGCAGAAGGCAGAAGGTATGGTCAGACCATACTTTCCGCAAACCGAGATTTTGAAACAATAAAATATGCAGAAAAAGGAAGGTTCTTATCCAGAAAACCGGTCACCGGAGTAAGCCGGAATTTTGGCCGGAAATCACCAAACGTTTTAAAAACAAGTTTTTAAGTTACCCAACCCGTCCTTTAACACACCCGGTAAGTTTAGAACACGTTTTTATGACAAGAAATGCGAGAAAAACAGTAAAAACGAATGCTAAACCAAGTGAGTTTTTGTCCAAAACACTCCAAAGTCTTGTATAAACCCGGTTTTTAACAAGGAAAAGAGCCACGGCTCTGATACCACTTGTAGGTCCCTCGGAGGTTGAGGTTAAACTTATTCCTTGTTATGTCTAACACACTAGCAAGTGCGGAATCCAAGCTAGCATGCAAACCGAGATAGAACAAGCACAAACACAACACACAAACTTCAACGATTAACACCTCTGTATTAATACTATGAAAGTCGGTTACAGCACAAGGTTTACAAATGTATTCTGTAAACTCTCTCTCTCGTGTGTGTTCTCTCTATTTTCTGCCCTGTGTCTGGCTAATGAAGTGAACACAACACACGGGTATTTATACCCGACACAGCTTGTCTGGTCGAAGGATCAGACAGACTGATCGTAATATCATCTGTCGATCTGAAACCTACCGAAGGATCACATATACTTCGAAGGATGATATCCTTCGAAGTCCATCAACATCCATCGAAGGTTTATCTTTCGAGCTCATCGAAGGATATAAACAATCCTTCGATGACCTATCCTTCGACACAAACAGCTTACAACCAATGTGTTAACTGTTTGGCCAAGTCAAACCAGGAGGATGGTTGACTTGGTCAAACTTACAAGACTAACAAAGACATCGTTTGGTATCATGACAAAATACAGACAAAGTACAGACACAAGTGCACCAACAAAATACAAGTGTACGACTAAAGAATATTGCATGCACGATCAGTATGCTGGCCGTTTATTAACACATGCATAGTGTAAGCTATATATAACACTATATATTCCAAGGGCATACATATCACATATTCTAAATGTAAGTGATAACATATTAAAAAAACAAAGATAATAGTTCTAATCTTAGAAGCTAGTTTATTTAATACAGGGCTGACAATTTCAACACGAATATGATAACACGAATTTACACGAAGTTAACACGTTTCATGTTTAACCTTAACACGTTTGGTGTTTATAACAGGTCGACACGTTAAAACCTATTTAATTTTGTGTCTTAACATGTTAAATACATGTTAGCTTGTTAAGACCCGTTAATAACACGCTTATAATTTTAAATAAAAAAAATATGTGTGTAAGTTTAAATAAAAAAATTACCTGGAAGTAAAGTTTATATATTTAATAACAGGTCGTGTTCGTATCTTAACAGGCTGTATGATACGCTGGTAATTTTTCCGTGTCTTAACAGGTCATTTCGTGTAACATGTTTATTAACAGGTACGTGTTCGTTGTTTGAAAAATCTGACACAATAATTTTTTTTGTCATGTTCATATATACCAGTTTCAGGTTTGTGTCTTAACATATGGAGTTGACACGACATACCAGCCCAAATTTCATACCAAATCATGTTAAGCATAGCCTCACGGCGGTTTGTTTCAAATTTATTGAAAATATAATATTTCTTTACAGGAAGTATGGATGGTCCCACTTGTCATCAAAATGAAAGCATACATGAATCACAGTCCGGATTTAAACATCTAAATTACAATTATAGAATAAAATCACTAGTACAAAAGTGACCAAAAGACGCGGTTAAAATGTGTTAATTAATAGACGCGGTTTGTTGAATCACGTCTTAAAAGTTGTTGATACTTTTAGAAAAGTGCATTTTGTTGGGGCATTAAACCTCGACTTAAAATTACTTTATATTTTTAAAACAATTTTTAGTCGGTGTTATAGGAACCACGACTTATAAGAAATTATGTAAAAAACAGTAATCGATAGTCAAATTCCAAACAAATAATATGTAGTTCAAATTCCAAACAAATAAAAATCTAATCTACAGAAAAAAGAATCGGCAGTCCAAATTCCAAACAATCAATCCATATATATATTCAACATAGTCAAATCCAAACATGCTCAAATCAACCAGATGGCCAATACACCTTATACCCAAAAGTCTACAATATTAACGCGCGGCAAAATAACAATTCAGTACTAAATCTATTCAAAACTATACTAATATCCATAAATAAACTACATTTAAACTATAGAATACCCAACCTATTAAAAAATCAGCATCAAATCCTTCAATGTATTTTCTATTTCTTCATCCGTAACCTCTTTCGTGTCATTACACATCTAAAATAAAAAATAGAAAAGGTTAAAATTATTACAAATTAGTTAACATCGACAAACAAATTTGTTTGTTTTTTCGGGTGTTCGGGTTTTGTCGAGTCGGATTCGGATTCATTCTAACCGTATTTGTGCGTGTTATCTTGCATATATTTACGTGTTGAAATATTTGATTAAAATATTGGGATCAGTTTCCATCTTTTCCCAAAATAGGCCATTGACCTTGCAATCAAGACCGACAACTGTCCAGCAAATCCTTCTGGTCCTAGCTAATTGCCAACCATTCTCTTTCAATGCCTTAATTGTATTTTCCTTATTTAGTGTCTTGTATAGGCTATATATTTTCATGTACGTAGGCTTTGTAAAACACACAAGAAATACAAAAGTTTTCAATTCCTCTTTCATGCCTCTGATTATCATGGACAACATGGTATCAGAGCAGTGTTTTTGATCCAAAACCCTTTGTGCTCATCATCTACCAGAACCAAAAGCAATGTCAGAAGATAATAACAATCTCGCCCTCCAAATAGCCAACCTCCTCAAAAATGGAGTTCAAACCCAAACTCAAAATCCCAAACCAAACCAATCCGATAGCCTAAAAATTAGCCTTAACCTCACAAGCCAAAACTACCCTCTATGGGCTCGGATGATACGAGTCCATAGGGGGGGAATCGAAAGCCTTTTTAAACCATCTAACCAAAGACCCACCAGAACCCACTGATGAAAAATATGAGCAGTGGGAACAGGATGATCTGGTCGTTTTTTCATGGCTCATCCAAAATATCGAGCCAGCCCTTGCTAGTAACTTAACGGAGTTCCCGACAGCGAAAACGCTATGGGATGCTCTTACAGTTACGTATAGCAGCGGAAAAGATAAACTTCAGACTTTCAATCTACATGTCAAAGCAAACGAGTTCAAGCAAAATGGCGGACCGTTAGAAGAATTTTGGATCGTGATGCAGGGCATTTGGGGCGAGATTGAACGGAGAGATCCAAACTCGATGACGTGTTCTACCGACATTGCCACTTACAACAAAGTCAGGTCAGAGAACAAACTGTTTCAATTTCTCAATGCACTTGATCGAAAATATGATTCCCTTAAAAGGGAGATTCTCCGGTGGGAGCCTTTGCCGTCTGCCGAAGCCGCTTATGCTGCTGTCCGAAAAGAAACAACACATCAAAACATTTTCGGGACCATACAACAAGGTGTGGTGTCGGGTCTGAGCTCCACCGATGATTCTGATGGGTTAGGGCTCGTTTCCAGAGGTCGTAGGTTCGACCAGAAATCTAATCCGTCACCATCTCGGATTGATAAAAGCATATTGAAGTGTGAGCACTGTGGCATGACCAAGCACACGAAAGAACATTGTTTTAAACTCGTAGGATACCCGGAATGGTGGGCCGACGGCCACAAAAAGGAGAGAGACGGCAAGGTCGCTGCCGCCGTGGGCAATCAAAGGACCGCCAGCAGCGGCGGTAACGGCGGTAGGAACGACGACCACTCAAATTTCGCCGGAAATCAAGAGAGCACCGAAAAAAACAACAATGGAGGAAGTCGCTGTTTTGTGGCTGTGAATGAGAGTGGACCAGAAGATGTCGCAGGTATAGGGTTTGAGGGTTACACCTCAAACCCTCCACCTTCTCAACCTTTTCACTTGAACCCTCTATTTTTTAGCCCAAAAATTCTGGATTTATTAAATAAATCCCAAGTTTCAGAAACTACAGAAAACCCCCCTCATGTTTCTAACTTGGTTAAAGAGGAGTCAAAAAATTCATTGAATATTGGGGAAGCTAACATGGCAACAAAAAATGAAAAAAATAGTAAAGACTCATGGATATTTGATTGTGGTGCTACTGATACAATGACTTTTGAAATATCTGACATGTGCTCGATGTCAAAACCACAAAATCAAGAATTCATACCGCAAATGGAGAAGTTCTCCAAGTAGAAGGAGGAGGAACTATTCAAATTTCACCAAACATGAAATTATCAAACTGCCTCTACGTTCCATCCTTATCTCATAAATTGCTATCGATCAATCATGTTACAAAAGAACTAAATTGTGTAGTTCTAATGCATCCTACTTTCTGTATCTTACAGGACATCAGGACGGGAAAGATCATTGGGCGTGGTACTGAGCGGCAAGGACTATACTATGTGGATGAAGTGACTCGACAAGGTACTGTAATGCTAGCTCATGAATCTATAGATAGGGAGGCTTGGTTATGGAACCGAAGATTGGGACACCCATCCAGTGGTTACTTGCACCGTTTATTTCCAGAATTATTTCCATCGAATAAAATCTTGAATTGTGAGACATGTTTTTTGGCCAAAAATCATAGACATACTTTTAAATCGAATGATACTAAGGTCGATTTTCCTTTTTTATTAATTCATTCGGATGTGTGGGGGGGGCAGCAAAAGTTGAGGGGGGGGGCAAAATTTCCGCTATTTCGTACTATTCATTGATGATTGCACCCGCATGACTTGGGTTTATCTCTTGAAAAATAAATCCGAAGTTTTTTCAAAATTCACAAACTTTTATGCCATGGTTAAAACCCAATTAAAGAGCAATATACAAATTCTTAGGTCCGATAATGGGGGAGAATTTGTAAACACTTCTATGAGACAGTTTTGTCAAGAGAAGGGAATTATTCATCAAACCTCATGCGCTCATACCCCTGAACAAAACGGAGTATCAGAAAGAAAAAAATCGCTTCCTTTTAGAAATAACCCGTGCGCTCATGATTGAATCCCAAGTTCCGAAATCTTTTTGGCCCGAAGCTCTTGTCACCGCAACCTATCTTGTGAATCGGCTCCCAACAAGAGCTCTTAACTTGAAAACCCCACTTCAAGCTCTGTCTAAATTCTACAAACCTCCATCTACCCTTACCCTTGAACCTCGTGTCTTTGGTTGTTCTGTTTTTGTTCACATACCAAAAACAGAGCGTTCCAAACTTGACGCATGTGCCGAGAAATGTGTTTTTGTCGGTTATGGAGTAAACCAACATGGCTATCAATGTTACAATCCGAAAAAACGTCATATGTACACCACTATGAACTGCAACTTTCTTGAAACCCAATATTTCTATAATACCCAACACACTGGTCAGGGGGAAAAGGAGTACGATGACACATTGAGTTGGATGAAATGGATGCCATCATCAGAGGAAACTAATCACAGAATCCAAACCACGTCACCATCCATGAGTCCAGAAGACAGTACCACTAACAATGATCCTCCCAACCTGGCGTCTAAGGTAAGTAATTCTCAAACTCAAGAACATGTTGATCCATCCATTATCTCTGATTCATCCACTAACTGTGAAACTCATGAGCATGCTGAATCACCTGACTTATCTAACCTTGAGGCAGAACAGGAGTCATCACAGGTTGAACAAGTCGGATATGTTCTACCCCCAAGAACCAATAGAGGAGTTCCTCCAAAAAGATACTCTCCTGAAAAGGAAGCTTGGATTTCTCGATATCCGATGGCAAACGTGGCAACTGGGAATTTATCTCCAGAAGCCCAAACGTTTGCCACATCTCTATGTTCTAAAGAAATTCCAACTACAGTTGAACAAGCTCTTGAGTCTAAGGACTGGAGAGAGGCAATGAAGATTGAAATGGATGCACTGACTAAAAATGACACATGGGAAAAATGTACCCTTCCTCCTGGAAAAAAACCAGTGGGATGTCGTTGGGTCTTCACTATAAAATACAAGCCGGATGGAACCATCGAAAGATACAAAACTCGGCTTGTAGCAAAGGGGTACACTCAAACATACGTAATTAACTATTCCGAGACGTTTTCTCCCGTGGCCAAAATCGACACAATCAGGGTCCTGTTCTCCATAGCTGCAAACAAAGGATGGCCTCTCCTTCAATTTGACGTAAAAAATGCCTTCTTACATGGAGAACTTAAAGAAGAGGTCTATATGGAAGCTCCACCTAGGTTCATGGAAAAATCTATTCCTAGAGAAGTGTGTCGCCTAAAGAAATCCTTATATGGATTAAAACAGTGTCCTCGTGCCTGGTTTGGCAGGTTTACTTTAGCCATGCAAAAATATGGCTTAAAACAGAGTAACTCAGATCATACTTTGTTCCTTAAACAAACGAATGGTCTCGTGACGTGCTTAATTATTTATGTTGATGATATGATAATCACGGGTAATGATGAGGAAGAGATGACAAGGTTAAAAATAAACCTGTTTGAAGAATTCGAAATGAAGGATCTGGGAAGGCTTAAATACTTCCTTGGGATTGAAGTCCTAAGGTCCAGACAAGGGATCTTTATCTGTCAAAAGAAATACGTCCTTGATCTGCTAGCAGAAACAGGGATGATTGATTGCAAACCTGTGGATACTCCTATGATGGTGAATCAAAAGCTCTATATGGAGGAAAAGGCGAAATTGGCCGACAAGGAAAAATATCAACGGATAGTAGGGAAACTAATCTATCTATCACATACTCGACCTGACATTGCTTACGATGTAGGAGTTGTGAGCCAATTCATGCATCAACCTCAAGTTGTCCATATGGAAGCTGTGTGGAGAATTATCAGATACCTCAAGGGGAGACCTGGCCATGGAGTTCTGTTCAAAGCAAATGGGCACCTAGAAACTCAAGTGTATACCGATGCGGACTGGGCGGGAGATAAAGGAAACCGGAGATCAACATCTGGTTAATTTACCCTCGTCGGTGGGAATCTTGTTACTTGGAGAAGCAAGAAACAAAAGGTGGTGGCGCTTTCAAGTGCTGAAGCAGAATTTCGAGGAATAGCACGCGGTCTAGCAGAAGCACTATGGATACGGAAACTCTTGACAGAAATCGGGTATCCGCCAACCTAATCCAGCAAAATTATGTGCGATAACGAAGCAGCTATTCAAATTTCAGAGAATCCAGTTCAGCATGACCGCACAAAACATGTCGAGGTTGACCGACACTTCATCAAAGAAAAACTTGAAACCGGGATAATTGATCTTCCATTTGTCAGGTCAGAAGATCAACTTGCAGATATATTAACAAAGGCGGTTAATGGGAAATTTTTTTTGTAATTGTCTTGGCAAGTTGAGTATCGGAAATCCCACTACTCAACTTGAGGGGGAATGTTGAAATATTTGATTAAAATATTGGGATCAGTTTCCATCTTTTCCCAAAATAGGCCATTGACCTTGCAATCAAGACCGACAACTGTCCAGCAAATCCTTCTGGTCCTAGCTAATTGCCAGCCATTCTCTTTCAATGCCTTAATTGTATTTTCCTTATTTAGTGTCTTGTATAGGCTATATATTTTCATGTACGTAGGCTTTGTAAAACACACAAGAAATACAAAAGTTTTCAATTCCTCTTTCATGCCTCTGATTATCATGGACAGCATTATGCACGTCTAAAAATAATTATAGAAATATACTTACTTAGGGAAATTGGTTTTGATACATCCAAGTGGACTGAAGCATTCAACCATTTTGCTTGCTTTGCTAGTTTCCTTTATAGCTAACACATATAAGAAACGTGTATAATAAGTTTATACCCTAAGTACAATATTACTAACCAAAAAATGAAATCAACTTCAACCACGTTAATGAATAAATGAGTAAAAATCTCTGTTGCTCTTTAAATTCTAAACATATTTTTCTTTAAATTCCATCACATCAACAGCAAACCAAATTGCATCCATCAAATTTTGAATATCTACATGTAGAAGTAGAAGCAATGAAAGTTAAAAAATATATATGTTTTATATTTTAAAAAAGATATAATCAGTTTCATACCTTTGCATAAAACTGAGAGACAAAAAGAGGTTGACTCTAGATCCACAATAGCCCAGTTAAAGATATGGAAAAACAATATAATCATAATCCAAATCACCTTTTGATACGAAGTTGATCTAAGAATTAGCCGAAACAGGTTATCTTAACCCTTGTGTTATTCTGTACTAAAAAGTTGGCTACCAAATACAAAAATCATAAAAAATTAGTTTCTAATGAAATTAGCCCTATATTAGAACATGTGTTATGACTATGCCTCAACCATTGCATACCTTTAGCACCTTTAGAGCTTGATGGATTTAAACCTTTTTGTGAACTTTGAGCTTTGTTAACCTATAAACAACCAACAGCAGCAACATAAGATGAATTGAAAGATATAGCTCATAGCTAGAGATGGCAAAACGGGAAGGTCAGTCGGGTCAGGTAACATGCCCAAATGTGTCCGAGTCAAAATGTGTAACATTTTGTCCATATCCCCATTTCGACCCGTTTTCTTTTTAGTTATATATTTTGGCTTAACCCATTTGACAAATTAAAGATAATACTTATTCACGAAGGCCAAAGCATAGTAGTATATGTATACATTATACAATAGTAGCCTATTAATTTGGTTGTGTTTGGAAAGTTTACCTCTAAATTCGATCTCGTGTCATGTTTATGTTCGTGTATGTATATGCACACATGCATTAGAGGCTTCCTTGACCAAAAAGTTAATGTACCTTACAACATTATTAAATATATTTAAGATTGTAAATTCAAATCATGCCCTGCCTCTATAACTTGTATTATATGTTTCCTCACACTTAGGTACATAATACTCCTTGGTTACTTAATTTCCACTTCAAGATTTAGATGTTTTCACCCAACCCCTTGCTATCTTGCTCAGTAGATTCTACCATCATGCCAACATACTTTTTCTTCTTTTATGATCTAAGCGGGCAGTCATGCGTTCACCTTCGCTCGCTGCTCCTCTCGTTTCGATCGATGTATTACAATAGTATCTCTACTTTGGCTTAAATTGAACCATTTCATTTTGTAGAAAAAACGAGGAAGAAAGCTTGGCAAAAACCGAAAGTATAGAAGTGAGATGCTGATTTGGGGGAAATGAGTTTAGTTGTGTTTGAGATTGGAGGGAAAACAAATGATTATGTAATTTTGGGAAGACGATTACGAGGGAATTTAGAAATTTTGGGAGTAGAATAAAATCATTACTATATTTTAATTTTAAAAATGTTAAATCATCTATACTTGTCACGGCCCCCGACCCGGTTTACCCGGTTCAGAAGTCGCAGGACAGAAACCCGTGATATTGGTGTTTAATTTGACAGCGGAAATTTTAACAGGATCATTTTAAACTGAACACACCTAATTATTTTATTTCAAGTTTCGAGACAAACCCAGTAATTTACAGTAAAGAAATTTCACTGAGAAATTCCCTGATTACCAAAAACATGTTTATTTATTTACTGAGCCACTTCATTCAAGCTGGAGTGCTACACGGCACTTTTCCTTGTTCACAGTAAATCACCTGAAACATGTTTAAAAAGATTTTTTCAGCAGGAAATACTGGCGAGTCATTCAATTTATACAAAACGACACCTTGCTATAAATTACAGTATTAAGAGTTTTTACATTTGCCCCTATCTTATAATTATCTGGTCCAGTTGTCACTCGACTGGATCTATCACTGTGGTCATATCACTAATTAGGCTCGCCCACCTAAGAGTGATAAAACAGTAGTAATGTGCACAATACCCCCACTTACTGCCAGTAATTAAAGATTTGCAAAGACTTAATCCCTGTACTTATAACTGGAAAACATTTAGGGTTTTACAAAGCAATTTTGATAAAAATAGAATGACTCACATTGCAATTTTAAACGGACAGAGTCTACCTACTGATTAAGCCGGTAACCTAGTTAAAATAACAATGCAAACGAAACTATGTCAGTAACTTAATTCAACATTTACAATAATTTCACGAGATCGAAACCCTCACGACAAATGACAAAGTATAGCCCGTATTCAGGCAGCACTTAAACATCCATCGGATCGGTTTTAATCGATCGGACATTGTATCATAGCAGTGATCGAGTTATTACCCTGTTATCGTAGTAGAGGTTCGGGATTTAAGTATTTTTTAATGAAACAACTTCTAAGTGAACGTACGTAAGGGATTTTAACATCGAAACATGCAAACAGTCTCAGTCCCAAGCCCCTGGCTTTATAGCCAGTTTTTCCCCCGCCCGAGTGTCGCGCCGGCTGCCAGGGATCCTGGCGCGTGTCACGAGCCACACCCAAATAGGCTAGGGTGGTCTCGTGTCCTGCTTAGCCCTGGTGAGTCAACATATCTCGAATTTACGTGTTTAGAAGCCATTTTGAGCGGATAAATATGATGAGTTTTATGGGACCCTGATCCTAGTTTTGAATGTTTTAAAATTTATGGGTCGCGGCATACAACTTGGGGGTCTCAATTAGGGTTTCCTAATGTGCATTAATAAAATAAGAAATAACAATTTTTGCAAGGGTTATTACATCCTCCCCACCTTGTTTAAAATCTCGTCCTTAAGATTTACTGGAACAAGTAAGGGTACTTTCGTTTCGTTTCTGATTCCAGTTCCCATGTGTACTCAGGTCCTCTTTTCGAATCCCATTTTACTTTGACCAGCACCAATCTCTTGTGTTTGAGGTGTTTGACCTTTCTGTCTTCTATTTGGAGAGGTTTTTCAACAAATTTCAACTTTTCATTTACCTATATATCTTGAAGAGGTACTACCAGTGATTCATCTGATAAACCCTTCTTAAGATTAGATACATGGAATACATCATGTACCCATGCTAGCTCTTCTTGTAACTGTAATTGATAGGCAACTGGTCCTATTCGTTGGGTAACTGTGAATGGTCCTATGTACCTTGGATTAAACTTTCTTTTCTTACCGAATCGAACTACTTCTTTCCAAGGAGAAACTTTCAATAGTACTTTGTCCCCAACTTGAAATTCTAACGGCTTACGGCGATTGTCTGCATAACTCTTCTGGCGATCTCGAGCCGTTTTTAGCCTTTCTTTGATTTGAGTTATCTTGTCGGTGGTTTCTTGTACAATCTCGGGACCTGATAGTTGACTTTCTCCTATTTCTGCCCAGCATACTGGAGTTCGACACTTCCGTCCATACAGTGCTTCGAACGGGGCAGCATTGATGCTTGTATGGTAGCTATTGTTATAGGAGAATTCTATTAATCGTAAATGGTCATCCCAATTTCCACCGAAGTCTATTACACATGCCCTGAGCATGTCTTCTAGGGTTTGGATCGTCCTTTCACTTTGTCCATCTGTTTGGGGATGGTAAGTAGTACTTAAATTTAATCGTGTCCCCATTGCTTCTTGGAAACTCGTCCAGAAATGCGAAGTAAAACGACTATCCCTATCTGACACAATGGAGAGTGGAACTCCATGTAATGACACTACCTCGTCTACGTATAACTTAGCAAGTCTTTCCATACTAAAGGTTTCCTTCATTGGTAGGAAATGAGCTGATTTAGTTAATCGATCTACAATAACCCAGATTGCGTCGTTACCTTTTTTGGTTTTGGGTAGCTTAGTAACAAAATCCATTGTTATTAGTTCCCATTTCCATACAGGCATTTCTAATTGTTTAAGTAAACCTGAGGGTTTCTGGTGTTCTGCCTTAACTTGCAAACAAGTTAGACACTTAGAAACGTATTTAGCTATGTCCTTTTTCATTCCTATCCACCAGAAGTTATTTCTTAGATCTTGATACATCTTGTTATTACCAGGATGCATCGTATACCTAGATTTATAGGCTTCCTCTAATATCTTATCTCGTAAGTTTCCTTGTCTAGGCACCCAAATCCTTTTCTTATGGAATCTCCAAATTCCATCAGTCCCTTGTTCTAATTCCTTTATCTGTCCTTTCATTCCATCAGTAGTATCCTGGATTGCTGTCTCTTGAACATTTTTCAATTGTGCCATTAAATCTAATTGTAGATTTAGTCTAAGAGCACGAACTCGCCTTTGCTTCTCATGGTACTTACGACTTAGGGCATCTGCTACTACATTGGCGTTTCCTTCATGATATCGGATATCACAATCGTAATCACTTAGAATTTCCATCCATCTTCTTTGTCTCATGTTTAATTCTTTTTGCCCAAATATGTACCTTAAACTTTTATGATCTGTATAGACAGTAAACGTACTTCCGTATAGATAATATCTCCAAATTTTAAGGGCAAAAATTGTAACAACTCTCACCAAAAAAGTATTATCTCTTATTTTATTATGTCCAACAGGAAACCCTAATTGAGACCCCCCAAGTAATATTGCATGACCCCTAAAATTTTTCAGAACAATCGAAACTAGGATCAGGGCCCCTAAAACTCAAGGGGGGTAACCCTAATGGATAATTATCTTCACAGTTTGCTGTAAAATGAGAAATTCGTCGAAATTTTGACTCAACCAGGCTATGTGGACACGAGGCTACCCTAGCCTAAAAGTGGACCCGTCGTGCCACGCGCAGGGACCGGGTGACCCTGGCGCGCCACGGGACAGGGACCATTTTCCAGCATATAAATGAGGGGCCTGACACTTGCATGGGGGAGTTGTTACGATGAGAAAATTTGTTTTCTACGTTACGTTGTGCTCTGATCTTTCTAAAAACAATCAAATCCTGACACTCTGCTGCGACAACAGGGTAATAATTCGATCACTGCTACAATACAATGTCCGATCGATTGAAACCAATCCGATAGATGTTTAAGTGATGCCCGAACTCGGGCTATACTTTGTCATTCGTCGTGAAGGTTTTGATTTCGTGAGCTTATCATAACGGGTTGTATTAAGTTACTGACCTAGTTTCGTGTGCATTGTTGTTTAAATTAGGTTATCAGGCTTATCAGTAGGCTAAATTCTGCCCAACTAAACTTGCAATGTGAGTCATTCTCTTTTTATCAATAAATGTTTTACAATACTCCAATTATTTTCAAAGTTATAATTACAGGGATTAAGTCGTGGTTATCTTGAATCACTGGCTAGTGGGGTATTGTGCACATCACTAATTTCTAATGGTTAGGTTCATCAACCTAACAGTGATAATCATCACTACTTGGGTGAAAGGACCCAATAGTGGTATGACCATCGTCACCAGGGTGTGACACGGCGCCAGATAAAAATAAGATAGTAGCCATTGTAATTGCTCTTATGCTGTAATTTATAACTAATGTGTCGTTTTATTTAACCTGAATGACTCGCCAATATTTCCCCACTGATAAAATATTTTTCAAAACATGTTTCAGGTGACTTACTGTGAATCAAGGAAAAGTGCTACGGAGCACCAACAAGCTTGAAGTAGTGGCTCAGTAAAATAAATAAGAATGTTTTGTAAAACGGGGAATTTCCTCGTGAAATTCCTCTATTGTAAATTACGGGGTTGTCCCAATTTATGAAATAAAATAATTGGGCATTTTCAAGTTTCAAAAGATCATGTTAAACTTCCGCTGTCAACTCAAAGAATAAATACCACGGGTTTTCTGTCCCGCGGCTCCTGGACCGGGTAACACCGTGACGAGGGCCGTGACAGAAAAAGGTGGTATCAGAGCCACTGATTTAAGCCAATTAAGTATTTAGAAATACTTAATTTGTTTGATTGTTATTTTGTGATTCTGTAGAAATTTGTAATAAATAACATTCTAACTAGGATTTTATGTGTCCTTATATTTGATTAGCATGAATGAGTTATCTGAAGCCCTTCAGAATCTCACTATCTATCCTACTGATATGGAAGTTTCCGAGGGCTTTTCGGGTTATCAGGCCGATACTGAGGAACCTATGGAATTCCAGGCTCAAGCCCAGGAGAAACCCAAGTCAAGAAAGAGAAGGAGATTCGTAGGCTGGAGACGCGTAGGGAGAAAGAAGCCAACTGCCCAGAGGATTAAGAGGACTGAGGACCCAAATAATAAAGGGAAAGGAAAAGAGATCGGGGAAAGTTCAAGGCAAGCCCAGGAAATGCCACCCTGGGAGGAACTTGATCGCAAATTGGCAAATTGTGACCTCATTGGACCTGCCAATGAAGACCTCTTCAATTACCCTGTCGAATCACAACTTCCAGTTAATTTAGAACCTGCTATCCCAGATCCCATTGTCAACCACCAACTTCTACCAGGAGAACCGGAGGAATGGTGGACAAGTGATTGGCAATTTCAAAATCTCTTGAATAACCCTAACACCTTTTTCCCTCAGTTTGACCCTGAGCCTGCACCAAACCCACCAATGAGCACTGAGAACTTGGCTGAACTCCGCCACTATGGCGAGGGGCTGGTGGACTCAGGAAATAGAATCCGGGAAGTGGGGGAGAGGATATCATGGAAATACGACGAGAGGGAACGTCGTTTCTGAAGTGCCAGTTGACAGGGATCATATGTGGTTGTGTGATTACGTGTTTAATAATAACAAAATAATAATAAATATTAATAAAAATATAATCAGGTAAAATAAATTAAAAATAAAACTTTTGTAATATAACGAGTGTGTAATGATGCATACTAATATATATAAAAAGATGTAAGTCATAAAGTCGACAATTTTGGCTATACGTGTTAACTTGTTTATGTGTGATGATTTATTGTGACTGATTATTATTTATTTTGTGCCAATAATTTATCTATTGTTAATTATCAGATGGAACCTGCTGTTAATGAACCAGTTAATGAAGTTAACCAATCTGAGCAAAACCATGAAGATCACTTTCTTAATAGGCAAGATATAGAAAATATTGTTGCTCAAGGAATAGCCAATGCTATTCCAGCAATCCTTGTTGCTGCCAGAAATCCAGTTGAACCTCAACCAATTATTCCCAGCAAACGTACTCACGGCGATAATTTCAGTAATAATGTAAATGGAGGCGGCAACAATAACAATAATGATGATGTAATGCAAGCCCCATTTCTTAAAAGAATGATAGCTGCAACGCCTGGTTGCACTTACAAGGAATTTCTTGCCTGTAAACCCGTTGAATTTGCAGGCAATGAAGGGGCGACTGCTGCACTGCGTTGGTTAGAGAAAACCGAAGCAGTAATTAAAATAAGTAAATGTGCCGAGGAGGAGAAGGTTATGTATGCTTCTCACCTTTTCAAGGAAAAAGCATTAGAATGGTGGAATACGGTGTTACAAGCCAAGGGAAGTGACATGGCCTATGCCATGAATTGGGAAGAATTTAAGCATTTGGTGGAAAGAAAATTCCGCCCTGAATATGAAAAAGAGCAAATGGCAAATAAGTTCCTAAGCCACCGAATGGTGGATGTTGACTGTCGAGGGTATACTTCGAAGTTCTTCGAGTATGCTAGAATTTTGCCAACTCTGGCTTCGCCAGACCCGGTACTTATTTCTCGCTACATTTGGGGTTTGATTGGTGAAATCCGTGATATCGTTAAAGCTGCGAGACCCCGCACAATTGACGATGCAGTGGAATTAGCCAACACCCTAACTGACGGGCTGGTGCACACAAGAGAAGAAAATCGGAAAAAGGAAGTAGCCCAAAAGATTACCCAAGGATTCCGTGTGGGTAATAGTAGTAATTTCAAGAAAAAGGGAACCGGGCAATCTTCCACTGCTCCATTTTGCAGTACCTGTAAAAGAAAGCATTTTGGAAGATGCAAAGGGTATTGCAATTTCTACAAAATTCCAGGGCATCAAGAAGAAGAAGACTGCAGAAGAAAAAAATCCACAATTTGCTTCAATTGTGGAGAAGCTGGACATTTTAGGCCAGATTGCCCTAAATTGGTCAAACCAGTTGACAACAAAGCTAAACCTGCAGAAGGAACTACCAAAAAGAATGCAAGAGCATTCCAGTGGACTACCCAAGAAGCAAAGCTCATCCCAGATGTAATAGCTGGTACGCTCCTAGTTCATGACGTATATGCAAAAGTATTATTTGACTCTGGTGCAAACCAAAGTTTTATAAATACTTCATTCTGCCAAGCTCTTAACCTACCCTTAACCAACCTTAGACAAATTTTTATGGTAGAAACCGCAGATGGTAACTTTGTTCACATAGATAAAGTTTTGCAAGAAGGAAAGATAGAACTCTTAGGCCATAAATTTTTTGCAAACCTATTACCTATGAATTTAGCTGGATTTGACGTTGTATTAGGAATAGATTGGTTAGTAACCAACCATGCTTAAATCCTCTATGATAAGAATTCCATAGATATTCGTGCACCCACATGAGAAGTAATTATGATTACAGGGGATAAGCCGCATAAACCAATGAAGTTCATTTCGGTGATGAAAGTTGCTAGTTATGAACGAAAGCAAGGAATAGTGTATATGATTTCGGTAATCATTAGCACTAAGGGTAAGGAACTTAAGGAAATTCCTGTAGTATTAGACTACTTGGATGTATTCCCAGAAGAACTACCTGGATTACCATCCGATAGGGAAGTAGAATTTAGAATTCATCTAATTCATGGAACTACACCGATAGCTAAGGCACCTTATCGGTTAGCACCCACCGAAATGTTAGAACTGAAAAAGCAATTAGATGAATTGCTCAGTAAAGGATTCATACAACCTAGTTCATCCCCTTGGGGAGCACCAGTGTTGTTTGTGAAAAAGAAAGATGGTTCGATGCGAATGTGTATTGATTATAGGGAATTGAATAAGGTTATAATTAAGAATCGATGCCCATTACCTAGAATTGATGATCTTTTTGATCAACATCAGGGAGCTAGATATTTTTCTAAGATAGATTTACGCTCCGGATACCATCAGTTGAAAGTACAAGAAGAAGACATACCTAAAACCGCTTTCAGAACTAGGTATGGTCAGTACGAGTTTACAGTCATGCCCTTTGGATTAACAAATGCTCCTGTAGCATTTATGGACATGATGAATAGGATCTATAAACCATATTTGGATAAATTTGTAATTGTCTTTATCGAAGATATACTCATTTATTCCAAAAGTCAGGATGAGCGTTGTGAACACTTGCATGCACTCTTAACCTTGTTAAGAAAAGAGAAGCTTTACGCCAAATTCTCGAAGTGTGAATTTTGGCTACAAGAGGTACAATTTTTAGGATACATGGTGAATCACGAAGGTATTCACGTAGATCCCTCCAAAATAGAAGCAATCACCAAATGGAAGGTCCCGCAATCTGCTATGGAAGTCAGAAGTTTTCTAGGATTAGCCGGATATTATAGACGATTCATTAAGGATTTTTCTAAGATAGCAGTTCTATTAACTAAGCTAACATGTAAATGAGTTAAGTTTGAATGGGGACCTAGACAAGAAGAAGCTTTTAAGATCTTAAAGCAAAGATTAACAAACGCCCCAATTCTTGCTTTACCAGAAGGGACAAAAGATTTTGAAGTTTATTGTGATGCTTCTAAACTAGGACTAGGATGTGTGCTGATGCAACGCAGGAAGGTAATTGCGTATGCCTCAAGGCAATTGAAAAAGCACGAGGAAAATTATACGACTCATGACTTAGAGTTAGGAGCCATAATTTTTTCCCTTAAGATTTGGAGACATTATCTTTACGGGAGTAAGTTTACTATCTATACATATCATAAGAGTTTAAGATATATATTTAGCCAAAAAGAATTAAACATGAGGCAAAGGAGATGGATGAAAATCCTAAGTGACTACGATTGTAATATTCAATATGACGAAGGAAAAGCAAACATAGTTGCAGATGCCTTAAGTCGTAAGTATCATGAAAAGCAAAAGCGAGTTCGTGCTCTTAGATTAAATCTACAGTTAGATTTAATGGAACAACTGAAGAAGGTTCAAGTAACAACAATTGAGGATGATGCTGAAGGCATGAAAGGACGAATGAAGGAATTAGAGCAAGGAAGTGATGGAATTTGGAGATTCCATAAGAAAAGGATTTGGGTACCTAAGCAAGGAGAATTAAGAAATAAGATTTTAGAAGAAGCCCATAAATCTAGGTATACCATGCATCCTGGTAATAATAAGATGTTCCAAGATTTAAAGAATAACTTCTGGTGGATGGGAATGAAAAAGGATACAGCTAGATATGTTTCTAAGTGTCTTACTTGTTCACAAGTTAAGGCAGAACACCAGAAACCTTCAGGATTACTCCAACCATTAAAAATGCCTGTATGGAAATGGGAACTCATAACAATGGACTTTGTTACTAAGTTACCCAAAACCAGAAAAGGTAATGACGCGATTTGGGTAATTGTGGATCGATTAACCAAATTAGCTCATTTTCTACCCATGAAGGAAACTTTCAGTATGGAAAGATTAGCCAAGTTATACGTAGACGAAGTAGTATCCTTACATGGAGTTTCACTCTCTATTGTGTCGGATAGAGATTGTCATTTCACTTCCCATTTCTGGACTAGTTTCCAAGAAGCAATGGGGACACGACTAAATTTAAGTACTGCATAACATCCCCAAACAGACGGACAAAGTGAAAGGACGATCCAAACCCTGGAAGACATGCTCAGGGCATGTGTAGTTGATTTTGGTGGAAACTGGGATGACCACCTACCTTTAATTGAATTCTCTTATAACAACAGTTACCATTCAAGTATCGAAGCTGCCCCTTTCGAAGCACTGTATGGAAAAAAGTGCAGAACTCCAGTTTGTTGGGTAGAAATAGGAGAAAGTCACTTATCAGGTCCCGAAATCGTACAAGAAACCACCGACAAGATAACTCAAATCAAGAAAAGACTAAAGACAGCTCGAGATCGCCAGAAGAATTATGCAAACAATAGACGCAAACCGCTGGAATTTCAAGTCGGAGACAAGGTACTCTTAAAAGTTTCTCCTTGGAAAGGAGTGGTTCGGTTCGGTAAGAAAGGAAAGCTAAGTCCAAGGTACGTAGGACCCTTCCCTGTAATCCAACGCATAGGACCAGTTGCCTATCGTTTAAAACTACCAGAAGAACTGGCTGGAGTATATGACGTGTTTCGTGTATCTAATCTCAAGAAATGTTTATCTGACGAATCCCTGGTAGTATCTCTTCAAGATATAGAGGTAAATGAGAAGTTAAAATTTGTGGAAAAACCACTGTAGATAGAAGACAGAAAGGTCAAGTTTCTCAAACACAAAAGACTAGTACTGGTCAAAGTCAAGTGGGATTCAAAGAGAGGGCCTGAGTATACTTGGGAACTGGAATCAGAGATGAAGCGAAAATATCCCTACTTGTTCCAGTAAATCTCGAGGACGAGATTTAAATAAGGTGGGGAGGATGTAACAACTCTCACCAAAAAGTATTATCTCTTATTTTATTATGTCCAATAGGAAACCCTAATTGAGACCCCCAAGTAATATTGCATGACCCCTAAAATTTTTCAGAACAATCGAAACTAGGATCAGGGCCCCTAAAACTCAAGGGGGGGTGGGGTAACCCTAATGGATAATTATCTTCACAGTTTGCTGTAAAATGAGAAATTCGTCGAAATTTTAACTCACCCAGGCTATGTGGACACGACCTCCCGGTGATGTCTTTGAGGGGCACCCAATGGTGCTCTTGGTTGTCCCATTTGCATAGGCCCTTGAGGTGCAAAGGGTGGTTGAAATTGGTATTGCGGCATTTGTGGTTGTTGTTGAATCGGTCTTTGAAACTGTGGTTGCATATTTTGAGGACGTACTTGATGTAGCAGTGTAGGGCATTGCAGTTGTGTCCCTTGTGGTCTAATGTGTTGCACAACCGGTAGTCTACTCGTGTCTTGAAATTGTTGAATCGGTTGACTTTGTTGACCCACTCCTCCTTGCGGTCCCAAATAGCCTCCATCACCCCCATAGTAAAAACCTTCCTCTTCATACCCTCTAAACTCCTCTTCATAGCCATCATCATATCCATCTCCATGAATACCCGAGGATTGCCCGAATGGAATGGATGAGTATTGAAAGCCCAATTGGTTTGATGGTCTAAATGTAGAGGTAGCATGGACAATAGTTGAATTTGGTGGTATTGTGTAAGTAGAGGATGATTGACCCGTAGTTGGGGGAAAGAAGTGTGACAATGGTGGTATTTTGGATGAAGGGCTAAAGGTAAGATTGGGTTCAACTCGAGTAGTGATCGGTTGTGTGGTGTTGGTTGGTGTAGTGTTATGAGGTGGAGTAGGGATTGTAGTGGTATTAGGTATGGTTGTGTTTGGTGATGGTTGTGTGGAAGTAGGTATGAATGATGAGGTCGTTTGACCCGTTGTGGGTGGTATTTGAGATTCTTGCATGATGTTTCGTGGTGTGATGGGTGAGGTGGGTGAACCAATAATTATGTTTTCTCTTACTAAAACTTTATTTTGCCTTAACGTTCTTTCGATCTCCGCATCAAATGACAATGGTGACGACTTGTGAGAGCCTCTAGTATGCATGCACCTGTAGAACCTGCACACTAAACACACCAGTGTAAACCCGAAAATAACAAAGCAAAACTAACAAACTGACACACGTTGCGCACAACTCCCCGGCAACGGCACCAAAATTTGATGTGGTGTTGTGGTACACGCAAATTTAATCCAATTAACAACTAATAGATAGTGGTAAATGGGTATCGAACTCAGGGAGTATGTGGAAATGTGTTGATTTTATAGTTTTGCAATTAAACTACAATTAACCTAATTTGCAGAAAATAAAGATCAATTATTTGGATTGTTTGTTTTAGAAAACTAAATTATCAATTACTTACTAATCAAGATTGGATTTTTAATTCAGATTATGAGAACAATGACCATCTTAGGATTCAGTTTCTTTTAACACTTGTGTGAAATTCCAACTAGAAAGAGTTACATAGACATACTCGTGTATAAACAATCATTGTGATAAAAGGGAACAAAGTACTCGGATTATATGAATGCGAGGTTGTTTCCCGATGACCAATCAATCAATATCCAACCCTAACCCTTCCCGTGATATCTCGATTGCCAACGGCACCAAGAACGTACGATTTAGACTAGAATTGCAATACCAATTAACTAACTACAATCAATTATTCATACACCACGATAATCAAAGCAAACACAATGTTATCATTCTAGAAATAAAGGAACAAACACACAAGAGTTTAAGAAAACCTTCACCTAAGATGATCACCACAAGTTTAGCCGGACATTGTTCGGTTGATCATCATAACATCAAAGTAAAAGTTCATACAAATCAAAAACTTAAACCGAATGTTTAGAATTGTTTGGAACCAACAAAAACCAGCCAAAATCACCCCCAATGTTCAGAGAAAACGTCCAAATATGAGATAATCCCAAAAGACACCCATAAAAACCGTTTTAAGGAGCAGTTACGTGTTTGTCCCTCGCTTCCACCGTAAATTACGGTACCACCGTAAGTTACTGTGGACCACAAAGTGTTACGGTGACTTGAGCCTTTGATACGGTGGGAATTGGCCATGTTTCAGGGCCACCGTAAATTACGGTGGCCACCGTAATTTACGGTGAAGCCCTGATTCTTGTGTTTTGTTTCTTCTTTCATTCCATGCACGACCCAATCCTCTCCAAACCGTCCAAAGCAGCGTTTTATCCGTTTTTAGCTCCCAAACTGTACCTGAAACACAAGCATTCGTAGTTATCTAATTCAAGCTAATTACACGATCAAATGAGGGATAAACTCGTCTTTTAACATCATTAAGGGTTGTCCTATGGACCACCAGTCACTTCCCCACACTTAACCGTTGCTTGTCCCAAGCAACTCATCAAAACCATTTTTTTTTTCAAAACAAGCGATCACATAAACCAAGCATAAACATGTAGTCCTTTTACTAACCCTTTCTTAACACCCAAAATAACGCACCCCTCGCTATGTCTCTCCTCTCGGCAACAAGTAAGCACTAGCAACTATGAGCTAGACACACAAAGGCTAACGGGCGGTTGTACAACTATAGGCTTGTACCTAAATCGATCATTCTCCTAATAAATGTCAAAAGGTTGTAACGTGGCTAGGTGTACGGGTAGGAAATGGAATATATATATGAAGTAGCGAAAAGCTAACCCGGTCTTTTTTTATTACACAAAAAAGTAAACAAACAACTACCAACTTAACTAATATATACAAGACAACTAAACGTCATTTTTTTTTTTCATTTTTCATCTTTTTCAGTTTTTTTTCTTTTCTGATTTTTCTCTTTTTTTTTTAACAACATAGCAACACAAACTTTCAACATAACATCAAATACGATTACCTACTACTAAACAACCACTAACACTATAAGACCGGGTCAAGTCGGGTAAATTTTTAGGTAACTAGCTAAGGGGTAACAAACGATAGGCTTTAAGGCACAAAATTGGGCAACTAAATGTCCAAACCCCCCGCCCCTCTCGCAACCATGCTCATATATATAATTTATGAGGTCCAACCCCCCAAATCCCACACTCGCACACACTAATGACGAGGCTACCTAATTGCCCTTATCCTTTTCGCATTCATATCCAGCTAAGGACTCAAACCGTATTAAGGCACAAGTTCTAATGCACCCCCACCCGTAGCCACTCTCATCAAGGACAAGAATTATTTATTTACAAGTGTGGCTTCAACTCTCACCAAGAATAAAGGTATTAAGGGTTGCCGGTGCATCATTTGGGGTTAATCCAAGGTGTTCAAACTCTCACATTGTTTTGCTTGATTTAATTTTTTTTTTCAAAAACTTCAAAAATTTCCCCCCATCCCCACACTTGGGATACATTGACCCCAATGTATGGTTTTAGGAGGATTTCATCGCTAAACTCTTTAACACCAACTAAAAGCTCTTCAACTCAAACCACAAATTTCTTTTTGGTATTTTTTCTTTTATATATTTTTTTTATTTTTCTTCTTTTAAACATTACACCACCAACTCTTCCAACCCAAAACATAACATCACAAACTAACACCACCCAACCAACCAACCATCAACATATCAAACTAAACACATATTCACAAAATGTACAAGAAGGAACACGACCTGACTAGTAATAGCGTGGCTGCGGAGGTCCAAAAATGGAAGACATCATATCATTCCATTCTCCAAAAGCAAATGCGGCGCTACTACCACCACCTTGTTGCGAAGCTCCTTCTTGTTGGCGCGGGTTGATCCACTGTGGATGGAGCGGCGGGGTCGGATACGATACACTACCATCGTAAGGTGGTAGAGACGCATACTCCACATGTTGTGGATCCACAACCACCGGCCGCCCAGCGTGCCAATCTGCGTGCATTCTTCGAGCTTGGTCATCATGGTATCGATTATTCATTTCTAACTCATGGGAATACGCATGAGTGCGATTCCACGATTCTTGACGATCGAAGTTATGCTTCAAAGACCCTCCATGCTAGCACTCATTATTGTTTGTTGATCAAATAAAGTGCGCTCCGAACCCGACCATGACTCAAAAATGGGTGCCGGAGGACGTTGGTTCTCGATAACCTCTTGCATCGTGCCATCATAAGGCCAATTTGGCTCATAGGAACGCTCCGTGTAATCGTAAAAGGCACCACCATAACCCCTACCTAGGCCCACATTCACATTCTCACCGCCATGAGGCTCATCCGCATAATCATCATCACCACTTGGAGCTTCCGCCTCACTCTCCGGCTCATCCGCTTCACCCGGTAGAAGATCCCTTGCACCCACTTTCAATGCTCGCCATCTTTGACCTTCTGACTTGAGCTTATGATACCGTTCCGATTGCGTGTAAGTCCAACCAATTCCTAACTTTTGTAAAGTAAAAGGCTGATGCCTATTGGTGCCCCTTTATCCTCTGACGTGATTGCCTAAAATTGTTTCATCAATCCCGTGATAATTCGGCAATACGGGATAATATCTCTCCCCAACTTGTTTCGAAAAATCCAGAGATGGTTCATGATCAAATATCGGATTGGAAAACACGGAGACCCATTGAGTAACGAATAGAGGACGGGTACTTCCGGGTACCTCACTTGCTCTTTATCCCCTCTTCGCAGAATGACATTTAAAATGCAAATCGCTAGCAACAACTTTGCTTCTATCTTCAAATTCCTCCGGTACAAAATTCCACTATAAGTACCGGGCAAAAACAACGCCGCTAACATATCATTCCAACGAGGATGCTTCTCTGGTTTAAGCAAAAGGTCATTAAGACTTGGAATCATGTAATCACGAGCCGGTAGATTGTCATATTTCTCCAATTTCTTTAGTGTGTCAAAAGACATCTCTACCTTAATCCCATTCACCTCACCCGTTAACTTCATTTGCGATGGCCTATCGTACTTGTTACACTTCAACGTCGCCATCCATTCTTGAATTTCAGTCATGAACAGATTCTTGTTATCTTTATCATAGCAACTAAGCGCCGCCTCCCATCCTAAGGCGCGAAACTGGTTAAACACATTGAATGGCCCAAACTCCACCTCTCGAACTTCCCTCTCACACAGAAACACGGCAACCCAGTTTTTCAATCGGTTCATACTGTCGTGAAACAGTGTCGGTTGCCAATGCTCCGGCTGATCATCTAAAGGACCCGATTCCCATCTTGGCTTTTCAGCCAGGTCCAACTCTAACATCTCTTCATCCTCGCTTTCACTCTCACTAACTCTACCCAAGTATTGTCTTTTCTTCGGTTGCTCTTCCGGCTGTTTGCGTTTGCCTTTAGATGAAGAAGACGAACTAGCTCCCGCTCTTTCCTTCGTTCGTACCATTTTCCTACACACATTGCAAAGCAAACAACACAACAAAACACAAAAAGTTAGACTCTTTTCTCCCAAAACATCCCCACACTTGCTTGTTACTATGGTTGTAGATGTTAGTGAACCAAAAATTTTATAATTATTTTCTAAAAAATTGGGCATGGTGTCTCTACAATGCAGAAATTCCCAAAAGTTCACTACTTTAATCATCAAACTTACATCCACAAACCATAACAATGTTCAAATAACTATTTTCATGACACAATCTAAGAACAAGCAAGTGGGTATGAACAAATAACACAAATAACCTTCCTTTTCACAATGCATCATCATAACATAACAAATAAACTTCCATACCTTGATTTGAAGATGCTAGAACACTTGTGAAACAAAAACTTCAAAAACCCCTAAAATTTTCGGACCTAGGGTTTGTGCTTCGGACTAGAAATTGATGTTTTCTCACAAAACTCTACCCAAAATCAGCAAGTACGTGAAAAATTATTCAAGATGGACCTAAATTTCACTTGATTTGGCTAAGAATTGAAGGAGATATGAAGCTTGAAGGTTGTAGAAAGTTATAGGGATTTTGTGGGACAAGGGAAAGTGAAAGATGAATGTATGTGGGTAGGGAAGAAGAAGGAAAATGAGTGGATGGGGTTAATTTACGTGACATGATTATTATTTATTTATTATTTTTTTTATAACTGCTATAACCCAGCCGACCCTTCTGTTTGCCAGGTCCACCGTAACTTACGGTGGACACCGTAAATTACGGTGGATGCTGGCACAAAATTCCTACCGTAACTCAGTGTGTTTCTACCGTAAAGCCCAAACATTTTTTATCTCCACCGTAACTTACGGTATGGACCGTAAATTACGGTGGCCTGTGGGCCTTTTTGCTTCGCCAAAAATCCAATTTTTAAGTGTCTTTCTTTATATTTTTTCAGTTTTTTCGATTTTTTTGTGTTTTTAAAATTTTTCAAAACCATGTAAGAATTACCCTACCTCCTTGAAAGTCCCGTGTTGTCCTCAACACAATGTTAGAGCAATTCGTGACCCGAACATCCCCACACTTGTTTCAAACACAGACCTCAAGCGAGTACGGTAAATATGCAAACTATACAAAACAAATAAATTGAAATGCTAACTATTTACACTACCAAACCTGGGCCTCTCATGGTTGTTCCTCATCGACCGGGCGTAAAATGTAGCCCGCTTTATCAAGCTCCAAGTTGTTGATGTCGTTCCCTTCCAAGTATGGCTTTAGCCGATGGCCATTAACCGTTTGTTGTTTATTTGTTTGCTCATCTTGGATATCTACATCACCAAACCTCCCAACTCGCCGAACAACATACGGGCCCATCCATTTGCTTTTAAGCTTGCCCGCAAACATCTTGAGCCTTGAATTGTACAACCAAACCTTTTGACCCACTTCAAAGGTTTTCTTCCTCAACTTTCCATTGTGTACCTTCTTAAGCTTGTCTTTGTAAGTCGATGCACACTCAAACGCCTCGTCTCTAATCTCTTCAATTTCGCTTAATTGCAACTTCCTCGTCTTTCCCGCCTCATCATAGTCCGCATTCACCGTCTTGATTGCCCAATGTGCCTGATGCGCTAACTCCATTGGCAAGTGACAACCCTTTCCATACACCATCCGGTAAGGTGTTGTGCCAATTGGAGTCTTGTAGGCCGTTCGGTATGCCCAGAACGCATCATCCAACTTGCTCGAACAATCCTTCCTATCCGTTCTAACCGTCTTCATGAGAATTTCTTTTATTTGACGGTTGGACACTTCGACTTGTCCACTCGTTTGCGGATGGTAAGGTGTGGCAATCCAATGATTCACACTATACCTCTTCAATAGTTTCCCGAAATTAAAGTTCTTGAAATGCGAACCACCGTCACTTATGATAACCCTTGGAATGCCAAAATGGGAGAAAATGTTGGATTGAACGAATTTACAAACAACCGAGTGGTCATTTATTCTTGTTGCAATAGCCAAAATCCACTTAGAGACGTAATCCACTGCCACCAAAATATATAGAAAACCATTCGAATTTGGGAAGGGACCCATAAAGTCAATGCCCCATACATCAAATATCTCTATAACCAAGATTGTTTGTAGTGGCATCTCGTCCCTTTTTGAAATGCTTCCCATCCTTTGATAATTTATACAATTTCTCGCAAACTCACACGCATCCTTGAAAATAGTGGGCCAATAAAATCCACATGAGAGAACCCGGTAACCCGTTTTATGCCCACTAAACTGACCCCCACATGCGGATGAATGAGCATGGGTCAAAATTTTCAACACCTCCGTTTTGGGCACACACCTCCTAATGACTTGATCCGGCCCGATCTTGAAAAGATCCAGTTCATCCCAAATGTATTGCTTCACTTGGACCATAAATTGTTGTTTTCGCTTCTTGGTCCAATGATTTGGGATGGCACCCATGGCTAAGTAGTTGACATAGTGAGCATACCACGGTGCAACAAAGGTAGATACGGCAAGTAGTTGCTCATCGGGAAACCTTTCATTTATCTCACTAACATCGTCAATCCCTTCCACCGGAATCCGGGACAAGTGATCCGCCACTACGTTCTCACTTCCCTTTTTATCGCGAATCTCTAAGTCAAACTCTTGTAACAACAATACCCACCGAATTAAACGGGGCTTCGCGTCCTTTTTCTGCATCAAATACCGGACCGCGCTATGATCCGAATATACCACCACCTTGCTCCCCCAAATATACGCACGAAACTTATCCAAAGCATACACCACCGCTAATAACTCCTTTTCGGTTATGGTGTAATTCAGCGGTTCGGATAAAGTCTTGCTTGCATAATAAATTACCACCGGCTTTTTGTCAACCCGTTGACCCAAAACTGCACCAATTGTAGTGTCGCTTGCGTCACACATGATCTCGAACGGCTTTGACCAATCTGACGGTTTCAAAATAGGAGCTTTGACCAAATGTTCTTTCAAAACAGTAAATGCTTGCAAACATTCGTCAGTAAAGTCAAATGGAACATCTTTTAACAACAAATTACATAAAGGTTTCGTGATAACACCAAAACATTTAATGAAGCGTCTATAGAAGCCCGCATGTCCCAAAAATGACCTTACACCCTTAACATTTTTCGGTGGTGGCAAAGATGATATTACCCTTATTTTTTCCTTATCCACCTCCATTCCCTTTTTCCGAAATCACATGACCTAGCACAATTCCCTCTTGCACCATGAAATGACTTTTCTCCCAACTAAGCACTAAATTTTTCTCAACACATCTTTTTAAAAATTTTTGTAATTCGTTGAGACAAGATTCAAAACTAGTGCCAAAAATTGAAAAGTCATCCATAAACACTTCAAGCGACTCTCCAACCATGTCCGAGAAGATACTCATCATACATCGTTGGAAGGTTGCCGGTGCATTGCACAAGCCAAATGGCATTCGCCGAAAGGCAAATGTGCCATATGGACAAGTGAAGGTGGTCTTGTGTTGGTCATCCGGGTGTATTGCTATTTGATTGTAACCCGAATACCCGTCCAAAAAACAGTAGTACTTTTGACCCGACAGTTTTTCAATGATTTGGTCAATAAAAGGTAGCGGGAAATGGTCCTTAGAAGTGGCGGCATTCAATTTTCGGTAGTCAATACATACACACCACCCGGTGACCGGTCGGGTGGCAATTTGTTCACCATTTTCATCTTTGACTACTTGAATACCGACCTTCTTAGGCACAACTTGGGTAGGACTTACCCAAGCACTATCCGAAATCGGATAGATAATTCCCGCATCTAACCATTTAATTACCTCTTTCTTTACTACCTCCCTTAGGTTCGGATTCAATCGCCTTTGAGCTTCTCGTGTCGGTTTTGCATCTTCGGTGGTAATAATCTTGTGCATGATGATTGATGGACTAATTCCTTTGAGATCGGCAATCGTCCATCCAATAGCTCCCTTGTTCTCCTTTAAAACTTCCAATAAGACTTGCTCTTGCGCCGACTCTAGATTAGAGGCAATAATGACCGGTAAGGTGTCATCATCCCCTAGGAAAGCATACTTCAAATGACCTGGCAAGTCTTTAAGTTCCAACTTTGGCGGTTCCTCTATCGATGGTTTAGTACCCGAACTTATTTCCGCCGGTAAGCCTTCAAATTGATGAGTCCATGGCGGTCGACCTTCTTTCAAAGCCATAGCATCCTGTTTTTCCTCTTCAACCCGTAATGCACAAGCATGTACCTGTTCAGAAAAATCACACAAACAAACATCTATACCATTCTCTTCATACTCATGCGGGTTGCATCCGTCAACCAAATCTGCCATAAAACACTCATCAACACCATTAGGATTAGAATTATTAGTAAAAACATTCAAGCGCATTTTCCGGTTCCCAAAAGTCATATAGACTGTACCAAATCTACAATCGATCACCGCATGCGCGGTATTAAAAAATGGTCGACCCAAAATAACATTTTGTTGTTGTTTTGGGTCCGCGGATGAGTAGTCCAAGACTAAAAAGTCGACCGGGTAATAGAGCTCATCAATTTTTACAATCACATTTTGAACCATCCCCCGGGGTAACTTATGAGACAAATCGGCCAAAACAACCGTTGTCTCTACCCTTGCTAATGGACCAAAGTCGTATTGGTCATATAAGCCCCCCGGTAAAATGCTCACCCCGGCTCCAAGATCTAGTAACGCCTTTGCCATTTGAAAGTTACCAACTTGTATGTTAATTAATGGCGTGCCCGGATCTTGGAGCTTAGGTGGAAGCTCCCCATTCAAAACTGCACTTACTTGCCCGGTTAAATCCACCTGCTTAGGCATTTTCTTCTTTTGTTGTCTTTTTTGTGTACATAATTCCTTTAAAAATTTAGCATATGCGGGTACTTGTTTTATTGCATCAAGTAGTGGAAGATTGATTTTTACTTGTTTAAACATGTCCCACAATTCTTCTTTTTTAGGACCTCTTGGTGCAATAAAATTTTTCCTACCCGGGTCAAGTAAAGCCGATGGAAACGGGACTTGACTCGGTTCACCTTCATCTTCTTCACTTTTCTCATTTTCACCCAACCCCCGTTTGTTAACATTTGATTCTTTAGGTTTAACCGGTGAAACTTCATCATCGTCACTTTCATTACCCGTGACATCCTCAACTACCCCCTCAACCAAATCGGGTGACAAATTGGCTTTAAATTCTTTGCCACTTCTTAAAACACTAACATGATGAACATTAACATTACCTCGTGACGAACCATGTGAAGGATTTACCTTGGTGTCGCTAGGAAGTTGACCTTTGCTCTTCTTCAACTCTGCCACATCGGTTGCCAATTGACCCATTTGGGTTGTTAGTGATTGAATGCTCTTGTCACGAACCTCATCCTTTTGCATCCGGACTTCATCGAGTTGATTCCTCTTCTGCATATCTTGTTGCATAGTCCAAAGCATATCCATGACTTCATTCCCGCTTGACGAAGGTTGACCCGAACCACTTTGACCCATTTGTTGAAATTGCCCTTGGTAGCCATAGTTGTTTCCACCTCTATAGTTGCCTTGATTGTATTGTTGGCGAGGTACAAAGTTACCTTGAGCTCCTTGAAAGTTTGGGTTCGCTTGGTTCGCCGCATTCCTGTAACGGAAATTAGGATGGTTTCGTAACCCGGGGTGGTATGTGTTGGAGTTCAAATTGAAATTTCGACCACCCCCTCCTTGAATTGCATTCACTTCCTCTACTTGCTCATCAACTACTCCCACTACACAAACTTTCGTCGTGTGGCCTATTTCATTGCAATTAGTGCACACGTTGTACACTTGATTCGTAGTTTGCACGTTGCCACTCTTTACTCCATGCACTTGTGGCCTTTGTATCACATGCCTTGCCCGCCTTGCAGATTGGGCCTTCCTTTGGAATTCACCGCCATTTGCTCTAAAAACGCCCAATCAACATGTTCATAATTCGTACCGAATGTGCCATTAGTGATCGACATTAAATCCCGTGCATCCTCCGAACTCAACCCTTCATGAGATGCGTTGAACAACTCCCATAATTGGATCCCATGATGAGGGCAATTCTGTAACATCATATTAAACCTTTCGAAGGCTTCACGAAACATCTCCCCTGATTGTTGTTGGAAGCTTCTCAAACCTCTTCTTGCATCATTAGTCTTTTGAGAGGTGTAATATTCATCCAAGAATATTTGTTGTATATCGGCCCATGTAAAGATCGATGCGGAGGGTAGAGTGTGAAACCATCTCTTTGCCTTGTCTTCGAAAGAAAATTGGAAGAGAACCAACTTGACATCATCCGAAGAAACCCCTTGACCTCCAATAGTGTTGCAAATGGGGTCGTATGTCTCTAAATGAAAATAGGGTTCTTCCGTTGCTAACCCTTTGAACTTTGGTAGACTTTGGAGGGCGGTTGTTCTTACTTCAAAAGTTCTTCCATTCGCATGGTGAGGAATCACTACCGCTGAAGGATTGTTAGTAATAATAGGCCGGAAGTGAGCTTCTATTCCCCGTACGAGCTCCCGGTGATGTCTTTGAGGGGCACCCAATGGTGCTCTTGGTGACCCATTTGCATAGGCCCTTGAGGTGCAAAGGGTGTTTGAAATTGGTATTGCGGCATTTGTGGTTGTTGTTGAATCGGTCTTTGAAACTGTGGTTGCATATTTTGAGGACGTACTTGATCTAGCGGTGTAGGGCGTTGCAATTGTGGCCCTTGTGGTCTAATGTGTTGCACCCCAACCGTTAGTCTACTCGTATCTTGAAATTGTTGGATCGGTTGACTTTGTTGACCCACTCCTCCTTGCGGTCCCAAATAGCCTCCATCACCCCCATAGTAAAAACCTTCCTCTTCATACCCTCTAAACTCCTCTTCATAGCCATCATCATATCCATCTCCATGAATACCCGAGGATTGCCCGAATGGAATGGATGAGTATTGAAAGCCCAATTGGTTTGATGGTCTAAATGTAGAGGTAGCATGGACAATAGTTGAATTTGGTGGTATTGTGTAAGTAGAGGATGATTGACCAGTAGTTGGGGGAAAGAAGTGTGACAATGGTGGTATTGTGGATGAAGGGCTAAAGGTAAGATTGGGTTCAACTCGAGTAGTGATCGGTTGTGTGGTATTGGTTGGTGTAGTGTCATGAGGTGGAGTAGGGATTGTAGTGGTATTAGGTATGGTTGTGTTTGGTGATGGTTGTGTGCAAGTAGGTATGAATGATGAGGTCGTTTGACCCGTTGTGGGTGGTATTTGAGATTCTTGCATGATGTTTCGTGGTGTGATGGGTGAGGTGGGTGAACCAATAATTATGTTTTCTCTTACTAAAACTCTGTTTTGCCTTAACGTTCTTTCGATCTCCGGATCAAATGACAATGGTGACGACTGACGGGTGGTCCTTTGGACAACCCTTAAGCATGTTAAAAGATGAAATAATCCTCCACTTAATCGTGTAATTATCTTGAATTAGATAACTACGGTGCTTATGTTTCAGGTGCAGTTCAGGAGTTAAAAGATGGATAAAACGCAGCTTTGGAGGCTTTGGTGATAAACGGGTCGAGCGTGGAACAAGAGACACAACAAAGAAAACAAGGCAGCTCTCCACCGTAAATTACGGTCCTACCGTAATTTACGGTGGACCTGGATTTTACCTTCTCCTCCACCGTAACACAGTTTGTTTGTGCCGTAAAAGAACCATGTCCACCGTAAATTACGGTGGAGCCGTAATTTACGGTGGTGTCAGCGTGAAAACATGTAACTGCCACTTTTAAGTTAGTTTTGGGGTGTCTTTTCATTATCACTCATCATTGGACGGTTTTGGATCATCCTTGGGGCGATTTTTGGCTACTGGCTTGGTTTGTGAACAATTCTTATCATCCGGTTTGTATTTTCGATTCGTATGAACATTGGTTTGATTATGATGATGATTCACCGAGCCATGTCCGGCTAAACTCTTCGGTGATCATCTTAGGTGAATGTTTCTTGAACTTTTGTGTGTTTATTTCCGAATTTCTAGAATGATAACTTGCGTTGCTTGAATATCATGGTGTATGTTTGATTGCTTGTAATTTGTTAATCGATATTGCAATTTCTAGTCTTAATCGTACGTTCTTGGTGCCGTTGGCAATCGAGATATCACGGGAAGGGTTAGGGTTGGTTATTGGTTAATTGGTCATCGGGAAACAACCTCGCGTTTATATAATCCGAGTACTTTGTCCCCTTTTATCACTTCAATCATCTATACACGAGTTATGTCTATGTAACTCTTTCTAGTTGGAATTGCACACAATTGTTTAAAGAAACTGAAACCTAGGGTGATCATTGTTCTCTCCTAATTTGTCTTAAAACCTACATTTGATTTGCATTAGTTTAATTTAGTTTTCTAAATCAACAAACCAAACTCTTGAATTTTAATTTCTGCAATTTAGTCTAATATTAGTTTAAGTACAAAGCTATACAATCGACACATCTTCCACATACTCCCTGAGTTCGATACCCTATTACCGCTATCTATAGTTGTTTGGGGATTAAATTTGCGTGACCCACGACAATCACGTCAACGACTTGTGAGAGCCTCTAGTATGCATACACCTGTAGAACCTGCACACTAAACACACCAGTGTAAACCCAAAAATAACAAAGCAAAACTAACAAACTGACACACGTTGCGCACAACTCCCCGGCAACGGCGCCAAAATTTGATGTGGTGTCGTGGTACACGCAAATTTAATCCAAATAACAACTAATAGATAGTGGTAAATGGGTATCGAACTCAGGGAGTATGTGGAAATGTGTTGATTTTATAGTTTTGCAATTAAACTACAATTAACCTAATTTGCAGAAAATAAAGATCAATGATTTGGATTGTTTGTTGTAGAAAACTAAATTATCAATTACTTACTAATCAAGATTGGATTTTTAATTCAGATTATGAGAACAATTACCATCTTAGGATTCAGTTTCTTTTAACACTTGTATGAAATTCCAACTAGAAAGAGTTACATAGACATAACTCGTGTATAAACAATCGTTGTGATAAAAGGGAACAAAGTACTCAGATTATATGAATGCGAGGTTGTTTCCCGATGACCAATCAATCAATATCCAACCCTAACCCTTCCCGTGATATCTCGATTGCCAACGGCACCAAGAACGTACGATTTAGACTAGAATTGCAATACCAATTAACTAACTACAATCAATTATTCATACACCACGATAATCAAAGCAAACACAATGTTATCATTCTAGAAATAAAGGAACAAACACACAAGAGTTTAAGAAAACCTTCACCTAAGATGATCACCACAAGTTTAGCCGGACATTGTTCGGTTGATCATCATAACATCAAAGTAGAAGTTCATACAAATCAAAAACTTAAAACGAATGCTTAGAATTGTTTGGAACCAACAAAAACCAGCCAAAATCACCCCCAATGTTCAGAGAAAACGTCCAAATATGAGATAATCCCAAAAGACACCCATAAAAACCGTTTTAATTAGCAGTTACGTGTTTGTCCGTCGCCTCCACCGTAAAAGTTACGGTGGACCACAAAGTGTTACGGTGACTTGAGCCTGTGATACGGTGGGAATTGGGCATGTTTCAGGGCCACCGTAAATTACGGTGGCCACCGTAATTTACGGTGAAGCCCTGATTCTTGTGTTTTGTTTCTTCTTTCATTCCATGCACGACCCGACCCGATCCTCTCCAAACCGTCCAAAGCAGCGTTTTATCCGTTTTTAGCTCCCAAACTGTACCTGAAACATAAGCATTCGTAGTTATCTAATTCTAGATAATTACACGATCAAATGAGGGATAAACTCGTCTTTTAACATCATTAAGGGTTGTCCTATGGACCACCCGTCACTTATCATAACGGGTTGTATTAAGTTACTGACCTAGTTTCGTGTGCATTGTTGTTTAAATTAGGTTATCAGGCTTATCAGTAGGCTAAACTCTGCCTAACTAAACTTGCAATGTGAGTCATTCTCTTTTTATCAATAAATGTTTTACAATACTCCAATTATTTTCAAAGTTATAATTATAGGGATTAAGTCGTGGTTATCTTGAATCACTGGCTAGTGGGGTATTATGCACATTACTAATTTCTCACGGTTAGGTTCATCAACCTAACAGTGATAATCATCACTACTTGGGTGAAAGGACCCAATAGTGGTATGACCATCATCACCAGGGTGTGACACAGCGCCAGATAAAAATAAGATAGTAGCCATTGTAATTGCTCTTATGCTGTAATTTATAACTAATGTATCGTTTTATTTAACCTGAATGACTCGCCAGTATTTCCCCGCTGATAAAATATTTTTCAAAACATGTTTCAGGTGACTTACTGTGAATCAAAGAAATGTGCTACGGAGCACCAACAAGCTTGAAGTAGTGGCTCAGTAAAATAAATAAGCATGTTTTGTAAAACAGGGAATTTCCTCATGAAATTCTTCTATTGTAAATTACGGGGTTGTCCCAATTTATGAAATACAATAATTGGGCATTTTCTAGTTTCAAAAGATCCTGTTGAACTTCCGCTGTTAACTCAAAGAATAAATACCACGGGTTTTCTGTCCCGCGGCTACTGGACAGGGTAACACCGGGACGAGGGCCGTGACAAAAATTATTGCTCCTAATTCTAAGTCATGTGTCGTATAATTTTCCTTGTGCTTTTTCAATTGTCTTGATGCATACGCAATTACCTTTTTGCGTTGCATTAGCACACAACCTAATCCTAGCTTTGAAGCATTACAGTAGACTTCAAAATCTTTCGTTCCTTCGGGTAAGGCTAAAATTTGGGCGTTTGTTAATATTTGCTTTATGATTTTAAAGGCTTCCTCTTGCTTGGGTCCCCATTCAAACTTAACAGTTTTACATGTTAGTTTAGTTAATGGGATAGCTATCTTAGAAAAGTCTCTAATGAAACGCTTATAATATCCCGCTAATCGTAAAAAGCTTCTAACTTCAGTGGCTGATTGTGGGACCTTCCAATTGGTGATTGCTTCTATCTTGGAGGGATCTATGTGAATGCCTTCGTGATTCACCATGTGTCCTAAAAATTGCACCTCTTGTAGCCAAAATTCACACTTCGAGAATTTGGCGTAAAGCTTTTCCTTTCTTAACAAGTTTAAGAGTGCGTGCAGGTGCTTACAATGTTCGTCCTGGCTTTTGGAATAAATAAGTATATCGTCAATGATGACAATTACAAATTTATCCAGATACGGCTTACAAATCCTATTCATCATGTCCATAAATGCTGCAGGAGCATTTGTTAATCCAAATGGCATGACTGTAAACTCGTAGTGACCATACATAGTCCTGAAAGCAGTTTTAGGTATATCTTCTTCCTATACCTTCAACTGATGGTATCCGGGGTGCAAATCTATCTTAGAGAAGTATCTAGCTCCCTGAAGTTGATCGAAAAGATCATCAATCCTAGGTAATGGGTATCGATTCTTAATTGTAACCTTATTCAATTCCATATAATCGATACACATCCACATCGAACCATCCTTCTTTTTCACGAACAACACAGGTGCTCTCCAAGGGGATGAACTGGGTTGTATGAATCCTTTACTTAACAATTCGTCTAACTGTTTTTTCAGTTCTAGTATTTCTATGGGTGCTAACCGATAAGGTGCCTTGGCTATTGGTGCAGTTCCAGGAATTAGATGAATTCTAAACTTTACTTCCCTATCTGGTGGTTATCCAAGTAGCTCTTCTGGGAATACATCAGGGAATTCTGATACTACTGGGATTTCCTTAAGCTCTTTGCTTTTAGTGTTAATGATTACCGAAATCATATACACTATTCCTTGCTTTCGTTTATAACTAGCAACTGTCATTACCGAAATGAACTTCATTGGTTTACGTGGCTTATCTCCTATAACCAAAATTACCTCTCCTGCTGGCGTATGAATTTCTATGGATTTTTGATCACATAGGATTCGAGCATGGTTGGCTACTAACCAATCCATTCCTAATACGACATCAAATCCTGCTAAATTCATAGGTAGAAGATTTGCAGAAAATTTGTGGCCTGAGAGTTCTATCTTTCCTTCTTGAAGTACCTTATCTATTTTAACAGAGTTTCCTTCTGCAGTTTCTACCGTATAAATCTGTCTAAGTTTAGTTAAAGGTAGGTTAAGAGCTTGGTAGAATGAAGTATTTATGAAACTTTGGTTTGCACCAGAGTCAAATAATACTTTTGCGTAGACATCATACACTAGGAACGTACTAGCTATCACATCCGGAATTAGATCTGCTTCTTGTGTAGTCAGCTGGAAGGTTCTTGCATTCTTTTTAGCAGCTCCATCAGTCGCTTTTGCCTTGTTGTCAGCTGGTTTGACCAATTTACGGCATTCTGGCTTAAAATGTCCGGCTTCTCCGCAGTTGTAGCAGACCATGGATTTCTTTCTGCATTCCTCCTCTCGGTGTCCCGATCTATTGGAGAAATTGCAATATTCCTTGCACTTCCCAAGATGCTTCTTTTTACAGTTACCGCAAAACGGAGCGGTGGAGGATTGCCCGGTTCCCTTTTTCTTGAAGTTACTATTATTATTACCCACACGAAAACCTTGGGTAATCTTTTGGGCCAATTCCTTTTTCCTGTTTTCTTCTCTTGTTCGCACCAAACCGTCAGTCAAGGTATTGGCCAATTCGACCGCATCGTCAATCGTTCGGGGTCTCGCAGCTTTGACTATGTCACGAATCTCGCTAATTAGTAACCAAATATAACAAGAAATAAGCACCGGTTCTGGCGAGGCCAGAGTTGGCACAATTCTAGCATACTCGAAAAATTTCGAAGTATACCCCCGACAATCAACGTCCACCATCCGGTGGTTCAGGAACTTATTTGTCATCTGTTCCTTTTCATATGAGGGACAAAACTTTCTTTCTACCAATTCCTTAAATTCCTCCTAACTCATGGCGTAAGCCACGTCACTTCCCTTAGCTTGCAGCACCGTGTTCCACCATTCTAACGTTTCTTCTTTAAAAAGGTGGGATGCATACATCACCCTGTCTTCTTCTGCGCATTTACTTATTTTAATCACAGCTTCAGTCTTTTCCAACCAACGCAGTGCGGCAGTCGCCCCATCATTTCCTGCAAATTCGACTAGCTTATAGGCGAGAAATTCTTTGTAAGTGCAACAAGTCATTGCCATTTTCATTTTCTTAAGTAATGGGGCTTGAACCACATTATTATTATCACCGCCCCCATTCACATTGTTACTGAAATTATCGTCGTGGGTGTGTTTGCTATGGTTAGCTTGGGAAGGTTCAACAGGATTCTTAAAGGCAGTAACGATTGCTGGGATAGCGTTGGCTATTCCTTGAGCAACGATATTTTCTATATCTTGTCTATTGAGAAAATGTTCTTCATGTTTTGGTTCAGATTGGTTAACTTCATTTGCCGGTTGGTTTACTGCATTTTCCATCTGAATAATTAACAATATATATAAATTATTGTTTCAAAATGGATAACAGCTAAACACAGTAGGACAATCACAAACACAATTAAGTCAACACATATAACCAAAATCGTCGACATTGAGACATTTATATTTATATAATATTATGCGTCCATACAAACATGTTATTTACAGATATTTTATTTTGGTATTATTATACAATATTATATATTATATTATTATTATTATTAATATATATATATATTATCTTCTTTTTTAACATAGTGTTATTACACAAAACGCCTAATCTACTGTTATTCGCCGCCTTCAGTAGTGGAACTCCCTCTCATCATACTTCCAGGGAATATTCTCCCCCACAGTCCGGATCCGGTTCCCCATCTCCACCAATTCTTCACCATACCGGTGTAGTTCCATGGCGTTCTTCGGGTTCATAGGTGAGAAAGAAACAGGGTGGGTCATACTGCGGGAAGTAAGGATTTGGATTATTCATTATGTTCTGGAAGTGCCAGTCACTGGTCCATCATTCCTCCATTTGGCCCGAGAGAGGTTGAGGGTTAACAATTGGGTCTGGAATGGCAGGTTCCAAATTGATTTGAAGTTCTGACTGAGCAAGAAAATTAAAGAGGGTTTCATCAGTGGGTCCAAGGTGATCACAGTTTGCTAATTTTCTATCGAGTTCTTCCCAAGGTGGCTATTCCTGGGCTTCGCCAGAGCTCTCTCCTACTTCTTTTCCTTTACCTTTTCCTTTTCCTTTTGGAGCCACCGTCTTTTTCACTCTTTGGGCAACGGGCTTCTTCTTTCAACCTCGTTTCCAGTCCAGAAGCCTTCTTCTCTTTTTGGGTTTGGGTTTCTCCTCCTGTGCCTGAAACGCCATTGGCTCCTCGGTGTCAGCCTGGTAACCGGATTGGATTCCCGTAGTGTCCATATCAGTAGTATGGATAGTGAAATTTCGGAGGGATTCCGATAGTTCATTCATGCTGTTAGTCACACATAAGGAAACACGAAAATCCAAGTTAAATTTTATTTGTTGTAAATTTAATTTGCACAGAATCACAAAATGGCATATTAAAAAATTAAGTATTTTTGAAATACTTAATTGGCTTAAACCAGTGGCTCTGATACCACCTTTTTCTGTCACGGCCCCCGATCCTGTCTACCCTGTTCAGAAGTCGAGGGACAGAAACCCGTGGTATTGGTGTTTAATTTGGCAGCGGAAATTTTAACATGATCGTTTTAAACTGAACACACCCAATTATTTTACTTCAAGTTTCGGGACAAACCCCATAATTTACAGTAAAGGAATTTCACTGGGAAATTCCATGGTTACCAAAAACATGTTTATTTATTTACTGAGCCACTTCATTCAAACTGGAGTGCTACGCGGCAGTTTTCCTTGTTCACAGTAAATCACCTGAAACAAGTTTAAAAAGATTTTATCAGCGGGAAATACTGGGGAGTCATTCAGTTTATACAAAACGACACCTTCTTATAAATTACAGTATTAAGAGCTTTTACATTTGCCCCTATCTTATAATTATCTGGTCCAGTTGTCACTCGGCCGGATCTATGACTGTGGTCATATTACTAATTAGGCTCGCCCACCTAAGAGTGATAAAACAGTAGTAATGTGCACAATACCCCCACTTACTGCCAGTAATTAATGATTTGCAAAGACTTAATCCCTGTACTTATAACTGGAAAACATTTAGGGTTTTACAAAGCAATTTTGATAAAAACAGAATGACTCACATTGCAATTTTAAAAGGACAGAGTCTGCCTACTGATTAAGCCGGTAACCTAGTTAAAATAACCATGCAAACGAAACTAGGTTAGTAACTTAATTCAACATTTACGATAATTTCACGAGATCGAAACCCTCACGATGAATGACAAAGTATAGCCCGTATTCAGGCAGCACTTAAACATCCATCGGATCGGTTTTAATCGATCGAACATTATATCGTAGCAGTGATCGAGTTATTACCCTGTTATCACAGCAGAGGTTCGGGATTTAAGTATTTTTGAACGAAACAGCGTCTAAGTGAACGTACGTAAGGGATTTTTACGTCGAAACATGCAAACAATCTCACTCCCAAGCCCCTGGCTTTGGCGCGTGTCGCGGGGCACACCCAAATAGGCTAGGGTGACCTCGTGTCCTGCTTAGCCCTGGTGAGTCAACATATCTCGAATTTACGTGTTTATAAGCCATTTTGAGCAGAAAAATATGACTAGGGGATACCCCCCTTGAGTTTTAGGGGGCCCTGATCCTAGTTTTGCATGTTTTAAAATTTAAGGGTCGCGCCATACAACTTGGGGGTCTCAATTAGGGTTTCCTAATGTGCATTAATAAAATAAGAAATAACAACTTTGGCAAGGGTTATTACAATACTATATTATAATGCATGAGTGATGGGTATTTTAAGATACCCAAAAAATAAGAATTTTTCGCTCCTTTATTTATAGAAAGACCCCTAAAATAAGGGTAGTTTTGTCTTTTAAACACTATTTATTTTTTAGCCCCTAAACTTATTACACTTAAATCCCCGAGCTTTTAACAAAATTATAGATAATTAGTTACAATTTACCCCTCTACAACAAACTTAAATTTTTTTTACCTATTCTTGACATATCTTATAAACTAAACTGTTTAAAAAAAATCCAAAGATAGCATGACGACTTACATATTTTTGTCAACGTTTCGGTAGTTGTCTTGTTCAATATCGACGCACGGATTAAAAGGAACAAGTCGATAATGCTTTAATGTACAAGTGATTAAAGAAGAAAATAACAACTAATATATTCAAAATAAATAACGTTCAAATCTTTTTCGTACAAAATAAAGATAATATTACTGCCCTAAAATTATTTTTCTATTTAAGTTTTTTCTAGCTATTCATTGTTTCTTTGCATAGTTAATTATTTTTGCCTAATTGAGAATTGATTATGTGTCACATTTTATTTTATTAAAACTTCCTAATATCTGTACTTATATATATCTTATAAAAACTTAAAACTGACCACAACAAACTTCCTAAATAAAGGGGTGGCATATCTAAAATTAAACCCTAATGCACTTCTATAGTTACTACTATAAATACATAGCAGGATACTATTGCTAAACAAAGTTAAAAAATGGATCCAGTTCTGAAGTCAATTGTTGCGAAAAACCAAGCATGCGAGATTGAAAATTATAAGGTCGGTTCTGTTATATCGCAGCAATGAATAATTGTTTTCTTTTATTTACTTTTATGTGAATGTTAACATATTTGATTTTTCAGATTCAGTTGCATGATAAACATGCCAATTTAAACAACCCAGTTATCGAACAAGCTTCAAAGGTATTGATTTTGCTGGTTTTTAAGTATTATTTTTGCGTATATCTTTCATATTAACATGTTCGTTATTGTAACAATCCTCAAGAAAACCGACACCCTCGAATATTTTTCTGACACCCCAAAATATTTTAAAATATCCCAATATCTCCCAAAATACACCACATACGTGAAAACGGACCCCGAATACCCTAAATATTATCAAAAATAATAAAAAATTTAGTTTTTAGGTTTGTCGCGGGCCGCGTAAACCTCTTAAATATCTTACGCGGGCCGTTTAAAGGTAAAACAAGAAAATTTAAGTTGAGGCGGACCGCATAAACCCCACCCCAACCCTTACGCGGGCCGCATGAACTTAAAACCTGGCGCGACCCTGGGCCGCCACGTGGCCCAACTCGGTGAGCCTACCTGATGACCCAGCGAAGCTACGCTGTTGACCGAGTTTGACGCGGGCCGCGTAGCCCTTAGGCTACTCTTACGCGGGCCGCGAGAAAGTCATGTTTCAGCACTATAAGTAGAGGCCTTCGGATCTTCAGTCGACTCGCTCACAACTTTCTTTCTTTCTCTCAAAACTAAAGTGTAGGTATTATAGACGGGTATAATACCCCCCTAAATAGCTAAGTTCTACTCCGCTGTAAGTATTATAACCCCTGGATACGTATTAGATACGCTGCCCGATTGATCAAGGGTTCCGTAACGGCTGTCGTGGTTCTGCCCGAGGTAGTCGTTGGAATGCCGTCTCGGGGAGTGTATAACTAATGTTAAAATGGGTTATTATACTAACACGTGTGCATTTGTGTAAATTATAGATTATCACCAGGAAACCCTTACGAAAAATCTAAGACATCAATGTGAGTTGATCCGCTTTTTGTAAACTGTTTGTTAACTATTTTTACAAAACCTCATACAAGTAAATGTATATGTTATTGAGTATTTGTAAGAATACAATTATCATGAGTATGTTTGGGTTTATTATACAAAATTTGTTACCACCTGGTCAAGGAGTAACATTTCCACAAGTCGGGTCTGACAGTACCATGGATGTTAATTGTTATAACTTGGAAACAAATGTAATTGCGAGATCGCCCTCAATACTGTACACTGGGTTTTTATTTAAACTTGATTAAACTGGGATTCACTCACCAGTATTTCCCACTGACAAATGTTTTTAAAACGCATTTCAGGCAACAAAATGTGAAAGTCAAATAGAAGCCAGCTGGACAGCACTAAAGGCTTGGAAAAGTGGCAATAAAGTTACCTAAAATAAAATAGATGTTTTTATTAAATAAAATAGGATTTATTCCTATGAAAATGTGTGTATTGCAAACTTGGGTTTATTCCGTACGTTTAATATTATGGAAATGTGGTATTTTACTCTGATCAAATATTTCCTAACTACGGTCCTGATGAAAATTTCCGCTGCCAAATTAGACAATACGCGATACCACCGAAACTGACTCGCGGTCGCCTGTTCCCGGGGATTAGGGATCGGGGGTTGCGACAGAAGGTGGTATCAGAGCTAAGCCGCTGATTCAGCCACATAAGTGTTCTGCTGACATCAAAATTCAATCTGTTAGGAAATAAATTACAGGAATACGTGCATAAATGTATTTTATTGCAATGTGTTATTTGACTATCTGTTAGTTTACAGTATGAGCGACCAAGGACCATCTTACGCGTACCGTCAATTTTCTGGTTCGCCTAGAAGCGAAGGCAGCTCCTCTTCTCAGCCTGCCCTCTCAGGGTACTCTGCTGATACGGAATAAGGAATCTTTGTGTTTAAGGCTCAGTCAGAAGAGCCATTTCCTCAGAAAAAGAGGGGATGGTTTAGTAGAGGAGCACATGAGCGTAGAAAACGTATGAAAAAGTTACAAGACCAGAGAGCACTAGCAGCAGTCAAGAGAGAGACAGATGCCTATGCCCATGATATGCTCAATAGGGGTATAGCCAATATCCACATCTTACCAACCACTGCAGCTGACCCTACTCTGGAGCAAATAATAGCACCACAACCACCAATTCCTGACCAACCCATGGAGATAGAAAACCATGAAAATCAAATAGAGATGCATGATTTCAACCCGGAGGAAATACCGAGGGTACCAGCACCAAACCTCTTAGACCCAAATTACGACCCCTGGTGGGATGAAGTTAGGGACTATGTGCAACGCTACCCGATACATGAAGATACGACCATGCAGAACTTAGGAGCCTACCCAGGTTTGGATCCTTCAGTTCGCTATTACCACGATGAATACATTAGGGAAATTTTAGAAGATCCTTACCGATTCCAGACACCTACACCCCCATACCAGGAACCCACACCCCAGATTCCGAACCTAGTCCTAGAACCTGCACCCCCAATGAGTGCAGAAAATGTACAAGAACTTAGGACTTTTGGTGAGAAAATTTTAGAAAGTAGTGAACGGATGAGACAGGTGGGAGAGCGACTCGTATGGAAGTATGACGAGCGCAATATGGATTTCTGGATGAAACCATATCCGTGAATGTGATGGTAGAACGGTAGTAGTAATAATAATAATAAAATAATATAATATATTTGTGTACGGATGCCTACTATTATTTATTTCAGTTGGTATTGTAATTTTTAATTCTAGTACTGGTGTGTAATAGATGCATAGTATATGACAATAGAGTAAGTCGCAATGATCGACGCTTTTGCCCAAAATGCGTGTCATGTGATTGGCTATATTAAATATTATTTTGTGATATTAATACGGGGAAATTGTTTAAAATTCAGATGGCCGACGAAGGAAATCAATGAAATCTGAATAATGATAACCAGAGTAACATTAACTTGGTTAATGAGAATCCGACCATCAATAACAATGGAAACCAAATGGATAATAGTGCTATCCAACACATAGTGGCATAAGGAATTATAGATGCAATGCCATTTATTCTTCAAACTGTTAAGGATGCTGATAATAAAAGTAAACATAGAAGTAAGCGACCAATTGAACCAGAAAACAGCGTAAACAATGGACCTGTACTTCAAGCGCCCATTCCCAAAAGAAGAAGAACCATGCCTTATGGTTGTTCTCATAAAGAATTCTAGTCCTGCAAACCAATAGAATTCTCGGGCAATGAAAGACCCATTGCAGCCCTACGCTGGATAGAAAAGACTGAGGCTGTTTTAAAAATAAGCAAGTGTGCTGAAGAGGACAAGATAATGTTTGCTTCTAATATGTTTAAGAACTCAGCCTTAGAATGGTGGAACACTATCCTCCAGTCAAGATGAAGTGATAGGGTATATAACATGGAATGGGAGGAATTTAAAAATATGGTAGAAAGGAAATTCTGCTCTCCCAATGAAAAGGAATAGATAGCGAATAAGTTTCTGAACCTTAGAATGACCGGGGTAGATAGTAAGGGTTATACTACCACATTCTTTGAATATGCTAGAATCGTACCAACCCTTGCATCACCTGAACCGGTATTAATCTCCCGTTACATATGGGGATTAATTGGAGATATTAGACATGTGTCAAGGCAGCTAGACCTCAAACTATAGAAGAAGCTGTAGAACTAGCTAATACCTTGACAGATGAGCTAATCCGTACTAGAGAAGAAGACCAGAGGAGAAACGTAGCTCAAAGGTTTACCCAAGAATTCCGTTTTGGGAATTTCAACCGAAGGAATATAGGTTCTACTTCTGCACCATACTGCAAGGTCTGCAAGAAAAAGCATTCTGGAAAATGCTCCACTCTTTGCAATTTCTGCAAGATGCCAGGACACAAAGAAGAAGATTGCAGGAGAAAATCCAGTAATGGACTGTGCTTCAATTGTGGAGAAAAAGGTCACATCAAGCCGAATTGTCCGAAATTGGCTCCAGCTGCGAACAACAGGAACGCTAAAAATGCTAGAGCATTCGTTCTGACTGCAGATGAAGCCAAGATGATTCCAGATGTAATAGCTGGTACGTTTTTAGTTAATGATGTTTTTGCTAAAGTATTATTTGACTCTGGTGTAAACCAAAGTTTTATTAATACTTCATTTTGCAAACTTCTAAATCAGTCATTAACTAAACTACCACAAGAATGTCTAGTAGAGACAGCTAATGGAGAAACAATTAGGATTTCTGAAATCTTGCAGGGAGCAAGAGTAGAAATTTTAAACAAAATGTTTATGGCAAATCTTTACCCAATAAATCTGGCAGGATTTGATATTGTATTAGGAATGGATTGGTTAATAGCCAATAAAGCCAGTATTTTATGTGATCAAAAGTCAATTCAAGTAAATTCACCAAAGGGTGAAAAGATCACAATTAAATGAGATAAGCCCTCTAGATCCACGAAATTCATCTCTGTGATAAAAACTGCAAGTTATATAAGAAAAGGGTCTATAGTGTATTTGATTTCTATAATCACTAATGCTAAAGGAAAAGAACTAAAAGACATCCCAGTAGTATCTCAGTTTTCAGATATATTTCCAGAAGAATTGCCAGGACTACCGCCAGACAGAGAAGTCGAATTCAGAATCCATCTATTACCAGGAACAACACCGATTGCCAAAGCACCCTACCGTTTGGCATCCGCCGAAATGCAGGAATTAAAGAAAAAATTAGACGAATTGTTGGAGAAAGGATTTATACAACCAAGCTCATTGCCGTGGGGAGCACCAGTTTTATTTGTTAAAAAGAAAGACGGATCAATGCGTATGTGCATTGACTACCGTGAATTAAACAAGGTCATGATTAAGAATCGGTACCCATTACCAAGAATCGATGATCTGTTTGATCAACTGCAAGGAGCTCGATTTTTCTCTAAAATCGATTTAAGGTCAGGATATCATCAATTAAAGGTACAGGAAGAGGACATTCCTAAAACTGCGTTCAGAACAAGGTATGACCATTATGAATTTACCGTCATGCCATTTGGTTTAACCAATGCCCCAGCCGAATTTATGGACATGATGAACCGAATATGTAAGCCATATTTGGATAAATTCATAATTGTCTTTATAGATGATATTCTCATTTATTCTAAAAGTAAAGAGGAACATGCAAAGCATTTGCACGCACTTTTAAATTTATTAAGAAAGGAAAAGCTTTATGCTAAATTTTCAAAGTGTGAATTTTGGTTAGAGCAGGTACAGTTTCTTGGACACTTAGTTGATCAAGAAGGAATTCATGTGGATCCCACAAAGATCGAGGCGATTACCAAATGGAAAACCCCTGAGTCACCAACTGAAGTTAGATGTTTCTTAGGATTGGCCGGTTATTATAGAAGATTTATTCAAGATTTTTCTAGAATAGCCATTCCTTTAACTAAGTTAACCTGTAAATCCATTAAGTTTGAATGAGGACCAAAGCAAGAAGAAGCCTGTAGAATTCTTAAGCATAAATTAACCCATGCACCCATATTTGCATTACCAAAAGGAACTGAAGACTTTGTAGTCTATTGTGATGCTTCTAAGTTAGGTTATGGATGTGTGTTGATGCAACGCCAAAAGGTTATAGCATATGCGTCTAGACAACTTAAGAATCATGAAGAGAATTATTCAACCAATGATCTAGAATTAGGAGCTATAATTTTTGCTCTTAAGATTTGGAGACACTACCTTTATGGTAGTAAGTTTACCATATTCACTGATTATAAGAGTTTAAGGTATGTTTTCGGGCAAAAAGAGTTGAATATGAGACAAAGACGCTGGATGGAGATGCTTAGTGGTTATGATTGTGATATCCAGTATCATAAAGGAAAGGCAAATGTAGTGGCAGATGCTTTAAGCCGAAAGTATCATGAAAAGCCAAAAAAGGGTACGTTCTCTTAAATTAAATCTACAAGTAGATTTAAATGATCAGATAAGAGAAGCACAAGAATCAGTAATCAAGGATGATACTGGAAAACTAAAAGGTATGATAAAGGAATTAGAACAAGGAACAGATGGAATTTGGAGATTCCATAAGAAGAGAATGTGGATACCTAAGTTAGGAAACCTACGTCATCGTATATTAGAAGAAGCCCATAAGTCTAAGTATACGTTGCATCCAGGAAGTGATAAAATGTATCAAGATTTAAGAAAGAATTTCTGGTGGATAGGAATGAAAAAAGATATAGCAGCCTATGTTTCTAAATGTTTAACTTGTTCTCAAGTTAAAGCTGAACATCAGAAACCCTCAGGTTTATTACAACAGTTAGAAATGCCAGTATGGAAATGGGAACTAATAACAATGGATTTTGTTACTAAATTACCCAAAACAAATAAAGGAAATGATACAATCTGGGTGATTGTAGATAGGCTAACCAAGTCAGCTCATTTTCTACCAATGAAAGAAACTTTCAGTATGGAACAGTTAGCTAAATTATATGTAAATGAAATAGTTTCATTACATGGAATACCTTTATCAATTATTTCTGATAGAGATAGCCGTTTTACTTCTCATTTTTGGTCAAGTTTCCAAAAAGCAATGGGAAACAAGATAAATCTAAGCACAGCTTATCATCCTCAAACAGACGGACAAAGCGAAAAGACAATTCAGACAATGGAGGACATGCTTAGAGCTTGTGTAATAGATTTCGGAGGTAATTGGGATGATCACTTACCTTTAATAGAATTTTCTTATAATAATAGTTATCATACAAGTATCAATGCTGCACCATTCGAAGCACTTTATGGACGAAAGTGCCGAACCCCAGTCTGTTGGGCAGATATTGGGGAAAAGCAACTATCTAGACCTGAGATAGTGCAAGAAACAACCGACAAGATTATTCAAGTCAAGGAACGACTGAAAGCAGCACGAGATCGACAGAAGAGCTATGCTGATAACCGACGCAAACCACTGGAATTTCAAATAGGAGATAAAGTATTATTAAAGGTCTCTCCTTGGAAAGGAGTGGTGAGATACATCAAATGGGGAAAGCTAAGTCCCAGGTATGTTGGACCTTTTGAGATTATTAGAAGAATAGGATCTGTAGCCTATCAGCTACAACTGCTAGAGGAAATGGCAGGAATACATGATGTATTTCATGTATCTAATCTCAAGAAATGCTTAGCCGATGAATCGCTGATGGTACCTCTTAAGATATAGAGGTAAATGAACAACTCAAATTTGTAGAGAGGCCTCTACAAATTGAAAACAGGAAAGTCAAGAATCTCAAGCACAAGAGACTAGTTCTGGTCAAAGTGAAGTGGCACTCCAAAAGAGGACCTGTGTACACATGGGAACTTGAATCTGAAATGCAAAGGAAATATCCACACTTGTTCCAGTAGATCTCGAGGACGAGCTCTAAAACAAGGTGGGGAGGATGTAACAATCCTAAAGAAAACCGACACCCTCGAATATTTTTTCGACACCCCAAAATATTTTAAAATATCCCAATATGTCCCAAAATTCACCCCATACGTGAAAACGGACCCGAATACCCTAAATATTATCAAAACTAATAAAAAATTTAGTTTTTAGGTTTGTCCCGGGACGCGTAAACCTCTTAAAGGTCTTACGCGGGCCGTTTAAAGGTAAAACAAGAAAATTTATGTTGAGGCAGGCCGCGTAAACCTCACCCCAACCCTTACGCGGGCCGCGTGAACTTAAAACCTGGCGTGACCCTGGGCCGCCACGTGGCCCAACACCCGGCAAGCCTACCTGATGACCCAGCCAAGCTACGCTGTTGACCGAGTTTGACGCGGGCCGCGTAGCACTTAGGCTACTCTTACGCGGGCCGCGAGAAAGTCAGGTTTCAGCACTATAAGTAGAGGCCTTCGGATCTTCAGTCGACTCGCTCACAACTTTCTTTCTTTATCTCAAAATTAAAGTGTAGGCATTATAGTCAGGTATAATACCCCCTAAATAGCGAAGTTCTGCTCCGTTGTAAGTATTATAACCCCTGGATACGTATTAGATACGCTGCCCGATTGATCTAGGGTTCCGTAACAGCTGTCGTGTTTCTGCCCGACGTAGTCGTTGGAATGCCGTCTCGGGGAGGGTATTACTAATGTTAAAATGGATTATTATACTAACGCGTGTTCATTTGTGTAAATTATAGATTATCACCAGGAAACCCTTACGGAAAATCTAAGACAGCAATGTGAGTTGATCCGCTTTTTGTAAACTGTTTGTTAACTATTTTTACAAAACCTCATACAAGTAAATGTATATGAAGCAGTTATTGAGTATTTGTAAGAATACAATTATCATGAGTATGTTGGGGTTTTGTATACAAAATTTGTTAGCACCTGGTCAAGGAGTAACATTTCCACAAGTCGGGTCTGACAGTACCATGGATGTTAATTGTTATAACTTGGAAACAAATGTAATTGCGAGATCGCCCTCAATACTGTACATTGGGTTTTTATTTAAACTTGATTAAACTAGGATTCACTCACCAGTATTTCCCACTGACAAATGTTTTTAAAACGCGTTTCAGGTAACAAAATGTGAAAGCCAAATAGAAGCCAGCTGGACAGCACTAAAGGCTTGGAAAAGTGGCAATAAATTACCTAAAATAAAATAGATGTTTTTATTAAATAAAATAGGATTTATTCCTATGAAAATGTGTGTATTGCAAACTTGGGTTTATCCCATACGTTTAATATTATGGAAATATGGTATTTTACTCTGATCAAATATTTCCTAACTACGGTCCTGATGAAAATTTTCGCTGCCAAGTTAGACAATACGCGATACCACCGAAACTGGCTCGCGGCCGCCCGTTTCCGGGGATTAGGGATCGGGGGTTTCGACAGTTATGTTATTATATGTGTGTTTTATTGCAGGATGATGGTGCTAAAAGTGTTGATATTATTTCTTGTGGTGCAATGTTTAGTCCATACAAGTCTAATCTTCAACGTGAATTTAGTGAATAGATAATTTTAAGGTTTATTTAATCTTTTTTTAACTTTTGTATTCAATTTTTGTACTTTTTTAGGATCGGAAGTTTGAGACTCAAAGGAAGAGATCCAAGAGACTCTCTGAATGGAAATAAAGTGATGTTATTAATTTAGACAATTCTAAGGACAATGACAAAGAAGAGGAATTAGAAGTTACTGCCGATTTAAGCACAAACCAGAAAACCCGATTAAAAATACCTCGAGTGTCAATTTAGAATCAGAACAAATTTCATGCAGTCTAATATGAAATCTATCAAGTGTTTTTATGTTTTTTTTTTCATTTTTAGTTGTTATGTTTGATCTAGACGTATCAATAAAGTTTCTTTTATATTTGAACTTTATTTTTTGTGTTAATATAATCCAGTTATTGACCATATTAATAAAGTTCAAAATAAAGTTAGTATCCTAAATTTACAAGTCAACTGAGCTTATATAAGGTAATATCCTTAATTTGTAATAATTAGATATTGCAGTTAGATATAGTCAAGCTGAAATTATAAAATATTGCAGTTATTCTTGGATATTAATCTAATAATTTGTATTTCTTAATTAAAAAATAATAAAGTAATAAACTTTAAAGCAAACTAAAAAACTAAACTAACTATGATATAAAGTTAATAAAGATATAAACTCTTAACATCTTTTTTTATAAAAACTGTTTTTAAAATTTATAAAAATCTAAATTATATATATATATATATATATAAACGAAATTTAACAATTAAAGTTAAAGGTGTAAAACGTACTTACGAGTCAACTACTATTTTTTATTTTTATAAAAACAAAAATTTTAAACTTAAAGTTTATCGGATGAGTACCATGTGGATATTTAAAAAAAGTTATGAACATTAAAGAATAAAATTATAAACTTTATCATTTAACCAACAAAATAAACTTACTTTACAATTATAACAACTTATTATTTATTTTTTGTCATTTGATTTTTATTTTTTATTAAAAACAAAACTTTACATGTGTAAAACAGTTTTTTTTTACTTTATTTATAAACAAAACATTTTGTTTTTATAAGAAAATTTATTCTTTTATAAACATTTTTTTATAACAAATAATATAAATAAATTACTCCAGAAATTTACAATCTTTACTTGATAAATACTAAATTGTGTTGCAAACTTTTAGGAATTATAAGTTCAACTATATTGTTATAGATAATATTAGTCAGGAATTATAAGTTCAACTATATTGTTATAGATAATATTAGTCAGTTTCAAAAGAATTATTGACCAACTTGACTAGATACATAGTAGATTAGGTTGCATATTTATAGAGATTATAAGTTAAAAGTAGACTCATATAGATAAGATTAGTTAGGAACTAAAAATCTGAACATAGTACTATATAAAGTTAATAAAGATTTAAACTCTTAACATCCTATTTTTTATAAAAACAGTTCTTGAAATTTTATAAAAATATAAATTTTTTATATTTGTAAAAAAACGAAATTTAAAAATTTAAGTTAAAGGTGTAAAACGTACTTACGAGTCAAATACTATTTTTTATTTTTATAAAAACAAAAATTTTAAACTTAAAATTTATTGGATAAGTACTATGTGGATATTTAAAAAAATTTATGAACTTTAAAGAATAAAATTATACTTTATAATTTAACCAATAAAATTAACATACTTTACAATTATAACAACTTATCTTTTATTTTTTGTTTTTTGATTATTAAATTTTATTAAAAAACAATATTTTTTGTCTTTTCATTATTTATTTTTATAAAAGAACAAAAAATTACATATGTAAAAAAATTATTTATTTTATTTATAAACAAAACATTTTTGGAAAGAAAAAATTTTAAAAAAAAAGTTTGTAACAAGTAATGTTATATATACCTATCTATCATATCTTATATATAACAATTACATGATAAAACATATGTAATAAAATACTTAACATCTCTTTCAGTTCCCCCATACTGCTCCAGCAGCTACTACTGATGTATCAGTTAAAGAGGATATCAAAGAAGAAACTCATCCTCCAAAAGATGTGACAATCGAACAGGAAGAGATACAAGAAATTATAGAGGACGTTGATCGCGATGATGAGAAATGGTGGTGTGATAATATGTATGAGATTGTTGAGATGTTTAAGCATATGATAACTAAATTTTTAACCTCATGATGCAAAGTACTTGACACTTGAGCTTTTAGTTTTCAACATATATGTTTAAGACTTATCTTTTCCTTGTTTGTGTGCTACTTTATATAACTTTTAATCATGTTTAAGACTTATTTTTTCTTATTCATGTGTTACTTTATTACACCAATGGTTTCTTGAAGTACTTGATAATTTAAATTCTAAATTTAACAGTTACTAGACATATTTAACACTTATGACATATATCCACCACAATAATATTATCATAAAAATTATACGAATAAGAAAACTACCAGAAACGAGTGCCGCAATGTAAAGTGTCGCCCCCACCGCATTGCGCGGGCACCCTACTAGTAATAAATTATAAGATGACTAATATTTAAAGAGGAAATCCAATATTACAAAAACTAAATTGAATTTTTTTTACAAAGTAAAAGACATTATTTATAATATATTATTGAGTTAATAGCCAAAATGGTCCCTGAGGTTTGCTCACTTTTGCCACTTTAGTCCAAAACCCAAATTTGTTACATCTGGGTCCCCGAGGTTTGCATTTTGTTGCCATTTTAGTCCAAAAATGAAATCTGGTCAGATTTCTCAAAAAAAACCTCAAGTTTTGTCCTTTTGCACAGGGGTAAAATGGTCATTTTCATTTTATTATAACTAATTATTAATTAAAATTAATAAAACCCTTATTATTTTATTTTCCCATCTCTCTCTCTCTGAGGTATAAACACACACATCTCTCTCTCTCTTCTCAATCACCACCACCACCTCTCTCTCTCCCTCTACTCCTCTCTGCCGCCACCACCGCCACCACCGCCACCTCCTCACGCCGGCGACACTAACCTCTGTGTAAATCCTTTATTAGCTGATACTCATCAAGCTAACGGCAGTAGCAGCGTTTACAGGTGTAAATCGACGAACAACAACAACAAAACCGCCTCTGTCTCTCTCTCTCTTCTCCCTCTCTCTCTTCCGGATGGATCTAGGTTGTTTCCAGGTGGTTGGTGATTAGGGTTGTTTGCAGGTTGTTTGCAGGTTGTTTGGGATTAGGGTTTCGGTGAGGGTGGTGATGGTGGAGACGGTGGGGGGTTGTGATGGTGGATGGGGTGGTGGGTTTAATATTGGTGGTTTGCAGGTTCTTGGGATTAGGGTTTTCAGTAGGGGTGGTGGGTTGAATCGTGTTGGTTGCTGATTTGGGTTGTTGCAGGTTTGGGGTTAGGGTTCCGGTGGAGACGGTGGCGGTGGGAGGGTTAGTCGAAGACGGTTTGCAGGTTGTTGGTGATTAGGGTTGTTGCAGGTTTGAAGGTGGTTGTGGTGGTGTGTTGTTGGAGGTGGTGGGTGAAGGAGGGAGACAGAGAGATGGTTGATGGTGGTGGATTAATGGTGGTGGTTATGTAATTGGGTGCAGGTCTGATCAACCTGGGTTTCTTGTTGCAGGTTTGAAGGTGGTTGTAACAAACAGGATGATCAAAACTTGAACCCAGTCTTTTTATTCACCACGAGGCTGTGATGATTTCACCTAATCCGAGTCAAAATTGGGTCAACATTTGAGATTTTCCGTAGCTTGGCGTGGCAGAATCGGAGGAGGGCAAGTGCGCTTGCAACCTCTGTTTGCAGCCATGGCGGTTATTCCTCCTTGTTCCCAATGTGAAACAGATCTGAGCCTCGTTTCTTTTTACAAATCGGTTTTTGTTTTGATTTGTTGTTGGAGCCTCGTTTCTTTTTACCTCAGTTTGCAGGTGGTTGGTGATTAGGGTTGTTGCAGGTTTGGCGGTGGTGGCGGTGGTGGCGGCAGAGAGGAGTAGAGGGAGAGAGAGAGAGGTGGTGGTGGTGCTTGTGAAGAGAGAGAGAGATGTGTGTGTTTATAATAAGGGTTTTATTATTTTTAATTAATAATTAGTTATAATAAAATGAAAATGACCATTTTACCCCTGTGCAAAAGGACAAAACTTGAGGTTTTTTTTGAGAAATCTGACCAGATTTCATTTTTGGACTAAAATGGCAATAAAATGCAAACCTCGGGGACCCAGATGTAACAAATTTGGGTTTTGGACTAAAGTGGCAAAAGTGAGCAAACCTCAGGGACCATTTTGGCTATTAACTCTATATTATTTTTCGATAACTTTTAACCTACCCATGTGGAGTGTGACACTACAGGAAAACGAAGGATTAGTCGCCGCTAAAAGTCCCTTTTGTCGTCACTAAAGGCTTTAGCGGCGCCATGTCGTCGCTAAAGGGTCGTCGCTAAAGAACCGTCGCTAAAAGCCCTTGGTCGCCGCTAAAGATGGTTCACTTTTAGCGTCGACATTTTGACTTTTAGTGGCGACAGTTGACGTCGCTAAAAGTTAAAAAACAGCAAAAAAAATTCCATTTTGCTGCTTCTTCCGGTAAACTACTTTCCAATTTTTCCAAATACATACCAAACATACATGTGGAGAACAAAAGATTATATGTACACTATTTAAGTACAATTTCTATATAAAGTCGACAATGTTTTACACATTAGTATGCTACAAAATTTAAAGCAAGTAAGGTCATGGAAAAGGGTTCTAAAATGGTTTGAATCCGCCCGACAATTTCGCAAACCACCTCAAGGAAATATGTTCTTGCAGACTGCAATGTCGTCATGCTTGTTGAAAATGGCTTCAAGAATTGGTGCACAGCTCTGCTTCACTTTGTAGCCTTGGATATCTACAAATCTAAAATAAGTAGGCCGTTTGCAGGGGCGGTTCTTTGTAGGTGGTTGCCGGGGCCGCGGCCCTGCCACGTTTTTCGCCCAGAAGTTCAAATTTTCCGCGGTTCGTTCGAAAATTTTTATACCTCCTATGTTTTCCTATGTTTGGCCCTTCCATATTATTTTGGATAAGGTGTTAAGTGGTTTTTTATTTTTATAACCCAACCCAATTGAACAATAGCCCATAACTCCATAAGCCCAAAAAAAAAAACCCAATTAACCCCCTCAATTCCTCAAACGTTCACACTCATCAGCGACTAGGAATTAGGGTTCACAAATCACAGACTCATTGATTCAGACCTGCTGCCCTACGCCCCTCGGCCCCTGCTCGAAGTCTGCTGCCCTGCGCCCCTCGGCCCGCTGCTCGAAGTCGAACCTGCTGCCCTGCGCCCCTGCGGTCCTGCTTGGCTGCTTGAAGTTGAAGACGCAGCCAAGTGCCAGCCTGCTCGAACTCGAACCATCAGATTCAGAGGTTTGTAAATTATAATATTGCTTCAATTTGATAGAATTAGATAGAAATAGAATCTGAATTGTTTCATTGCTTCAATTTGATTTGTGTTTTTGCTTCATTGCTTCAAATTGATTTGGGGTTTTGCTTCATTGCTTGAATTTGATTGTGGGTTTTTGCTTCATTGATTCAGTTTGTTAGCTGTGGTGTACTGGTGTTGTAAATTATTGGACCTTGGTGAAATTAAATCAGGAAAAGGATTTACAATGAAAGAGAAATTGCTGAAACGTTTGATTCGTCCTCCGTAATTGATGAGTTTAAAGAGCTTAAAGGTCGTCAAGCTGAATTGTAATTTCTAAATCAGGTACTCATGTTTTCTTTTGCATCTTTATAAACATTTTAGGTCTTTTGTTATAAAAAACCGTTGTTATGTTTAAAAATGACAATTTGAATTATTAAACGAGAATCTGACCCGACCCGCCCCGACCCGCTGACCCGACTCCCGAGGCGAATTGCCTATCGGAACGACCCGTAAAATCGCGCCAAAATTAAATTTTTCGTGGCCGTGGCTTTCGGCCCTACGACATTCAATTGGCAAGATCCGCCACTGGCCGTTTGGATATCTTGTTTCAGCCACATAAATCTATAAATGTTAGAAATGTAAAGCATAATATGATTAGCATATAGAAAGATATACGTACTGAATCAGGTATAGCAGACACATTTAATATTAATTTATATCATTAAAAAAATATGATTAGCATAATTAAAGTGAAAAGCTGTTAACTAGAGTTGGCACTTTGAACCAATTATAGGTAAATTATTGATTCGAGTGATACTTTGGCTCTAAGTCTCTAACAGGTCACATGGGTTAAATTTTGATCGGTTATAATGGAAACATATCGCCCAATTGAAGCCGATCTAAACACCAATTCAACACCAAATCAACAACCATTACAAAACTTAACTAGCATAAAATATCAAATCCATTAAAAAAAGTGATCATACAAAGTATAGTGGTTTCGCCAGCATTGTCAAGCCCTAGAACAAGAGTTCGAGCTTCTTTATTTCCGAATGACTGTTGATGTTGTATTTATGAGTGATGAGGATGACAAAGCAGTTGATGGGCACAAAACCGACTCCAGAGCAAAAGATACACCCTGCAACAACAGCATTGAAACCTGAAATACACAGCAACCTAATACACTTGACACCAACCTAACCCGAACAGGTTTCGTAAGGTTAAGTTTTACAAACCGCCAACCCGTGTTGAACCCAACCCGGTTTTGACTTTTTTAAGCTTCACTCCAAACCTGTATGAACCCGGTTCGGGTTCAAACCCTAACCCGATTGTGCACCTCTAACTTCAACTCGTCTGTAAACCTATTTATTAAAAAAATGCAGCAATTATTCTCTGATTTAAGTCAAGAACAACACAATAACCTGCTATGCTACATTTAGTTACAAAAAATTGACATTTTAACACAAGAAATTTGTGTAGATAATACAAATTAGAGACAACTTGGCTCGAACTTAAGAAATTTGGGTAGAAATTTGACAATAACCTACTATATATACTACTCTTAACTCAAGAAATTTGTAAATATATAAACTATTTAGAGACAATTAAAGGAAACAAGATTACATGTGGTGCGACGGCGTGAAACGCCCAACTTTTCAAGTACGACTATTAACATAAAATTCGTAGGATTTTACAAAAATTTTGACATGACCCGTTTGAATTTAGAACGTTTCCCCTGCTTTTAACAACATCATTTTAATTAAGTCCTACGACACTTTTCAAAATCACAAAGTTATGACCATAAGGTTCACCATGAACATTTTGTACAAACAACACCAAAAGATTTAGAAATCCAAACTACTTACTAACATACTAGACACTAGTTTAACATCATGTTACAAAATGAAATCGTTGACCAATTCATAATAGACAACTTGAACCGGAAGCGTGCAAAAAGGTCGACATTGTGTGTTCGGTCCGAGTGCGCCGCAATCAAGCATGGGATTTACCTAACATTCATAACAACAAAACACTTATTAGTTCGTAACACATAAAAATTAAGATCCTTTAATTCCGTACCCTTATTCGACCCGTTAACATAACATATTACCTTACTAATATCATCGCTTCCATTCGGAAACATTCATCATTCCACTTCCCGATTCATTTGTGATGAATCGCAACATACCATATCCTTCAATATACTTACTTCATTTAACCCGTACGACAAGTCAAATTCCTAAACATTCCATCTATCATTCTACTTAACATTCCAACCCATTAGACGGGTCTTTTCAACTTTACCACAACATCATCTTTTGGACATTTCTCCATACAAACTCTTTGCATTTAATCAATTATGATTCATAAAGGAAACTTACACTAAAATCATAGTACCAAATATTATCGTTCATAAATCTACAAATAGAGTACATAAAGTTCATATGAACTTACCGCGATCTTGTGATGCATGTGACTTCAAGTGACTTGCGCCTTCTTCTTTCTTCGTGCCTACACGTCACAACTTCATGCTTTAACTTTCATAGACATTACTTCATACAAGTATCTTGATTTAGTCATCACGGCTTACATAACTTCATATACATACATTTTTATTTAAATCACCATTAAATCGAGAGTTCATGTCAAATTTCGACAAAATCATTCTTATGCATTTCATCGAACACATGGCGTGCATACTATTTATAAAGCATGAAGTACAAGTAATTATAGCACATCTATCCTATTTTATCAATGGGTAAACATGATCTTTCACAATCAATATCATAACCCTAACTCATATGACTTAAACTAAAATATCCATCAAAATCATATTCTATAACACAATTTATCAACAACATCTCACAATTTAATCCATAACTTTTGTTAACTCTAATTTCCTACAATTTCATGTGGGTTTTGCTCCAAACTATCAATGTACCCAAAATTGCACATAGAACAACTTCTCTATGATCATGTGATGTAGCATTCATGTTAAATCACACATTTAGTCACGGATTACACACAACCCGTTTCATCAATCATCACAAAATCATGAAATTAAACTTACTTGAGGCCAAGAATACTTAGATAATCGGAGTTCTTGGCTCATGCATTCGATTACTCACTGATTTTACCTTCAATTTGAGGGATTTTTTGATATTAGGGTTTCTTGACTCTCCTTGGTCTTCCCTCTCTCTCGATCGAACGTAATGCCAGGGGATTCCTGGCTTCCTTTTTTTTTTTAGAAAATTTTCACTTTACATTTACACTTTTAGCCCCTAGTTTTTATGGTATGTCAATATTAGTGATTTTTCATACTAACTAGGTTTCTTTTCTTTAACTAACTTCATTCACATAAAAGGGGTTTTAACTTACTATTATTTATAAAACTTTCAAAATGGTAAAAATCTATATTTACCGTTCTTTATCATTAATTCATCACTATTAGTTTATTATATCATGATATACATAATTTGGGGTGTTACAAGTCTACCCTCCTTAAGAAAGGTTTCGTCCCCGAAACCTGAATACGTACCAAATAATTTCGGGTAGAGCTCCCGCATTTCATCCTCCGCTTCCCATGTAAGGTCCGATCCTTTTCGGTGTTGCCATTGGACCAATACTTGTCGAATGGACTTATTGCAGAGTTGCTTTATTTTAGAATCTTTTATAGCGACGGGCTTCTCAACATAATTCAACTTCTCATCCACTTCAATATCATCTAAAGATACGTATGCCGTCTAATCTGCGAGGCACTTCCGCAGTTGCGATACGTGAAAAGTATTATGAATTCCATCCAACGCGGGTGGTAATTCTAACTGGTACGCCACCGCCCCGACCCGAGTGAGTATTTTAAATGGTCCGATGTATCGAGGACCTAGCTTCCCACGTTTACGAAAACGAATTATCCCTTTCCATGGAGAGACTTTTAGTAAGACATAATCTCCCACTTGGAACTCAATTGGTCGCATTCGCCGATCTGCATAAGACTTTTGTCTATCTTGGGCTGCTTTTATTCTTGATCTAACCATATCAATTTTCTCATGCGTTTCAGCTATGACATCCTTTGACGCGAGTTCGCATTGACCCACTTCCCCCCAACAAACCGGGGTTCTACATTTCCTTCCATAGAGCATTTCGTAAGGGGCCATTTTTATGCTGTTATGATAACTATTATTATAAGAAAACTCTACCAAAGGTAGATGATCATCCCAGCTTCCTCCGAAATCCATAACACACGCCCTTAGCATATCAACCAATGTTTAGATAGTTCGTTCAGACTGACCATCGGTTTGTGGATGGTAGGCGGTGCTTATATGTAACTGGGTCCCCAATTCTTCGTGAAATTTTCTCCAATAGCGAGATGTGAACCGGGTATCCCGGTCGGACACTATGGACACCAGAACCCCATGTCGAGATATGATCTCATTCATATAAACTTCCGCCATCTTTTCCGAATTATAGGTTTCCCGGATGGGTAAGAAATGTGCACTTTTGGTTAGTCGGTCAACGACTACCCAAATAGCATCGTGCCCCTTCCTTGTCTTAGGAAGTTTAGTCACCAAATCCATCATTACATGTTCCCACTTCCATACCGGTATCTCCAACGGTCCCAACTTTCCATACGGCCTTTGGTGTTCGGCCTTTACTTGAGAACATGTCAAACACTTAGCAACATACTTGACAATGTCTCTTTTCATTCCCGGCCACTAATAATTCATCCTCAAGTCTCGATACATATTTGTAGCTCCCGGATGAACGGAGTACCGAGACTTGTGAGCCTCATTTAATAGTAATTCTTTCACATCACATTCCCGAGGTATCCAGATTCGGTCTTACCTCGTTTTCATACCATTTGCATTCTCTTCCAATCCATGAATAAATCCTTTCGTCCTTTCTTTCTTCGAGTCGTCGGTATTTAAAGATTTTGTTTGAGCTTCTCGAATCTCATCAAGTAGTTTAGGAGTGACTACCATCTTCATAGATTTTACCCCTATCGGGGGCGGGTACTCCTTTCAACTTAGAGCGTCCGCCACTATATTAGCCTTCCCGGGATGGTAATGAATGTCACAATCGTAATCCTTAATGAGTTCCAACCATCTTCGTTGCCTCATATTAAGATTTTTCTGCTCGAAAAAATATTTGAGGCTTTTATGATCCGAGTAAATAGTACATTTCACCCCATATAGGTAGTGCCTCCATATCTTCAAGGCAAATACGACCGCCGCCAATTCTAGATCATGAGTTGGGTAATTATTCTCATGCAGCTTGAGTTGTCTTGAAGCATAAGCAACGACTCTACCCTTTTGCATTAACATGCAACCTAAACCTTGGTGGGAGGCGTCAGTATACACTACCAAATCATCCGTTCCATCCGGTAATGTCAACACCGGAGAATTCGAGAGCTTTTCCTTCAAAGTCTGAAACGCCTTCTCTTGTTCTTTGCCCCATATAAACTTTTCGCTCTTCTTTGTTAATTTTGTCATGGGCGAGGCTATCTTGGAGAAATCCTGGATAAATCTTCTCTAACACCCAGCCAAGCCTAGAAAGCTTTTTATTTCGCTTGGATTCTTCGGGGGTACCCAATTCATTACCGCATCTACTTTGGACGGGTCCACATGGACACCATCCGCATTGATTACATGACCCAAAAATTGTACCTCTCTAAGCCAAAAGGAACACTTTGAGAACTTTGCATATAACTTTTCCTTGCGAAGCGTTTCTAATACATCACGTAAACTGCGGGAGTATATTAGAATATCATCAATAAAAACGATTACATACTTATCAAGCATAGGTCGGCACACCCGATTCATTAAATCCATAAACGCAGCTGGTGCGTTCGTTAGCCCAAAGGACATTACTAAAAACTCGTAATGTCTGTACCGCGTTCGAAACGCAGTCTTCGGCACATCTTCTTCTCGTACACGCAGTTGGTGATACGCCGACCGCAGATCGATTTTTGAAAACCAACTTGCCCCTTGAAGCTGGTCAAATAGGTCATCAATTCTGGGCAACGGGTAACGATTCTTCACTGTTAGCTTGTTTAACTCTCGATAGTCGATGCACATTCACATCGAACCATCTTTCTTCTTCGCGAATAATACGGGCACTCCCCATGGTGAAACACTTGGTTTAATAAAACCATTTTCGAGTAACTCTTGAAGTTGCGTCATCAATTCTTTCATTTCGGTCGGGGCCAGTCGATAAGGAGCTTTAGCTACCGTTTTTGCATTCGGGTTAAGCTCTATCTTGAATTCTACTTCCCGCTCGGGCGGAAGCCCCGGTAAATCTTCCGGAAACACATCCGGATATTCGTTCACTACATTCACATCTTCAAGCTTTGGAACACCTCGATTGGTGTCAATCACGTAAGATAGATACGCCTTACCTCCGTTCTTCACATGTTTGACAACTTTAATTATGGAACACAATTTCTACTTGATGACCCTATCTCCTTGAACATTTACCCGTTTCCCCCCCGAGGTTACTACATGAATGACTTTCTTTTCGCATTGAATTTCAGCGTGGTTTTGGGCTAGCCAATCCATTCCTACAACTACTCTAAATTCCCCCATGTATATCGGGACAAGGTCTATACTAAATTCCTCATCTTTGATTAAGATCTTATAGTTTCTACAAATATCATGTAACAAATAACTTTTACTATCAGCAACTTCCACTTCTAAGGGTACTAACATCTTTTCAAGCTTAAATGATGGATGAACTAACAATTCATTAGAAATGAACGATCTACTAGCCCCGGAATCAAATAAAACATTCATAGGCATAAAATTAACCAAGAATATACCTGAAACTACATCCGGGCTAGCCTTAGCTTCATCCGAGGTTAACTGGAACATCCTCCCACGAGCCTTGGAAGACTCATCCTTCTTTCCATCTTTCTTCACCCCTTGTTGGAGTTTCGGACATTCTGCCTTAATGTGCCCCGTTTGATTACAATTGTAACACGCTTTTGAGTTTTCGGGGCACCTATAATACGGATGTCCCTCTTGCCCACATTTGTAGCATCCTTTCTTTCCCAACAAACATTCACCCGAATGATGTTTCCCACATGTCTTGTAAGTCGGAATCCCACTACTTGTCTTCCCTTTCCTGTTTTGATCCTGATATTTTGCCTTTTTCGATGGGTTTGGGTTGGTAGGCTTCTCTGCCACCCTTTTCTCTCCCGTTCAACCTGCCTTCTTAACTCGATCTCCCTATCTCTTGCCCAGTCGATTAATTCATTCAACGTTGCACACTTGGAGGGATTTACAAACTCCCGATATTCATCCTTTAACATAGCATGATAACGTATGATTTTCAACCTCTCAGTCCCCGCTATCTCCCCACAAAATTTCACTTTCTCGAGGAACTTATTCGTTATTTCATCAATCGTTTCATCCTTTTGTCGAAGACGTAAGAAGTCTTCTTGAATCGTATCAAGTGCGGATTGTGGGCTATGATATTTCAGAAATGGATCCTTGAACTCTTGCCATGTTAACGTTTGTACTTTGTCATCCCCCAATTCCTTCGAGTGTGCGTCCCACCAATCCTTTGCTTGGAGTTGTAGAAGACCCGTTGCAAACATTACTTGGTCTTCCACTTCGCATCTACTTCTCACAAACACCGCCTCAGTGCTTGAAATCCACCTTTGACAAGCTATCGGGTCAATTTCCCCTTTGTACGACAAGGGGTTACATGCCATGAATTCTTTGTACGTGCACCTTCGGGTACTTTTCTTTGTTTGTAGTTCATTAATCATCTCCTTTAGTTCTTCCACCTTGGACGTTACTAGGTTATCGACTACCGCCAATACTTGACCTTCCACCTCTTGAGCTAGTCGGGGAATACTAGCTTCAATCACTTTCTCTACTTCTTCCACAATCATTGCTCTCATTTCTTTTCGGCGTGCTTCATCGTCATCATTTACATTCACCACATCAGCCATCTACATAAAACATTCATTATATTCATTAGATTTCATTTCATACTTCCCATCATCATGTTTTAACATCATTTTATCATGACACATTCCATTCATCATTCATACTTCATGCCTTATCGTCATTGACGATTGTATCGTATCATATCGACCGAATTCTTTAATCATAACAAATTTTCCTTCTCATCATTCACATGTACCTTTCCTTCATCCTTTGAGTATCAAATTTACCTTAAACATTGTTCATAAGGCCTTTAAAATCAACTGGAACGAGTCCCGTATTCAAAATCATCAAAACAAAAAAAAATTCGAGAGCATATGGGTGCTCGCGTGGCGTGAGGGTCTGTCTGCCCTTCCGTCGCCCGACGCCAGCAACGTCGCGCTACGCGACGAATTTGGATCACGGGGGTGGCACGACGCGAGCAACGAATTTTGACAGAATGGTCACTGTTTTGCTGCTGTTGATGCCCAGCTCCATAAATTCTCAAACTTAACTCTTAAAAACATCATATCTCAAGTTCTACTAGTCCGTTTTACCCGATTCTTTTTCCTATGCGTCCGTAATTTGATTGCGGACCCGTTTAGCATATCCGTTAGTCGTAAGACTTGGTTTGAGGGCAAGTAACCTATAAATCCCATTCTATTTCTAACTACCACACAATAAATTTTATAAATTACTTACTTGCGTAGCGCTTCGGAACGAACACACCTTCACACGAGCTCTCGGTTTGAGTTCAAGCAATTGACCTTAATACTTGAATCTCTCAAACCTCGGCTCTGATACCAACTTGAAACGCCCAACTTTTCAAGTACGACTATTAACATAAAATTCGTACGATTTTACAAAAATTTGACATGACCCGTTTGAATTTAGAACTTTTCCCCTGCTTGTAACAACATCATTTTAATAAAGTCCTACAACACTTTTCAAAATCACAAAGTTATAACCATAAGGTTCACCATGAACATTTTGTACAAACTACACCAAAAGATTTAGAAATCCAAACTACTTACTAACATACTAAACACAAGTTTAACATCATGTTACAAAATGAAATCTTTGACCCATTCATAATAGACAACTTGAACCAGAAGCGTGCAAAAAGGTCGACATTGTGTGTTCGGTCCGAGTGCGCCGCAATCAAGCATGGGATTTACCTAACATTCATAACAACAAAACACTTATTAGTTCGTAACACATAAAAATTAAGATCCTTTAATTTCGTACCCTTATTCGACCCGTTAACATAACATATTACCTTACTAATATCATCGCTTCCATTCGGAAACATTCATCATTCCACTTCCCGATTCATTTGTGACGAATCGCTACATACCATATCCTTCAATATACTTACTTCATTTGACCCGTACGACAAGTCAAATTCCTAAACATTCCATCTATCATTCTACTTAACATTCCAACCCATTGGACGGGTCTTTTCAACTTTACCACAACATCATCTTTTGGACATTTCTCCATACAAACTCTTTGCATTTAATCAATTATGATTCATAAAGGAAACTTACACTAAAATCATAGTACCAAATATTATCGTTCATAAATGTACAAATAGAGTACATAAAGTTCATATGAACTTACCGCGATCTTGTGATGCTTGTGACTTCAAGTGACATACATTTAGCTTTCACGTCACAACTTCATGCTTTAGCTTTCATAAACATTACTTCATACAAGTATCTTGATTTAGTCATCACGGCTTACATAACTTCATACACATACATTTTTATTTACATCACCATTAAATCGAGAGTTCATGTCAAATTTTGACTAAATCATTCTTATGCATTTCATCGAACACATGGCGTGCATACTATTTATAAAGCATGAAGTACAAGTAATTATAGCACATCTATCCTATTTCATCAATGGGTAAACATGATCTTTCACAATCAATATCATAACCCTAACTCATATAACTTATACTAAAATATCCATCAAAATCATATTCTATAACACAATTTATCATCAACATCTCACAATTTAATCCATAACTTTTCTTAACTCTAATTTTCTACAATTTCATGTGGGTTTTGCTCCAAACTATCAATGTACCCAAAATTGCACATAGAACAACTTCTCTATGATCATGTGATGTAGCATTCATGTTAAATCACACATTTAGTCAAGGATTACACACAACCCGTTTCATCAATCATCACAAAATCATGAAATTAAACTTACTTGAGGCCAAGAATACTTAGATAATCGAAGTTCTTGGCTCATGCATTCGATTACTCACTGATTTCACCTTCAATTTGAGGGATTTTTTGATATTAGGGTTTCTTGACTCTCCTTGGTCCTCCCTCTCTCTCGATCGAACGTACTGCCAGGGGATTCCTGGCTTCCCTTTTTTTTTAGAAATTTTTCACTTTACATTTACACTTTTAGCCCCTAGTTTTTATGGTATGTCAATATTAGTGATTTTTCATACTAACTAGGTTTCTTTTCTTTAACTAACTTCATTCACATAAAAGGGGTTTCAACTTACTATTATTTATAAAACTTTCAAAATGGTAAAAATCTATATTTACCGTTCTTTATCTTTAATTCATCACTATTAGTTTATTATATCATGATATACGTAATTTGGGGTGTTACACGGCGCTGAGGAGGGGGACCTGCGAGGCGGTGCGGCGACGTAGAGGAGGTGGTCCGGCCAGGTGGTGCGGCGTCAATTGAGGGATTGGAGGAGGCAGCACTGGTGTGATTTAGGAGGGAAGGAGCGAGTCTATAGCCCGCCCAAGGTTTTAATAACCTTTGAAACATCAACCGTCAGTTTTGATCGAATGGCCAGGAATTGATTTAAAAGAGTGGACACGGATAGGGCCTTTAGCGGCGACTTTTCGAGAGTCGTCGCTAAAGGTGTCGCCACTATTGCTGGAATTTCTTGTAGTGTGAGCCCACTGGCACCAATAGTAAGCTCATCACCATTGTGGAGGCCTTTTTCCGAAATTGGGGCGCCAAACGCCAATGCCTCGAGCATTAACCTTAATGGAGTATATTAGTTATTGGCCATCTATGGGCCTTAATAGTTATGGCAGTTCTTAATGTATTATCAACGATGATTAAGTACTGCATATAAAAAATGACTGTTTATACACACACGTATATAATTAAGTTTATGTGTGTGTAGGGTAAGGTTATTGTAAGGTTAAAAGCGTGAGAAGTGTGAGAAATATTGTGGAGATGACATGTGAACTCAATCTAAATTAATTCAAATGTGTAAACAAATAATTTTATCATTGATTCAATTAATTCAAAACCTTCCATAACCGCCACCTTATTTATAGGAACATGATTTTTTTAAAAGATCTCTATAAAAACACTACGAATAACACTGCAACCACTATTCAGCACATATATAACACCATTTAATAAATATATAACACCATTCAATAAATATATAACACCATTTTAAAGATCTCTATAAAAAAAACACTACGAATAACACTGCAAACCACCATTCAGCACATATATAACATCATTAAATAAGTATGTAACATAATTCAATAAATATATAACACCATTTTAAAGATCTCTATAAAAAAAACACTACGAATAACACTGCAAACCACCATTCAGCACATATATAACACCATTTAATAAGTATATAACACCATTTTAAAGATCTCTATAAAAAACACTACGAATAACACTACAAACCACCATTCAGCACATATATAACACCATTCAATAAGTATATAACATCATTCAATAAGTACATAAAACCATTCAATAATTATATAACACCATTCAATAAGTATATAACACTATTAAAGACACTGAAGTATCGATGATGATGATGATAAAATCTATTCTGACAAAGATTTTCCGATTAAAAATATTAATAAATCTTTAATCAGTAAAACTTTTGAAGAATCGACAAGTAAGTTTTTGGGAAAGTCGGGTTCACACTTTGTGGTAACACAGTGTCCTCCTATCCCAAAGGCTGAAGTTCGAAAACAATATGGCAATCAGAAATTACCAACAGTGAAAAGGCAGCAAAATCATACCAAACCAAATGGTAAATCAACGACTCAAGGTCAAAAGAAACAGACCCAGAAAAAGAACAAGAAAGTGAACTTTGTGAAATCGAAGGGAACAGATAAACTTGAAACATTTGCCAATAAATCTAACTTAGATCATGTCATTCAAGTTAATTCTTTGAAAAGAAACGAACCAAACAGTTCAAAACCTAGTACCTCGGGATCACAAAGTTCATCGACAAGACAATCACATGATACTTCGGGGTTTGTAGAACGAAGATCATGTTTTTCATGTGGCACATTTGGACATATCATTCGAAATTGTCCATATCTTCATAAACAAAATGCCAAAGTTGATGATCCCCGTGACCAAATTGACCGCAAGCGATCTGTTTCATCAAAATCAGATCCCCGTCTTGTAAAAGAAAGGGAAAAGAAACAGAAACGCCAACAGGTCAAGAAAATTGAAAAAGCGATTAAAACCGACGTGGTTTACAAAACATCTATTTCTGTCAAACCAGACAATTTAAAAACTTCAGACAATCATGAAGTTAAGATTTTAAAGAATAAAACTGGTAAAACAAAACAGACCTGGAAACCAAAAACGGTTACCGAATCAGGGGGAACATCACAATTTCCACAACATCAAGAAGTTCAAGTAACTTACGTTGATGAAAATGGAAGACCCAAGACCACAAAGGCTTGGGTCCCCATCTCCAACTAATCATGTGAGTACATGTGCAGGGTGTTCCAGGAGGAACTTTCAGCAGTCATTGGATTGTTGATAGTGGGGCATCCAGGCACATGACTGGCGACATGAAGCTTCTCTACGACGTTAAATCTATTAGAGGAGGTTATGTTGCTTTTGCTGGAGATAAAGGCGGATATATTACAGGAGAATGAATGGTATCTAACGGGGTTGTAAGTTTTGACAAGATCAACTTTGTACAACAGCTTGATCACAATCTTCTCAGCGTTTCACAAATCTGTGATAAGCAGTTTTCAGTACACTTTGACGCAAATGGATGTTACGTGCTGAAACCCGGCTTCAAGATTCCAAAAGAATGGATTCTCTTATCAGCTCCAAGGATAAACGATTTATATGTCCTGGATATGAGCCAAGCAATAACAACGACTGCACAAGCAACTTGTTTTATTTCCAAAGCCACTGAAAAAGACTCAATCTCTTGGCACAGGCGTATGGGTCACATTCACTTACGAAAAATGAATCATTTGGTGTCGAATGAATTAGTGAATGGTGTTCTTATTAAAAATTTTCATCTTCAAGACGTCTGTGTTTCATGCCAAAAAGGAAAGCAAACCAAGAAGCGACGTCCGACAAAGAAGATCAACACGGTGGCAGTTCCTCTTGAACGTTTGCACATGGATTTGTTCGGTCCTGTCAAGCACAAAAGCATCAGGAATGATCAATACTGCCTCGTAATAACTGATGATTATTCAAGATTTTCTTGGGTGGCGTTCATGGCTCACAAGAGTGAAACTTTCGGTATTATCAAAAACTTGATCATTCAGATTGAGAATTTGTATAAGTTGAAGGTTAGACGAATACGCAGCGACAATGGTACATAATTTAAAAATCATGCCATGGCGGAGTTTTGCACATCAAAAGGTATTCTTCACGAATTTAGTGCGGCTTATACTCCTCAGAAGAACGGCGTCGCTGAACGTAAGAACCGTACATTGATCGAGACTGCTAGGACTATGTTGGTAGAGTCGCAGTTTCCCATTCCATTATGGAGTGAAGTTGTGGCCTCCGCATGTTACACAATGAATCGAGTCCTTACAGTCAAAAGACACAACAAGACCTGCTTCGAGCTTCTTCACAAACGGAAACCAGATTTGTCATATCTTGAACCGTTTGGAGCTCCTTGCACTATGATCAATCCTAATGGAAAGTTTGGGGCAAAAGCTATTGAAGGTCACTTTCTTGGTTATGCCACCCCGAACTTAAGAGTCTGGAATCTAGAGACTAAAAGGGTTGAGGAATGGTCTGAGGTCAGAGTACAAAGACACATTTTGCCAGTCAAAAATCCAGGTCAACCATGGATGTTTGAGTACGACAACTTTTTCAATTCGATCAATGTTGAAGCAGTTGAAGAAAATGTTGCGGCAAGGATGTATTTCGAGAGTGACAACGCAACAGAATCACCGTTGGTTCGTCCAATTATTGTCAATCAAGAACCATCTTCAGTGAACAATAATGCTCTCGACAATGAGGATTTTCATGATGCTACCGAACTAAACGAATCTTCAGAGGATGATGAATTTCTAGATGCAGATCAAGAAGCTCCTACATCAGCAGTACATGGTACTTCAGAGGCTACACCTCCAGTGGACGCCCCTATAACAGCTGAAGCTACTGCATCATCCTCTTTATCAGTTCCGGGTATTGAATTAGTTGTTGATCTCAATCACAACAATCTGGGTACAAATATTCCAGTTCAAGATAATCCAGAAACAAGGATTCACAATACCCATCCTCAGCAAAACATCATCGGTAATGTACAAAGTGGCATTCAAACAAGAAACATGTTGCGAAACAACAACAACGCAGGCTTGTATGTGGCAATTCGAGAATCTGGTCAACAAAACGATTGGTCTTTCGCGTGTTATGTCGCACAGGAAGAGCCAAGAACTTGGAAAGAAGCTTCGAAAGATAACTCTTGGGTTAAAGCAATGCAGGAAGAACTGCAACAATTCCAGAAACTTGGTGTCTGGAAGCTCGTAGAGAAACCTGCTAATTACAAGAAGATTGGTACTCGTTGGGTGTATAAATGCAAAAAGAACGATCGTGGAATCGTTATTCGCAACAAAGCAAGATTGGTCGTTCAAGGTTTCGTCAGATTGAAGGTATAGACTACAACGAAGTGTATGCACCTGTTGCATGTCTGGAAGCAATTCGGATCTTTCTGGCTTATGCCTCATTTAAAGGATTCAAGGTTTACCAGATGGACGTCAAAAGTGCATTCTTACATGGTCTAGTCGAAGAAGAGGTGTATGTTGAATAGCCTCCAGGTTTTGAAGATCCTATCCATCCCGATCGGGTTTGGTTGCTGAACAAAGCTCTCTATGGTCTACATCAAGCACCACGAGCTTGGTACGCAACCTTATCTAATTATCTGCTGGAGAATGGATTTCGCAGAGGTCTTATCGATTGCACCCTCTTCATAAAAGAACAAGATGGAGAACTTGTACTGGTACATGTATATGTGGATGATATTATATTTGGTTCTACTAACAATGTTATGTGTAGGGATTTCGAGCGTATAATGCAGGATAAATTCGAGATGAGCGCTATGGGGGAGATGACTTTTTTTTTGGGCTTGCAGGTGCAACAAACGAAGTCTGGGATTTTCATTCATCAGACTAAGTATGTTCAAGACATCTTGAGCCGATTCGAGATGTCCGACACATCGCCCATTGGTACCCCACTGCAGCAAAATCACGGAATCAATCCAGACTTGAAGGGTGAAGTCGTTAGCTCTTCATACTACCACGCGATGATTGGATCCCTTATGTACCTCACAGCATCAAGACCAGATATAATGTATCCAACATGCCTGCTAGCCAGATATCAAGTGAACCCTAAGGCCTCACATCTTGCAGCTGTAAAAAGGATTTTTCGTTATTTGAAGGGTTGCCCAGACACCGGTCTATCGTACCCTAAGGATAATAACTTTGACTTGATCGCTTTCTGTGATTCTGATTTTGGCGGATGCAAAATCGACGGCAAATCCACAACGGTTGGATGCCAGTTTTTAGGAAATCGCCTCGTAACATGGCAGTGCAAGAAGCAGACTTGTGTCGCTACATCAACTTGTGAAGCTGAATACATTGCTGTATCAAGTTGTTGCTCCCAAGTCCTGTGGATACAACAGCAAATGCGTGATTACGGTTTTGAATTCCTAACTACTCCTATTTTAGTCGATAATTATGCCGCCTTATCTATCACTAGAAATCCTGTGCAGCATTCAAAGACCAAACACATCGAAAGTAAGTATCACTTCATACGTGATTGCTTTGATAAAAGGCTAATCGATGTTGTTAAGGTCCATACCGATGACCAACGTGCCGACCTTTTTACCAAAGCATTTGATAAATCAAGATTTGACTTTTTATTATTGGTAAATGGCATTATGGTCAAGCAAGAGTAATCCGCATCGGAAAATCGTTTTTGTAAATATCTTTGTGTTTTTATAATTATTGTAAGTTTGTTGATTTTAGGGGGAGTAAATCCAAAATTTGAAAATTCAAAAACATCGAAAAATTTAAAACTCAAAAACAATAGAAAAACAAAAATGAGTTTCCTGACGAGCAAAAGAGAAAATGATAGTACATCAGTGGTCTGTCTAAACCTCTTTAAACTGAAATGCAAAATGAAAAATGTTAAGCAGCTCTAAATAAGATGTATCGGTAGGCTCACAATCATCTTAAAGTGTGCAGGGTGATATAAACTTAAATCGACTGAAGACCAGGTGGGAACCACTCATTGGCATATGGTCTTAGTACCGAAATTTCGTTTGAGAGATTGCCGAGGTTCTGAGATATGTGGTCTTTATGTTGTTTATCATCTGGGTATCATGGTTGTTCCTTTTACCGAAACAAACGGAGACGAAGTCTAGATCTTCCATGATATCATACATACGTGTACATACTGCATTCGACCTCAATAAGTGATCAACAATCACATGTCCACAAAACAAGTGATAATATATCACATTCTTTCCGGGAGTCAAGTTCGTCTCTTTGCTGTACGAAAGTACTGACCTGTTTACGGACTTGATCCTGTGCCCTCTTGCATCTGAAAATCAAGTTCCTCATCAATAAGTGATTCTATCACATAGGGCTTGTTTTCAAACAAAATAAGTGAGTTTCTCACATTTTCATATACGGCAAAACAGATGATAAATGGTATACTCACCAGTAAGATGAACTCTCGTGCATACCTTGATACGGGAATGTGTCGTGATGTGGATGAACACCGGTCGGTAAGTATAAATCATACCTTAACGTATCCCCTCGCCATGATTACATCTGATAAGCTGAGCTTATGTGGATAACAATACCGATAATCGTTATAGGATGCTTATCTAAATGTTAACTAAATGAACAACAAGAGCGTTTTGGCATGACCATACACTGATATGATTCTCTTACCCTCGAAACTCGCAAAAAGAATGTTTGTATATATTTATTTTTCTTAGTTTCTGCAACTCTGTATATATTTATTTACTGCTTTCAGTCTTTAAGTTTGAAATATTCAAAATTCAAAAAAGAGTTTAAGTGTGTTTTAATATAAACTTTCTAAAAAGCCAAAAAGATTTTATTTCTATCTTATTTTCGATTGAACGATGTTGGATCTCGATTCTTCGTTACCTGAAACCTGAACGAAAACCAAATCGACTAAATCTTCATAATCGGTCAAAATTTGCAAGTTTTTGAAAGTTAAAGACTAAAATTGAACATTTTGTTAAACTTTCAAACGGTCGGACGGTAGTTGAACATGGTCACATGTGTGTCATTTGTTTAAATGTTAACTATATTCCAAGTGGTTGTTCTCATTACGCATTTAGCTTTCTTGTATGTGCAGATGCGACATCCAATCAGCTAAAGACGAAGAGAACGTTTTAGATGAAAAGCTTCAGAATGAAGACACGACATGGACGCACTCAAAAGATCAAGATGATCGAGTTGCCGCTGACCAATCAGTCAACACCACAAGGATCTAAAGCATTGAAGATCAAAAGATTCACAAGCATAATCAAAGGGGGAGTTTATTGATACACTTCCTAAATGAAAGCGGGAGTTTGTTAATACAATTTCTACTTACGACACGTGAAGACTTTGAAGATCCTCCGACATGGAAGACATGGAAGATGAACCTCACGAGTAGCGTCCAAGGGAGAGTTTGTTGATACATATTTTGTGGACGCGACTCGGTTCGGCGCGACTCAACTCGACTCGATTAGTTTCGGCTCAAGCCCGACGTCACGACATTCATCCGTCGTGCGCCCCAGAGTTCGACACGCGAAGCACGGAGAGCCGCGAACCAATTCCCGAGAACACATCACCATGACATCACCATGATGATGTCATGATGATGTCATGTCTAATTAGTCAATGCATACTTTGAATGAAATCAACGTGATTTCATTGTTTTCATTCAATGGAAATTAAATGCACATGGACTATTTGTTTCAAAGCCCAACCATGATGAAGGTTTCCCGTGAGGAAGGTTCCCCAAGACAAAGTTCACCATGACGAAGGTTCAACCTTCGTCGACTACATGGAAGGCTCGCCAATCATGCTGTACTATATAAACAAGAGACTGAAGACACAGACAGGAAGACAAGTCTGAATAGATTTGAGAGCGAACACACTGTAACACACACACACACTAAGAGTTTACAGAGACCATTTGTAAACAAAGCATTGTAACCGTTTCATAGCATTAATACATTGAGTGTTAATCGTTGAATCTTGTGTCTTACGTGTTCGTAACTTGGTTTAACTTACCCGTTTGGATTCCGCACTCTCGGGTTTGTCAGAAAACAGGAATAGAGGTTGACTCGATCCTCCGGGTGGACCTACAAAAACCTTTAAAACAAATTTACTGTTCACTCGTTATCGGCTTGTTTGATCGGTATCGGTTTGTTTTGTTACGTCACCTCACTCGTTACAACAACCCATAGAGAAAAAAAAAGTTTATATGAACAAAAAATACTGACACGTGAATTACATCGATAAAAAACAAACGCAAGTTACATAAGACCATGGGGTATGGGGCGGGGGTTGGGGCGTGGGTTGGGTACAAACGCCCAAGTCACCACCCCGGGTGGGCTTGGGTTTCGGCGTGGCCCCTTGGGCGGTGGTTTCAGCCCGGGTGTTGGGCATACCTAGCGGTCCTCCGTGGCCAGCTCTCATTGGCTGGTTGGCTAGGTCATAGCGGCTATGTTTAAAATTTAAAAAAAATAACCGTTTTCTAGGCTTTTTTTTAAATTTTATTAAAGCTGGCCAACCCACGCTGGCTAGCCATGTCCCGCCATACCGAGCCAACACGTTACTCACCAGCGGGGGGGCTCGAAGTCCACGTGTCAACAAATGCCCCAAACCCCCGCTCCACCATATCCCACGTTCAAAGATATATAAAAGAACCACATAACACACGTAAAAAACCACTAAATTATACTAAATAACACATATTAAAAACCTTTAAAACAAATTTACTGTTCATTTACAATATTAGTATACAATTAGTATACAATACAATGATTCTTATCAACCCCAGCGACCTCAACACCAAATACATCCACCACAAAAAATTTAATAAATATAATCCACTCAATACCAATCCCAACATCAACACACAGTGGTCTCAATAACTTAGGCACATGATAATATTGACATATTTGTCATGTTACACACAAATAAACGATAAAAAGAGAGTGAGGACTTGAATAAATTTAATACTTGTATCAATTTGCATGACTAATAAAAGTAAAAGTTAGTTTTTTCTTTTACCAAAATAACCTTTCTTATAACCAACCGAGAGAAATGCCCGGATAGTCCCTGTGGTTTCACCTTTTTTCAGCTATAGTCCCTATCTTTCTAAAACTACTTGAATAGTCCCTGTGGTTTACCGTTTTGTTCTCGGATAGTCCCTGGGTCTAACTTCAGTTACTTTTCTCTGTTAAGAGGGGTGTGAAATGACAAAAATACCCTTTCTTAAAAGGCCAAACCATAGGGACTATCCGGGCATCATCATCTTCAATTCATCTCCTCTGGTCGTACACAACCCCCTCACCCCCTCTGCTCCTTCCTTTCTCCGGCGAATCACCCCCGCCCCCTTGTAAGCACCTGATTTCTTTCCGGCGAGCTCCGACGAATCGTGAGCAACGGCGGTCCTGGCTTCCTTCCGACAACTCCTGCGAATGTTGAAGATGGTGATGATTCGATCAGACTCGAGCTTCGGTCCAACCGGTGGTGCAACGGTTCAGCTTCGAGAGTCGTTTGGTTCGGTTCTTCTTAGAATCGGTTTCCAGATTTGGTCTCCGGATGGGTTCGAGTCAGGTCAGAGAAGGTGGTTCACTCTAAATTTGTGTTCGGGTCTCAGTTCATTTTGGTTTTGGGTTCACGACAGTGGAGGTGATCTCGGGTCTCGGGTCCGGTTCTCCGACAAAATCCCCGGTAAGCACCTGATTTCATTCTTCATCTCGTTTCATTGCGATTCAGTTCGATCCCTCTTCTCCGGTTGATGCAGATCTTGGTTCTTCTCGGTTCTGTTCTAGGTTCAAGATCGGTTCGGGTCACCGTGTCTCCGGCAACCAACGACGACAGCTCTGGCCAACATCAGCGTCTGGTTCAGTTTCGATTTGATTTGATTCAGGTACGGGTTTGATTCTTTGGTTTGGTTTCGATTCATTCGATTCATTCGATTCATTTGGTTTGGTGAGAGTGGTGGTGTGGTAGTGATGTTGAGAGTGGTGTAGGGTAGTGGCTAATGGTGGTTGGCCGCCGGAAAAGTTCACCGGAAATTAATTTCGCCGGAGACAAGTAAGGAAAAGTTCATCGAAAATTAATTTCACCGGAAAAGTTTGGTGAGAAGATGCCCGGATAGTCCCTATGGTTTGGCCTTTTAAAGAAAGGGTATTTTGGTCATTTCAACACCCACTTAACAGAGAAAAGTAACTGAAGTTAGACCCAGGGACTATCCGAGAACAAAACGGTAAACCACAGGGACTATTCAAGTAGTTTTAGAAAGATAGGGACTATAGCTGAAAAAAGGTGAAACCACAGGGACTATCCGGGCATTTCTCTCTAACCAACCACTGGAACCTTTAGTAAGCCACTATAGTTATAACTTATGGTAAAGGATCAAATAAAAATAAAATTATCGTACGAACTGTACGAATTGAATGAAAAGTCAAAAAGTGACGGTGGCAATATGGTAATTATCATCAACTTCAAAAGTACTGTACTGGGGAAAAGCAAAAAGTGGCGGTGGCAATCTGGTAATTATCAAAAACTTCAAAATTACTCTAGTAGGGTAATTTTGAGCATCTGTAGGGTAATTTTGAGCATCAATAGGGTAATTTTGAGCATCTGTAGAGTAATTTTGAGAAATGTAGGGTAATTATCAAATTACTCTAGTAGAGTAATTTTGACTTCTGTAGGGTAATTTTGGGAAATGTCTTGTAGAGTAATTTTGTTAGCATTTAGTTATGGGGTTTAGCTTTATGGTTTAGTTTTTAGCTTTTAGTTTGGGTTGGGGGGGGGGGGGGGGTTAGGTTTTTTTAGGTTTTTGGGGGTGGGGGGGGGGATTAGGTTTTTTTAGGTTTTTGGGGGTGGGGGGGGGGGGGTTAGTGTAATTTTGATAATTACCCTACACGACCAAAATTACTCTACTTGAACTTTTACAATGGTTTAGGTTTTTTTAGGTTTTTGGGGGTTGGGGGGGGGGGGGGGGGGGTTAGTGTAATTTTGATAATTACCCTACAATTTTGATAATTACCCTACACGACCAAAATTACTCTACTTGAACTTTTACAAAATTACCCTACAGAAGTTCAAAATTACTCTACTAGAGTAATTTTAAAGTTGCTGATAATTACCAAAATGCCACCGCCACTTTTTTTGACTTTCTTTCACTTCGTACAGTTCGTACGATAATTTTATTTTCACCGGAACTTTACTCTATAACTTATAACCCAAGTGACCTGTTTGCTAATCTTGACCCATATTAACTAACTATTTGATCCAAAGTAACTAACTTTAACTACCTTTATTAGTTATATTTGATTATTTCACATAATCTATTTGGAGATATACTAATAACATTAACAATAAGCTTATTAACAAGTCTGGATTGTATATACTTTCTAACAATAAACACCAACAAAGAGTAAGATCAAGGCATCATATAGAAGATGCAATTTATGAGAAGAAAGGAATTGGTCAACATACTTTCTGGATGCTAATCGTGCAAATCAACTTCTTGAAACCGCATATTCGACCATCCTGGATTACTTTGAGTAGTAAAGGTGATTGCCCATGAAAATCTTACTAGCTTCACACTGTTCATACTCGAGTGTTAATATTACTAACCAGATACAAAGAAGAAAACATATAAACATGAACTTACTGCATTACCTAAAGAACAAATATGAATTTTAAGGAGTCAGGGATTCCCTAAAAAAGCACGCCATTTTTCGATAAATGGTAGGTCACTTGGATCCATGTTTGGAATATCGCGACCTCCAAGTGTTTCGATAATTTGTGTAGTCTCACCTAAAAGTTGGGCCGCATCATAGACAGCGGCTTCCCTTTCCTCTATCACACTAGTGTGACATTTCATTGTTATGGCTTGTGGTAAGTTGGTGAGACAAGCGGCAATTATATCAGCAATGATTGATGATAAGCTGCCAAATAGTTCGTTCTGGCTAACCGTGGCATCAATGTTGGTGTGGCAGTTACGTAGGATTGTTTCGGTTATACGATACATTGAGTTGGCACCAATAGACCTGTGTATCAAATCATCATTCTCGCCTCCAATATTATCATTATTTCTATCCTCCGAGCAAGCTATATTCTTAGCTTTATCCCTGAACCATTCAACAATTTGTTTAGCTGTATTTTCTCGAAAAGAAGGGTCACGCAAGTCGTTTCCTAACAATTTTTTGTGTAATGTAATTTCTCGCCACAAAGTTTCAGCGGCATTTAGAAAACGTACATCATCATCCGTAGCATTGAGGCTTTTTTCCACAACTTTGACATATAGTAGACCTTCCCTAACACTTTCCAACAAGCTAAAAACTTCCTCCTTTTCGATTCTAGGAAGAGAAACCAAGATGGTTGTTAGGGTTACCACTGGTAACCTCCAACAATCATCAGATGGAACATCATGATCAAATTGGTCAAACTTCTTAACTCCTTCAAAACCACTAGTAGCCTTTCGAAGAATTAGCTTGATGAGATTTTTGGGTTGGTTTTTTGCACCATTTTGGATCAATCGGTTGACAGATTTTAAAAGGCCTTTCAAATATCTCTCACCAAGCTCAATCTTATCTTCAAGATGCAAAACATGACGGTTAAGATCATTATCTCCTTGAAAGTTCATAACCCCGTTTTCCAATGAAGGAAACACTTTCTTTAATAACCACTTGATACAACGAAAACAATACAAGAAACATATCATAAAAAATAATGGGATCAAGGCTGTTACCTTACATACTGCCACAAATCCAATCTGCAATCCTATACACATGTTCAAAATTATCCCTTTCAAAGTCTTGATGACCACCTCGAGGACGTGGCTATGAAATGGGAGTCTTATACTAGCGTGTTTCCAATCATATAACTTGCTAGTCCAATAACAATCTACTTTAAAGAACTTAAAGTGGCTTGAAATGATTTTGGTTGACACTTTAAAGCTTAAGGTTGCAAAACATCTAGACAGTGGTGCAATTGTACCAATAAGGACTCCGGTAAATTGTACTATGAGAATTGCCATCATGGACCTCCCATAATCCGAATCATAGTGCTTACCCTCCGCATGGAGTCTTGTACCAGCGTGTTTCCAATCATAAACAAGGACGGACATAGTATAAGTATGTAATATAGTGACCAAAAGACATATTACCCCAGAAGCAGATGTGGTGTGAAAGCAAGCTGTTATGAATTGTGGGCTGCCACTTCCTGCCATGATACAGTGGTTGCTCACATGCTTATGTAGCTTCTCAACTGTTAGTAATTCTCTGGCTGATGTCTGAATCTCTTTTGAAGCTTTGTCATGACCTTTTTGGTATTTCGATTCTATAATCTTTTTGGACTTTAGAATCGCTACCGATGAACATACATGCACTATTAGCAACACAACTAACAAAATTGCATAAATGGAGGCTGCTCTATTGTTTAGTGGTGATGTGATTATTTTGACTTCAGACTGTCTAGGATTGCGATCATATGTGGTATATGTGGATATAACTCCAGTTTGTATTTGGATGCAAACATTGACAACCAAGGTGATGACAAGAACACACAAAGCTATGATGTTTGACAAAAGGTCACTGCTGTCCATGGTTGCTAAACTGGGCAATAAATTAGCCATCATGGTGCACATAAGGGCCATGCTTCCGAGCTTTGCCCCTTTGTCCACAAAACCCATCATTGAACTAGTTAGATCCACAGGTAACTTCATTGCAACTGATATTATAGTGAGAAAAGCAGCGTTAACTCTAAAATATTTACAGGGAAACCATAGCTTTCTACTACGGAAACCATGTAATAAATCAGCCACCATGGCAAGGATGCAAACAAGAGATGCCAATGCGATGTACATCCCAATCCAAAACATAGGTGCACTGAAATGGTTTTGGAGTTCTGATCGGGCTATAGAGCTTTCATAGCCTAACAATGAATCTGTAACGTTTTCAGGAACAGAGTAGGAGTGGAGACCATTTACAAGTCGGCGAAACCCTTCTCCTGAGTTGCAAGCCATAACTACAGGGAAGAAACTGATGATTTGATTTGATGAAATGAAGTTGGATATTTCGTTGAGAAAGACTTAAGTGTTAGTTACTTGCATTCCAAGGATGGACGCTCTTCCTTAAAAAGTCGCTGCTTGAATAAAGTAGTCAAATTCTCAGCAGCCGCTAGTTTCCGATAAGGATGTTGGATAATCTTGATAGGTTACGGGTCGAGTATGGGTTAGAAAATGGGTCGAATAATTAAACGGGTCAGCTGAGTTTTATTTTAGTTACATGGTAGTGAATTAGTCTAAGGTTGACCGAGAACATGGGAAGTGGACGTTGAGGAAGTATACGTTGGAATATTGTTGCTGAAATGGAGGACTACGTTGGAATATTCTTTTGTGCATGTGCTATGGGTTTGCTATAAATAGGATAGCATTGTTTGTTTGTTGAAGTGTCTTTCATTCTCGTTGTATTTATTTTAAGTAATATAAGAGTTCTGTTTATATGAGGTATTCAGTAATCAGTATTTTAGTTTCAATTACAATGGTTGAATCAACCGATGCTCGATCATATATGCTTACTCAGCAATGGAACTTGACTAGGTACGATTTATTGAGTTACCATGTACACAGTCATGCAAATTCATACAAGTTATCTCTTGTCCCTGCGTGTGCTGTTCAGATGGACTTTTCTGTACGGGTTTATGTTCACATATAAATGGAACTTAACTTTATTTCTCAAGTTGTTTGAACATCATGACATACTTTAAAGTTTCCTGAATTTATGTGATGATTTCAGGTCAGCAGGCCATGGAAAACCCTCCACTCTATGGTATTTTTAAAACTACATTAAAACACTATTTATGTTTTGTACGTTTGCGTGTGGGGTAACAGATCAAGTTGAAATGGATTAAATTTGTGTAGTTTAATGAACCAAACATGTTTACAACATTCTTATTTTGTGTAATGTATTATTTAACCGTTTCGCTTTCACACAGTTTTGGGTCATACTGACGCTTGTTTTATTTGTAGTCTGTAACTAGGATCAATATGCTGATTTATAGATGAAGGACCCGATGGATTGAGAATTTTATATCTGCTGGAATAGGGGAAGCCAGTAACAATTTGTCATGCTTAGTTCGCACCCATTTGTGAGAGTTAAAGAGGTGAGTTGGGTTACGGGTCAAGTTGATCAACATATAAATTTTTTTTTGTACAGGGGTAGGGGACAGGTCCTGTTCTTTTCTCCGTTTTAGACAATAAAATAAGTGTAATAATAATAAATCAGTTTCTATTTTCATTCAAACTTTGACAACCTATATCACTGGCTGCACTCATTGGCGAAGCTTGACCCCCCGTTTTTTTCCGAAACCGGGGGCGAAAACGTATATACCTAAAAAATTCTATACGAAGTTACTGTTGAAAACACTACGCATCGAAAAGTTCGGGGGACGGGCGCCCCCTCCCGCCCCAAGTAAGCTGTGCCCCTGGCTGCACTAGCAAGAAACTTTTATTTATGAGGTGTTAAAGAATTACAATTACATAGGATGCAAAATACAGATGCCAATGTACATCCCAATCCAAAACATAGGTGTGCAGAAATGGTTTTCGATCGGGATATAGACGTTTTATATCCTTTCAATTAATTTATAATATCCCGAGGAAGAGAGTAGGAGCTGTGACCATTTACAAGTCTGAGAAACTCTTTTGTTGAGTTGAAAGACATAACTCAACGGGAAAAACTGATGATTTCATTTGGTGAATCAAAGCTGGGTGGTGGTGGAAATAATGCGGGCAGATTGAACTTTGGATTGGATTTTGTGTTGAGAAAGACTTAACTGTTAACTACATGCTTTTCACGGATGGATATTTACGGAAGAAATAGTGCTCTTCTTTAAAGCCACTGCTTGAATAAGGAAATCAAATTCTCAGCAGCCACTAGTTTCTGATACGGACATGCCTAATAATTTTTTTGGGGGGTTTAATTTATTTCAAATTGTCTCCAACTTTCAGGCAGATTTATACCAATATTTTGCACAAACATGCCACATTACATCCCCCTTAGAATAATAAAATTAAGAATACAAACATGCCACATTACATCCCCCTTAGAATAATAAAATTAAGAATAAAATGCAAACGTGGTAGAAAAAAGACGTATCACCGACGACTCTTTACCAACAGCTGGAAGAGCGAGTAACGTATATATAAAATATAAAAACTGTATTTTAAGCTCTCCATCGGTTTTTTTTTTTTTTTTTTGCTTCATCGACGGATTTCCAAAGGGATGGCGTTTCGGGAATCGTTTTATGGAATAGTTAGCGACAACGATTATTAGAATTTTGAAAGTTTACTACTAGAAAATACACATTTTTTGACGCACATTGTGCGTCATAAAACGGTAATTATGACACGCAAAAACGTGTCGTTGATTGAGGAGTCATAAAATTAACATGACATGCATTTGTGTGTCATGTTTTAATGACACACATTCATAACACTCATTTTATGACACCTTTTAATGACATACATTCATGACACTCATTTTATAACACTTTTTAATGACAAACATTTATGACACATACTTATGACATTCATTTACGCGTGTCATGCTTTTAATTGTTTAAAAAATGTTTTTTTTATAAAATTACTGATTTACCCTGGATACATATATAATATCAAAAATAATAAATCTATTTCATAAAAAATATATATATTTATATATACTAAAACAACCCATTACATAATCATATGTCAAGTATATTACAAATATGTTGAAGTTAACAAAAAAATTGTTTGTCAATACATTCGTCAACACCTAAATATGGTTTCACTTAACAATAGAGGTAGCCGCATAAGTCGACCAATCGGAGCAAATGTCATCCACCTCTGCAGCCGAGTATTCCTCTACTCTTCCCCCAACCAAGACCAAATGTGACACCTTGTGGCAAAACTTTTTTTTATTTTCTTTGAAGCAATTTCTGACAGCAAGACCATGTTAGCAACAAACCAAGCCAGGCTTCTCGAGTAGCCATGTGAAAAAACAAATCTTAAAATCAGTATTTTAACTCTTAATCTAAGAATTGAAGCATTTATTTGAATATTAATTTCAAGACTAATTCTAAATCTATGAATTTAAGCATTTAATAGTACATATTTCTCTAACAGGCAAGCTAAAATTTGCCTAATCTTACGTTGTTATTGTCAAATATTTCAACTCCTTTATAAGCTATCTCCATGAACTTCATCACATAGTAGCCACATGGTGACATAGACACTACACACTTAAAAATATAAAGAAGTGTGAAACCGACGCGATTTAAGTTGAAAGTAAAGGGTTCTTATGTTTACGATAGCATTCCAATGACAATTTAAATATGGAATTAAGTGCTCACCCTAACGTTGACCAAGTTGAGTTTAACCCTTATGTTGGCACCACTTCGTGTAGTATACACAAACATTGCCCTATAAAAAATTAAAAATATATCAAAGCATATTCCAACTCTCTTATCATATCATAGATGATATGTAATATAAAAAAAATATTAATAATTTGTCTCAACTACTCAAATAAAAGAAAAAAAACATTAAAATTATGGTTATTGACTTGTTATTGTATCACCTTTAATGCTTCAGTTGTGCAATATGAGAAAGCCCAACCTTGATTTTGATCTCTCTCTCTCTCTCTATCGTTATCTCTGCCTCTCCTCACCCTTTCTCTATCTCTCGAACTCTGGTCCTGGTCTCCGTCTCCATCCCTGCTGGACAGCTTGAAAGTGTAATCATACAAAACAAAAAACAAGAATAATAAAATTTCCGATTTACAAAGAGAAGTAGAAACAGAAAGGTAAAACTGATGTAGCTTTTCGTGAGGGATCAGACATGGCGCAATGGAGAATTAGGAAGGATGAGGCAGGGGTTTGCACTTTGTAACGCATTTAGCTTCTAACTTGGACCTCATGAAACCTTTATATGTGTTGGCAAGGGACTAAATTTGTTAAAAAGTTCAAACCACAAGGACCATCCGTGTACTTTACTCTTATTAGAAATTTTCGGTCAATAAAGTGTTTCAGGCTAGCCTGATCCGCCCGTTATCCATTGTGCAGAATGTTGATGTGTTAGACTATGGGGGTTGGGGCGTGGGTTGGGTACAAACGCCCAAGTCACCACCCCGGGTGGGCTTGGGTTTCGGCGTGGCCCCTTTAGCGTGGGATTTAGCCCGGGTGTTAGGCCGGGCTACCCACATGACATGGTGGAACCTCATTGGCAAAGAGCACTAGCCATGGCGGAACCTCAGTATGATGTGGCTTGGCCACGCCACCCCAGCCACGCCCCACCATACCCCTTTGAAATTGGTTTTTGGTCTTGGGTGCCCCATACTACACGCGTCACACCATGCCCTCAACCCACGCCCCACCATACCCCACGTTCTTACCTTCAAGTCAACATAAGTACGATGGTTTGCGTCATCAAACGCACGCATTTTAACATCACGCCATCTGCAGGATATTATCACAGTTGTTAGAACTTATAACCCATGTTTACTACAACATAAGTATCTTGATTGTAATATTCACACCTTCCGGCTCCTAGCGTTTCAACCGCTTCCACAAGCGCTTCTACTTCCGATACAGAAAACGGCCTCAGAGTTCTCCTTTGTGAAAACTCAAACTTTTAAGCTGGTTTTTCACTCAGAGGGACGACCGCGAGTGCCTCAACATCAACTGCTGGAGCAAGGACAAGAGCTTTGGAATCCTCCAATGGTGTGACTTCAGCTGTAAAAGTTGTACTTACCTCGTTCGTCTCAACCTATGCAGTTAATGCGGAAAAATATCGGTTATCGGTCAAGGACCGATATATGAGATATCGTTTATCGCGGTGATATCGTTATAAGCTCCACTGATTGTTTTGTTTTATAAAATTTCCTCTTTTATTTGTTGCCCTTTGAGGCGCGGTTAGGTTTACGTAAAGATTTATATACTATTTTATAAAATTTCAAGAAGGTTTAACATGCTACAACGCGCGGAGAGCTATTTCTAGTTCTTTAAATTTAATATTTTAGTGTTATCAAATCAACTCAATATGAAAATTCACATTCTTTCAAATCGAACCGCTTAGACCCGAACCGTTTCGACTCGAACCGTTTCAACCCGTACCGTTTCAACCCGAATTGGTGGTTGTGGGTGCCGGGGTGATGGATTTCAATTCATTTGACAACCAAACATAACAAAAATGCAATTGAGATTCCAATTCCAACAATTTCCAATTCCAATTAAAATGAATTCCAAATCCAATTTCTTCAAATATTAATTTCTATACAAATTTCAATTTTAATTCCAAATCATTCCGCGAACCAAACGCCCCCTAAATCTACCACACATACAAACACTACAAAGTATTTTCACTAAGTATTTTCAAAATCCCACTATTTCATTTACTTTTCCCTTTGAGTTCGAGATAACCAAATAACTTATGTTTTGGCTTCGTTCTATAAAGTATTTTCACTAAGTAGGACTTCTATGCCTTTAATAATGTAAATAGTGTACGCCATTAACATTAGGGGGATGAGAAATGTAATATACAACATTGATTATCAGTATTGTATAGAATCAAGTCAGTAAACATATGAACTTGGTCTACCGCTTGAAAACCTCCTTTTATCCGTTCTTTCTAAGGGTGAGCGGGGCACTCCCCTAAGAGGGGAGTCCCCTCTCTTACGCACACCCAATCAGGTTATGCCACGTCAACTCCCCTCTTAAACTCCCCTCACACCCCAATTTGATGGCGGCACTCCCCTGCTAGGTGACTTGTTTTTTTATTTAAAAAAAAAGTTTTCATTGGTTGATTGAATGGGGGGCCCACCTTCTCTCTCCTCCCCTCTTCGGTGCCTCGTCCCCGAAATTGGTCCCCTATTTCACTCCCCGCCTGGATGGCGGCACCTCCCCTCTCGGCAACTTTGGTCCCCGAAGGGAGTCACCGAGGGTGCCCCGCTCAGCCTAATAACATCACCCAGCCCCCAAAATCATGGTTTGCAAGATGATCATCACGTTTATCAAACTCTATTGTTGGGATGATATGAACTGTGAAAAAAATGAAAATACATAAAAAAACGCAATCATTAATTTTTGGAAGCTTTGAACACGTTGATGTCTTAAAAAAAGTAAAAGATTATAATCACTTCATAATATGGATGAGCACCCATTTGGTACCGGTACCGAATTTCTCATACCTAATTATTTTCGGTACCGATTCGGTAACCACTTTTTGGTGTTTTTTTGTACGGTACCGATACTTTACCGAATTTTACCTTTAGAATTTTACCTTCAAATAACGGTACCGTACCGAGCATTTTCGGTACCGGTAACATATTTGGCGATTTTTGGTACCGGTGTTGTCGCCAGAGCATATTTCTCATCCCTACTTCACAAGTACGAACGACACTTCACAAGTACGAACGACAGTAAAGGCAGACAATATAAGATTAACCTTAATTTTTAAGTAATCATGTAAAGTGCTTATTTTACTTAAACAGACCTTATTCAAAAACTCTATTTTTAAATTGAATGAGTTTATGGCTGAAGGTGGTTGTCACTGTTTCAACTTTGAACCCTTGGAATGATGATGTTTTTCATGTTTTATGGTGTCTTCAAGGTATTTTCACAGTAATGAGTAATCTATAGAATTATGACAATTGATAAGTTACGCAAGTGAAAATATTTCTTAGGCGCATTAATATTTCACACATCAATAAGCACAGGATAACCTTTTTCAAGTTGTTGGTTTACAGTATGAAGCATAACCTTACATTTGAAAAGATTTAAGGGTCTATGAATAAATTTCTCAGGTAATATGTGAAATTTTTGTCTAAATCGTTGTACGTTGTGCAGTTATGAGTTTGGGAGCAGGTGCGACACAAGAAGATGAAATAATAGCCAAGTTATTTGGGGCAGTGGGTAAAGTTCGGAAAACTGGTCAATGATGTAACTTCTCAAGCCAGAACCACCATAGCCGGAGTTCATGAGTTGGAGAAGTCTGGTTTTCAAGGGATATTGATAAATGTAGTTGCTGCAGCAAAGCGCAACTGCGAGCTTTCCTAGGATGAGATTGCATCTTCAGCATCATGTTCATCTTCAAAGTAAACAAATGCATATCCTGCAAGAAGAAAATAATAAGGCGTTGAAATGAAATATGAAATAAGAAATGAGTTCATTTATAAGATTGCACAAGTGACATGCATCTAAACAACATTTCTCTTCCATCACTATATAAAGTTACAAAAGTTGCAAATATGTAGAGAGGACTTGCAAGATCAAGTAAATCATGATGGAATTATATAACATTAAACCCATTTCTCAAGTGATAAGTATACTTCACCATTAAGACAGCATGTATTCATGTATTCAGAAATAGAAGGCATGGTAGGATAGAACATTATCCCTTTAGGTAAGTGATGGAAGACTTGACATGATACAGATCCCACCATGAAAGTCCTCCATGAAAATTAGGGATGGGCAAATGGTACCGGTACCGAATATACTGAATCGAGTACATTTTTGGTACCGATTCGGTACAGACTTTTGACGTTTTTGGTACCGGTATTTAGCGGTTTTTACCCTCAAATACTGTACCCGTACCGAACCGGCACCGAACCGTACCGTATCGGGTATTTGAGGAACTCCAATCACGGGTAACGGTGTCAGGGCAGCTACCATACCTAACCACACATTAAAATATTAACATTACTGTCTTTATAACATATATACATGAGTGTTAATATCTATAGATTTAGATATGAAAAATGGGAGAAGATAAACCTGGCAAATGGGCTGCACCCCCAGCACCAGCAATAATAACCTGAACACCTCGTTCTCGAGCAGATGTTGCATAAGAAAACATCACCTCACTCAAACAAAATACAGTTTACTTACAGTGAATATGAAAAGTAATCTAAACAGTGCAATTACCTGCGTTGCTACGTTCAGGGCCGGCCCAAGCCTAAGTATTCTGAGACTTGGGCCTTGGGCCACCAAATCTACAGGGCCTCAAGATTTATATATATATATATATATTATATTATATGGGCATGAGCCTTGTCATTAAAAGGTTGTAGCCTAATTGGCACGCATGTCATCTGTGTACCTTAAGGGGGCGGGTTCGAATCTCGTTTAAATCAATCGGCCGTCTTTCATTATTTTTGGATAAGAAAAAAAAATAGGCAAGAAGGGCCCCAATTTTGAAACTTGCTTTAGGCCTCTAAAATGGTTGAGTCGGCCCTAGCTATGTTACTACAGGATTTGATGAGCTCAGTACCAACCGGTACCGAAAATACCGTTACCGAAAATCCCCAAAAGTGAGTACCGGTACCGATTATACCTGGTACGGTACCGGTATTTGAGGGTAAAAACCGGTGAATACCGGTGCCGAACCGATACCAAAAATGTCAAAAGTTGGTACCGATTCAGTACCAAAAATATGCCCGGTTTGGTAAATTTGATACCAGTACCGGTACCCGATACCATTTGCTCATCCCCTTGATGATGTTACTATTCATTGGATTGTGCATGACAAGTAATCTAAACGTTGCAATTATTTGCGTTGCTACAAGATTTGATGAGCTCGGTACAAACCGGTACCGAAAATAACGTTATCGAAAATCCCCAAAAGTGGGTACCTGTACCGAATATACCTAGTACGGTTCGGTAACGGTTGGTACTGGTACGGTACCGGTATTTGAGGGTAAAAACCGCTGAATACCATACGGTACCGAATATTCCCGGTTTGATAAATTTGATACCGGTACCCGATACCATACGGTTCGGTACCGGTTGGTACTGGTATGGTACCGGTATTTGAGGGTAAAAACCGTTGAATACCGGTGCCGAACCGATACCGAAAATGTCAAAAGTCGGTACCGAATATACCCGGTTTGATAAATTTGATACTGGTACTGGTACCCGATATCATTTGCTTATACCCTTTATGATGTTACTATTCATTCTGTTAGAATTTTAATATAGAGAATTTTAATATATAGAGAATTCCATCTTCGTGGAGTAAAATTAAAGTTTCCACACAATTACCAATACAAAGATACACATACATATGTACATTAACAAGTCAATGTAAGATATCAGACCGTACTGCAATATTTGAGAAACAATTCTCATAAAACAAGCCTTTTAGATCAAACAATCTCAAATCTTGAGTGTCAGATATCAACATTTTAACATTCCTGTGTACTACCCTTTTGCTTCATCCACGATTAGCATGAGCTTTTTTCTTGGGTAAAAGAGCCAAAATCTCATTTTCCAATACAAAATAACTGATATGAATGCCTTGTATTCTTACACATTTCCCTCGGTTATCCATTATACGTATGGGATTCATATGATAATAATGTTATAATGGATCAAAAACCTTATAAAGATTATAAGCAAAGAAAAATATATGGACTAAAAATAATGTTATAAACAATGACTATGATTATAATAATAATCAACAGTTAACTATTACAAAATTCAAACCTTTTACGCATCTAGAAAGTATACAAACATCATTAATCAATTTCATGTAACTAACATCAAAACAATCACCCAAAAAGGAAAGAACGTAAACAAGAAAATCAAGTGCAAAATTGCTCCGAAATTGAGGGAAATTAATTGGAATCTAATGAACAATAAAAATCAACGGAAAATGAGATGAATTGAGAAGATATATACCATTGACTAATCGATTTATGACCTTCTTCTGCTTTCCACCGCCGGATATATACCATTGATTGATCGATTTATGACCTTCTGCGTTCCACTGCCGGATTTGGCCGGTTGAGATGACGGAACTGTCATATTCTTTCACAAAATCGAACTGAAACACAATGACACAAAACAAACATTTAAGACTTCAATAGGAAGAACATACCATACAGTCAATCACCGCTGAGTCGTCGGAAACCCACCCGCTATTGTTTGTTGTTCGTCGTAGAACATCGTCAACCAACGTTGACTCGAAATGTAAATAGAGAGAGAGAGAGAGAGAGAGAGTTAGATCTTTCGAAGCGCTCGAAATGCAGAGTAAGAAAGTCTGCTTATTGGAGAGGCAGTTTAGAAATTAGGGCAGGGGATCACATTTTGAGCGGGAATAAATTTTAGGAGGGGGGAATGTTTAAAATGTAAATTTAAATGTTATATTGTAATCTTTGAGCGGGATCCAAATGGCCTGAACTATGATGAGCTCGAGCACGAACCTAAAAGTAAGCTTTTAAGTAACGACATGACCCTGAGCTTTACTTATCAAGCTTAAGGCAGCTCATGAGCCTAACGAGCTCACTATGTATAGTTTTTAATTAATACATTAAATTGTATATTTAAATAATAATAATAATTAATATTATGAAAATACAACTAAATTCTCTCTCTCTCTCTCTATATATATATATATATATATAATATGTTATATGTGAATTTTATATTAAACAACGAACTGAACACGTAATTTTGATACTCTTATGCTCATATTATATATAAAACATGTTATATGTGAATTTATATAAAACAACGAACCGAACGTGTAATTTTGACACTCTTATGTTCATATTACGACTTAAGTTTTTGGTTTTCGTTTTCATTTGTTATAGCGAGTACATTGTAACGGAAAAAATTTATGCCTGCTATAGAGATAGTTAAGGTAAGTTTTTTTTGCCAGCCACAACGCTAGTTAAGGTTTGGTCCCACTAGTTAACGTAAGTTTCTATCCGCCGCAGTACTAGTTATGGTTTGAACCGCTAGTTAAGATTTAAGAGACTAACTTATGACTAATGATTTTAAGATGAAGACTATGTTATTTATAATATAGCTTTTTTATACAAATATATGTATTATTTGAATAAAAAATAAAACCATAAGAACAAGTTGTTTTCTACCAACGTTGACTCGAAATGTAAACCGTGTGGTCACTTTAATAAGATTGGGTGGGAGAATATAGAAAAAACCATGAACAAAAAAACCGGCAAAGTCTTTAATAGAAAACAACTTAAAAACAAATGGGACTCCATGAAAAAAGACTGGAAGCTTTATGACCGCTTAATAAGGCTTGAAACCGGGATCGGTGGGACGAGAAGCTTAATCGAGGCATCGGATGAGTGGTGGGAGGAGAAAATAAAGGTAAGTTATTAATTAAGCTGGAAATCTTTTGTAGTTAATGAATTTGTGATTGCAACTTGAAAATCCATTAATTAACCATCTTTACTCGTAGGTTAATAAAGACATCCCACGGGTGGTTAGTATAATTTTAGTAATGATATTTTTATGCTTTTAATACTTATTTAAAATGAATAACAACTGTTTTTTTTTCAGATAAATATTATGTTGTTGATGCCGGATACCCAAATACTAGTGGGTATCTTGCTCCATACAAAGGTACGAACATTCGTTATCATATACCGGATTTTCGACGTGCACAAACTAGTGTTATGCGTGCTCCTCGCGGACCAAGAGAGACATTTAACTATTACCACTCATCATTGTGAAATATCATTGAACGTACTTTTGGAGTGTGGAAAGCTAGGTGGGCGTTATTGAGAGATATGCATGTTAATTTCACGTACGAACACCAAGTGAGTATTGTGATAGCGTCGATGGCGATCCATAACTATATTAGAAAGGCTGGTGAGTTTGATAAAGCATTTGATAGGGCACAACAAGAATCGTGCAGTCCTAGAGGAGGTGGTACTAGCGATGAAGTTCGCGAAGAAGTTCAGGCTACACGTCGTACAAATGATGATGATATGTTTGTTGGTACACTTTATGTGAATGCGACTCGTCTCGGTTCGATTCGGTTCGGGTCGACTCGGTTAGGTCCGGCTCAAGCCCGACGTCACGACATTCCTCAGTCGTGCGCCCCAGAGTTCGACACGCGAAGCACGGAGCGCCGCAAGCTATGTCCCGTTTACACATCATCATGACATCATCATGATGATGTCATGATGATGTCACAAAGTTGACTAATGCATGCAAATGTTGAAATGGTGAACGATTTGTAAACAGATTCATGTTCTGGGCCGTATCACTTCAACACACATGTGGGCCTAAGACTTGGTTGTGGGCTTGACTTTTATTTGGGCTTTACTACATGTCGACGAAACAGGAAGAATTGGTTTAATATGTATGTCGACGAAACAGAATGTGTTTCGTCGACTTTAGTGTTTCGTCGTGGCCTTTATGCGTTTCGTCATGTCTGTGTCTGTTTTAGTATAAATAGCTCTCATAGTTTCTGTGTGAAACTTGGACGAGAGACGAGAGCTGTGAGACTTTGAGAGAGAGTCTTTAAACATTGTTTGTATATGTTTGTATCGTTCTTATCCCTAATCAATAGATATTGAATCTTTGGTTACGTGTGTGTTTTACACTTTGTTTGGTTTGCACCGTCACGGGGATTCCGCACCCGTTACCGTGTTCGTGATAAACAAGGATAGGTTTTCGTTATCGATCAACCAGAAAAACGGGACCTACAATTGGTATCAGAGCTTTGGCTCGTATCCTTGTTTAAACCAAACATAGTTAGGTTTATATCGAGTGTTGTTGTTGATTTTCCGAAAACTGTTCTTGACATTCATATATTTCTGGAAAAGTCTTCTTAATAATCTGTTATCATTTGCTTCATTGCTAAAGTTTTATTGAAAACCTTGTTAAAATTACATGTGTGCATGTTTAGAGTTTGGTTTTCATAGAAAGTTTATGCAAAATTCTAGTATTTGTGGGTGTTGTTCTTGAAAAAGTGCTTAGAAATCTGCCTGGATGTTGTTTGTTTGCCAAAGTTTTATTGAAAACCTTTGTTATATTGCATGTTCACACAATAAACTGGGTTTTATTTGAAAGTTTGGGAAAATTTCGTGTTTCGGAAAGTTGTTAAGTTGCCGGAATAATCATCATTTCTGGGTTATTCTTCACATCTTCAAAAGACCTTCAAACTATTTCTTGAATAATCATTGAAATTAGAATTAAAAGGGTTTGATAAAATATCTAATTTATGAAATACATTGGAAACAGATATTAGGCAAGTTGTTGTGTTGAAAGTTGTGTATTGAAAAACTTGTACTGTGTCAGTAAGAGTTATCATTTAAGTTGAAAAAGGTTACCAACTCTCACCCACTTCACCCACTTGTCTGAACATTTTCCTCGACGAAACAAGCAGGCGACGAAACAAAAGCGTTTCGCCATAAATATCTTCGACGAAACAAAGTCCGTTTCATCATAATATCTTCGACGAAACAAAGTCTGTTTCGTCATCATCCATTTCGACGAAACGAGTTCGTTTCGTGGAAAGTATTTCGTCATCTGTTGTCATTTTTATACAGAGGACTTGTAAAAGTGTTCTAACTGTGTGTTTTCAAGAATTTGATCAGGTATTCCACTTCATACATCAATTATGAGTTGCACAAGTCTGTGGGATTGGAGTATGGACTCGCGACCAAGTCAAGATCAGTCCTCTGCAGCAGCTTGGGTCAAAAATGTTTTTGGTCAACCTTCCATAAGTGCAGGACAATAGGCACTTGTATCTAATCAAAATCAAAATATTCAAAATCTTTTGCTCAGTGAGAGCAAAACGGGCAGCAACAATCGCCCACCAAAGTTGAATCATATGAACGATTTTCCATCATGGAAAGGTCGTTTCCATACATACGTTCAAGGGCAAAGCACCGATCTTTGGAGGTGTTTCATTACTCCACGCAACAATGCCCTCGAAGTAGCAGCATCAACGGCAGCGGGATTTACTAATATGCAGGAAGATGACAAGAAAGCTTATGACTTAGAGAAAAAGTCATTTGCTATTCTTACACAAGCGCTTCACAAAGAGCCTGTATTAAAAGCCATCCTATGTCTTTTACCAACCGAAGAGGCAGCAGAAGACGTGTCGGGTTCTTCCAACATTCACGAACCACAATGGACTCAGACTCATACTACTCACCCTCCCCTGAGGAAAAGTTTTCCCGACGACTCAACAACCATTTTTTCTTTTCCTTCAATTTCGAGAATATTCTCCCCTGTGTATGTGCTTGTGCTGTAGAAACCGGTGATGAAAAGTTTCAACCAAAGGGAAATCCATGAAACGAAAGGGATTTCGAGCAGTTGGTATTGAACCAACAAAAGTCTGCTGGCAAGAATCTTTTTTCACATGGTATTGAACCAAGAATATGATACCTTCGAGATACTTCGTGTTAGTTTGATTTGAATTTTGAAAGTTGGATGTCTGTTATCTCAACCGAACGTTAATTGCTATTGTTTTAAATAACAACAGATAATGAACGGATTGTTGGTGGATAACGCAAACAAGTTCTCCACAATTTGTTATTCAGATCTCTATTCGGTCATCTTTCCAAACTACAACACACGATAAGTTTAAACTTTATAGTGTGTGATTTGACCAGGAAATGATTGGAGGTGAAGGTTCAGTGCACGAAAAGTTTCTTACGAAATGTACGTGACAAAACAAATATGTTGGGAATTAAACGCATGTCCGTAATCCCGCGTTGATAGCTTCCGTTTTATTCAGACTCCTTACAACTCTCATCAAATGCCTCACCCTTCCTTTTATTCTATAAATATTAAATAAAGAATAACACCATGCCCGTAATCCCGCGTTGATAGCTTCCGTTTTATTACAGTCATACGACACGTTTTCTTGTTCTTCAATCTTTATTACTTGTTGATGTTTTATTTTGAGCACCTCACCACTCTAAAATATTTTAAAAATCAAAATTTCGTTCCATACGGGCCGTATACTGTTATACGGCCCGTATACACGTTCGTATACATTGTATACGACCATTCAAACTTATTTACACATGGTGTATACGGGCCGTATACTGTTATACGGCCCGTATAGAATAAAACAACTTGACAAAGTCTGTGCCAGCAGACTTTGTCAGTTGTTTTTATTCTATACGGGCCGTATAACAGTATACGGCCCGTATACACCATGTGTAAATAAGTTTTCCCATGTGTTAATATTAGGACCCTTATTTAAAATAATAATTCTTTATATTATATTTCATAATTACATTTTAGTATTTTAGTTTTGGTTATATATTAACTTAAAAAAAAAAACTAATTTGTATTTTTATTACATACATCTACACCTAAATCCTAAAGAGTTCTTTCTTATTGGCTTGATACATCTACAACTGAATTCCAAAGAGTTTTACGTCATCAATTATAGAATATTCCCGTCTAAATTTAGCCCAAATCGTGTGTTTCTCGTATCCTTCCCGAATTCATGATACTTGTTATCATTGGTTCTCCATTGAGGTGAATCCGCCACATGTCTTAGTTTTCGGTCAGTTAGGTATCCATTTGAATGCGAGAGGAAGGCTCCTGACGCGCGAAAGGGTTAACCTTTCGTGCGAGAAGGCTGCCTTTTGGGCGACGGGCACTGTTTCGAGATAAAATCAGTTCGTTTTTTGTTGAACTGTTCATCTTCTCGGCTGGAATTGACTCTAACATGAATCCACAGCTATGAACTTAGCTTGTGAGCTCAGAGAGTCTCTAATTCGGCCAAGTTCAATATCAGAAAGTTGTTTTTATAAAAAAAAAAAAAAAAGTTTGAAAGTTAAACTCCAATCTTAGCTTGGTCCTCCACATAGTGAGAGTTATTATCAGATTGCCAAGGCAAATCTGATGTACCAGCTGATTTGATATGGAGTTCTTGCAAAAAGATAGAAACGTAGAAGATTGTAGAGAAAAGTAGAGTGTTTGTGAGTTGAAAACTCGCTTAGAGTGTTGTTGGAACAAGCTCAGCTGGGAAGTGTGAAATCAGAAATTTAAAGAGAATTTCGAAGTTATGGAACTGGAAAAATGAAGGAGTGGGTTGGTATTTATAGGCTGACGCGAAGTTTGGGATGAGAGGGAATATGGACGAGAGGGGCTTTCCCCTTTTGTTTGAAATTCAAGTTTGTTGGTTACGCACGTTTTGTCGGTTTTAAGCGTTTTAAATGTGTAAGTGCAATGAATAAGTTGATGGCGGTGTTGGTGGTTCACGTTTCGAGCTTCGATTCAATGTTGATGGCGGCGTTGGTGGTTTAGATTTCGAGCTTCGCTTGAATGTTGGTTGGGTTCCGGTGAGGTGGTGGTCCTATGAGAGGGTGATGGTGGCAATTCTAAGAGAGAAGGGAGGAGAGTCAGAGAGAGGGGGAAGAATGAGAGAGTGACGACTAGAATGTATTGTTTGATGATTGGATGAAACAATAATGGAACATGAACAACCCCGGTTGACCATCATTGGCCCTAATTGACCTATCAATCATCCTCGTAGACCACTAATCATCCTAAACAACCTCATTAACAAAAAATTAGCATTAACAACCCTCGTTAACCACCACTTTCCCTAATTGATTTATCAATCATTCTAATGGACCATTAATCATCATAAACAACCTTCATTGACACTAATGTAGCATGAACAACCCTAGTTGACCATTACTAGCCCTAATTGGTTCATCAATCATTCTAATCATCTAATGGACCATTAATCATTCTTAACGCCCTTAGCATGAACAACCATACTTGACCATCGCTAGCCCTAATTAGCCCGTCAATCATCCTAACGGACCATTGATCATCTTAAACGCCATTCATTGAAAATAATGGAACGTGAACAACCTTAGTTGACTATCACTGTCCCTAATTGGCCCATCAAGCATCCTAATGGACCGTTAATCATCCTAAACACCCTTTGTTGACAATAATGGAACATGAGGACCACAAGTGGCCCTAATTGACCTATCAATCATCCTAATGGATCATTAATCATCCTAAACTTCCTTCATTAACAAAAATGTAGCATGAATAACCCTAGTTGACCAGCACCGTCCCTAATTGATCCATCAATCATCCTAATGGACCACTAATAATCCTAAACAACCTTCATCGACACTAATGTAGCATGAACAACCCTAGTTGACCACTATTGGCCCTAATTAGCCCATCAGTCATTCTAATAGACCATTGATCATTTTAAATGCCCTTTGTTGACAATAAATGGAACATGAACAACCCTAGTTGACAACCACCGGCCCTAATTAACCTATCAATCATCCTAATGGACTACTAATCATCCTAGACTTCCTTCATTAACAAAAATGTAGCATGAACAACCCTAGTTAATCACCTTTGTTCTAATTGATATATTGATCATCCTAATATACCATTAATTATCCTAAACAAGCTTCATTAACACCAATGTAGCATAAACAACCCTAGTTGACCATTACTAGCCTAATTGGTCCATTAATCTCCCTAATAGACAACCGATGACCCTTAAAGCCCTTTATTGACAAAATCGGAGCATGAACAACTCTAGTTGAGCACCATTGTCCCTAATTGACATAACAGTCATCCTAATGGACCATTAATCATGCTAAATGGTCTTTATTGACAAAAATGTAGCACGAAGAACCTTAGTTGACCATCGTCGCTATATGTTTAAACAACATACACACGGTTGTCGATATATGGTTAAACTCTATTTTATTAATCATTTAACGATACATCGATACACATATACATACACTAACACATACATATTACTATACAAGTACTTACATGCATACACAATAAATCAATAAATAAATAAAATAAATATTTGTAATCATTAAAAAAGTATTGGTTTATCATAAGAAAATTATTCATATATTATTATTATTAATAATACTATATATGAAAACATTTTTCTTTACATTTGTTATTTAGTATCATTAATAAAAAATATTCAATCATACGTATACAACTAATATATACTTATTTTTTTATTATTAGTTTTTTTTATTATCGTTATATCAAGAGATACGGTTCTAGAACCGCATCTTTTGGCTTTTGATTTTTTTTCAAAACTCCTATAAGATGCGGTTCCATAAGAACCGCATCTTTTGGCCCATGTTTTTTTGAAACATACATAAATCATTCTCAAAACACCCATAAGATGCGGTTAGAGAGAGGAACCGCATCTTTTGAAAACACCTATAGCATCTTTTGATCAATTATGTACTAGTGATATCAGACCGTACTGCAATATTTGAGAAACAATTCTCATAAAACAAGCCTTTTAGATCAAACAATCTCAAATCTTGAGTGTCAGATATCAACATTTTAACATTCCTGTGTACTACCCTTTTGCTTCATCCACGATTAGCATGAGCTTTTTTCTTGGGTAAAAGAGCCAAAATCTCATTTTCCAATACAAAATAACTGATATGAATGCCTTGTATTCTTACACATTTCCCTCGGTTATCCATTATACGTATGGGATTCATATGATAATAATGTTATAATGGATCAAAAACCTTATAAAGATTATAAGCAAAGAAAAATATATGGACTAAAAATAATGTTATAAACAATGACTATGATTATAATAATAATCAACAGTTAACTATTACAAAATTCAAACCTTTTACGCATCTAGAAAGTATACAAACATCATTAATCAATTTCATGTAACTAACATCAAAACAATCACCCAAAAAGGAAAGAACGTAAACAAGAAAATCAAGTGCAAAATTGCTCCGAAATTGAGGGAAATTAATTGGAATCTAATGAACAATAAAAATCAACGGAAAATGAGATGAATTGAGAAGATATATACCATTGACTAATCGATTTATGACCTTCTTCTGCTTTCCACCGCCGGATATATACCATTGATTGATCGATTTATGACCTTCTGCGTTCCACTGCCGGATTTGGCCGGTTGAGATGACGGAACTGTCATATTCTTTCACAAAATCGAACTGAAACACAATGACACAAAACAAACATTTAAGACTTCAATAGGAAGAACATACCATACAGTCAATCACCGCTGAGTCGTCGGAAACCCACCCGCTATTGTTTGTTGTTCGTCGTAGAACATCGTCAACCAACGTTGACTCGAAATGTAAATAGAGAGAGAGAGAGAGAGAGAGAGTTAGATCTTTCGAAGCGCTCGAAATGCAGAGTAAGAAAGTCTGCTTATTGGAGAGGCAGTTTAGAAATTAGGGCAGGGGATCACATTTTGAGCGGGAATAAATTTTAGGAGGGGGGAATGTTTAAAATGTAAATTTAAATGTTATATTGTAATCTTTGAGCGGGATCCAAATGGCCTGAACTATGATGAGCTCGAGCACGAACCTAAAAGTAAGCTTTTAAGTAACGACATGACCCTGAGCTTTACTTATCAAGCTTAAGGCAGCTCATGAGCCTAACGAGCTCACTATGTATAGTTTTTAATTAATACATTAAATTGTATATTTAAATAATAATAATAATTAATATTATGAAAATACAACTAAATTCTCTCTCTCTCTCTATATATATATATATATATAATATGTTATATGTGAATTTTATATTAAACAACGAACTGAACACGTAATTTTGATACTCTTATGCTCATATTATATATAAAACATGTTATATGTGAATTTATATAAAACAACGAACCGAACGTGTAATTTTGACACTCTTATGTTCATATTACGACTTAAGTTTTTGGTTTTCGTTTTCATTTGTTATAGCGAGTACATTGTAACGGAAAAAATTTATGCCTGCTATAGAGATAGTTAAGGTAAGTTTTTTTTGCCAGCCACAACGCTAGTTAAGGTTTGGTCCCACTAGTTAACGTAAGTTTCTATCCGCCGCAGTACTAGTTATGGTTTGAACCGCTAGTTAAGATTTAAGAGACTAACTTATGACTAATGATTTTAAGATGAAGACTATGTTATTTATAATATAGCTTTTTTATACAAATATATGTATTATTTGAATAAAAAATAAAACCATAAGAACAAGTTGTTTTCTACCAACGTTGACTCGAAATGTAAACCGTGTGGTCACTTTAATAAGATTGGGTGGGAGAATATAGAAAAAACCATGAACAAAAAAACCGGCAAAGTCTTTAATAGAAAACAACTTAAAAACAAATGGGACTCCATGAAAAAAGACTGGAAGCTTTATGACCGCTTAATAAGGCTTGAAACCGGGATCGGTGGGACGAGAAGCTTAATCGAGGCATCGGATGAGTGGTGGGAGGAGAAAATAAAGGTAAGTTATTAATTAAGCTGGAAATCTTTTGTAGTTAGTGAATTTGTGATTGCAACTTGAAAATCCATTAATTAACCATCTTTACTCGTAGGTTAATAAAGACATCCCACGGGTGGTTAGTATAATTTTAGTAATGATATTTTTATGCTTTTAATACTTATTTAAAATGAATAACAACTGTTTTTTTTTTCAGATAAATATTATGTTGTTGATGCCGGATACCCAAATACTAGTGGGTATCTTGCTCCATACAAAGGTACGAACATTCGTTATCATATACCGGATTTTCGACGTGCACAAACTAGTGTTATGCGTGCTCCTCGCGGACCAAGAGAGACATTTAACTATTACCACTCATCATTGTGAAATATCATTGAACGTACTTTTGGAGTGTGGAAAGCTAGGTGGGCGTTATTGAGAGATATGCATGTTAATTTCACGTACGAACACCAAGTGAGTATTGTGATAGCGTCGATGGCGATCCATAACTATATTAGAAAGGCTGGTGAGTTTGATAAAGCATTTGATAGGGCACAACAAGAATCGTGCAGTCCTAGAGGAGGTGGTACTAGCGATGAAGTTCGCGAAGAAGTTCAGGCTACACGTCGTACAAATGATGATGATATGTTTGTTGGTACACTTTATGTGAATGCGACTCGTCTCGGTTCGATTCGGTTCGGGTCGACTCGGTTAGGTCCGGCTCAAGCCCGACGTCACGACATTCCTCAGTCGTGCGCCCCAGAGTTCGACACGCGAAGCACGGAGCGCCGCAAGCTATGTCCCGTTTACACATCATCATGACATCATCATGATGATGTCATGATGATGTCACAAAGTTGACTAATGCATGCAAATGTTGAAATGGTGAACGATTTGTAAACAGATTCATGTTCTGGGCCGTATCACTTCAACACACATGTGGGCCTAAGACTTGGTTGTGGGCTTGACTTTTATTTGGGCTTTACTACATGTCGACGAAACAGGAAGAATTGGTTTAATATGTATGTCGACGAAACAAAATGTGTTTCGTCGACTTTAGTGTTTCGTCGTGGCCTTTATGCGTTTCGTCATGTCTGTGTCTGTTTTAGTATAAATAGCTCTCATAGTTTCTGTGTGAAACTTGGACGAGAGACGAGAGCTGTGAGACTTTGAGAGAGAGTCTTTAAACATTGTTTGTATATGTTTGTATCGTTCTTATCCCTAATCAATAGATATTGAATCTTTGGTTACGTGTGTGTTTTACACTTTGTTTGGTTTGCACCGTCACGGGGATTCCGCACCCGTTACCGTGTTCGTGATAAACAAGGATAGGTTTTCGTTATCGATCAACCAGAAAAACGGGACCTACAATTGGTATCAGAGCTTTGGCTCGTATCCTTGTTTAAACCAAACATAGTTAGGTTTATATCGAGTGTTGTTGTTGATTTTCCGAAAACTGTTCTTGACATTCATATATTTCTGGAAAAGTCTTCTTAATAATCTGTTATCATTTGCTTCATTGCTAAAGTTTTATTGAAAACCTTGTTAAAATTACATGTGTGCATGTTTAGAGTTTGGTTTTCATAGAAAGTTTATGCAAAATTCTAGTATTTGTGGGTGTTGTTCTTGAAAAAGTGCTTAGAAATCTGCCTGGATGTTGTTTGTTTGCCAAAGTTTTATTGAAAACCTTTGTTATATTGCATGTTCACACAATAAACTGGGTTTTATTTGAAAGTTTGGGAAAATTTCGTGTTTCGGAAAGTTGTTAAGTTGCCGGAATAATCATCATTTCTGGGTTATTCTTCACATCTTCAAAAGACCTTCAAACTATTTCTTGAATAATCATTGAAATTAGAATTAAAAGGGTTTGATAAAATATCTAATTTATGAAATACATTGGAAACAGATATTAGGCAAGTTGTTGTGTTGAAAGTTGTGTATTGAAAAACTTGTACTGTGTCAGTAAGAGTTATCATTTAAGTTGAAAAAGGTTACCAACTGTCACCCACTTCACCCACTTGTCTGAACATTTTCCTCGACGAAACAAGCAGGCGACGAAACAAAAGCGTTTCGCCATAAATATCTTCGACGAAACAAAGTCCGTTTCATCATAATATCTTCGACGAAACAAAGTCTGTTTCGTCATCATCCATTTCGACGAAACGAGTTCGTTTCGTGGAAAGTATTTCGTCATCTGTTGTCATTTTTATACAGAGGACTTGTAAAAGTGTTCTAACTGTGTGTTTTCAAGAATTTGATCAGGTATTCCACTTCATACATCAATTATGAGTTGCACAAGTCTGTGGGATTGGAGTATGGACTCGCGACCAAGTCAAGATCAGTCCTCTGCAGCAGCTTGGGTCAAAAATGTTTTTGGTCAACCTTCCATAAGTGCAGGACAATAGGCACTTGTATCTAATCAAAATCAAAATATTCAAAATCTTTTGCTCAGTGAGAGCAAAACGGGCAGCAACAATCGCCCACCAAAGTTGAATCATATGAACGATTTTCCATCATGGAAAGGTCGTTTCCATACATACGTTCAAGGGCAAAGCACCGATCTTTGGAGGTGTTTCATTACTCCACGCAACAATGCCCTCGAAGTAGCAGCATCAACGGCAGCGGGTTTTACTAATATGCAGGAAGATGACAAGAAAGCTTATGACTTAGAGAAAAAGTCATTTGCTATTCTTACACAAGCGCTTCACAAAGAGCCTGTATTAAAAGCCATCCTATGTCTTTTACCAACCGAAGAGGCAGCAGAAGACGTGTCGGGTTCTTCCAACATTCACGAACCACAATGGACTCAGACTCATACTACTCACCCTCCCCTGAGGAAAAGTTTTCCCGACGACTCAACAACCATTTTTTCTTTTCCTTCAATTTCGAGAATATTCTCCCCTGTGTATGTGCTTGTGCTGTAGAAACCGGTGATGAAAAGTTTCAACCAAAGGGAAATCCATGAAACGAAAGGGATTTCGAGCAGTTGGTATTGAACCAACAAAAGTCTGCTGGCAAGAATCTTTTTTCACATGGTATTGAACCAAGAATATGATACCTTCGAGATACTTCGTGTTAGTTTGATTTGAATTTTGAAAGTTGGATGTCTGTTATCTCAACCGAACGTTAATTGCTATTGTTTTAAATAACAACAGATAATGAACGGATTGTTGGTGGATAACGCAAACAAGTTCTCCACAATTTGTTATTCAGATCTCTATTCGGTCATCTTTCCAAACTACAACACACGATAAGTTTAAACTTTATAGTGTGTGATTTGACCAGGAAATGATTGGAGGTGAAGGTTCAGTGCACGAAAAGTTTCTTACGAAATGTACGTGACAAAACAAATATGTTGGGAATTAAACGCATGTCCGTAATCCCGCGTTGATAGCTTCCGTTTTATTCAGACTCCTTACAACTCTCATCAAATGCCTCACCCTTCCTTTTATTCTATAAATATTAAATAAAGAATAACACCATGCCCGTAATCCCGCGTTGATAGCTTCCGTTTTATTACAGTCATACGACACGTTTTCTTGTTCTTCAATCTTTATTACTTGTTGATGTTTTATTTTGAGCACCTCACCACTCTAAAATATTTTAAAAATCAAAATTTCGTTCCATACGGGCCGTATACTGTTATACGGCCCGTATACACGTTCGTATACATTGTATACGACCATTCAAACTTATTTACACATGGTGTATACGGGCCGTATACTGTTATACGGCCCGTATAGAATAAAACAACTTGACAAAGTCTGTGCCAGCAGACTTTGTCAGTTGTTTTTATTCTATACGGGCCGTATAACAGTATACGGCCCGTATACACCATGTGTAAATAAGTTTTCCCATGTGTTAATATTAGGACCCTTATTTAAAATAATAATTCTTTATATTATATTTCATAATTACATTTTAGTATTTTAGTTTTGGTTATATATTAACTTAAAAAAAACTAATTTGTATTTTTATTACATACATCTACACCTAAATCCTAAAGAGTTCTTTCTTATTGGCTTGATACATCTACAACTGAATTCCAAAGAGTTTTACGTCATCAATTATAGAATATTCCCGTCTAAATTTAGCCCAAATCGTGTGTTTCTCGTATCCTTCCCGAATTCATGATACTTGTTATCATTGGTTCTCCATTGAGGTGAATCCGCCACATGTCTTAGTTTTCGGTCAGTTAGGTATCCATTTGAATGCGAGAGGAAGGCTCCTGACGCGCGAAAGGGTTAACCTTTCGTGCGAGAAGGCTGCCTTTTGGGCGACGGGCACTGTTTCGAGATAAAATCAGTTCGTTTTTTGTTGAACTGTTCATCTTCTCGGCTGGAATTGACTCTAACATGAATCCACAGCTATGAACTTAGCTTGTGAGCTCAGAGAGTCTCTAATTCGGCCAAGTTCAATATCAGAAAGTTGTTTTTATAAAAAAAAAAAAAAGGTTTGAAAGTTAAACTCCAATCTTAGCTTGGTCCTCCACATAGTGAGAGTTATTATCAGATTGCCAAGGCAAATCTGATGTACCAGCTGATTTGATATGGAGTTCTTGCAAAAAGATAGAAACGTAGAAGATTGTAGAGAAAAGTAGAGTGTTTGTGAGTTGAAAACTCGCTTAGAGTGTTGTTGGAACAAGCTCAGCTGGGAAGTGTGAAATCAGAAATTTAAAGAGAATTTCGAAGTTATGGAACTGGAAAAATGAAGGAGTGGGTTGGTATTTATAGGCTGACGCGAAGTTTGGGATGAGAGGGAATATGGACGAGAGGGGCTTTCCCCTTTTGTTTGAAATTCAAGTTTGTTGGTTACGCACTTTTTGTCGGTTTTAAGCGTTTTAAATGTGTAAGTGCAATGAATAAGTTGATGGCGGTGTTGGTGGTTCACGTTTCGAGCTTCGATTCAATGTTGATGGCGGCGTTGGTGGTTTAGATTTCGAGCTTCGCTTGAATGTTGGTTGGGTTCCGGTGAGGTGGTGGTCCTATGAGAGGGTGATGGTGGCAATTCTAAGAGAGAAGGGAGGAGAGTCAGAGAGAGGGGGAAGAATGAGAGAGTGACGACTAGAATGTATTGTTTGATGATTGGATGAAACAATAATGGAACATGAACAACCCCGGTTGACCATCATTGGCCCTAATTGACCTATCAATCATCCTCGTAGACCACTAATCATCCTAAACAACCTCATTAACAAAAAATTAGCATTAACAACCCTCGTTAACCACCACTTTCCCTAATTGATTTATCAATCATTCTAATGGACCATTAATCATCATAAACAACCTTCATTGACACTAATGTAGCATGAACAACCCTAGTTGACCATTACTAGCCCTAATTGGTTCATCAATCATTCTAATCATCTAATGGACCATTAATCATTCTTAACGCCCTTAGCATGAACAACCATACTTGACCATCGCTAGCCCTAATTAGCCCGTCAATCATCCTAACGGACCATTGATCATCTTAAACGCCATTCATTGAAAATAATGGAACGTGAACAACCTTAGTTGACTATCACTGTCCCTAATTGGCCCATCAAGCATCCTAATGGACCGTTAATCATCCTAAACACCCTTTGTTGACAATAATGGAACATGAGGACCACAAGTGGCCCTAATTGACCTATCAATCATCCTAATGGATCATTAATCATCCTAAACTTCCTTCATTAACAAAAATGTAGCATGAATAACCCTAGTTGACCAGCACCGTCCCTAATTGATCCATCAATCATCCTAATGGACCACTAATAATCCTAAACAACCTTCATCGACACTAATGTAGCATGAACAACCCTAGTTGACCACTATTGGCCCTAATTAGCCCATCAGTCATTCTAATAGACCATTGATCATTTTAAATGCCCTTTGTTGACAATAAATGGAACATGAACAACCCTAGTTGACAACCACCGGCCCTAATTAACCTATCAATCATCCTAATGGACTACTAATCATCCTAGACTTCCTTCATTAACAAAAATGTAGCATGAACAACCCTAGTTAATCACCTTTGTTCTAATTGATATATTGATCATCCTAATATACCATTAATTATCCTAAACAAGCTTCATTAACACCAATGTAGCATAAACAACCCTAGTTGACCATTACTAGCCTAATTGGTCCATTAATCTCCCTAATAGACAACCGATGACCCTTAAAGCCCTTTATTGACAAAATCGGAGCATGAACAACTCTAGTTGAGCACCATTGTCCCTAATTGACATAACAGTCATCCTAATGGACCATTAATCATGCTAAATGGTCTTTATTGACAAAAATGTAGCACGAAGAACCTTAGTTGACCATCGTCGCTATATGTTTAAACAACATACACACGGTTGTCGATATATGGTTAAACTCTATTTTATTAATCATTTAACGATACATCGATACACATATACATACACTAACACATACATATTACTATACAAGTACTTACATGCATACACAATAAATCAATAAATAAATAAAATAAATATTTGTAATCATTAAAAAAGTATTGGTTTATCATAAGAAAATTATTCATATATTATTATTATTAATAATACTATATATGAAAACATTTTTCTTTACATTTGTTATTTAGTATCATTAATAAAAAATATTCAATCATACGTATACAACTAATATATACTTATTTTTTTATTATTAGTTTTTTTTATTATCGTTATATCAAGAGATACGGTTCTAGAACCGCATCTTTTGGCTTTTGATTTTTTTTCAAAACTCCTATAAGATGCGGTTCCATAAGAACCGCATCTTTTGGCCCATGTTTTTTTGAAACATACATAAATCATTCTCAAAACACCCATAAGATGCGGTTAGAGAGAGGAACCGCATCTTTTGAAAACACCTATAGCATCTTTTGATCAATTATGTACTAGTGATATCAGACCGTACTGCAATATTTGAGAAACAATTCTCATAAAACAAGCCTTTTAGATCAAACAATCTCAAATCTTGAGTGTCAGATATCAACATTTTAACATTCCTGTGTACTACCCTTTTGCTTCATCCACGATTAGCATGAGCTTTTTTCTTGGGTAAAAGAGCCAAAATCTCATTTTCCAATACAAAATAACTGATATGAATGCCTTGTATTCTTACACATTTCCCTCGGTTATCCATTATACGTATGGGATTCATATGATAATAATGTTATAATGGATCAAAAACCTTATAAAGATTATAAGCAAAGAAAAATATATGGACTAAAAATAATGTTATAAACAATGACTATGATTATAATAATAATCAACAGTTAACTATTACAAAATTCAAACCTTTTACGCATCTAGAAAGTATACAAACATCATTAATCAATTTCATGTAACTAACATCAAAACAATCACCCAAAAAGGAAAGAACGTAAACAAGAAAATCAAGTGCAAAATTGCTCCGAAATTGAGGGAAATTAATTGGAATCTAATGAACAATAAAAATCAACGGAAAATGAGATGAATTGAGAAGATATATACCATTGACTAATCGATTTATGACCTTCTTCTGCTTTCCACCGCCGGATATATACCATTGATTGATCGATTTATGACCTTCTGCGTTCCACTGCCGGATTTGGCCGGTTGAGATGACGGAACTGTCATATTCTTTCACAAAATCGAACTGAAACACAATGACACAAAACAAACATTTAAGACTTCAATAGGAAGAACATACCATACAGTCAATCACCGCTGAGTCGTCGGAAACCCACCCGCTATTGTTTGTTGTTCGTCGTAGAACATCGTCAACCAACGTTGACTCGAAATGTAAATAGAGAGAGAGAGAGAGAGAGAGAGAGTTAGATCTTTCGAAGCGCTCGAAATGCAGAGTAAGAAAGTCTGCTTATTGGAGAGGCAGTTTAGAAATTAGGGCAGGGGATCACATTTTGAGCGGGAATAAATTTTAGGAGGGGGGAATGTTTAAAATGTAAATTTAAATGTTATATTGTAATCTTTGAGCGGGATCCAAATGGCCTGAACTATGATGAGCTCGAGCACGAACCTAAAAGTAAGCTTTTAAGTAACGACATGACCCTGAGCTTTACTTATCAAGCTTAAGGCAGCTCATGAGCCTAACGAGCTCACTATGTATAGTTTTTAATTAATACATTAAATTGTATATTTAAATAATAATAATAATTAATATTATGAAAATACAACTAAATTCTCTCTCTCTCTCTCTATATATATATATATATAATATGTTATATGTGAATTTTATATTAAACAACGAACTGAACACGTAATTTTGATACTCTTATGCTCATATTATATATAAAACATGTTATATGTGAATTTATATAAAACAACGAACCGAACGTGTAATTTTGACACTCTTATGTTCATATTACGACTTAAGTTTTTGGTTTTCGTTTTCATTTGTTATAGCGAGTACATTGTAACGGAAAAAATTTATGCCTGCTATAGAGATAGTTAAGGTAAGTTTTTTTTGCCAGCCACAACGCTAGTTAAGGTTTGGTCCCACTAGTTAACGTAAGTTTCTATCCGCCGCAGTACTAGTTATGGTTTGAACCGCTAGTTAAGATTTAAGAGACTAACTTATGACTAATGATTTTAAGATGAAGACTATGTTATTTATAATATAGCTTTTTTATACAAATATATGTATTATTTGAATAAAAAATAAAACCATAAGAACAAGTTGTTTTCTACCAACGTTGACTCGAAACGTAAACCGTGTGGTCACTTTAATAAGATTGGGTGGGAGAATATAGAAAAAACCATGAACAAAAAAACCGGCAAAGTCTTTAATAGAAAACAACTTAAAAACAAATGGGACTCCATGAAAAAAGACTGGAAGCTTTATGACCGCTTAATAAGGCTTGAAACCGGGATCGGTGGGACGAGAAGCTTAATCGAGGCATCGGATGAGTGGTGGGAGGAGAAAATAAAGGTAAGTTATTAATTAAGCTGGAAATCTTTTGTAGTTAATGAATTTGTGATTGCAACTTGAAAATCCATTAATTAACCATCTTTACTCGTAGGTTAATAAAGACATCCCACGGGTGGTTAGTATAATTTTAGTAATGATATTTTTATGCTTTTAATACTTATTTAAAATGAATAACAACTGTTTTTTTTTTCAGATAAATATTATGTTGTTGATGCCGGATACCCAAATACTAGTGGGTATCTTGCTCCATACAAAGGTACGAACATTCGTTATCATATACCGGATTTTCGACGTGCACAAACTAGTGTTATGCGTGCTCCTCGCGGACCAAGAGAGACATTTAACTATTACCACTCATCATTGTGAAATATCATTGAACGTACTTTTGGAGTGTGGAAAGCTAGGTGGGCGTTATTGAGAGATATGCATGTTAATTTCACGTACGAACACCAAGTGAGTATTGTGATAGCGTCGATGGCGATCCATAACTATATTAGAAAGGCTGGTGAGTTTGATAAAGCATTTGATAGGGCACAACAAGAATCGTGCAGTCCTAGAGGAGGTGGTACTAGCGATGAAGTTCGCGAAGAAGTTCAGGCTACACGTCGTACAAATGATGATGATATGTTTGTTGGTACACTTTATGTGAATGCGACTCGTCTCGGTTCGATTCGGTTCGGGTCGACTCGGTTAGGTCCGGCTCAAGCCCGACGTCACGACATTCCTCAGTCGTGCGCCCCAGAGTTCGACACGCGAAGCACGGAGCGCCGCAAGCTATGTCCCGTTTACACATCATCATGACATCATCATGATGATGTCATGATGATGTCATGATGATGTCACAAAGTTGACTAATGCATGCAAATGTTGAAATGGTGAACGATTTGTAAACAGATTCATGTTCTGGGCCGTATCACTTCAACACACATGTGGGCCTAAGACTTGGTTGTGGGCTTGACTTTTATTTGGGCTTTACTACATGTCGACGAAACAGGAAGAATTGGTTTAATATGTATGTCGACGAAACAGAATGTGTTTCGTCGACTTTAGTGTTTCGTCGTGGCCTTTATGCGTTTCGTCATGTCTGTGTCTGTTTTAGTATAAATAGCTCTCATAGTTTCTGTGTGAAACTTGGACGAGAGACGAGAGCTGTGAGACTTTGAGAGAGAGTCTTTAAACATTGTTTGTATATGTTTGTATCGTTCTTATCCCTAATCAATAGATATTGAATCTTTGGTTACGTGTGTGTTTTACACTTTGTTTGGTTTGCACCGTCACGGGGATTCCGCACCCGTTACCGTGTTCGTGATAAACAAGGATAGGTTTTCGTTATCGATCAACCAGAAAAACGGGACCTACAATTGGTATCAGAGCTTTGGCTCGTATCCTTGTTTAAACCAAACATAGTTAGGTTTATATCGAGTGTTGTTGTTGATTTTCCGAAAACTGTTCTTGACATTCATATATTTCTGGAAAAGTCTTCTTAATAATCTGTTATCATTTGCTTCATTGCTAAAGTTTTATTGAAAACCTTGTTAAAATTACATGTGTGCATGTTTAGAGTTTGGTTTTCATAGAAAGTTTATGCAAAATTCTAGTATTTGTGGGTGTTGTTCTTGAAAAAGTGCTTAGAAATCTGCCTGGATGTTGTTTGTTTGCCAAAGTTTTATTGAAAACCTTTGTTATATTGCATGTTCACACAATAAACTGGGTTTTATTTGAAAGTTTGGGAAAATTTCGTGTTTCGGAAAGTTGTTAAGTTGCCGGAATAATCATCATTTCTGGGTTATTCTTCACATCTTCAAAAGACCTTCAAACTATTTCTTGAATAATCATTGAAATTAGAATTAAAAGGGTTTGATAAAATATCTAATTTATGAAATACATTGGAAACAGATATTAGGCAAGTTGTTGTGTTGAAAGTTGTGTATTGAAAAACTTGTACTGTGTCAGTAAGAGTTATCATTTAAGTTGAAAAAGGTTACCAACTGTCACCCACTTCACCCACTTGTCTGAACATTTTCCTCGACGAAACAAGCAGGCGACGAAACAAAAGCGTTTCGCCATAAATATCTTCGACGAAACAAAGTCCGTTTCATCATAATATCTTCGACGAAACAAAGTCTGTTTCGTCATCATCCATTTCGACGAAACGAGTTCGTTTCGTGGAAAGTATTTCGTCATCTGTTGTCATTTTTATACAGAGGACTTGTAAAAGTGTTCTAACTGTGTGTTTTCAAGAATTTGATCAGGTATTCCACTTCATACATCAATTATGAGTTGCACAAGTCTGTGGGATTGGAGTATGGACTCGCGACCAAGTCAAGATCAGTCCTCTGCAGCAGCTTGGGTCAAAAATGTTTTTGGTCAACCTTCCATAAGTGCAGGACAATAGGCACTTGTATCTAATCAAAATCAAAATATTCAAAATCTTTTGCTCAGTGAGAGCAAAACGGGCAGCAACAATCGCCCACCAAAGTTGAATCATATGAACGATTTTCCATCATGGAAAGGTCGTTTCCATACATACGTTCAAGGGCAAAGCACCGATCTTTGGAGGTGTTTCATTACTCCACGCAACAATGCCCTCGAAGTAGCAGCATCAACGGCAGCGGGTTTTACTAATATGCAGGAAGATGACAAGAAAGCTTATGACTTAGAGAAAAAGTCATTTGCTATTCTTACACAAGCGCTTCACAAAGAGCCTGTATTAAAAGCCATCCTATGTCTTTTACCAACCGAAGAGGCAGCAGAAGACGTGTCGGGTTCTTCCAACATTCACGAACCACAATGGACTCAGACTCATACTACTCACCCTCCCCTGAGGAAAAGTTTTCCCGACGACTCAACAACCATTTTTTCTTTTCCTTCAATTTCGAGAATATTCTCCCCTGTGTATGTGCTTGTGCTGTAGAAACCGGTGATGAAAAGTTTCAACCAAAGGGAAATCCATGAAACGAAAGGGATTTCGAGCAGTTGGTATTGAACCAACAAAAGTCTGCTGGCAAGAATCTTTTTTCACATGGTATTGAACCAAGAATATGATACCTTCGAGATACTTCGTGTTAGTTTGATTTGAATTTTGAAAGTTGGATGTCTGTTATCTCAACCGAACGTTAATTGCTATTGTTTTAAATAACAACAGATAATGAACGGATTGTTGGTGGATAACGCAAACAAGTTCTCCACAATTTGTTATTCAGATCTCTATTCGGTCATCTTTCCAAACTACAACACACGATAAGTTTAAACTTTATAGTGTGTGATTTGACCAGGAAATGATTGGAGGTGAAGGTTCAGTGCACGAAAAGTTTCTTACGAAATGTACGTGACAAAACAAATATGTTGGGAATTAAACGCATGTCCGTAATCCCGCGTTGATAGCTTCCGTTTTATTCAGACTCCTTACAACTCTCATCAAATGCCTCACCCTTCCTTTTATTCTATAAATATTAAATAAAGAATAACACCATGCCCGTAATCCCGCGTTGATAGCTTCCGTTTTATTACAGTCATACGACACGTTTTCTTGTTCTTCAATCTTTATTACTTGTTGATGTTTTATTTTGAGCACCTCACCACTCTAAAATATTTTAAAAATCAAAATTTCGTTCCATACGGGCCGTATACTGTTATACGGCCCGTATACACGTTCGTATACATTGTATACGACCATTCAAACTTATTTACACATGGTGTATACGGGCCGTATACTGTTATACGGCCCGTATAGAATAAAACAACTTGACAAAGTCTGTGCCAGCAGACTTTGTCAGTTGTTTTTATTCTATACGGGCCGTATAACAGTATACGGCCCGTATACACCATGTGTAAATAAGTTTTCCCATGTGTTAATATTAGGACCCTTATTTAAAATAATAATTCTTTATATTATATTTCATAATTACATTTTAGTATTTTAGTTTTGGTTATATATTAACTTAAAAAAAAAACTAATTTGTATTTTTATTACATACATCTACACCTAAATCCTAAAGAGTTCTTTCTTATTGGCTTGATACATCTACAACTGAATTCCAAAGAGTTTTACGTCATCAATTATAGAATATTCCCGTCTAAATTTAGCCCAAATCGTGTGTTTCTCGTATCCTTCCCGAATTCATGATACTTGTTATCATTGGTTCTCCATTGAGGTGAATCCGCCACATGTCTTAGTTTTCGGTCAGTTAGGTATCCATTTGAATGCGAGAGGAAGGCTCCTGACGCGCGAAAGGGTTAACCTTTCGTGCGAGAAGGCTGCCTTTTGGGCGACGGGCACTGTTTCGAGATAAAATCAGTTCGTTTTTTGTTGAACTGTTCATCTTCTCGGCTGGAATTGACTCTAACATGAATCCACAGCTATGAACTTAGCTTGTGAGCTCAGAGAGTCTCTAATTCGGCCAAGTTCAATATCAGAAAGTTGTTTTTATAAAAAAAAAAAAAAGGTTTGAAAGTTAAACTCCAATCTTAGCTTGGTCCTCCACATAGTGAGAGTTATTATCAGATTGCCAAGGCAAATCTGATGTACCAGCTGATTTGATATGGAGTTCTTGCAAAAAGATAGAAACGTAGAAGATTGTAGAGAAAAGTAGAGTGTTTGTGAGTTGAAAACTCGCTTAGAGTGTTGTTGGAACAAGCTCAGCTGGGAAGTGTGAAATCAGAAATTTAAAGAGAATTTCGAAGTTATGGAACTGGAAAAATGAAGGAGTGGGTTGGTATTTATAGGCTGACGCGAAGTTTGGGATGAGAGGGAATATGGACGAGAGGGGCTTTCCCCTTTTGTTTGAAATTCAAGTTTGTTGGTTACGCACTTTTTGTCGGTTTTAAGCGTTTTAAATGTGTAAGTGCAATGAATAAGTTGATGGCGGTGTTGGTGGTTCACGTTTCGAGCTTCGATTCAATGTTGATGGCGGCGTTGGTGGTTTAGATTTCGAGCTTCGCTTGAATGTTGGTTGGGTTCCGGTGAGGTGGTGGTCCTATGAGAGGGTGATGGTGGCAATTCTAAGAGAGAAGGGAGGAGAGTCAGAGAGAGGGGGAAGAATGAGAGAGTGACGACTAGAATGTATTGTTTGATGATTGGATGAAACAATAATGGAACATGAACAACCCCGGTTGACCATCATTGGCCCTAATTGACCTATCAATCATCCTCGTAGACCACTAATCATCCTAAACAACCTCATTAACAAAAAATTAGCATTAACAACCCTCGTTAACCACCACTTTCCCTAATTGATTTATCAATCATTCTAATGGACCATTAATCATCATAAACAACCTTCATTGACACTAATGTAGCATGAACAACCCTAGTTGACCATTACTAGCCCTAATTGGTTCATCAATCATTCTAATCATCTAATGGACCATTAATCATTCTTAACGCCCTTAGCATGAACAACCATACTTGACCATCGCTAGCCCTAATTAGCCCGTCAATCATCCTAACGGACCATTGATCATCTTAAACGCCATTCATTGAAAATAATGGAACGTGAACAACCTTAGTTGACTATCACTGTCCCTAATTGGCCCATCAAGCATCCTAATGGACCGTTAATCATCCTAAACACCCTTTGTTGACAATAATGGAACATGAGGACCACAAGTGGCCCTAATTGACCTATCAATCATCCTAATGGATCATTAATCATCCTAAACTTCCTTCATTAACAAAAATGTAGCATGAATAACCCTAGTTGACCAGCACCGTCCCTAATTGATCCATCAATCATCCTAATGGACCACTAATAATCCTAAACAACCTTCATCGACACTAATGTAGCATGAACAACCCTAGTTGACCACTATTGGCCCTAATTAGCCCATCAGTCATTCTAATAGACCATTGATCATTTTAAATGCCCTTTGTTGACAATAAATGGAACATGAACAACCCTAGTTGACAACCACCGGCCCTAATTAACCTATCAATCATCCTAATGGACTACTAATCATCCTAGACTTCCTTCATTAACAAAAATGTAGCATGAACAACCCTAGTTAATCACCTTTGTTCTAATTGATATATTGATCATCCTAATATACCATTAATTATCCTAAACAAGCTTCATTAACACCAATGTAGCATAAACAACCCTAGTTGACCATTACTAGCCTAATTGGTCCATTAATCTCCCTAATAGACAACCGATGACCCTTAAAGCCCTTTATTGACAAAATCGGAGCATGAACAACTCTAGTTGAGCACCATTGTCCCTAATTGACATAACAGTCATCCTAATGGACCATTAATCATGCTAAATGGTCTTTATTGACAAAAATGTAGCACGAAGAACCTTAGTTGACCATCGTCGCTATATGTTTAAACAACATACACACGGTTGTCGATATATGGTTAAACTCTATTTTATTAATCATTTAACGATACATCGATACACATATACATACACTAACACATACATATTACTATACAAGTACTTACATGCATACACAATAAATCAATAAATAAATAAAATAAATATTTGTAATCATTAAAAAAGTATTGGTTTATCATAAGAAAATTATTCATATATTATTATTATTAATAATACTATATATGAAAACATTTTTCTTTACATTTGTTATTTAGTATCATTAATAAAAAATATTCAATCATACGTATACAACTAATATATACTTATTTTTTTATTATTAGTTTTTTTTATTATCGTTATATCAAGAGATACGGTTCTAGAACCGCATCTTTTGGCTTTTGATTTTTTTTCAAAACTCCTATAAGATGCGGTTCCATAAGAACCGCATCTTTTGGCCCATGTTTTTTTGAAACATACATAAATCATTCTCAAAACACCCATAAGATGCGGTTAGAGAGAGGAACCGCATCTTTTGAAAACACCTATAGCATCTTTTGATCAATTATGTACTAGTGATATCAGACCGTACTGCAATATTTGAGAAACAATTCTCATAAAACAAGCCTTTTAGATCAAACAATCTCAAATCTTGAGTGTCAGATATCAACATTTTAACATTCCTGTGTACTACCCTTTTGCTTCATCCACGATTAGCATGAGCTTTTTTCTTGGGTAAAAGAGCCAAAATCTCATTTTCCAATACAAAATAACTGATATGAATGCCTTGTATTCTTACACATTTCCCTCGGTTATCCATTATACGTATGGGATTCATATGATAATAATGTTATAATGGATCAAAAACCTTATAAAGATTATAAGCAAAGAAAAATATATGGACTAAAAATAATGTTATAAACAATGACTATGATTATAATAATAATCAACAGTAAACTACTACAAAATTCAAACCTTTTACGTATCTAGAAAGTATACGAACATCATTAATCAATTTCATGTAACTAACATCAAAACAATCACCCAAAAAGGAAAGAACGTAAACAAGAACATCAAGTGCAAAATTGCTCCGAAATTGAGGGAAATTAATTGGAATCTAATGAACAATAAAAATCAACGGAAAATGAGATGAATTGAGAGGATATATACCATTGACTAATCGATTTATGACCTTCTTCTGCTTTCCACCGCCGGATATATACCATTGATTGATCGATTTATGACCTTCTGCGTTCCACTGCCGGATTTGGCCGGTTGAGATGACGGAACTGTCATATTCTTTCACAAAATCGAACTGAAACACAATGACACAAAACATACATTTAAGACTTCAATAGGAAGAACATACCATACAGTCAATCACCGCTGAGTCGTCGAAAACCCACCCGCTATTGTTTGTTGTTCGTCGTAGAACATCGTCAACCAATGTTGACTCGAAATGTAAATAGAGAGAGAGAGAGAGTTAGATCTTTCGAAGCGCTCGAAATGTAGAGTAAGAAAGTCTGCTTATTGGAGAGGCAGTTTAGAAATTAGGTCAGGGGATCACATTTTGAGCGGGAATAAATTTTAGGAGGGGGGAATGTTTAAAATGTAAATTTAAATGTTATATTGTAATCTTTGAGCGGGATCCAAATGGCCTGAACTATGATGAGCTCGAGCACGAACCTAAAAATAAGCTTTTAAGTAACGACATGACCCTGAGCTTTACTTATCAAGCTTAAGGCAGCTCATGAGCCTAACGAGCTCACTATGTATAGTTTTTAATTAATACATTAAATTGTATATTTAAATAATAATAATAATTAATATTATGAAAATACAACTAAATTCTCTCTCTCTCTCTATATATATATATAACTAGTTTATAAACCCGTGTGGTACACGGGTTTGATGATATTTAGCTTTACTAAAGTATAAATGAATGTACATGAATTTATCGGGTTTGATGATATTTAATTTTACAAAAGTGTAACAAATGTACATGAATTTAATATTTTTATTAGATCGAACAATGTAAAAGGAAGGTGCACGTTACATTCTACAAATTTATCATCAGACCAACTAACTGGTGGCTGGGAGTACATTTATATGAACTTTTGACCTTTTGAATAAGTATGTTATTACAACTAATTAAGATCACCGCCTGAAAAAAAAAAAAAAAAAGAATCGCCAGATATAGAAAAATATGTATTGAAATACTATTATAAAACATACATCTCTATGTGTCAATTCAATTCACTATGTCTTTATCAACTATTGTGGTATCACTTGTTATCATGTAGATGTGTATCCCATCTATATTTTTCTTACAAAAAACTGGTGGAACATTGTAAGGCCTCCTAATCCAAGATCTCACTCAGCTAAAGCAACCAACAAGTGTGCGGAATCCACCTGATGATCAACCACTGTAGATGAAACACTAGAATGCAAAGATTTGTGAGAGAAATCAAGAATACACTGAGTATTCTTGATGAGGAAGATGAATGACGTCACACACACAGTAGCCGCCAGACAAAACACACACAATGATTAGGGTTAGGTGCACAGAATTTCACACAGAATCGCTTATCTACAGAAGATGATTTTACCTCAATGCCAGCCATGAATGCACAAGCCTCGTTTTCAACGGAGTTTTCTTCCAACCTTTTAGCTTCTGCATCCGCAAATTGCTGCATTTCAGCTGTGAAGATGTTGAATTCAAAGCGTTCTCCCTTTTCTCCATCTTCTGTCTTGTTAGACTTCTCAACAGACTCTACATTCGAGGGATCTTCATTTTCAGTAACATTGCCCGAATCCAACTCTTCCCCAAGAACCTCAGCTACCACCGCAAGTTCCTCAATGCTAGTCTCTTCGGCAATCTCTTCACACACTTCTTCAGCTACAACCGCAAGTTCCTCAATCCTAGTCTCTTCGACAATCTCTTCACACACTTCTTCGTTGACAATTTCAGCTATAAAGGCTTGTGACACAATAGCTCCTGAAATGTCTTCCAATGCACAACCCCAGTCGTAAGGCTCAGTCACTTTTTGTAACGATTGAGCCACCATAGCATTGTTTGTTGAAGATGTAAGATTTTCAGAACCACTTGGACGAGCACTTGAGTTTGAAGTAGTTGCTGAATTGTTGTGAGGTCTTGAGTTGTTTCCTTGAGAGTAGTTTTCTTTGTTCGATCTTTCCATCTTCGGCTTCCGACAATCACGTGCGAAATGCCCGTAGATGCCGCAGTTGTGACATTTTACCTTTGACATGTCGACTCCCATTCGAGTCTTTGTCTGACCTCCTATGAACTTCCTACCCGTTCTCAACAGAAATTTCTTCGCTCTACGGACTAAGAGTGCCATATTGAGTTGAAGATCAAGTTCTTCCATTTCGTCTTGGTCTATCTGGTCAAAGTCCTCATCGAGACTTGACGGTTCAACGAGCTTTCCAAGACAGAAGTTCTCGTAGGCAGTCATGAAGGACGCCAACAGACTCATATTTTCTTCAATCATCTTCAAACCGCTTGCATCTATCTTAGGAATGTTCAAACTTGTTCCTTGAGATTTCTGAGCTCCACTAGAAGAGTACATCCCTTGACTGGAATTGGTTGTTCCGCTTGAACTAACGTTGTTGCTTATAAAGGCGTGTTCACTTGCAGAACCTTCATTCTCCGAATACAAAGCAACACCGACTCCACTATCATTACCCTTCTCCATTGGTTTCGAAGCCTTATATAACTGAGGATCTTGGATCTTCTCGAAATCAGATGCTTGATCTTCCATATTCCAAGCATAACCCTTCAGTTTTTGAACAACTTCTTCCAATGAGAGCTCCTCATAGAGAACACCTTCTCTAATCAAAGCGGTGTACATATTCCATTCTCTGGAAAGGCAATTCAGAAACTTCTCAACCTTCTCAAATTCAGTGTAGATACCTTCTTGACTTCTATCAAGCTCGCTCAACAAATGATAAAACCGGTTCACTGTATCATCAAATGATTCATTTCTTAAGGCTTTAAACACAACGAATTGAGTCTTCAAACATTCGAGTCGTCGTTTCTTGTATATTTCATTTCCTTCATAGCGCTCGATCATGCTATTCCATAACTCCTTCGAGGTACTTCTCTTACGGAAAGTGTGAAGTATAGATTGTGTCATAGCCATCGTAATCATTGACATAGCTTTCTCTTCACAATCAAAAAATCTCTTCTGGTCGTCGGTGAGTGCCAAATACGTATCAATCGTCAACGTGCGTACTGGAGTAGCTCCACATCCTTTAACAATACACAACCAGATTTTGATGTCTTTCGCTCGTACATACCGTTCGAAACGCTCCTTCCATTCTGGGAAATCCAATTCATTAATCAACAGAGGAGGCTTGTCGTTACTCCCCACTTCAGCATTGTGTTTGAGATTCTGAACCATTGCAGTAAGATTGTTCGCCATTTGAACAATGTTTGAATGAAACACAAGTTCACAGAAGGTTATCAGTAGGTTTCAAGCAAAGAGTTACTGAGAGAGCTTCCAAGTCCAAAACTCGGAGAGAAAACACGGAGTGAAATGTCTGAGCTTTAATCAGAGTGTGAAACCCGGATCACAAAAACCTGAAATAAAACACACAGAAAAACTCGGACACTACACTATTAGGAATTCAAACTCACACTACCTAATAAAAGGTCAGACTCACTAAGAATATAAAAGACGGACAAGATAAAAGGAGTTTAAAATCGGACTCTATTGTAAACTAAAAGTCGGACAAGATAAATAAGCACATAAAAGTCGGACTACTAGTTACAATAAGTTCGGACTCAAGGGACCTAAGTGAAACTCGGACACAAGTGATAGTTAAAAGACTCGGACAGACTAGAGTAAAAGTCGGACCTTAGAACCTTAGGTTAAAAGACTTATGTTGAAAACTCGGACCAACACTAAAGCTATAAAAAATCAGACTAATTAAAAACTCGGACACTAAAAAACAAAATTCAAAATTCGGACAAAGATAGAAATAGCTAAAAAAATCAGGCTTGGGACTCTACTTAAATAACTTGGACTACCTACATAACCTAAAACTCAGACTAAGAGAACCAATAAACTCGGACCTGAATAAAAAGAACAAAACTCGGACCTAAACAATATAGTGCAATGTGGTTATAAAAGTCGGACTCACTTAATTAACTAGTTTTAAAAGTCGGACCTGAATAACAGAACAAGTCTCCGGACTTTCTCCCTAGTGTGACTTCACACTAGTTCACCAAAACCCCGGAACCACAAACACAGAGTTTTAAAACTCAGACAATCCTTTCTGGATCAAAACCCTAGATCTCCAAACCAACACAGCCGACGAACAGCTTCATTTTCTTCAAGTTTTCTCCAGAATCTTCAAGTCTTCAGGATGTTTGGCGGAAACAAACATCAAATCAAGAGCAATGGTGATTCGGAAGGCGGTTAGACCATTCCGAATCGGTAACCATGCTCTGATACCACTGTGAAAGCACCGGATCGATGACGGACATCAAACATTGCACTTGATTCAAGACATGAAGAACAAAATATGAACAAAGATAGAAATATGTAGAAGATGAACCCTTTATTAACGAATCAGTCATCACAGATTACATAAACCAAAGGAGTATACATCATCTACAAGCTGGTTTAGATCACAAAGATCTAAACCCTAGCTTTCTCTCACTAACACATAGTCTCTCTCTCTAGGATGTGCACACCAGGAGGAACAACAAGTGAGAGAGGTGCACAAAGCTTCTTGATCGATCCCTCATCCATGGATGTTTGCCCTAATCCTATACAACACATATATATAGACTAGGACTAAACTCGGACAAACAATCTACACCAAAACCCTGACTTTTGTCCCTAACATAAACCTCTGACCTTTGTCCTAGACATAAAACTTGGACAAATTGTCCCAAGGATAAAGTTGGGACTATCTTTCAAGACTTGTACAATAAAGACCCTCACAATTGGAAAGCATGCACTTATCACCCAAAGTGCACTAACAAACTCCCCCTTGATCAGTGCATGGTCTTTATGTGGTCTTGAATTCTTCATTATCGTTGACTTTAACTTGGACTTCTGCTTTGGTTGACCAGAACTGATAAGCGACAGTTACCCGGCAGGAACTGCACTTACAAACATATTGATAAGTCAACAAAAATAGGCCTAAGAGTTAATAATATTATTAGACTTGGCTATTTATAAAATGTATAAATCGTGAGATTTTTTGAGACTGGGTATGAGAGGTGCTACTCTACAATAAACCGTTTCTCATTTATGACAAAAGATTCAGTAATTTAATATGAAACGATCTTTCGGGCACTTGCATATATGAAATGCACACTACATATACCTTGAGATGAAAGTAAAAACATTCTCAGACAGTGTAGGATTGTTGGATGGTATCTATGTACATGACCTTTCAGGGTAAGCAACTCTCGCAACCTGCACATATGCAATGCTTGCGTATAAATTGATATCTTTCGAATTAATACATCAATGACTTCTCTTTTATGTCTGTTCTAGCTATGTAAGAATGCTAAAAAGGGAAGTGTACCTAGTCATCTCAGCTTGGCGTTTTGCATCTTTAGCCATCTGATTAAGTTCATTGTGGTTGTTCGGTCAACGCTATGAATTCCATTCGGGTCTAGCCCGTGTAGTGTCCGTTGTGCTTGAGCCCATTTAACCTTGCGGTCTTCCTTCCCAAAGTTTCTTTTCCTAGTGAAAGCAACCTGCACCAAAAAAATGTAATTCAAGTATCCTGTAGTTAAGGGGTGCATTAATTAGTTGGTCAACGTTTTACTCATGCGTTGGTCAATGACAAGATCCCATGCTCTACCACTTAATTATAGCATATCTGATGAACAACTTTAAGAAATCGAGTGGGATGTAGAATACAATGTTGTAGAGCCATATTACACCTGCCCAACCCCATCCGATCCCTTCGATTGCAGAAAAATTCCAGTCTCCATAAACTGCAATCAACATTGCAATTTGAAAAGGAAAAAAAAAGATTTATTAGCTAACTACCTACTAATCAATTATAATAATCATAATTGGTAAATCCACTCACCAATTGAGCAATCAAGAAGGCATCAAAAAGTAGAGCTCCTGCACCTAGAACGTGTAACGAATATTAGAGCTTGACTTGACTGATGGTGCTCACTTGTAGGTATACCACCGATGCTAGCTTTTTTTTTTTTTTTTAACATTGTCCAACGTAACTTAATCAGTTTTTTTTCTGAAGGCTTGAAACTCCTAAAACACGCTAGAAAATGGCATGCCAGATATAATTTTGAAACCTATAAAGTAGATGATTGAGAAATTATGATTTAGCATATCAACAATTAGACATAAGACTGAAAAAAAAGTAATGTGTTTCCCCTAAAGAAGAAGAAGAACCTAGTGTTGGGTGCCTCATTATCATTCCACTTAAAAATAAGAATGAAAAAATAAATAAATAAATAAATAAATAATGAATTTCTCCTCACATCCTCTTCTTCGTCTGATGAAGATTATAAATAATACGAAGGATCCTTCCCAAATAACTTGCATTAACTGTAGGGCTGCAAATGAGCCAAAAGTTTGGGCCCGAAGTTATTATTTTGAGTAAATCTTTAGATCTAAACATTGCAAGAAAACATGTAAAAACTAAAATCGACCAATAACTCAATCGTAAACTGAATACCGGAGAAATCCAAGTTTCGGTATTGGTTCTGTTTAAACCCAAATTCGACTCGTGCAAAAAGCTTGCAATTTCAATAATCAATTCAAAATTTTATAGACATTAAAGAAGCTTACTACAACATATTAATTTTTAAAACCTATTTTTACCAAAACTTTGATTGAATTGGATCTAATCATACGGTATTAATCAATTTATAGAACTGAATTTGAAAAAAAACATACCTAGACGAAGAATATTGAAGAGAAGATCAATAGATAAAGGTCTCCATATCACCTGTATCAATCATTGTAATTTACAGAACTGAAATTAGATAAGGATGAATGAAAGTCTAAAGAATTTATATTTTATTCAGTGTGGATCATGATACCAAACAAAACAAAACAATAACAATAGAGATGCAGACTCCCTTTTTTATCCCCCACATAGCTTGAATAGAGAAGATGATGAATCAGTGATGTTGGAGATGATGACGCTCCTCTGGGAGGGCGACAATATAGGAGAATATTGAAGAGAAGATCAATAGATTAGGGTTTGGGAGATAGAGAGTCAAAATCACGGTTGAAGGTGCGGGAGAGTGGGTTTAGAACCAGAGCATTAGAAAATGCCACGTGGCATTTTCATAAGCAGATGAAAGAGAGATGTTGACATGTGGAGTTTTATGGATTCTTTTATTAAATTTAATATGTTATATGTGAATTTTATATTAAACAACGAACTGAACACGTAATTTTGATACTCTTATGCTCATATTATATATAAAACATGTTATATGTGAATTTATATAAAACAACGAACCGAACGTGTAATTTTGACACTCTTATGTTCATATTATGACTTAAGTTTTTGGTTTTCGTTTTCATTTGTTATAGCGAGTACATTGTAACGGAAAAAATTTATGCCTGCTATAGAGATAGTTAAGGTAAGTTTTTTTTGCCACCCACAACGCTAGTTAAGGTTTGGTCCCACTAGTTAACGTAAGTTTCTATCCGCCGCAGTACTAGTTATGGTTTGAACCGCTAGTTAAGATTTAAGAGACTAAAGGGCTGTTTGGCAACATCTGAACCAATAAGTGCTGAATGAATAAGAGGCTCTGAATGGTTAAGAGGCTCTGAACCAGTAAGTGCTGAACCAGTGAACTGCTGTTTGGTTGCACATCTGAATGACCGTGTGAAAATACATTTTTACCCCTCTAAATAGTCAAACCAAACAACATACACACATAAACAAAAGGTGCAGACTCTCATATTCTTCATCTCCTTCCTCTCAAAACCTTCTTTTTCCTCTACAAATACACACATACATAACTCAAATCAAACACAAAGAAATCAACCCCTCACCCAAAGAAATTAAACCCCCCCTCTCCGATGATCTCCTGCGACGGCAGGCGGAGCCGCCGCCTCTCACGGCGGTGGTGATTTTGTTCAGCCGACAACCCCCCCTTCTTCTTCTTCTCCGCTGATGTGCAACCGGGGACGACAACAACCCCCACCACCGTCTGGTGGTGGTGCGGCGACGCACACAGGGGCGGAGAGAGAGAAAGACATACGTAGAGGAGAGAGAGGACGACGGCGGTGGAGCCAGTGACGGTGATGGCGGCTGTGGAGGAGGAGGCCGGTGATTGTGGAGGAGTGGAGAGGAGAGGAGATGGGGCTGTGGAGAACTCGTAAAGGAGATGGGGGCAAAGGGCATACAAGTCCAATGTTTCATTCAGATGTGGTAACTAGCTGACCCATTCAGACTGAATGGAACCCATTCAGAGGTGATGTCTTAATGAACCAAACACCTTCACCTCTGACCGAATCAGAGGTGGACCTATGAATGGTTTCATTCAGAGCCAACCAAACAGGCCCTAACTTATGACTAATGATTTTAAGATGAAGACTATGTTATTTATAATATAGCTTTTTTATACAAATATATGTATTATTTGAATAAAAAATAAAACCATAAGAACAAATTATTAAAAGATTCCATCACTCAAATTTACAACTTTAGCATGATAAGATTTGGCTCAAGTAACGTATGCCGATCCAATAGGCATCTTGAAATTAGTTATCAATTATGGTGAAACTGAATAAGGATGAACGATGTTCAACTATGAACACTAATGATAATTTACAACCCGTTAGACCATCCGTAGTGACTTTTTTTTGGCGTTTTTCGCCCCACAACGTCATTTTTCCACCCGTTTTTCGTGAGCGTATGGAGTCGCCTTTTGCAATTGGATTACCCCGGGTAGTCGAGCATTTCTTTCGTTGGCCGCTAAAAAATGGATTGGTTTCAACCAAACTTCAACCAATCTCTTTGTCGCTCTCTCTCCTTTATTTGCTCGTGAACAAGGCAACGAGAGCATGCCCAAATTGCCCGATAACGAGTATGGGGGTGAATGATGGTAGTGGCTTCATGGTGGCCTCGTGGTTAGCCCAAGCACAGGTCACTGCGCTCGGTCTTAGTGCCATTGAGTATTAGTTACGGTACTTTTAATGACGAGAGGCAGATATAATATATGTATATAAATAAAATTTGAGCCTACTCTACTTGTTAACTCTTCCAATCTTTTCCGAGCAGTCCCGAGTTCAATTTCAATTAATTAGTCGAACATATAATGTTTTTTTATAACACTAAAAAGATGGCACACAAAAAAAGAGTCATAAATTTATTGAATTTTTTAAACCACAACATTTTATTCTTGACACACGTTTTTGAAAGTCATATGGTCTTGTTTTTTATGACGCTAACGCTAAAAGATGACACACAAAAAAAGTGTCATAATTTGTTGAATTTTGTAAACCATGATATTTTTTTCTTGACACGCGCTTTGGAATGTCATAAAATGATCTTGTTCTTTTTTTATGACGCTAAAAAGATGTCATAAATTTATTGAATTTTGTAAACCATGACATTTTTTTCTTGACACACGTTTCTGAATGTCATAAAATGAGTGTGTGTCATTGTTCGCGTGTCAAGATAGGTGTGTCGTTCACCACAGACAAACTGTCCGTAATCCATCTGTAATTTTGTCTATAAGTAGCCTTGATGGCATACCAATAAAGATAACCCAAGTGATACCAACCTAAAAATGATAATGGTCATATGAGTCGTGGTCAACATACTTTTTGGATGCTGATCATGCTAATTAAGACTATGGGGTATGGAGGAGGGTAGTCCTCAAAGGATGCTCCGTCACGTAGGCGTCCATGTAAGCGAGGGTGTGAGGATGGGCCTAAAGGGGATGCACCTAGGGTATGAAGGATGGGTGTATATATATATATATATATATATATAGGTAAAGGATCCTGTAAAAAGTGCTCAAAGTGTGAGAAGTGTATTATAACACTATATATAATACTATATAACACCATATAAACACCGTATAACAATATGTAACACCATATAATACCATATAACACTATGTACCACTATATATCATTATATAACAAATATAACACTATAGGTTGTCTGATAGCATGTCTATGATAGATGTATAGTGTTATATTTGTTATATAATGATATATAGTGTTACATAGTGTTATATGGTATTATATGGTGTTACATATTATTATACGGTGTTTATATGGTGTTATATAGTATTATATATAGTGTTATAATACACTTCTCACACTTTAGGCCATTTTTACACTATCCTTACCCTATATATATATATATATATATGTGTGTGTGTGTGTGTATGTGTGTGTGCGTGTGTATGTATGTATGTATGTATGTATATGTGTGTGTATAAAGAAGAAGAGAGAGAAAGAGAGTCCCGGCTTGCGCGTCGGGTGGAAGACAGGGACGGACCTAGGGGCGGTGTGTTGGGGCGTCGCCGGCCCTGGGCTGCTCCCCATACCCTCTAGTCTAACTGCATGAGGAGAATATTTGACCGTGTGGGATGTCTTTGAGTAGTAACTAGGATTAAGCACCCATGCGTTGCGACGCGGGCGAACACCAATGCCACACTACTGCCAACGACTACCAACATAGAAGTTGCGTTGTGTTAATGCGAAAAAAATAAACCGAAACGTAAAACATATAAAAGAATAACTAAGTCAATCTAACGATGAACCCGTCAAACGGAAAAAAATAGACAACGTAAAAACGTTTAACTACACATGCACATTGCGCTGTGTTAACTTACAAAATTTAGAACGGAACGTAAACCAACATTTTACGAAAAACAAAAAGTATAGAGGACTAAAATTGAAAGTAAAAAAGTTATGAAGTTAAATTGTAAAAGATGAAAAGTTTTGTGGTTAAAAGTAAAGAAAAACAAAATAGTTTTGTGTTAAAAGTAAAGATGAAAAGTTTTGGGGTTAAATTGTAAAAGATGAAAAGTTTTGTGGTTAAAAGTAAAGAAAAACAAAATAGTTTTGTGTTAAAAGTAAAGATGAAAAGTTTTGGGGTTAAAAGTAAAGAAAATAAAATAGTTTTGGGTTAAAAGTAAATAATCAAATAGTTTTGGGTTAAAAGTAAATAATTAAATAGTTTTGGGTTAAATATAAAAAAATAATTTTTTTTAAACTCCGAAAGCATAAGATACCACACCTCTATGCCTAAAAATGTTACAAATTATAGTATTGTGTAATGGGTAATGGGTAACGGGTAATATAAAGTGTTGAGTGTTTGTACACCATTGTACAACACCATTAAAATTAAGCATGATGTACAATAACTTAATATATATAATTGTTACAAATTATATCTATACTAGGAGCCACATATCGGATAATACCCAAGGGAGGGGCTTGAAGTTCCAGCTCCACTACACATGGTCTTATGCTTACTACAGACTCACGCATTATCATGGGGCACCCTACGCAATAATCCCTTGTACTCTCCTGTGGCTCAAAGTTGTAAACCAATTGGTTACAATCATAAGATACATAATACATCTACAAAGCTTGATATACAAGCTTTGATGTAACAAACCGTTGCAAATTATACTATTATATAATATAATATATAGGGTTAGGATATAACAGGAATTATATTTGGGTAGCAAGCCTAGGAAGTAATCTTGATCATCTATTTATTTAATCAAGGGTTAAGATTAAATGGGTGAAATTGAAGGGAAAAAAGGAGGCTCGTGGATTTGTCTAGAGGCATTCTAGTCAATCAAAGTCAATAGTTTCTCTCTCCTCCAATTCCCCCCCCCCCCCATTTTTTAAACGTTAATAACTCTTTCATACGACATTATTTTTTCATAAAAATTACACAAAAAACGAGCGTTTTTTATCTTTAAAACGAGTATACTATTGCTATATGATTGGTTCTTGCAAATTGTGACTCTAAGAAATTTTGAAGTTCACCAAATGGATGTAAAGACCGCATTTCCAAATGGCGATTTAGAAGAAAAAATTTACATGGAACAACCTGAGGGTTTTTCCGCCCCAGGAAAAGAGGGCAAAGTATATAAATTGGTCAAGTCTTTGTATGGCTTGAAGCAAGCTCCAAAACAATGGCACCAAAAGTTTGATCATGTCATGATTGACAATGTTTTCAAAATAAATGAGTGCGACAAGTGTGTTTATTTTAAAGACACACCAAGAGGTTATGTGATTTTATGTCTTTATGTAGATGATATACTTATCATTGGGAGCGATGATAACATGATCAACTAAATGAAAGATATGTTGAAATCGAGGTTTGACATGAAAGACATGGGTCTCGCAGATGTGAATCTTGGAGTAAAAATCACTAGAACCCAAAAGGTCTTGTGTTGAGTCAATCTCACTACGTGGACAAGATCCTTGGAAAATTCAATTCGGACGATACGAGTATAGCTAGAACTCCAATTGATAATACCCAACGCCTAAGGAAGAATAGAGGCGAGAGTGTTGCTCAGTTAGAGTTCTCAAGGATCATTGGTAGTCTCATCTATCTAATGACATGTACTAGACCCGACTTAGCATATGCCGTGAGCAGGCTAAGTAGATACACCAGTAATCTGAGCTCAGATCATTAGAAAGCTATCACGAGGGTGCTTAGATACATAAGATACGCAAGAGACTATGGATTGCATTATACCCGTGATCTAGCAGTGATCGAAGGATACACTGACGCGAACTGGATATTGGATATAAAAGATCATAGATCGTCAAGTGGATATATGTTTACACTTGCGGGAGCAGCTATAGCTTGGAAGTCTTCCAAGCAAACTGTTATAGCTAGATCCACGATGGATTCTGAATTCGTCGCTTTAGATAAAAGCGGGGAAGAGGCAGAGTGGCTACGTCAATTTGTGGAAGATATTCAAAGATGGCCAAAGCCGTTGACGGTGATTTGCATACATTATCAATCAGCGCTTGTTAGAGCACAAAGCGTGATGTACAATGGCAGATCAAGGCACATTCGATGTAGACACAACACGGTGCGACAACTTATCTCAACCGGTGTAATCTCAGTTGACTATGTTAGGTCAAAGGAGAACATTGCAGACCCGTTAACAAAAGGCTTAAGCAAAGATAAGGTGTATAAGTCATCAAGGGGAATGGGACTAAAGCCCATAGAAGAAGGCAATATGAGGGAGACCGAACCTAGTTGACTGGAGATCCCAAGATGTAGGTTCAATAGGCCAACTTAATCATAAACCCAAAGGGAGTCACTGTGGGGGGTGCTCCAAAATTAATAAAGGGGAGTTATATACTTTCTAGTCCATTCCAACCAGTGACATGAAGGAAAGGTTAAGCATGTTGAGGTTAAAGATTTTGAGGAAATCCAAATTAATCATGATGCTTTTAATGATTCAGAGGAATCACCTATGTTAGAGAGAAGTGGGGTCCCTTCGAATGGATTTGTGGGGAGGTGCAAATACTAGAGCTCTCGCAAAACCAGGAAAGTGTTTCATGACCATAAACGGACACAGTCATGAGGACTTGACTCAACTATGGAGAGTATTGTGTGAATGTATATTGTCTCCTACATAAATGGGGGATTGTTCAAAGACACCGCGTCTACAAGAACCTAGGAGGCTAAGTATACTTCATAAAAGAAGGTTCAAAGATTACAACTACCTATCTTGCAATACTCAACTATTGAGCGTGTATCGTTGAAACTTGATAAATCGATTTCTTTTCATGTGGAGGATTGTTGGAAATTTGTGAAAATAGCACTTTTCACAAATATAGGAAAATGTTTTTTCCTATTTTGGACTAGAAATAATTATAAGAAAATAAGCGGGTTTTATATATTTATTTGTGTGTTTGTGTTCTATGTTGGAAGAACTTCGTAAAAAACTAAACCAAGTCCAAAACGGAGCTAAGATGAATGAGATATCGATGCTCAAAGTTTGGTGTTTGAAACATTAAATGCTGAAAAAAGTGGGAAAGTGGCACCTTGTCCCACATAGGAGGAGAGATGAAACTTAAAAGAGTATTTAAGTGGGAACTCTCCATCCTTATTGTTTCATGGAAGCACACACTAAGTGTACTCACGAAGGGTGCGGAGCACCGTAACTCGCACTCGAACACGCGCGCGCGCGCACGTTGCGTGGGCGATTAGGCGCAATGTGGCGTTTTGATGGCGCACTTTGCGCGCCACGAGCCGCTTGAGAGCCGCCTTTGTATTTTTAACCACCTGCGCGTGGTGGAGCACAGGGGTTGCAAGGACCAGTGGTTGGTGACGTGGCAGGGAGGCGCGTGGTTGCGCGCATGGAGCATGGGCACTGATGTGACGTGCGCGGCGCACCAAAGTGAGCCAATACGGCGCAACTGTGTGGCGTGCTTGTATTGGCTCACAGGCGACGTGGCGCACGCGCAGGTGCGCATGGAAGTTAGACAAATGGCGCACGCGCGCATGGCATGCATACCTGCGCACGCACAGAAGCTTCCAGCAGTTAATAACTGTTAGACGATATATTTTAGATAGTATTTTTATATTTGCTATTCTTAAGGGTATCTAAGTGTAATATCTTTTCCTATATATAGGACATCTTGTAATTGTTTTTACGTAACAATAACAAACATTATTCTGTGTTATTATGGTATCACAGCTAGGTAATTAACCTAACCCTAAACCCTACCTGCCGTCAGGCAATTTTTTTTCATAACACCCCTTCTGTCGATCAACATCCTGCACTACTTTATCCCCCACATCCATGTAGCTGCTGTAACCTTGCTGCTGTTAACCCTTCTGTAGCCACATTCCCGCCGCAACCCTACAGTTTATCCTAATTTCTGTTGCCTTAACCCTGCTGCCAACACAGTCTATACCCATCACAACCATGGCTATGATCTCTACCTTCACAACCACTGAAAAGACAGCCCACAATTCCCATAAGTTTGCTTTTCAACTCTCACCCACTAACTATGGATTCTGGAAAAATATGATCCATCCATTCTTAGTTACCAATGATGTGTGAAATATGTGTTAATTAAATTCGACAAGTTTTAAAAATTGGAAAAACCCATAAACCACACACTATCGGCAAGTGTACCGGTCGTAAGTAGTAAAACAAGTAAGTCTGAGTATCGAACCGTGGACATAATCTAGCGACTCTTGATACTAAACCTCTATCGACCCTGTTGGTGCATGTCACACCCCCAAAATCCACCTGCGGAGTACTACCGCTTGGAGGCGTGACTGACCAGGATCCAGCCACCAATCATATTGAACAAGCATATAAGTAGTTATAAAAATCCAACCAATACAATTGGTGTTCAAACAGAACATAGTTGAGTTGCAAGCGGAAGCATAAGTCTTAAAGTCGAAACATAAGTTTAATAGTTTCAAAGTTTAACATGGCACACAGCCGTCCATGTCCCACAACGATCCTCCTCCATGCAAGCTCCAGCTAAGAACCTAAGGACCTGCAAAGCATGTAGTAACGAGTCAACAACAAGTTGAGTGAGTTCACGGTTGGGTGTTCGTTTTAAGTTGTTTCGAAAACAGTTTCCTTTAGCTGGCATCCTGCCGTGGGGGTTACCCCATAGTTAAAAACGTGACTTGTTTATTCCCGGTTACTCTGGCTATCCAGCCGTGGGGGCTACCCCGTGTTAGTTATCTGGCATTTCGGCCGTGGGGGCTACCCCATGTATCTACTAGACTCGTTACCATATCGACTGCTGACTGTAGTCATGTTTATGTGCCCTGAACTGTCAATGTCTATCATCATTGACGTGCCAGTAGTCCATTAGTTCACGCCCGTCCTCTGCGGCACGGTGTGAGGTTTGTCAAACCTAAATAGCGCTATCTAACTAATGACCCGCTCGCCATTGGCCTCGGCGATTAAGTCGATACAAAGATGAGGGACTTCGTGATAGAGTTTTGGTCTAGTACGAGTTATCTGTCCGTGAGGACGAGGAATTACATTCCTGAACCCTTACTGTCCTACCCAAGGAGGACGAGGAACCCAGTTCCTTAACCCCATTCCCAACCCAGGGAATCCCATGCTTTGTAGAGGGTGTGAACTCACATTGGTTTGCTCGGTAGAAAACACAGAAAAGTCAAACAAGCAACGTTGAGGCTACTCACGTCCTATCATAGTTGTATCATACAATCAGGTTCGCATTCAAGTAGTGCACGTATGGGTTACACGTTTAATCATAGCAGATCAACAATGTTCACGTTCAACAGTAACATACAAGGTCTGTACATCGGGCCCAAGAGTCCGGCCCAATCAAATAAGCCCATAATTAAACAAGTCCAACAGTGTGTACCCGCATATAATCCCGAGTCGCAACTAGGCGTTTGCGACTCGCAACCGGAGTCGCAACCATGGTTTCGGTCCGTGCTGTTTTGGTTACGAGTCGCAACCGGACTCGCAACAGTGGTTTCGAGTCACAAGGTTTATGTGTGGTTCCGAGTCGCAACCAGGTGTTTGCGACTCGCAACCGGTGTCGCAACTAGGCGGTTTCGACTCATCATGCATGGTTTCGAGTCGCAACCAATGGTTTCGGTTGGACAACTACTGATTCGGAACAGTGTACTATTCTGATTTCATGTAACAGTTTGTACTATCCAACCAAATTCCTTAAACATGTTCCTTGTCTAGCAATTTACTAAAAATGGATCAAACAAATCAGGATTCAAATATTCAACCATGTTCTTATGATATTCAACCATGTTCTTCATACATTCATCCTGTTCATCATCATTCAAATGTTCAAGTAACTCATCTTCATTCATGTGAACCTAAGTCTAACAAGAATCATGAACTTATCAACAATCACCCTAGTTGGCAAACTTTCGGTTCTTAACACAAGAATACACAATCCGATTTATATGAACATCAACAACTAGTACTTTAGGCTACATTTAAACACAAAACATCATGAGTTCATTATGCCACATATCCGAAATCAAGCATATGCATCCTAGATGAACAACAACCATCTTAACAAGTAAACATGGTATCAAATCATCATCATCAACCGAAAATTATACATCATTATCAACTCAAAACACCATACACATCCGGTTCACAAATATCATCAAACATACACTACACTAGTTAAGTTCTATCATTCATACCATTATTAAACAACAACAAACATCATAATTTCACTAACAAACATCATAAACACTAACCGGTTGTGAGGTGGTGAAAGGTGAAGCTTTGTTTGGTGTGAATAAGCAAAACCCGAGAATCCCTTTGGTGGTCGGTTGGTTGGATCCGAGATGAAGGAGAAGAGAGGTGATGTTTAGTGTTTAGGGTTTTTGTGTGAGAGAGTGGAGAGTGTGTGTTGGAGAGTATGAGTGGATTGTCCAAAATGACAACATGACTATCTATCTAGTATATATACCCGCTCCAAATGACACACCCTAATGGGCTCTCGGTTAGGCTAGGTGTGTATGTGTGTGCGGCCCAACCGGCCCGTATGTTATACTAGTTCACTCGAGACCACATGGTCTCGAGTCGGGTTCGTGTTATCTCGGTTCCTATATACATACATCGCATACATACACATAAGCATACACACGAATAACACAAAAATCATATAAAGGTTCACTTATCGTCCATTAAATCACATAAGTTTAACTAGTCACACGTTTAAGCATACAACGAAAGGTTCTAAATTTCGAGTTGTCACATCATCCCCAAGTTGAAAGAAATTTCGTCCCGAAATTTGGTAAGCACTCACTGAGGAAGCTAGTTAAGTTGTATGGTTTTCCTGGTTTTCCTGGGGTGTCACATCCACCCCCCGTTGATCTGGAATTTCGTCCCGAAATTCCGTAGCTTCGGCCTCAGTAGTGGGTGTACTGTTTGCGAACAGTTGGGGATACTTTTGTTTCATCTGATCTTCGCGCTCCCAGGTGAACTCTGGGCCGCGACGTGAGTTCCAACGAACTCGAACGAGAGGTATCCTAGTGCTCTTGAGGACCTTAACGTCCCGGTCCGTGATCTCGACTGGTTCCTCGACGAATCGTAACTGCTCGTCGATCGTGAGTTCCTTCAAAGGAACTACGTGGGTCTCATCTGATGGACACTTCTTCAGATTCGTCACGTGGAAAACGTTGTGAACTGCACCGAGTTCCGCTGGTAAGTTTAGTCTGTAGGCCACCCTGCCTATTTTCTCAATGACCTCGAAAGGTCCAACGTATCGTGGGTTAAGTTTACCGCGTTTACCAAAACGAACCACACCCTTCCAGGGTGAAACTTTGAGTAGTACCCGCTCCCCAACCTGGAGCTCAAGTGGTTTCCTGCCCATGTCGGCGTAAACTTTCTGACGTTCACGAGCGGCCGTCATGCGTTTTCGTATCTGAGCGATCTGCTCGGTTGTATCTACCACATATTCTGGACCAGTGATCTGGCTATCTCCCACCTCTGCCCAGCAAAGAGGAGACCGGCATTTACGTCCGTACAATGCCTCAAACGGAGCAGCTCCAATGCTGGTGTGGTAGCTGTTATTGTACGAGAATTCCACAAGTGGCAGATGCTTTTCCCAGCGGTTGCCAAAGTCGATTACACATGCACGAAGCATGTCTTCTAAGGTTTGAATAGTGCGCTCGGACTGCCCGTCCGTCTGAGGATGGTACGCTGTGCTCATGTCTAGTCGTGAGCCGAAGGATTTGTGCATTGCTTGCCACAGCTCTGAAGTAAATCGTGCATCTCGATCCGAGATGATAGAGGTGGGCACCCCGTGCCTCGAAACAACTTCCTTGCGGTATACTTCTGCAAGAGTGGAGAACTTATCCGTCTCCTTGATAGCCAGGAAGTGTGCAGATTTTGTGAGTCGATCCACGATCACCCAAATTGTATCGTTCCCGCGCTGGGATCTAGGTAGGCCAGTAACAAAATCCATGGAAATTTGCTCCCATTTCCATTGAGGTATCTCTGGTTGTTGGAGCAGGCCTGATGGTTTCTGGTATTCCGACTTGACTCTCGCACAAGTCAAGCACTTGCTGACGTAAGTTGCTATGTGGGCCTTCATGCTAGGCCACCAGTACGTAGTTTTGATGTCGTGGTACATTTTATCCGATCCAGGATGTACCGAGTAGCGAGACTTGTGTGCTTCGTCCATCACAAGCTCTCGTAGGTTGCCATAGAGTGGGACCCAAACGCGTCCCGTTACGTAGTAAGCACCGTCTTCCTTCTGCTCTAATCGTTGTCTCGATCCGCGTAGGGCCTCAGCCCTGACGTTTTCTGGTTTCAGTGCTTCTATCTGAGCAGCTCGTATCTGGGAAGGCAGACTAGAATGGATCGTGAGTTGTAAAGCTCGCACGCGCTTAGGCGCAGTGTCCTTCCGACTGAGGGCGTCAGCCACAACATTGGCTTTGCCCGGGTGATATCTGATCGCGCACTCGTAGTCATTTAGTAGTTCGACCCATCGTCGTTGCCGCATATTCAGTTCCTTCTGCTTGAAGATATGCTCGAGGCTCCTGTGGTCGGTGTAGATCGCGCACTTGGTGCCATACAGGTAGTGCCGCCATAACTTAAGCGCAAAAACAACAGCTCCCAGCTCTAAGTCATACGTAGTGTAGTTCTTTTCATGAACCTTAAGTTGGCGTGAGGCGTAGGCTATAACCTTGTCTCGTTGCATCAACACGCAACCAAGACCCTGAATCGATGCGTCGCAGTAGACCACAAAGTCGTCTGTGCCTTCCGGCAAGGAAAGGATAGGTGCGCTACAAAGTCTATCCTTTAGGTGCTGAAATGCCAATTCCTGTGCGTTTCCCCAGCGATAAATAACGCCCTTCTGCGTTAGTGAGGTGAGGGGCTGTGCAATCTTAGAAAAATCCTTTATGAATCTCCGGTAGTATCCCGCCAAACCCAAGAATTGGCGAATTTCCTTTGGTGTACGAGGTGCAGGCCAGTTCTTAATCGAGTCTACCTTGGATGGATCAACATGAATCCCATCCTTGTTTACCACGTGGCCTAGGAAATGGACTTCTCGAAGCCAGAAGTCGCATTTCGAGAACTTTGCATAAAGCTGTTCTGTTCGAAGGAGTTCCAGAATAAGTCGCAGATGTTGCTCGTGTTCCTCCCGACTCTTAGAATAGATCAGGATGTCGTCGATGAAGACTATAACGAACTTGTCCAGGTAAGGCTTGCACACTCGGTTCATCAAGTCCATGAAAACCGCAGGTGCATTTGTCATCCCAAAAGGCATGACCAAAAACTCATAGTGTCCGTAACGTGTTCTAAAAGCTGTCTTGGAGACGTCCTCTTCCCGGACTCTCAGCTGGTGGTAACCCGATCTCAAATCAATCTTCGAATAGTAGCTCGACCCTTGCAGCTGGTCGAACAAGTCGTCGATCCGCGGTAGAGGATAACGATTCTTCACCGTCACCTTGTTGAGTTCCCGGTAGTCGATGCACATTCTGAAAGTACCGTCCTTCTTCTTCACAAATAGCACTGGAGCTCCCCAGGGCGATGAGCTAGGACGAATAAAACCCTTATCCAGGAGCTCTTTTAGTTGCGTGGAGAGTTCTTTCAACTCTGATGGGGCTAAACGATAAGGTGCACGGGCTATGGGCGCAGCTCCAGGAGCTAGTTCAATCTGAAACTCGACTTGGCGATGAGGCGGAAGACCAGGTAATTCCTCAGGAAGTACCTCAGGATAGTTGCGTACAACTGGAAAATCTTCCATCTTTTTCTCCTTCTCCGAGGTGTCAGTAACGAGAGCCAAATTGGCAGTGTGGCCCTTTCGCAAGCACTTCTGGGCCTTACGAAGGGAGATGACGTTCTCAACGGCACCCCTCTTGTCGCCACGAATCATGAGAGGTTCACTACCGGAACCTGGAATATGAACAACCTTCTCGTTGCAAGGAATCTCTGCTCGGTGTTGGGATAACCAATCCATCCCAATGACAACGTCGAGACTACCCAAGACGATAGGAATAAGGTCGATAGAGAAGGTCTGGTTAGCAAGAACAAGTTTACAACTCTTGACTACGTGTGTGGCCTCTAACTCTTACCATTTGCTAGCTCTATAGTGTGCTTGTTGTTCAAGGGTGTTGGAATACGCTTAAGCATTCGACTAACTTCTAGTGACATGTAGCTAGTATCGGCACCCGAATCAAATAAAACTGAAACATAAAAGTCGTCGAGAAGGAACTTACCCGCCACAACATTGGGGTCATTCCTTGCTTCACCTTGGCCGATCACGAACGCCCGCCCCCGGGCTCCATTGTTGCTGTTGTCGCGTTTCTGCCTCATCTGCGGGCAGTTCCTCTTAAGATGGCCTTCAGCCCCACAACGGAAACACCCCTTTTTGCTACCCTGCTGCTGCTGGTTTCGTTTTGTATGATATGGGCTCCTACAATCCCTAGCCATATGTCCCGTCTTCTTGCACCTATGGCAACACGATTCCGCACATGACCCGGTGTGGTGTTGATGGCATTTGCGGCATTTCGGCTTATTCCCAAGGTATCCCCCTTGAATTTGGTAGTCCAGCCCCTGCTGGACGAGTTTCCCGTGCGGGTCCTGTTGTATAGAGCTACATCCCTCGCCCTGGTGATCTCCCCAAACATGCTTGGTGTTAATAAGAGCTTTCGTATTGGAAGAGTTACGCTTGGGCAACTTGCCCTCTTCCACTGCCTGATCAGTGAGCTGGTGCGCCAAACGAACGACTTGTTGGATTGTGGAAAAGTTGGCCGCAATTACGGACCCTTGGATTTCTGGGGCTAAACCTCTGAGGTATAGCTCGAGTCGTCTAGAAATGGGTTGTGACAAGTTAGGACATAAGGCAGCCAAATCGTTGGCCCTTTTCGTGTACGCTTCGATCTCAGATCCTTCCATTTTCAAGCCAAGGTACTCTATTTCAAGTTTTAGGATGTCGTCCGGGTGACAGAATTCTTCCTTGATCAAATCCTTGAAGTCGCTCCAGGGGGTGGCATTCGCATCCGCCAATCCGAGCATCTGAACTTGTGTGTTCCACCAAGAATACGCCTTCCCCTGCAAGGTACCAACAGCGTACTCTACTCGTTTACTGGTAGGGCTTTCACTTTCTTCGAATGCAGATTCGATCCTGCGAATCCAGTGTAGGAGACCTATCGCTCCTTCGGTGCCACTAAAGGTACTAGGTCGACAGTCCATAAAAGTTTTAAAGGTGCACACAGGTGGCTGAGCATGCTGACCTATTGTGGGCGAAAGAAAGACAGAGTTTAACACAAAGGTTGGTCCACGAGAGTAGGATTCTAAAGATCCTAGAATGAGTTTGGACTGCAGGATATACCTCCTGCGTGTGCACCTGCAAGTGCTGCGGCAACTCGTTCGTTGATCAGAGCCGTCAACTGGGCTTGTGTCAGGTTAACGCGTCCAGACATGATCTTCATACCAAGAAGAACGTGAATGAGAGGGGTTTCGCGAAAGTACGACGATAAGAGAGAGTAAGTACGCACGTGTCCAAGCAACAGTAGTTATACTAACCAAGCATACCATAAGCAATGTACTATGTAACTAACAAGTAGGCAATATATACACAGATCATATCACCTAGAATGTCGAGCCTTGCATGTGGAGTGAAGCATCGTTGTGGACCGTCGAGCACTGTACAGGTTATAGTCTGGTTTTAACAAAAACATTTTCCCCTTTATTAAAACCAAGTTCACTATAACCAATGGCTCTGATACCAATCTGTCACACCCCCAAAATCCACCTGCGGAGTACTACCGCTTGGAGGCGTGACTGACCAGGATCCAGCCACCAATCATATTGAACAAGCATATAAGTAGTTATAAAAATCCAACCAATACAATTGGTGTTCAAACAGAACATAGTTGAGTTGCAAGCGGAAGCATAAGTCTTAAAGTCGAAACATAAGTTTAATAGTTTCAAAGTTTAACATGGCACACAGCCGTCCATGTCCCACAACGATCCTCCTCCATGCAAGCTCCAGCTAAGAACCTAAGGACCTGCAAAGCATGTAGTAACGAGTCAACAACAAGTTGAGTGAGTTCACGGTTGGGTGTTCGTTTTAAGTTGTTTCGAAAACAGTTTCCTTTAGCTGGCATCCTGCCGTGGGGGTTACCCCATAGTTAAAAACGTGACTTGTTTATTCCCGGTTACTCTGGCTATCCAGCCGTGGGGGCTACCCCGTGTTAGTTATCTGGCATTTCGGCCGTGGGGGCTACCCCATGTATCTACTAGACTCGTTACCATATCGACTGCTGACTGTAGTCATGTTTATGTGCCCTGAACTGTCAATGTCTATCATCATTGACGTGCCAGTAGTCCATTAGTTCACGCCCGTCCTCTGCGGCACGGTGTGAGGTTTGTCAAACCTAAATAGCGCTATCTAACTAATGACCCGCTCGCCATTGGCCTCGGCGATTAAGTCGATACAAAGATGAGGGACTTCGTGATAGAGTTTTGGTCTAGTACGAGTTATCTGTCCGTGAGGACGAGGAATTACATTCCTGAACCCTTACTGTCCTACCCAAGGAGGACGAGGAACCCAGTTCCTTAACCCCATTCCCAACCCAGGGAATCCCATGCTTTGTAGAGGGTGTGAACTCACCTTGGTTTGCTCGGTAGAAAACACAGAAAAGTCAAACAAGCAACGTTGAGGCTACTCACGTCCTATCATAGTTGTATCATACAATCAGGTTCGCATTCAAGTAGTGCACGTATGGGTTACACGTTTAATCATAGCAGATCAACAATGTTCACGTTCAACAGTAACATACAAGGTCTGTACATCGGGCCCAAGAGTCCGGCCCAATCAAATAAGCCCATAATTAAACAAGTCCAACAGTGTGTACCCGCATATAATCCCGAGTCGCAACTAGGCGTTTGCGACTCGCAACCGGAGTCGCAACCATGGTTTCGGTCCGTGCTGTTTTGGTTACGAGTCGCAACCGGACTCGCAACAGTGGTTTCGAGTCACAAGGTTTATGTGTGGTTCCGAGTCGCAACCAGGTGTTTGCGACTCGCAACCGGTGTCGCAACTAGGCGGTTTCGACTCATCATGCATGGTTTCGAGTCGCAACCAATGGTTTCGGTTGGACAACTACTGATTCGGAACAGTGTACTATTCTGATTTCATGTAACAGTTTGTACTATCCAACCAAATTCCTTAAACATGTTCCTTGTCTAGCAATTTACTAAAAATGGATCAAACAAATCAGGATTCAAATATTCAACCATGTTCTTATGATATTCAACCATGTTCTTCATACATTCATCCTGTTCATCATCATTCAAATGTTCAAGTAACTCATCTTCATTCATGTGAACCTAAGTCTAACAAGAATCATGAACTTATCAACAATCACCCTAGTTGGCAAACTTTCGGTTCTTAACACAAGAATACACAATCCGATTTATATGAACATCAACAACTAGTACTTTAGGCTACATTTAAACACAAAACATCATGAGTTCATTATGCCACATATCCGAAATCAAGCATATGCATCCTAGATGAACAACAACCATCTTAACAAGTAAACATGGTATCAAATCATCATCATCAACCGAAAATTATACATCATTATCAACTCAAAACACCATACACATCCGGTTCACAAATATCATCAAACATACACTACACTAGTTAAGTTCTATCATTCATACCATTATTAAACAACAACAAACATCATAATTTCACTAACAAACATCATAAACACTAACCGGTTGTGAGGTGGTGAAAGGTGAAGCTTTGTTTGGTGTGAATAAGCAAAACCCGAGAATCCCTTTGGTGGTCGGTTGGTTGGATCCGAGATGAAGGAGAAGAGAGGTGATGTTTAGTGTTTAGGGTTTTTGTGTGAGAGAGTGGAGAGTGTGTGTTGGAGAGTATGAGTGGATTGTCCAAAATGACAACATGACTATCTATCTAGTATATATACCCGCTCCAAATGACACACCCTAATGGGCTCTCGGTTAGGCTAGGTGTGTATGTGTGTGCGGCCCAACCGGCCCGTATGTTATACTAGTTCACTCGAGACCACATGGTCTCGAGTCGGGTTCGTGTTATCTCGGTTCCTATATACATACATCGCATACATACACATAAGCATACACACGAATAACACAAAAATCATATAAAGGTTCACTTATCGTCCATTAAATCACATAAGTTTAACTAGTCACACGTTTAAGCATACAACGAAAGGTTCTAAATTTCGAGTTGTCACAGTGCATATGTCTGTTGACTTCGTCTTGTATCGAGTCATGTAAACTAGATTTGATAGACCAGGACACGTTGTTCGATAGAAACGGGAAACAGGTCAGAACCAGCCACTTCGCACGAAGTGACCAGTTCGTACGACCTGGCCAGGTCGTGCGACCTGGACCAGGTCGTGTGGATGTTTGGTGCGGTCTGGCTTCTCCTATAAATAGGTGTGCTTGGTTCTTCATTTGTAACATTCTGATTCCGGTAGCGAAGCTCTTCCGAGGTGTCGCCAGCTCTTGTATTTGTGTCAAATCAATACAAACGACAGTAAAACTACTTCTAAGTGCAATTCAAGCTGAAAGGAAGATCTAATCAATGAATTCCGCCTCTGATTTGATCAAGAACTCTTCTGATTGACTCGTTTAGTCAAATCAACGATCCTAACAAGTGGTATCAGAGCTCAGGAGGAAGAGTTCTTACCATTTCGGCTTGTTTTCACTAGAAAATCTGCTTTCTACTCACTTTCTACAAGTTTTTCTTAAAATTAACCAAGTTTTTACGGTTAAAATGGCCTGATTTTGACATATAACACGCGTAACACTGTTTTAAACAATCTGTGAACAAATCAGAACTAAAATCAACCTAAACCTGTTAAAATTTGACAAAAACATCAGTTCGTTTGAAAATGGACCAGATCGCGTGAAAATTGTCCGGTTCGCACAAGGTTACACAGGAAATTAATAGTTCGCACGAGTTGATTTCAGTTTGTACGGTTTGATAACCCAGTTCGCACGTATTGAACTTTAGGTTGTTTGAGAATATTATTTCATTTCGCACGAGGTGAAAGCTCAGTTCGTACGAGTTGGTAACCCAGTTCGCACGAGGTGATTCAAATCCAGGTCGTTTGAGTGTGTTTGTCCCAGACAGCACGAAGTTCAGATCGTTTGAGGCTTCCAGTTCACATGAAAATTAGCTTGTTTGAAACCTCAGTTCGTTTGAAAAGTTTGATTTTGTGAATTTTCGATACTGAAACATGGAAAACGAATTCTACAACGCATTTGCTACCCCGATCACTATGGCTCAGAACGTGAACTTAGAAAATGAAATGGGCACCATGCAAAAACCGCTTAAGCTCATGAATATCGAGAAGTTTAGTGGATGGGAGGAACGCTTCGAAAATTGGGTTCAAGCGAATCATTTAGAGGCATGGGAATGTGTTGAAGAACGGTATGTTAGACCAATTGATGAATACGGAGAGATTGTTCCGATTAAAGAGTTAGATGACAAAGAGAAAAAGAAATACAAAAGTGAAAAAATGATGACTAGTATATTACAACAAGCAATTAAAGAAGACATCTTGATCTTATTGCAACACAACGGAAGTGCATACTCAATGTGGAAAGCACTAAAAACGAAGTTTGTTGGAAGTTTAGACATGATCAAGAACAAAAAATCGCTTTTGAAGAAAGAATTTGATCTATTTCGAGGATTGAAAACTGAAAACACCAAAATGATTATTGAAAGGTATTGCAATTTGGTGGTCAACATGAAGCGATTGGATATCAAAAAGGATAGAGAAGAATGGGTTGAAAAGTTGGCTGATGCGTTACCACAAGATGTTTGGGGAACGTATCTTATGATTTTAAAAAATAATGGAGAATTTTCAAATCTATCGCTGAGCAAGTTTATTGAAAAACTTGAAGTTCAAGAGATGGGACAATGGAAGATGGAGAAAATGAAGAATTCAAATGGTGAACAGGACATTGGTTTGTATTGCAAAGGAAGTACGAGTGATAAGACCAACATTGCACCAAAGATCGAAACTGCATTTAACACAAACAGTTCTTTTGGAGGGTCATCTCAAAGATCAAATAACAATGATGGTTTCTCTTCATATCCGTCATTCGATCCAAATTTTTCAGCAACCAGTTCTAACCCGCAAAGCTCATACAGCAATAATGGCCAAATACTACAATGCAACATTGCATTACATCTTCAGAATGGTCAAAATTTCTCGGAAGAGGTTGCCAAAGGGCATATGTATTTATTGGTGACCGTGTTAGAATCATACGAGAGTTTAGTTGCGGGGAGGATCGGTAATCCGATGTTAACCAAGGAGGATTACGATCAGATTGATTCTGAGGAGATGGAATTAATGGATATAAAGTGGTGTATGGCTAGTGTATTGAGAAGGGCTAAGAAGTTTAAACAGATCACTGGAAGAGATGATTTCCGTGATGATGGAACTTCACCTTTAGGTTTGATAAATCTAAAGTTACTTGTTTTCGTTGCAGGGAAAAGGGGCACTTTAAGCGAGAATGCACGAATCGCGAAGCAAGTGGAGTTCAAAATCCATTCGGCAACAATGATTATTATCGAAAAGCGATTTATCATCAGCCGCTTCAACAACAATCGCCACAAACTTCACATGCTAGAAAGGATCAGATCGAAGGGCCATCGAAGAAAGCTTGTCTAGTTCATCAAGATGATGAAAAACTTCTCGAAGGTTTTAGTTGGGATAATTATGATCCTAACAGACCTTCAGATCCTAAAGCATTTGTCGCTGAAATTTATGAAGATTCAACTACTGAAGATGAAATAGCGTATGTTTATTATGAATATCAGCAATTCAGTCCCAAAAAGAAAGAAGAAGAACCAGCTTCAACAGAAGAAGTTTTAGAAAAAGCTCCAATCTTTGATCACTCATCAGATGAAGAGAGTGATGATTACTGTAAAGAAATTCAAAAACTTGAATATTATCAAAAAGAATTTTCACCTGAAAGATATAATTTGTATTTTGCAGGTAAAATGGAAGAGATCAAAGAAAGAAAAGCTGCGAAAAAGAAGAATCAGAAGGCAGCAACTGTTGAAAAGAAGATCAAACCTGAAGAAAATGTTCAAGTAGCTAAGAAGCAGGTTAAAGAAATTCCAGCTATCAAGGTTGAGAAAGAAGTAGATTCTGAAAAAATGCCTGAGAAGTGTGAAAATTGTGATACTGTGAAAAGGCACAACAACAAATTGATTCATAACATGAACAGACTGAAAGAGTCTTATGATGTTTTAAACAAATCTATGAATCAATACATCAAGTCAAGTAATGAACAAGAGATTGCTATGAAGACACTCAAAGGAGCGTTCATGACGAAGCAGAAAATCATCAATCAGTACATTGAGAAATGTGCTGAACTTGAGCAAAAATTGGAAACTTAGAGGATAGAAACTGAAAGGGTAAACAGGTTATTGAAAAGTTATTCATGTGCTTCTTAAGTGATTGACAGAATTTACCCTACAGTTGAAGGCATGGAAGCGTTTGAAGATAAGAAATCTGAAGTAAAGAATGCTGGTAAGAAACAAAGTGTCAATTATACAAAGTGTCCACCCCCGCTTGAAGAAGGATATTCTCCACGAAATCCTAATTCAGAAAGAGTCAAAAAGGCAACCAACTTAAAGTGGGGATCTGAACCTTCAGATGGATTGCCAGACAATATTGATGTCACATTCACATCATCTGACACTGATCATGAGTCTGAGTTAATAAAGAAAGTGGTTGATCTGGTGTTGGATAAGGATGAGGAGTCAGAATCAAAGTCAAAGTCAAAGTCTGACATTTCAAGTCCAACAGTTGAAAAAGAAAAAAGAGTTTACAATAATGATTTTATGATTTCAAAAAATAATTTGAATGACGAAACGTTCAAAGTAGCATATACATTGAATGATTCCGACAAATTATTTTCTGATGAAGAATTTCCAATAAGAAGTGTTAAAACTGAAATGATTAACAAGGTTTTCAAATTAACAGAAATTAATATTTCTGAAATAAAAGATATAAATCTTCCTGAAAAACCTAAAAAATACACTTCAAGAGTTCAACAAAGATTAAACAAGAAAAAAGGTTACAGTTCTGGTTATCGAAAGAAACCAAATCATAACGGTAATTTCAAAAAGAAAGGATTGGGTTTTGATGTAGAAAATAATCAAAATATTAAAAATTCTAAATCAAAAACTGTGTTTGTATCAGGAACATCTTCTGAAGAAGAAAAGGAGAATTTATTCAGAAAGCAGACGAACAAAGAATTCCTTGCTAAGAAGCAAGAGGGAATGAAGAATGAGTTTTCAACAAAGATTAAACAAGAAAAAAGGTTACAGTTCTGGTTCGGGTTATCGAAAGAAACCAAATCATAACGGTAATTTCAAAAAGAAAGGATTGGGTTTTGATGTAGAAAATAATCAAAATATTAAAAATTCTAAATCAAAAAATGTGTTTGTATCAGGAACATCTTCTGAAGAAGAAAAGGATAATTTATTCAGAAAGCAAACGAACAAAGAATTCCTTGCTAAGAAGCAAGAGGGAATGAAGAATGAGTTTGCTCAGAAAAAGGAGACAAGAACCTGTTATCAATGTCAAAAAGTTGGGCACGTTGCATGGAATTGTCCAAAGGCAACCCAAACAAAACATGGAGTTTCTGAAAAATTGAAAGAAAAGTTGGTTGATAATGAACCACCAACCAAACAATTTAAGGTGTTTAAAAATTCAAAATTTGAGGTTGGTGAAAGTTCAAAACGTTTTTACAAAAGAAAAGTGAATCTGAACTACCACAAGTGGGTTGTTAAGAAATCAGAATCACTTTCTGGCGATGAATTTGTTTCTTCTGAAGCAAAGGAGCCATTTTCTTGCGATGAATCTGACTCGTCAAAGTCAGAGGAGCCACAAGTTGAGATAAAAAGAGAAAATTCAGTTCCACCAATGGATGATGTTAACTTTCCACCATTGCGGACTGAAAATTTTAAACAAATAGGTGAAAAAGTGGAGATTTCGAATCAATTATATTCTGAAAAGAAAGAATTTGATGTCGAAAAGGCTTTCAATGGGAAAGTGAAACATATTTTTGGAAAAATGGTCTATGGTAAGGCCAAAGGGGTAAAAGAATTTTATGAATCCAAAAAGAATGTTCAAAAACCAAAGGTAAGTGAACAGGTTACACCTAAAGCTGGTCAGGCTTGGGTGTCTGTATTCTTTGAATAAAAAATCCTGACTTGCCGAAACTCCCAGGTTGGTAATTGGGGAGTAGGAATCGGCATTTTTCTTGAGAAATTTAAAATTGTGATACTGTCAACTTACAAGTGGTATTGTTGTAACAATCCTAACAAGTGGTATTGTTGATAAGATCTTACAAGTGGTTTATCAAGGTCATTAAGTTGAACTTGATTAAGCCTGATCATTCAAGTGGTATGAAGGAGCTATGGGAGTGGTGAGGTTCATTTTCGGGTTGTGGCCCGAAAGAGTGTAGGTAAGAAGGCGAGGAGATAAGGGAGACGGAGCGTCTCGCTGGCTCGATATAAGTCCTCCAAGGCTCTTGGGGACTAGTGCTCATGGTGATGGAGGGTGTACGCCGGTGCGATGGTCCGGCTTCTCGATCATTCTGTGTTACTGGTGCCTTCCCTCTTCCTCTCATTCTCGGTGGCATTTTGTTAAACCTGTCAAACAATTATGAGAACAACAAAGGAAAACAATAAAGGACAAAAATAACGATTTAGATTAGTCCTAAGTCCTTTGCCTAGACTCAGAAGTCAAGGAATGTGCAACTGTGTCATTGAGATTAAACACAAAAGGCTAGTGTTTAATTCACTCAAACCTGGCTCTGATCCCAACCTGTCACACCCCGATATTTTCACGTATTACCGGTGGGCCCGATGGGGAGTATCGTGACGTAGTTGATATCATCATAGACAAATAATCACAGTTTATAATGCACAGCGGAAGTCTAAAATAAAATTATTACAAACCGAAAGAAAGTATCAAATTATTACAGACGGAGTGTAAAGGATCCACAGGCGGATCAAATAAAAGATAGTTGTTCAACAGATTAACGTCTAAGCTTGCAAGACTCTTTATTGATGCTAGAAGTAGCCAGCCTATTCCGTTTAGTACATGCACTTAGCCTTTTGGAAAATACGTCAGTTTACACTGGTAAATACAATTAACCGACTCATTTTGAAAAGAGTTTATAAAAATTGATTTGAATGCACAAGGCACAAAATATCTTTTATAACTTGGGATAATTATTTGGAAATAAACTTGTATACAGTTTTACATGTTTGTCGTTCATTTAGGACCCGGTTATAAAAGCCGGTTTAACAAGATTAATAGACACGCCACTTGGTATATTACCCGCAAGGACTATTCCTTAACGCGGAGTACCTTCTTACATACGCAACTGTCAGGTGTATGCCTACACCCCGTGCTTAAGTCGTGGCCATTTCAATGAATGAGCCGAGGATATCCAGGACACGGTCATTAACCCCCCAAAGGCATTACATCAAAACAAAACAGACTAAAACGGGTTATGCATCTTTTTAATCAACATGTGATTGTACAACTTCATACCCGACCAAGCGGTATTATAATACCGTACCCCAAGCCCGTACAGGGAATATAAGTTAAAAGTATTTACATGAGCAAGTATAAATCACAAACAGCAAGTGCACGTAGCTTTTACCGGGCTCCTATTCTGGAACGAAGGTTTTTAATAAACTATTAGATTCCTAACGGGTCTTTAATTAAGTTTAAACTTAGACCGGTTAGTTTTAAAGGAAGATATACAGTTTCAAACGCACGATTAAGCGAAGACCGGATTAGAATGTAGTTTAGACCCGACAAGTTTGTATACTTGTTTAACATGGGTAAACTAAACACATTCTGGATTTGAGACAAAAATGATAAGGTTTGACCCGTTTCGGTCAATTTATGCAAACTAGTTACATAAACCGAACCGAACGCGAAAAGTGCGTAACGGATAACCAAATGAGTCATGTACTGGTTTCCTAAGTTAATATGCCTTAAACATGTTGTGATATCAGTAGGATACCTTCCATTATGCCCTAAACGAATTTAAACTCAAACTATGCCCCGTAAGGGCATTTTGGTCATTTTAAAGTTTATAAAAGAGTTTAAATATTAATATGAGTTTCAGGTCTGATATAATTAGTAAAAATATTTATTTTTATTAACCATAACAGTAGGGTATTACATATATGTGAAATTTATCTTTTATAACCAAACTATGCACCGTATGGGCATTTTGGTAATTTCACATAAGCTTAAAAGGTCAAAACTGGTAATCTGAGTTTAAAACTTTTGCTTACTGTTAAAGTATAAAAATTTACTAAAAACATCAGTAGGTATTTAGTCTTATATGTTAAAAATGGTTTCAACTCATACTACGCGCTTAAAACGCGTAAAAAGGCGGTTTTAAGCGATTTCCGGGTTTTATAAGAAAAGCTGATATTTTTATCATTCCAGAAGGCTTAAAATATTTTATTTAACATATAACATCAGTAGAAAAAGGTTTGGTGTCCAAATGTTATTTAAAACTCATTTTATAGGCCAAAGGGCAAAACCGACAATTACCGGATCAAAGCTAGAACTCTATGTTATGCTCGGCCTAAAAATAAATAAAAATCTTCAAAAATCCCAAAATATTATTTTACATCAGTAGGTAAAAATTTTGGTATCAAAAATTGGGTTTAAATAGGCTATGCGCTAATTATGCGGTTTAATTAATAAAAAGCTTTCTAATTACGCTATTGAGCATAACTCTTAATCTAGACCTCAAACTGGATGTCAAATTTTTAGGACAAGTTTATAATTCAGTAATAAAGATTATTGTCCACTCACATTTTTAAAAATCTCGTTTTAAGGTCAAAAGGGCATAATAGTCAACATTTAGGCATATAACGGAAACATGCATATGAATCGGATAACTAATGAACCAAGTTGTATAATCACAGAGGGTTATACTAATATGTAATATGGTCCTAAAGAAACTTTAAGGCATATCTAAAACATGCTAATTCGGGTCAGAACTGAAAGTCAAAGAGAAAGTCAAATTATGCGACTTTCGGTTCCAAACCGAGCCTAATCTGAGAATTGTCGGGTTGAACATGCTTAGACATGTTCTTACATTAATTACTAAGTTATATGAGTGATAAAACAGGTTGCATGGCTTCTACATTGTTAATCATGTGTTTATTTAAAAATTAGCTTCCTGTTGACTTTTTCTAATTAAGTTTGACCCGACATTTGACTAGGTTAGGGTGGTAATTAGTAGGTGCCCTCTTAGGGGTTTATTGCCTACATAATTACCAACTTATAACTACTCTTAATTTGATTAATCACTGGACCATTAGTGATTAATCGCCAAGTCAAACCTTAATTACGACGGTTTGACTTTTAGGCTATTAAACTAATAAAACTGAATTAAGGAAGGTTAAGGATACTTACTGAAGTCCTATGCACGACTAATGACCTCTAGGAAGTGGTCTTGAGCTCCAATAATCTCCAGGAATGAAGTTGTGAGAGTTTTTAAGTGAGGTGCTCAATTGTTGCAACAATTGGTTTCTTATATAGTGAATTTAATCACATAGGATCATGCCAAGCAAGTCTATGAACAATTCCTGATCATCACATGTGTCCCTAGAGCATGAAATACCATTGGGGCAGCCCCTGGTATGCAAAACAAGCCATTTAAGTTGGTTAACAGGCAGAAACAGACACCTGCAGGTGTTTTCTTTCGCTGGCTGTCCCAGACGACCCACGTAAGGTTCTGGGCAAGCCTTACGCGCCCCGTGTGAAGTCCCAGATCAGGTTAAACAAGTTTCAGCTTTTGAACTTTAGGTCCCTGGTCCTTGTAAACGTGGTTTTAACTTTATTTCTTGCATTTTTAACCCTCTAAATTGATTTTTAAAGGCTCCAAGACATAACCAAACTTTGTTAAATCCTTGGTTAACTTCATGATCACCCGGTAAGCCTTAAATTTCAATGTTGACGCGTTTAACCCGTCGTATACGAATGTTAGGATAACTTTCTCATGTGATATCGAAACCTCGTGAAATTTTAATCACTTATTCTAGTGAGCATAATTAATTGTTACAAAGCTTTGGGTTCGCTAAAAGGTCACTCAGAGGTATAATTTAAACATGTTGACACTTTTAACCCTTATGTTTCATAGGATCGTTATTTTAAGCACAAACGACTTTTAATTGTTCGATAAATTATCCTTTAAAGAATACGAACGTCGTGTGAGGTCACTCAGAGGCACAAGTTAGGCATGTTGACACTTTGGATCCTTTTATTCACATATTTACATTGTTTGACAATTTCAGTCCTTCAGAAATAATTCCTTACACGTTTTAGTCCATGACACGTGTCGTTATATTGGACATGAATTTTTGGGTTGTTACGTCCTCACCCCCTTAAAAGAAATCTCGACCTCGAGATTTACTGAAATAAATGAGGGTGCTTTTCTTTCATTGTGGACTCAACCTCCTACGTATACTCGGCACCTCTTCGGGCATCCCATTTAACTTTCACAATTGGCACATGCTTCTTTCGAAGCTTCTTGACCTGTCGATCCTCAATCGACAAAGGTTTCTCAACAAACTTTAAGCTCTCATCAATATGCACATCTTTATGTGATATGGCTAGCGATTCATCGGCTAGGCACTTTTTCAGATTGCAGATGTGGAATACGTTGTGGATTCCACTGAGCTCTTCAGGTAAGTTTAACTTGTAAGCCACTGATCTGACACATTCGATGATCTCGAATGGTCCTATATACCTTGGGCTTAACTTACCTTTCTTACCAAATCGCATCACCCATTTCCAAGGTGATACCTTAAGTAACACTTTGTCACCAACCTCGAACTTTAGAAGTTTACGCCTTAAGTCTGCGTAGCTTTTCTGCCGATCCCTGGCAGCTTTGAGACGATCTCTTATCTGCACAATCTTATCTGTTATCTCCAGGACTATATCAGGTCCTGTTAGTTGGACATCTCCAACTTCCGCCCAACAAACGGGCGTTCTGCATTTCCTACCGTACAAGGCCTCGAAGGGCGCGACTTGGATGCTCGAATGATAGCTATTATTATTTGAAAATTCAATCAATGGAAGATGATCATCCCAACTTCCACTTAAATCAATAACACAGGCTCGTAGCATATCTTCAAGTGTTTGAATAGTACGCTCGCTTTGACCATCCGTCTGAGGATGATAAGCAGTGCTAAAGTTCAACCGTGTGCCCAGCGACTGCTGAAAGCTTTTCCAAAAATGAGACGTATACCTACTATCCCTATCCGAAATAATAGATACTGGCACTCCGTCGAGTGATACAATCTCGTCCACATATAATTGCGCTAGCTTATCTGAGCTGTGGGTTTCCTTAATTGGTAAGAAATGGACTGATTTGGTTAATCTATCAACTATGACCCATATAGTATCATTCCCACGCTTTGTCTTCGGTAACTTGGTGATAAAATCCATAGTCACCATTTCCCACTTACAGGTGGGAAGCTCAGGCTATTGTTGCAATCCTGACGGCTTCTGATGTTCTGCTTTAACTTGTGCGCATATCAAGCATTTGGCCACATAAGTGGCGATAGATTTCTTCAAACCTATCCACCAATAATTTGCCTTTAAATCCTGGTACATCTTGTCACTTCCAGGATGAACAGAGTATTTTGAACTATGGGCTTCTTGAAGGATCATGTCCCGAAGTCCTCCAAGGACCGAAACCCACATGCGTCTATTCAATCTTAGGATCCCATCCTTGCCATAAGACAACTGTTCTTCGGTTACACCTAACTTTTCATTTGAATAATTAGCTTCTAGTACGGCTTCCTTCTGAGTGGCTAATATCCTTTCATTCAAGCTGTTTTTCAATTCAATGCTCTTGGCATTGATTCTAATGGGCTTAACCCTTTCCTTTCTGCTCAAAGAGTCGGCGACCACATTCGCCTTACCTGGATGGTATCTGATTTCACAATCATAATCATTTAATGTTTCCATCCATCGACGCTGTCTCATGTTCAGATCCTTCTGGTTAAACACATGCTGAAGGCTCTTGTGATCAGAATAGATCACACACTTAGTACCAAATAGATAGTGCCTCCATAGCTTTAGCGCAAATACAACGGCACCCAACTCCAAGTCGTGGGTGGTGTAGTTCTTCTCGTGTACCTTTAATTGTCGAGAAGCATAGGCAATGACCTTGCCTTTTTGCATGAGCACACATCCCATACCGGTGTGTGATGCGTCGCAGTACACTACAAATTCCTCTATTCCATCAGGTAATGTCAACACAGGTGCATTGCTAAACTTCTGCTTAAGAATGTCAAAGGATTCCTGCTGCTTAGGACCCCCAAGCTAAACTTAATGTTCTTACGTGTCAACGAAGTTAGGGGTGCAGCAATCCTTGAGAAGTTTTCAATAAACCGTCGGTAGTATCCGGCCAGACCTAAGATGCTGCGTATCTCTGTGGGAGTCTTGGTCTCTTGCCAATTCATAAATGCTTCCACCTTAGCGGGATCTACTTGAATTCCGTGCTCACTTACTACATGTCCAAGGAATTGGACTTCTCGAAGCCAAAATTCACACTTAGAAAATTTGGCATAAAGCTTCTCTTGCTGTAGGAGTTTTAGAATACACCGAAGGTGTTTCTCATGGTCTTCTTGATTCTTCGAATATATGAGTATGTCATCAATGAAAACTGTTGGATCTGAGTTTCTTTTTGATTGTATTTTCGTTCGAAATTAAGATGGAGATGAAAGAGTTGTGCTGCGGAATTAAGATGAAAAAAAACTTTGCATACAATCAAACGAGAGTAATACTTTAATCAAACATCTTTACACAATGAATCGAAAGATTGAATTTGTTTCAACAACGATTACAATGATTGATGAATGAATGCAAACTCCCCCTCAGCCAGAGCTCAGTAGTTTGTTCGTGCAAAGAAGACAATGTTGTGAAAGAGCTAATAGAACAGTACAAAGTACTGAACTATTTATAGGCACTTGCAAACCACTGAGCATCTTAGCTGACGTCACCATGAAAGCGACATCTAACCTCCTAACAAACTCTAACCTCTGATCTATACAACCTCTGATATACTAACTACTGCTATTACATTTCTTTACATAAAAGACACTTAAACAGCTGCTGCATCCTTCCACTGTTGTGAACCCAGCAGTGCTTGTCCGGATCAGCAGTACTTGACTCAAGGCAGTAGATTGAGTCAGCAGAGCTTTGGTCTTCCATCAGTCTTTGACATTGGGCAGTAGATGCAAGGCAGCAGTTGTAGGTCAGCACTTAGTAAGATCAGCAGATAGGAGGTCAGCAGATATGAAACCACTTTCAAGAGGAGAGATTTGCATGAACCAATTGTAAACGTCTGCTTATTCTGGATCCACTGCTCTGATCCAGTTTTGGCTTTAATTATCTGTTCCTCTGATAGGGTTCAATCCCAACAATCTCCCCCTGGAACAGATAATGCCAAAACTCTTCATTATTTGTGGAATTCTTTATTGCCTCATCAACAGCTCCCTTATCTGACCTTTAAATTGTAATTCAAAGTCTAGGGCATCTGTATCTTCATCATCCCTGCTAAGTGGAAGATCAAGGAGATCCTGCAAATCTTCAAGACTCAGGCCAAGAGCTTGTTCCCTTGATAATTTCTCCACTTCTCCACCAGGCCTGAGCAAAGTCAATACGCAGGTCTGTTTGTCAGTTTCCCACTTTTGTATTTTTGAGCCTAGTGGGTTTCTTGGGAGATGTTTATTTGCAGAAGTATTTGGTGAGGCTGGCCTGTTCATAGCTGGCTGAGCAGCACTTGCAGATTGTTCCAATTCAAGATCTTCTTTTATCATTACTTCCGTGCCTGCTTTTACAATGGCATCTCCAGCTAATAGATCTTGAATTGTTTCCATGCTAAACTGGTTTTTGCTCCTTCTTTTGTAGATAGCAGCACCAGCTGGAGCAGTGGTTCTTTTGGCCTGCAGCTTTGGTGGTCTTTTTGAGACCTCTGCTTCGGAGTAGTCAGGCTTTTGTGGAACATTTGGGTCTTTCTTTCTTAGTTCCTCCAACCTTTTGTAGGTGGCCCTGACTCTATCTTCTCCCCACTTTGTCACAGAGTTCTTTGACCCATAATCAGCTGCAATCAGCTCCTCTTTCATTCTCCTCAACTCTAACATCTTCTCAGCTTCAAATTGTTTGCATTTTTCAGGACGAGTCTGCTTGACCTTATTTTTGATCATGTCTTGAATCCTGGCTGCTTCTTTTTCAAGCTCAGGAATGGTCCAGTTCTTGTACATGTGTTTCTCCCCCTTGTATTTCTTGTAGATCATGATATTTTCAATGTAGTCTTTTCTCAAGGACTCATCTGCCCTTTCTGAAATTTTCTGACATACATTTTTAGCAAAACGCTCCATAGCATTGACCTGTGAGAGTAAAAACTGATAGTTTTGTTGAAATTCTCTATCAGATTTCCCCTTTTTGTTTTTTGATTGCAATATCCTCTGCTTGTTTGGCCTTGAGTTTCAAGTATTCTTCAATATTGTTAGGCCTGGGATAATTTGCAATTGATGGCAAACTCCTTTTGGCTGGGTCATCTTCATAATAAAAAGATTTGATTTCTTCTCTGACTGCAATGAGTTCCAGAGGAAATGAGACACCAGCAGGAGGTAGTGATTGTATAATTTGAGCTGAAGAGAGAGGTATGGGTTTTGGAATAGTGACAAGTGACAAGGATTTTGAAGATGTTGGTGATCGAGATGTGTCATCATCTTTTAAAATTAGCCTTTTCCTTTTTGTAGGAGGGACTGATGATGTTTTGGATGAAACAGTGGTGGTAGATGTAGTGGCAGTGGATTGTGATTGACTAACAGCTGTTGAAACAACTGGTGTTTCAACCACTGTTGTCATTACAACAGATGTTATAACATCTGCTGTCTTCTGCTGTATGTCAGCAGGTGTTGTTTTTGGTGGTGATGATGGTAAAGCAGTGGATGTTGTGTGTGTTGAAGTGGTGTGTGTTGATGGAACAACTGTTTGGCAAGCAGTAGTTTTTGTAACTCCTGTTGCATCAGCTATTTTGTATGGTGGTTTTTTAGCAGACTTTGAACGTCTGGTTGGAATGGATTTGGATTGCCTCACTTTTCTAGTAGGCTTCTTCTTTTCCTCAACAGGATTTTCATGATCCTTTGACCCAGAAGTACCCTGATCTGGATGATCCATTCTGTCCACCCTGGCTTTTCTTTTGGCCTCTCTATCCCTTTTTACACTTGCAACTGCTTCTGCTAGTGCATTTGTTGTCATATCAATTTTCTTGCTGCCATCTGGCAAAGGGATCTTTTTGGTCATGTTTGAATTTTCTGGTTTAAGATAGAGACCATCCTCTATACCCTTCTTTTTCCACTCCTTAATTTTCTCCCCCTTTTTGGCATTATCTTCTGGGAGTTGATAAATGTAGCGTACTTTTAGAGGAGTGACGTGATTGTCGTGGGTCACGCAAATTTAATCCCCAAACAACTATAGATAGTGGTAAGAGGGTATCGAACTTAGGGAGTATGTGGAAAATGTGTCGATTGTATAGCTTTGTACTTAAATTAATATTAAACTAAATTGCAGAAATTAAATTTCAAGAATTTGGATTGTTGTTTTAGAAAACCAAATTAAAAACTAATTCAAATCAAAGTTGGTTGTAAAACAAATTAGGAGAGAACAATGATCATCTTAGGTTTCAGTTTCTTTAAACAATTGTGTGTAATTCCAACTAGAAAGAGTTACATAGACATAACTCGTGTATAGATGATTGAAGTGATAAAAGGGGACAAAGTACTCGGATTATATAAACGCGAGGTTGTTTCCCGATGACCAATTAATCAATAACCAACCCTAACCCTTCCCGTGATATCTCGATTGCCAACGGCACCAAGGACGTACGATTAAGACTAGAAATTGCACTATCGATTAACAAGTTACAAGCAATCAAACATACACCATGATATTCAAGCAACGCAAGTTATCATTCTAGAAATTCAGAAATAAAACACACAAAAGTTCAAGAAACATTCACCTAAGATGATCACCGAAGAGTTTAGCCGGACATGGCTCGGTGAATCATCATCATAATCAAACCAATGTTCATACGAATCGAAATTACAAACCGGATGATAAGAATTGTTCACAAACCAAGCAAGTAGCTAAAATTCGCCCCCAAGATGATCCAAAACCGTCCAATGATGAGGAATTCCAAAAGACACCAATAAAACCGATTTTAATGAGCGGTTACAAGTTTCCTCGTCATGTCCACCGTAATTTACGGTCATACCGTAAATTACGGTAATCTTGAAAATGTTACGGTACGAATAGACTGATTTACGGTGGGAACTTTGCCAAAATCAGGTCCACCGTAAATTACGGTGGAACCGTAATTTACGGCGACCGCCTGATGGTTTTGTTTTGTGCCTCAATGTCACGTGTGCCGCCCAACATGAGAAGTCCAATTGTTCCACACTTCCACGTGATATTGTCAGCCCACCAAGTGTTGATGATTACTTTCACTGAATATGATGATTGATATTGTTATGTTGACTTCTTGTTCACATATGTTGCCAAATCCCACCTTCCAATCGTCTTAGGCAGCCGCCCAAGTCCAACTGCCATTAGTCACATGAATGTTTGATGGCTGCCAATCTTCACATGTGATGTTGATGATATTGTTTTATTAAATTAACAATCCAAACCCATCTCAAGTCCACGTGCCAACTGTTGACTGCCAAACATGTGCCGCCCCATTATTGAGATGATGATGATTGTTGTTTTGATGTTTTGTTCACGTGACTCCCCCAACAAGCCACCACCGGTTATCAAAGCCCAAAAGTTGATGATTATCATCTTCAATTAATAGTCAAAACCCTCCAAAACCGGCCAAGCCCATGTGCGCATAGTTGGCGGCCCAATAATAAAAATCCAAACCGCATGTTCACGTGATGCCCTCCTTCACAAAAGTCCAACCGCCAAAAACTTCACAGCTCCTTTTTCTATTCGGCCCAATCACAAGAGACTTTGTGGATGTGATGATGATATTTATTTATTTTATTTTTTTAAATAATGGTGCCAAAAACGTCCACCAAGTTTGCCAGCCAATATGCACGTGTGTGTTGATGTTTAACATTAATTGCCTCACATGATCTTCAATCCCCTAAGTCAACGTGTCATCTTCCCATATTTTCTTTAATATGCCTTGATGGTGCTTTCAAGATAAGATGATGGACTTTTTATAACTTCAACTTGACTAAACAATTATCTGCCGTCTTTCTTGATGTCTTATTCCTTCACTCGATGTATGATGATGATGTTTTGACGAGATCACTGTTGTTGATGACTTCCTACCCAAAGCATGTGCTCTTGAAGTGTGTGTATGTTGTATATTTGATGTGATGATTATGTATCTCGAACCAACCCCCAAGTCTCTTTGTGATGATCATGAGAATTAATTCTCCCCACTTGCCATCCAAAGATGATAAAATTGATGATGTTATATTATTAAAAATAATAATCCTCCTTGCTTGTTTCATGACTGAGCGTTCTAAATGCACCGAATTCAGCGATTTACCTGTAAAACACACGAACACTCGTAGTTATCACATTCATGATACATAACCATGTAAAATATGGGATATGCACGTATTTAGCTCATTTAAGGGTTGTCCTACGGACCACCCGTCACATCCCCACACTTACCCGTTGCTTGTCCTAAGCAACCGATTCAAAAACTCTTTCAAAACCACAAGCGATCAACATGCAACCCAAGCTAAAATGTATAGTCATTTTACTAACCTTCATTCATACCACAAGACACACCCCTCACAAAAACTCTCGGTTACAAGAATTATTAGCAATATGCTAAACCACTCAATGCGTGTGTGTGTGTGTGCGACAATAAGCTTGTATACAAATCAAGTTTCATCCTAACAAATATCTAACATGCTTTAGAATCAAAGGGACTTGCGGGTTGCAACGGGGCTAGGTGTCAAGGTAGGAAAATGGTGGAATACATATGAAAGAGCTAATTGATTTGACCCGGTTTTTTTTATGTCTACTACTACGAAGCAAACGCCAAAAATATATACAAAGCTTCTTGACATTCTCAACTCTATTGCAACTAAATACTTCTTTTTGTATTTTTCATATTTTTTCTCTTTTTTTTTTTTTTTTTTCATATCGAACTTCAACAATATATACAAGAACATCAACACCACATGCTAAATTTCCTAAACCGGGTCATCTCAAAAGGTATAATTTTTGTAGGAAGTAGGCTCGGGTCACAATCGAATGGCTTAAGGCTCAACATGGCTTTCTAAGGACCAAACCCCCACCCCTCACAATACCAAGCTCATATATGTAACGTATGAGGTCCAACCCATCAATCCCACACTCTCACACATCTAGACGAGGCTTCCTAAAAGTCCCCCTATCATTTTCAAAAGCATGCTAATTCTAGGATTTAACAAGTATTCACACACATGTTCTATTAACACACAACACACACCGCCACTCAAACAATGAAATATCAATAACAATCATGTGTGGCTCAAATCCTCACCAAGAAAAGACTAGGAATGGGTGTCGGTGTGTCAAATGGTACAATATCAAGCTTTCAAATTTTAACAATTTTCGCTCGGATTTACAAATTTTTTTTTTTTTTTTTTTAAAAAACTCCTCAAAAATTTCCCCCATCCCCACACTTGGGATACATTGTCCCAATGTATGGCTTTGAGGGCTTTGATCACTAAAATTCATTCAACATCAACAAAAGCTTTAAATCTCAAACCCCAAATTTCTTTTTGGTATTTTTTTTTTATATTTTTTTTATATTTTTTTTTAATAAACAAAAGCAAACTAATAAACTAACAATATTTCAAAGCTAAAGAACATGACAAGTCTAAGGAAAAAGTACATTGACCTGGTGAAGTTTGCCACAACAGATGTTGTAAATGATCCAATCTCCTTTCACCACCTTCACACAAATATCCGCACATCTTCCCCACACTTGAGTGTTGCCATGGCCCTGAAACAAAGAAAACTAAAGAAGTAACAATATCAGTGAAAAATCTCGGGTTGCCTCCCGAGCAGCGCTAAGTTTCGCGTCTTCAGCCAGACCGTGCCACCCCCATTTATGGTGGCTCAAAGAATCGGTTCCTATCACCTCCCCCATTGTAGCTTGTCTTTGGACAAAATGCCTCCGTCTCATTTTGACTCGGTGGGTAATCAAATACACTCCTGCTTGAACCCATATGTGTTTCTTCACGGTCCGGTGTGTGCTTTTTTCTCATTCGTGGTAACACCTTTTCACTAAACCCGCTATCCTTCGCCACAACAAAATCGTAACTAATCATCTTAGTCTGAACATCAAATGACAACTTACGGTTCCTTTCGGTCATGGTAATAATTCCTTCTCTACAATCAATTTGAGCATTTGCCGTATAGAGAAACGGTCGACCTAAAATCACCCTTTGTTGCGATGCCATGTTGGTAAAAGCATAGTCCAAAACTAGAAAATCCACCGGGTATTCAAATTCTCCCAACTGAATCTTAACATTCCTAACCATTCCCCGTGGACGCCTCCAACTTCCATCCGCCAAGCTCACCATGGTGTTTATACCTTCAAGTGGACCAAAGTCGTACATATCGTATAAATCGCTTGGTAGCACACTCATGCTTGCCCCGTAGTCCAACAATGCGTGAGGAATTTTTAATTTTCCCACACGGATAGGCACGATTGGCGCTTCACACTCTTTATCATTCTCAACTTCGGCATCTTTTTCCAAACCTGCATTCACTTGACAAGAAGATGTTAGACATTTTTCATTAAATTCGGTACTAGGAACGGTGCTTACCACATTGATGTTAATGCTTTTTATATTCTTGGGATTTGGCACCGTATCACTCGGTAGCTGGCCTTTTGCTTTCTTTAACATCGCCACGTCACTTGCAAGTTGACCCATTTGAGTGGTCAACGATTGGATGCTTTTGTCACGAACCTCGTCCTTTTGCATCCGAACCTCATCACGTTGGTTCATTCGTTGCATTTCACTTTGCATCGCCTTTAGCATCTCCATCATCTCGTTTCCACCCGAAGAGCTTTGACCCGTTTGATATTGCCTTTGAAATCCTTGGTTTCCTTGGAAATTCGGGTTAGCTTGATTTGAAGGGTTCCCATAACGAAAATTTGGGTGGTTCCTCAACCCGGGGTGGTAAGTATTAGAGTTCATGTTGCTGTAGTTTCTACCACCCCCTCCTTGACCTTGACCTTGAATCGCATGCACCTCTTCATATTGCCCTTCCACCATCCCTTGGCAATTTTCAGCCGCGTGACCTATTTCATTACACAAAGCACAAACATCATAAATTTGGTTAGTAGTTTGAACATTACCATCATCTATGGCGTGCACTTGTGATCGGGCAATGGCCGGTCGGGCTCTCCTCGATGCTTGAGCCTTCCTTTTCGATGTAGTTGCCATGCTTTCCAAGAACTCCCAATCATCATTCTCATAATTTGTTCCAAAAGTCCCACCGGTAATAGACATCAAGTCACGTGCATCTTCGGCACTCAACCCCTCGTGAAAGGCATTCATCAACTCCCACAATTCAATTCCATGATGAGGGCAATTTTTAATCATCATATTGAAACGCTCGAATGCCTCATGAAACATCTCACCATGTTGTTGTTGGAAGCTTCTCAACCCCTTTCTTGCATCGTTGGTCTTTTGGGCGGTGTAAAACTCATCCAAGAAAGTTTGTTGCATCTCCCCCCATGTATATATGGATGCCGAAGGTAACGTGTAGAACCATTTCTTCGCCTTATCTTCCAAAGAAAATTGGAATAATACCAATTTGATGTCATCAGCCGAAAACCCTTGACTCCCAAGAGTGTTGCAAATCGAGTCATAAGCCTCTAAATGAAAATAAGGCTCCTCATTTGCCAACCCCTTGTACTTTGGTAAACTTTGCAAAGAATTGGTTCTTACTTCAAATGTTCGCCCTTGATCATTATGAGGAATGACTACCGGTGAAGGGTTTTGCGTGATTACCGGCCGAAAATGTGCTTCAATGCCCCTCACATTTTCTCTAAGGTGTCTCCTTGGTACACCATACCTACCTCTCGGAATAATAGGACCATTTGGCCTTGGTACTTGCCCTTGTGGTGCGATTGGTTGTTGAAACTGTTGTTGTCGCATCGGTGGGCGTTGAGGTGGTCTTTGAAATTGTTGTTGTACATGTTGTGGCCGGACTTGTTGCAATGAAATATGTTGTTGTATTGGTGGCCCTTGTGGTCTTGGCCGATTGTGTTGTGGTATAATTTGTTGTTGTGGCATTCCACCAACACTTGCCATCCCTTGAGATTGACTTTGCAAATACCCAAACTCCCCTTGATCACCATAACCTCCATAACCGTACCCATCATCATCATACCCTTCAAATTCTTCAAATCCCTCATCATAACCATCTCCTTGAATTCCCGAAGTTTGCCCAAATGGAATGGTCGAATACTGAAAACCCGATTGTTGTGGTTGTGGTCTAAAAGATGAAGTAGTATGCACAATAGTTGAATTGGGTGCAATTGTGAAGGTGGATGATAATTGACCCGTAGTTGGAGGAAAGAAGTGGGATAATGGTGGGATTGTGGTGGATGGATTGTAGGTGATGGTAGGCTCAGTTTGAGTGGTGATTGGTTGGGTGACATTGGATGGTGTAAATTCAGCGGTGGTATTAGGTAATGTGGTGTTTGGTGATGGTTGGGTGGAAGTAGGTATAAAGGATGAAGTCGTTTGACCCGTTGTAGGTGGAATTTGAGAATCAGCCATGATGTTTCTAGGTGTGATGGGTGAAGTGGGTGAACCAATGATTTTGTTTTCTCGCACTAAAACTCTGTTTTGTCGTAGCGTTCTTTCAATTTCCGGATCAAATGATAGCGGTGATGACCTGTGAGAGCCTCTAGTATGCATACACCTGAAGTACCTGCACACTAAACACAACCAGCGTAAACCCGAAAATAACAAAACAAAACTATTAAACTAACACACGTTGCGCACTACTCCCCGGCAACGGCGCCAAAATTTGACGGGATTGTCGTGGGTCACGCAAATTTAATCCCCAAACAACTATAGATAGTGGTAAGAGGGTATCGAACTCAGGGAGTATGTGGAAAATGTGTCGATTGTATAGCTTTGTACTTAAATTAATATTAAACTAAATTGCAGAAATTAAATTTCAAGAATTTGGATTGTTGTTTTAGAAAACTAAATTAAAAACTAATTCAAATCAAAGTTGGTTGTAAAACAAATTAGGAGAGAACAATGATCATCTTAGGTTTCAGTTTCTTTAAACAATTGTGTGTAATTCCAACTAGAAAGAGTTACATAGACATAACTCGTGTATAGCTGATTGAAGTGATAAAAGGGGACAAAGTACTCGGATTATATAAACGCGAGGTTGTTTCCCGATGACCAATTAATCAATAACCAACCCTAACCCTTCCCGTGATATCTCGATTGCCAACGGCACCAAGGACGTACGATTAAGACTAGAAATTGCACTATCGATTAACAAGTTACAAGCAATCAAACATACACCATGATATTCAAGCAACGCAAGTTATCATTCTAGAAATTCAGAAATAAAACACACAAAAGTTCAAGAAACATTCACCTAAGATGATCACCGAAGAGTTTAGCCGGACATGGCTCGGTGAATCATCATCATAATCAAACCAATGTTCATACGAATCGAAATTACAAACCGGATGATAAGAATTGTTCACAAACCAAGCAAGTAGCTAAAATTCGCCCCCAAGATGATCCAAAACCGTCCAATGATGAGGAATTCCAAAAGACACCAATAAAACCGATTTTAATGAGCGGTTACAAGTTTCCTCGTCATGTCCACCGTAATTTACGGTCATACCGTAAATTACGGTAATCTTGAAAATGTTACGGTACGAATAGACTGATTTACGGTGGGAACTTTGCCAAAATCAGGTCCACCGTAAATTACGGTGGACGGCGACCGCCTGATGGTTTTGTTTTGTGCCTCAATGTCACGTGTGCCGCCCAACATGAGAAGTCCAATTGTTCCACACTTCCACGTGATATTGTCAGCCCACCAAGTGTTGATGATTACTTTCACTGAATATGATGATTGATATTGTTATGTTGACTTCTTGTTCACATATGTTGCCAAATCCCACCTTCCAATCGTCTTAGGCAGCCGCCCAAGTCCAACTGCCATTAGTCACATGAATGTTTGATGGCTGCCAATCTTCACATGTGATGTTGATGATATTGTTTTATTAAATTAACAATCCAAACCCATCTCAAGTCCACGTGCCAACTGTTGACTGCCAAACATGTGCCGCCCCATTATTGAGATGATGATGATTGTTGTTTTGATGTTTTGTTCACGTGACTCCCCCAACAAGCCACCACCGGTTATCAAAGCCCAAAAGTTGATGATTATCATCTTCAATTAATAGTCAAAACCCTCCAAAACCGGCCAAGCCCATGTGCGCATAGTTGGCGGCCCAATAATAAAAATACAAACCGCATGTTCACGTGATGCCCTCCTTCACAAAAGTCCAACCGCCAAAAACTTCACAGCTCCTTTTTCTATTCGGCCCAATCACAAGAGACTTTGTGGATGTGATGATGATATTTATTTATTTTATTTTTTTAAATAATGGTGCCAAAAACGTCCACCAAGTTTGCCAGCCAATATGCACGTGTGTGTTGATGTTTAACATTAATTGCCTCACATGATCTTCAATCCCCTAAGTCAACGTGTCATCTTCCCATATTTTCTTTAATATGCCTTGATGGTGCTTTCAAGATAAGATGATGGACTTTTTATAACTTCAACTTGACTAAACAATTATCTGCCGTCTTTCTTGATGTCTTGTTCCTTCACTCGATGTATGATGATGATGTTTTGACGAGATCACTGTTGTTGTTGACTTCCTACCCAAAGCATGTGCTCTTGATGTGTGTGTATGTTGTATATTTGATGTGATGATTATGTATCTCGAACCAACCCCCAAGTCTCTTTGTGATGATCATGAGAATTAATTCTCCCCACTTGCCATCCAAAGATGATAAAATTGATGATGTTATATTATTAAAAATAATAATCCTCCTTGCTTGTTTCATGACTGAGTGTTCTAAATGCACCGAATTCAGCGATTTACCTGTAAAACACACGAACACTCGTAGTTATCACATTCATGATACATAACCATGTAAAATATGGGATATGCACGTATTTAGCTCATTTAAGGGTTGTCCTACGGACCACCCGTCAAGGAGCAGTGCCAGTGGTGTGCAAGATCTGAGTTTTGAGAGCCTTTAAATCAGCCTGAGTGTTCTTGAACCTTGACTCCATTGCATTTCTCAACTGTTGTACATGTTTTTCCTGTTGCTGATCTGCTAATTGTGCTTGTTGTTGGAGAAAAGATTGAAATAGATTCCAGAGCTCATTTGTAGCAGGTGCCCTTTGTGGAGCAGGTGCTTGAGGTGGAACAGCAGTTGATTGTACCTTCTGAACTTGTAACACCTGTTTTAGCATATCTTTGAGTTCTGCAACAGAGTTATCAAGCTTTGCAATACGATCCGTCAATTTCTGGTACTTTGAACCATCACCCAAGTTAATGGGATCATCTGATTTCCCACTAGTAGTGGTTTTATCAGTGGTAGATATAGGGAGTATACTCCAAACATTAACCACTAATGCCCCTTTTTCTTGGTACTGGGGTCTTCTTTCTTCAACACTTGACAACCTTTTGATGTTGCCAGTAGGATAAATAAATCCACTGGTGGTTGGCAGAGGTGCTATAAAAGGAATTGCCTCCAAGGAAGTCTTATTAATGTAACCACTGTCCAAATGTAACCCAGTGAGTGTAACACTTGTAGTGGCTGCTTCACTTGGATTACCACCAAGAGGTACTTGTAACTCAAGGGGTGTAACCTCCTCAGGTTGTGTTGGTGGGTTAGCAAAGATTGATACATCAGACCCAGTCAGTTGTTGAGGTATATTCTCATTAGTAGGTGATTGAGAAGGACTGGTTAATGCCTGGTTCAAATCAATTGCATCCAACAGTGGTTTTATTGGTGAGGGAATTGTGGATGTGATGATTGGTGTAGAAAAAGGATGTGTCCCGGGCATTGGACTGTGCATGATAGAAATGAGTGTTTCCAGAGCATCATGATGTGGAGACCCTATTTGTACAACCTGTTCTTTTTGTGAAGAAGCAGGAGGAGTTGTGGTTATGGGTTGAGATATTTGTACCAACTGCTGTGAGGAAGTAGCAGCAGTGGTTTCTTGTGACATTTGTGTTGTCACTGGCAGGAGCTCTGGTATCTCATCCTCCAGAGATGCCTTTTTGATGGTTTTGGGGGGTTTTTGTGTTTTTCTTTTTGTTGGCTTTTTGGTGATTTTAGGTGTGGGTTTCAAAACAGTTGTGCTGCTGCTTTGATCACCTTGAGCAGTGGACTCAGCAGCAGATACCTGAGGAGCAGTTGTAACTGCTAAAATCTGCTCAGGCACCTCTGCTTGTGTTTTGCAAGGTGCTAACATTCTTGAAAAAGTTTCAGTTGTTAAACTGTTTATTTGAGTAGAATCACCTTGGTTTATTACAGCTAAATCATCCTTACTGAATTTCTTTGAAAAATAGTAACTTAAAAACCTTGGAAACAGTAAGAATGATTTTGTTTCAACATTATTAACCAAATCTTTAAAAATTTCCCGGGAATAGTTAAAATTTTCTCCTTGAAGAATTGCATATCCCAGATTTTGAATCTTTAAAGGGATTTCATTGAAAGACGTGTTTTGTTTGAAACACATAGTAGGAGGGTATGAAATAAAAATCTGGTTGCAGACGGAAAATAACCTTTTTCTAAGGTAATTTTCTTCGTCATTGTGGCTTCATACCCTCTCTCAATGAAGTCAGTTTGTAACTCGTTTTTAGTGAAAGAAATTTTACCTTCCTGATCACCGAGTTGAAAGACCTCTGAAATGGATTGTGGCGTGATTTGGACAACTTTACCCTTTATCGAAGAGTTTATGGTGGTTGCAGTGTCTCCTTGTTTTTCAAGGGTTGCATTTTTCCAGAACTCCCTTTGGGTTGCCAAATAGATTGGTGCATCGGCAATGAACAAAGTTTTGTACTTTGATTTTGCCATGAGATCAATGATGGAATCGAAAACTTTGGTGGTTCCTGGTTTTGTGAGAAGACCCAGGAGATTGTGAGATGGTTTATGTGGAATTTCAGTGGAGATTGCCTTTTGAGAGGCTGTTTTCGATGATGATTTGGATGAGGGTTTTGCAGATTTCTTTGATTTTGTCATTTTGAAGATGATTGATCGAAGAAATTTGTGAAGAAATGAGATGAAAAACTACTTTGAGAAGAGAATTTTTAAGAATTCAATTCGACAGTAAAACCCTGGTTTGGTGGTGAGTGGGGGATTTTATAGGGAAGAAAGTGAATGCTGAGGTGGCAGCCGTTACAAAAAGTCTGACCAATATGTACTGCCCACGTGACAACCCCTGTTGAAAGTGAAGGGCAGTACTTGTGTGATAGGGACAGATGAAGGCAGTGGTATGAAAGCAGTGGATGATTTTCACTATCAGTGGATAGCATGTCAGTGGATAAGACACTGCTTTTGAACAACAGAGTTTATCAAAGTAATGAGAGAGCAGGGGTTGACTTTCAGCAGTGGTCAGACTTTTGAAGGAAGCAGACTTTTGAACAATCAGTGGTTAATGGCAGACTTTTAAGGATTTTAATGAAAAATATCATTTTTAGCTATTTTTAAGGATGGAGTTTTGATTTTCTGAAAACATTTTGTTGCTTTTATTCATAGAAAAACAAGATGTTGCTTGTTATTCCATGTTCAGCATCCCAATCCTAGAGACCAAACTTTCAAAAGTGGCTGTATCAAGTGCTTTTGTGAGCACATCAGCTAGCTGGTCTTTAGTTGGGACATGATGCAGAGAAATCAAACCTTTTTCATAGCAATCCCTCACAAAGTGATGTCTGATGTCGATGTGTTTGGTGGTTGAATGGGAAACTGGATTTTTGATGATATTTTCTGCTGCCTGACTGTCCAACATGAGTGGTGTCTTTAAGGCAGTGATACCAAAATCCAGCAACTGATTTTGAAGCCACAGGAGTTGGGCTGTACAGCTTGCAGCAGCAATGTATTCAGCTTCAGCAGTGGATGTTGAAACAGCTGCTTGCTTTTTGCTTTGCCATGAGACTAAGCAGTCACCTAAAAACTGGCACCCTCCTGATGTGGACTTCCTTGTGGTGTGACATCCAGCAAAGTCACTGTCTGAGAAACCTGAAAGCTTGATGTTCCCATTAGCTGGATACCAGATACCAAGTGTGGGAGCACCTTTTATGTATCTGAAGATCCTTTTTACAGCAATGAGATTTGATTTTATGGGAGCTGATTGACTTCTTGCACAGACACATGTTGCAAACATGATGTCTGGTCTAGATGCAGTTAGGTACAATAAAGACCCAATCATGCTTCTATAAAGTGTTTGGTCAATCAGCTCATCCTTTTCATCAGACATGACCAGCTTATTTGTTGCCATGGGTGTGCTACATGGTTTATAATCATTCATATCAAATTTTGTCAAAAGTTCTTTAGCATATTTGCTTTGATGAATGAAAGTTCCATTTTGCATTTGCTGAAATTGGAGACCAAGAAAGCATTGTAGCTCACCCATTGCACTCATTTCAAACTCAGCTGTCATGAGTTCTCTAAACTCTTCACACATTGAGTTACATGTGCTTCCAAAAATAATGTCATCCACATAAATCTGGACAATCATTAAATCCTTCCCTCTCCATTTTAAAAACAGTGTTTTATCAATGGTACCTCTTTTGAAACCATTTGAGAGTAGGAAGTTGGAAAGAGTTTCATACCAGGCCCTTGGTGCTTGTTTCAAACCATACAAGGCTTTGTTTAGCCTGTAGACATGATCTGGATAAAATGGATCCTCAAAACCTGGTGGTTGACAAACATACACCTCTTCTTGAATTGTACCATAGAGGAAAGCACTTTTGATATCCATTTGAAACACCTTCATATTGTGGTTGACAGCAAAGGCCAGGAACAGTCTAATGGCTTCCAATCTTGCAACAGGGGCAAATGTTTCATCATAATCAATCCCCTCTTCCTGTCTGTAACCTTGAACCACAAGCCTGGCTTTATTCTTGACAACAATACCCCTTTCATCAGTTTTGTTCTTGAAGACCCACTTTGTGCCAATGGGACTAACCTCTTCTGGCAGTGGTACAAGCTCCCATACTTGTTGTCTTTTAAACTATTGGAGCTCCTCTTGCATGGCTTCTACCCAGCTGTTGTCTTTCAGTGCCTCTTGGTACTTGACTGGCTGATGGAGTGATAGAAAACCAGTAAAAAGACAAATGTTTTGGGTTTGACTTCTTGTGAGCACCCCTTCATTTATGTTGCCAATGATTTGATCAGGTGGATGAGATCTCAAGAAGATTAAATCTCCTTGGTATGGTATGATTGCATTGGTTGGTGAAGGCTGCAAATGTGTATCATCTGAGCTAACCACTGCTGGGGACTTTGATGATCCAGCAGTGGCTTCAAAAGGTGGTGGTATAGGAGGTAATGAAGTGGACAACTGCTGAATTTTATCCACTGTTTGAGGACTTTTGTCAGCAGTGGTTGAGGATGTGGAAGCAGTAGTTGATGGGCTACTTTGGTCAACAACTGTTGACGTAGCAGTGGTTGAGCTTTGACAACTGTTTTGAACAGCTGGTGCTTTTCCCTTTGTGGCAGACCTTTGAGGGATGATGATTTCATACCCATAGTCTGGTGTTGTATCCTCTGATGGACCTGCACTGTTAGTCTTGACAGCAGTATTTTCAAAAGTGAATTTTTCAAGATCAAACAGATCTGCAGGGTTTGCTGGGATTTTCATTGATGAGAGTTCATTGAACTTAACATTCAAAGTCTCCTCCACTGCCTTGGTCCGTGTATTGAACACTTTGTAGGCTTTGGCAGTGGTTGAGTATCCCAGATGATAACCACAATCAATTTTGGCTGCAAATTTTGAAATAGAATCTTCTAAGTTCAAAATAAAGCATGGGCAGCCAAACACTTTGAAATATGAGATCAGTGGTTTAATTTTATACAGAATTTCATAGGCAGTCTTTTTGTGCCTGGGGTTTATTAAAACTCTGTTCTGAACATAGCAGGCAGTGTTTACTGCCTCTGCCTAGAAAGTTAATGGCAAACCTGAATCTGCAAGCATGGTTCTGCCAGCCTCAATCAGAGTTCTGTTCTTCCTTTCCACTACCCCATTCTGTTCTGGTGTTCTTGGGATGCTGTACTGCCTTACAATCCCTTTCTTCACACAGAAGGCATCCAACTCCCTATTTTTGAATTCTGTGCCATTGTCACTCCTGAAGCTTTTCACTGGAAGGTCAAATTGCTTTTCAACCTGTATTACAAAGTCTTGCAAAATGCCTGCAGTTTCATCTTTTGAGTGCAAAAAGAAAGTCCATGTGAACCTAGAAAAGTCATCAACAATAACCAAACAATATCTTTTCTTTTTGAGGCTCATGACTTGAACTGGGCCAAACAAATCCATGTGTAGCATTTGCAAACACTGGGTTGTTTTGGACTCTTCAATGGACTTGTAAGAACTTTTATGCTGTTTTCCTTTTAAACAGGAAATGCAGTGTTCAGGACATGAAAACAATTTTTGTGGTAGGCCTCTCACCAAACCATTTTTTGAAATTTCTGTGATTGTCTTAAGATTTGTGTGTCCCAGCCTTCTGTGCCAAAGTTCTGTCTCTTTGTTAGAGGCAGCTGAGAACAGACAGGCATCAGCTCTGGGACACTCTTTTGACATGTCAACAACATAAACATTGCCACTTCTTTGAGCAACAAGTTTAGTTTGACCAGTTTTGATTATTGCTTCAATCTTTTTGACCATTTCTGGTCCAACAATCCTACAATAGTCTTTTGTGAAGAATGACCCAAATCCCTTGTCACTCATTTGGGACACACTCAGAAGGTTGAATTTTAGATTGTCTATTAGATTGACATTTTCAAATTTTACTTTTCCAGACTCCACTGTACCCGACCCCAGAACTTTTCCTTTACTATTATTCCCAAAGGATATATCACCCCCTCCATGGATTTTAAAGTCTTTGAGGAGGGCTTTACATCCTGTCATGTGCCTGGAGCCTCCACTATCTACATACCAAAGACTATCAAAGCATGCAGAAGCTCCCTGCACATGAAGTAAAAGGATTAGTTCATTAAGGTCTCCAAAGCCAACAAGGCTTTGGATGGGGTCTCAACAGTGTCTGGGATGGATGCAGAATGATGGACAGTGGTTAGATCAGGGGTTTGAACTGTTTTAGGACAGTGTTTCTCTAACCACTGTTGTGGGTCCTGACCAATCATCTGCTGGTAACCAAAAGGATGCTTGTTCACTTTGGGTTTAGAGGGCCTTTTGTAGGCCTCATAAACGTGAGGAATCCTTTGGTAAGACTGTTTTTCTCTGCCTTTTCTGAACTGATTGGCAGGGGGTGCATCAGTAACCTGAACATCTCTTTTGATAGATGTTTGGTTCAGCTGTTTTGTGACAGCTGTTTGAACTGGCACAAACAGTGGTTGTTTCTTGGTGAATTTGACAGATGTTGATGATGATGGTGGACTCAAGGATGTTTTAGCCATGTACTCACTCTTTTTCACATCAAAGTTTTTGAGATACACACATGCTTGAGTTTTGTGGTTTGTCTTACCACAAACAATGCAGCTTTCTGCTGGGATAATGACACTTGTTCTGTTTAGATCATATGCTTTTAAGTGGAAACAATCTTTTGTTAGATGATTCCTTTTCTCACAGAATTCATAAAACAAGTTATCAATTTTTTCTTTCTTCTTTCTCTTTTCGGACTCTTTTGCAGCAGAGGTTTTAACCACTGCTGGGATGTCTTTGAGAGGTATGACTTTAGCTTTTGGAGCTTTAGCACCATCAGTTGATGTAAAGTCCATTGGCTTGAAATTTTCAAGAATATCACACTCATCAGACCATTTTGGTTTAAACTGATGATCTTCAAGCTCCTTGAAAATGGAGGATCCCATTGGTCTGGTAAGTGTGATTTTGTTACCAAGTTTGTCAGTGATTTTCACTTCTTGGCCATTCTTGTTTGTGGGGATGAGCTCAGTGGCTTCATCAGTTGTTTGGACAGATTTTTCAAAAGCAACATGTTCATCATCATATTTTCTATATCCAACCCCAAATTTCACATTGCTTTCAATCTGTTTAGCAAGCATCACCTCATATCCTTTGCAGGATTCCACCCATCTTTCACAAGTAATCTGGGCGGACTCCAACTCCTTTTTGCAAACTTGGTATTTTTCTACCATAGTTTGAAGTTGGCTTTTGGTAATGCTTTTCTCTTCTTTTAGACAGCTGATCTCTTTTTCCTTTTCGGTCAATTTGTTTTTAAGTTCTTTTAAAGACTTTTCAAATTTAACCTCATCAGTTAAGATTTTATCCCGAAGGTTTTCATTCACCTCTTTGATGTTAGCAAAAGCAATTATGCAATTGTCAGAACACAGTTTTTCAAGAACTTGAGGTGATACCTTGGCAGCTGCCATCATTGCACAATCACATTGATGATCTTCTTCATCATCAGCTTTCACCTTCTTTTCACCAGCCTTTTCTTCTTTCTCTTCTTCTTTGTCCTCTAAGGACCATGGATCTGTCATTGGTTCAATCAGGGTACCTGAACTTTCTCCCAACAGTAGTTCACCAGCCACAGCAGTAACCACTGCTTCAGTCACCTCTTCCACTGTTTCAAAGCTCTGCTGTTCCTCCTCAGTTTCAACCCCCTCCTGTATTGACTCTAATGCCATCAAACAAAACTCATCATGAGAGGAATCATTAGAAGCATAGAGTGCAAAATTTTCATCATTAAGGTCTTCAGGCATACTGCTCCAGTCAACAAACCCTTGAGTGAAAAAACTTTGTTGATCTGGTTGTGCTGCTGCTGGAGCAGTGGTTTGAGGTGCAACAGGTTGCACTTGTACCTGTGGAGCAGGGGTTTGAACATATTGGATTTGTGGAACAGTAGTTTGGACATAATGTACTGGCACAGGGGCAGCAGCATAGTGAGCAGTGTTCACTTGAGCTGCTGGGGCATATTGGGCATAGTGCACAGTGTTTTGGTTTTGAGGTCTAGGATTTGAGCTAGGATGAGTAATTATGGGACCAGTAGTTTGACTCCTACATTCCCTAGCGAAATGTCCCAACCTATTACACTTGTAGCACTTGATTTTCGATTTATCCAACCCAACCCTTAGATTCCCATGCAAACCTGGGAATTTTCTCCCTGTTCTTTTGTAGAACTTGCTAGTTCTAACACTTAGCAAAGCCAGTTGGTGCAGGATGTCCATTTCCTCTAAATCAGTGGGATCAAAATGTTGCAAATCATTTAGTTCAAAACTTAAATTGTCTGACATCTGGTTTTCATTTGCAGTGAATGCATAACTAGCAGAGTGAGGATCAGGGTTGTTAAAGTTTGCACCAGCAGTTATGTCAATGAAGTGATCATAACCCTGATCCTTACCACTGCTCCCAGATTCTTCTTGACCCAGAAGAGCAGTATTACCGAAAGTGTAATCATCGGTAACTTTTCCTGACTCTTGTAACCTCCTTTTCTGGTTCAACTCCCTTTCATAGGTCAGGAGTCGTCCGTGGAGTTGGGTCAAGGTCAGATCCTTGAATTCAGGTGAGTTTCGAGTGACAAAAGCTATGGTGTCCCATTTTTCTGGCAGTGGCCTGAGGAACCTGCTATTTTGAGTTGAGTTTGTAAAAGTAGTGTTAACAAGCCTCAGTTCACTGATGAGACAACTGAAACGCTCAAATTGTTGCGTTAGTGATTAACCTTTAACGTAGCAAAATGTTTCATACTGTTGGTTCAGGATTTCCCTGTTGTTTTCTATGACTTCTTCAGTTCCCCCAAACTGTTCCTTAAGTGCGTCCCATAACTCTTTGGCACTGTTACAATGTAACAGTCCAGCATAGATCTCATTGGGCAGCGCTGATGCTACGATGCTAAACGCTTTAGCATCTAGTTCGATCTTTTGAAAATCGGTTTCGGTATAATTTTCAACTAGTTTTGGAACGAACTTTTTAGCATCTTCAGCACTTGGCACTAAAGGAACATGGGGACCATAAATGACAGACTTCCAACAACCTGTGCTTTGTTGAGCGAGGATGTGACCCATCCTCCTCTGCCAGATGTTGTACTCATTTCTTTTTAGCATAGGTGGCTTAAAAAGCTAGCCGATGTTGTTTTTATCATCCTGAGATTGTGACGTCATTCTTGTTGTTTTACAGACACTGAGAAATCAACTTTAATGGTGATTAATCCTTGCTCTGTTTTTCAACGGACGAACAAACGATCAGTATCAACTGTTATGAGCTGAACTATTTATGTCAAAATGATTGTTAAATCAAATTTGACTGTCCAAGCTCTGATACCAATTGTTGGATCTGAGTTTCTTTTTTATTGTATTTTTGTTTGAAATTAAGATGGAGATGAAAGAGTTGTGCAGCGGAATTAAGATGAAAACAAACTTTGCATACAATCAAACGAGAGTAATACTTTAATCAAACATCTTTACACAATGAATCGAAAGATTGAATTTGTTTCAACAACGATTACAATGATTAATGAATGAATGCAAACTCCCCCTCAGCCAGAGCTCAGTAGTTTGTTCGTGCAAAGAAGACAATGTTGTGAAAGAGCTAATAGAACAGTACAAAGTACTGAACAATTTATAGGCACTTGCAAACCACTGAGCATCTTAGCTGACGTCACCATGAAAGCAACATCTAACCTCCTAACAAACTCTAACCTCTGATCTATACAACCTCTGATATACTAACTACTGTTATTACATTTCTTTACATAAAAGACACTTAAACAGCTGCTGCATCCTTCCACTGCTGTGAACCCAGCAGTGCTTGTCCGGATCAGCAGTACTTGACTCAAGGCAGTAGATTGAGTCAGCAGAGCTTTGGTCTTCCATCAGTCTTTGACATTGGGCAGTAGATGCAAGGCAGCAGTTGTAGGTCAGCACTTAGTAAGATCAGCAAATAGGAGGTCAGCAGATATGAAACCACTTTCAAGAGGAGAGATTTGCATGAACCAATTGTAAACGTCTGCTTATTCTGGATCCACTGCTCTGATCCAGTTTTGGCTTTAATTATCTGTTCCTCTGATAGGGTTCAATCCCAACAAAAACAATGACAAACTTGTCCAAGTAAGGTTTGCAAACGCGATTCATGAGATCCATGAACGCTGCTGGCGCATTAGTGAGCCCAAAAGGCATTACTAAGAACTCATAACGACCGTATCGAGTTCTAAACGATGTCTTATGTACATCTTCATCTTTGACCTTCAACTGATGATAGCCAGACCTTAAGTCAATCTTGGAGAAGTAGCTTGCTCCTTGAAGTTGATCGAACAGATCGTCGATCCTGGGCAATGGATATCTATTCTTGATAGTAACCTTGTTAAGCTCGCGATAATCGATGCACAGACGCATCGATCCATCCTTCTTCTTCACAAACAGGATCGGTGCTCTCCATGGAGATGAACTGGGTCGAATAAAACCCTTTGCCAATAAATCGTCCAGTTGAGTTCTTAATTCCTTCATCTCCGTCGGTGTCAATCTGTAAGGTGCTCTTGCAACGGGCGCTGCACCGGGTATGATATCAGTCTTAAACTCCACTTGCCTATCTGGTGGCAATCCAGGTAGCTCTTCAGGGAATACTTCTGGATATTCAGAGATAACGGTTATGTCATCGATCTTGGGTTTCGGTTCGTCGATAGTTACCTGTGCCATGTAGATGACAAAACCATTTTCCATACACCCTGATGCCTTAAGCATGGACACTTGCTTAGACATTTCGTACTTACTATCTCCTTGAATTGTCAAAGGCTCACCATAAGGAGTCTTGATAACCACTTGCTTTTTATCACAGACAATTTGGGCTTGGTTATGAGATAACCAATCCATGTCTATTACTATATCAAAACCGGCTAACTTCAAAGGAAGTAAGGATAATGGAAAGGAATGGTTCCTAATGGATATAAAACATCCATCTAGTATCGTTGAGGCGGTTTCTATGGTACCATCTGCCAATTCTACTTCATATTTCACGCTTAGAGTTTTAACAGGCAGATTTAACAATTTACAAAACTTATCATCCACAAACGACTTATCTGCACCCGAATCAAACAAAACTCTAGCATAAATATCATTTATAAGAAAGGTACCTGTTATGACGTTGTCATCCTGCACTGCCTCCTTGGCATCCATCCTAAAGACCCTAGCATTGGTCTTTTTAGCCTCCTCAGGCTTCTTTGCATACTTTGGGCAGTTAGTCTTAATATGCCCCTTTTCATTACAGTTGTAGCAAACTGCATCTTTCAACTTTTTGCAATCCAGAGTTTTGTGTTCTTTGGACTTGCAGATCCCACATCCAAAAGTCCTTGATTGTGACTGAGACCTCGATTCAAACCTGCACTTTCCAAAGTGGTGTTTCTGGCAAGTCTTGCATTTTGGCTTTTCGTTCAATTGTTGGCTACCCTTGTTGAACCCTCAACTCTTATGGTTCCCTTTTTGTTTCTTTTCAAAACGACGTGAGTTGTCATCCTTACGTTTCCTCTTGTTGTCATCTGAATTCTTAAGCGATCTTTGTCTGACCGCATCAAGGGTGAGTGATAGTGATAGTGATAGATTTGCGACGGACCTAAAGGTAGTAGGTCGGGGTGCCTTCACACTGGCCTTGATCTCTGGGGCTAAACCCCCAATGAAACGAGCTATCCTTTTTGGTTCTGGTGTTACTAAATATGGGACCAACCTAGACATGGTATTGAAGCTAGTTAGGTATGCTTGGCAATCTAGGTTCTTTATGACCAGAGTCAAGAAGTCAGTCTCGATCTTTTCCACCTCGTGTTGAGGACAGTAATTCTCTTTGATAAGAGCAACAAATTGATCCCATGTCAGATTGTATAATGGAATCTTCCCAGTAGCTTGGATCAAAGACCTCCACCAAGCCAGGGCTTCACCTTTGAAAGACTGTGACACATACTTCACAATATCACGTTCCGCACAACCACTGATATCAACTACGGTGTCCATCTCATCTAGCCATGTCATGCAGTCAATGGCTCCCTTTTCTCCTGTAAAGTCCCTCGGCTTACAGGAAATGAAATATTTATATGTACAGGTTCTGGTTCGGGGCTCCCGATTGAGCAATATCTGTTGAGATGGTAGACTTTTGCGATTCGAGGAATGGTGTGATTCGCTTTTGTGGGTTGTATGAGTTTTAGAGGGTGAATCTGAGTACGGTACAGTTCGGCTTCTGCTGCTGTTACTACCTGATTCATTGTCTCTTCTATCTAGAGCTCGGGTGACAGCATTGTCTATTAGTGACTGCAGTTCTTCACCAGTTAAATTAATCCTGGCATTATTACGATTTTCCCTCGGAAGGCTATTCACTTCATCCGATCCAGCCATGTAGCTAGATTGCTACAAAAAGGTTACAAAGACTCATTTAGGAGTTTATTATGGAATTGTCTTTTATGACAATTCACTAACTATGGTTATTTGTAATCCATATATGTTAGTTTAATTTATTTAAATCCCTATTTTATCTCATCCCAGTTATTAATTATTAGGGGTAATAGGGTGGCATACATAAGGCCTAGTCACAAGGACAAGTTTCAATTAATTAATCAAGATCTTATATGATCGAGGTATTAAGGCTTGAACGTAGTTCACTACCTTTTCTGACAGGGAGTCGTAGACTGCAACTGCCTTTTGTCATTTATGACAATTATCATAGCCCGTAGGCATTACATCACTAATGGATGTTTAAATTATAAAATAAAGGATTTGGAAGAGTCCTGTATAAGGTTCACATGTGTGATTTTATCGAATCACATTTGTCGGGAATGTTAACATGTTTTCAAATGTTAACAAGGATTGAATCTCTTTTTAGTTAGGTTTTACCATTATTGCCAGGTCTTATATGACATACAGGCTAGGTTATACCTTTTAAGATTCTTTTTAATACAATAAGGCAGATCAATAATAAAGTGGAATGGTTATTTGATTTATTTCATGTATTATATTTATACATATAATGATATAATCGAAATTTTAAATTCCACTAATAATTAAAAAGTACAGATTTGCCCTAAACGGGACTTTAGAAGAAATAACTTGCCCACGCAGGGGCTAAACAGAAATACAAGTCCTCGCAGGGACTAAGTACAAAATAGATAAATGTCCACGCAGGGACTAAAAAGGAATTACAACAAAACAGTAAATAAATGAGGAATTTAATGATCCATTTTCTTCTTCCCCTTTAATAAGTCTGATAAGCCCTTGAGGAATCGCCGGTTGTTCCTACGTTCCTCTCGAAGATCGTGTTCCACCTGGCTTATCCTCTGGAGGATTTCCGCCTGTTCTGGTGGAGAAAACCGTGGCGGCTGCGGCTGCGGAGGTTGGTGAGGTGGCCGGTATGGATACCCGTATGAAGAGTATCCTGTTGGGTAAACAGGAGGGAAAGGCGAAGGATGTAGGGCATTATACTGTGCTGCCTCAAGGTAAGGGTCGTGCATGCCATATCCTGCGGGAGCTGGTGGCTCAAACGGGTTATAAGTGGGGATTGGGTTATTATAACCCATGAATGGATCAACAGGTGCAGTGCTGATCTTGGTAGTAGGGTTTGAAGGCCCACCCATTTGCGGGTCTTCATGGAGTGGCGGGTAGTGATTGCCACTGGAAGGTTGAGGAGTGCTGATATGAATTCCCCCTCACACGGACATCCGTGCGGTTGATCTTCTACGCCTCGGTGGCTCCGGAGGCGCTTGTTGCACTGGTGGTGGTGGTGGCGGTGGCGTGACTGCCACAAAGCGGGAATCCTCCGAGGGATCCTGCTGCTGGTGCTGCGAGTGGTAGGAGGGAGTAAACTCCCAAGGGTATGCGGCAAACCTTGCCTCGTAGCTGTCTGGACCGCGGTAAGGCGATCCGTGAAAGGATGACCCATCAGGAATCTCGATGAGGTGAGTCGGTGTTCCGGTTGGCGGCTGAGCGGGCTCCGGATCTTCATCCATGTCCATTGAGAATTGGTCTTTGGGGCCCAACGGGTTATAACCCATTGGTTCATCAATCTGGTTTGCCGGGTTGAACCGGCTTTGGAAATAGGGTGTCGGGTCGTTAAAGGAATGGTGTGAGTTTGAGCGTTGTAAGGGTGTGAAAGAGCTATGGGAGTGGTGAGGTTCATTTTAGGGTTGTGGCCTGAAAGAGTGTAGGTAAGAAGGCGAGGAGCTAAGGGAGACGGAGCGTCTCGCTGGCTCAATATAAGTCCTCCAAGGCTCTTGGGGACTAGTGCTCATGGTGATGGAGGGTGTACGCCGGTGCGATGGTCCGGCTTCTCGATCATTCTGTGTCACTGGTGCCTTCCCTCTTCCTCTCATTCTCGGTGGCATTTTGTTAAACCTGTCAAACAATTATGAGAACAACAAAGGAAAACAATAAAGGACAAAAATAATGATTTAGATTAGTCCTAAGTCCTTTGCCTAGACTCGGAAGTCATGGAATGTGCAACTGTGTCATTGAGATTAAACACAAAAGGCTAGTGTTTAATTCACTCAAACCTGGCTCTGATACCAACCTGTCACACCCCGATATTTCCACGTATTACCGGTGGGCCCGGTGGGGAGTATCGTGACGTAGTTGATATCATCATAGACAAATAATCACAGTTTATAATGCACAGCGGAAGTCTAAAATAAAATTATTACAAACCGAAAGAAAGTATCAAATTATTACAGATGGAGTGTAAAGGATCCACAGGCGGATCAAATAAAAGATAGTTGTTCAACAAATTAACATCTAAGCTTGCAAGACTCTTTATTGATGCTAGAAGTAGCCAGCCTATTCCGTTTAGTACATGCACTTAGCCTTTTGGAAAATACGTCAGTTTACACTGGTAAATACAATTAACCGACTCATTTTGAAAAGAGTTTATAAAAATTGATTTGAATGCACAAGGCACAAAATATCTTTTATAACTTGGGATAATTATTTGGAAATAAACTTGTATACAGTTTTACATGTTTGTCGTCCATTTAGGACCCGGTTAGAAGAGCCGGTTTAACAAGATTAATAGACACGCCACTTGGTATATTACCCGTAAGGACTATTCCTTAACGCGGAGTACCTTCTTACATACGCAACTGTCAGGTGTATGCCAACACCCCGTGCTTAAGTCGTGGCCATTTCAATGAATGAGCCGAGGATATCCAGGACACGGTCATTAACCCCCCAAAGGCATTGCATCAAAACCAAACAGACTAAAACGGGTTATGCATCTTTTTAATCAACATGTGATTGTACAACTTCATACCCGACCAAGCGGTATTATAATACCGTACCCCAAGCCCGTATAGGGAAAATAAGTTATAAGTATTTACCTGAGCAAGTATAAATCACAAACAGCAAGTGAACGTAGGTTTTACCGGGCTCCTATTCTGGAACGAAGGTTTTTAATAACCTATTAGATTCCTAACGGGTCTTTAATTAAGTTTAAACTTAGACCGGTTAGTTTAAAAGGAAGATATACGGTTTCAAACGCACGATTAAGCGAATACCGGATTAGAATGTAGTTTAGACCCGACAAGTTTGTATACTTGTTTAACATGGGTAAACTAAACACATTCTGGATTTAAGACAAAAATGATAAGGTTTGACCCGTTTCGGTCAATTTATGCAAACTAGTTACATAAACCGAACCGAAAGCGAAAAGTGCGTAACGGGTAACCAAATGAGTCATGTACTGGTTTTCTAAGTTAATATGCCTTAAACATGCTGTGATATCAGTAGGATACCTTCCATTATGCCCAAAACGAATTTAAACTCAAACTATGCCCCGTAAGGGCATTTTGGTCATTTTAAATTTTATAAAAGAGTTTAAATATTAATCTGAGTTTCAGGTCTGATATAATTAGTAAAAATATTTATTTTTATAAACCATAACATCAGTAGGTAAAATTTTTGGTATCAAAAATTGGGTTTAAATAGGCTATGCGCTAATTATGCCGTTTAATTAATAAAAAGCTTTCTAATTAAGCTATTAAGCATAACTCTTAATCTAGACCTCAAACTGATGTCAAATTTTTAGGACAAGTTTATAATTCAGTAATAAAGATTATTGTCCACTCACATTTTCAAAAATCTCGTTTTAAGGTCAAAAGGGCTTAATAGTCAACATTTAGGTATATAACGGAAACATGCATATGAATCGGATAACTAATGAACCAAGTTGTATAATCACAGAGGGTTATACTAATATGTAGTATGGTCCTAAAGGAACTTTAAGGCATATCTAAAACATTCTAATTCGGGTCAGAACTGAAAGTCAAAGAGAAAGTCAAATTATGCGACTTTCGGTTCCAAACCGAGCCTAATATGAGAATTGTCGGGTTGAACATGCTTAGAAATGTTCTTACATTAATTACTAAGTTATATGAGTGATAAAATAGGTTGCATGGCTTCTACATTGTTAATCATGTGTTTATTTAAAAATTAGCTTCCTGTTGACTTTTTCTAATTAAGTTTGACCCGACATTTGACCAGGTTAGGTTGGTAATTAGTAGATGCCCTCTTAGGGGTTTATTGCCTACATAATTACCAACTTATAACTACTCTTAATTTGATTAATCACTGGACCATTAGTGATTAATCGCCAAGTCAAACCTTAATTACGACGGTTTGACTTTTAGGCTATTAAACTAATAAAACTGAATTAAGGATGGTTAAGGATACTTACTGAAGTCCTATGCACGACTAATGACCTCTAGGAAGTGGTCTTGAGCTCCAATAATCTCCAGGAATGAAGTTGTGAGAGTTTTCAAGTGAGGTGCTCAATTGTTGCAACAATTGGTTTCTTATATAGTGAATTTAATCACATAGGATCATGCCAAGCAAGTCTATGAACGATTCCTGATCATCACATGTGTCCCTAGAGCATGAAATACCATTGGGGCAGCCCCTGGTATGCAAAACAAGCCATTTAAGTCGGTTAACAGGCTGAAACAGACACCTGCGGGTGTTTTCTATCGCTGGCAGTCCCAGGCGGCCCACGTAAGGTTCTGGGCAAGCCTTACGCGCCCCGTGTGAAGTCCCAGATCAGGTTAAACAAGTTTCAGCTTTTGCACTTTAGGTCCCTGGTCCTTGTAAACGTGGTTTTAACTTTATTTCTTGCATTTTTAACCCTCTAAATTGATTTTTAAGGGCTCCAAGACATAACCAAACTTTGTTAAGTCCTTGGTTAACTTCATGATCACCCGATAAGCCTTAAATTTCAATGTTGACGCCTTTAACCCCTCGTATACGAATGTTAGCATAACTTTCTCATGTGATATCGAAACCTCGTGAAATTTTAATCACTTATTCTAGTGAGCATAATTAATTGTTACAAAGCTTCGGGTTTGCTAAAAGGTCTCTCAGAGGTATAATTTAAACATGTTGACACTTTTAACCCTTATGTTTAACAGGATCGTTATTTTAAGCACAAACGACTTTTAATTGTTCGATAAATTATCCTTTAAAGAATACGAACGTCGTGTGAGGTCACTCAGAGGCACAAGTTAGGCATGTTGACACTTGGATCCTTTTATTCACATATTTACATTGTTTGACAATTTCAGTCCTTCGGAAATAATTACTTACACGTTTTAATCCATGACACGTGTCGTTGTTATATTGGACATGAATTTTTGGGTTGTTACATGATAAAATCTAAAATTCAAAAACATTGAAAAATTTAAAATGAGTTTTGTTGTTAGAAAGAGGAAATGATAGTCTTACTGATGATATGGCAGTAGGTTTTTAATCATTTAGTAGTTTGTTTTCGAGATATAAACCTAAATATCATACTTGCTTATCTCGTGAAGGACATCTCTCAGAGATATGGGTAACCCCCGAAATCTTGTTTGAAAGGTCCGTCTTTCTGAAATACTTGCTTATCTCGTGAAGGACATCCAAACGGCGCTACAAGAACCAAAGTCATATCCTCATTAATAAGGTCTGACAAGCGCCACTACGAATTTCAAGACAAAGAGAAAAATACTCATTCTAACTGCCAGTTGACATCATCACGTGTCAGAACATGACTGCAAAGATTTTTTCCTTCTTCCAACAAGATAAATCCTCTCATAGAAGATTTCTTATTTTGACGCACCCAAAAACATTTCCCTCTCATAAGTCCAGTGCTCCACTTACTTGCATAAGTACAACACTAGACTGGGGGGACTTGAAGGGGTAAGGTCCTATAAACCTCATAAAGAAAGGATTTGGACCATACCACAGACTAACCTTTCTAGCCTTTTGACCTTGCGCGGCCGCGCACTGGTCCTACTAAAGGAACAAAGGAATCAGTAACTTATAGTCGCGCGCCCAAAAGATAAACATAAATCTTTGCGCCTTCTCCCATTCAATAAAGGATTAAAAAGCCTTTGTACAATACTTCCGCCACAACACCCAGACTTAGATATTATTTTACCCAGGCTTGGGGTTTATTTGCCTGTGTCCACACAGTAAGGTGTCACACCGGATTACGGCAGTAATCTTCTAGAAAGAAATACAATCATGCACCACCCAGACGGTTATAACCGTCTGGACACGTGTCATCATCAGAAGCAATTCTGAAATCACAACAAAGGCATGCAATTGGAGATTAATCTCCACTTGATCTCTTTCCACGTGGCGATCCCCCAGCCACAGATCAAACCACAATCCGTGTGCATTCACATCGGATCGAGGCTAATTGACGTCAGATTAAAGAAATCAAACGGAATAAAAATAACCGCTACGGCGTTAAGCATCTTCCGTTATCTTTTCAATAACAGGTTTTCCCTCCCAAACTCCCGGTTATAAATAAGAGAACTGTTCAGGTATAAACTCAGACTACTCTGACTCTTCAAATACTTATCTTCTCCGATACCAATACTTATTCTCACGCCGGAGTCGGGTCAAGGAGAGAACCCTCTTCTCCCCTTGGCGAGGCTAACGGTGTTCTTTTTTGCAGAGCTACCGGAGAAGTAAATCCATTACGACTGAATCAACCGAGAGAGAGCTAACCTTTTATGCGGATTCAAACCCCCTAACTATCTCGGTTCCGACCATTTAGTTAGTGTTTCTTCATTGGCGCCCACCGTTTTCTCAGTTTTTCTAGTTTCTACCTCGTTTCGATTCAGTTCATTCTATTTTCTGTCTTTGCACATGGCAGAAAATTCGTCATCTCACCGGCAACCTGGTCCTCGACCAAACGTCGGAAACAATTTACGGCTAGAAGAATCTCCAGAACATTGGTTTAGCAGATGCCAAGCTGCTATAAGCACAATCGTTGTTCAAATCGCCAGATCTGATTTGTCAAACATCAGATCTGGAAAAGAAATTAATACCTCAGTATTGGATCCACCAACACCACGTAGGGAGGACATCCAATCCAGTCAATATAGCAGTTATCAAAAACAAATACACATGATTCAGGGAGGTCCATCACGAAGACCAAATAAACGAAACTATGATCAACATTGGAGAGAACAGCAAGTGGTTTTCCCCGTTGTTCCTGGGGGCCCTCAGGAAGAACGACCAGTAATTATCACCGGTATTTTCGGTCATTACCGAACTGACTTTATGTTCATCGATCCGGGAAGCTCGATGGATATCATATACGAACAGTGCTTTAAACAACTCGATCCAGAAGATAAAGCACGGTTAGAACCGGTCGATTTCCCTCTCACCGGATTCTGTAATGAAGCTGTATTCCTATTAGGGCAAATCGTTTTCCCGGTAACCTTATCTGATGGTGAGCACTCACGAACAGTTACAGTCAATTTCATGGTCATGCCGGCAACATCACGTCATGATGTCTTGCTCGGGAGAAGGTCACAAAGGGAATTTAGCATGATCACTTCCATTCCACACGCTGCTTGCGGATTTCCGACAGAAACTGGAGTTGCAATACTCTATTCAAGCAAAGAGGTCATGTTCGTAGACAACGAACCACCAACAAAGGTAGTCAAACCTTCGACACCAAATGAACCAGAGAAATGGGTCCTAAACAACGAGTACCCAGAACAGACCATTCTGCTAGGACCAGCCATTTCACCAGCAACACGCGTACAACTAAAAGAATTATTGTCTAACAACAAAGACATATTTGCTTGGTGCCCAGCGGACATGACTGGAGTCCCACGCGACATCGCGCAACATTGTCTAAACATCAAGCCATCAGTAGAACCTGTTGCTCTGGGAAGGCGCAGTTTCAGTGAAGAAAAAGCAAAAGCAATGGACGAGCAAGTAGCAGAGTTACTTAACGCGGGCATCTTGCGCGAAGTAAAATACCATACATGGGTAGCCAACCCAGTAATGGTGCAGAAACATAGCGGCGGGTGGAGAATGTGCGTTGACTTCAAAGACCTGAATAAAGCATGCCCAAAAGATTGTTACGCGCTTCCAGAGATAGACAAGAAAGTCGACTCTCTAGCGTCATTCAGATGGAAATGTTTTCTTGACTGTTACAAGGGTTATCATCAGGTCCAGATGAAGGAAGAAGACGAAGACAAAACGGCGTTCCGCACAGATAAAGGCATTTTCTGTTATACATAAATGCCGTTCGGCCTGCGCAACGCAGGCGCAACATATCAACGCCTAATGGACACAATTTTTAAAGATGACATTGGCAAGACTGTCGAAGTATACATAGATGACCTCGTCATCATGAGTCATGAGGAAAGCACAATGCTCGATAATATCCAGCGCACATTCGACTCCTTGCGCAGCGTGAGCCTAAAACTCAACCCAACCAAATGTTCCTTCGGCATGGAAGAAGGGAAATTTTTGGGATTTATCGTCACAAAAGATGGTTTTAAAGTAAACCCAGAAAAGGTGCAGGCTATTCAGCTAATGCCGTCACCCGCAACAGTTAAAGAAATGCAAAGGCTCGCTGGACGTTTAGCGGCTTTAAACAGATTTTTGGCTAATCACGCAGCAAAGTCTTATCCATTCATCAGTACATTACGAAACTGCGCAAAGAAAACTAACTTTCAGTGGACATCTGAAGCGGAAACCGCATTCAAACAAATGAAAGAATGTTTAATTCAGCTGCCAACATTAACAGCACCAAAAGAAAAAGAGCCACTAATTTTATATCTATCTGCCGCGGAAGTAGCGGTCGGTGTTGTATTGATGGTAGAACGCGAGAACATCCAGACTCCAATCTATTACATCAGCAAAATGCTCACCGGCCCAGAAACTCGGTATTCAATGATAGAAAAACTAGTCCTAGCACTAGTACACGCATCTCGACGTCTACGCAGGTATTTTTCGGGTCACGTCATCACAGTTCTTACCAATTACCACCTAGGCCAGATCTTATCCAAGCCCGACATAGCGGGACGATTGGCCAAATGGGCAATTGAACTGGGAGGTTACAACATTTTTTACAGACCAAGACCCGCAATCAAAGGGCAAGTGTTAGCAGACTTCGTCACTGAAGTTCCTATCGACAAAATACAAGAATGTGAGGCAATCCAGAACCCAACACCTGTTTTCGACGACAGAGTCTGGACCTTACACACAGATGGTGCTTCCAACGACGATGGAGCAGGAGCAGGTCTCCGATTAATCAGCCCAGACAATCACGAGCTCACGTATGCTATACGATTAGATTTCAAAAGTACGAATAACGAAGCCGAATATGAAGCCTTCTTGGCAGGTCTTCGCTTAGCATTAAAAATGGGGGCAAGAAATCTTGAAGCTAACGTCGATTCAAAACTGGTAGCCGAGCAAGTTAATGGCAATTACGATGCAAAAGAAGCTATGGCATTGTACCTTGAACAAGCGCGGATGTTAATCAGCCAATTTCAAACGTTCAAAGTTAATCACATAAACAGAAGCGAGAACAAACACGCTGATGCGTTAAGCAAGCTAGCTGCTACCAGCTTTCAGCACTTAGCAAAAGAAGTACGCATAGAGGTACTATCCAACCCTTCCATCCATCTCAATCAAGTAAACGTTATAGAAATAGGAGATCCATCTTGGATGTCTCCGATTATCTTGTACCTCCAACACGGAAGGCTACCAGAGGGAAAGGCAGAAGCTCAGAAAATACAACACAAGGCAGTAAATTACGAAATGGCGGATGGCGTCCTCTACCGAAAATCATTCATGGGCCCATTACTACGTTGTGTCAATAAAACAGACGCCCAATACCTTGTCAGAGAAATCCACGAAGGATTATGCGGGATACACGCGGGACCGCGCATGGTCGTGGCGAAAATAATGAGTGCTGGATACTACTGGCCAGGAATGCACATGGACACAGTCGACCTGTTAAGAAGATGCGAAGCATGTCAACGACACGCACCAAAGACACTCCGACCTAAAAATCCATTAATACCTGTTACTTCCGCCTGGCCATTCCAACAGTGGGGCATCGATCTCGTCGGTCCATTCCCTGACGCGCCAGGTGCGGTAAAGTTCATCATCGTCGCGGTAGATTACTTCACAAAATGGGTGGAGGCTAAAGCCTTGGCCTCAACAACAGCAATGGTAATCCCTAAATTTATATGGGAACATATCATTTGCAGATTCGGATTACCATTGCGCATTATTTCCGACAATGGTACCAACTTCGCCGCAGAAGATCTTCAAAAATGGTTCAAAGAAATGAAGATCGAGCATAACTTCGCCTCCGTTGCGCATCCTCAAGCAAATGGACAGGTAGAAAGCGTAAACAAACAGATCGTCGACGGCATAAAAGCGCGACTCGGGACAGCGCGCAGAGGATGGGTTGACGAACTTCCCAGCATCCTCTGGGCGCATCGAACAATGCCAAAGACTAGTACTGGCGAGACTCCGTTCAGCTTAGTCTATGGATCTGAAGCTGTCATTCCAGCCGAGATAGGTTTACCATCACCGCGCATGATAGCCATGGAAACTCAAAACAACGAACAAGAGCGAAGAATGGATTTGGATCTTTTGGAAGAAAGGCGCGAGAACGCTGCAATAACAGAAGCAAGGTACAAGTCCAAGCTCGAGAAGTATTACAATGCACGCGTCCGCGTTTGCACATTTGTCCCTGGCGATTTCGTATTACGCGATAATGAGGCGTCAAACGCTGAAAAACCGGGCAAATTAGCGCCAAGATGGGAAGGACCATACGTCATTAACGAGGTCTTAGGCAAAGGGGCTTACACCCTAAAAAGGATCGATGGGACCCTTGTTCCCCGCACCTGGAACGCACAACAGTTGCGCAGGTGTTACATATGAACTAAGTCTTCAAAAGCGGAAAGAATACACAGGCAATGTCTTTCTTTATTATGTCTTATGATTACAAAGCCTTGCACTTTTATCAAATACAAACATCTTTCCTACTTATATTACTGTTTATTACAAATTGCATGTAATTTTTTGGGTTCGCGCGAAAACAATATGGTCAAACATTGTATACCTCATGAACAGTCTAAAAAAGGCAAGCTGTTACGCCTTTTAGATAAACGTTCAAACATGAGCACAATACCATCTCTCATTCGCCTTACCTATTCAAAAAACAATTAAAAACATGCAACATATTGTAATTCAAACACGTATGAAGTACATACATTATCGATATATCACCAAGTGTAACAACACACTTCAAAAAACAAGATCATGACAATAATCTTCGCAATTTTAGTTCCAGAAACTAAAATAGTCAAACAAAAAACCTTGCCTCTACAAGATAGCAAGATGATCAAACAACAGACTTTAAACACCGATCACACCCGTGATCTTCAAAAGATGAGTTTATACTAACAGACTTATATATACAATCAAAAGACAGGACGATACAGCTCCCAAACCTAACCAACCATAGGTTCATCTTCACCTATGTTCACCGAAGGGTTTTTCCGGCGACGGTGATACATCAACTCACAGGTACTCGGACGGAGAGTCGGAAAACGAGCCATCAGTCCATCGACATCCAACACACCATCACCAGCATCAATAACCCTATCTGGCCGGAAGATTTTATCACCAGCACCGGCAATCGGGGAAGGGTCAACAACAACAGCATTTTCTTCCTCGGTTAACATCAACGGCGAAGAGTTAGCAAGAAGGAGTAAGGCTTCAGCAGCATCACGGACCGCTAAGATGTCTGAAAGACGACGGGAACGGACGGAACTTTTTCCCTTCATCTTCTCCAAGTTAATGACAAAAAGCATCCTAATATACATATATACAAAAATTCAACCTCGGAAAATGGGAACCCTACTCATCATTAGTTGTCTGAATTGCGTCACATCCAAACGGCGCTACAGGAACCAAAGTCATATCCTCATTAATAAGGTCTGACAAGCGCCACTACGAATTTCAAGACAAAGAGAAAAATACTCATTCTAACTGCCAGTTGACATCATCACGTGTCAGAACATGACTGCAAAGATTTTTTCCTTCTTCCAACAAGATAAATCCTCTCATAGAAGATTTCTTATTTTGACGCACCCAAAAACATTTCCCTCTCATAAGTCCAGTGCTCCACTTACTTGCATAAGTACAACACTAGACTGGGGGGACTTGAAGGGGTAAGGTCCTATAAACCTCATAAAGAAAGGATTTGGACCATACCACAGACTAACCTTTCTAGCCTTTTGACCTTGCGCGGCCGCGCACTGGTCCTACTAAAGGAACAAAGGAATCAGTAACTTATAGTCGCGCGCCCAAAAGATAAACATAAATCTTTGCGCCTTCTCCCATTCAATAAAGGATTAAAAAGCCTTTGTACAATACTTCCGCCACAACACCCAGACTTAGATATTATTTTACCCAGGCTTGGGGTTTATTTGCCTGTGTCCACACAGTAAGGTGTCACACCGGATTACGGCAGTAATCTTCTAGAAAGAAATACAATCATGCACCACCCAGACGGTTATAACCGTCTGGACACGTGTCATCATCAGAAGCAATTCTGAAATCACAACAAAGGCATGCAATTGGAGATTAATCTCCACTTGATCTCTTTCCACGTGGCGATCCCCCAGCCACAGATCAAACCACGATCCGTGTGCATTCACATCGGATCGAGGCTAATTGACGTCAGATTAAAGAAATCAAACGGAATAAAAATAACCGCTACGGCGTTAAGCATCTTCCGTTATCTTTTCAATAACAGGTTTTCCCTCCCAAACTCCAGGTTATAAATAAGAGAACTGTTCAGGTATAAACTCAGACTACTCTGACTCTTCAAATACTTATCTTCTCCGATACCAATACTTATTTTCACGCCGGAGTCGGGTCAAGGAGAGAACCCTCTTCTCCCCTTGGCGAGGCTAACGGTGTTCTTTTTTGCAGAGCTACCGGAGAAGTAAATCCATTACGACTGAATCAACCGAGAGAGAGCTAACCTTTTATGCGGATTCAAACCCCCTAACTATCTCGGTTCCGACCATTTAGTTGGTGTTTCTTCAGAGCCAGATTCAGATCATGGAACATAGCTCGAGATAAAAGCTGATGATCCTGATGAACTTAAGGAATCAAGAGATCTGATCAAGAGAATGTGAAGTGTCAGATTGCGATTCTGGAAGAAGATGAAAGGAAGAGAGATATTGATAAAGATGCTTACAGAGAAAGATACTTTGGAGAGAGCGTGAAGACTGATCAAGACTGAAGACTCGATGTACCGAAGACTCGTCAACATCCAAGGGGGAGTTCGTTGGTGCATATGTCTGTTAAATTCGTCTTGTATCGAGTCATGTAAACTAGATTTGATAGACCAGGACACGTTGTTCGATAGAAAAGGGAAACATGTCAGAACCAGCCACTTCGCACGAAGTGACCAGTTCGTACGACCTGGCCAGGTCGTGCGACCTGGACCAGGTCGTGTGGATGTTTGGTGCGGTCTGGCTTCTCCTATAAATAGGTGTGCTTGGTTCTTCATTTGTAACATTCTGATTCCGGTAGCGAAGCTCTGCCGAGGTGTCGCCAGCTCTTGTATTTATGTCAAATCAATACAAACGACAGTTAAACTACTTCTAAGTGTAATTACCTGAAAGGAAGATCTAATCAATGAATTCCGCCTCTGATTTGATCAAGAACTCTTCTGATTGACTCGTTTGGTCGAATCAACGATCCTAACAAACCCCTAGCCTAATAATTTGGTTTTGTTTTGAAAAAAAAAATTGTAACTAAAAAAAACAATTTAAATAACTAGACGACCAAACAGCAGCAAACGCAGACAACTAGAGACTGGATTGAAACTCAAGTATGAGAAAAATAGGTTACCTAGGCAAGAATCCCTAGACTCATGAATAAAATCCTAACCTTGGTTTCGAATGAAGACTATGCCTAACCCGATAAACCCCCGGAAGGTAAACCGAACCTGACAGTATGACAAGTGATGAAGTGCTAAAATGGACTGACTCGAGTTATCGACCACCAAGTCCCACAACTATCAGGTATAAAGTAATTTATTTACTAAAACCCTCAAATTATGAAGCAGAAATAACTAAGAACACCGAGACCCTAGGAAACTCTAGACGCGATTAAACAGATGAACCCGAGTTATCGGCCACCCAAACTGCCAAACAACGCCCAGCTAATAACCTAGCAATTCTAGATTAGATTTCTCACCTCTAGAAAAGATTGCACGTTTTAATTAATTGGTTTTAATAATTATTAAACTTGAATTAGATTTCTCACTTTCAAGGTCTAGACCGAAAGATTACAACCTAGACTGACTCCCGGCTCTAAAGTATATTTCTAAGTATCTAGAGCAATGGAACCAACAAATAAATTATCAAACCAATCAAAACCAACACACAAATATTTAGAATTGGGTTCAAAAATTATAACATGTAAATCATCATATTCATTTAAAACCAAAAATTAGTCAATTAAACAATCATCTAGTTCATCAACCCTATGCAACCATAAAAATTTTAGCCACTCATATTAAATAAAAACAAATAAACATTGTTCAATATAACCGGATACATCATGTTTAATAATGAAAAGAACAAAATTTATTGTTTAAATCTACACGGGTTGCAAACTAATATATTCTAAATCAAAATAAATAATAATAATAATAACCTTCTTTTTCTTTTGTTTTTTTTTTCTTCTCCTTCGTCCAACTGTTTCTTTCTTTCTTTCTTTCTTTCTTCTTTTCTGTCTATTCTTCTTTTCCTTTTATTCCCCTCAAAGATGATAGCTCAAAAAAAAAAAAATAAAAAAAAAATACCATTGCGCCAAGCACAGCTGCCTTCAATGTTTCGACCCAGAATAGGGATTCCTCCCTGATATATATATATATACTAGTGGGGAACCCGCGCGTTGCAGCGGAGTTGATAATATGGGCCGAGAACATAATTCAAACCTAAAAACGTTAAAAATCAACCCACCAAAAAAAATACAATTTTGCCCCTCTAGTACTAAAATATAGTTTCATAATCTTGTATACACAATGCTTTATATTTAGTTATAAAATTGCAGAAAACAAAGATGGTACCAGTTTTTTAACACACTTGGAGATTCCAAAAGTTGGAGCTACCAAACTTAGTGACACAAAAACCCATGGACTTAAAGTTGCATTTGCAAAAGGCAAAACATGAACTTGGTAGTTTGAGAAATGATGGTTGACAAAGAGGGTTTAAACATTCGATCTCTGAGTGTACAAACTGTATATATATATATAAGAGTAGAAGGGATACACTGTACTAATAGTTGATAGAGGTGGTCACCGTTGGTGCTCAATTTCACAATAAAAATGGTTGGTCAACAGAGAGATCCTCCGGCCTTTGGTTCCAAACCCGGGTCTAGCCATCGGTGTGCGGTTTGATCCATAGACTTTAACAAGAAAACAATTTGCCAGATCCACTGGTCGAGGCGTTGGTAATGCCTTTGATGCTTCGGATTCTGAATGCTTCACTTTGGCTTTCCAGTGCCATATACAACAATTAGATTCTGGTTCAAAAAAATATAAAAAATACATTTTAGATTTTGACATAAAAACAAAAACTAATTAAGAAAATCAAACGTGGAGCAAAGTAAGCTTGTAGAACATGTTTAACAGTATATAAATGGGTAGTTTTAAGTTATCTCATCTTTTGTCCTTAACGGGTCAAATGGATAATCATATTTTTGCAATCGTATTTGATAGAATAATATCTAACTATTTATGATCATATCCGGACAAAAAATGTTTTAGGCCAGCCCAACAACCCCTATCAGAATTACCATTCTGACCCGTTCCCTAACACAGTCCGACCATCCTATTTTTCACCTGCATATTAAAATAGATACTGATATAAAACATTGAAGAAAAACACATATATACATACCTTCCACCATAGGCTGACCGTCTTTGACTCCATTGTCTTTGCCCAGGAATTGTGCTTTAAAGATTTCTCATGTAACTTTAAGATGTTGTGGTCACATATTTTAGGTCCCTACTGTTCCAATATATAAGTTAGTCCCTCATGTTTCAGTAACAAAAGCCAGCTTTCATTTCTTAAAAGTAATCAGTGTGTGGGAATTAGACCTGGCAAACGGGTCAAGTCGGGTATACAACTGAGCTTTTGCAGAAGCATCACCATGAATTGAAAGTCTCCATGTGTGCCTACATTAAATGAAAGACATATAAATGACAAGTTTCATTCAATTAACATCCATTTTTCATATTTGTAACACATGTTTGACGTCGATGGTCAAACAGATTATACCCATAATCAATCTTTACTTCCCAGTATGTCCTTTTGTCTTGTAACCTTATATCCCCAAAACCCATGTAACTTTTGTAATAAAACTGGCTGGTCATGTTAACTACTATATCACTTAAATTTCTGGTTTATTGACCATCGACCGTTATAATTTAATTATAAATCAGCAAAAATGTGATATTTGCAACCCCGAGCAGAAAACTTACTGGAAAACATCTTTCTGATGGGATCATAGCCTTACTTAGGAATGTCAAACGCATCAATTACAGAAAGACGTTGACACATATGGATTATCATCAACGGCAGATCCAGCTTCTAAAAGCACGCTCGTGACACACTGTACAGAGTCAAAGGGCCATGATTCTTTAAAATGCCAGCTTCTTTTCCGTCGACTATAAACGAAACATTTGAAGCTGAGATAAAATCTTTCTGATCAGATCATTACATGGCATGAACCCATCTGGAATTCCCTGCATTTTATTCGATTATTTCAGTTAAACATAAAATGGTTGGATTCGTTTTCATAACGGAAGAATCAACTTACCGAGCCAGTTGCAAATAAGATCATATTCTCCTGCATACACAAGCAATTGAATCGCTACATACCCCTTCAATCTATACGTTACGCGTCTTTAATGACAACTCACCATCTCAGGTAATGGCCTTAAGCATATATTTCAACAATTTTCAGATACCAATCAATTTCTTTGATCACAAACATTAACAAGACAACTGACCATACTGAAGAACTACCATATAACATAAGTCACTTCCACTTATAGTGGCACATGAACCCTGAAGAAACAAAAAAGAGTAATTAACAATGGTGTATTGAGTATAATCAAGTATTAGAAAATGATGTCATGACTGAGGTGAATATATGATGAAAAAAACAACTGAACATTAAAGTCTTTCTTCATGATGCGCCAGCCGACAACAAATAAGTATATGGTGTAAACAACGACATTCAATTAAAAAAGGAATACCATTTTTAGAAGATCCTTTCGCCAGCATAACCAGTATCCACCCAGTACAGCATTTTTAGCGAATTATCCTGACCAGTGACCAGGTTGACCAGTTACATTGCATTTTTTTCTCAAAGTGTCTCGTTTTGATGCGAACACGTTTTATCCTGTTTTCAAAGAGAAGCCTGTTTTGACTCGCAACCCAAACTGACTCGCCCGCCCATATAATATAACTTATGGCCAATATAGTTAGTTAAAAACAGAAAGACAACAACAAACTTACACATACTAATATAACTTATGGCCAATAGTTAGTTAAAACGCAATGTGTTGTAGAAGTCTCAACAAAAGTTCCCAAGTTTAAATCTAATCAAAGGAAGTGATTCACACAACAAACAAACAAAGTGTGACAAAACTTATCATCATACCTCATACTTTGTTGTCTTTTCTTGTAGTGAGAAGGTATATTTATCATGGGGCATAGCATATTTATCATGGGGCATAGCATGATCGTGATCAAACCGCAAGGGTTCAACCTGAAACTGAGAGTTGACAGAAGGACTCAAATCGTAGCGAACTGAATAGAGCGGGTTCAACCCGACCCGACCCCGAAAAGTTTAGACGAACCCGAACACGACCCGAGCCCGAAAATCGTGCCATAAATATGAACTCGACCCCGACCCGATTATTTGCATACTGACCCAAACCCGACCCGTTCAACCCGAATTTTTTATTTTTTTCAGCAAATTAACATATTAAAATTAACACTGCTACAAAAAACATAAGTTTATATAATAAAATTACATTAAAATCATAAAAATTTATGTCAACTTCCATTTTTAAGTTGGATTGGGTTGACAAGCAAGAGTCTAAAGAATATACAATCTATTTTGGCCCATTTAAAAATAAGTTATTCAACCCAATCCATTTTGGCCCATTTAAAACCTAACCCAAAGAATATACAATAAAACATAAAATACTACAAATAAGTTGTTTGCAGCTCAACCCCACTTGGACTGACCCGTTTCGATCCAAACCTACCCAGACCACCTCTAACGAAAATATAAATTACTAACCGGGTATTTATGTTGAAGCTTCTTTATAAACAAGGTTACACCAGGCCGAAAGCATGAGATAATAATTTGTATATCATATCCCATCACAAAATTTACCAGAAATCAAATTTACCTTCAAATACTTTTTTCGTTGAGTCAGGTTTGACCGTCAACAAAGAACGTTGAACACCTGCAGTGAAGAAATGCAAATCAAGAAAAGGGTATCGTTATCAAAGGAAGAACTGAATCAATCTACAACTCATCAAGAAATAACCTACCAGAAAATATAGTGCCTTCGTCTCACGCCTCAGTTAAGAAACACACAATTCTATAGAAAAATGAAAAAGAAAATGGAAGAATAGTAACTATTGGTGATCATTGTCGATATTATGTCATACTTTATTAAGTTTTCATTTTTATAACCTGTTGTCAACGGTTTCTAAGGCCTTCTAAAAGAATTTGACAAGGTCTCATCGGCAATCAAGAGTAGTCTGCCCAAATCTAAAAACAAATAATAATCATATGAATATGAATATCAATAGTTTAGTTCATGTGATTTAAACATTAGATCTTAGGAAAACACTCTCACTAATTATCCGATCAAAACTCTAAATACACATATTAAGGCTGAGAGATTTTACTTCTCAATGATAGACCTGAGCATCTCCAAGCATTATTTTTACAAGAGAAAGCATGTCCGACTAAAAGAAATATGAACACTTCAAATCAACAAAAAACAGGACTGAATACATTATACAACTATACAAAAATATGTACTAAAAAAGAAATGGTTCATCATACAATGGAATAGAGACCTTTATATGTGTCATCATCTCACTGCATCTTCATCCTAACCCTTGGCTGACCGTGAATGCGAAAACCCCTCTTCAAAACCTACAGATTGATATACGTATACATGAATACGGATTTTAGGGTTTTAGACTTTCAGTAGGATTGAAGATGAATAAAGTATTATAGACTTTCAGTAGGATTGAAAATTACCTGGCAAATGCTTCTGCATATCAAATCACAACTGCAAAATAATCTAAATTTCTTCCTCCAGAGCCTGATTCCAAATCGATCTTGCTTCGAAACGCCAATTGCTTGAAGGACGAATGGTACAACACACAAAAATAGGCTTAAAGTGGCTTCAATTGATAGGGATAAGGGGATTCAATTGCCGGTAAATGGAGGGGGTAGGGTAATTTGAAGCGACGCAGGTGAAGCTTTCAATCTCGTATTGATTTCAGTATTAATTGTTCCCACAGTTACATCTGCGTCATCAATTTCACATATTTTGTTCGATGAAGACATTGAATGGGGGCATATTTGGGAGAGGTGATGAAAAATTAAATCTCTATTGTATTGGCTTCCAGTATCTTGTAAATGTTGCTTCAAAACTTGTATATAAGGGTAGAAAAGGAAGAAAGTTGTAAAAATATAGGAATTTGTTCTAGCTTTTGGTATGCCATCTTAAAAAGTTGGGGTTAAATTACTATTTTAGACGTGGGAAATGCTTATATATAGTATATAGATATATAGATAGATATAGATATATATATATATATATATATATATATATATATATATATATATAGTGTGAGGTTCATTGGGGAACACTAAAAAAGTGGGGAACCGGGGAACACTCTTAAAAATTTAACTTAACACGTTAAAAATTAATTTTTTAAACATCTTTTTCGACGCTTCTCCTTATATATACTTGTAGAAGCATTTTTAATAAAAAAATCAAAAACTAAAAATATTAAAAAAAAACAATTAAAAAAAGGCTAAAAAATGTTTTTTTTAGAAAAATTATTTTTTTACTCGACTAGTTTCTCCTCCTTTTTATAAAGAAAAGCGCTGAAAAAAAATTTAAAAATTTTTTTTTTTAACATGTTAAGTTAATTCTATAAGATATAACTGTTTTTTAAACATTTTTTTATATTTTTAGTTTTTGATTTTTTTTATCAAAAATGTTTCTACTTGTATTTATAAGAAAAAGCGCCGAAAAAAATTAGAAAAATATTTTTTTTTTAACATGTTAAGTATAATTTTTAAAAGTGTTCCCCCGTTCCCCACTTTTTTAGTGTTCCCCAATGAACCCTCCCCTATATATATATATATATATGGGAAGGATCCACTAAAAAGTAGATTTTGCCTAAGTAACCTAAGAAGGATTGTGATGATAACATGTGGCACTCCTAATAAATAGGAATGAAGGGTATTTTGGTCCTTATAAATAGGAGTGAAAATGACATGTGGCAACCCTTTTGTTTTTTAAAAATACAATAAAAAAAATATAGTACAAAAAAATCTAGAACAAAAAATCTAGTACAAAAAAATCTAGCACACAAAAATATAGTACAAAAAAATATAGCAAAAAAAATGTAGTACAAAAAAATATTGCACAAAAAAATCTAGTACAAAAAAAATATAGCACGAAAAAATTCAGCAAAAAAATATAGTACAAAAAATCTAGCACAAAAAATTGAGGAAAAAAAAATTTAAGACAAAAAAATTCAGCACAAAAATATAGTACAAAAATCCAGCATAAAAATGTTATACAACATAGAAATACAACACATTTTAGTGGGTTTTTTTAGTCTTCATATTTTATATAGCAATATGGTACTCAAATTAAAGATAAAAAGACGCTCGATTTTATGGTGAAATTTTTATGAAAAAATAATGTCGTATAAAAAAGTTATGAACGTTTAAAAAATGGGGGTGGAATATGCATGTGCCTTGCATGTGGAGAGAGAAAGTCCATAAATAGGATTTTCCCAAGATACCTTTGCACTCCTACTTTCTCCTACACTTTAATCTTAACCATTGATTTGAAAAATGAATGGTTAATATTCATTCTCATCCTACTTAGGCAAAATAAACTTTTTATTTGATCTTACCCCCTCTATTGAAGTGCGGTCAACAGTAGATATCTCCCTTCCAATAGGTATTTTTTTAATTATTTATCTCCTTGCCATCCAAGAAAATCCAGTGGGTTCCTCCTCACTTCATGACTTCCTTTTGAGCCCATAAAAACTTTTTGCAATGTGTGATCATATGACCGGCCCAAGCATGTATATTCAATTTACTGGACTTCAATTCTTGAAAGATGCTCTATCTTTTATCCAATATGCTTCTGCCAATTATTTTTGTCCATAATATTAACTTTTTAGCGGCCCAATAGGAATTATCCAATTCGATATATGTCATTTCCTTTTGTCTTTAACTAGTGTTATCAGTTATCCGCCGCACGCGTTGTGGGGCGCTAAACCGAATATTTCTTAGTTTAATAATATGTACGCCTTTATTTCGGTCACTTATACATGCTACTTATAACACGATCTTAAATAATGCAGTAGAGAAGTGGGTTCCATCTGATCCTTTCCAAAAAAGCTTTTACTCAATAATGAATTTAAAGTATACGCACCATTTTGAGATGTTTGGGAATACTAGCAATAATTTAGATTTTTTTTGCATTTATCATTGTACAAGCAAAATTTTGCAAAGCATGTAGAAAGTGTAGGACTTAAAAATTTGCATGCATATATTATAAGCTATGAAACAGTGTTCTACATATATTGAAATTTCTCTTGCTTAAACTCACGCAAAAGAATAGACTAACATATCTGGAATTTGTTTAAAAAAAAGAAATATAAATCAGTAGAAATGCTCTTATGGGTACATATCACTACTACAAAAACTGGTATTTGCTACTGTCAAATCCGTAGCAAATCCGTAGCTAACACCCATTTTGCTACGGATTTGCCACGGATTTGGTCCGTAGCTACAAGTCTCGTCGCGAATTTATTTGCTACGAACTTTGCTACGGAAAATTATATTTGCGACGGGTTTAGCTACAAAAAGTGACGTCGCTATTTTAGCTACAGATTCGCTACGAAAAAGTTTGCTATGGTTTTTTTGCTACGAAACTTTGCTACCATTTTTTTGCTACAGATTATTAGCTACGGAGTCTTTTTGCTATGGATTTTAGCTACGGTTTTTTAGTTACGGAACTTTGCTATCATTTTTTGGCTATGGATTATTAGCTACGGAGATTTTTTCGCTATGGATGCAAGCTACGCTTTGTCAATGACAATTTGCTACGACTTTGCTACTATTTTTGCCACAGATTTGTTGCAATTTGGCTATGAAATTTGCTACATATATGCTGGGGATTAGCTACGGAAATTTGCTATCTTTTGCTACTCATTTTTTTACCGAATTTAGCTACGAATTTCATTTCAATTTTGCTATGAGTATAGCTATGGGTTTTGCAAGGTTTTTGAAGCAGATTTAGCTACACATATGGTCTTAAATTTTCCAAGCATTTTCGTTTTTTATATTGTATACTACTTTTTGCCACTAAACATTATAATCAAATCTCAATAAACAAAAAAACTGTACCAAACATAAAAACTCAAAACCAAATAGAAAAATAACTCAAAGTTTCAAACATAACCAAAGTAACATGATAAAGATCCAAGTTATCCCAAGTCCCAACGCAACAATAAAGATCTAAATTAACCCAAAGCAACGATAAAGATCCAAAAGAAATACAATAAAGTTCAACATATCTAAGTTGGTGGCGGGTTTTGTGAAAGCAATTGAATTCTCTCGTTCATTTTGGCGTACAACCTCGCACTTTCTTCGATTTTCTCCATCACAGCATGCTTCTCTATCTTATCTTGTTCCAACTCCGCAATTTTTTCCTTCAAACGTTGCACCTATAACGTCCAAAGCAAACATGACCCGTTAAAATCCATTATCACGCATTATAACATGACACATTATATGAAGTTCATTACATCTAAATGGGGCTGTTATAGCACATTACAAACAAACCTAACTCAATATAAGCTGATATATTTACATACATAACCTACTATTAGTCTTTTATCACATAAAAATGTAGTTTTTTTACTAAAGTATTACGAACCTCGTCACTGTCACTTCTATCTTGCGGATTTGAACTATGGGTAATCGGCATTGACGATGCTCCCGGAATCACGTTATGCGGGTCAGCAATGGTGCCAATGCCATACAATCTACCCTTTTTATTTCCACCGACCGTTTTTGACCACAATTCCATGTCAAATTCAGGGTGTAAACTAGTATCCTCTCCATATTTATCAACATATTTATCATATGTGCTCTGCGATAAAAACATAAAACAATTACTACTTTAAATTTTATAATCCTATTAGTAAGTGCTAAAAACATATATTTACAAAACAATAGGACTTACGTAAGCTTCACTTGCCCTCGTGTCAACCCAAGTCACATTTTGCTGCTGAATGGTGTCTTCCACCTCATCATCTTCTCCCGAACCATTCTCAACTGACCTGCTACTCCCAACCAATTTATCTAGGGGTCTCGACCCTTTCTTTGCATGTGTTTGCAACCAGAACTCACCAAATGTAGCACGCCGCTTCAATGTCTTCTCCTATACATCAAAATAAGCATTTAATGAACAGAAATAATATGTCAACTGAACAATGTGTATGTTAAAGATGAAAAAAAAACATTTATTACCATGTTTTTTCTAACCGTGACATAGCTCTTCGAGCCTAGTGTATGTCTACCGCCAGGTGCTTTTCCCCTGTTTTCACTGTTTTGAGAAGACTTTCTCTTCCACGAATCAGTATTCCAAGCTGCAACTAGTGTCTCCCAAGACTCTTGATTGATCCAGAATGGCTTAAATGGAATAATGCGAGTCAAATCATCTCCAACTTCTATACCCTCTTCGCACGCAAGATCCTTTAATATTAAAATAGGTAGTTTTATAAATGAAATAACAGATTTTATATTTTTTTTTTGTATAAGTAATAATAGTTAATAAAGTTATAAAAATTATTGAAATGGGAAAATGTTAAAAATAAATAAACAAGAAAGGTCTGAAAGTGTCTGGTTAAAATTATATATATTTTTTTTGTATAAGTAATAATAGTTAACAACACACACAAATACTGTTCATTCATCTTCTCCAAACATCAAGTCAAACAGAAGGTCAAAGGTTAAAATTAACAGGGAAACGATGTATAATTATAAAGAAACAAGTTGGAACAAGAATAACGAACCGATATTGACCGAATCGGCGCAACGCGTAATTCCGGCGAGATGTTCCGGAACTACTAAATATTGTTCCTTAACTGCAATGATTATATTGAACTAACCACTCGTAAGAGAAATCATAAATGAACTGAACCATAAATGGTAAACGAGTCAAAAAACTGTATAAAAGAATGAACCAGAGTTTTGCTCACAAGAAGGAAGGGGCAGTCCTCTGATGACAACCACATGGTAAGGAAAGCCACAAGTTTGAGGTTGATTTTCTTTATGTTCTCATCATACTTCTCTTTCTCAGATCCTTTCCCTCCAAAGTGTTTAAAATACAAGTTAAAACCCCTTTTTTACTATATCTTGTTTTGTTAATAATGAAAACAATAACTTGAATTAAATACTTACCAGTGATAGCAAATTTATCTTTGATAAAAAAATGTCTGGGCCTCATCAATGGCTACCCACAAAAGTCTCCATTTGCATATATTGAAGTCGGGAGTTGCAAAAGCTGTGAAATCAGAGTGATGGTTTTTATGAGTATGGTAATAGTTGAGGGAGATTTAAACCTACAGATGGGATCATGGGAAACGTGGATTTGAGGGAGGAGGGGATTGGGCGGGGAAACTAGAAGCGGGAAATTGGGGGCGGCAAGATAGAATTAGAAAATTTTGACTTTTCATTTTTAGAGAATAGTTTATAATATTTTATCTTATAAAAGTTATATATATAATTTAAACAACGTTTCTAGTTTATGAAAAATAATAAATACTTAATTGTATGGTTAAACATTCTATTTAGTTATAAAAAAACTATATTGATTTCTTATAAACATAGATAAATATAGACATATAGGATAAGAGCATGGCCGGCCCGGGGGTGGGCAGGGAGGACCACCGGCCAGGGCACGTTATTTTATGAAAAAAAACCCGATATGTATATGCTAAATATTTTTTAATAGGGTATACCCGTACAAAGAGCAACATAGTTTCACTTACAAAACTATTCTTATGGTTTATATTAGTTATTAGCACATTGTCATTAGGTTTAGACTCTAGTGAGCTCAATACCCAATTTCGTTATGGTCTAAAGGCACATTTTTCGAGCTCGAACAGGGTACACGAATTCTAAGGGCCGACCCTGGATAAGAGAGTAAATGAGTTGAGTTGATTCGAGCCCTTCTCGTTTAATTTACGAGAACTTGAGCATAAGTTTGGTTTGTTTTGAGTTTACTTTTAAAACTCGAACTTGGCTCGTTAATAATTGTTCCATTCTTAAGTTCAACTCATCTATTATTGTCGTTAGTTAAATTGTATATGTTGTTTATATAATTTTAATTATAAATTATGAACATTACATAATATATAGTATTTTGTTAATTTATCATAGTTTATATATATAGATATATATATATATAATAGAGTAAATTACAAGAAAATTTTCAAGGTAAATATTTGAACATGGAGTAGTTTTTTATTTTTATTTTTATTTTATTTTAGTAGTTTTTTTTTTAATTTAAAATTTGGTTTGTAATTTTTTATGTAACTTTAATTTAATTGGTGTGTTTATTTTTTATTAAAAAAAACTTGTTTTGTATTTTTAATGTTTTTTTAATTAATTTAAAATTTTGTAGGATTTTTATTAAAAAACTTGCTTTCAAATGAAACTTTTACACACATGGTGGCCAAAAGCCAAGAAAATGTTTAAGAAAACCAAACAACAGATGTTGAAACATCTGTTGCTGAGTCCAATGCTCCTAGTGACCATGGTGCATAACCCAGCAATAGGCGTTGATTTTATTTGACTGAAAAATGTGGGGGTTTTCAAGGATTTACGAATTTTGAAATCTACAACTTGTTCTTGGAACCTAGTTTGGATAAAGACAACAACACACTCTCTACCAATCACCATCTTCATTATCCCTAATCATCATCCACCATCTTCATCAATCCTCTAACTTAGTACCAACATCCGATCCATCACATTCTTCATCATCCAATCATTATTCCACAACCATTATCTAAACCCTAACCCTTCATCATTAACTTTCAAAATTCAAGGTCAAATCAAGATGTCTCGGTTTGCGTGCTTCTCATCCGATGTATGTGCCCTATTCACCATGAGCGGCTAATTCTCTATGGTTTCACTTGTGTCTAGATTTTTGTAAGATTTCTAGGGTTTCTCACATTTGTTTAGTATTTGATTTATGACTAGTTGTGTTAAACGTTTGAAGCTTACATCAATTGTCTTACATTTGTATTGAATTCATGAATTGACGAGTGAATTGTTAAATTAGACTTTATGAAATTAGTATGTGCAATTATGCTTTGTTATAGATTAGATTTTACATGTTCTTGGTAACGAAGTGCTTTTTTTCGTTTTTTATGACGTTGATAGCTATCGGCACCTAAGCCACATAACACTAAACTTGTTGATAATCAAGTGCAACTAAATCAAGTATAAAAATGTGTAGCAACCCTAGGTTTTGCGATTATCGAACCAGATGTGAAACTTGTCCAATCCTATAATTTAAATCAAGAAATCTAATTTTGCAATAGTTCAAGTGACTCTTTTTCATAGATATTAGTAAACTTGTCGGTCAAATCAGACACCTCTTCTTCTCAAGGTTATTCAAGAGAAAGAAAAAAAAATTTGAAGATGATTCATCCGGTTCTGATATTGGTCAGCATAATGTTAGTATTCTTGGCGGTCTCGATGTATGAAGGAATGTATGAGATTCCGTCTCAACTCTTTCGTATTTATGTATTTACATACGTGTTTATCGTTGTACCCCTGTATGTTATCTCATTTTTAATAAGTATTTAGATTTGTAATGGTTTGATTTCGAATAAAAGTTTCTGGCATGATAATATAATGTGAGTGCGTTTTAGTGATTATGTTGAGTATGAAGTTCATTGATCTGACTAAGTTGATAAGTAGTATTTCACAAGTTTTGAAATTCGGGCAATAAAACGTTTTATGGTATGATTAAGAATTTTCGTGTACATGATTCACGTGAAATAGATTATGAGATAAAGAATACGTTTGATAAAATAAATTTTGAAATTTGTATAAGTAGTGGTTTTGACAAACGATAAACGATTTAGATATCAACATGAGCACATAATTTTCTCATATGCCACCATACCCAACAAGGCTTACGATGATTTTCATGCGTCGAACCTCGTAATTAAGTGTGCACCCAAAATTACGCTTTTCGTCGCATGGTCAACATAGCACTTCTAGTTAAGTGAGGAAAACAAATAAGATTAAGGTATTGTTTAAAGCAAGTAAGCACCAATATAACACAACCTTAATTGAATCCAGACATAGCATTGTTTGTTTGACAGTCTAATATGCAGTGAACAAATTACATTTGAAACATGTCATGTAATGGATCAATTTCAAGCTCAAAATTATCAGGTAGTGGAGGTAGTGGATCCAGTTGCATACGATTTGGGCACTGGGAAGTATGCCATTTGAATGTTGGGTTTTGTTGAACTAAGAAGAGTTTGAGTATGGGTTATTTTGGGTACCTCAGGCGACGGCAGTGGGTTAAGTCGATACAAAAAGGAAGTCTGGGGGTATGTGAAATGAGTTGTCTGGGGGCAGTGGGTTAAGTCGATACCTGGTATCGTACCGGTACCAAAAACGTCAAAAGCCAGTACTAAATATATTCGGTTCCGGTACCCAACACCATTTGCTCATACCTATGCTTAATTTGGTACGTCTTATTTGTATGAGATAGTTATATTAAATGTATTTATGTTTACATCAGTTCGTGTAAAATTGACCTTTTTTTTAACTATTTTTAAGTAATTAATATTTTTGATTTTGATTTTTGTATAGTATATATTATTAATTATTTTTTATGATTTTGCTATAGTATATATTATTAATTATTTCATCAATTTTGCAACGGATTTGCTATGAGTTTTGCTACGAAATTCATTTGCGACGGAATTTCGTAGCTAATTCGTAGCAAAATATGTAGCAAACTCGTAGCAAAATTTGCCACCATTTTTTTCCGTAGCAAAATTTGCCACCAAATTTGCCACCATTTTTTTCCGTAGCTAATTCGTAGCAAAATATGTAGCTAATTCGTAGCAAAATATGATTTATATTAATTTCATCAATTTTGCTACGGATTTGCTATGAGTTTTGCTACGGAATGCATTTGCGACGGAATTTCGTAGCTAATTCGTAGCAAAATATGCTCGTAGCTAATCCGTAGCAAACTCGTAGCAAAATTTACCACCATTTTTCCATAGCAAAATTGCCCACGGATTTGCTACGGATTTTGCTACCGGTTTTGCTACGTTATTTGATTTATATTAATTTTGTCACTTTTGCTACGGATTTGCTACGAGTTTTGCTACGAAATTCATTTGCGACGGAAGTTCGTAGCTAACCGGTAGCTAATTCGTAGCAAAATGTGTTCGTAGCTAATCCGTAGCTAAGTCGTAGCAAAATCTGCCACCACTTTTTTCCATAGCAAAACTCCGTAGCTGATGCCTGTTTTTGTAGTAGTGTATGCTTATTCATCCAACGTAATTCAATACTAGAAAAGTAGAAAACTGCTTTTATTCCTATCAAAATTTCCTATGCATTTTCTACGAACAAAAATGACGACACTTTTCCCACGAAATTCCGACGAACAAGAAATGATCTTAGTTTTATGACAAAAAGTAACAAAAAAGCCACAAATTGATATGTGTAGGAAAAATGTCAGAGATTTCCCATGGATTTTCGACGGAATTTTTTCATTTTAACCAGTTGTCGGAAATTTTCGACGGAATTCCGACAAAATCCGTTTTCATTTTAACTATTAGTAGGAAATACGTAGGAATCCAATTTATTATAAAAAAATATTCATGAATTAATAAAACTAATGATATTACAATATAAAGTTTTATTATTTATAAAAAAATATATGTTATTTTTAAAATAATTTATTACTATTCGTAGAAGTGTATCGAAAATTCCGACAAGTTACTCATGGAATGGATAAAGTTTTTTTTTTAATACACATATATGTTATTTTTAAAACAAATTTATTAATATTTGTAGGAAATGTGTCGGAAATTCTGACAAATTACATACGAAATGGATAATAATTTTTTTTTTTGTATTACATATATACGTTATTTTTAAAACAAATTTATTCATTGTCGTAGGAAATGTGTCGGAAATGCCAACAGATTTCCGACGGAGTGGTTTTTAATTAATATCCGTAGGAAATGTGTATGAAAATACCGATGCAATTCCTACGAAATACATTTCATTTTAACAATTCGTCAGAAATTCATAGGAAAATAACGAATTTAATAGATTCGTAGAAAGCGCGTAGGAATCCATAATAAAGGCCTTAACGAGCCATTAAGATATATCACTCAATATAACATGATATAACCCTTCAACATCGAATGTTACCTAATAAAGACCTTAATGGGCCATTAAGATATATCAAGGCCCAACACGGTCCATTAGGGCATATATGACCCGTAATTCTTCGTTACGATATAATAGCACTCAATACAATGTGATATGATCCTTCAACATCGAATGTTACTTAATAAAGGTCTTAACACGCTTTTAAGATATATCAAGGCCCAATATGGTCCATTAGGGTATGTATGACTTTTAATTCTTCGTTACGATATAATAGCACTCAACACAATGTAATGTAACCTTTCAACATCGAATGTTACATAATAAAAATGGGCCTTTAAGATATATCAAGGCCCAACACAGTCAATTAGGGCATGCATGACTTGTATTTGTTCGTTACGATATAATATCACTCTGTACAACGTGATATAACCCTTCAACATCGAATGTTACATAATAAATACTGGTATGGGTTGGGATTGATCGGTATAGGTTCAGGATAAAAAGTATTGGTTCTATTAGTTGGTTTGGGTTAAAAGGTAACATTGGTTCAGGATTTGCAGGTAGGTTTAAGTTTATCTCATTTTCTCTAGGTTGAAATGTAACACCCTTGCTATTATTCTAAAGGTTTACTTATAGATTACGAAAACAAACTTGTAATTATGATCACAAATATGCTGAAAATACGGTTAAATTAAAACTTTTCTCAATAAAAACAATATAACATATGATGTATGAATTTGTCATCTACAAAGACGACGAAACTATGTGCGGAAGCCTGTATCTTGATCGTGTTCGGTTCTTCGTTGAGCTTGATCGTCCTCCGGTACTGTAAATTATACCTACAATTCATAAAACATGAATTGAATTAGTCATACGTAGGTTAAAACATGTCTAAACGAGCCCGAGAAGCGAAACTGATTAAAATACAAAATTTTCGCCTAAACAGGGTTCTGTCGCGCCACGCGCCGGCACCACCTTGCTCCCTCGCGTGGCGCGAGGGAGACCCTTTTACAGCAGGTCTGTATCTGGGACCTGCATATTCCTAGCACATCCAGTTTTTACGGAAACGGCCATAACTTCTTCATTATTGATCCGTTTTACGCGATTCTTTTCCCTGCGCGACCGTAATTTGATTCTCCATCATATGGGATCAAAATTCAACATTCAAACTAATAAAATTCTAAATTTTTAAGCATTCGGGGAACCTGCATATCCCCAACACTTTCAGTTTTTACGGAAACGACCATAACTTATTCGTTATTGATCCGTTTTACGCGATTCTTTTTCCTACACGCTCGTAATTTAATTCTCCATCTTGTGAAGTTAAAATTCAACATTCAAACTAAAGAAATTCTAAATCATTAAGCATTTGGCTTATTATTCAAAATCAATATTTTGACCCGTTTGTATTTAAGACCTCTAAGCTTGTTTCTAGTTAATCATAAATCACAAACCAAAGTATTTAACTCAAAATCTCTATCTTGGATTCATAACTTTTATGAATTACGCGGCAAACACCCAAGTTACGCGCGTAATTCATTTTGACCTGTTTGGGGATTTTTTATGCATTAAAGCATCAAATCCGCTCTTCTCTTTTCCCACCTCGCGTTCCCATATTTAAATTGCTACTTATATTCCACCACAACTATTTTTGTGGTGGATCAAACATAAGAGATCCATAATCCCAATTTTTTTCCCTTTGGTTAGTCATTTTACGGAAAAACCCAAACTTAGGCATTTGACCCACAAAAGGCTTATGCCTATAACTTTTATGTCCGTCTATATCTTACATGATCATATTACATGTACTTAAAAAATCCCTAAAGGTTGTTTACCCAATTTACCCGCCATGGGCGTTTTGGTCAACTTTAGTCTTTCAATTTACGACGAAGGACTTACACCAAATTTTGACCAAAATCCCACGTTTAACTATAAATTGTTTATGCGTACCTGGCTCGGGTCAACATATGGACCCGTTTTAAGACCTTATCTCTATAATATGCTAATTCATAGCCTTGCTAATTCACAAACCATTCCTCCTGCGAGCATGAGACTCGACATACACTTATTAGTCATTAATTCTCAAATGGTATCAATATTACCATTCGACCCGGTTGTTCTAAACCACCAAATATTTTGCGCTTAATATTAAATGGTGTTTATCCACCATTACATTAAATAACTATCTTCGGATTTCTAACCATTTAGTTATGTCACCCTAACCCATTTCTTACGCATTTAATCCAACATAGTTTATGTCCCTTGTCGTCGTTTAAAGCTTCGACTTTTATCATACATACATGATTAAAATCACCGGTTTACCCTCTTTACTCTTTTAGGCTTACTTATAAAGTAGCCATTCAAAACTTGTTTTAAATATGTCATTTCAATGACTAATTTGCATTTTTCACCCTTTTTACCAATAGTCATGGTTTTTCATCATTTTGGTATGTTCCGACCCGTATCAATTCGCGTCGGAAACCATACCTTGAATATTATATTTATCATATAAATAACTTTTGAACAAGCACGTATTCTACAAAAGGGTGTAAGTTTCACTTACCTTGCATCCGGACTACGCTTTTCCTTTCCTTCTTAATTCGTTTGACCCGCTCCCTCATCAAGCTTCCACCTAGCTCGTTAGGCGTCAAAATATCATCATAATTCGTAAAATGGTTAGATTAGTCATTATCAATTATGACTACCCCACCTAACGGGTTTTATGTCGAATTTATCACTCGATCAAATCATTGGTCAGTTTGACTTCCTAAAAGTCAATTTTGGCTCATTGAACCCACTTAGACATTTTCATTCGAACTCTTAACAAATTCTAGTTTCTACACACCAATTAATAGATAATATGATTTCTAGCATCCATATTCATGATATAAATTGCTAATTTCACTACAACACTCAAAACCCAATTCGGGTCATGTATGATCAATACTCAAACTTGCAAATTGTTTAAGGGGCTGTTTGGTAGCCTCTGAATGGTCATTAAGAGGCTACCTCTTAATGGAACCATTAAGAATTTTACCAATGAGAAGGTAGAAGAATGTGACATGTGATGATTTACCATTCAGAGGTTACCTCTTAACCATTCAGACTTGAGGTTACCTCTTATTCATTCAGAGGTTTTAAACCATTAAGAGGTAGCATCTGAATGGTCATTAAGAGGCTACCAAACAGCCCCTAAGTATCTAGCTTCAACTATCAATTGTGATGATTCCTTGCACAAGCACATCATTATCTTCATTATTAATCAAAACCCACTTAGCACATTCAAGGGCAATCATCAAATCCCTAGTTTTTAATACTAATTCATCAAGTTTTCAACTAGGGTTTGTTTCTAAACATGAATTCATCCTAGTTTCACCCAAACATCAATTGTGCAAGCTTGAATTTCGATTTTCATAAGTTCATCAAGAAATCTCAACTTCATAAATATAAAAAATTTGACATACCTTACGATCCCCACGACTAGGTGATCGTTTCTATGTATTCATGCATCGATTTAGGGCTCAAATCAAGCTTCAATTTGTTGATTTTGCTGAAGTTAGGGTTTGAGCCCCTTGTGAGCTCCCCTGTCGATCTCCCTCACGCACACACACTGTGTGTTATGTTTTATTTTTGATATTAATAATCCAAGTTTCTTACTTAACATTATTAGCCCCTCATGTTTCGTTAATTAGTAAGTAGGCTACAACCTACTTATTTTCAACAATATTTTGTCTTGTTAACTAGGTTAAACTTTTCCTAGTTAACTTAGTGAGTTCGGGATAGTCATAACCCGTTTCATTTTAAGTCCCGTTAACTCAGGTTCATTTTTATAAACTTTGTCTTCTCAAGTCGTTTGCTCTCTTTTTATTTATTATTAAGCTTATTTATTTAAATCCTAATAATTTCCGGGTAAACCTTTACCGCTAACGGTATTTTACCCGCTCTTTAGTATTAACGGGGTTTAATTACCAAACCCGGGGTGTTACATGAATTAAGTCACAATTAGCTAACCTCTGGTCTAGTTCCTCCCACAAAGGTTTGGTAACAGAGATTTGGGCTGAACCTTCAACTAGGGTTATGGTGGCTACTTGGTTTTTTCTTCTTTTTCCTCTTTTCAACCTTTTCCCTTATTGAACCAATCACTTTTCTTAGGGGGCTGTGGTTCGATTGGTTGGGCTTGGAAAATTATAGACTCGTCTTTATCTGCCTCATATCCGAATTGTGTTCCAGATGGCCCTTCATTCATTTCCATGTCAGAAATGTTTTGGAATGCTTCAGATACTTTTTTCGTCACTCATACTGTGAACTCAAAAATCGTTAAAAACAATATTTTCAAAAATCATATATATATGTTTAAATTTATATTCACAGAAATAACACATAGGTTATTTATATTAACTTCCTAACTTTAATGTTTAAGTTTAGGTATTAAAATGACATCTAAATGGCTTAAACCAGTGGCTCTGATACCACTTCTGTCACAACCCCCGACCACACCCTGGACGGGAGCCGTGAGCATTCCAGTGGTACCGGTGTTTATTAAATTCACAGCAGAAAATATCATCAGGATCGTAGTTAGGAAAATTTTTGAGTTCATAAAACACCAAAGTTAGTTATTAAACAACTAGGATGAAACCGATATTACAAACAAAGGTTTTTATAGGGATAAACCCTATTTTGACAAAACATAAATTTCTTTTCTTTATTCTAGTAACATAGCCACATTATTTAAGACTTCAGTGCTTCATAGCATGCTCATAGCATGCTTCTTTTACTTTCACAGTAAGTTACCAGAAACACGTTTAAAAACATTTTGTCAGCGCAAAATACTAGTGAGTTCGTTCATTTGAATAAAAGACACAATTTGTTATAATTTACACCATTAAGAGTTTTTACATTTGTTTACATCTATCCATTACTCAAATCAGTATTTGTCACTCGGTGGCAGTTCCTGTGACTGTGGTCATATCACTCATCGGCTAACTCTTTGTCCACTAATGAAGATTATCAAGTAGTGTATACAAAACCCTACATACCGTCAGTAATTTCAGAATATAAAAACTGAATCACTGTAGGTATAACTAAAAAACATTTAGGGTTTTGAAAGCATTTGATAAAAAGAGAATGAATCATTTTGTAGATTTAGGGTTTAGATCACTATAGCCTCCTAGTGTTAAGCCTGGGTTCCTAATACAAACATAATGCAAAACGTATTAGTGCATTAACCCAATTCAAACTTTAATGATAATCACGAGATCAAAACCCCAACGTAGTTAACAAAGTATAGATTTATTCAAGACAAACTTTGACATCCGTTGATGGGTTTCAGATGATCGGACAAGGTATCTTACCAATGATAAGGGTTATGTACACTTACTACTGAGAAGAGTTTCAGAATTTAGGGGTTCGGGAATTGTAACAGCTGAACGAAAGAGAGTTTGTTCGCGAAATTAGATCGAACAGGTGCAGAAGCTTCAATCCCACCCCAACCTTATATAGGCCACCTGGGTTCCCCAGGTGCATCGCGGAGGGAATGGGGGACTCCCCCGTGTGGCGTGGCAACTTCCGTCTAGGGCTAGGCCAGCCTCGTAATGTGTATAGCCTTGCCACTTGTCGCGCTCAGATGCCACGTGTCCTGGTACTCTCCCGCATGTCGCGGAAGAATTAGGGGTATCCCCTGCGACGCTCCGGAGAGTCCTGTTATTGATTTCTTCATTTTTTGTGCTGGGTCGCGTCGTACAAGTCTAGGGTTTTGATCAGGGTTCCTCTTAGAATATTTTAGGAGTTGTTACAGGGATACCAATATTTCATTTTGAGAGCGCAATTTTACCTCACCTGCCTTAAACAATGATTATATTTAACTACTGCTGCTATTTGATCCAACGTAGCGAACTATAGCTACCTTAATTGATTACCTTAATATATGTCACAATTGTGATATATACTTATAATAATAATAATACTAACCTTATTAACAAGTCTGATTATATATATATATAGGGTAAGGTTCATGCGAGAAACCGCCCTTATTGTGAGAACCGCGAGAACCAATGTGAACACAAAATAAATTCTAAAAAAAATCAAAAAAACACTCAAAAATTTTTTTTTTTAATATTTTTTTTCAAAAAATCTCTATATTTCGTTACCATTAAAAAAAAAACTTTTTTTTTTCGAGTAACAGATATCTATGCACATGTGCATATGTATCATTACTTCGACAAATTCGGTAATACGTTATCAGGAATAGACAATTGCACTTTAATTTACAATACTATTCGTAATACACTAATTTTTACATTACCAGTATTTAAAATGCACATGTGCATCATTAGGTATAACCATGATATAACGTGTTTTGGTACAAAAAGTTTGTGATTTTGAATGGAGAAGTAGGCCCATATACATGTTTTTTGGTTAGTTATATCTAGTGGTTGATGGTTTGGTTATAGTTGTCAATTTATGATGTAATATGTTGATTGGATGGTATAAATGGTGTTTACATACATGTAATAAAGTGAAAATATCGGTAATGGTATTGTATTATGGATGGTAGGAGGTAATGGTATTGTATTATGGATGGTAGGAGGTAATGGTAGTGTATTATGGATGGTATGATAGATAAAAGGGAAAGTGTATTCAAAGTAGTGTACCAAAACACCTTATTTCATGTTGATACATATAAATGCACATGTGCTTTTCTAATATTGGTAATGTAAAAAATAATGTATTACATATGGTAGTGTAAATAAAAGTGCAATTGTCTAATATGTGTAATGAATTACGGAATTTGTCAAATAAATGACAAAAATGCACATGTGCATGCTTGTGTATTATGGATGGAATGATAGATGAAAGAGAAAGTAGTGTACCAACACACCTTATTTCATGTTAATACATATAGATGGACATGTGCATTTCTAATATTGGTAACGTAAAAAGTAGTGTATTACACGTCGTAGTGTAAATGAAAGTGCAATTGTTTAATATTTGTAATGAATTACGGAATTTGTCAAAGAAATGATATAAATGCACATGTGCATGGACAAGTGTGACTCGAAATTTTTTTTATTGTAAACAAAATATAGCGATTTTTACAAAAAAATAGTAAAAAAAAAATAAAAATTTTTGGGTGTTTTTTTGATTTTTTTAGGTATTACTGTTTGTGTTCACACTAGTTCTCGTGGTTCTCGCAATAAAGGGTGGTTCCTAAAGGATCTTTGTCCTATATATATATCATTTCTAACAATAAACACCAATAGAGAGGAAGACCAAGTCAACAAATTCATAAAGAAAATGCATCCAAAGAATCCTCAAACCACACCAATAGAGAGGAAGATCAAGACAACAAATTCGCTACTTACCGGGAACATCTTCTTACAGTCTCACAATGGGTTCTTCCACAGATTTTTTTCTTCGCGCTTACTCTGACGCAGATTGGGCGGGTTGCCCTAACACATGTCGATCTACTTCTGGTTATTGTGTTTATCTTGGTACAAATCTTCTTTCTTGGTCTTCCAAACGACTGGCATTGGTATCTCAATCTAGTGCTGAGGCTGAGTACCGAGGTGTTGCTAACGTGGTCTCGGAACTGTCTTGGATTCGCAACTTGTTACTCGATCTTCGAAAGCCAATGAACAAGGCAGTCTAGTTTATTGTGACAACATCAGTGCAGTTTATATATTGGGAAATCCGGTTCAACATCAACGAACAAAACATATTGAATTGCATATCCGTTTTGTGCGAGAGCTAGTTCAGCGCGGTGCGGTCCGAGTTTTGCATGTTCCATCCCGATCTCAGGTTGCAGATATTTTCACCAAGGGTCTCCCATGGGTTCTGTTTGATGATTTCAGATCCAGTCTAAACATTTGGCCTTCTCTAGTTTCGATTGAAGGGGTGTAATAGACAATTTATTAGGATTGTAGAAAATGTAAATCTCTCCACCAAAATAGGAGATCAATATTGTATATATACATGATTCGAATGAATGAAAGGACACTTTGCCATTGCAATATTCTATCAGTGTGTTCAAGTCCTGCATAGGATCGGTTGTTAAAATAAACTTAATTAATAAAAAATAGGGATGCATTATTGAACTTATAGAACTTGTTTTATTAATATAGGAATATTGGATTTTAATAATGCTAACTATTCGTCATTTGCCACCTATAGTCTCAACTTCAAAAATAACTACTGACAGTCCCAACTATTGACATATTGGCCACCAATGGACCCTGACTAATAGTATTCTAACGTCATTAGTCTCCGGTCGCGGGAAAGCGGATTTTGGGTAGAAAAAGGTTTCTAAAGGTCCGATCTAAGGTTATAAAGAGGTTTGGGACGAAAATGTTAAGTTTTCCGGCCAAAAAGTTGAGTTTTCCGACCAAAAATAAGTTTTCCGGCGACTTCAATAATTATGGCTTTTACTAGAAAAATGTTACTAAAGTTACGTAATTAAGGTTAGAAAGAGGTTTGGGACTCCGGCCAAAAATGAGTTTTGCGGCGAAAAATGTTTTTCCGGCTACCGGAGACTAATGACGCTAGGGTTCTTTTAGTCACGGTCCATTGGAGGCCAATATCTTAATAGTTGGGACTGACAGTGGTTATTTTTGGAGTTAAGACTGTTGGCGGCCAACGACGAATAATTAGAATTATTAAAATCAAATATTCCATTGATATATGATTATTGGCTTATTAATTTACGAAGTAATAAATGTTGGGCAAACTAGGTAACAAAAAAATCATGACTTTGCTAAATTGTAGTATTAATCTTAGTTCATTTTCAGTTAGGTAAACGTAAACTTGTTGCATGTAAGTGAAATATAAGAAAAAAACAACATTTTTATTTTCCTTTTTTAAATTTAAATACGGTAGCTTGTTCAACCCAAGCCAAAGGTGAATCCACTTTGATTGTAAGCATACAATCGCAACTTGAAGCATGTCACAATTTGACATGAAATAATAAGCATTTGATTGATCAATTCAACCAATTATACATTATACATCTTATTTTGAATTCTTGATAAACAGTGTTTATACATATTTTATACGTATTAATATAAAGGGGGCATGAATAGTGATTAATTTTTCAAGTAATTCTTTTAATTTTAAAATAATATGTTATTAATCATTATACATTATACATATTATACATACTAGGTTTTTACCCGTGATTGCTTCCCGGGCTCGGGAAAGTTATTTAGATTAATTAATTACCATTGGTTATTAATACGGCCACATTACATCAACCATCTTATACTGTTATTAATACGACCAAAAGTCAATCAGATGTTGACCAAAAGTAAAACGGAGTATATTGTTTTTAGTTCACAACTCCAGATTGTTTCCGTTAGACATGGAGCTAATAATTTACATGTACATATATAGTTTTAGAATCACAACTTCAAAACTAAACAAACAAGTCTAGTATCAGTTTCGAAAAGCAAACAACTACAACCCAAAAATTTAGTTCAATGTATGCTTCTGCATTTGCCTTCTTCAAACCATAAACATTCATCCGAACATAAAAAACTTTTTATCTTTCACAAAGTTAAGTGTAAATGCTTGACCTGAAACCATGCCTTTATCTCTCACAAACTTTCTCATTCCTTGCAGATAATATCTTGGTTGACCTCGAGATGAACCTATAGCAGCTTGAATATTCCAAACATCACCTGCCACGTCCACAATCTTCAAACCCATCTTACGATTCAGTCCAAGATCTTCAGCCTGTTTTTTAAAAAGGTGCTGTAACAAACAACGAACAATTCAATAAACAAAGAATTAACACATCTTTAAAATCTGATTAAAGTATTATATATTAGTAAACTCATCATCACAAACTTACAAAATGACCGTCCACACGGAAAGAAAGAGGTACGATCTGATCAACTTCATTCCCAACAACCATACCACTATTATTGACATCAACGACGTCCTGTACAGCTTCACTATCTGAACTCAACACAATCTCTTCTATCACCTTTTGTTTAATAACAGCACAAACCTCAGGTGGAAGCACTAAATCACAGGTAGCACAATTGAAAACCGTGATATGAAAAGTCTGAAGATCTATCATCTCAAAGACAATGAGATGATCAGCAGTTAATGACAAGTCATTCTTTATCTCCTTCCATCCGGTAATTATGTAAAGTTCATTGTTGATATCTTCCACCCCTACAGACCAGTTCTGGTTTTCAGATCCTTTAATAACGACGGGATATGAAGGAATAGTGTTTAACATCTTGTGATGAACAAAAGAACGATTAATACTCTACAATCAGAATAAAACACATTATATAGTACATTAGTAAAAATATATCAGAAAATTAAGTAAAAAAATAAAACACAACAAATAAACAATTGTATCTCCAATAAAATTACATGATGAATAATATTCGAAGTTACATACCACATAATCTTCGTTACCAGATGGTTTGTAGTAAAACTCTTCACAAGGAGAAAGAGCAATGTCTTGATAAAAATACAATATTCTGAAAGTTTGTAAAGCTTCTTCATAATGAAATATCAACCATGAATCTGAAGGTATTTTCAAACTGTCTACCAATTGACACCAACCATTATAAAAATAATATATGCCATTGCTTAGGGGATAGATCTTGACTTTAAAAACATTTCCAGCTGTGGTTCGGATATTTGTATTTCCAATTGGATAATTAAACTGTTGAATCCAATTTTGATACTGTTTTGGCAAAATCTAAGCATAAATAAAAGAAACACTTGTATTGCTAATTATCATACCAAAAAATTAAAATTAAGTGTTAAACTAAGATCGGATAAAACTACTAACCAAACATTTCCTTTTACTGCTTTGAAGGTAACACGGAAATCCATAAATCATTCTCACATAAAACTGTAACAGTATCAATCATATATAATCAAAATCAATAACATTAAGAAACAAATGAATACAATCCATTAAGGTATGCAATACATCTAAATAAAAGATGATACAACTAATATATATCAAAATAACAATAGACAACATCAAAAAGGTGAGAATACATGTAATTTCTTATCATATCAAAATATATATATATATTTTTACATCAAATCATATAATTAAAACTTAAAACCTACTTTTCCGATTAAGTATCACAAATATACAAGAACGATCAACAGCTGTATAAATTGTATAGAAAAACAGGATACTGACTTGTGTCTATTCAAAAGAAAAACTTAAAAACAGTATACCAAGTACTAATCAAAATAAATTCAACTTTTTTAAATACACATGAGAATACATCAGATGGTATATCATAAATCAGAATAAGATAAATACATGAGCAAAGTGAAATACAATAAAATCAACAATAGATAACACAAATGGTAGATACAGGAAATGCAGATCACTTTTTTTAGAAACATATATGTCTATCGTAACATGCATAATAACTACATATTAATCGGATATTGAAAAAAATTAGGACTATAAAAAATTGTTCAAGTATAAGCCGCAACAATAAACGCAATCATAACCAACAATGGATTGAAAAAAAAAAACAGGGACATACATGAATACACTACCGTCGACTACAACTTCTTCATTTAAATAGCAAGAACCATAATCGCCCAAAGAATTCATAACTAAAAGAATAAACATAAAAATACAAAACAAATCAGATTATTTAACAATACCTTTATTATTATACAAGATGATATTGATGAAGATCGGAAGAAATCGAAGAAGATGACAGATTTTGTTGGAGAAAGTGTAGAAAGAAACGTGGAGAGAGAAATGAACCGAGATTTTCTGAGGATCTTTAAAATGTTATTAGAAGTTTAAAAATATCCCATGTAACCGGGTCGGATAATCCCATTTTTTCGTCAACATCTGTTTGACTTTTGGTCAACCGCTGTTTGAGTTTTGGTCAACATCTCATTTAGTATTCAACAGAAATTTGGATAAGTCAATCAGTGGTTCTCTCTCTGTTTGACTTTTAGTCAACAGATACATGCAAACCCATGTTAGATTGAACAGTGTTTTCAACAGATATTTAAACATCTGTTTAGACCTAAACAGATGTTGGGGCTTAAACAAATGTTTGGCGTTCTATATCAGTTGTTTGGACTTAAACAGATGTTTAGATTTAAACAGATGTTTGGCCATAAACAGAATTTGCCAATAAAGATATGTTTGGCCTTAAACAAATGTTTGAAGTTAAACAGGTGTTTGCTCATAAAGAGATATTTGGCCACAAACCAAACATCTGCTTGAGGTCAACATCTGTTTCACTATTCGCCAACATCTGTTCGACTTTTGGTCAACAACTGTTAAAATATAAACATTGTTAACATAAATTACAAATAATTAGCTAATAGACGGCACACAATTAGCAACTTAAATCATCAAGACCCTTAACAATTTGACCATATGATTTAATCATGTGTTTTATATTAGATGGGTCAACTGAAAAAGAAAATTCACTAAAAGGATAACAAATTAAACAGCAAAAAAAAAGCTCAAAGAGTATTTTTACTACAAAACAGGATTAACAAACAATGCCAATAGTGAAGTCAACCATGTTTCTTTCACCTTTGACTTTCAAAGTCAATTCAGTTACTTACCAAATTCACAAATACATAAAATTTCTTATATAACCGCAAACATTACCACACCTAGTAATCTTAACTCTGGTATAAAATGTAAAACACAAACCCAAATATCACATTTCCATTGTGAATCTTTATTGCCTCATCAATAATTCCCTGACTTGCCCTTTGAATTGTAATTCAAAGTCCAACGAATCTGTATTAGGATCTCCTGATTTGTAGCTTTTTTGGCTTAGCTGGAACCACTGCTTTAGGGTAAACAGGCTTTTGGGGAACATTAGGATCTTTCTTTCTTAATTCTTCCAGCTTTTTGTAAGAGAAAAACACTTTATCCTCTTTCCACCTTGACACTTGGTTCTTTGACCCATAATTAGCTGTTATTAACTCTTCTTTCATTCTCTTCAGCTGCAGAGACCTATCTGGTACATTTTTCTTAAACTTTGCCCAGATAGGAGGAGTCTGCTTCACCTTCTTTTTGATCATATCTTGAATTCTGGCTGTTTCACTTTCTAGCTCACTGATGGTCCATTCTTTGTACTTGTACTTTTCTCCCTTGTATGTTTTGTAAGCCATGATATAGTCAATATAATCTTTCCTCAAAGTTTCATCAGCTCTTTCTGATAAATTTTGATAGAGATCTTTTGAAAACTGCTCCAAAATTTTCACTTGGGTTAGCAAATGTTGGTAAAATGTTTGAATCTCTCTGTCAGATTTTCCTTGTGTATTTCTTTTGGAGATATCCTCTGCTTGTTGAGCCTTTAACTTCAAGTATTCATTAATGTTATTAGGCCTTGGATATCCTTGAACAGATGGCAAATTCCTTTTAGCAGGGTCATCTTCAGAGTAGAAGGATATGATCTCCTCTCTAACTCCTTCCAGTTCTAATGGATACAGGACTCCTGCAGGAAGAATGGCAGTGTTTGAATTTGAAAGTTGTGCTGAAGAGAATGGGACAGCATTGGGAATGGTAACAAGGGACAATGGTTGGGTGGATGTTTGCGGTGTTGAAGGATCAACATTCAGAATTATCCTTCTCCTTTTATGTTTTGGAGAGGTTGGTGGTGTTTTGGTGCGTTGAGTGGTAGTGATTTGAGTGGTAGATGGTTGACTAACAGTTGTTGAAACAACTGGTGTTTCAACCACTGTTACCATTACAACAGATGATGTGTCACCTGAAGTATTTTCATTTTTGGCAGGTGGTGTTGGTAGTAATGAGGATGTTTTTGATGGTAATGGGATTTGTGGTAAGGCAGTGGATTGAATTTGTGTTGAAGTGGTGCAAATTGTTGGTGTAACATATGTTGAAACAACTGAAGTACCTACAGCTGTCGATACAACAGATGTTTTAACATCTGCTCGTTTTGAGGTTTGATGTGTGGAGCTTTTCGGAGGTGTGGATTTGGGTTCCTTCACTTTTCTAGTGGGCTGTTTTCTTTTAGGCTCAGGATTTTCTTCATTCTTGGCCTCAGAAACACCCTGCTCATCCTTCTCCATACAAACTCTTTTCTCCTGTTCCCACCTTGCTTTATCCTTTGCCTCCATATCCCTTTTTACCGTTCCTTTTGTATCAGAAATGGCATTTGTGGTTACATCAACCTTTTTAGTACCATCTGGCTTAGGTATCTCTGCAAGCATAGTGGATTTGTCTGGTGCAATGTACAAACCATCTTCATATCCCTTTTTCTTTAGCTGCTTCATTTTCTCCCACTTTTTGGCATCAGCTGGTGGTGGGTTGTCCACAAAGATGATAGTAGGAGGAGCAGAATTAGTGGTTTTCAGCGAGTGGGCCTTCAATGCCTTTATGTCTGCTTGTGTATCCATAAACCTAGCTTCCATCATATTTCTGATCTTTTGAATCTGTATTTCATGTTGATGATCAGAATATGCCCTTTGTTAGTGAAGCACAGGTTGAAATAAACTCCAAAGCTCAATGGGAGTAAGAGCAGATGATGGAGCAGATGTTGTATCTGGTGCTGCAGTGGGTGTTGCCTTTTGGGCTTGTAACAACTGTTGGAGCATTGACTTAATATCTGCAATAGAAGTTTCCAATTTCTTAACCCTCTCCCTCAATTCCTTGTACATTAAACCATCAACCAAGTTAATGGGATCATCTGATTTCTCACTGGCAGTGGTTGTATCAACACTTGACTTAGGGAAAGTTTCCCAAAAGTCATCCACAGATGCCCCTTTTTCTTGGTACTGGGGACTTCTTTCCTCAGCAATTGGGATCCTTTTAATAGAACCAGGGGTTAGAACAAAGACAGCAGCAGATATCACAGTTGCTGGAGAGGGAATTGCCTTCAGAGGAGTCTTATTGATGAAACAACTGGCCAGGTGTAGATCAGTGGATCCAACACCTGTAGTTGCTGCTCCAATTGAACTACTGACAGGAAGTACTTGTATTTCCTGCAGTGTAACCTCCTCAGTTGTTGGTGGGTTAGCAATGATTGAGACACCAGACCCAATCACTTGTTGAGGTATATTCTCATTAACAGGTGTTTGAGGAGAACTTGTTTGTGTCCGGGCTAAATCAACTGCATCCAACAAAAGTTTTGTTTCTGGGGGGATTTGAGAAGTGAGGATAGGTGTAGAAAGCAAATTTGCCCCGGGCAGTGGGCTGTGGATGATGGAATCAAGTGATTCCAGAGGATCATAATTTGGTGTCCCTATTATTACAACCTGCTCTTTTTTAGAAGAAGCAGGAGGAGTTTGAGGCTCAGGTTGAGATCTTTCTTCCAACTGCTGTGAGGTAGTAGCAGCAGTGGTTATTGGTGACTTTTGTGTTGTCACTGGTAGTTGCTCTGGGATCTCATCTTCCAGAGTTACCTTTGTTTTGGGTTTGGGGGGCTTTTGTGATTTTTTATGTTTTGGTCTTTTGGTGGTTTTAGGTGGGGGTTTAACAGCAGTTGTTTTATTGCTATCATCACCTTGAGCAGTGGGCTCAACAGCAGGTGCCTGAGGAGCAGTGGTAGATGCTGAAGTCTGCTCAGGAACCTCTGCTTGTGTTTTGGAAAGTTTTGACATTCTTGTAAAGGTTTCAGTAGTGAGGCTCTTAATTGAAAAAGGATTACCCTGGATAAGCACATGGGCATTATCTTCTTAAAATTTCTTTTTAAAATAGTAACTTAAAAACCTTGGAAAGAGCAAAAACGCCTTTTTATTAACATTTCTAACAAGATAATTGAAGATTACCTGGGAATAGTTAAAATTTTCACCATGTAATATAGCATAACCTAGATATTGAATCTTCAATGGGATTTCATTGAAAGCAGTGGTCTTGTTTGAGACACACATCAGTAGGGTATGAAACAAAAACCTTGTGGCAGGAGGAAAACTGCCTTTTTCTAAAGTGTCTTTTTTGATTTCCTCTTCATAACCAATTTGAATGAAAAACGTTTGATACTCTTCTTTAGGGAAAGATGTTTTACCTTTAAGATCATCGAGTTCAAAAACTTCCGAAATGGTTTGAGGTGTTATTGTGACTAAAACGTCCTTTATAGAAGAATTGATGGCTAAGGGCTTTTTATCCTTAGTTTCCAACTTAGCATTTTTCCAGAATTCTTGCTGGGTATCCATGTAGATCGGAGCATCACAAGTCAACAAAGTTTTGTACTTTGAAGAAGACAGAACATCAATGATGGAATTGAAGATTTTGGTGTGACTGCGTTTTTCAAGTAGACCTAAGTAGTTATGTGTAGATTTGCGTGGGAGAGACATCGTGATTTGATTATGATTGCGAGAGGAAGAAGACGATGAAGAGGATGAGTGATTTTGAGAGGAATGGATGATAACTGCTTTGAGAAAAGAATTTAGAATTCGATTCGACAGTAAAAACACTGTTTGGGGGTTTTGATCAGGGTTTTTTTTTGGTGAAATAATGAAATAGATCTTACCGCTATGTACTGTCCACGTGCCAACCTCTGATGATAATTGAGGAGAGTTGGTAGGAAACCACTGATGGAACAATAACAGTGGTTTGCAACAGTCACAAATGAGAACAGTGAGTAAGTTTTTGCTAGCAGTGGATAGCCATCAGTGTGTTAAAACACTGATTTTATACAACAGTTTTTTTTTTATTTTAACTTTAATTTTTATCACCAAAACAATATTCGAGGAACTCTTATCTCTTTGGAATGTAACAATTAGATAATATAGTTAACCTATCATTGTAATTCTAGTATTCAGTTAATAATATCATTCTATAATTAATTAACCACATCAACAATAAAAATGTGATCAGTGGATGATTTTTAAAAAAAACCAATGATTGTAAATTTCAGTGCATGTCAACAATAAAAGCGGAGCAGTGACTATTTTTTAACTATCAGTGGATACCCAACAAAATGTAACACAGATGTTTGGTCAGTCAGTGGTCAACAGTTGTTTATGAAGAAACAGAGGATGGCCTTCAGCAGTGGATAACATTTAACAATCACATGTTTGCGCTTAAACAAATGTTTGACATTAAAAACTGTTTGAAAGAAAAGACCAATTTGAAGAATACTATACCCAAACAATCAAAATGAGGAGCTTAATAATCATCCAAGTGTATTTCACTTTTATTCAATGGATGTCAACCTCCAAAATGTGAGCAGTAGTTGTTTTTTATCTAACAGTGGATAGATATTGATTTAATTTGAAACAAATAGTCATCAAGAATATTTTTTATTTTGTAATTTAACTTGCCATTTTATCATTAAAACAATATTTTAAATTAAATACTGTTAAACATCTAATCTGGACATAAACCAAATTTTGAAATTAAATAAATATTCGACCTGAAACATCTGTTTGAACATAAACAGATGTTTGAAATTAAATAAATACTGTTAACATAAACAGAGATATAATATTAACAGTTTGGACATATAAATACTGTTAACAAAAACAAAGATAGAATATCTACTGTTGATGATGAACCACTTTTGTTGTTGGGCAATGGTTAATCTTTGAGTTTGTATAGGTTTGTCTCCAGAGATAAAGTATAGAGAACCAATGTTTGTCCGAAACACTGTTACATAAGAAAAACTGATACATAAATCCTAAAGTTGAATCCGCTGTAGAAGCTGTTATAACTACACCATAAGTGCTAGTCTTTAACAGGACTTTGCCTTCAACAGTGCATAGCCCGCATGAGACAATAAGCCCATAAGTCTTTATATGGAGCAGGAATTAATTATAAGTTTATAACAGTCCTTAGCATGATCAGCTGTTATAACCACACCACCCTTTCAGAGTTGGACCATTAAACAAATCCTTGACACTATTAATCCTCTGTTGACTTACCAAACAGATCTTCAGACACAATTCAACATCAACATAATCTAAATATTACTGAAACAATAAATAATAAGTAAAAATAAAACACAACAAAGATTCATAAAATTATATTTAATCATTTATTCAGGACCTTAAAACTAAAAGTCCAATAATTACATGACATACTGAACAATATTCAAGTTCAAATCTAAGAATAACAGCAAGAACTAATAAACTTTAGTTTCCACAACATCTATTGCTGAACCTCTTGATGTATGTCCTTCAGCATCGCCATAAACTGCACGTCTCTATCACCACACTCCATATTACTGACAACACAAATAAGAATAAGAAACTAATCTAAAATTCAAAGGTGTCTTTTTCATTTTTATTGCACATCTGAGTTTTCACAAGCTTTGGACGAATGTATACTTTCTTTAAAAGAAGAAAATCTTCCTGGAGCAAGAAAACGTGACTTTGGATTTAACGGAAATAAAAAAAATGGCACATGTAACTTTAAAGTTGCATCTCTGCCATCAAAAAAGGTAACACATGCAACTTTTCACGATGTTGCAACAATTATACTGCAGCATCGATATTGAAAGGTTGATGTGGGATGCGAATTTACATTGAAACAACGATGTTGGAACAATGATACAGGAACGATAACATGTAAACATTATCAACAAACATTCGAACAAAGAAGTGTAATGAGAAATTAGCTGCTAAATCACAAGAAAGATGCATTTGAGAGAGAAAGATACGGTCACATATATGAGCGACCGAGATTTGAATGTGAAACCAGATAATTGTATCTTATTTATAGAATAATAAAAATATATATGGTTTGAAATTTGAATTTCAAAATTACTATTATTAATTAGTAATTACTGATTTGATTTGAAAGCAATTGTTATGATGTTTTTTGGGAACTGAAATATGCAAAGTAGGGAAAAAAAAAAGAGAACGTCAATTTTAAATTACCTTTTACATATTTTTTATTTTAAAATTTCAAAATTACTGAGAGATAATAACTGTCAGTTTGAAATTCTAGTTTTGCATATTTTAAAAGTCCAAAGCTCAAGAAATTACAATTAATTATTATTGATTAGATTTGCAACAAATAGTCAAAAAGTATTTTTTAATTTAACATTAAGGATAAAAATATATATGGTTTGAATTTTGAATTTCAAAATTACTGATATTATTAGTAATTACTGATTTGATTTGACCGCAATTGTGATGATGTTTATTGGGAACTGATGTTTATTGGGAACTGAAAGGTAAGTAGTGTATATCTTTATATCCCTCCTTATTAAAGTAAATAAATATTAGTAATCATATGCAAAGTAGGGAAAAAAAAAGAGAACGTCAATTCTAAATTACCAGCTTGCATAAATTTAATTTGAAATTCATATTTTGCATATTTTAAAAGTCCAAAGCTGAAGAAATTACCATTAATTAGTGATTTGATTTGCAACAAATACCCATCAAGTATTTGATCATTTGATAATTTCAATATATCACTAATTAACACCATGGATGGTAAATATCAATGGATGTCAAGAATAAAAAAGTGACCAGTGGCTATTTTTTCCTATCAGTAGATACCGAACGTCAATTGTCATAATGACTTTTCTGTAATTACTGATATTATCAGTAATTACTGATGATGATTTGAAAGCAACTGTCATTGTCATGATGAGTTTTCTAATTTTTAAACCGTGAGTTTGAAATTCACATTTTGCATGTTTTAAATGTCCAAAGCTCAAGAAATTAACATTAATTACTGATTTGATTTCCAACAAATAGTTATAAAGAATTTTTTAAATTGTATGATCAAAACAATGTTGGAGGAAATCTTACCTCATTGGTATGTAAAGATGAGGTAAAATGGTAATTTCATTGTTATTCTAGTTTTTATTTGATAATTTCAATCTATCACTAATTAACACCAATAACAAAAAAGTGAGCAGTGGCTGTTTTTTTAGGAAAACAACTGATGGTCAATATCAATAGATGCCAACAATAAAAAAGTGAGCAGTGGCTATTTTTCCTATCAGTGGATACCCAACAGTTTTTTAAACCCTGATGTTTGGTCAGTCAATGGTCAACAGATTTTGAAGAAACATATGTTTCGCCTTAAACAGAAGTTTGCCCATAAAAAGAAGTTTGACCATAAACAGGTGTTTGCACATAAAGAGATGTTTATCTGGTGGTTTAAAACCACTGTTGGGTCAAACAAATTTCACAACAGGACCAATACTCAAATAAATGTTGACCTTAAACAGATGTTTGGTTTAGAGCCAAACATCTGTTAAAGCCCAAACATCTGTTTAACCCTGAACAGATGTTTAAGTTAATAACATCTACTGTTCAACCTAACAGGGGTTTCCATTGACTATTGACCAAATTGCAAACAGATGTTAAAACCACTGTTTGTTATTGTACTTCTTTACAAAATTAGATAGAATTCAAGAAAACGAAACAATCACTTAAAGAACTATAATTTAACACATAATCTAATCCGGCAAACCAATCTATTATCTGAGAATTCACTGATTCTTACAACATGAAACAAACTCATCATGAAATACTAAAGTTACACAAGAACCACTGATAATTAAATACTAATTTTGAATCCGTTGTAGATGCTGAACCACTGCTGATACTAAACAGTCGTTTTCCTTTGATTAATCAAACTCTAGGTACATAAAGTGCAAACAGTCGTTTTCCTGAACAGATGTTTAAGTTAATAACATCTACTGTTCAACCTAACAGGGGTTTCCATTAACTATTGACCAAATTGCAAAGAGATGTTAAAACCACTGTTTGTTATTGTATTTCTTTACAAAATTACATAGAATTCAAGAAAATGAAACAATCACTTAAAGAACTATAATTTAACACATAATCTAATCCGGCAAAGCAATCTATTATCTGAGAATTCACTGATTCTTACAACATGAAACAAACTCATAATGAAATACTAAAGTTACACAAGAACCACTGATAATTAAATACTAAATTTGAATCCGTTGTAGATGCTGAACCACTGCTGATACTAAACAGTCGTTTTCCTTTGATTAATCAAACTCTAGGTACATAAAGTGCTTGTCTTTATCAGGACCTTGTCTTCAACAGTGGATAGGCCTCATCAGTCTTTGTTCATAAAGAGCTCCTTTAAAACAAACTTTATGCTTCTTTTAATACAAAAAAGGTAGGAAACACCATTACTCTAGACTCTCTAGTAACATAAAATCTTATCTTACAACAATAGCAGATCCTTTCTTGCGTTTAGTAGGAACTACTGTGGGTTCTCCATCATCATCTGCTGCACAAGTCAATTATAATCATCATCATCATTTAGACATAAGCAAAAATTATTTTAACTATAAATTTAATAATCTTTCTTTGTGTTTAATTAAACTTTATGCTTCTTTGAATACAAACCTATAATAACCCGCAACAGATTGTATGAATTTCAAACAACTGTGATTAGACTGAAATATAAACCGAGAATTAGAGTATATCACTTCAAAATAAAAAACTCAAAATTGAAAATCAGAGTAGCAAAAAACACATACTTTAAACGATGTTGGAATAATAATACTGGAAACAACCGTGGAACAATCATCATCATTATATGAGAATACCCTTAATTTATGGAACCTGTAGAATGAAATGCTCCACTGTTGGGTTATTAACTTTCAACCTCACTTTCCCTAAATTTATCAATTCTAATTTTCAACAGGATGTAATACAATTATTACCTTAATTAAGATATCTTCAACTGCAAACAACAATAGCAAAGAACATCAGACAATAATAGCAAACAACATCAGACAATAATAGCAAACAACATCAAACAATAATAGCAAACACCTGATGTTGAATCCACTGTAGATGCTGAACCACTGCTGTTACAAACAGATAATACCTCGAGAACTGGAAATGAAACTCTAATTTCAGAAAGAATAATGGCTGAACATACTCAACCATCAATAATCAACAGATGTTATACTCATATCATCACCATCTAGAAAAAAAACGCTAATTTCAAAACATATTCAAACATACCAGCTTATGGCAGAAATCTATCCGCAGTTAAGCGGATTTCAACTTTGATGACAACAACCCTGGAACCATATGATTAGATTACGAGTAGAAATTAGGATTAGTGTAAATAAGAGGAAATCATGAAAGTATTTCTACTAAAAAAAAGAACAAACCTTTTGATGAAGTAATCGATGAACAAAAGAAGATTTTATGGTGGCGTCTGAAGAAGATTAAGGTTTGGATGGAAAGAATTATCTCAATAATTTGAAGGGTTTGTGAAATTTGAATTTGAATCGCCTGAATATAGAGAGAGAAAGAACCCAAGGTTTGTAAACAAAGATTAGAAGTGAGAAGAGAGATTATATAAGGAAAAGGGGAAAACACTGTTGGGCGGGAAAAACGGCATTCATGGGCTCTCTGGTGTTGACACGTGGCCCAAATAACTTTCATTTATTATATATAAGAGATTAATTTGAACTTGTGATGAATAGTAAAATATAAAAAAATATGTTATTATATTCTTTCTTTTAATTTCCGATTTTACATATATTAAACTAGGTTTTTACCCGGGATTGCTTCCCGGGCTCGGGAAAGTTATTTAGATTAATTAATTAGTATTTGTTTGTAATACGACCACATTACATCAACCATCTCATTCAATTCAACAACAATGACTTCAAATCACCGGATTAGATCATGAACTCATATTAGGGGACAAACAAAACCACAACAGGACCATATGAATAATATAATTTCCACTTTTACATCAATGCACTTACATGATAGGGTGATTTGGGATTTTCAAAAAAATCTTTGTTTTTGTACCTCTTTTACAAAATAACATGTTGACCAAATTTGAAACAGATGTTAACCAAAAGTCAATAAGATATTGACAAATAGTCAAACATATGTTGAGCTTAAACAGATGTTTGGTTTAAGGCCAAACATCTGTTTATGGCCAAACATCTGTTTAAGGTCAAACATCTGTTTAAGTCCAAATATCTGATATAGAATAAGAACATCTGTTTAAGGCAAAACATCTGTTTAAGGTCAAACATGTGTTTAAGATCAAACAACTGTTTAAGTCGAAACATCTGATACAAAAGGCCAAACATCTGTTTAAGCCTTAACAGTTAAGGCAAAACAGTTTAAGCCTTAAAAGACCAAACAGTTTTAACCCAACAGTGGTTTTAAACCACCATTTTAACCAAACAGCGGTTTCGACCACAGTTTTCTGAACAGTAGTTCCAAACATCTGTGGACATCAATCTGTTGACCAAAGTCAACAGAATTATCAACCACTGTTTTATTTTCAAACATCTGTTCCCAATAACAGAGCTTTGATGATTTAAACATACATTTGCCAATATTACAAGCGTTTACACTCTCAAACCTAAATATTTATAAAAAGTACAAGTGTTAAACAGCATACAAAGTTCATCCATCTGTTGACCCAATTCAACAGATGTATCAACCACTGTTTAATTTTGAAACACCTGTTCTCAATAACAAAGCTTTGATCATTTAAACCGACCTTTGCCAATATTACAAGAATTTACACTCTCAAACATCGATATTCATTTACTTAATTTTAATAACAAACATTATTAATAATTTTAACACAACTAATTATATAAAAGATACAATTGTCAAAACAGATAATAGCATTCAATAAAATACAGGATCCTAATTCCTAATCTATTGGTGAAACAGTAGTTTCGATAAGTAAAGCTCCTTTCGGACCATTGTAGTTGTCAACATGTTGGAGGTATTTCAGAAGTTCGTTGGTGAGATCAACTTCAATCATATCCCCCAGATGCTTGTTATCAACCACTTGTTGTCTTCAATTATATTAGTACTTCGTCGTGTATCTACGTAACCAACTACACGAGGATTATTGAAAACAAACATCTTCTTCCAGCCTTCTTCTTCATATCTGAGCAAATCAGCAGTTAGCTCAGCAGACTTTCCAATAACAATCAAATGCAACCTCTTTGCAATGGTCAAAAAATGCCCTTGGCAAGGATTGACTACAATACTCTCAGGAAAGTGAAGCATTCTGAAAGTCTCACTAACAACATCAAAACAAACGATGTTCCTCTCACCTAGTGGATACCAATAATTTGAAACCATAAAATATATGGTTTTATCAGCATAAACTCCTGTAGACCATGAATAACGACTTGAACTATAATTGTTTACGATACTGAAATTTATTGTTGTCCATGACTCACAACGTCGTGAGTAAACACGAGCAGCAGTTACATTACGGTAACATCTGATGTTCAGCACTTTGAGATCATTGAACTGATCAAAATAAATTCCACCGGTATCAGAGTTTCGATGATGATTATAATTAAAGTAGTCATCACACAAAACCTTATACTGCCTGATAGTTGGATTCCAAAGAATCAACTGACAGCAAATCCCTTCATTAGAAACTAACAACAACCCATTAAATGAAGATAGAATACGTAGGAAGCTAGAGTGGACATTGTTAGGAAAACTTAAGGTTTTACTACTAAAAACATCCAACTTACCACCAACTACGTTGTCAATGACAATTGACGTGTCTTTAAAGGATAATAGTTTCTTTTGTACTGAATCTCCACTTCGGAGAGCATGCATCATCTGAAATGCATGACTTGACAATTCCCTATAAAAATTCTTGGAAAGACACTTGAAACGGCAAATATCTTCTGCAGAAAGCCTTGTGAAAATCTCGTCAACAATCACTTGAAACCCAAATTTTTCCATCCTGCAAAGAGCCTTGTGAAAATCTCGTCAACAAAATTTTTGAAGATGATTGAGTAGATAGATGAAAATGGTAATGATCAAAACCTCTGCGAAATCTATTTTATATACCCAATGAAGAAGGCTATGACTAAATACATCGTCAGACGAAAGAATATCATGCGACACTTATTAGGCTTTAAATGCATTTACACGGGAAAAATATAAAATTAAACACGTTATTATAATTACAATTAACCTATTCATTTACCTATAAGACGCCTTTAGCATAAGACAGAAGTGATTGCTTAACGTGCATTAATTGCAAAGTATATATCCCAAGGCATTTTGAATTTGAAATTACCGGCAATTTCAAAACCACTGCTATGGTATATGTTTGCCAAAGGAAATATCTGCTAAGTTATACTTTCTTGGCTATGGGCAGTAGTTTGCTGATCTGATTTGAAAGCAATTGTCATGATGAGTTTTCTAATAGAAACAGAGTATGAGTTAAAAATTTTCTGCAAATAATAATTATTTTAACATGTTCTCAACAGATAATTCAAACACATAAGTAAACCCTTCTTGAATGTATAGCAATAAACATTTAAAATCGTATTAGTAGCAAGATAGGATTTAAATTAACATAGACTAAACAATATAAAGTTCATCAACAGGAATGTACATACCAGTTGCTGAAGAAAAAATAATAAAACCTCAGGTGATTGAAGTGTAGAAGATGGAGGAAAAGAAAATTGAAACCCTAGAAAATGACTGGGGAGAAGTGATTTTTGAAAGAAGAGATGATAGATGTTTGATGTGTAATGATGATGAAGAAATACTGACGGTTGTGCTTTTAACAAAAGTAGTTTGACTTTGGTCAAACAGACTTTGGTCAAACAGCGTTTTAACATTCCTCAAACAGTGTTTTATCTATTATAATTAGCTTTTAACATAAGTAGCTTGACTTCGGTCAAACAGGGTTTTAACATTGCTCACAATGATCACAACCTAGTAAAAACTTCTTTGTAAACAACATTACTTATTTGTTGGTTTTCCAACAGCGTCGAATATTAGTATTTTAACACCTTCTCTGGTCTTGACCCTTGATAATGCAACATACAACTGACCATGAGTGAAGACAGGATCTTTCAAATAAAGACCAACCTTTGATAACGTTTGTCCTTGACACTTGTTAATTGTCATAGCAAAACAAACTGATAAAGGAAATTGTCTTTGTTGAAATTGAAAAGGTATTTTTTTGTCAAACGGGATCATATTAATCCTTAGAATAAAAACTCTCGTGCCAATGTTCCTACCAGATATAACTTGAGCTTCTATAACTCGTTTACCAAGAAAAGTAATTTGAAGCCATGAATTTAGAATTAATAACGCAAACTACAGTTAAGTCAAACAGCTGATGGAAAACTTTTAAGCACTGCTAGTGATTAAAACACTGATGGTACTTAACCAATAATAGTGAACTACAGATTTTTAACAACTGCTGCTGCAGTAAACAGTAGATACAGAAGCAGGGATTAAGGATTAAGTGTTAAGGAAGAGCAGTGGTTAACATCTGCTGATATCACCCCAAAACTTATAAAATATGTTGAAAAAAGTAATATTTATGTTTAGAGAAAAATGCAATTTGCGTCCCTGTGATATGTGTGAAACATCAACTTGAGCCCCTAAATTCATTTTTTGGTTTTTTGAGCCCTTGATCTTATAAATTCATAACAGTTTGAGTCCCTCCCTCACACTTCCCTATGTTGACTGTTTGACAATTGTGAAATATCCTTTAATTACCCTAAATACCGATCACACTTCTAAAAAAATATATGAAAATCTCTACTCCGAACACCAATCATCATCTTCATCTTCATTGAATCTCCTCACCAACCATTTGTTGTTATAACAATCCAAGGTAAAATCACATACCTAAAACATGACCGACACTATGGTTTACCCTCTGTTCTTGTTAGATGCTTGTGTAACCCTATGTAAGTTGATGTTTGATGATATCTCATTTTCACCACTGTATGAAAATAACAGCTTTTGTGTGAAAATATTGTTTGATTATTGTGGGAAATATTGTTTGATTATTGTGGGTTTTTGGCTCAGGTATCAAAACAGAGGTTTGGGTTTTGGTTATTATAAAGGTTTGTTTGTGATGTTTTTGGTTTTATCTGTTTATTAATACTGGTTTTTTGGTTTTTGGCGTTAATCTAAGATTGTTTTTGTGTTATAGTTTGTTTGAAATGTTTAAAATATACAATCGATTAAAACAGGGACAGGTTTCTTAAGTATCTGCTGTTAATGTTGAAATCTGAGTTTCTTAAGTCTATGCTGTTCATGTTGAAATTTGGGTATGGTTGTTGTTTTGATTCTCATATAAAGTTGGTTAAAGACTATATGTTTTGGGTTCATCGTATTGGTCATTTGAATGTGTTTTCTTCATTTCAGATCAACTGTGTTTTGGGTTCCTCATCTTGGGTTCATCATATATGTATACTTATATGCATTATGAAAGTACTGTATCAGCCGTCTTACTATGGATATTTTTATTGTACAGAATGGCTGCGGATGTAAAGATACGCAAAACACCAACTACGAAAACATTGGCGAGAATACTTGACAACCTCCTAGAAGTTAGTGCGATGCACATAAGGAAGTGATTGATCAGAACGATCAATTGCTAAAACATAAGCTGTTTGGTGCATATGAATGAATATAACCCCAGTGGCAGATATGAAAATACCAAGCTTGAGAATTTCAAGGAAAATCGAAGAGCTACACCAAAAAGGGGGTTATCAGCTACATTCCGAAGTGCACCATTCACTCCTTGAGTTTTCATTATAAAGAAATTTGAAAACTCGTTGTATGTTACAATCTTTTGTTTTCAAGTCTGTAAGTTCTGTCAAGTCTACCAAGTTGGATATCCTTCTATGTTTCTAGGTACGACGTTTTGTGTCCGTTATGTATGTTTAACATAATGCAAGTGTGCATTTATGTTGGCTTTAATTGTAATAATGAATTTAACATGAATTTAAAATGAATAAAGCAAAATACTGTTAAGTGAAACTACTGTTAAGCGAAACTACTGTTATGTGAAACTACTGTTATGTGAAACTACTGTTATGTGAAACTACTGTTAAGTGAAACAGCTGATGAAAAACTTGTAAGCACTGCTAGTGATTAAAACACTAAGGGTACTTAACAACTGATAGTGAACTACTAATGGTTAACAACTGCTGATGTAGTAGTCAGTGGATAGAGAATCGTGATTAAGGATTAAGTGATGCTACTTAACAACTGATACATGAGTTAAGGATTAAGTGATGCTACTTAACAACTGATACATGAGTTAAGAAGTTATAATTTCACTTACTATGTAAATTTCGTTGAGATGAATTAGCTGCCGTAGAAGATGAACGTGAATTCTTTGATATCTCAATATTTATTTAACAATATAGATAATAATATGCAAAGAAAGATCATAGTCATTATAATATTAGAACATAACAGTATAATAAGCAGATAAGTTTTCAGGAATTCAAAACCACACAATGAGTCCAAAACATAACCCACCAAACACCCAAAAGCAACAAAACGAAAACCATAAGTTCAACATGGCAACAACATATGAAATCAACACGTAAATGTATCTGAAAATACTGACAAAACTATTTTTCAATCTTTGGAATCAAAAGCGTCAAAACTCCAGCATCTTTATCCTGACACAGTTCATCACTGATGCGGCGCTTTGTCGAGGAGCAACCTAATGCATCATCCACATCGAACACTTCAAGAATTTTACGTTTTGTTTCATCTGAAGAGGGATTCTTAGTGCCTACCAGTGGTTGGGATAAAGGGGTAACATTGTCACCACAGCATGACATCTCATCCTGATATAAAAAGACAATAAGTACTAACGTTTCAAAAAATTTAGTACAAATAAACAAATTCTCATATTACCTTCATAAGGTCAACAGGAGTAGACAAACTGCAGGAATCTGGAACATCCAACGATTCGGACTGCTCATGCTTTAAGTACATAGTACACAATAACATAAAATACACACAATGGTATAAATCTATTTCAAAAAGATATAACTATAAAATTAAAAGATTCACATAAGGAAGATTTAAACCTGGTTAAGAGTGAATTTGGCGGAAAGCGCAGCAAGGATCTCATCATCGTTAGTGGCCATTGAAATACCATAGTTTTCAACCTGATGCTCAATGTTATAGTCTTTAACACTTATGATGAAAGCATACCTCTTTCCAATCAATGTGTCAAAGATCTCAGGATATGGGTTCGGTATGTCTCCCGAATTAACAACCTATGATTTTATCAAAATTAATATAAATTACAATAAGCAGAATGATTCCATAATTGAGAACATAGAATTTTATAAAAATTAATTTTAAGTTATATTAACTACATGGCCAAACAACTGAATGCATGTATTTGTTACCTGATCTTGGATTGTAAGTAACTCTTTTGCAGATTTGTTAAGAATCTTGTAAGCTTCGAAATCAAACAGTGTCAAAGACACAGTACCGGAAGAGTCTTGCACCCTAATAGGTATCTTGAACCTATCAAAGTTAAAAACAAATGAAAACATTAGTATTACTAATATTAACCGTTCATATTAGTATTTAGTATAAGGAAATAAAAAACTGTAATCTCAAACCGCGGAATAGAATAGATGTCGACTCCTCCACATTTATCATTTGTACAAACCAACGATTTTGCATGATCAACATCAAATGAACCATCCGCATTTTCTTTCGTTACAAATCTTTCCTCCACACCTGACTTACAGTGGTTACAACCATTGTAATACCAAAGTTTATCAGTGCATATAGCTGTGATTGTGGCAAGAATCAAAACCTTCTTTGTCTATCAATATCAAACAAAAATAATAACACTTAGAAAAGAGTATAAAAAAACTCAGCATGTAGAGTACTTATAAGAAAATACACACCGTTGATATCGTTCCAAGGAAACCAATAAGAATGAAATCAGGGTTACTAAGAAACTCATCTTCAACACTTGAGATAACATTTGAACCAACATGCTCATTTGGTGAAGATGAAGTTGAAATTTTCTCTACATACCTAAACAGATTCATGCGATCAAATTAAAACGTAAAAATTAAATGTAAGTACAAAATAATAATATTCAATGTTTATATGCATATTACTAACTATACCTCTTCCTAAAAGAGGAAATCTCTTCAATGTCAGTGTCAATAAAAAGTCTGCTCAGCTCAAACCCATTTGCAACTCCACGCTTGCCTGAATTTAAAAATAAAAACAAATGTAGATCAATATAAATACTGTCAAATTTAAAAATATATAAATAAATACAACGTTTAAATTACTAAAGATAAAAAAAATTAAACTAATTAAGTTTAAATTGTACCTTTGTAAAGGTTGACCATACCAAAATGACAAAGGATAACAACATATTTCTCTCTTTTCTTATCATTCATGTAAGCAAACATGTTGTAACACCTCGGAAATTCACGTCCTATAATATGTTGACACGTGTCATAAAGTTTAAACGTGTGAAAGAAATATTATGGAAGGACTAAAGTTGACAAACGTTGAAAGTATGTGAATATACGTATTCTAAGTGTCAACTGTGAATAAATACAATGTATATTAACCCTACACGATGCTCATACCTTCAAACGAATAAATCATGGATCATACGAAGCTAAATGTGAGTGATTTCAAACTACAGGGACCAAATGTGTCAACATGTTTAATTTATACCTCTGAGTGACCTTTTGACAAACCCGAAGCTTTGTAAATATTAATTATGCTCATGAGAATACACCATAAAAATTTCATAAAGTTTCGTTAACGTATGAGAAAGATATGATCAAATTCGTGTGCGAAGCGTTAAAGCGTAAACGTCGAAAGTTAGGACTTTTCGGGTGAAAATAAAGTTACCCGGGGACTTGGCAAAGTGGGTATATGATTTAAGGCCTTAGTAGATAAATTGTGAAGGTTTAAAGTGCAATAAATCAGTAACCATTCGAGTTTTGAAGGGACAAGGGCTGAATCGCAAACAAAATCAACAAAACTGATCTGGTAGGGCGTCGCGCTGCGCGACGGCACCCTCGCGCTACGCGAGGGTGTGCCCAGTTCCGAGAAAAACGTTGTTGGTCTGCCTTTACGTAATTTCACGACCCCAACTCGTTTTTCCACTTCTCCTGGCCCCTAAAACGTCCCCTAAGCCCCTAGGACACATGCCAAACGATTGTGGGCACTCCTAGACTCAGTTGTCAATGATTTATGGTGTGTGGAACCATTATAAATAGCCATCCAAGTTCACCATTTTTCTCACACCTTCATTTGATCATATGGAGCCTTTCTGGAGCTAAGGAACTCTCCCAACTGATCATAAGTCGTGCATAGGACCCTTGTAAGTGTTCTAATCCTTTCTTGTTTGAGTTTAGCTTAGTTAATTAGCTAAAAGTCAAACCGTCGTAATTACGGTTTGACTTCGAGATTAGTCAATAATGGCTCAGTCAAATCTCGAATTAAAAGTAGTTATAAGTTGGTATTTATGTGGGTAATAAAACCCCAAAAGGGTTTCCCCTGATCACCACTTTAACTAGTTCAAAAGTCGGGTCAAACATATACTTAAAAAGTCAACAGAATTCTTAAAAGGTCAATTATGCATAATTAGCTATCTAGGCCATGTATAACCTGTTTGATTATTGTTATAACTTAGTAATTAGTGTAAGAACATGTTCAAACCTGTTCAACCCGACTATTTCCTGTTTAGACCCGGTTCGGAACCGAAAGTCGCATAGTTTGACTTTCACTTTGACTTTCAGTTCTGACCCGTTTGGGCATATTTTAGAAATTCCTCAGAGCTTTAATTGGACTAGGATACCTGTTAGAACAACCCTCTGTGATTGTGCACCTCGGTTCATTAGTTATCCAATTAATATGCAAGTTTCCGTTAATTGTTCATATGTTGACCGTTATGCCCTTATTACCTTAAAACATGATTTATGAAAATGTAAAAGTGTAGAAACCTTGAATATTGATATATAAACTTGTATGAAAAATTTGACATCAGTTTGACTTGTAGATTAAGAGTTATGCTCATTAGCGTAATTACGGTGCTTTATATTAATAAAGTGGCGTAATTAGCGTATAGCCTAATTAAACATACTTTTTGGTATCAAACGAATTACCCACTGATGTAATATATTATTTTGGGAATTTTAAAGATTTTTAATTAATTTTAGGCTGAGCATAACTCATAGTCGTAGGCTTAATTCGGTAATTGTCGGTTTTGCCCTTACGGGCCATAAAATGAGTTTTACACATCTAAACGACTCCAAACCTTTTGCCACTGATTAGTTATGATTAATAAATTATTTTAAGCCTTCTGGAAATATAAAAATATCAGATTTAAGTATAGAACCCGGAAATGGCCTTTAATCGCCATAATTAGCGTTTTTAACGCATAGTATGTCTTAGAATCATATTGGACATACCCGGGTTGATACCTACTGATATATGAGGCAAATTATGATATTTTAACAGTAAGCAAAGATTAATAAACTCAGACTTCGTTTTTGAGCTTTTCGGCATATGTGAAATTACCAAAATACCCCTACGGGGCATAGTTTGGTTAAATATGATAAATTTCACATATATGCCTTAACCTACTGTTATAACCCATCAAAATGAGTATGTTTGCTGTTTACATCAGACCTGTAACTCAGTTAAACAATTAAACTCTTTTACAAACTTTAAAAAGACCAAACTACCCCTACGGGGCATAGTTTGTGTTTAAATTAGTTCGGGGCATAACGAAAGACATCCTACTGATGTTACAACATATTTGAAGCATATTAACTTAGGAAACCTGTATATGGCTCTTGAGGATACCCGTCACGCTTATTTCGCGTTCGGTGCGGTTTATGTAACAAGTTTACATAAATTAGCCGAAACGGGTCAAACCTTATCGGTTTTATCTCAAAATCCAGAATGTGAATAATAAACCCATATTAAACAAGTCTTCAAACTTGTCGGGTCAGAATCACATTCTATCCGGTCTTCGCTTAATCGTGCGTACGAACCGTATCTTTGAAACTAGCCGGTCTAAGCTTAAGCTTAATTAAAGACCCGCTAGGATTCTAATGGGTTATATTTAACCTTCGTTCCAGATTAGGAGAAACAGTAAAAGCTACTTGCTATTTGATTATTGTGACTATACTTTGCATCAAGGTAAATACTTTTAACTTATTTTCCCTATACGGGCTTGGGTTACGGTACATAGCGTACCGCTTGATCGGGCATCAAATCTCCACGCTTAGTTGGTAGTTGAATAATTTGATCGGCTCGTTTTAAACAGATGTGTTTACTTTACAGCCTTTGGGGGGTTAATGACCATGTCCCGGATATCCTCGGCATCATCTTACGAGATGGCCACGACCTGAGCACGGGGTGTAGGCGTACTCCCGTGTATAACTCACTTAAAGTGGTGTGTCTATTGATCTTTAACCCGGATACGTTCCGGGCTACTGAACGCATAAGTAACATGTAATTCGTTCACAAGATTATTATAATATTAAATAATTCTCCCAAGTTAAATGAAATGTTTATGCCATGTGCATCCAAACCAATTTTTAATCATTTTATAAAATGAGTCAGTTGAATGTATTTACCAGTGTAAACTGACGTATTTCCCAAAAAGATTAAATGCAGGTACTAGGCGAAATAGGCTGGGATTCTCCTAAGCATCCCTAGAAGTCTCGCAAACTTAAGATGCCGGAGTCTGTTGAACCATAAACAATGTTTTTAATTCGATCCTACTGTGGATAAACACCGGATAATTTGTGACTTTGTTTACAATAAATAAATTCGGTTGTATCTTATTTTAAATTTGCTTCCGCTGTGCATTATTATATTGTGTTGTTTGACTATTACGTTGCCAACCACGTCACGATACTCCCCCACCGGGCCCACCGGTGACACGTGGAAATCGGGGTGTGACAGGTTGGTATCAGAGCCAACACTGAGTGAATTAAACACTAGCCTTTTGTGTTTAATCTCAGTTACACAATTGCACATATCTAAACTTTTGAGGCTAGACTTATAACATAGGACAAATTCCACTATTATTTGGTTTTTTTCGTTTGTCCTTTAAAATTTTATATTGTTGCTATTGTTATCTCATGCTTTATTGACAGGAATAACAAAATGCCTCCGAGATTCTTGCGCACGCGAGGACGCGGAAAGGGGCCGGTAGCCGCCCCCAACGACCATGAAGCAGGGCCGTCTAATACACGAGCTCCAACTGCGGCAGAAAGCGAGAATCCAAGACGGAACAGGAGAAACCTGTTCGAACCAGCAAGGAGATCTGTTTCGCATAGTTCTACCCCTCCGGTCCGAAATTCATATGGACCTTAATCGGAAGACGAGCCTAATAACCCTCTGCCCTCATACATACCACTTCAGAGGTCCCTATCTCATCATTCCTATGGGGACCCCACACCGATCTTTAGAGGCCAGTTTAACCCGGCCGATTACCTACAAGAACCCGTGGGTTTCAACCCACTAGGGCCAGACGACCACTTCTATGGTGATCAAGCTGACGACATGGACGAGGATACGGACCCCGTCATGCCTGCTAGTGGCACTCCGAACCACCCGATAGAGATCTCGGACGGATCTTCGTTTCACGGATCACCCTATGGTGGTCCAGACAGCTTCCAAGCCTTCTTTAATCAACACCCATGGTATTATACACCATCACACCACTCGTCGTCACATGGGCAGCATCATCAGCAGCATTCTCAGCAGCACCAGGAGCCACAACCACAGCCGCATCATCAAGATTCATCAGAGGATCATCGGTTTGTGGCAGTTACGCCACCACCTCCACCGCCACCAGTTCAACCGCCACCTCCTCAACCGCCAAGGCGTAGGAGAACCGGTGCCCGCATGTCGGTGAGACCAGGGGGCTTCACTTTCGATTCCCCACGACAGTCTAGTGCTAGTCACTACCCGCCGCACTATGAGGACCCACAGATGGGTGGGCCTTCGCAGCCAGCTTTTCAACAGCCACCGCACATGGGTTTTGATAACCCAATCCCAGCGTACACGGGTCCGAGTACTTACAACCCGTTTGAGCCACCAGCTTACCACAACTACGGATACGCTGAGGCAGATCCTTATATGGAAGCAGCAAATTATAACGCCCTCAATGCCCAAGGACCCTACGGAGATCCATGGGGGGTAAGCTACCCAAATCAGGGGTACCCAATACCTCCCAGGCCTATCATTAGAACGCAGTCACAGCCGCCACGATTTTCTCCCCCAGAACGGGAGGAAATTCTACATAGGTTGCAGCGAGTTGAACGGGAGGCTCACGAGGATCGTAGGGAAAGGCAAACCTTCTTCCAAGGACTGATGGGTCTGATCAAGGGGAAGAACAAGAAGGATCGTTGAATTCTTCCATCGCTGATGTATTAGCTCCTGCGTGGGCATATCTTGTTGTTAAGCCCCTACGTGGGTATGTTTGTTTGTTGTGTGTATTGACCCCTACGTGGGTCTATCTTTCCATAAACCCCTACGAGGGTATGTTGTATGTTTAGTCCCTGCGTGGACTTATGTTTGTTTAAGTCCCTACGTGGACAATTGTTGGTGTGTTAGTCCCTACGAGGACTTGTGTCTTTTTGTAAGACCCCTACGTGGGCATGTCTCCTGTAAGACCCCTGTGTGGGCATGTTAGTATGTTTTAGCTCCTGCGTGGGCAAATTTCATGTGTAAAAGACCCGTTTAGGGCGATATGTAATATAGTGATAAATTAATGGAGTGTTATTTTTATAAATTTCATGTTTGCCATTTGTGCATAAATAACTTATAAATGAAATAAATAAATTAAAATCATTTCTTTTAACCTGCCTAAGTAATTATTTAATTAAGAATCTTTAAGTGTGAAACCTAGCCTCGTGTCAAATATAAGACTGGGCCAAAATGGTAAGACCGGTTTAAAAGATTCAAATCCCTGTTAACATCTTAAAACATGTTAACACTCCGGCAGAAGTGATTCGTTAAAAATCACATGTCATTCTTAAATGAATAAGGATTCTTTAGAAGATTCCTAATCCAGTTTAATGATCTCTGAATCCTGGATTTACATCATCAATTAAGATGATCATATTTAACCATACGTGGTAATATAATGCCTACGGGCCTTGCTCACTTTTATATGAGCCAAAAGACAGTGGTAGCTATGACTCCCTGTCTAATAAAGGTAATGAACTAGGTTCAAACCTTAAAAGTCCTGATTCTCTGAAATCATGGTTTATGAAATTGTCCATGTGACCAAGCCTTATGTGCTAATATATATTGTTATTGTTTATGTTTAGGATAAATTTTAATTAAAATCCTAAATTAATGCGATTAATAAGTTAACCAAATATGGTCTCTGTTTACCATGGTTAACGAATTACCCTAAGGGGTAATTCCATAATAAAATCCTAAATAAAAATATTGACCTTGTTTTCTGCAACAGTTCAATACAAATGGCTGACTCCAATGAAGTAAACAGCCATCCTGTGGAGCCGAATGAGAACGCCCAGATTACATTAACGGGTGCTGAACTAAAAGCAATCATAGACGGAGCTATCACACAAGCTTTGGATAGACAATATGAGGAATACAGTGGTACTCGGAGTAGGACCCACTCTGCGTCACAGTCAAAGCCAAGGACACATTCTGAGGCTCATAACAAGCCTCCTCCCAAAAAGGATGGACCAAAGAAAAACGATGATGATCGCCAGTCCACCAACCACCAAAGTAATCCATCTCAGCAATTGGTACTGCATCAAGGGCCCCGTAACAAGGGTTGCACATATAAGTACTTTGTGTCTTGTAAACCCAGGGATTTTACGGGGGAGAAAGGAGCCGTCGACTGTATGACGTGGCTCGATGAGATGGACACGGTCGTGGACATCAGCGGATGTGCTGAAGGTGATGTGGTTAAATTTGTCTCACAGTCCTTCAAAGGTGAGGCGTTGGCATGGTGGAGATCTCTGATGGAGGCCTCCGGAAAGATCCCGTTGTATAGTATGACGTGGGATCAATTCATTGCCCTGATCAAAGATAATTTTTGCCCTCAACATGAGGTGGAAAAGATAGAATATGACTTTCTATCCCTGGTGATGAAGAACCTCGATTGTCAGGCTTATCTGACAAGCTTCAATACACTGTCTCGGCTGGTTCCCTACCTGGTAACCCCGGAGCCCAAAAGAATCGCTCGTTTTATTGGTGGTTTGGAACCCGAGATCAAGTCCAGTGTAAAAGCCTCTCGGCCAGTTACCTTCAGGTCTGTAACTGACCTATCCTTATCCCTCACTCTTGATGCGGTCCGGCAGAGATCGCAGAGGAATAAGGCGGCCGAGAAGAGGAAGCACGAAGATGATGGTTCGCGTAAGTCGAACAAGAAGCACCGTGGGAGCGGTGATCACAAGAAGGGATCGGATTCGAAGAAAGAGGGGCATCGTTCTGGAGAGAAGCCCACATGCAAAACTTGCAAGAAACAGCACTTTGGGAAGTGCAGACTCGAATCAAACTCGAATAACGAGTCAAGGTCTTTTGCTTGTGGTTTGTGCAAGTCCAAGGAACACAAAACCTTGGATTGCAAGAAGATGAAAGATGCAACGTGCTACCGTTGCAACGAAAAGGGCCACATAAAGACTAACTGCCCAAAGTACAACAAGAAGCCTGAGGAGGCTAAGAAGACTAACGCCAGAGTCTTCAGGATGGATGCGAAGGAGGCTGTGCAGGATGATAACGTCATAACAGGTACTTTCCTTGTAAATGATGTCTTTGCAAGAGTACTTTTTGATTCAGGCGCAGATAAGTCCTTCGTAGATCATAAATTTTGTGAATTGTTAAAATTACCTGTCAAAACCCTAAAAGTGAATTATGAGGTAGAGTTAGCAGATGGTACCATTGAAACCGTCTCTACTGTGTTAGATGGATGTGTTATATCCATTAAGAACCATTCTTTTCCTCTATTTCTACTTCCCTTTAAGCTAGCTGGTTTTGACATAGTTCTGGGTATGGACTGGTTATCTCATAACCAGGCCCAAATCGTCTGTAACATGAAGCAAGTAGTGATAAAGACTCTGTCTGGTGAGTCACTTACCATTCGGGGAGATACCCAGTATGGACTACCTGAGCACGTGACTATGCTCAAGGCTTCCAAGTGTTTGAGGAAGGGGTGTGTCATCTACATGGCACAGGTGATTATTGATGAGCCCAAACCGAAGTTAGAAGACATCCCTGTCATCTCGGAATACCCCGAAGTGTTTCCTGAAGATCTACCTGGTTTACCACCAGATAGGCAAGTTGAATTCAGGATAGACATCATCCCCGGAGCGGCACCAGTTGCTAGGGCACCATACAGATTGGCACCCACAGAAATGAAGGAGTTGCGGACGCAGCTAGATGAATTGCTGGCTAAGGGTTTCATTCGACCTAGTTCATCTCCTTGGGGAGCGCCAATCTTGTTTGTCAAGAAGAAGGATGGATCGATGCGTCTATGCATCGACTATCGCGAGCTTAATAAAGTCACGATCAAGAATAGATATCCATTGCCCAGGATCGACGATTTGTTCGATCAGCTTCAAGGGGCAAGTTACTTCTCAAAGATTGATCTGAGGTCAGGCTACCATCAGTTAAAGGTTAAAGATGAAGACGTTCACAAGACTGCATTTAGGACTCGTTACGGTCACTACGAGTTCCTAGTGATGCCTTTTGGGCTCACTAATGCACCAGCCGCGTTCATGGATCTCATGAATCGCGTCTGCAAACCTTACTTAGATAAATTTGTTATCGTCTTCATCGATGACATCCTTATTTATTCTAAAAATCAAGCTGACCATGAGAAACACCTACGTTGTATTCTCAAACTCCTACATCGGGAGAAGCTCTATGCCAAATTCTCTAAGTGTGAATTTTGGTTACGAGAAGTCCAGTTTCTTGGACACGTGGTCAGTGAGCGTGGTATCCAGGTGGATCCCGCTAAAGTTGAAGCTGTTATGAATTGGCAAGAGCCAAAGACGCCTACGGAGATACGTAGCTTCCTTGGATTGGCAGGATATTACAGGCGTTTTATTGAAAATTTTTCAAGGATTGCTGCACCCCTAACTTCCTTGACCAAGAAGAAAGTAAAGTTCGTTTGGGGCCCTAAGCAGCAAGAGTCCTTCGATGTTTTGAGACAAAAGTTGAGCAACGCTCCTGTGCTTACCTTACCTGAAGGCGCTGAAGAATTTGTAGTTTATTGTGATGCATCACACACTGGCATGGGGTGTGTGCTTATGCAGAAAGACAAGGTTATTGCCTATGCATCACGACAGTTAAAGGTGCACGAAAAGAATTACACCACCCATGACTTGGAATTGGGTGCCGTTGTGTTCGCACTAAAACTGTGGAGGCATTATCTTTATGGAATCAAGTTTGTGATCTTTTCTGATCACAAGAGCCTCCAGCATCTGTTTAACCAAAAAGAATTAAACATGAGGCAACGCCGTTGGATGGAAACTTTAAATGATTACGATTGTGAAATCAAATACCATCCCGGCAAAGCGAATGTAGTCGCTGATGCCTTGAGCAGAAAGGAAAGGGTTAAACCCATTCGAATTAACGCCAAGCGTATGGAGATAAAGAACAGTTTGATAGAAAGGGTGTTAGCTGCACAGAAGGAAGCTGTGTTGGAAGCTAACTATCCTAATGAAAAGTTAGGAGTAACTGAGGAGCAGTTAACTCTTAGCAAGGACGGAATTTTACGGTTAAACGGACGAATATGGGTTCCAATTTTTGGAGGACTTCGTGATGTCATCCTCCAAGAAGCCCATAGTTCCAAATACTCCGTTCATCCTGGAGCTGATAAGATGTACCAGGATTTAAAGGCAAATTATTGGTGGATAGGCTTGAAAAAGTCTGTAGCCGCCCATGTAGCAAAATGCTTGACATGTGCGCAAGTCAAAGCCGAGCATCAGAAACCGTCAGGTTTGCTACAACAGCCTGAACTTCCTACGTGGAAGTGGGAGATGGTAACTATGGATTTTATTACCAAGTTACCCAAGACAAGGAAAGGAAATGATACGATATGGGTTATAGTTGACCGACTGACTAAGTCAGCTCATTTCTTACCCATCAAGGAGACTTATAGCTCCGATATGTTAGCCCAGTTATACGTTGATAAGATTGTAGCCTTACACGGCATACCTGTAGCTATTATCTCTGATAGAGATACTAGGTACACGTCACATTTTTGGAAGAGTTTCCAGCAATCTTTGGGCACACGTTTGAACTTTAGTACGGCTTACCATCCTCAGACTGACGGTCAGAGTGAGCGTACTATTCAAACGTTGGAAGACATGCTACGCGCATGTGCGATCGAATTGGAAGGTAGCTGGGATAAAAACCTACCATTGATCGAATTCTCTTACAACAATAGCTACCATACCAGCATAAAGGCTGCGCCTTTTGAGGCATTATACGGTAGAAAGTGTAGATCGCCAGTTTGTTGGGCGGAAGTTGGAGAAGTCCAGTTATCGGGACCAGAGATCGTGTTCGAAACGACGGACAAGATTGTCTAGATTCGTAACAATCTCCAAGCTGCCCGAAATAGGCAGAAGAGTTACGCGGATCCAAGTCGTAAGGATTTTCACTTCGAAGTAGGTGACAAAGTCCTACTTAAGGTGTCACCATGGAAAGGAGTGATGCGATTTGGTAAGAAAGGCAAACTAAGCCCGAGATACATAGGACCTTTCGAGGTTATCGAACGTGTCGGGTCAGTTGCCTACAAGTTGAACTTACCAGAAGAGCTCAGTGGAATTCACAATGTGTTCCACATCTGCAATCTAAAGAAGTGTTCCGCTGACGATTCACATGTCATGCCACATACAGATGTGCAAATAGATAAGAGCTTAACGTTTGTGGAAAAACCTTTGTCGATTGAAGATCGACAGGTAGGGAAGCTTCGAAGAAAGCATATACCTTTTGTAAAGGTCAAATGGGATGCCCGTAGAGGTCCCGAATACACGTGGGAGGTTGAATCCACGATGAAAGAAAAGTACCCTTACTTATTTCAGTAAATCTCGGGTCGAGATTTATTTTAAGGGGGTGAGGATGTAACACCTCGGAAATTCACGTCCTATAATATGTTGACACGTGTCATAAAGTTTAAACGTGTGAGAAATATTATGGAAGGACTAAAGTTGACAAACGTTGAAAGTATGTGAATATACGTATTCTAAGTGTCAACTGTGAATAAATACAATGTATATTAACCCTACACGATGCTCATACCTTCAAACGAATAAATCATGGATCATACGAAGCTAAATGTGAGTGATTTCAAACTACAGGGACCAAATGTGTCAACATGTTTAATTTATACCTCTGAGTGACCTTTTGACAAACCCGAAGCTTTGTAAATATTAATTATGCTCATGAGAATACACCATAAAAATTTCATAAAGTTTCGTTAACGTATGAGAAAGATATGATCAAATTCGTGTGCGAAGCGTTAAAGCGTAAACGTCGAAAGTTAGGACTTTTCGGGTGAAAATAAAGTTACCCGGGGACTTGGCAAAGTGGGTATATGATTTAAGGCCTTAGTAGATAAATTGTGAAGGTTTAAAGTGCAATAAATCAGTAACCATTCGAGTTTTGAAGGGACAAGGGCTGAATCGCAAACAAAATCAACAAAACTGATCTGGTAGGGCGTCGCGCTGCGCGACGGCACCCTCGCGCTACGCGAGGGTGTGCCCAGTTCCGAGAAAAACGCTGTTGGTCTGCCTTTACGTAATTTCACGACCCCAACTCATTTTTCCACTTCTCCTGGCCCCTAAAACGTCCCCTAAGCCCCTAGGACACATGCCAAACGATTGTGGGCACTCCTAGACTCAGTTGTCAATGATTTATGGTGTGTGGAACCATTATAAATAGCCATCCAAGTTCACCATTTTTCTCACACCTTCATTTGATCATCTGGAGCCTTTCTGGAGCTAAGGAACTCTCCCAACTGATCATAAGTCGTGCATAGGACCCTTGTAAGTGTTCTAATCCTTTCTTGTTTGAGTTTAGCTTAGTTAATTAGCTAAAAGTCAAACCGTCGTAATTACGATTTGACTTCGAGATTAGTCAATAATGGCTCAGTCAAATCTCGAATTAAAAGTAGTTATAAGTTGGTATTTATGTGGGTAATAAAACCCCAAAAGGGTTTCCCCTGATCACCACTTTAACTAGTTCAAAAGTCGGGTCAAACATATACTTAAAAAGTCAACAGAATTCTTAAAAGGTCAATTATGCATAATTAGCTATCTAGGCCATGTATAACCTGTTTGATTATTGTTATAACTTAGTAATTAGTGTAAGAACATGTTCAAACCTGTTCAACCCGACTATTTCCTGTTTAGACCCGGTTCGGAACCGAAAGTCGCATAGTTTGACTTTCACTTTGACTTTCAGTTCTGACCCGTTTGGGCATATTTTAGAAATGCCTCAGAGCTTTAATTGGACTAGGATACCTGTTAGAACAACCCTCTGTGATTGTGCACCTCGGTTCATTAGTTATCCAATTAATATGCAAGTTTCCGTTAATTGTTCATATGTTGACCGTTATGCCCTTATTACCTTAAAACATGATTTATGAAAATGTAAAAGTGTAGAAACCTTGAATATTGATATATAAACTTGTATGAAAAATTTGACATCAGTTTGACTTGTAGATTAAGAGTTATGCTCATTAGCGTAATTACGGTGCTTTATGTTAATAAAGTGGCGTAATTAGCGTATAGCCTAATTAAACATACTTTTTGGTATCAAACGAATTACCCACTGATGTAATATATTATTTTGGGAATTTTAAAGATTTTTAATTAATTTTAGGCTGAGCATAACTCATAGTCGTAGGCTTAATTCGGTAATTGTCGGTTTTGCCCTTACGGGCCATAAAATGAGTTTTACACATCTAAACGACTCCAAACCTTTTGCCACTGATTAGTTATGATTAATAAATTATTTTAAGCCTTCTGGAAATATAAAAATATCTGATTTAAGTATAGAACCCGGAAATGGCCTTTAATCGCCATAATTAGCGTTTTTAACGCATAGTATGTCTTAGAATCATATTGGACATACCCGGGTTGATACCTACTGATATATGAGGCAAATTATGATATTTTAACAGTAAGCAAAGATTAATAAACTCAGACTTCGTTTTTGAGCTTTTCGGCTTATGTGAAATTACCAAAATACCCCTACGGGGCATAGTTTGGTTAAATATGATAAATTTCACATATATGCCTTAACCTACTGTTATAACCCATCAAAATGAGTATGTTTGCTGTTTACATCAGACCTGTAACTCAGTTAAACAATTAAACTCGTTTACAAACTTTAAAAAGACCAAACTACCCCTACGGGGCATAGTTTGTGTTTAAATTAGTTCGGGGCATAACGAAAGACATCCTACTGATGTTACAACATATTTGAAGCATATTAACTTAGGAAACCTGTATATGGCTCTTGAGGATACCCGTCACGCTTATTTCGCGTTCGGTGCGGTTTATGTAACAAGTTTACATAAATTAGCCGAAACGGGTCAAACCTTATCGGTTTTATCTCAAAATCCAGAATGTGAATAATAAACCCATATTAAACAAGTCTTCAAACTTGTCGGGTCAGAATCACATTCTATCCGGTCTTCGCTTAATCGTGCGTACGAACCGTATCTTTGAAACTAGCCGGTCTAAGCTTAAGCTTAATTAAAGACCCGCTAGGATTCTAATGGGTTATATTTAACCTTCGTTCCAGATTAGGAGAAATAGTAAAAGCTACTTGCTATTTGATTATTGTGACTATACTTTGCATCAAGGTAAATACTTTTAACTTATTTTCCCTATACGGGCTTGGGTTACGGTACATAGCGTACCGCTTGATCGGGCATCAAATCTCCACGCTTAGTGGGTAGTTGAATAATTTGATCGGCTCATTTTAAACAGATGTGTTTACTTTACAGCCTTTGGGGGGTTAATGACCATGTCCCGGATATCCTCGGCATCATCTTACGAGATGGCCACGACCTGAGCACGGGGTGTAGGCGTACTCCCGTGTATAACTCACTTAAAGTGGTGTGTCTATTGATCTTTAACCCGGATACGTTCCGGGCTACTGAACGCATAAGTAACATGTAATTCGTTCACAAGATTATTATAATATTAAATAATTCTCCCAAGTTAAATGAAATGTTTATGCCATGTGCATCCAAACCAATTTTTAATCATTTTATAAAATGAGTCAGTTGAATGTATTTACCAGTGTAAACTGACGTATTTCCCAAAAAGATTAAATGCAGGTACTAGGCGAAATAGGCTGGGATTCTCCTAAGCATCCCTAGAAGTCTCGCAAACTTAAGATGCCGGAGTCTGTTGAACCATAAACAATGTTTTTAATTCGATCCTACTGTGGATAAACACCGGATAATTTGTGACTTTGTTTACAATAAATAAATTCGGTTGTATCTTATTTTAAATTTGCTTCCGCTGTGCATTATTATATTGTGTTGTTTGACTATTACGTTGCCAACCACGTCACGATACTCCCTCACCGGGCCCACCGGTGACACGTGGAAATCGGGGTGTGACACATGTCAATAGCAAAACCATCCCACAAAGTAACCGGACACTTTTGGCCTCTAAAAATATTAACATAAAACATAATAACATCAAGCAACCTTATAATGCTTTAAACGTCAAAATGCAACAACTTAATAAAAAGAACGAACTCAAGGTCTTCAAGTCTAAGATTAAGTCTCTTGCCCTTGCTCCCATCCTTCTTTGACGTATCCTCTAGATTGAAACATACATCCACATAACCAATCCAATCTATAAACAAAAATATATTGTTAAAAGAAAACAGCATTAAGAAGTGATAACAATAAAAAAAACAATAAGACAAAACAATAGATATATATCATGTAGTGATTTACATACCAATAACTGTATTTACTTCAATTTTATTTTTAACAACATCCTTGAGGTTAACGAAATTAAAACGGTATTTCGGTCCAGACCAGTCAAAGCATTTCTCAACAGAAGTATAGAAATAAAGTGATATTTTGTCATTTCTCTTGGTATACTTAGCAGAGGACTTATTAGTAGCAAGAGAAGGTTTGGTGATAAGAAGACATTCATCCAACTGAAGGAAGTCTTTGAATTTTCCAAGCATTTTATGCAAACAGCTGGCTTGTATCGTAGTTCCCTAAGAATATGAAACATCCGATTAAATAAAAAAGGTGTTATACTAATTTGGATATTCATATGTCCAAAAAAATGATAAGACAACTATATACGGTACCATCTCATCCATGAAGATCATATCAAGAAGATATATTTCATTTTTGTTATCATTCATCATCTTCTTCGAAATGCTAACAATCTTCACTCTAATCGAATAGTTGTTTGAGAATGTATTAAGATCGTTAAGCATGGTAACCTTTGCAACCTCCATTTGAAGACTGTACATAAAAAAAAAAGAATCTTGTAAATAATAAGTATTGCTAAACGTAATATGCTAATAATACAATAAGCATGGATGTTCTTAAAAAAATATCAAGGTTGGAATTCAAGGTTACCAATTATCCAGTAAAAATTTTAACTGAATGCAGTGGCAAATGTAATTTCAAAGGTAGGGAGTGTATATCCCTATATGCTGCTTTATTAAAATAATAAAATATTAGAAATGATATGCAAAATAGAAAAAAAAAAGAGAAAGAACGTCAATTTTAAATTACCATTTTGTATATTTATCATTTCAAAATTACTGACTTGATTTCAAAGCAATTGTCATAATGACTTTTCTATATTTTATTTTAAATTTAATTAAGAAATAATAACCATCAATTTGAAATGATGTGATAAATACTGTTACATCAAAGTGTATAGGAATGTTATTAGTATAAACATGAAACAACTGTTCAATTAATAGTACAGATCAAACCACTGGAGTGAGGACTGTTCCGAAACACTGTTACATAGTAAAAACAACTGTTCCGAAACACTGTTACATATAAACACTGATGCCATAAAAATGGTTACATATAAAATACTGAGGTGATGACATCTAACAACCTAACAGTCTATAAAAAATTGATGCGGAACTCCTGTAGCATATAAACACTGTTAACATAAACAAATAAACAAACGTTGATGCTGAACCACTATTGTAGTTTGACACTGTTGTTGGACGTCATAAATTTCAGATTTAATTTCAAAGGTATGCAAAGTAATTAAATATTAGAAAGGACATGCAAAGTAGAAAAAAGAGAGAGAGAGAGAGAGAACCAAAATTTTAAATTATCATTTTGCAAATTTTAAATTTCAAAATTACTGACATTATCAGTAACTACTGACTTGATTTGAAAGCAAATGCCATAATGAGTTTTTTAAATTCTATTTTAACTTTAATCAAGATATAATAACCGTCAATTTGAAATTCAAAATTTGCTTAATCAAATGTCCAAAGCTCAATAAATCAGCATTAATTACTGATTTGATTTGAAACAAATAGTCATCAAGAATTTTTTTTATTTTTTATTTTAAATTTAAATTTTATCATGAAAATAATGTTGGTGGAACTCTTGTAGGTAATTGGAATGTAAAGATTAGGTACAATGGTAAGTTGATTGTAATTCTAGTTTTCATTTCATAATTTGATTGTAATACTATACCCAAACAATCAAGATGAGGAGCTTACTATTAAACAAAGTGTATATGAATTTTATTAGTATAAAGATGAAACAACTGTTCAATTAATAGTACAGATCAAACCACTGAATTGATGTGATAAATAGAGTTACGTATAAACAACAGTCCTAAACACTGTTAAATATAAATTAAATATAAACACTGATGCCATAAAAATGGTCACATATAAAACACTGAGGTGATGACATCTAACAACCTATCAGTCTTTACAACATTGATGCTTTCAAACACTGTTACATATAAACATTGCTAACATAAACAAATAAACAATAGAAAAACTAAAGTTGATGCTGAACCACTGTTGTAGTTATCCACTGTTGTTGTACATCATAAATTTCAGATTTAATTTCAAACGTAAGTAGTGTATATTCTTATATGCTGCTTTATTAAAGTAATTAAATATTAGAAATGATATGCAAAGTAGGAAAAAAAAAGAGAACGAAAATTTTAAATTACCATTTTGAATATTTTGAATTTCAAAATTATTGATATTATCAATAACTACTGACTTGATTTGAAAACAAATGTCATCATGACTTTTTTAAATTTTATTTAAACTTTAATCAAGATATAATAACCGTCAATTTGAAATTCAAAATTTGCTTAATCAAATGTCCAAAGCTCAAGAAATCAGCATTAATTACTGATTTGATTTGGAACAAATAGTCATCAAGATTATTTTTTATTTTTTAATTTAACTTTAAATTTTATCATGAAAATAATTTTGGTGGAACTCTTATGTCATTGGAATGTAAAGATCAGGTAAAATGGTAATTTGATTGCAATTCTAGTTTTCATTTAATAATTTCAATCTATTACTAATTAACAACATCAATAATAAAAATGTGAGCAGTTACCATTTTTTAGGGAAACCGCTGATGGTCCATATCAGTGGATGTAAAAAATGTAAAAGTGACCAGTGGCTATTTTTTCCGATCAGTGGAAACGGAGGTTGTCTCTCAGCATAAAGAAACGGAGGTTGTCTCTCAGCAGTGGATAACATTTAACAATCAGAAGTTTGAACCAAAACAGTGGTTCCAACAGACTTTAACAATCAGATGTTTGAACCAAAACAGTGGTTCCAACAGACTTTAACAATCAGATGTTTGAACCAAAACAGTGGTTCAAACAGACTTTTAAGGATTAATGAAACCTATCATTTTTTACTATTTTAAATATCTTTGACCTTAAACAAATATTTCACCTTCAATATCAGTTGTTTGGAGATAAACAGATATTTGACCTTAAACAGATGTTTGAACATAAAAACATATTTCCTGTCCAAGAAATGTTTGACCATAAATAGAGGTTTGCCCATAAGCATTATATCCAAATAATCATAATGAGGAACTTATTTAACATCCAAGTGTACTACATTTTTATTTAATAGTATAAAAATCAAACAATTGTTGTATTTATAATACAGATCAAACAAATAATGAGTTGTGATAAATACTGTTACATATAAACACCTCATAAGAAAACTGATAATTAAATACTAAAGTTACATAAGAACCACTGATAATTAAATACTAAATTTAAATCCGTTGTAGATGCCGAACCACTGCTGATACTAAACAGTCGTTTTCCTTTGGTTAATCAAACTCTAGGTACATAAAGTCAATCATTGCATATCTCCAACAATCGACATGAACTCCATGGAAGGACTCAATGCATTAACATCAGGATTTATAGAAAGCTGATCTCTAGTGAATAGACCAAGATGCAGTACATGAAAACACTTCTTCAGCTGGTGAAGAAGAGCCCTGTCCTCATATACTTAATCCTTAACTTTGTTTATAAAGAACTGTGGTTTAAACCAAACTTTATGCTTCTTTTAATACAAAAAAGGCAGGAAAGACCATTGCTCTAGTATATTACAACAGTAGCAGATCCTTTCTTGGACAAGTCATCATCATCTGCTGCACAAGTCAATTATAATCATCATTTACTCATAAGTAAAAATTATTTTAACTGTAAATTTAATAATCTTTCTTTGTGTTTAATTAAACTTTAAACTTCTTTGATTACAAACCTATAATAACCCGCAACATATAGTATGAATTTCAAACAAATGTGATTAGACTGAAATATAACGCGACAATTAGAGTATATCACTTGATAATTAAAAACTCAAAATTTGGAAATCGGAGTAGCAAAAAACACATACTTTAAACGATGTTGGAACAATGATACTGGAAAGGACAGTAGAACAATCATCATCATTATCATCTGCAACAGATCATTGAAAATAATCATTTAGTAACAACTCAAATAACAAAACTTAAGTAAAAATCAAAAACAAAAACAAAAACACATACCATGATTATGGAGAACCATTAGCCGGCGACACATCTCTTGATCTAACTCTCGAACGAAACCCTAACAATGGTTACATGAAAAGACACAAAACACAAAGGATTAGTATAAATAACAGGAAATCATGAAACTATTTCAACTAAAAAAAAGAAGAACAAACCTTTTGATGAAGTAATCGATGAACAAAAGATGATTTTATGGTGGCGTCTGGAAGAAGATTAAGGTTTGTGAAATTTGAATTTGAATCGCCTGAATATAGAGAGAGAAAGAACCCTAGGCGTTTGTAAAGAAAGATCAGAAGTGAGAAGAGAGGTTATATAAGGAAAAGGGGATGGCACTGTTGGGCGGGAAAAGAGAACTGAGGATGCCCTAATCAAGTGACACGTGGCTCAAATAACTTTCATTTATTATATATAATAGACTAGGTTTTTACCCGGGATTGCTTCCCGGGCTCGATAAAATTACTTTAATCAAAATCTATTTATGATTAATATATAGTTAAAATCATACAAAAATAAAATCTTCGCGAAAGAAAAAGAGGTACATGATCAAAGTGCAAATGCGACATGGTTATAATATAAGCATTAAAATGAGCAATGTAAACCTCAAAAGGTTTACATAGTTAAGAAATAGATAATAGATAGAAGATAATAGATAAGTGATGTGAAACTCATTTTTTAGATAACATGGTTAAGAAACGTACAAATGTAAGGTACACATAAGCCATTACGTTATCCTAAAAAGATCCTAGTGTAAGGTTATGTGTCCAAATGGATGGATCGTGATTGATAATAGTGATATATACGCAAATTCCTAGAGGTCACTGTTTTGGTCAAAAATTACCGAAGCAATTAAGTGATCAAATTAGTTAAGTGAGGTAGTGTGCTAAAAAGTGTGTTGAAAATACGCCGGTTAAGTTATTTAAAAAATCAGTATTCAGGATACGGCTCAGGATATTGAGTTGTATCTACGATCAAACTATGAGCAAAAAGTAAAGTAAACGACACAAGATGTACGAGGAAAGCCCTTGATCAATCTAGATCGCCGGCATAAAACCTCGGGAGTTGACAATCGCAGCTGCCTTGTTCTTCTATTGCTTCAAATATCAGGATACAGTGCAGGATATGATGCGGATCAACTAGGTGTTACAACGTGATTTGATTACAAGTGTTGGTGTGTGGTGATTGCTAGAAGCTAGAGAGCAAAGTGTGCGAAAGAGAGTGTGTGGAAAAAGTTGTGTTTGCCTATGATCCGATCGCTCCCATTTATAGTAACAAAAACTAACAAACTATCCTATTATTCTGGGATACTTTGGAATATTCCATTCTAAACGTTGGGGGACTGCTTTTACTTGTTTTCCACGTGCTCATTGACTATAAAACCGGGTCTTCAGGTCATATGACCGTTAGCATTGACCAGCATCCGATATTCTCGCGGAATATGCCTTTCTTCTATTCTGACCGTTACAAGACCCATTCTTCCACCATCAACGTCCATTTTTCAACCACCTTGAGCGAATCTTCAGGTAGATCAAGTCCTTTAACGTTGGTACCTTGCAACCAAAGAAAATCGTTAATAGCAAGCAGGATACCCCTAGAGGATGTTACCAATATCCTGGTTCAGTATCCTGGCCGCAGCATCAAGCATATAATATCAGGATATGCTTCAGGATATAAGCTCGAAATTCCACCCATAACAATTGTCCCCAAAAATATATCTGTTAGGATCTTGAAATCCAAACGGGTATATTTTTCGTTGTGTTGTTCGATGCACTTAATGGGATGTAGATGTTGATGTGACTTCACGCAACTTCCAAGGTTATACTTTCTCATAACTAGGTAGTCTTCTGGTACGTCTGGTAAGGATATCTATTTTGAACATTCCTGCATATGTTTGGTTAATTAGCATATAATATGATAAGACTGAAACTACTCCCTTTTCTGTAGACTCTGTTAAGGTCCCTGTTGTCTTCGATCTTGAGGAGCTTGACAGTTACTCCAAGCCTGTCCTGGTAAAAAAAATATCATCTGTTGCCACCTGCTCTAAGCCCTCCGCTGTTGCTGCCGAAAGTTTCTGTTATGATGACCTTGGCTTCATGGAACCATCGAGCCCATGAACTCCTACCTTAATAAGGTAAATATCCAAATCCTGTATCCCGTGCACATATACTGAACCTGTATCCTGGTTAGTTTGTCTTTAATGATACCTGTATTTTGCTTCGTAGGGTTTGAATCATCTGGTCGTCCTGTACTTAGAACAATTTATATTTCCTGCACTTAAGACAATACGATGGCCAAAGGTGGATGGGCCCTGAGTTTCAGGATGAAGCCTTTGGTCATCAATCAGTATGGTTTATTTTGAACAATATAACAGTTGAAGGTAAATGGGTTCTCGTGTTTTCAGGACGAAGCCTTCAACTGTTTATGTAAATATACTTTAAAAACTTAATTGTGTTCTTGGTGGATGGGTCTCTTTTTGAGATGAAACCAAGAATACAATTAATAATAAACTAACCTTTTAGCCTTACATGTTGTTACTTGTTATGCATTGCTTAGTCTGAATTCCAATGTTCCAAACTTAGTGCAATTATTACTTTTTATGAAAATATCTTGATCAGTATACTCGCAAATATCCTATTAAGACTTCCGTCAAATAGGGTTTTTACAACTCAAACAATTTCGATAAAGTTTTCAAAGAAAAAGGATGGTTCATTTTTATTTTGCAAAGCTTGTTTTGATAACAGTAGTTTGATTTGAATATAGTTTCAATTTTCAATCCAAGTATCCTGAAGTATATTCTGAGAATACATCTTGAGAATATATCCTGAGAACATGTCCCGACCAGGATACTCATAAGTGTTATAGTTTCAGAAATTTAGACAATCTAGATAAGGTTTTTTAAAGAACAAAAATAGGAAAGATCATACCGAAACAGAAGACATCTCAATCCTTTCATTCCAGTCCTTTTGCAACCATTCCACCGAAGGCGTCCCCAGTCCAGGATACTTGGCGAATTATGCCCAAACTTGATCCTTTGAGTTCCTCACAATGCCTTAGTGGGATATAGTGTTGGCATAGGTTTCCTTCTTGCTCCAGCATAAATGTCCCCAGTAGGATATAGTATCAGCATACGTCATGTTCTATCACGGATGTCCCCTGTCTGTGCAGGACCAGTATGTTGTACCAGGATATGATCCTTTAGCAATTCTTCAACCAGTTGTTTAAACTTAGCAACCATTTTTCAAAAATTTATGTAGACTTGTAAATGATTATGTTTTTTGAAAATATACTTTGGGATTATCCAAAAACTTTGTATTTTATTGGGACTAAACCCATTTTCCAGGCATTTAAGCCGGAGTATAAGAACCTCAAGACTTGAAAAGGTGAAAACCTTTAAGTCTTTGAGTTTTGCTGGGGATTTTACCCACGTTTCGTACGCTACAGGCGAGGGTGTGGAAACCCCAAAACTTAGAAAGGTGAAAACCTTTAAACCTGGGGAAAATCCCAAATTTTCATGCGCTACAGGCGGGAGTGTATAAACTCCAAGACTTAGAAAGGTGATAACCTTTAAACCTTAGAGAGTATGAAAATACCCTTTCGTGAGAGAGGGTGATCAATCCTCATATACCTTAAGGATCCAGGGTATAGCCAACAGTAACGAAATTGTCAGCCACTTTTACATGAACTGGTCCCGCCACCTTGAACTATCCCTGGATAACTTGCGCTCCAGGCGGGGTGTTTAAACCCAATTCGTGAGAAAGGTGAATACCTTTAAACCTGTGAAGGGATCAGGATCCCTTAAACGTGAGAGAGGGGGCCAATCCTCTAATCTTTCGTAGTATCCCGAGTGTGTATCCTGGAGCTATATCCCAAAGCATATTCTGCAAAACACCTTTAAACTAAGGTGGGTGTTAGCTTGGCTAACATCCCTCCGATGCTTAAGTCAGTATTGGGTATCAAAATAAAAGATAATATCAAAAATATAAATGAGTTATAGAGTTCGTACCATTATGAGTTAGAAATTAAATTCTAAACTCACTTGTATAGCATTCCAGGATCTTGGTAGCATATCCCCCTCCATAAGCTTGAGTCGGTATGCTCCTTTCCCAGATTCTGACTCAATTTCATAGGGTCCTTCCCATTTTGGAGCCAACTTTCCATCGGCATGATTAGTAGTATTCTGGAAAGCCTTTCTCAATACCCAATCTCCGACCTGGAACCTTCTAGTCCTTATATTCTTGTTATATGCTTTAGATATCCTCTGTTGGTATGCTGCCATCCTTAGCCTTGCTGCGTCTCTTGTTTCATCAACAATATCCAATTCCTCGCATAGGACTTCAGGATTCTGCTCCAAATACCAAGGAAAATGGGGTTTGGCCTGTTGCATTCTTTACCGTTGTCCTATCAGCCCACAAAACAAAGGGTAATTCTTGTGCCCATCTTCCTTTTTTTTCAAGCCTCTTCTTTAAGTTATTGACTATTATCTTGTTTGAGGATTCAGCTTGCCCATTCGCTTGAGGATGTATCAGAGTAGATGTGATCATTTTGATTCCCCAATTCTTGCAAAAATCAGTAGCCCTTTTGCTTATAAACTGGGACCCATTATCACAAATGATCTCAGCTGGTACCCCAAACCTAGTCAGGATATTCCTCTTTATGAAAGATACTACTTCTTGGTCTCTAACTTGAACAAATGCTTCAGCCTCAACCCACTTAGAGAAATAATCCGTCATTGCTAACATAAAGACTTTTCCTCCCGGAGCTTTTGGTAACTTCACTACTATATCCATCCCCCATTTCATGAATGGCCAAGGGGAAACTACAGGATATAGTGGTTCAGTTGGTTGATGTAGTATGTTACTATGCCTTTGACATGCATCACATCTTCGAGCATATTCTGCAGCATCTTTCCTCATCGTTGGCCAATAATATCCTGTACTTAATACTTTCGAGAACAATGATCTGCCCCCAGTGTGATTACCACAATCCCCTTCATGTATATCCTGAAGTACTTCTTTGGCTTCAGGATCCTCCAAGCACCTCAAATATGGTCCTGCAAGAGATTTCTTGTATAACACATCATTTATAATAGTAAATCGTGATACCTAAATGCCTTAGGATTTTCCTCCCCGGGAATGTGTCCTTCCTTGAGATATCTCATGATTGGAGCCGTCCAGGATTTGGGATACTTTTCAGGATACTCCGCATCAGGATCCAGAATACCCGCTACTTCTTTATCCTGAGGATTCGTTGCAGGATACAAGATATGTAATATCGGTATTTGGGTTCCTTCTGGTATCCTAATCGACGATCCCAGATTTTCTAAGGCATCTGTTTCAGCATTATCCTCCCTTGGTACAGCATTCCCTGATACTGCGAGATATAGGGATAGTGGTTCACCATTCTCAGGCTTCATCAGTAGAGGTGCGGTTGAAAGATACTGCTTTAAATCCTGTAGGGCCGCTTCATGCTTCTCACCCCATTCGAATTTTTTGTTCTTCTTCAGGATATCATAAAAATCTTTGCATTTTTCTGAGGATCTTGAGATAAATCTATTTAATGCTGCCACTCGCCCTGTTAATCGTTGAACATCCTTCATATTTGAGGGCGATTTAATATCCAAGATGGCTTTAATCTGCTCCGGGCTTGCTTCTATTCCTCTTTTGGTCACCATATATCCTAGGAATTTTCCTGCCCCCACTCCAAAATGGCACTTAGCAGGATTCAGCTTCATGTTATACTGATCCAGGATATCAAATGCTCCCTTAATATCCTGGAGGTGATCCTGAGCTTTCTTTGATTTTACCACCATATCGTCAATGTACACCTCCATGGTGTCCCCTAGTTTGTCTTTGAACATCATGTTTACCAATCTTTGGTATGTTGCACCTGCATTTTTCAAACCAAAAGGCATAGCTGTATAACAATAAATACCTGTTGGTGTCATAAAGGCAGTGTCTTCCTGGTCAGAAGGCTCCATTTGGATTTATTGAAATCCCGAGGATGCGTCCATGAAGGTCAGCATTTCATGCCCGGCAGTAGCATCTACCATTGCATCAATGTGGGGAAGAGGAAATGGGTCTTTAGGACAAGCTTTGTTCAAGTCTGTGTAGTCTACACAAACTCTCCATTTCCCATTTTTCTTCTGTACCACAACTACATTTGCTAGCCACCTTGGGAACTTAACCTCTCTAATCATCCTGGACTTCAATAATCTCTCAACTTCCTCTTGGATAATCGTATTCCGCTCCGGAGCAAACTTCCTTCTTTTTTGTTGAACAGGCTTGAATGATTTATCAATTCCAAGCTTGTGAGTGATAATATCTTTGGATATGCCTGTCATATCCTCATGCTTCCATGCAAACGTTGACATCCTACATTTCAAAAAATTAATTAATTGTTCTTCAATATCCTGAGGGATATTGGTCCCTACGAGCACCGAAATCTCAGGATTATCCTGGTCCAGAATAATTTTCTTCACATCCTGCTCCGGATCCTCCACGATATCCTGGGCCCGCGTCTTTAATTGCTATGCTGCACTAGGTTTGGTTGAGGATTTCATCGATGATGAGTAGAATTCTTTCGCCTCCTCCTGATCACTATCGATTTTGACAACTCCCCAAGGTGTAGGTATCTTGATGCATTGGTGATATGTTGATGGCACAGCCTTCATATCGTGAATCCATGGTCTTCCCAGTATGATGTTGTAGCAGGAGAGAGAATCCATCACACAGAAACGTTGTATCGAGTTGACTCCTTCAACGTATACTGGAAACTTTATCTCTCCCACTGTGTTTCTAGCCTCTCCACTGAACCCAACAAGCACAGTAGACTTTGAAGTGATATCCATTGGAGATACATTCATTCTCTTCAGAGTTTCTAGTTGGATTATGTTGACGGAGCTGCCATTATCAACTAATATCCTGCGTACAAAATGGTTAGCCACATATAACGTTATTACCAGAGCATCATGGTGAGGATCCTGGACAGTATCCCTATCATCAGCATCAAAAGTGATCACTTTGTCAGTTGTGAGGGTAGTCATCCTGACAGGTTTGTCTCCCCTTTCGGCCTTAGCTTCTTTTGCATGTCTCTTTGCTGCCGAATACGAAGTTCCACAAATGTCGGATCCTCCCGAAATGAAGTTGATTATCTTGGCATCCGCAGGAGGTGATGCTGCTCGTTCAGGATCCTTCTCAGTATCCTGACCCTTATTCTTCTTTCTTCCTAAGAGATCTTTCAGATATCCCTTACTTAGAAGATAGCTTATTTCTTTCCTTAGAGCAATGCAATCCTCAGTTACATGTCCGAAATCTTCGTGGAAAGCACACCATTTTGACTTATCTTTCCAATCAGCCTTTTGTTGATTCTTTCGAGGCCACCTAGCCTTGTCTCCTAGACCCTGCATAGCATACATTAATTCAGGAATGTTAACATAGAAGCAATATTCAGACAACTCAGGATATTCTTCAGGATCCTCATCTTCAACAGCATTCACTCTTTTATTTTCAATTCTACCATATGGCTTAGGCCGATATGGCTTGAATGAGGATTCAGACTTCCTGTTGGTCGACTCATAGGCGTTGGATGAGTTCATTCTCTCTTGCATCTTCCTGTCATCTTCCAGACGGATATATCTGAAAGCCCTGTTACGAGCTTCGTCGAGATTCCTGTAGGGATTCATTACAAGATCCTGATAAAACTGAGAATCCTTTTGTAATCCCATCTTAAAAGCTTGCACAGCTGTTGCAACATCAAGATGTGGGATATCCAAGGATTCTCGACTGAATTTGTTCACATAATCCCTCAAGGATTCCTGAGGCGCTTGAGTTATCCTGTAAAGATCACTGGTTAGTTTCTCAAAACTCCGACTGCAAGAAAATTGACTGTTAAATAAATTAACCAAATGAGCAAACGAAGTAATTGAGTGAGGAGGAACGTTTAACAGCCATTTTAAGGCTGATCCTGTTAGAGTAGAACCAAATCCCTTGCACAAGCATGCTTCCTTGAGCTCCGGAGGGATAGGGTTAATCTCCATTCTTTCCCTATACTGAGCAATATGCTCCTCAGGATCCGTAGTTCCGTCGTAGAGCTTCATGTTGGGGGTTTGAAATCTCTTTGGAATCTCAGCATCACAGATAGGATATGCAAAACGAGATATCTTGTGGCTGTCTTGGGACACTTCCGGGATCGGCTGGACCACCCCAGGTACACTAGATATCATGTCCTTCAACTTCTGAAGTTCCCTAGTAAGTGCTGAAGTTACACCTGTATCCTGCAAAGATCCACTATTGTTAGTAGCATGAGTATTATTATTATTTGACACGTTACCCGTTGGAGGATTTTGCCCATATCCTGAAGCATATCCTGAGCTCCTCATGGTTGACATCCTGATCGAGGAGGGTATTTCAGGAGTATGATTCTGAGGAAGGCTGGGCACAATATTCCCCCTGTTATCCTCAGTATACACAGCTGAACTAAAGTTCAACGTTCTGGGATGTAATGGAGTGACATTATCTTCAGCAGATCTGCTCGAGCCAAACTTCAGGAGTTGTATTTCCCTTAAAAGCATTTGGTTTGTTTCCTGTTGCTGCCTCATTTGTTCCTGCACACTTCCAAATAAGGTTAGAATTTCATCATTAGAAGCCAAAACAGGAGCAGATTCCTGAACACTGCGAGTAGGGATAATATCCTGAGGTCTTGATGAGGCTGTCATCCTTGGAGGAGGTGGTGGAAGCACCGAACCGGTAGTAGCAGAGGTTGCCGCAGACATAGTGGATGAGCTCATGTTTGATCTTGAGGCCATTGTAAACAATGTGGCAAAAAGTTTTGAAAATAGAAAACCGATTAGCGATTTCACAAAAAAATTTAGTAAAGAGAGCACCACTTGCCCCACGGTGGGCGCCAAATTGTTTTGGTCAAAAATTACCGAAGCAATTAAGTGATCAAATTAGTTAAGTGAGGTAGTGTGCTAAAAAGTGTGTTGAAAATACGCCGGTTAAGTTATTTAAAAAATCAGTATTCAGGATACGACTCAGGATATTGAGCTGTATCTACGATCAAACTATGAGCAAAAAGTAAAGTAAACGACACGAGATGTACGAGGAAAGCCCTTGATCAATCTAGATCGCCGGCATAAAACCTCGGGAGCTGACAATCGCAGCTGCCTTGTTCTTCTATTGCTTCAAATATCAGGATACAGTGCAGGATATGATGCGGATCAACTAGGTGTTACAACGTGATTTGATTACAAGTGTTGGTGTGTAGTGATTGCTAGAAGCTAGAGAGCAAAGTGTGCGAAAGAGAGTGTGTGGAAAAAGTTGTGTTTGCCTATGATCCGATCGCTCCCATTTATAGTAACAAAAACTAACAAACTATCCTATTATTCCGGGATACTTTGGAATATTCCATTCTGAACGTTGGGGGACTGCTTTTACTTGTTTTCCACGTGCTCATTGACTATAAAACCGGGTCTTCAGCTCATATGACCGTTAGCGTTGACCAGCATCCGATATTCTCGCGGAATATGCCTTTCTTCTATTCTGACCGTTACAAGACCCATTCTTCCACCATCAACGTCCATTTTTCAACCACCTTGAGCGAATCTTCAGGTAGATCAAGTCCTTTAACGTTGGTACCTTGCAACCAAAGAAAATCGTTAATAGCAAGCAGGATACTCCCAGAGGATGTTACCAATATCCTGGTTCAGTATCCTGGCCGCAGCATCAAGCATATAATATCAGGATATGCTTCAGGATATAAGCTCGAAATTCCACCCATAACAGTCACGATCACATCAAGAAAGCCTCATCTTCTAAGATGTTTTCACACATCTTGATTCTAAAGGCTGGCTTAGTCTCAGGCTAAACTTAAGACAAACTCTCGAAAGTTTATTGCAATTAATTAGCGGGCTGAGATTAATAGATACACATAAAACTTACAGGATTACAACATACCGGGGGTAGTTAAGGTAGTAATTATTTATATAATGTGTTCTAAAACTTTTGACAATAGTAAGTGTTTTGGGTCAATCCAAACTATACCAAAGCACCCGTTGATGAAGCAGGTTTGCGTTCTGAACTGTATCCTATCCCCAAACCAAAATTCATTCCCACGCACACCTTGATTGCCACCTCCCCTTCCTTTTGCTCTTTTCCCACCTGCACAAATATGAAACAAATTGAATGATGATAATGACTTCACCCAGTAAAAAGTGAAAATGTATGCATGCAGTTCGGCCATGTAGATTCGACTTTGCATAGGTTGTCCTTATGCGCAGATCATTAGAAAATGGGCAGAATTCTAGATCACTCATAAAATCAGAGAAAAATACAATTGAAACTGTATAAACAATGTACAGATTTTGTTCATTTTCTCGATCGCTGAAAATCATTTCTGTAACCTGTAATGCGGTGATACTGGAATAAGATGAAGCCATACATATTAAAGTACTGAAATGCCGTGATACTGGAATAAAACAAAACCATACCATATTGAAGTATTTTGACAACTACCTAACAAACTATAACCAGTAACCAAGCTGTCAGATAAATATAAATTGTAAGTGGCAACTACATATGTGAAACCAAAAGGTTGTAGATAAACAATAAAATGTGTTAAGTCACATAACATACAAGCTTAATGTTAGGATCTGAGGCTTTCATGATTGTGTTTGTTTGTTAGATTTGAACAAATCAAATAGATATGAACAGTTTTAAGTGCAGCGGAAATGAATAACAAACTTTGTAAACACAATCAATAGGAGAAGATAGTTTGATAAACAATTGCTTTTCATAGAGTCGAATGATTTACAATTCAAAAGCAAAAGATTACAGTGAAAGCTTACAAACTAAACTCCCCCTCAGCCTGATGCCTCAAGGTTGGTTGCACAAGATGAAAGGATTAGACATGAGGAGAAGAACCCGCTCAGTCAATCAAATGTAATAGTACAGGATACTGTTACATTTATAGGCAAACCAAACCACTGGGGTATTTCAGCTGAAGTCACCATGAAAGCGACGTCTAACAGCCTAACAATTTGTATCTACTGTCCTTTTACAAATACTTCTATACCTAACCACTGACTATACATAAAACAGATAATTCACTAAACAGCTGCTCTCTCTTTACATCAGTGCTTTCCTCAAGGTTGATCAGTCCTTGATTGGGCAGAGCTTTGTCATCAGCAGATTGTACCAGCAGTGCTTAGTGTCCAGCAGTCTTCTAAGCTTCATCAGTAGTTATGCAGAACAGCAGCAGTTGTATCCGGTCAGTGGATGCAAGACCATCAGTTGTTATAAATCATTTTCAAGGGGGAAGCTTAATGTAAACCGCTGCTTATTGTGGATCCACTGTTGTGACCAGGTTTTGGCTTTACATTATCTGTTCCTCTGGTAGGGTTCAATCCCAACAATCTCCCCCTGGAACAGATAATGCCAAAAACCGGTCATTATTCTGGATCTTTATTACTCATCAAAAGTTCCCTTTCTTTTCTTTTAAATTCTTCTTCAAATGCTTTGGAGCTTGTATCATCTTCATCCCGGCACAGTGTAAGTTCAAGGAGATCCTTCAAATCTTGAACACTAAGGCCTAGTGCTTCTTTCCTTGATATATACTTCACCTCTCCATTGGATCTGACCAGAGTCAATACGTGGGTTTTTTGATCAGAGAGCCACTTTAGTACTTTTAAACCCAATGGATTTCTTGGGAGAGATTTATTTGATGATGAGCTTTGAGATATTGGCCTTGAGAAGACTTGCAGACTTTCAGACATTCTTTTGAAAGCCATTTCTATGACATCATTTGCTGCAACTATATCTTCTGCAGTTTCTCTTTCAATCACCTCCTGCCTTTCAATGTCTGTCATGTCTGTTGAAGTGTTTGGTGATGCAGGTTTGGTTAACATCCTTTTAAAAAGGTTTTGAAGTTTTTCTGAGTTTTCTTCTTTTATACCCATTTTCATGATGGATTCTGTGAAGTACTCAACCTTCTTTTCTTTCACCTCTTCACTGGTCAACTGTTCTTTTTCTTCTTGATTTGTCACAAAAGTAGACCGGAATAGTGTTTTAAGGTTTTCTATCTGCTGTTCAAGCTTCATTCTTTGTTCATGCTTCTTTGAGGTGCTTGATACAATTATCTTTGTTTTCTTCAGCCTTTCATAGGCTTCATCAGTCTGCTGTTTTGACCATTTTGATATGGCTTCAGCAGTATCCATTTTTGCATCCACCAGCTCCTTTTTCTTTCTCTTATACTCAGCAGTTAAGTCAGCAATGAGCCTTTTGTATTTGCTCCAGTTTGGAGCATTCTTCTTCTTTGTAGGATCATTCTTGATTTTCTCAATCCTTTCTGCCTCATGCTTTAGAGCGATTATTGGCCATTCTTCGAACTGTTGTTCTTCAGCAGGATAGAATTTCTCTTTCTTGATGTAGGCTAGATATTGTTTTCTTAACTTTTTCCTTTGATCAGCCTTTTCTTTGTTTAGGTCTTGTGCAAACTCTTCTATCTGCTTTACTTTTGTGAAGTAGAACTCCAGTCTTTTAGCAATGCCATCTTCGCTTAAACGTTCACGTTCACTCTCAACTTTAGCTCTTAGTTTAGCTTGCCTTGCCTTGACTTTGAGGTAATCATCCATATCATCTGGTGGCATGTAGCCTATGAGTGAGGAGAATCTTCTTTTTGAAGGATCTTCTTCTGTATAGAATTGCCTCATCTCATTTTTGATAGCTTCAAGTTCCAGTGGATGTTGTGCAGCATTAGGATCATGTATACCCTCATCGGCAGAGATTGGCTTTCTTTTTCTGTTGAAAAGCTTTGGTTGTGATGTAGAGAAGGTGAGAGTAGTGGTGGATGATTGACTAACATTTGTTGAAACAACTGGTGTCTCAACATCTGTTGTCATTACAACTGCTGATATGTCAGCAGTTGTCTTCTGCTTTTGAGCAGGGGATGGAAGTGGTGAGGTAGTTTTTGATGGTGGTGGTGAATCATCATCTGATATGAGATTCCTTCTCCTTTTTAATGAAGAAGGGGCATATGATGTTTTGGGTGAATCACTGGTTTGAATGATGGGGAGTGTCTGACAAACAACTGTTGAAACAACTGGTGCTTCAACCGCTGCTGTCATTACAACAGATGTTGTAACATCTGTTGTCTTCTGTTTTATGACAGGAGGCAGTGGTGATGGCGTGATTGTAGATGATGGTGGTAGAGCAGTAGTTGCAGTGGTGTGTGGTAGAGTGGTGTGTGTTGAAGATGTGTGTGTTGATGACATGGCAGCAGTTTGGCTACTGACAGCAGTTTTTGTAACTACTGCTATATCAGCTGTTTGACTAACAGGTTTTGATACCTGCTTTCCTTTTTCTTTTTCTTTTTCTTTTTTCAGGCTCAATATAAAGGCCATGTTCTATTCCCATCTTATTCATTTGTCTCAACAGCTTGATATTCTCCCCCTTTTTGGCATTATCTGAAGGAGGGTTATCAAGAAAGGATAGGGAAGAAGGAACTTTTCCAGAGACACTTTGAATGCTAGCCTTTATAGCCTTGATATCTGCTTGAGTATCTTTGAACCTTGATTCCACCATGTTGGTCAGCATTTGTACATGAGTAGCATGCTTTTGATCAGCCATTTGTTGCTGTTTTTCAAGCATGGGTTGAAAGATATTCAAGAGCTCATTTGCAGCAACTGCATGTTGAGCAGACTGCAAATGAGCAGATGCTTGAGTAGGAACAGATGCTTGTGGTGGGGCAGCAGTAGACTGTGCTTTTTGAGCTTTTAAAATCTCTTGCACCATCTCCTTTATTTCAGCAACTGAATCTTCAAGTTTGTGAACTCTGTTCGTCAATTCCTGATATTTTGAATCATCACCTACTTTAGTAGGATCATCTGAATCCCCACCAGCAGTGGTTATATCAATGTGTGACTTAGGAACAGAGTCCCAAAAATCACCCATTGATGCCCCTTGTTCTTGGTACTGGGGACTTCTTTCTTCAGCACTCGATAAACCTTTGATGGTACCAGTGGTTAGATCCAACTCACTGGTGATTACCGAAGTTGCCATGGAAGAAATTACCTTCAAGGGAGTCTTACTTATCAAACAACTGTCCAACTGAAGATCTGTTGATCCACCAGTTGTAGTTGCTGCTCCACTTGAACTACCACCAAAAGTTACTTGTAACTCAGGGGGTGTAACCTCCTCAATTGTTGCTGGGATAGCAGAAGTAGTAGCATCAGACCCAGTCTCTTGTGGGGGTATACTCTCAGTGATAGGTGATAGAGAGGAACTGGTTTGTGTCTGAGCTATAGCAGCTGCATGCAACAAGGGTAGCATGGATTGTGGCATTATGATTGGTGAGGGTATAGGTGTTGAAAGAGACATGTCCTTGGGATCAGGACTGTGGAAGATAGAGCCAAGTGGATCTAGAGCTTCATAATTTGGTGTCCCTGTGATTACAACCTGATCCTTTTGTGAGGATGCAGGAGGAGTTTCAGGCATGGGTTGAGATCTTTCTTCCAACTGCTGTGAGGAAGTAGCAGCAGTGGTTTGTGGTGACTTTTGTGTTGTCACAGGCATTTCCTCTGGGATCTCATCTTCCAGAGTTGCCTTTGTTTTGGGTTTGGAGGGTTTTCTGGATGTTTTTCTTTTGGTCTTTTTGGTGATATAAGGTGTGGGTTTCAAAGCAGTGGTTGTGTTGCTTTGATCACCTGGAGCAGTGGGCTCAGCAGCTGATACCTGAGGAGCAGTTGTAACCGCTAAAATCTGCTCAGGTACCCCTGCTTTTGTTTTTATTGGTGCCAACATTCTAGTGAATGTTTCAGGTGTCAAGCTTTTTATTTGAAAATAGACACCTTGTTTAAGCAAATTTTCATTTTTCTTATCAAATTTTTGTATAAAATAATAACTCAAAAATCTTGGAAACAACAAAAATGCTTTACTTTCAACGTTTTTCACCATGTCATTGAAAATCTCCTAGGAGTAGTTGTAGTCTTTATTATTCAAAATAGCGTAACCCAGGCATTGAATTTTTAATGGTATTTCGTTAAAAGATGTTGTTTTATTCGAAGCACACATCAGAAGTGTGTGAAATAAAAATCTGGGTGCAGATGGAAAATAACCCTTTTGTAGGGTATCTACCTTTGACTGTTCTGCATAGCCCCTTTTCAGAAAATCAGCTTTTAACTCGTTTTTGTCAAAAGAAGCTTTACCTTTCTGATCATCGAGTTTGAAGATTTCTGATAATGATTGCGGAGTGATTTGAATCGCAGTACCCTGTATCGAGGAGTTAATGGCTACTACTTTATCATCTTGTTTTTCAAGCGTAGCATTTTTCCAGAACTCTCTCTGGGTTTGCAGATATATGGGGGCGTCTACTGTCAACAAAGTTTTGTACTTTGATGTAGATATGGTGTCGAGAATGGAATCGAAGGTATGATTGTTTGTGGGTTTTGTGAGTAAACCCAAATAGTTGTGAGATTGTTTGTATGGTATCTCATTGGATTCTTCGACCATTTGAGCGACTTCATTTAAAGGTGGTGGTGATTTAGGTTTTGATTTTGATTTTGACTTTGATTTTGTCATTTTTGCGGAGAAGAACGAAGAAGGATTTTGGAGATTTTGAGAAGAAGGGTTGGAAACTGCTATGAGAAGAGAATTTTGGAATTCAATTCGACAGTCTAAAACCCTGTTTGGGGTTTAGGGCAGGGTTTTATTTAGGAAAAAATGATCGCTGATGTGGCAGCGGTTATTATGATCTGAAGGCTAAAGACTGACCACGTGTCAAACACTGATGAAATGGATGAAGGATGGAAAACAGTTGTTTTAAGGGCCACTGACGTATCAAGCATCAGTGGTTACAACGGTAAAAATTGTGGGCAGTGGATGATTTTTACTATCAGTGGATAGCATATCAGTGGATAGGACACTGATTTTGAACATCAGTGCTTGTCAAGAAAATGAGGGATCAGTGGTTAACTTTCAGCAGTGGACAGTGTTTAGAGATCAGACGTTGGAACAAAACAGTGGTTAGGGTAAATGGTACAGATCTGAAGGACAAGTATTCCAACAACAGTTTTGAGAATTTTCATTCAAGGTTTTGCCACATGTCAATTTTGAAAGACAGTGGTTTAGTACCCCAGATGATGAAAACTTTTTGCTAAGGCAACTCATTTTCGTTTAATACTCAATTAAAACATGAGTACCCTACTAATTCAAAAACTGATACATAAATACTAAAGTTGAATCCGCTGTAGAAGCTGTTATAACTACACCATAAGTGCTAGTCTTTAACAGGACTTTGCCTTCAACAGTGCATAGCCCTCATGAGACAATAAGCCCATCAGTCTTTATATGGAGTAGGAATTAATTATAACAGTCCTTAGCATGATCAGCTGTTATAACCACACCACCCTTTCAGAGTTGGACCATTAAACAAATCCTTGACACTATTAATCCTCTGTTGACTTACCAAACAGATCTACAGACACAATTCAACATCAACATAATCTAAATATTACTGAAACAATAAATAATAAGTAAAAATAAAACACAACAAAGATTCATAAAATTATATTTAATCATTTATTCAGGACCTTAAAACTAAAAGTCCAATAATTACATGACATACTGAACAATATTCAAGTTCAAATCTAAGAATAACAGCAAGAACTAATAAACTTTAGTTTCCACTACATCTATTGCTGAACCTCTTGATGTATGTCCTTCAGCATCGCCATAAACTGCACGTCTCTATCACCACACTCCATATTACTGACAACACAAATAAGAATAAGAAACTAATCTAAAATTCAAACGTGTCTTTTTCATTTTTATTGCACATCTGAGTTTTCACGAGCTTTGGACGAATGTATACTTTCTTTAAAAGATGAAAATCTTCCTGGAGGAAGAAAACGTGAGTTTGGATTTAACGGAAATCAAAAAAAAAAAAAAAAAATGGCACATGTAACTTTAAAGTTGCATCTCTACCATCAAAAAAGGTAACACATGCAACTTTTCACGATGTTGCAACAATGATATTGCAGCATCGATATTGAAAGGTTGATGTGGGATGCGAATTTACATTGAAACAACGATGTTGGAACAATGATACAGGAACGATAACATGTAAACATTATCAACAAACATTCGAACAAAGAAGTGTAATGGGAAATTAGCTGCTAAATCACAAGAAAGATGCATTTAAGAGAGAAAGATACGGTCACATATATGAGCGAGCGAGATTTGAATGTGAAACCAGATTTTTGTATCTTATTTATAGAATAATAAAAATATATATGGTTTGAAATTTGAATTTCAAAATTACTAATATTAATTAGTAATTACTGATTTGATTTGAAAGCAATTGTTATGATGTTTTTTGGGAACTGAAATATGCAAAGTAGGAAAAAAAAAAAGAGAACGTCAATTTTAAATTACCTTTTACATATTTTTTATTTCAAAATTTCAAAATTACTGAGAGATAATAACCGTCAGTTTGAAATTCGAGTTTTGCATATTTTAAAAGTCCAAAGCTCAAGAAATTACAATTAATTATTATTGATTAGATTTGCAACAAATAGTCAAAAAGTATTTTTTTTTTATTTTTTAATTTAACATTAAGGATAAAAATATATATGGTTTGAATTTTGAATTTCAAAATTACTGATATTATTAGTAATTACTGATTTGATTTGACCGCAATTGTGATGATGTTTATTGGGAACTGATGTTTATTGCGAACTGAAAGGTAAGTAGTGTATATCTTTATATCCCTCCTTATTAAAGTAAATAAATATTAGTAATCATATGCAAAGTAGGGAAAAAAAAAAGAGAGAACGTCAATTCTAAATTACCATCTTGCATAAATTTAATTTGAAATTCATATTTTGCATATTTTAAAAGTCCAAAGTTGAAGAAATTACCATTAATTAGTGATTTGGTTTGTAACAAATACCCATCAAGTATTTTTTTTTAATTTAACATTAAATTTCATCAGGAAAACAATATTGGAGGAACTCTTATCTCATTGCAATGTAACGATTAGGTAAAATGGTAATTTCATTTTAATTCTAGTTTTTATTTGATAATTTCAATATATCACTAATTAACACCATGGATGGTAAATATCAATGGATGTCAAGAATAAAAAAGTGACCAGTGGCTATTTTTTCCTATCAGTAGATACCGAACGTCAATTGTCATTATGACTTTTCTCTAATTACTGATATTATCAGTAATTACTGATGATGATTTGAAAGCAACTGTCATTGTCATGATGACTTTTCTAATTTTTAAACCGTGAGTTTGAAATTCACATTTTGCATGTTTTAAATGTCCAAAGCTCAAGAAATTAGAATTAATTACTGATTTGATTTCCAACAAATAGTTATAAAGAATTTTTTAAATTTTATGATCAAAACAATGTTGGAGGAAATCTTACCTCATTGGTATGTAAAGATGAGGTAAAATGGTAATTTCATTGTTATTCTAGTTTTTATTTGATAATTTCAATCTATCACTAATTAACACCATCAATAACAAAAAAGTGAAAAAAGTGAGCAGTGGCTGTTTTTTAGGAAAACAACTGATGGTCAATATCAATAGATGCCAACAATAAAAAAGTGAGCAGTGGCTATTTTTCCTATCAGTGGATACCCAACAGTTTTTTAAACACTGATGGTTGGTCAGTCAATGGTCAACAGATTTTGAAGAAACATATGTTTCGCCTTAAACAGAAGTTTGCCCATAAACAGAAGTTTGACCATAAACAGGTGTTTGCACATAAAGAGATGTTTATCTGGTGGTTTAAAACCACTGTTGGGTCAAAAAAATTTCACAACAGGACCAATACTCAAATAGATGTTGACCTTAAACAGATGTTTAGTTTAGAGCCAAACATCTGTTAAAGCCCAAACATCTGTTTAACCCTGAACAGGGGTTTCCATTAACTATTGACCAAATTGCAAACAGATGTTAAAACCACTGTTTGTTATTGTACTTCTTTACAAAATTACATAGAATTCAAGAAAATGAAACAAACACTTAAAGAACTATAATTTAAGACATAATCTAATCGGGCAAAGCAATCTATTATCTAAGAATTCACTGATTCTTACAACATGAAACAAACTCATAATGAAATACTAAAGTTACATAAGAACCACTGATAATTAAATACTAAATTTGAATCCGTTGTAGATGCTGAACCACTGCTGATACTAAACAGTCGTTTTCCTTTGATTAATCAAACTCTAGGTACATAAAGAGCAAACAGTCGTTTTCCTGAACAGATGTTTAAGTTAATAACATCTACTGTTCAACCTAACAGGGGTTTCCATTAACTATTGACCAAATTGCAAACAGATGTTAAAACCACTGTTTGTTGTTGTACTTCTTTACAAAATTACATAGAATTCAAGAAAACGAAACAATCACTTAAATAACTATAATTTAACACAAAATCTAATCCGGCAAAGCAATCTATTATCTGAGAATTCACTGATTCTTACAACATGAAACAAACTCATAATGAAATACTAAAGTTACATAAGAACCACTGATAATTAAATACTAAATTTGAATCCGTTGTAGATGCTGAACCACTGCTGATACTAAACAGTCGTTTTCCTTTGATTAATCAAACTCTAGGTACATAAAGTGCTCGTCTTTAACAGGACCTTGTCTTCAACAGTGGATAGGCCTCATCAGTCTTTTAATACAAAAAAGGTAGGAAACACCATTACTCTAGACTCTCTAGTAACATAAAATCTTATCTTACAACAATAGCAGATCCTTTCTTGCGTTTAGTAGGAACTACTGTGGGTTCTCCATCATCATCTTCTGCACAGGTCAATTATAATCATCATCATCATTTAGACATAAACAAAAATTATTTTAACTATAAATTTAATAATCTTTCTTTGTGTTTAATTAAACTTTATGCTTCTTTGAATACAAACCTATAATAACCCGCAGCAGATTGTATGAATTTCAAACAACTGTGATTAGACTGAAATATAAACCGAGAATTAGAGTATATCACTTCAAAATAAAAAAACTCAAAATTGAAAATTAGAGTAGCAAAAAACACATACTTTAAACGATGTTGGAACAATAATACTGGAAACAACCGTGGAACAATTATCATCATTATATGAGAATACCCTTAATTTATGGAACCTGTAGAATGAAATGCTCCACTGTTGGGTTATTAACTTTCAACCTCACTTTCCCTAAATTTATCAATTCTAATTTTCAACAGGATGTAATACAATTATTACCTTAATTAAGATATCTTCAACTGCAAACAACAATAGCAAACAACATCAGACAATAATAGCAAACAACATCAGACAATAATAGCAAACAACATCAAACAATAATAGCAAACACCTGATGTTGAATCCACTGTAGATGCTGAACCACTGCTGTTACAAACAGATAATACCTCGAGAACTGGAAATGAAACTCTAATTTCAGAAAGAATAATGGCTGAACATACTCAAACATCAATAATCAACAGATGTTATACTCATATCATCACCATCTAGAAAAAAACGCTAATTTCAAAACATATTCAAACATACCAGCTTATGGCAGAAATCTATCCGCAGCTAAGCGGATTTCAACTTTGATGACAACAACCCTGGAACCATATGATTAGATTACGAGTAGAAATTAGGATTAGTGTAAATAAGAGGAAATCATGAAAGTATTTCAACTAAAAAAAAGAACAAACCTTTTGATGAAGTAATCGATGAACAAAAGATGATTTTATGGTGGCGTCTGGAAGAAGATTAAGGTTGGTGAAATTTGAATTTGAATCGCCTGAATATAGAGAGAGAAAGAACCCAAGGTTTATAAACAAAGATTAGAAGTGAGAAGAGAGATTATATAAGGAAAAGGGGAAAACACTGTTGGGCGGGAAAAGAGAACTGAGGATGCCCTAATCAAGTGACACGTGGCCCAAATAACTTTCATTTATTATATATAATAGATTATATAAGTTTTTAATTAATTTAATTCTTATTTAGTTTGATCTTTTATCCTACAACTCACGTTCATTATTCTTTCTAGCTAAATATGCGATTGTATTTAATATTTTTTATCGACGTGTTTGTATAAATTTTGTTGAGAAAAAGTGTTTTATTTAATATAGTTTAGTGGTGAACCGAACTTATACCCGCATCGGTTCTGTTATTGTTCTGTTATTGTTTGTTATTATCGACATCGGTACCGCTGTTGTTATTATCGGAACCAGTAACGGTATTCGTTTTTTTATTTTCAATGTAACACATTTATTTGTGCATATTAATGACTTTAAACGGAAAGTCGGTACAATAGTGATAATGTTACGAACCAAACCAGTAATGAGCAAATTCCCACCACATCGCGCACAAAATATATAAATTTCGAACCCTAATGAATAGTAACATCAGTTTTTAAGATATTATATAAAAAATTATGTTCCAGTTTCACCCATTATACCTTAAACAATATACGATTCTAACCCATTTTGTTTTTATTTAATTTGATTTTTCCTTGGATAACTTGCGTTCATTATCTTTTTATTTTAAAAGATAACTACGCGACTTTGTTTAATATATTTTTCTCGGTGTTCATGTATGAACTTTGTTGAAAAAAAAAACATGACTTTAAACCAAGTGTCAGTATCATACAGATACTGTCAGGAAACCAACTGATACCGGTCGATTTTCCGCCGCATCGTGCGGGGAAATATCACTAGTTATTATACATATTAATTGTAAGTGTCCATGAATAGTAGATTATTAATAGATAATTTATTTAGTTATCATAATATTATATATTTATAAAAATATAAGTGATCTTTGGTAAGTTTGAGCATTTGTTTCTATTTATTATAATATTATATATATACATAATATGGTGTTAGTTTATAAAAAGAAAGAACAATGAAAATAAAGACCGGTATCGAAACTGATGGTGTTCGTTCGGTTTCAGTTCAATTCGCCATTAAAGTGGCACCATATCCATTATCAAACAAGACAATATATAAATGAGTACATACCAGTTCTGATGTTGTTCAGTTTGGTTCAGCATATATGGTAGTGATACGGTGTCAATTTATCGAAAAAACTTTATTGGTTCAGCATATATGGAAAGGGCATTTTAAAAATAGGAGGAAATTTGAGAAAAGTTAAAATTGAAGACTATATGTTTACCCATCTGTACTTATTTTCTATTTGAAAACCAACAGGTATATGTTTGATTTGGGTTTCTTCAATTTCATCCATTGATTCCTTACATCAATGATCCATAATCCTTTTTACACTTTGTAGGATAAGAGCCCTTTGTATTTCATCTTTTCTCAGTAACTTAATACTGCTAATCGGTCACAATTGGGCCTGACAAAAGCCTACTAGACTTGGGCCGAAATCGAATACGTAGAGAGGAGTAAGGAGTTGGTGCTTTGCTGTCCAGTGTCCAATATGTACCTCAGCGATAGCCCATATTAAATAAAAGAGTAAACTGTCATTTTGTTCTCTGAGGTTTGGTCACTTTTGCCACTTTAGTTCAAAACTCAAACTTTTTAAATCTGGGTACCTGTGGTTTCACTGTTATTGCCATTTTAGTCCAAAAATGATTCGATTTGATGAATTGGAGTTAGGTGGTGGAGATAGTGTGGATCGAGCTTATTAAATTAGTTGTTGTGTCAAGGATGGATTTACACATGAATCATGCTATTCTTTAAAGCCGCTACAATAAAGATAGCAAATTCTCTAGAGCCACAAGTGGATTCTTTTTTCTTTATTTTATCCGGTCGAAAAGTGGATTCTTTTTTCAAAGCCGGATTCCATTTGCTTGTCTACAATTTTAAAAGCTTTTATTCAATAATGCATTTAAAGTATAAGCACCAATATCAAATGTTAGGTAATAATGACAATAACTTTAATTTTTAACGTGATGCACCTTGTGGGGCGTAACTAACTATCCATCTCAGCATTTTCTTTATCAATAGCGCCTCCACATCATATTGTGGGGGCGTTACTGAGTGGTCGCTAGTGTAATAACGAGCAATAAATGTTTGTGGGCCATGTGAATATTAATATCATTAAAGGGGGCGTTATTGACCTTTTGGGGGGTTTATCTCATACCATGGGTGCTAAAATAGGGGACGTTATTGGTTGACTTGGCATAATGTGGCTGAGTTGGGGCTAAGGTGATAGAGGCTTCATTTCATACCATAAACTGTCGGCCGTTTATAAACAGATGCATAGTATAGGCTATAAAACACTGTATATTCCAAGTGCATACAAATCATAGATTCTAAATGTTAGCGACAACGTTTAAAAAAACAAAGATAATAGTTCTAACTTTTAGAAGCAAGCTTATATATTATATTAAAAAACAAAGATAATAGTTCTAACTTTTAGAAGCTAGTTTTTATATAACAAATCACGTTACAAATGCTTTTTAATAGATAATTCCTATAAGCATAACCTCGCGTGTATTTCTATCATTAAAAATAAATTTCTCTTAAAGCACTTTTAACTATGGATGGTGCCACTTGTGTTGTCACCAAAGGCCATGAAAATCAATGTGGATGGACTTGACAAAAGTTACTCCACTATTCTACTCTCCATGTACGGATTTTCACACTTTTCTCATCTATAATTTTCGAAATTTATCTAACTTATAGTTATATAATTAAGAGTTAAATTCTCTTTTGATTGTATGTGATTTGACCCAAACAAAATTTTTATAGTTCAATAGTTCTCTTTTTTGGGTTTTAATCCAATACACAAAATATAATAGGAAGATTGTTATGGTAGGAAGGTTAGATCACACGGTATAGGCGTGGATCTGTGCGTTTATTCCTTTCTACACTGCATACACCACACCGTTATCAATGTTTTCCACGACGTTGTTGCTTGGCCTTGAAAATTTCCACCGACATTGAGATAAAGTGTGGGTCGACGTGGCGTTTGATGACTAGTGTGCCTTATAGCCATTGGACCCCGACGACATAATTTAAAAAAAAAAGATTTTTCAATTAAAAAAAATATTTGAAAACCAACAGGTATATGTTTTATTTGGGTTTCTTCAATTTCATCCATTGATTCCTTACATCAATTACCCATAATCCTTTTTACACTTTGTAGGATAAGAGCTCTTTGTATTTCATCTTTTCTAAGTAACTTAATACCGCTAATCGGTCACAATTGGGCCTGACAAAAGCCTACTAGACTTGGGCCGAAATCGAATACGTAGAGGAGTAAGTAGTTGGGGTCTTCGTTGTCCAGTGTCCAATATATACCTACGTAATAGCCCATATTAAAATAAATAATTTTTACAAGTTATAACCCTTCAGCTTATTAATTAATGAAAAATTCATATTGCAATCATATAACCCTAGATATGAAGGTTCAAATCTACGAAGCACTTTTAGATATGAAGGTTTACATCTGTGAAGTACTGTTGAAACACGGAATCACCACTGGGATGACTGGACCGCTTTCTCCATGAGGGTGAAGAATCACATCTTGTTCTTCCTCTTGAACCTAGATCTGCAATGGAGAAGACAAGAAAGTGGAGCTTGTAGAGATGACCGGTAGGGGAAAGAATCCCCTGTTTCCAGTAACAAAAGTGTGGCAGCTCCATCTTGTCTAACCCTAATAATGAGGTGAACACCTCCTTATATAGGGGACATGGGCCTCCCCTAACCTCAATGGGCCAGGCCCAGTTAGGGGTTATCTCTACAAGTCCCTAGCCCAATGTAGTATATACTACAACGCGTTGGGCCTCGCGGTTGAGTTAGTCAGCACAAATAATAAATAATTAATATAAAAGCAATAAGTAACGGGAAAGTCTAACCGCTCGGGTCGGGTCCAATACCGTACCTCTACAAGTCCCCCAGTCTAGTGTTGCTCACGAGTGCAAGCGCTGGGAGGAGCACTAGACTTATTAGGAGTGCTGGGGAGTGGGGATTATTAATTCTATGTTTACCTGTCGCCGAGGCGCAAGGGCTTTGCTGGCCATGTTTATTGCGTCTGTCTTTCGTTGTGAGTAAAGATAATGGAGCGGTGAAATGTGCACGGTAGTTCATCGTGGTAATTAATTGGCTAGGCAAAGGCTGGTTGCTGCCTGTCGGTCTGTTCCTTGATTTGCTTTCATCCTACATGGCTCTTGATGAATGGTGATACGTGGTGTCCTTTATGTCGGGGGGAGCATCTTTGGTGCCACCTTAACGTCTTCCAGAAGCTTCTAGAAGCTTCTGGATTCTCTTGCTGATGTAGGTGCCATGTAGGATGAAAAGGTGGTGTGGTCCTTGCCATGTGAACAGGGAATTGGGACCATACCTCTTCAAGCCCCCCTAGTCCAGTGTGCCTTCTAGTTGAGTTGATCGTCTAGGAGGGATTCTGGACTTATAAGGGTAGTGGTTGTTGGGACACATGTTTGATTTTGTATAGTTGATCGTAATGGTAGCGTGGTGTGTGGGTGATTTTGCAAAGTTGAGCCTACTGGGCGCGCCGCGCATGACACATTGGCAACTTGTAGAGTTGAGCCAACCGGACGCATGGCGCATGGCGTATTGGCAACTTGTAAAGTTGAGCCAACTGGACGCATGGCGCACGGGATGGCGTATGGAACTGAGCCAAAACGGTGTGAGTCACTATAAAATATTCAACCTTTTGTATGACTATGTTGGTTAGCGCATGATGCGCGCGTGTTTATCCTTATGGAATACATATACCTGGTGTTTAAATCATTGTAAACTGTTGTCTACAATATTTGCACGTGTTAATCCACTTTGAGTCAGGTTATCGCGAATGAGAATTGGCATAAAGTTGCGTCAGGATAATGAAGTGGAAACCCTAGCCTGCGCTAGTCCTCCGCTGTGCCATGACAACAATGTGGCGTGAGGCAAGGAGATGTGGTTTGTCTTGAAGAATGTAGGTGTAAACGAAACTTTATTTTAGCCAATGTGTTTTTGCGTATACCCAAAGTGGTGCGTGCATTTGTAGCTCAGTTTACGTTTTGTAAACGTGTTTGTATGTTACTAAGCATGCGCGTGAGTGATTTGAATGTTCATAAGTATAGGAGCATGGGCGCGTGCGCGACTTACGTGCTCATAAATAGAGGAGCATGCGTGCAAAACGCATGTGTGCTCGCTCGTATGTGAGGGAGCATGCGCGCATGGCGATTTACGTGCTCGTATGTAGAGGAGCATGCGCGTATAGCGGCTTACGTGCTCATAAATAGAGGAGTATGCGTGCAAAACGCATGTGTGCTCGCTCGTAAGTAAAGGAGCATGCGCGGATGGCGGCTTACGTGCTCGTATGTAGAGGAGCATGCGCGTATGGCGACTTACGTGCTCGTATGTAAAAGGAGCATGCGCGTATAGCGGCTTACGTGCTAATAAATAGAGGAGCATGCGTGCAAAACGCATGTGTGCTCGCTCGTAAGTAAAGGAGCATGCGCGGATGGCGGCTTACGTGCTCGTATATAGAGGAGCATGCGCGTATGGCGACTTACGTGCTCGTATGTAAAAGAAGCATGCGCGTATAGCGGCTTACGTGCTCATAAATAGAGGAGCATGCGTGCAAAACGCATGTGTGCTCGCTCGTAAGTAAAGGAGAATGCGCGGATGGCGGCTTACGTGCTCATATATAGAGGAGCATGCGCGTATGGCGAGTTACGTGCTCGTATGTGATGCAGTTTTTCGGCTTTCATCGGTGTGCGTGAGGAACCCTCGCCGCGTTTTCCCGATTAAATGTACTGCCAAACCTGCAACTTATGTTAGTATTTCTTGAACTTAAAAATATCTTGACAAGATGAATTGTAATAAAGAGTCTGGTATATGGAAAGCATTGTACCGAAACTTTGTCCTTGGGAGGTGTTTGTTCTATGCCTCCATACTCCGCAATATATGAAAACAATTTTGACCTTCCAAATGGTGTTGCACCATGTTGGTCATTCAATTTATTGCTTCTAAATAGATGTTAGTAGCATTCCGCTAAAATATGGATTGTAGATAATCGATGAGTGTATACCCATGTCTATAAATATACTACATGTAATCGGTATGTCATATGATTGCTTCAATAAAAATATACGCACATTAGACATGCACGCAAGTAGCTTTTCATTCAGCATAATCGTTGAATTGTTTTTTGAGGACAAACATGGGTAAACACAAAGTACCCGTAGGCGGAGCTTTACCTGTGGATACGGAGTTGAACGCAGGCAGGCGGAACTTTCCGGCATGCACAGGACACCATCACGGAGGTGTCTCCGCCGCGCACGGGTGGGCGAGTGTGTGCTATGTCATTCGCGAATCATTTTGTACCAAGTTGTGTTGATCTGATCAACTATGGTCGCCATGTTTCGATCCGGTAAACATAAAGGATCAGTTTTGAAAACTATGAAGTTGCATAGAATAAAGCAAGGTTTAACTTTTTATAAGTACACTATGTACCATTGAGTCTTTCGGTTCATTGTTGCTAAATACATTTAAGTGGTATTTTTCAAAAAATTGGTGATGAATAGCAAAAAGTGTTTGCTCATATATTGATACGCCGTATGTATCATGTATAACATGTGATTGTGTAAACAAAAAAAATAAACACATGTATGTGTAATAGCAATAAGGTCTTCTGCTCATATGTGTCATCCTTTAGAAAGGAGTTTTTAATTGTTTTGTTTTTTTTTTTTTGTGGGGTGTTGGGCTTGTCAAATGGAAGTGTTGTGGATTGGACTTAAGCATTGGATCCAGTTTAAAGAATTAGAACCAATATAAGATGAAGTAATAAAATTCATAAAGAAAATGCATCCAAAGAATCCTCAAATCACACCAAAAACCACACTATTGATACAATAATTAATATACAATTTACAAGCTAGTAAACTAGGATAGAGTACAATTGATCAACATACTTTCTGGATGCTAATCGTGCAAACCAACTTCTAGAAGCCGCATATTCGACCATCCTGGATTACTTTGAGTAGTAAAGGTGATTGCCCATGAAAATCTTACTAGCTTCACACTGGTTCATACTCGAGTGTTAATATAACTAACCAGATACAAAAGAAGAAAACAAATGAACATGAACTTACATCATTACCTGAAGAACAAATATGAATTTTAAGGAATCAGGGATTCCCTAAAAAAGCACGCCATTTTTCGATAAATGGTAGATCAATTGGATCCATGTTTGGAATATTGCTACCTCCAAGTGTTTCGATAATTTGTGTAGTCTCACCTAGAAGTTGGGCTGCATCATAGACTCTGGCTTCCCTTTCCTCTATCACACTAGTGTGACATTTCATTGTTATGGCTTGTGGTAAGTTGGTGAGACAAGCGGCAATTATATCAGCAATCATTGATGATAAGCTGCCGAATAGTTCCTTCTCGCTAACCGTGTCATCAGTGTTGGTGTGGCAGTTACGTAGGATTGTTTCGGTTATACGATACATTGAGTTGGCACCAATAGACCTGCGTCTCAAATCATCATTCTCGCCTCCAATATTATCATTATTTCTATCCTCTGAGCAAGCTATATTCTTAGCTTTATCCCTGAACCATTCAACAATCTCTTCATTTTTATTTGCCTTTAAAGCAGGGTCTTGCAACTTGTTTCCTAACCATTTTTTGTCGAATATAATTTCTTGCCACAAAGTTTCAGCCGCCTTTTGGAAATTTACATGATCATCCGTCGCATTGAGGCTATTTTCCACCACTGCGACATATACTAGACCTTCCCTTACACTTTCCAACAAATTATCAGCTTCTTTCCTTTGGATTTTAGGGAGAGAAACTGCGATGGTTGTCAAGGTTACCAGCTGTAACCTCCAACAATCTACAAATGGAAAATCATGATTATCATGGTCAAAATTTTTAACTCCTGGAAAACCACTAGTATGATTTCCAAGAATTAGCTTCATGAGATTGTTGGGTTGTTTTTTTGCGCCCTTTTGGATCAATTGTTTCACAAATTTTAAAAGGCCTTTCAGTGTTCTCTCTCCAAGCTCTATCTCATCTTCAAGTTGCAAAACATAAGGGCGAAGATCATTGTTTTCTTCCACTTTGTCAGCCTTTAACAACCACTTGATACAACGGAAAAAATAGAAGAAACATATCATAAACAAAAACGGGATCAAGGCTACTACCTTGCATACCACCACAACTCCATTCTGAAATCCTATACACATGTTGAAAATTAGCCTTTTCAAAGTCTCGATGAGCAATTCGAGGATGCGACTACGAAAGTGATGACTTACACTAGCGTGTTTCCAATCATATAACTTGTGAGTCCAGTAGCGTTCTACCTTATAGACCTTAAAGTGGGTTGAAATGATTTTGGAGGACACTTTAAAGCTTAAGGTTGAAAAACACCTAGAAAGTGGGGCAATTGTACCAATCAAGACTCCGATAAATTGTATTACAAGAATTACCATCACGGACCAACCATAATCTGATTCATAGTTCTTTATCAATATATGGTCAAGGTCAATAGTCGAGAACATAGTGTAAGTGTGCAGGACAGCAACTAAACAACATATTACCCCAGAAGCAGATGTGGTGTGAAAGCAAGCTGTTATGAATTGGGGGCTTCCACTTCCTGCCATGATCCCGTGGTTGCTCACATGCTTATGTAGCTTCTCAATTGTTAACAATTCTCCTGGTGATGGTTGAATATCTTTTGAAGCTGTGTTGTGACCTTTTTGGTATTTGGATTCTATAATCTGTTTGGATTTTAGAATCGCTACAGATGAACATACATGCACTATTAGCAACACAACTAACAAAATTGCATAAATGGCGGCTACTGTATTGAGTAGTGGTAATGTGATTATTATGACTCCAGACAGCCCAGAATTGTGATCATCTATATCAGTATTAATGTACGCGAGATATATGGATATAACTCCGGTTTCTATTTGGATGCAAACATTGACAACCAAGGTGATGACAAGAACACTCAAAGCTGTGATGTTTGACAAAAGGTCATTGCGGCCCATGGTTGCTAAATAGGGCAATAAATTAGCCATCATGGTGCAGATAAACGCCATGCTTCCGATCTTTGCCAGTTTGTCCACGGCACCCATCATCCAACCAGTTAGATCCACGGGTAACTTCATCGCAATTGATATTACAGTGAGAAAAGCAGCATTGATTCTAAAGTATTTACAGGGAAACCATAGCTTTCTACTACGGAAACCATGTAATAAATCAGCCACCATGGCAAGGATGCAAACCAGAGATGCCAATGCGATGTACATCCCAATCCAAAACATAGGTGCGCTGAAACTGTTTTGGAGTGCCGATCGCTCTATAGAGTATCCGTATCCTCTCAAATAACTTGTAATATTCAGAGGAACAGAGTAGGATTTGAGAGCATTTACAAGTCCGATATACTCGGCTGAGGTTAAATTCATAACTCCAGGGAAAAGAAACTGATGATTTGATTTGATAAATTGAAGTTGGATTTTTTTGTTGAGGAAGACTTAACTGTTGCTAATTACTTGCATTTCAAGGATGGGTTTACGGAAGTGGTAACCAAATATATTACTGGAATACTGGATCACATGAACAATGCTCTTCCTTAAAAAGTCGCTGCTTGAATGCTCATATTTCTGTTTTGTCCCAAACTTTCAGAAATTACACATTTGATCCCTGAAATGGATGGACATTAACTTTTCTATAAATATATATATTTTAAAAAGATTAGTATTTAGGAGCCGCGCTTTGCGGCAAAACGTTAAATCACACCCGCCCGTTGCAGTGTGTTAACACGAAAAATCAAATCAAAACCTAAAACATAGAAAATAATAACAAGTAGACTTAGGATCATCGCGTTGGAAATAGGCCATAAACATGCTTATATATATTCAAAAATATAAATAACTATAGGATTCCTACCGAGCTTTGCCGCTTTGTCCACACAACCTGGCATCGAACCGGTTAGATCCACCGGTAACTTCATTGCCACAGATATAACAGTGAGAAAAGCAGCATTAATTCTAAAGTACTTACACGGAAACCAATGCTTTATGCTACGTAAATCATGTAACAAATCAGCCACCATGAAAGGATGCAAACCAAAGATGCTACCGCGATATACATCCCAATACATAACATAGGTGCACTGCCGGTATAAAGAATCTAGGTATCCTAACTATGTGCCTGTATTATTCGCAGGCAATTTGTAGTCAACAACGAGTTCATGCACAATAGTAGGATACTCATTTGCTAACTGGTTGTTAATGGTTATAAGTGGTTGTTAGCAGAGTCGATAGAAAATATATGGGAATGTTATTGTTCATGTTCATCTGTAAATATATGGGAAACACTACTCACCCCTTATAATTTGAAGAGAGTGAACAGTTAATGATAAAGGTATAAAAATGTTATTTAATTGGAAAGGAGAGAGAAAAGTAGTTGTTTTTAATTTAATTATATGGATAAGAATAAACAATTAAATGTGAATGCTCTAAGATCCGAATCCCTAATTGCTATAAGGGCTTCACTTCGAAGTGATTTTGGATGAATTCATCCAAAATTTTAAGATAACCGTGAGTCGTTTTCTATAACGAATATGCTCTTCCCGGGAAAACAAACTGATGATTTGATCTGAGGGAAATAAATTGAAGATTAGTGGTGGATTTAAGAAGGTAACTAGTTATGTTACCGGAAAAACATGAATCGTGTTCTTCCTTAAAGTTGATGCATGATATAATAAAGATATCAACTAAAGCGATCAAAAAGTGGATTCCAATTGTTGTTTTACAATTCTTTCGAAGCTTTATTCAATAATGCATTTAATGTATACCCACCATTCTGAAATGTTCGGAAATTACCAACTAGTCTTAATCCCATGTGTTGTGGTGTAGAGGCTTAAAATCGTAGTGTTGCGGGGTGTGTAACCAAACGAACCAAACGACGGCCAAAACTATTAAAAAAAGTAAAATAAAAATACGAATTTCTAGCACAAAGTGACTCATGTGACGTCAAACGTAGACAGTCGAATTTACACCGTCGAATTTACACCAACACGTATTAGAAAATCAAGAGGTAAAAAATCCTGACGGACCAAATATGGCCACCAAACAACATGTCAAGTATCAAGGGAACGACGGCCAATTTTTTTTAATAAAAATCGTAAAACAAAAACTAATGAAAAAATTAAATTTATTTAATCTCTGTGGCAAATTATAAAAAAATTACTATGAAAAAGGTAAAAGAAAAAAAAAACACAAAATACAAAAGTACTATTATTTAACATGTTATGAATTATTATTATATATATATATAAATATAAATGACTTTGATTTATTGATTGATTGATTTAATTGTTTATTATTATTATTATTATTATTATTATTATTATTATTATTATTATTATTATTATTATTATTTTAACATTATACAAGCAATCATACTATAAGTAAGCAAAAAAATATTCCATTTTTCAAATGAAGATAATAAAATTTTAACAAAGCATTATATGTGAAAATAGGTTCCCATCACATAGTTATCGGAGAATTAATGATTGTACACTTGTCAATATGATTGATATGATATCACATCTCCTAATCTCTTAATTTTCATTGAAATCCTTCCTTTAGCTATTCTTATGTAGATATATTTCTCTTTGGTATCGGCTTTACTGGATAAACATAAGAACCAAAGAATCTTAGTGTGTGTGAAGGTGAGAAATAATCATGAAGAAAGAACCATTCCATAGAAATTAGAGGATGCTAATAGCGAATATAATGCAATCTTATCATTCTCGGTTGATTAAAGGTTGGGAACCACCGCTTGATAAACCTCTTTAGTGTTAAATTTTTTCATTTTAGATAACTAGATAGAAACAACTACGGATTTATTTACGGACGGTAACTATATAAAAACATATATCACCGGAAACACATGAATCATGCTCTTCCTAAAAGCAGTTGTAGTGTCTTAACACGAAAAATCAGATCAAAACGTAAAACATAGAAAATAATAATAAGTCGACTTAGGATCATCACGTTGCAACTAGGCCATTAAACATACAATATATAGATATTCAAAAATATAAATAACTATGGGATTTCTACCGAGCTTTGCCGCTTTGTCCACACAACCCAGCATCGAACCAGTTAGATCCACCGGTAACTTCATTGCCACAGATATAAAAGTGAGAAAAGCAACATTAATTCTAAAGTACTTGCACAGAAACCATTGCTTTATGCTACGTAAACCATGTAACAAATCAGTCACCATGAAAGGATGCAAACGAAAGATGCTATTGCGATATACATCCCGATACATAACATAGGTGCACTGTAGTGGTTTTCCATATCTGACCGGTATAAAGAATCTAGGTATCCCAACTATGCGCCTGTATTATTCACAGGCAATTTGTAGTCAACAACGAGTTCATGCACAATAGTAAGATACTATTTTTGCTAACTTGTAGTTATTGATGAGGCTACCCATAATATTACGATACAATAGTATTGTTGTGTTGTAATCCATGACTCTAGGGAAAGAAACTGATGAATTGATGGAGATAAAATGAAGTAGGGTGGAAAAAATGAGGGCAGAGCTTAATTAGGATTCGATTTTGGCCGGCAGGGGCAGGGATACTGTAGAAGCATGGGTAGCATGGGCTACCTCTCAACTCTGTCTCCATAGTGTAAAAATACCTTTTAACTATGTCTACATGGTTGTTCTTTTTTTAGTTTTATACAAAGGATATCCCTGATAAAAAAAATTAGGATACCCCTGAATTTTTTTGGCTAAATCCACCACTGTTGGTCGGTTTGAGCAAGACTTAACTATATATTCGTTGTTGTATATGAAAGCAGTTGTATATGTCACCAATTACGTGTATATATCTATATAGAGTGGGGATCCTACGGAAAGTGTGTTTTTCCTAGAAAGTGTAGGAAGCGATCTGGGCCATCAGATGAGTGTGTTTAATAGTTGAGATCATTTTGGTGGCATTTTGGTAATATATGTGTCTTTAAAATAGGCTAATTTAATTAATTGGGGGTAAATGTGTCATTTAAGTTGTTTTAAATAAGGAAATAACTACCAATCATAAAACCATCTCAAAAAAATGTAGCAATTTTTTCTCTCTCTCTAATCCCTCACATTTGAAAACACCAAATTATACAAAAAAATAACGATAAATCAGATCTAGATTTGTTCATAGTAGTGTGTTTTAGCAATAAAACACAATGTGACGAACTAGTGACTGCCTGCTAAAACACAACATCAAAAATGCCAAAATTATATCTACCAGTAACTGATAAAACACATTGTGATGAAACAGTAACTGGAACCAGTAACTGATAAAACACATTGTGATGAAACACTATATAAAATACAAAAGATCATGCCATTCATGAATCATAACTGGTATAACACATTGTGATGAACCCGGTAATTAATAAAACACAACATCAAGAATATCAAAAATCATATCAACCAGTAACTGATAAAACACATTGTGATGAATCAGTAACTGAAACCATTAACTGCTAAAACACATTGTGTTGAAACCAGTAACTGATAAAACACAACATCAAGAATGCCAAAATCACATCAACCAGTAACTGATAAAACACAACGTGAACCAGTAACTGATAAAACACAACATCAAAGAATGCCAAAAATCATATCAACCAGTAACTGATAAAACACATTGTGATGAAACAGTAACTGAAACCAGTAACTGCTAAAACACATTGTGATGAACCCAGTAACTAATAAAACACAACGTGAAGAAATTTACTGTATGCCCTTGTGCGTTCATCCTGAAATAAAACGATGATAATTTAAATTACAATCATAAGACGGTGGTACTATCATACAATTAAAAGAAGAAGCTTCGATTATAAGAAGAAGCTTACAAAAGTCAAATTTTGACCAAACTCTGCTACACGGTGACAGTTGGGAGTTAAAGGGAAACTTTGGAGAAAAATCTTTTTCTTTTTTCCAAGCGATCCATTAAGAAAAGATGGATCAACGTCTTTCAATATTTGATAAACCTAATAATCATTAGGAATCAACATGGGTAATTACTAATTAGCACATTAGTAATACTTAAATGGAATAATAAAATATGGTTCTTTTTAAACAAATGTAATCTGCACTTGTGTAAGAACATTCCGATCAAATCATTAATAAAATTGTTAATGATTTGAAATTCATAATTTAAAGTAACTGACTTTGAAATTGTCAAAGAGATGTATGTTTCTACTTTGAAATTGTCAAAGAGATGTATGTTTCTAAAAATATCTGGATAGTTAGTTTAGGATATATAATATTCCAAAATTAAATTAATAATCAAATTACCATCATGCCCTTTTGAATAAAAAAACTAAAAGCCACATGTCAGTTCCCTATTGCTTCCTAGACTTTCTAGGAAACTTAGGCTTTCTAGCCAACTCCCACTCTATATATCTATACTATCTATAAAAGGAGCTTAAAGGCTGACCTCACTTTGCTTACTTGTCAGCCTCTCAGCTATGCCACATAGGATGCCACATAAGCTCCGCTGATGTCATTCCGCTTATGTCATTAATCCGATTTTGTTTTAATCATTTTAATCTCAATGTATATACAAATCAAGTATTTTAATTTAAAAAATTACAAAAATCAGGTTTGTTTTAGGAGGTAAATTTGAAAATGCATGGGGAGTTGAATCCCCATTTAATGCACATCATATCACCGTCTCTTTCTTCTCAAATACTAATACCTTCTCTTTCTTCTCAAAGCTTTCTTCATTCAAATTCTACATTTCTCTGTTTCTTCATTTCAGGCGATTTCTCAAGAAAATCTAGGGTTTCAAAATACAAAGCATTCTCAGCAAAATGTCATCGGAGAATAAATCCGTCGGTGAATCAAAGTGTTTGTCAATCAGTTTCATAGACGATTTGAATCCATCCAAAGATATGTGGACTATCAAGTGTCGAATCATCCGCAAATGGATTCAGCCCTTTCGGATGGATCTCGTGTTGATCGATGAGAAGGTATTAGTATTTGTGTATTGATGATTCTCTTATTTTACTGTTTTAGTGTTTATACAGAGATGATTCGACAAATCCCCATGATTTTGGGTTTGTTTTTTATTTCTAATCTTCTTGGTTTTGTAATAGATGTTTGTGTTTGTGTTCTTTGGACAGTTTAGGTTTGTGTTTTTTCTGATACTCTTACATGTTTTAGGGTTAGATATAAAGGACTGAAGATGAATATTGTTTAGTTGGTTATTGATCATCGATAGATGTTTGTTCTGTGAAGCATAAAGTATGTTTGTTTTAGTGTTAGATGAGTTTAGGGTGAGTTATAAAGAATCACAGACTGAAGATGAATATTCTTTAGTTGGTTATTGATCATCGATAGATGTTTGTTCTGTGAAGCATAAAGTATGTTTGTTTTAGTGTTAGATGAGTTTTGTGTTATTTGGGCTTATCTATGTTTTCTAAAAAGTATGTTTTATATTTTTTTTGAGGTATCGTTTGGTTGTTTATTTCTAAACTGAGTGAAAAGTATGTTTAGGCTGAGTTATAAAGAAAGAAAGATGCATACTTTGGTGAAGTTTTAATGTTGGTGACATGAAATGAAATGGAAGGTTTTTTTTGAAAGTTATTTTGTGATTTCTGTAATTTACTTTTGTACACAAAGTCTAACTAAGTATGTTTGTTTTAGTGTTGAAAGTTATTTTGTGATTTCTGTAATTTACTTTTGTGTATATTTTCTCATGTCATGAAACTGAGTTGAATATTATTTGGTCTTTCTTTGTTTTAGTCTTCTTAAATTTGATGTTATGGTATCTTACTAATTGTTGCTTTGTTTTGTGTTATTTGGGCTTGTCTATATTTTCTGAAAAGTATGTTTTATATTTTTTTTGAGGTATCGTTTGGTTGTTTATTTCTAAACTTCTGAAAAGTATGTTTGTTTTAGTGTTAGATGAGTTTAGGCTGAGTTATAAAGAAAGAAAGATGCATACTTTGGTGAAGTTTTAATGTTGGTGACATGAAATGAAATGGAAGGTTTTTTTCAAAAGTTATTTTGTGATTTGTGTAATTTACTTTTGTACACAAAGTCTAACTAAGTATGTTTGTTTTAATGTTGAAAGTTATTTTGTGATTTCTGTAATTTACTTTTGTACACAAAGTATGTTTGTTTTAGTGTTGAAAGTTATTTTGTGATTTCTGTAATTTACTTTTGTGTATATTTTCTCATGTCATGAAACTGAGTTGAATATTATTTGGTCTTTCTTTGTTTTAGTCTTCTTAAATTTGATGTTATGGTATCTTACTAATTGTTGCTTTGTTTTGTGTTATTTGGGCTTGTCTATATTTTCTGAAAAGTATGTTTTATATTTTTTTGAGGTATCGTTTGGTTGTTTATTTCTAAACTTCTGAAAAGTATGTTTGTTTTAGTGTTAGATGAGTTTAGGCTGAGTTATAAAGAAAGAAAGATGCATACTTTGGTGAAGTTTTAATGTTGGTGACATGAAATGAAATGGAAGGTTTTTTTCAAAAGTTATTTCGTGATTTGTGTAATTTACTTTTGTACACAAAGTCTAACTAAGTATGTTTGTTTTAGTGTTGAAAGTTATTTTGTGATTTCTGTAATTTACTTTTGTACACAAAGTATGTTTGTTTTAGTGTTGAAAGTTATTTTGTGATTTCTGTAATTTACTTTTGTGTATATTTTCTCATGTCATGAAACTGAGTTGAATATTATTTGGTCTTTCTTTGTTTTAGTCTTCTTAAATTTGATGCTATGGTATCTTACTAATTGTTGCTTTGTTTTGTGTTATTTGGGCTTGTCTATATTTTCTGAAAAGTATGTTTTATATTTTTTTTGAGGTATCGTTTGGTTGTTTATTTCTAAACTTCTGAAAAGTATGTTTGTTTTAGTGTTAGATGAGTTTAGGCTGAGTTATAAAGAAAGAAAGATGCATACTTTGGTGAAGTTTTAATGTTGGTGACATGAAATGAAATGGAAGGTTTTTTTCAAAAGTTATTTTGTGATTTGTGTAATTTACTTTTGTGTATATTTTCTCTTTGTATATTTTGTGTTTTGTTTTAGTGTTTCATTTCATCAAACTGAGTTCAATCTTTTGTGTATATTTTGTGTTTTGTTTTAGTGTTTCATGTCATGAAACTGAGTTGAATATTATTTGGTCTTTCTTTGTTTTAGTCTTATTAAATTTGATACTATGGTATCTTACTAAGTGTTTCAGAAGTTTAGAAATAATGAGGTATCGTTTGGTTGATTATTTCTAAACTATGGTAATTTCATTACAATGGTCAGGGTCGTAAAATTCAAGCAGGTATTAAGGCTCCATTAATACCTGTGTTTATCTCTCAACTCCATGAGGATGAGGTTGTTATTCTATCCAGATTTGGTGTTGGAGAAAACACTGATACCTACAAAGTTGTTAATCATGGTTACAAGATTAACTTTTACCGTTGTACGGTTGTTACACGTGCCAGTGGTTGGGAAGGGGTTGATTATGGATTTAACTTCATGGCACATTCAGAAATTCTTAAAGGAGAGGGAAAGAATCTGCTCACTGTTGGCAGGACTGTTTCTCATAGTCTGATATATATTTTGCTTACATTTTTGAATCTGATGACTGTTGCTATGTTTGCCATTTTAGATGTTGCTGGAATTGTTGTGTCGTGTGGAGATATGGAAGTCTTTCCGAATGAAAGAAAAAAGATGAACTTTGATCTTCAAGATGTGCAGTAAATTTTTCTATCCCACTTAAATAAATTTGTTTGTGTGTTATTATTGTATTTAATTAATGTATTGAGGATTCATTAAATGATTTTTTTTATTCATGTTTTTTTATATCTGTTTATGGTTCTTTAATGATTATGTTATTATTAGCACATTCATTGGAAATAATGTAAAGACAGATTGTTGTTTTATTATTGTCTTTAATTAATGTGGGAGTTGGACATTCATTGCATTTAATACAAATTTTAATACAAAGACAGATTAAATCATTGGCATTATTTATTGTGACTGATTATTGTTCTTTTAATAGATAGTATAAATTTTAGTGGAACTTTTAATGCTGTTTTTTTTTATCTGTTTGTTGTAGGGGAGAAGTAGTTCGTTGTACTTTGTGGAATGGATATGCACAACAATTTAATGATTTCTTGACGCAAAACAATCCGATTGAGAATGTCATGGCTGTCATTCAGCATGCGAAGAGTAAGCTGTGGCAGGGTAATTTACATTTGACTGATTCATTTACTTTAGTGTTTCCAATGTGTTTTTTTTCATTTGTAATGAATTTGTTGTATATGTATATTGTTACATGCAGGACAATATACCGTTCAGAATGATAAGTTTGGAACTCGACTGTTTCTCAACGAAGAAATTTATGAGGTGGATGAACTTCGTAGGAGGTACTATTACTGAATTATATTTCTTATTTACAAAATTTTTTTTCTTAATACGAGTTTGAGTATTAACACGAATGTTGTTTTCATAGGCTTTTAGTGAAACACTTTCAAGCTGGTGCTTCTTCTTCTCAAACCGTTCTTTCATCTCAGAGTGTATTTCCAGTCCGTCAAGAATTTCTAATTGATACTCCTAAGAAACATGTTGATGAAATAATTGAGATTGAAAGCGTATGAATATTTCTATATCCATTCAAAGTCATTTAATTTCATTTAGTGTTTTCTATGTTTTATAATATTAGTATGTTAATAAAGTTTTGTCTTTCATTTTATAGGTAATGTCATGTGTGGTAGTTGCAACAATCAAAATTGTTCAAGAAAACTATGGGTGGTTTTATCCGACATGTCGAAACTGTAACAAGAAGGTGTTGACTAAAACTGAATACTTACAATATGCTAAAATCATTTCTGATGAGGTCATGAATATGTCTCCTGCTTCATTGGTTTGTCCGAAATGCGATAAAGAATGTACATCGATAACCATTAAGTAAGTTAATGTTGCTTTATAGGTTTATTGCTTCCTATAATATGAATGTAATTTAACTACTATTTATTTCAGGTTCAAGGTACATTTGAGAGTCCAAGATGAAACCGGTAGTATCTCTTTCGTGATGTTTGATAAAGATGTAATGAAGCTCATTGGTTCAACTGCGAGTGATATAAGGGAACGCCAAGTGAAGGCCAATGATACTGAGAGTTTTCCACATGAAATATCTCGGTTGGTTGAAAAAAAGTTGGCTTTTAAAATTGAAGTTTCTGATTACAACCTTAACCATGACTATCATGTTTACACTATCCAAAAATTATGTGATGATCCGGAAATACTTGCTGAGTTGGTTGCTGGTAATCGTAATGGTCTTGAGGTTGTTGATGAGGTAATAGTTTTTGGATATCTTTTATTGATGTGTTTTTGGTTTTCAGTTTTTGTAGTTTAAATAACTTAGTTGAATTTTTTTGGTAATATTTTGATAATAGGTGTTTAGTCAAGAAGGTTCAGAAATCAAAGTTGAGAGATTATCTGAGTCCTCACAGATAGCTGGTGCTGCTATTTCAAAGGTGAATATGGATTCTATGATTTTGTTTTTTCTTGACTGTAGATTATATTACCTTATTTGATACTTTAGTAGTTGTTTTGTGATTTAATTCAAGGATGTTGTATCTGTTACCGCCGACTCTTCTGTTGTCGAAGCCGAGAAGGATTCGGGCACCAGTCCGAATGGTAAACGTTCGTTGCAGGATGTGGAAGGTCAAAATATCGGGGAACTGTCTTCTACCAGCAAAAATAATCGGAAGAGGTCATCTAGGGTTAAAACCTAGCTCCTTTCATGTCTTTATCTTTTGATGTTTTAGCGACTCTAACTTTTGGTCTGTACTTAAGTATGTGTTTTTGGAAGTTGGGTTGTTGTTGGTAAGTGTTAACTACTGAAAAAGTTTGTATGTATGTGTTAGATGTTGGTAAGCCTATGAACTTGGATTGTGTGGTAAACCATGATGTGGTTTAATTTTTTGTATTATAAACTATGTTTTTATACTGCTAACTATAATCTTTGCTTATAATCTGTGTTTTGATTTTTGCAATATAGTTTATGCGATGCTTAGTATGCTTTGTCGTAGTATAAATTCTAACTCACCAATGGTACGTTTCAATGTATGTTTAGTTTATAACCACATTATAAACAAATTCTTAATATCCACTAATTATGTCAAACAAGTTATTAAATTAAAGTTCCAGAAGTAAGTTTTCTTTATGTCAAATTGATAATTTAATATAGATAACTCATAAATATGTAGGAACCAATAGATTGATAAGACGAATACAAAGGATGTTTGGAAAATATGTAGCATTTAAATCCATAGAAGTTTCTCCATGCACATAAATTAAGGATCACATAAATTAGTAAGAAGGTGTGACTCCGTTAAAATGAATCATCAAACTTGAAAACCAAATATAAATCGGGTATATCTCAGGTATGGTAACTTCATTGTAAGAATGTATAGATTCATAAAACCAAGACAAGCATGATTAACAAAATATGTATTAATTAAATCCATATAAATTATGTTAAGTATCAATGTAAATTACTTAGATATGGAGCATCCAAAAAACAGTTTGTAAAGAAACAAAGTAATAAAATCAGTACAAAATGGTATAAGCCTTTCAATAATTTATGGTCCATAAGTTGTGAACTATAAAACCAACCCATAAGGCCCAAAACTTTAATCAGTTTTCTTAAATCCTAATCTCATTACCTCCGCTAAACATACCCTCTTATTAACTCGCTCTGTATCAAACTGAAGATCAAAAATTAGCGCCAAATCTCAATCCATATTTGAGAACCCTCACACTTTAGAAGCACTCGATCAACATTTAATTGTAGGTTTTTCTATTCCAGAAGTTGGAAATCTTCTCTGCAGGTTTGTCTTCTTTGATTGTTTTTTTAGTTAGGTTTTTAATGTGGATGTTCAATCATCATTATCTGTTTAAAAAATTGATTTTTTGGACAGTGGTTACAATAATTACTTTTAACTAGCCCTAAATCAAGTATATTTCCCCAATTCTTATGTATAGTTATGGAAAATAATAAGAATTTTATAGCAAGAGATAGAAAGTGTTTTCCACAATGCAGTACCCAAATGTCCAAAGAGACAAGGAGGATAAGAAAGTCTATTCTGAATAAGCGTAGAAACAGTGGTGTGTCTCACTCTCTACAGACATCTCCTATTATTCATACACTTCCGGCCAATGTTCTTATTACTACAAACGATAATGGAGGTCTGTTTTTGATGATTGTTTTTCATAATACGTATATAATTTTAATATTATATTAACTGAAATCTATTTGCGTATCTATAACAACCAGTATCATCAAAAGGTCTGTATGAACCCTCAAGTCTATATTACAAGCCAAGGAACTTAAATCACAGTCAAACTGTAATGTCGTCCGAATCCTCTTCTACAAATATGGGTAAACAACTCTATTGGTACTTTTCAAATTGTTTCACATACTAATTGTAAAAAATGTGAAAATTGTAACTATTTATTTCTGGAATTAACCAAATCTCATCATGTACAGCATGTCACACGCCTGCCAAGTTAGATCCATCATGTGTTAGTAGGATCCATTTGACTTCATCCAGTTTTGGTAAGTTTATAAATCATATTTTTTTAAGGTATGATATCATATTTGACCTTGGCACTTTGTTTCAATTTTTAGGACAATTGGAAAATGCTAATTATGGTGTGCATGAGTCTAGAAAGAGGAAACAAAGATTGAAAATTATTGAAGGTGATGAAAGGAGGACAACTTCAATGGTTACACCACCTGCATCATCCAATCATTATATTCAGAGCAGTCCTTTAATGAATATTACAAACTGTAAGTTCTTTATAGTTTTCTTATTACTGTTAATCATTCATTGAATGTTGCTCGAAGTTGTATAACATTTGTATATTTTTTTCTTGCAAGTGGATCGTGTTACAGTAAGTTCCCGTGGAAGTCATATTCCAACTCCTCCGAATATTGATATTAGAACTTCTCGACGTTTGCCAAAGTGTTCGGTAGTAGGTACTAATGGTATGTGGTTTATTTTTAGCAATCTGACTAAATATACATTTCCGATTCATTGTATTTTGAAAAATGTATTCCATATGCTCCTGCCTGTTGAAACTGAGTTTAATGGTCATTTCTAAAATGAAACGGCAGGAAAAGAAAACTCTTACCCTGGTCAAAGCTCTAACTGTGATGATTCCAATTCTTCTGATGGTTTACCATCTTCTGTCGTAAAAAAACATTTCCGGAATTGCAAGAGGTACATACCCTCTTTTAACCTATCAAAGTATTTTGATCTTCAGATAACACTGACATCTCCTAATATTTCTCTTATATAATCATCTTTCTTATGTATCTATATAATTTTGTAGAGTACGTTGATCATGGAGATGCTATTTTTACATGTTCTTACTGTCATGCAATGCTTTGGAAAGATGAAATGCTTAGGGGGAATTTGGATTCTAAGAAATCGGCTTTTTCTCTTTGTTGTTCGAACGGAGATGTTGAATTGCCACCCTCACCTGATCCTCCTCCATTTCTTGAAAAACTTTACAGAAGAAGTTCGCCTGAAAGCCGCAATTTCATGAATAATATTCGAGCATACAACATGATGTTTTCCTTCACATCTCTTGGTGGCAAGGTTTCTAAAAGTTTTCAAAAAAGCAGAGGTCCTTATGTTTTTGGATTACAAGGACAAAATTACCATCGCATTGGTACTCTGCTACCAAATGAGGGTGAAGAGCCCAAATTTTCACAGCTTTATATTTATGATTCCCAAAACGAGGATTTTAATCGTCAAAAGGCTGTAAGGTAAATTAACAATTCACTAAATATTCGTTTGAATACCTCTTTTAGTTATATCTCCTATATGTACTAAAATAATGTTTTATATAGTGTCAAGGAAGGTTCCAAAACAACTCCTTGATCTTTCCATCATATCCAGTGTTAAAAAAATGTTGGATTCTTGTAATCCACTTGTGAAGTCATTTAGAATGGTACGAGATTGTTTTAAAGAAAATGAGTGGCAAGATGTAAGACTCAAGCTCATTGGAACAAGGGATAAGGATGGTAGAACTTTTAACTTGCCTACATCTGAAGAAATTGCTGCATTAATAATTGGTGATTTTGATGGAGCCTTTGATAAAAGAGATATCATAGTCTAAACAAGATCAGGCGGTCTTCAGAGAATTAGTGAGCTTCATCCCTCTTATCTTGCATTGCAATATCCACTTATTTTCCCATATGCAGAAGATGGATTTAGACTTGGTATTAAACATCGAGGTATTTCAGTTGATTCTGATATAGTTAGAACCAGCACGACAATGAGAGAATTTTTTAGTTACAGACTACAAGACAGACCCAACCACTTTTCATTGTTACTCAATGCTGAAAAGCTATTCCAACAGTTTGTGGTTGATGCTTATACAATGATAGAATCTGCACGGTTAGCTTACATAAAGACACAACAACCCAAACTTAGAAGTCAAACCTTTAAGAATTTAAATCAAAGTGTTCAAAGTGGAGAAAGCGATGCGTCAAACTGTGGAAAACGAATTTTGTTGCCTTCATCATTTACCGGCGGATCGAGATATATGATGCAAAAGTACCTAGATGCTATGGCAATCTGCAAAGCTGTAGGATATCCGGATCTCTTCATAACAGTCACCTGTAATCCCAATTGGCCTGAGATTTATAGATGTTTAAAAGACAAACGACTGAATCCTCAAGACAGACCGGATATTATCTCACGTGTATTCAAAATTAAAATCAATCACCTAATTCAAGATTTCAAGAAACATAAATTCTTTGGTGAGATACAAGCAAGTAAGTGATTGTAAAATGTTTTAATTAATTTGTCAACCATAAATTCTTTAATAACAGTTTTTTTCATGTAAAATTTCAGTTATTTATACAATCGAATTTCAGAAACGTGGCCTACCTCATGCTCATATATGTTTGTTTTTAAGTGCCAAGAACAAGTTTCCAACTGCTAAAGAAATTGATTTGGCTATTAGTGCTGAAATACCTGACAAAGAGACGGATTCTGAACTGTATGAACTTGTCAAACAGTTTATGATGCACGGTCCGTGTGGTACAGACAACCCTCATTGTCCATGCATGGTTAATTTAAAATGTTCAAAGAAGTTTCCAAAAAAGTATGTAGATGAGACTTGTGTTGATTCTGAAGGATATCCTATCTACCGTCGTCGTCAAACACGTAACACTGTAGAAAAAAATGGCGTGTTGCTTGACAATAGGTTTGTAGTTCCCTACAATGCTATGTTACTCAAAAAGTATCAGTGTCACATAAATGTTGAGTGGTGTAACCAAACAGGATCCATCAAATATTTGTTCAAATACATTAACAAGGGTCCAGATAGAGTGACAGCTTCTGTTTACTAAAGTAGAACAACTGCTGGCAAGAACAAGGAAAATGAGGAAATGACCAATAATCAAAATCCGTCAAACAAAACAGAAGTAGATGAAGTTAAAGCATATCTTGATTGTAGATATGTTTCAGCATGTGAAGCTGCTTGGAGAATCTTCAAGTTTGACATACACTATCGACTTCCAGCTGTTGAAATATTGCCTTTTCATTGCGAAGATGGTCAGGCTATTGTTTATGACGATAATTCAAACTTGTGTGACGTGGTTAGTAACCCAACTGTGAAAATGTCTATGTTTACAGAATGGATGAAATGTAACCAAATGGATGCATTCGCTAGAACATTGAAGTATATAGAGTTTCCAAGACACTTTGTATGGATACGTAAAGAACGAAAGTGGATTCGTAGAAAAAGACCTTTTGGTGCCGTTGGTAGGATACATTATGTACCTCCATCACTTGGTGATTGTTATTTCTTGAGAATTTTATTGAATCACGTTATAGGACCAATGAGTTTCGATGATATAAAAACAGTTGATGGAAAAATTTATCCTACCTTTAAAGATGCGTGCCTCGCTCGCGGTCTATTGGATGATGATAATGAGTATATAATTGCCATGGAGGAAGCAAGCACATGGTCCACTTCTGATTTCTTGCGTACATTTTTTGTAATGGTGTTGATGTCAAATTCCATTTCTAGGCCTGGTCATTTCTGGAGACAAACAAAATCTCTGTTGTGTGAAGATATATTATACCAGCAACGGAAGGTTACTGGTATTTCTGGTAATTTTAAAACTTTAAATAAAGCTCAAATATTCTATTCCGTTTGTAAATAAATATTTTTATATGCTAATTACCAAACATCTGTTTTATTTTTCAGATTTGGTTCTTCCAGAGGAAGAGATTGAAAACATTTGCCTATCACATATTGAAAAATTGTTACTTGCTTATGGAAGTACGTTAAGCTGCTTTTCAGACATGCCGAATGTTCCTGGAAACTACATTTCAGCATTGAACAATCAAATGATAATGAAAGAACTTTCCTATGATCGGAGTGGCTTAAAAAGGAACTTGCATCTTTCTTAAAATCTTTAACTGATGAACAGCACAAAGTGTATCAAACTGTCATGAATGCAGTTGCTAAAGGAAATGGAGGTGTTTTTTTTCTATATGGTTACGGTGGAACTGGTAAAACATTTCTATGGAAAACATTTGCAGCGGCCTTACGCTCCAAGGGTGAAATTGTTTTGAATGTTGCATCCAGTGGTATTGCATCACTCCTGTTAGATGGCGGTAGAACAGCTCATTCCAGATTTGTTATTCCGATAAACATTAACGAGGATTCTATATGTTCTATAGAACCGAACAGTGAACTAGGAGGCTTAATAAAAGAAACTAAGATGATAATTTGGGATGAAGCGCCAATGACACATAAGCATTGTTTTGAAGCTTTGGATAGAACAATGAGAGATATAGTCCGTTCCAATAATTCGTCCTTGCAGTCCAAGCCTTTTGGTGGAAAGATAGTCCTTTTTGGCGGTGATTTTAGACAAATCCTTCCGGTCATTCCAAAAGGTACTAGAAGCATGATTGTAAATTCTTCATTGAATTTTTCTTATATATGGCATGATTGTCAATTACTCAAACTAACTCAAAACATGAGGTTAAGAGTCGGTACAAAAGCAAGTAATCTTCAGGAGACCAAGGAATTTGCTGAATGGATTTTACGCCTTGGTGATGGTCTACCTGGTGATCCAAATGATGGAGAGGTGGAGATTGAAATTCCAGATGATCTACTTATATTAGATGAAGTCAATCCTATATCCTCATTGATATCATTCACATATCCGGATATGCAAAACTTTATGTGGGATTCAAATTACTTTCAACAAAGAGCCATTCTTGCTCCGACAAATGATGTTGTTGATTCAATAAACACAGAACTGTTAAATAGTATCGTTGGTCAAGAGAAGATATATCTAAGTTCGGATTCTTTATGTGATACTGAACAACATTCCGACCTTGACATGGCATTGTTTCCTCCGGATGTGCTAAACAAAATGCATTTGTCAGGATTACCTAACCATAAATTGGTTCTTAAGGTTGGAGCTCCGGTAATGTTACTTAGAAACATTGATCAAACAAATGGTTTGTGTAACGGTACACGGCTTCAAGTAACAAAACTTGGAAAACTTGTAATTGAAGCAAAGATTATTACCGGAACTAATATAGGTCATCATACTTTGATTTCAAGATTGAAAATGACACCAAGTGATAAAAGATTACCAGTGAAAATTGCTCGAAGACAGTTCCCACTATCCCTGTGCTTTGCAATGACTATCAACAAAAGCCAGGGACAATCACTTGAACGTGTAGGACTATATCTTCCACGTCCGGTTTTTAGTCACGGGCAACTATACGTAGCTGTATCTCGAGTAAAGAGCAGGAGTGGTTTGAAGATTTTGATATGTGACAGCGAAAAACAAGTATCTAAAACCACAACTAATGTGGTCTACAAAGAAGTTCTACAAAATCTGTAGTGCTCGTAAAAATATCATTGTGTATAAAAGTCTTTTTCATGTATGAATGAATATGTTATAATCTTTTGAATATCCTATCAACATGGTTCTTTTATCTAATAATAATGATGGTTATTAATATTGTTTTAACAAAAAGTAGACATGTTTAAACTGTGATAGATTTAATAGTTATAAGACAATGAAAGACAAATAATAATAATATATATACAAAACACAAGGAATCACTAATGTGAGTAATACTTCCATTCATTAGTCATTAGGAAGAATACATGCTTTTAATACATTGAAATTTTAGTATTTGATTAACCAAAAAAAACTGATCTGTATGTACACCCTTCGTACCACAGGGTCAAAACTGCCGGTTTCAAGTATTACAAAACAGTTTTAAGTAAACCAAAAACCATATTCCAAAATCATTGTTTCCATACATCATAACATAAACTCCACCAGCCATACAAGCATTCAGTCAAACAAGAAAATACCTTTACCCATCACGAACTTAAGGGTAAATTCTTCACGAGGAACCATCTTTTTGTCCTTCACAAAATTCTTCATGTTTTTTATGTAAAACCGACCATCCGGAGCCTCGATTCCCACTTGAACATCCCAAACATTACCTTCAGCATCTACAATCTTTAAACACCTCTTCCTATGCAAGCCAATTTTTTTAGCAAGATGTTTTTTAATGCGCTGTAACAAAAAAACAAATTATGTTAACAAAGATAATATAATGATATCATTAATACATCCTAAAGATCGTAAGTACTTTTTGGTTACAGAAACTTACAAAATGATTGTCCACGCGAAAAACTATTGGAATAGTTTCCTCATTCCTGGCTACAGGGAGCATATTAGCTTCTGTGCGATTATTAACCTCATCCACATCTTCAGCATCAGAAATACTAATAACGTCTTCTTCAATTTCTTCCTTAACAGCAGCAGCATATAATTCCGGCGGCAACAGTAAATCAGCATTTTTTGAAGAATTGAAAACGAACATATCAAAATTGTGAAGATCAATCATTTCAAACACTAGCATATGCTCATCAGTTATTGACAATTTCTTCTTAATCCGATCCCATCCAGTGGTTATGTAAAGCTGATTGTCAAAAACTTCCATTCGAACAAACACTTTAAGCTTTCCAGGACCTCTAATAACTACTGGATAGTTTGGGATGGTATTGTCCATCTTGTGATGTACAAATAAACGATTGATATGCTTCAATGAAAAAAAGTTAGACATTAGTAATATATATACTAACAATAAATAAATAACAAACCATAATCAATATAATGAATTCAGATTGTGAACTACATACCATAGCATCCGGTTTATCAAAAGCACCATAGGGTCTGTAGTAAAAATAATCAGATGGAGCAAATTCAATATTGTCATAGAAATAAAATATTCGGAAACTTGATAATGCTTCTTCATACTGAAATACCAGCCAGGATCCAGATTGTAGCTTCAAAGTTTCAACAACAGAATGCCACCCATTGTAAAAATAACAGAAGTTTGCTAACTCATATACCTTCACTTCAAAGACCTGCCCATTCGTTGTCCGCATTTTCACAAAGCCCAATGGATAGTTAAAGTCTGTTATCCATTCTTTATATTTTTTGGGAGAACCTATGCATAAATAAATTAAAATTAGAAATTGTGTAATATGATATTATAAAGAAAACTAAATTTACCATAACCGAGAGCAGGGTACTAACCAAACATTTTCTTTGGTTGTCCTCCATGTAACATGCAAAACCATACATCCTTATAACTTTGAGGTATCAAATAAAATTGTATTAATATCATTAATAAATAAAATAATAAAATATTAAAAGATTATTCAAAAAAATGTTACGAATACAAAAAAAAGACTTGAAAACATAAATGTATCATCTAAACTGAAATAGTGCCAATAACTGTTGAATATGAATGACCAAAAAAAAGACTTGAAAACATAAATGTATCATCTAGCTCATTGATTGAATAATAAACCAAAACTCCTGTTGCTACCCAGGAAGCCGATCTACTGTTCCTAAATGACATTCAATCTACTATTTAGTGCAATTTACTGTTCCTAACGCACACTCAATCTACTGTTTAATACAATCAACTGTTGCTATAAAACCCTGTTGCTAAGCAATATTACAATATACTGTTCCAACCCAAAAGTATATATCCGCACTATTTCAATATCAAAAACACAAACTAAAATTATAATAAACAACATAGTCTTACAAAATTTTTATACAAAATTTTATACAAAATCTTTATACAAAATTTGAAGACTAAACAACATAAACTTGCAGATTTTCATTATTTCTACATATTTGATTTCTGATATATGTTGTTTTAAAAGGTCAACTAACAAAATATAGACCATTACATAACAGCCAGTCATATGTACATTACAAATCTTCAATCATACATCCATAAAATGTATATTAAATCTGCACTATAATTCCCATGTAACTCGATACGATTTAGAACGATTTTAGAATCCACAAGTAGCTGACATTTCAGAATTACAGTCAAAAAGCATTTCAGAATTACACTATTTTTTAGAAAATCAAATCAAAATTCTATTAAAATACATATTGTTACTCGAGCATAATCTGTTATTAGTCTAGACTTGCGGTAACTTGGTCCAGTTCAGCAAATATCATTCCATACATAATCGTACAAAATCTTCATACAAAGTCTAATAAACACTCCTTTTTAACATTGCCCTAGTTGAGTTGAAATAAATTAATTTGACAAATACTAAAACTATTAACTTCAATCGATCATCAATGCCTACAACTATTAACTTCAATCGTTCATCAATATGAAAATCAGAAGTATAAGTCGTAGAATAAACACCCAAGAGCCGAATATATACTACCGTCGTATAATAAATTAACAGAAGAGAACATTTTACAACAACAAACTCTTCGATTGATGCATATAGATGATTACCTGTGGATTCGTTTGCCAAAGATCTTGAAGAAAGGTCTCCGTTCGTTCTCGCAAGTTACTTCCGAAAGACTTCACAGGGCTATATGTTCGATACAAAATGTCTTTAGGGCTATATGTCAAACACAGGGCCTTCAACCCACAAGCCCATTGACAGCTTCTAATTGGATACAAATTCTTTGGCCCATTTTGAAATTTGATTATTTACAACCTAAAATGAATAGGCCTTTTATTGAATTATACAATAACAATGGACTTTTACTGAATTTTACACTAACAATGTGTCAAAATAAATTAATGTCATATATAAGAAGTTATTACACAACATAAAATTAGGTCATGCTTATCAAACATGTAGACTAAAACAAACTATCTTTAACATTGTTTTATAAAGATATGTAACTAAACACAAAAATTTAAATAATATGTTATAATATTTTTTTAGCATTTGATTCCGATTGTTATTAGAACAAACCCGTGTGTTCACACGGGTGTACACCTAGTATATATATATAAACATATAGGTAGAGTTTCCTGTAAAAAAATGGGGTTTTTGTGAGAAAGTAAGAAATAATCTACACCATTAGATCTTTGATCTAATGGGTTGAGATCATAATGGCAAAATTGTAAATAATGTTACTATTAAACATATTAATTTTCTAGATTAAGGGTATACAGGTAAATTTAACATTTTTAAATTAAAAAACTAACATTAATTCACATGCAACTTCCCCCCCCCCCCCCGTCTTTTTAAACGTTAATAACTTATTATACGTAACTTTTTTTTTTAAAATACACCATAATAACGAGCGTTTTTTATCATTAGTATGAGTACCATATTGCTATACTTATATAGAGAAAAAATATGTTTCGATTAGATGTTTAGTCCATGATGTTTTGTCTATGTTCATACAGTGGTGTTTTAATTGTATTGTGATTCAAAGCGTGGTGTTTTAAACACATACTGAAAAGCGTGGTGTTTTTTATCTACTGGAATGTAGGTTTTAAAACACCATGGTGTTTTAACAAATGGAATCTGGAACATCTACTAGCATGCAGATGTAAAACACCATGCATGCAGGTTTAAAACACCATATACAATAACCATACTATGAACATTATACTAAGAACACATTCTAGAAATGGAGGTAGTGTCTTTAATAGTGTTATATACTTATTGAATGGTGTTATATAATTATTGAATGATGTTATATACTTATTTAATGGTGTTATATAATTATTGAATGGTGTTATATATGTGCTGAATGGTGATTTTGCAGTGTTATTCGTAGTGTTTTTATAAAGATCTTTAAAATGGTGTTATATACGTGCTGAATGGTGGTTGCAGTGTTTTTCGTAGGGAAACCACTGATGGTCAATATCAGTGGATGTCAAGAATAAAAATGTGAGAAGTGGGTGTTTTTTAACAATCAGTGGATACCCAACACTGATTGAAAAACTGATGTTTGGTCAGTCAATGGTCAACATGAAGAATGAAGAAACAGAAGTTGTCTTTTAGCAGTGGATAACATTTAACAATCAAATTTTTAACGAAAACAGTGGTTGTAACTAACTTTTAAGGATTATTGTTCTCCCTGGAACAGATGATGCCAAAACTCTTCATTATTCTGGATTTTTATTGTCTCATCAAAAGTTCCCTAACTTGCCCTTTAAATTGCAATCCAAAATCTAAGGAACTTGTATCATCCTCATCCCTACAAATTGTAAGCTCAAGGAGATCCTGTAAATCTTCAACACCCAGTGTCACACCCCCAAAATCCACCATGTGGAGTACCACCGCTTGGAGGCGTGACGTGACCAGGATCGAGCCACCAATCATAATGAATATCGTAATTAAGTAAATAAGACCAACCACAATACGATTGGTGACCAAAGCTAGTTAACCATGTTTAGTTTAAACAGCGGAAGCATACAAGTAAATCCAAAAGCATAAGTCCATAGTTTATAAATTAAGGTTCAAAACACAAGTTTAATAAGTTCGTATGGATTTAAACAATGAGCACGGAACATAACAGTCCGTACACCACAACGACTCCTTCCTCGTGCAAGCTCCAAGCATTTAGCGACCTGTAAGGCATGTAACGACTAGTCAACAACAAAGTTGAGTGAGTTCACGTTTGGTTGTTTGGTTTTAAGTTGTTTCTGAAAAACGTGGTTTGACTTTCGTTGGCTTATTTGCCGTGGGGGTTACCCCGAAGTTGAAAGTATGTTTAACCATTTCCTTTTTTTTTACCCAAACCGTATCCATAATTAGTGGGGGCTTTCCCCGTTTGAACTACAAGACGGTATGATATCGACTACTACGAACAATAGTCGTGCCCTACATCAGTGTCTATCATCACTGACAGTTTGCCATAGTCCATTAGTACACGCCCGTCCGAACGGCACGGTGTGAGGTTTGTTAAACCTAATAGCGCTATTAACTAATGACCCGCTCGCCATTGGCCTCGGCGATTAAGTCGATATGAAGAGGGACTTACTGATAGAGTTTTTGTCTAGCTAGTTTTAAGGTTGTTGTCCTGCACCAGGAGGACGAACGTACGTATTCTGCACCAGGAGAATTCGTCGGTTTAATAATGGCATCCACTCTATGGAGGATGGCCGTACATATCCTACCCAATGAGGATATGTAGATTTAGTTTTAATTCTTTATCCCATTCCCAAACCACCGGGAATCCCATGCCTTAGAAAGTGTGTGAACTCACCTCGGTTTGCTCGGTTAGATTCTCAAATATAGCTAATGGTCAAGGTCGGTCAATCACGTCCTAATATGATTACCAGTTAGTCATTTAGTGACTTTTAAATAGAGCACAAAGTTCCAACACGTATCTATCACATAACATGCATCACTTTAACGGTTTATGCCCATCCAAGTTTCCCATCCGTTCCCCACTCAAAATCAAACATAAGATAAGGCACACAACACATATAACATGTTAGATCATTTACCGATAGCACACTCGACCTTTAGACACGCAAATTACAGCTTATGTCATTTCAGCATAATTATTCAAAACCGGGCTGTTTTCGGACATTTTAATAAAATATTTAATTTATTCCAAAAATTCCCAAATTTTTACAGAATGTCTTAAACGTTCCAAATTTTATTGTGTAAAAATATCGGGGTCCGGTTCCTTACTAATATTTTATAAAAATTCATTTTCCGGGCTGAACTCAGATTTATATTTTTCTGACCACATTCCACGAGATAATTTATTTAAAATTCATCGAGTGTCCGATTTACGAAATTCCAGTGGGGTAATTACAAATGCATCGGTTGTCATCTAATGTACAAATTTCATGGTCCGATTCATCACAAAACTCAGGTTATGACTGAAAGTATGACACTCATTTCTTGCTGTCAAAATTCAGCTTAAGCTGTTGTTACAAATCGACACATTAAAAATAGTAAACGAAGTCCAAAAATTACGATTCCGGTGCCATTAGAACCGTATTTCATAATCACATATTTTAGATTCAAAATATTGATTTTTCGTTGAGTTTATGACCTGTTTACAGCCAACTGAAGTTGGCTGTAAAACTTGGACAGAATTTTGTTTTCATTCTTTAACTCACTAACTTGTGCTCGATTGATTCCGTTAATCATGTTTAGTGATCACAACAACATCAAAATCAATAATAATCAGCAACACATCAGATAATCAACCAAGAATCATAACAAAACAAGTTTCATAAGTTTTACACTAATATTTACTCTTTAACCACCATGTTCGTCATTTTTACTAGACTTTAAGTTTTGTTCTCTGGTGTTTATAATTTTTATCCGACAAATCTCTTATTAACCACATCAAACATGAACAAGAAGTTGATTAGAAGCACTTACAACTAGCTCAAGGCTAGGGAAGATTCAAGGCGAAAACAAGGTGGATAAAAGAAATCTAGAGCGGTCCTTGAGATTCCGAGTGCACCGAGCTTCCTCGTATGTTACTTTGCACACTTGTATGTAAGTGGATTGCCTAGAATGGGACTTGAAGGTGAGGGTGGGTGTGTGTGTCATCTCGGCCGAACTCACACAAAGGGGGAAAGAGGAGTGTTTGCTTGGTTGAGGGTGTTGCATGAAATGAGATGATCTTATATGAAAATATATAATCCAACTAGTGCTTTATCCAACATGTATTGTGTCTTTTAGATACTAGACACAGTAAATAAAATAATCAAAAGTGGTGGGGTGTGTCCCCTCATCCACAACCGTTTGAACAAGGGGGGAAAGGGGTTATGGTTGGATTTAGCTAGCTAGTTTTAAGTGATAAGTGGGTTTAGTTAGGAATCTAAATTAAGTTATTAGTGTGTTATAAAATATAACGGGTGTTAGGGTATTCGGGGACCCTAACTGGCTCAGAAAAGGAAAAACAATGTCATTGACAATATTTTTATGTTCCGGGTAAAGTCCGGTTGTTTGGTTCGATACTGTTCCGTTAAAGTGCTTAATTAATTCGTAACGTGTCCTATGTATATATTTTTGTAACGTTTTTAATTTCTAACACTTAGGAAATTATAACGGACTATTTAGTGACTTTTCTGCATACTACAAGTATGTTAACAAATACGTGTAAGCATAACACAGATATCAGAAAGCAGTTACATAATTCCACACAGTCGTCAAGCACTTTAATTATTATTAATAAACTGTACGGTTACATGTAAATTTGAGGGTTGTCACATTCTCCCCCTGTTAAGAGAATTTCGTCCCGAAATTTAGCGCGTGGTTACTGAGGAAGCTAGTTAAGTTGCGTTGTTTTCCTGATTTTCCTGGGGTGTCACATCATCCCCCCGTTGATTTGGAATTTCGTCCCGAAATTCTGCAGTAGCTTCAGCCTCAGTAGTGGTTGCGTTTTTCTTAAACAGTTGGGGATACTTGAGTTTCATTTGGTCTTCTCGTTCCCAGGTATACTCTGGGCCACGACGAGCATTCCAACGAACTCGGACCAGAGGTATCCTGGTATGCTTGAGGATCTTAACATCTCGATCCGTAATCTCTACTGGTTCCTCGACGAATCGCAGCTGGTCGTCGATTGTGAGTTCCTTAAGAGGAACTATGAGGGTCTCATCTGACAGACACTTCTTCAGATTTGACACGTGGAATACGTTGTGAACTCCACTGAGTTCTTCAGGTAGGTTCAACCTGTAGGCGACTTTGCCAATTTTCTCAATGATTTCGAACGGTCCAACGTATCGCGGGTTGAGTTTGCCTCGTTTGCCAAAGCGGACTACACCTTTCCAAGGTGACACTTTGAGTAGCACTCGATCCCCAACCTGGAGTTCGAGTGGTTTTCTTCCCTTATCAGCATAGCTTTTCTGACGGTCACGAGCTGCCGCCATTTGCTGTCGTATCTGAGCAATCCTTTCTGTTGTATCTACTACGAGTTCTGGGCCAGTGATTTGACTGTCACCAACTTCTGCCCAACAGAGAGGTGATCGGCATTTGCGTCCGTACAATGCCTCGAACGGAGCGGCCTGAATGCTGGTGTGGTAGCTGTTGTTATATGAGAACTCCACTAGCGGGAGGTGCTTTTCCCAGCCATTACCAAAATCGATTACACATGCCCTAAGCATGTCTTCAAGGGTTTGGATGGTGCGTTCAGATTGCCCATCCGTCTGTGGGTGATAAGCTATGCTCATATCTAAACGTGAGCCAAAAGACTTGTGTATTGCTTGCCACAGTTCAGAAGTAAAACGCGCGTCATGATCAGATATAATAGAGGTTGGCACTCCGTGCCTTGACACTACTTCCTTTAGGTAAATGTCTGCAAGAGTAGAAAACTTATCCATTTCTTTGATAGCCAGAAAATGTGCAGACTTGGTCAGTCGATCTACGATCACCCAAATGGTATCGTTTCCGCGTTGAGATCTGGGCAGGCTGGTAACGAAATCCATGGAAATTTGCTCCCATTTCCATTTCGGGATCTCCGGTTGTTGAAGTAGGCCTGATGGTTTCTGATATTCAGTCTTGACTCTCGCACAAGTCAAGCACTTACTGACGTAGGTTGCTATGTGGGTTTTCATGACAGGCCACCAATACGTAGTCTTGAGGTCGTGGTACATTTTATCCGAACCAGGATGTACCGAATAACGAGACTTATGTGCTTCATCCATCACAAGCTCGCGTAAGTTGCCATAAAGTGGGACCCAGATGCGTCCGTTTACATAGTAGGCACCGTCTTCCTTTTGTTCTAGCCGCTGCCTCGATCCTCGTAGGGACTCAGCCCTGATGTTCTCTGCTTTCAATGCTTCGACCTGAGCATCGCGAATCTGAGCGGGAAGGTTAGACTGGATGATAAGCTGTAGAGCACGTACACGCCTAGGTATGGTATCCTTTCGACTGAGGGCGTCGGCCACAACATTGGCTTTGCCCGGATGATACTTGATTGCGCATTCATAATCGTTCAAGAGCTCAACCCATCGGCGTTGACGCATGTTTAACTCCTTTTGCTTGAAGATATGCTCGAGACTCCTGTGATCGGTGTAAATAGTGTACTTGGCACCGTACAGGTAATGTCTCCATATCTTAAGCGCGAAAACAACTGCTCCCAGCTCCAGAACATGAGTAGTGTAATTTCTTTCGTGAACCTTGAGTTGGCGTGATGCGTAGGCAATGACCTTATCATGTTGCATCAATACGCAACCAAGTCCTTGGATGGAAGCGTCGTAGTAAACCACAAAATCATCTGTGCCTTCAGGCAATTAGAGGATAGGCGCACTACAAAGTCTATCTTTCAAGTGCTGAAATGCGGACTCCTGTGCATCACCCCAATGATAGGTGACACCCTTCTGAGTCAGTGAAGTGAGGGGTTGCGCAATCTTGGAGAAATCCTTGATAAACCTTCTGTAATATCCTGCCAAACCCAAGAATTGGCGGATTTCTGTTGGTGTGTGGGGTGCAGGCCAGTTCTTGATCGATTCAACCTTAGATGGATCCACATGAATTCCATCATTGTTTACCACATGGCCTAGAAAGTGGACTTCGCGAAGCCAGAAGTCACATTTCGAAAACTTGGCATACAACTACTCTTTTCGAAGAAGTTCCAGCATAAGTCGTAGATGCTGCTCGTGTTCCTCCTGACTCTTGGAATAGATCAGGATATCGTCGATGAACACAATAACGAACTTATCCAGGTAAGGCTTGCACACTCGGTTCATGAGATCCATGAAGACCGCTGGTGCATTCGTCAGCCCGAATGGCATAACCAGAAACTCGTAATGGTCGTAACGAGTTCTGAATGCTGTTTTGGAGACGTCCTCATCTCGGACTCTCAGCTGATGGTATCCCGATCTCAAATCAATCTTAGAGTAATAGCTTGACCCTTGCAGCTGGTCGAACAAGTCGTCAATACGTGGAAGAGGATAACGATTCTTCACAGTCACCTTGTTGAGTTCGCGGTAGTCAATACACATTCTGAAAGTACCATCTTTCTTTTTCACAAACAAGACTGGAGCTCCCCAGGGCGAAGAGCTAGGACGTATGAAACCCTTTTCCAAGAGTTCTTGTAGTTGTGTGGACAGTTGTTCAAGTTCTGCTGGAGCTAGACGATATGGTGCTCGAGCCACTAGTGCTGCCCCAGGAGCTAGCTCGATTTGAAACTCAACTTGACGATGAGGCGGAAGACCAGGTAATTCCTCAGGAAATACCTCAGAAAAATCACGCACAATAGGAATGTCTTCAATTCTCTTCTCTTTCGTTGATGTGTCAGTAACGAGTGCCAAAATGGCAGTGTGCCCCTTTCGCAAACACTTCTGGGCCTTAAGGAAAGAGATGATGCCTTCGACAGCACCATGACGGGTGGTCCGTAGGACAACCCTTAAGTGGTTTAAAAAGATTAAAATTCCATGCTTTATTTGGGTATTTGCTTGAACTTAGTAACTACGAGTGTTCATGTGATTTTGCAGGTTAATTGCTTAATTCGGAGAAGTTAGCGGGTTTAAAGACGAAGCGGAATGTTCAGGATTGATAAATGCAGCACTTGGTAATGTTCGGGAAGTATCTCGGGTAATAAAGCGTCTTATATGTGCAAGTGATATGAAAGATGTAAATCAAAAGGGGTGGATTTCTTAGTGGAGGCATGCACATGAGAAAGAAGAGAAAGTGATACATGGGGCTTACGGTTCAAAGGATCAACAAATAAGTCTTTTGACATTTAATAATCAATCATCATCTCAATATTTATGAGTATACATGTGACTTAGGAAAGAGTGGAGGCAGAAACATCAAATCATCATCACGTGAATAAGGAAGTTGAGGAGAGAGGGCTGCACGTGTTGTTTGAGTGTTCAAAACATATATATCATGGACATCCATTATCATTGAGAAATGGCAGCCATCTTTAAGACTTGGGTTCTCAAAAAAAACTCACCTCCATTATTCGAAATTTTGGGACAACTTGCTTATCACGAATTGGGCCATCATTCAAGATTTTTGGGCCTTGAATTCGTAGACTTCATCATTCACGAAATTTTGGGCGGCTGCTAGCTTGTGATTGGGCCGCAATTAAGTAGATTAAAGGGGACCTAGCACATGTGAATTAAGATGGGAGACAACTTGGATATAGCAGCACATGGATTTCTTGGGAAACAACATGATCATCATTATTGACGGCAAGACTTGGAGAGTAGCGAAACATCATCATCATTCTTAATTGAATATAAAAAGTCAACATCACATCCTCATCATCGAACAACATCAGACAACCTCATCACAAATATCATCAACACTCGTCATCATGGCTGCCTTGTGAGATGGAATTGTGGCATCACATGTGGGCTTGGACTTTGGTGCACATGACACGTGAAGGATTGGGTAGCCACATACATCACACGTGAACTTGGCAGGAGAAGAAGTGAACACCTGGAAGAATAATCTATCATAATCACAACGTCCAACATCAAGCTATTGGCGGCAGCATTGGTGAAGCACAAAGAAAAACAATCAGGCGGTCGCCGTAAATTACGGTCCCACCGTAATTTACGGTGGACCTGGATCTCATTTGATGCTCACCGTAAATCAGGAAACTTGCGCCGTAAACATATGAAGTCCACCGTAATTTACGGTGGAGCCGTAAATTACGGTGGTAGCTGCTATCAAATCCGTAACTGCCATCATAAATCGATTTTTATTGTGTCTTTTCAATTATCTCATCATTGGACGGTTAGAGAACATCTTGGGGGACGATTTTTAGCTACTTGCTTGTTTGGTGAACAATTCTTATCATTCGGTTTGTATTTTCGATTCATATGAACAATAGATTGATGTTGATGATGATTCACCGAGCCATGTCCGGCTAAACTCTTCGGTGATCATCCTAGGTGAATGTTTCTGAAACTTTTGTGTGTTTAATTTCTGCATTTCTAGAATGATATCTTGCGTTGCTTGAATGTCATGGTGTATGTTTGATTGTTTGTAGTGTGTTAATCAATATTGCAATTTCTAGTCTTAATCGTACGTTCTTGGTGCCGTTGGCAACCGAGATATCACGGGAAGGGTTAGGGTTGGTTATTGGTTAATAGGTCATCGGGAAACAACCTCGCGTTATCTAATCCGAGTACTTTGTTCCCTTTTATCACTTCAATCACATATACACGAGTTATGTCTATATAACTCTTTCTAGTGAAATTGCACACAACTGTTTAAAGAAACTGAAACCTAGGGTGATCATTGTTCTCTCCTAATTGTTTACAACCAACTTTGATTTGAATTAGTTCTTAATTTAGTTTTCTAAAACAACAATCCACAATCTTGAATTTTAATTTTCTGCAATTTAGTTTAATATTAGTTTAAATACAAAGCTATACAATCGACACATTTTCCACATACTCCCTGAGTTCGATACCCTTTTACCACTAACTACAGTTGTTTGGGGATTAAATTTGCGTGACCCACGACAATCACGTCAAATTTTTGGCGCCGTTGCCGGGGAAATTTTTGAGAGTTTTAAAAAATTTGTAAATCTGAGCGAAAATTGTTAAAATTTGAAAACTTGATATTGTGCCACTTTGACACACCGACACCCATTCCTAGTTTTTTCTTGGTGAGGATTTGAGCCACACATGATTGTTATTGATATTTCATTGTTTGAGTGGCGGTGTGTGTTGTGTGTTAATAGAACTTGTGTGTGAATACTTGTTAAATCCTAGAATTAGCATGCTTTTGAAAATGATAGGGGGACTTTTAGGAAGCCTCGTCTAGATGTGTGAGAGTGCGGGATTGGTGGGTTGGACCTCATACGTTACATATATGAGTTTGGTATTGTGAGGGGTGGGGGTTTGGTCCTTAGAAAGCCATGTTGAGCCTTAGACCATTCGATTGTGACCCGAGCTTACTTCCTACAAAATTTTACCTTTTGAGATGACCCGGTTTAGGAGATTTAGTTTATAGTATTGATGTTCTTGTATATATTGTTGAGTTTGATGTGAAAAAAAAAAAAAAAAAATGATGAAAAAAAAAAGAAAAAAAAAAGAGAAAGAGAAAAATATGAAAAAAATATTTAGTTGCGATTGTAGTTGAGAACGTTGAAAAAGTTGTGTATATATTTGGTGTTTGCTTTGTTTAGTGGTAGAAATAAAAACCGGGTCAAATCAATTAGCTCTTTCATATGTATTCCACCATTTTCCCACCTTTACACCTAGCCCCGTTGCAACCCGCAAGTCCCTTTGATTCTAAAGCATGTTAGATATTTGTTAGGAGGAAACTTGATTTGTATACAAGCTTATTGTCGCGCACACACACACACGCATTGAGTGGTTTAGCATATTGCTAATAATTCTTGTAACCGAGAGATTTTGTGTGAGGGGTGTGTCTTGTGGTATGATTGGAAGTTAGTAAAAGAACGGCACATTTAGCTTGGTTTACATTGATCGTTTGTTTTGAAATTGATTTGATGAGTTGCTTGGGACAAGCAACGGGTAAGTGTGGGGATGTGACGGGTGGTCCGTAGGACAACCCTTAAGTGGTTTAAAAAGATTAAAATTCCATGCTTTATTTGGGTATTTGCTTGAACTTAGTAACTACGAGTGTTCATGTGATTTTGCAGGTTAATTGCTTAATTCGGAGAAGTTAGCGGGTTTAAAGACGAAGCGGAATGTTCAGGATTGATAAATGCAGCACTTGGTAATGTTCGGGAAGTATCTCGGGTAATAAAGCGTCTTATATGTGCAAGTGATATGAAAGATGTAAATCAAAAGGGGTGGATTTCTTAGTGGAGGCATGCACATGAGAAAGAAGAGAAAGTGATACATGGGGCTTACGGTTCAAAGGATCAACAAATAAGTCTTTTGACATTTAATAATCAATCATCATCTCAATATTTATGAGTATACATGTGACTTAGGAAAGAGTGGAGGCAGAAACATCAAATCATCATCACGTGAATAAGGAAGTTGAGGAGAGAGGGCTGCACGTGTTGTTTGAGTGTTCAAAACATATATATCATGGACATCCATTATCATTGAGAAATGGCAGCCATCTTTAAGACTTGGGTTCTCAAAAAAAACTCACCTCCATTATTCGAAATTTTGGGACAACTTGCTTATCACGAATTGGGCCATCATTCAAGATTTTTGGGCCTTGAATTCGTAGACTTCATCATTCACGAAATTTTGGGCGGCTGCTAGCTTGTGATTGGGCCGCAATTAAGTAGATTAAAGGGGACCTAGCACATGTGAATTAAGATGGGAGACAACTTGGATATAGCAGCACATGGATTTCTTGGGAAACAACATGATCATCATTATTGACGGCAAGACTTGGAGAGTAGCGAAACATCATCATCATTCTTAATTGAATATAAAAAGTCAACATCACATCCTCATCATCGAACAACATCAGACAACCTCATCACAAATATCATCAACACTCGTCATCATGGCTGCCTTGTGAGATGGAATTGTGGCATCACATGTGGGCTTGGACTTTGGTGCACATGACACGTGAAGGATTGGGTAGCCACATACATCACACGTGAACTTGGCAGGAGAAGAAGTGAACACCTGGAAGAATAATCTATCATAATCACAACGTCCAACATCAAGCTATTGGCGGCAGCATTGGTGAAGCACAAAGAAAAACAATCAGGCGGTCGCCGTAAATTACGGTCCCACCGTAATTTACGGTGGACCTGGATCTCATTTGATGCTCACCGTAAATCAGGAAACTTGCGCCGTAAACATATGAAGTCCACCGTAATTTACGGTGGAGCCGTAAATTACGGTGGTAGCTGCTATCAAATCCGTAACTGCCATCATAAATCGATTTTTATTGTGTCTTTTCAATTATCTCATCATTGGACGGTTAGAGAACATCTTGGGGGGCGATTTTTAGCTACTTGCTTGTTTGGTGAACAATTCTTATCATTCGGTTTGTATTTTCGATTCATATGAACAATAGATTGATGTTGATGATGATTCACCGAGCCATGTCCGGCTAAACTCTTCGGTGATCATCCTAGGTGAATGTTTCTGAAACTTTTGTGTGTTTAATTTCTGCATTTCTAGAATGATATCTTGCGTTGCTTGAATGTCATGGTGTATGTTTGATTGTTTGTAGTGTGTTAATCAATATTGCAATTTCTAGTCTTAATCGTACGTTCTTGGTGCCGTTGGCAACCGAGATATCACGGGAAGGGTTAGGGTTGGTTATTGGTTAATAGGTCATCGGGAAACAACCTCGCGTTATCTAATCCGAGTACTTTGTTCCCTTTTATCACTTCAATCACATATACACGAGTTATGTCTATATAACTCTTTCTAGTGAAATTGCACACAACTGTTTAAAGAAACTGAAACCTAGGGTGATCATTGTTCTCTCCTAATTGTTTACAACCAACTTTGATTTGAATTAGTTCTTAATTTAGTTTTCTAAAACAACAATCCACAATCTTGAATTTTAATTTTCTGCAATTTAGTTTAATATTAGTTTAAATACAAAGCTATACAATCGACACATTTTCCACATACTCCCTGAGTTCGATACCCTTTTACCACTAACTACAGTTGTTTGGGGATTAAATTTGCGTGACCCACGACAATCACGTCACACCACTCTTGTCGCCACGAATCATGAGAGGTTCTTCACCAGAACGAGGAATGCGGACGATTTTCTCCTTGCAAACAATCTCCGCTTGATGATGAGATAGCCAATCCATCCCAATAACGACGTCGAAACTACCCAGTGTGATAGGAATAAGATCGATAGAGAAAGTCTGACCAGCTAAGACGAGGTTACAACCTTTAACTACGTGCGTGGCTTCAAGACTTTTACCATTAGCTAGTTCTACCGTGTGTTTGGTGTTCAAAAGTGTTGGAGTGCGCTTAAGCATTTGACTAATTTTTAAGGATACGTAACTAGTATCGGCACCCGAATCAAACAAAAATAGTAACAAAGAAGTCGTCCAGAAGGAACTTACCCATTACTACGTTGGGATCGTTCTTTGCATCACTCTGAAGGTTTCAAGGAGTGATCACCGAGGATCGAGAGTCGAGCCTTCCAAACTCTCTATGCTAGAGGGTGTTCATTTCAGTGTCTTTGTATGGTGGAGCGAGAACGAAATGTCACTGTGATAAGAGAATGACGGTTTGGTCTAAGCAAATGGTAGAAATTAGACATAACATAAACCAATAATCATGCGTCGGTACAAAAGCTAGTATAAAGTTTCTGCGTTTTTAAGAAGACTATCATGGAATAGTACGATTTCTTATAGTGTAAGGTGGATCAGGTAAGCTTATAGATTATCGTGTTCGCCTGTAGGTTGAGTGATCCATATCTCCGCTCTCGAACGTTCTGAAGACTATCTCATCAGTAAGGGCATCCATTCGCTAGGTTGGGTTTACGAAGGGGGTAAATCAAGTAGAATAAGCATTAACCACCCAATAAGGTAATGGGGGTAAACTTGTGATCGGTGGAAATAGTGGTGTGGTTGTTGGCGTTTCGTTAAATCAGTTGCCAATCGAAGAAACAGGGAGTTAATGTAGTTCATGCGAAGAGTCAAGCGAAAACAGGGGTCCACCAATAACAGAAGAATTCAACCAAGTAATATGTCGCTTAGAAGCAATTCTAGTAGTGAGGTGTGGCGGCATGACACAAAAAGGGAAGTTCGTTGCATCACGTTTCACGGAAGTATATCACTTGTCCAAAATAGAGTTTGGTTGGTAGAGTTGCGAGTTGCAAAGCGACGAACGCGTGTAACTGTGGCTGCTTCGTTTCTGGTAACGACGACCAGTGGAGATGATGAGGTCCGTCAACAGGGATGCGTGGGTATAGTTCTCCAAAACCCGAGTTCGTTTGAGCCAGGACGGGTCTTCGTGAATGTTGACATACAAGCCGAATGCACGGAGGGCCAGATGGTGACGTCATGTCGAGTTAAGCATGTAAATAGATAGAATGCATAAACAGTTGTCGTAGAGGGGTGACGAGAAATTAGAATAGAATTTGACCACCATTTGTCAAATTTCAAGTAAACAATTGCATATCATAAAGAATGCAGTAGGGCTAATAGACAACATGCTACTACCCTAAATAAACACACCATAAACACTACACCGGACAAAAGTAATCTAGCAAGTAAGAAATATAAACTTAATTCATACCACCTAGTGTGTTGGGTCTTGCACGTGGAGCGAAGCGTCGTTGTGGATCGTTAAGCACTGTACAAGTTATAGTCTGGTTTTAATAAAAACTTTTTCCCCTTATTAAAACCAAGTTCACTATAACCAATGGCTCTGATACCAATCTGTCACACCCCCAAAATCCACCATGTGGAGTACCACCGCTTGGAGGCGTGACGTGACCAGGATCGAGCCACCAATCATATTTAACATCGTAATTAAGTAAATAAGACCAACCACAATACGATTAGTGACCAAAGCTAGTTAACCATGTTTAGTTTAAACAGCGGAAGCATACAAGTAAATCCAAAAGCATAAGTCCATAGTTTATAAATTAAGGTTCAAAACACAAGTTTAATAAGTTCGTATGGATTTAAACAATGAGCACGGAACATAACAGTCCGTACACCACAACGACTCCTTCCTCGTGCAAGCTCCAAGCATTTAGCGACCTGTAAGGCATGTAACGACTAGTCAACAACAAAGTTGAGTGAGTTCACGTTTGGTTGTTTGGTTTTAAGTTGTTTCTGAAAAACGTGGTTTGACTTTCGTTGGCTTATTTGCCGTGGGGGTTACCCCGAAGTTGAAAGTATGTTTAACCATTTCCTTTTTTTTTACCCAAACCGTATCCATAATTAGTGGGGGCTTTCCCCGTTTGAACTACAAGACGGTATGATATCGACTACTACGAACAATAGTCGTGCCCTACATCAGTGTCTATCATCACTGACAGTTTGCCATAGTCCATTAGTACACGCCCGTCCGAACGGCACGGTGTGAGGTTTGTTAAACCTAATAGCGCTATTAACTAATGACCCGCTCGCCATTGGCCTCGGCGATTAAGTCGATATGAAGAGGGACTTACTGATAGAGTTTTTGTCTAGCTAGTTTTAAGGTTGTTGTCCTGCACCAGGAGGACGAACGTACGTATTCTGCACCAGGAGAATTCGTCGGTTTAATAATGGCATCCACTCTATGGAGGATGGCCGTACATATCCTACCCAATGAGGATATGTAGATTTAGTTTTAATTCTTTATCCCATTCCCAAACCACCGGGAATCCCATGCCTTAGAAAGTGTGTGAACTCACCTCGGTTTGCTCGGTTAGATTCTCAAATATAGCTAATGGTCAAGGTCGGTCAATCACGTCCTAATATGATTACCAGTTAGTCATTTAGTGACTTTTAAATAGAGCACAAAGTTCCAACACGTATCTATCACATAACATGCATCACTTTAACGGTTTATGCCCATCCAAGTTTCCCATCCGTTCCCCACTCAAAATCAAACATAAGATAAGGCACACAACACATATAACATGTTAGATCATTTACCGATAGCACACTCGACCTTTAGACACGCAAATTACAGCTTATGTCATTTCAGCATAATTACAGTCCATGAGATAATTTATTTAAAATTCAGATTTACGAAAATTCATATTTTTCTGACCACAGTCCATGAGATAATTTATTTAAAATTCATCGAGTGTCCGATTTACGAAATTCTAGTGGGGTAATTACAAATGCATCGGTTGTCATCTACTGTACAAATTTCATGATCCGATTCATCACAAAACTCAGGTTATGACTGAAAGTATGACACTCATTTCTTGCTGTCAAAATTCAGCTTAAGTTGTTGTTACAAATTGACACATTAAAAATAGTAAACGAAGTCCAAAAATTACGATTCCGGTGCCATTAGAACCGTATTTCATAATAACATATTTTAGATTCAAAATATCGATTTTTCGTTGAGTTTATGACCTGTTTACAGCCAACTGAAGTTGGCTGTAAAACTTGGACAGAATTCTGTTTTCATTCTTTAACTCACTAACTTGTGCTCGATTGATTCCGTTAATCATGTTTAGTGATCACAACAACATCAACATCAATATTAATCAGCAACACATCAGATAATCAACCAAGAATCATCACAAAACAAGTTTCATAAGTTTTACACTAATATTTACTCTTTAACCACCATGTTCGTCATTTTTACTAGACTTTAAGTTTTGTTCTCTAGTGTTTATAATTTTTATCCGACAAATCTCTTATTAACCACATCAAACATGAACAAGAAGTTGATTAGAAGCACTTACAACTAGCTCAAGGCTAGGGAAGATTCAAGGGGAAAACAAGGTGGATAAAAGAAATCTAGAGCGGTCCTTGAGATTCCGAGTGCACCGAGCTTTCTCGTATGTTAGTTTTCACACTTGTATGTAAGTGGATTGCCTAGAATGGGACTTGAAGGTGAGGGTGGGTGTGTGTGTCATCTCGGCCGAACTCACACAAAGGGGGAAAGAGGAGTGTTTGCTTGGTTGAGGGTGTTGGATGAAATGAGATGATCTTATATGTAAATATATAATCCAACTAGTGCTTTATCCAACATGTATTGTGTATTTTAGATACCAGACACACTAAATAAAATAATCAAAAGTGGTGGGGTGTGTCCCCTCATCCACAAACGTTTGAACAAGGGGGGAAAGGGGTTATGGTTGGATTTAACTAGCTAGTTTTAAGTGATAAGTGGGTTTAGTTAGGAAACTAAATTAAGTTATTAGTGTGTTATAAAATATAACGGGTGTTAGGGTATTCGGGGACCCTAACTGGCTCAGAAAAGGAAAAACAATGTCATTGACAATATTTTTATGTTCCGGGTAAAGTCCGGTTGTTTGGTTCGATACTGTTCCGTTAAAGTGCTTAATTAATTCATAATGTGTCCTATGTATATATTTTTGTAACGTTTTTAATTTCTAACACTTAGGAAATTATAACGGACTATTTAGTGACTTTTCTGCATACTACAAGTATGTTAACAAATACGTGTAAGCATAACACAGATATCAGAAAGCAGTTACGTAATTCCACACAGTCGTCAAGCACTTTAATTATTATTAATAAACTGTACGATTACATGTAAATTTGAGGGTTGTCTGTAACACCTCGAAAATTTACGTCCAATAATGTATTGACACGTGTCATAGACTTTGAATATGTGAAAAAGTACTTTAGAGGGACTAAAGTTGGAAAACAGTGAAACTATGTGAATATAAGGGTTCAAAGTGTCAACAATGGATAAATAGGCCCTACAAAAACCCTACATGGTGTTTATAATCTTAAACGTATAAATCATGGATCATACAAAACGGAAAAAGAAAGAAAGTGAGGAATTACAAACTACAGGGGCTAAATGTGTCAACATGTTGAAAGTATACCTCTGAGTGACCTTTTGGCAAACCCGAAGCTTTGTAATGATAAAATATACTCACTAGAATATGTGATAAAAATTTCATAAAGTTTCGTTATCGTATGAGAAAGTTATGATCAAAACCGTGCACGAAGGGTTAAATGCGTTAACGTTGAAATTCGTGACTTTTCGAGTAAGCACAAAGTTAACCAAGGACCTAACCAAGTGTGTAGATGTCCTAAGGCCCTTAAAAATCAGGTTTAAGGGTCTAATGAGCAAGGAAATTAAGCAAAACCACGTAACAAAGGACCAAGGACTAAATTGAAATTCATGAAAACTTGTTTGGCTGGTTGCCAGCTTGTACGCGGCCTGCGAGAGGCCCTTCGCGGCCCGCCTACGACCTTCCAGCGATAGAAACGCGCAGATGCCAGTCATTCAGGTCTGTAACGTCTGTAACCAGCTGTCTTATTATACCAGGAGCTCTCCAATGGTTTTGCATGCATAGGGGGCACTTGGACACATCTTATAACATCTGTAGACTCTTGAGGCATCATCTAATGAGATCAAAGATGATATAAAAGGGACTTGAAGTGGCAACATTCATCACTTGCATTTACAAACATTCACAAGTCCACTTCTGGAGCTCCTTTGATCAACCTCAGGCTTTCTAGTGATCTCTAATCGTAATTAGGACTCTTGTAAGTATTCCTAACCCTTTCTAATTCGTTCTAGCTTAGTTAATTAACTAAAAGTCAATCCGTCGTAAATTAAGTTTGACTTCGAGATTAAATGAAATTTGCTCAGTCATTTCTCGAATTGAAAGTACCTACAAGTAGGTATTTATGTGGGTAACAAACCCTTAAAAGGGTACTTACAGATTCCCACTCTAACTATGTTAATTGTCGAGTCAAAGCTTACTTTAAAAAGTCAACAGAATGTGTATTTTCAAAATTAAGCATAATTAGCAATGTAGGGTACATGCAACCTGTTTGATCATTAAAATAACATGGTAACTAATGTAAGAACATGTCTCAACATGTTCAACTCGACAATTTTCAGTTTAAACCCGGATCGGACCCGAAAATCGCATAATTTGACTTTTGCTTTGACTATCAGTTCTGATCCGTTTATGTGACACCCCGATTTCCACGTGTCACCAGTGGGCCCGGTGGGGAGTATCGTGACGTGGTTGGCAACATAATAGTCAAACAACACAATTATATAAATGCACAGCGGAAGCAAAAGATAATTATTATTACATTCCGAATATAAAGTAATATCCAGTATTACAACGGAAAGTAAAGGATCCACAGGCGGATCTTTAAACATATCATTTGTTCAACAGACTTTAGACGCCTAGAACTTGCAAGATTCCTTATTAGCGCCCTGAGCTTCCAGCCAATTTCGTTCAGTACCTGTCACTTAACCTTTTTGGAAAATACGTCAGTTTTCACTGGTAAATGCACTCAACTGACTCATTTGAAAAGAGTTTAAGAAAATTGATTTGGATGCACGTGGCACAAAAATATCTTTTATAATTTGATTAAAATGCACAGAGGCAAAATTAACCTTTTATACTTGGGAAAACTATTTGTATATAATCTTGTATACAGTTTTACTTATTTGTCGTCCGTTAAGGCCGGTTTGTAGGGCCGGACTAGATTAACTGACACGCCACAGGTATAATGCCCACAGGCTATCATCCTCTAAGTGGATTACCAGTTCCAGTATAATGCCCACAAGGATGATACCTCGGAGTGGATTACCAGTTTTTATATAATGCAGCTGTCAGGTGTATGCCTACACCCCGTGCTTAGGTCGTGGCCATTTCGTAAAATGATGCCAAGGATATCCGGGACATGGTCATTAACCCCCAAAGGCCATACACCAAATAATACATATTGAACGGGTTGTAAGTACATCAATCACAATACGATTTAAATAACTACACACCCGACCAAGCGGTACTTTTATAGTGCCGTATCCCAAGCCCGTATAGGGAAAATAAGTTAAGAGTATTTACCTGAGCTAGCTCCTGTCTTAAATAGCAAGAATCTAATAACTCAGCCGTATTCACTTAAGTAAGCGTAGGTACCATTTACCGAAATGCTCTAGTCTGGAATGATGGTATAAATAACCAATTAGAATGCTAACGGGTCTTTAATTTAGCCTAAGCTTAGACCGGTTAGTCTTAAGGGAATATACGGTTCAGACGCACGATTAAGCGAAGACCGGAATAGAATGTGGTTTAGACCCGACAAGTTTGAAGACTTGTCTTAAATGGGTATTTCATACACATTCTGGATTTTGAGATAAAACCAATAAGGTTTGACCCGTTTTGGCTAATTTACGTAAACTTGTTACATAAACCGAACCGTACGCGTAATAAGCGTGACGGGTATTCATGAGAGCCATATACAGGTTTCCTAATTTAATTATGCCTCAAATATGTTGTGACATCAGTAAGATGTCTTTCATTATGCCTGAAACGTATATAAACACAAACTAGGCCTCGTAGGGGTAGTTTGGTCATTTAAAAGGTTATAAAAGAGTTTAAGTATTTACCTGAGTTACAGGTCTGATATAATCAGCAAAAATACTTATTTTGATAAGTTATAACAGTAGGTTAAAGTATATATGTGAATTTACCAAGTATAACCAAACTATGCACCGTAGGGGCATTTTGGTAATTTCACATAAGCCGTAAAGCTCAAAACTGAAGTCTGAGTTAAACAACTTTTGTTTACTGTTAAAATATTATAATTTGCCTAAAATATCAGTAGGTATCAACCCGGGTATGATCAAAATAGTTTTAGTACATATTATGCGTTAATAACGCTTAATTAGGCGATTAGAAGCCATTTCCAGGTTCGATACATAAAGCTGATATTTTTATACTTCCAGGAGGCTTAAAATAATTTATTTAACATATCTAATCAGTAGAAAAAGGTTTGGAGTCGTTTAGATATGTAAAACTCATTTTATGGCCCGTAAGGGCAAAACTGACAATTACCGGATTAAGCCTACGACTACTAGTTATGCTCAGCCTAAAATTAATTAAAAATATTCAAAAATCCCAAAATAATATATTACATCAGTGGGTATTAAGTTTGATACTAAAAAGTAGGCTTAACTAGGTTATACGCTAATTTCTCCGTTTTATTAACATAAAGCGTTCATTTTACGCTAACGAGCATAGCTCTTAATCTACACCTCAAACTGATGTCAAAGTTTGCATACAAGTATATATATCAGCAATTAAAGTTTCTACTCTTTTACATTTCCAAAAATCACGTTTTAATATAATAAGGGCATAATGGTCAACATATGAGCAATTAACGGAAACGCGTAAACGAATGGGTCAATCAATGAACCAACCTCAGAGGGTTGTGCTAACATGTAGCCTGGTCCTAAAGAAGCTCTAAGACATTTTCAAATCATACTAAAGCGGGTCAGAACTGAAAGTCAAAGTGAAAGTCAAACTATGCGACTTTCGGTTCCGAACCGGGTCTAAACAGGAAATTGTCGGGTTGAACATGTTTAGACATGTTCTTACACTTATTACTAAGTTATAACAATGATCCAACAGGTTGTATATGATCTACAATGTTAATTATGCATAAATGGCATTTTAGACTTCCTGTTGACTTTTTAAATATAAGTTTGACCCGACATTTGACATAGTTAGAGTGGGAATCAGGGGGAACCCTTTTGAGGTTTTATTACCCACGTAATTACCAACTAATAACTACTTTCACTTCGACTAATCACTGGACCATTAGTGATTAATCTTAAAGTCAACCGTTAATTACGACGGTTTGACTTTTAATCTAAAACTAAGCTAAAACTTAATTAAGAAAGGATTAGAACACTTACTGAACTCCTAAGCTTGATTAGAGAACACTTGAGAGGAAGTTTGAGCTCCAGAAGTGATCAGATTGCTTGAATGAAGTTGTGAAGACTTGTTGCAAGTTCATGGGCCTTATATAGTATTTCAATCACCACAAAACATTGACAACAAAGTCTACAAGTGACCACAATTGTCCCACAAGTGTCCCTGGGGTCTAGGAACATTTTAGGGGTCGTCCATGAGTGGGAAATACCAGTGAGATCGGTCAAAATAGCGCAAAACAGGCTGCAGCCGGTTTTCTGGTTGCTGGGCACTGCTTGCGCACCGTAACAATTATTTGTTGCGGTGCGCAACAATTCATCAGGGACCAAAATGTTGGCTTTTCAATGATTTGAAGGGGCAACTGAGTATAAACGATTCTTGGCCGTTTTTTATCAATATGGGGCCTCAAATTTGGGTCATATATGGTATGCACCACCATGTTATGTTGTGTGAAAGTCTTGGAGTCTTTTAGAAAGTGCCGAACAATAAGGTTTACCGTGCAAATTTCTTCGTAGGAGTCCACCAATTAAATTATGAATCATTCATTGCTATAATTCACTGAACTTGAACATATACTAGATGTTTTTAATATGATTTGAGTCTTGGGATTTATAACGAGGTCGTTCAGAGGTGCAAAAGTTAACATGACGACACTTTTAAATCCTGTCAAACATTTTTAATAAATCCGAGTTTATAACGCTTTTTGTCTTACACGACACGTGTCGTTATTTTATTTAACACGAATTTTCGAGGTGTTACATCCTCACCCCCTTAAAATAAATCTCGACCCGAGATTTACTGGAACAAATAAGGGTACTTTTCTTTCATCGTGGATTCAACTTCCCACGTGTCTTCGGGGATCTCTTCGGGCATCCCATTTGACCTTTACAATAGGTACACGTATCTTTTTGGAGCTTCTAATCCTGTCGATCCTCAATCGAAACAGGTTGCTCATATTATCATAGTCCTGCATATCATTATGTGATAGCGCTTTTCGACTTATTGGTGACACGTCGCTAAATCATTAGTGCGGGTCACATTGCGCGTTCCACCAAGCCCCTTAATTAGGTCTTAGCTCGTAAGCTATTTGATCTGATACATTCGATTTCCTTCGAATGATTCTATATACTCGGAGCTTAACTAGCCCGATTATTTAACAAATTTGCACACCCTTCCAGGGTGATATCTATTGTAAACCTTATTTCTTAACAAGAATTTAGGAGGTTTGCCATTTTCATTAATTCTCGATTTCCTGCCGTATACTGGCAACTTACAATCGAGTATGGATTTATATGATCTTATTTGTTGTTTCCCAGGCAACTTTCAGATCCTTATAATTGAACTTACTGATCTATTGTCCTAACAATAAACGTTTAACATGCCATTTATACAAGGTCTCCACAGGGGTAGCCTTGATACTTATATAACAGCTATTTATAGAAAAGCTTATCTTAAGGGGAGATGGTTATTCCAACCATTGCTCAAAATTAATATTAAGAAATAGCTAATCTTTACAGTTAGTCGAGCAATTCGACGATCCTGTGTAGTTGATGGCGATTCTCAATCGTTGTCTAATTAGAGTTGCGGTAACAATGCCTTAGCAAAATGAACCGTCTTTTATATTTTACTATACCTAATTCTCAGGATATTGAGTTTGGCTTTATGAATCTATATCTTAAAACTTACTTAACCAGGTTTTTTTTTTTTTCGATTCTGCCAATAATGGTACTAGTTGTCTTGGAGATTTCATAATAATGCAGCCCTAAATGGGATATTAAACTTAACTCTACCTGCCTCCCCGGGGTAAACAGGGTAATCTTAGAAGAAGATAATCAAGGTACAAGGAGGTTACAGAGGTTTCCATATCTCAGGCTCCAGTCCACTTATCAATGCTTGTGTCAAATAAGTGACACATTTATGTTACTAGTCCACGAGTTCCTTAATATGGAACATTTACTTGGAAAATTCCATTCTGGATATCTCTTTCGAATACCATTAGTTGACTTTAGTACCATATGACCATTGGGATATCTTTGTGGTTCCATGTATTAAACCTCCATACTGATCAGGCATGGAAGCAATCTATAGAATTTATTAAGATACACCAATCCTCACATGATGTTGTTATCATACCATTTGGTATTCGAAATCGATAGAGATTAAAGAGATATCAACTATATGTGCTTATATGTAATCAGAATGGAAATTTTCACAAACTAGGCACCTAGCTCAGTTGGCTAGGCGCGTGAAAGGGTGCGGCCTAGACCCAGGTTCGATTCCGGGGACGGCCGGTTCCACCATTTTTTTTGCGACTTACCGATTTCTTATCGGAACAAAAAAATGGTCCTTATTACTAAACGATTCAACTTCTTGGTTGCGATCCGACAACTGCTATTCATCATCCTCATGGCTTTATACTAACCATGGTGTCATCAAACTATTCCGGCCAATAAGGCATTAACATTCTTAATGAACGTTATTTTAAAAATATATCAATATCACTTAGCCTAGGTGACAAGAGACCATCAATGGCATTTAAGGGTTGGACCTAGTCCATCATCTCTTTGACAGGGGATCAAAATGTCACATCTGTCTTTAATATACTGATGAATTTGGATAGTTTGAAAGTTTGCCATAAGGGTATCAGAAAAGAGTGATTTCTAATAGATATTAAATATCAATATAGAATTTGTTGGAGCATTTTCTAAAGTATCATCGGTCAATTTCTACCTCGCATTAAATGACCGGAGTCTTAATCAGGCGGAGACAACAGTTCTCAACATTTATCATTCATTATAGGATCATATGTGCCAATACCAAATAAACTTCATGCATAAACTGTTTGATATGAAAAGGTATCTGCTATATAGTTATCATTCTGCATCGTCCCCTTAGCGTTCGTATGGAAGACTCATGCGTTTGCTTTCTTGGCCTCTTCAGGCTTCTTCGCGTACTTAGGGCAGTTGGTCTTTATGTGCCCCTTCTCATTGCAATTGTAGCATATGGCATCTTTAATCTTCTTGCAATCAACAGTCTTGTGCTCCTTAGACTTGCATAACCCACATGTAGGTGATTCAGACCTAGAATTGGATTCAGATCTGCACTTTCCAAAGTGGCGTCTTTGACAAGTCGTGCACTTTGGCTTCTCCTCTGTTCGCTGACTGTTCCTTCCAAACCCAGACTTCTTAGAATCAGTGTTTCCCTTGTGCTTCTTCTCTGACCCTCGTGAGTTATCATCCTCACGATTCCTCTTACTTTCTTCAGATTTCTTTAGCGATCTCAATCTGACCGCATCTAAAGTAAGGGATAAGGAAATGTCAGCTACTGATCTAAAAGTCGCTGGCCGAGAAGCTTTTACGCTTGCCTTGATCTCGGGGGCTAGACCACCGATAAAACGAGCAATCCGTTTTGGTTCCGGGGTTACCAGGTATGGAACCAACCGAGACATAGTGTTGAAGCTCGTTAGGTAAGCTTGACAGTCGAGATTTGTCATTACCAAGGATAGAAAATCGGACTCTATCTTCTCCACCTCATGCTGAGGGCAGAAATTTTCCCTGATAAGGGCAACAAATTGATCCCACAACATATTGTACAGTGGGATTTTCCCGGTGGCTTGAATCAGAGATCTCCACCATGCTAAAGCTTCACCCTTGAAAGACTGCGACACAAACTTGACCACGTCTCGCTCAGCGCATCCGCTGATATCAACAACCGTATCCATCTCATCCAGCCATGTCATACAATCGATGGCTCCTTTCTCCCCAGTGAAATCCCGGGGTTTGCAGGAAACGCAATATATTTATAGGAGCAACCCTTAGCAAGGGGTCCTTTATTCAGTATGACCTGCTGAGATGGAGCACTGTGGTTTGAGGAGTGTCGGTCATCATTTTTCTTCGGGTCGTCGTTATTGGACGGTGGCTTTGAAGGCTGTGTAGATAGGGTCCTACTACGAGTCCCACTATACTCATCATACTGCCTTTCCAAAGCATGTGTAACTGCGCCGTCTATGATCGCTTTTAATTCCGCACCAGTTAGATTAATTCGGGCGTCATTATTAACCTCCGCTGGATGACTATTACCCTCGTCTGAGTTAGCCATTACAATTGAACTGTTGCAGAAAACAAGGACAATAGTTTATTTGGGAGTTTATTATGGAATTGCCCCTTAGGGTAATTCATTAACCATGGTAAACAGAGACCATATTTGGTTAATTTATTAATCAAATTTATTTGGGATTTCTGTAATAATTTACCCTAATTATAAAACAATAACAGTTTTATTCGTGGCACCAAGGCCTAGTCACATGGACAATTATGAACTATATGCTAGGATTTCTAAGAATCAAAGCATTTGAGGTTTAAACCTAGTTTATTACCTTTATTTGACATGGAGTTGTAGGCTACCACTGTCTTTAGTCCCAGAGGACGTTAATTATAGCCCGTGGGCACTTCATACATAAGGGATGATTATATAAATAAGGGATTTTAGAATAACCCAAAAAATGACTTATGTGATTTTATCGCATCACACTTTGTCAAGCATGTTAATATGCTTTCAAATGTTTAATAAGGATTTGAATCTCTTGTATAGGTTCTACCATCTTGGCCTTGTCTGTAGTGACACTTAAGCTAGGTTTTACCCTTTAGATTCTTTTTAATAATTAACGCAGAACAATTTCTAGATTGAACTGTTAACAAGGATCTGAATCTAATTGTGGAACTACCATCTTGACCCTGTCTTAATGTGACGTATGGCTAGGTCTCGTCCTTTTTAGATTTTGCCATCTTATTATAATGGTAGATCTTATAATATAGGAATAATATTTTTAACATAATCGTTCCTTTAAAATTTAAACAAGTATATGGTTGCCTCAAACGGGACTTCTGATAAAATGACTTGCCCATGCAAAGGCTAATCAGAAAAATAACAAGGAAGTAATTAAAAGACAATGAAACGAATTTGGATTTGTCTTATGTTCTTGTCTAGACTCAAGAATGTGCAATTGTGTAACTGAGATTAAAGGCAAATGGCTAGCGTTTAATTCACTCAGTGTTGGCTCTGATACCAACCTGTCACACCCCGATTTCCATGTGTCACCGGTGGGCCCGGTGGGGAGTATCGTGACGTGGTTGGCAACATAATAGTCAAACAACACAATTATATAAATGCACAGCGGAAGCAAAAGATAATTATTATTACATTCCGAATATAAAGTAATATCCAGTATTACAACGGAAAGTAAAGGATCCACAGGCGGATCTTTAAACATATCATTTGTTCAACAGACTTTAGACGCCTAGAACTTGCAAGATTCCTTATTAGCGCCCTGAGCTTCCAGCCAATTTCGTTCAGTACCTGTCACTTAACCTTTTTGGAAAATACGTCAGTTTTCACTGGTAAATACACTCAACTGACTCATTTGAAAAGAGTTTAAGAAAATTGATTTGGATGCACGTGGCACAAAAATATCTTTTATAATTTGATTAAAATGCACAGAGGCAAAATTAACCTTTTTATACTTGGGAAAACTATTTGTATATAATCTTGTATACATTTTTACTTATTTGTCGTCCGTTAGGGCCGGTTTGTAGGGCCGGACTAGATTAACTGACACGCCACAGGTATAATGCCCACAGGCTATCATCCTCTAAGTGGATTACCAGTTCCGGTATAATGCCCACAAGGATGATACCTCGGAGTGGATTACCAGTTTTTATATAATGCAGCTGTCAGGTGTATGCCTACACCCCGTGCTTAGGTCGTGGCCATTTCGTAAAATGATGCCAAGGATATCCGGGACATGGTCATTAACCCCCAAAGGCCATACACCAAATATTACATATTAAACGGGTTGTAAGTACATCAATCACAATACGATTTAAATAACTACACACCCGACCAAGCGGTACTTTTATAGTGCCGTATCCCAAGCCCGTATAGGGAAAATAAGTTAAGAGTATTTACCTGAGCTAGCTCCTGTCTTAAATAGCAAGAATCTAATAACTCAGCCGTATTCACTTAAGTAAGCGTAGGTACCATTTACCGAAATGCTCTAGTCTGGAATGATGGTATAAATAACCAATTAGAATGCTAACGGGTCTTTAATTTAGCCTAAGCTTAGACCGGTTAGTCTTAAGGGAATATACGGTTCAGACGCACGATTAAGCGAAGACCGGAATAGAATGTGGTTTAGACCCGACAAGTTTGAAGACTTGTCTTAAATGGGTATTTCATACACATTCTGGATTTTGAGATAAAACCAATAAGGTTTGACCCGTTTTGGCTAATTTACGTAAACTTGTTACATAAACCGAACCGTACGCGTAATAAGCGTGACGGGTATTCATGAGAGCCATATACAGGTTTCCTAATTTAATTATGCCTCAAATATGTTGTGACATCAGTAAGATGTCTTTCATTATGCCCGAAACGTATATAAACACAAACTAGGCCCCGTAGGGGTAGTTTGGTCATTTAAAAGGTTATAAAATAGTTTAAGTATTTACCTGAGTTACAGGTCTGATATAATCAGCAAAAATACTTATTTTGATAAGTTATAACAGTAGGTTAAAGTACATATGCGAATTTACCAAGTATAACCAAACTATGCACCGTAGGGGCATTTTGGTAATTTCACATAAGCCGTAAAGCTCAAAACTGAAGTCTGAGTAAAACAACTTCTGTTTACTGTTAAAATATTATAATTTGCCTAAAATATCAGTAGGTATCAACCCGGGTATGATCAAAATAGTTTTAGTACATATTATGCGTTAATAACGCTTAATTAGGCGATTAGAAGCCATTTCCGGGTTCGATACATAAAGCTGATATTTTTATACTTCCAGGAGGCTTAAAATAATTTATTTAACATATCTAATCAGTAGAAAAAGGTTTGGAGTCGTTTAGATATGTAAAACTCATTTTATGGCCCGTAAGGGCAAAACTGACAATTACTGGATTAAGCGTACGACTACTAGTTATGCTCAGCCTAAAATTAATTAAAAATCTTCAAAAATCCCAAAATAATATATTACATCAGTGGGTATTAAGTTTGATACTAAAAAGTAGGCTTAACTAGGTTATACGCTAATTTCTCCGTTTTATTAACATAAAGCGTTCATTTTACGCTAACGAGCATAGCTCTTAATCTACACCTCAAACTGATGTCAAAGTTTGCATACAAGTATATATATCAGTAATTAAAGTTTCTACTCTTTTACATTTCCAAAAATCACGTTTTAATATAATAAGGGCATAATGGTCAACATATGAGCAATTAACGGAAACGCGTAAACGAATGGGTCAATCAATGAACCAACCTCAGAGGGTTGTGCTAACATGTAGCCTGGTCCTAAAGAAGCTCTAAGACATTTTCAAATCATACTAAAGCGGGTCAGAACTGAAAGTCAAAGTGAAAGTCAAACTATGCGACTTTCGGTTCCGAACCGGGTCTAAACAGGAAATTGTCGGGTTGAACATGTTTAGACATGTTCTTACACTTATTACTAAGTTATAACAATGATCCAACAGGTTGTATATGATCTACAATGTTAATTATGCATAAATGGCATTTTAGACTTCCTGTTGACTTTTTAAATATAAGTTTGACCCGACATTTGACATAGTTAGAGTGGGAATCAGGGGGAACCCTTTTGAGGTTTTATTACCCACGTAATTACCAACTTATAACTACTTTCACTTCGACTAATCACTGGACCATTAGTGATTAATCTTAAAGTCAACCGTTAATTACGACGGTTTGACTTTTAAGCTAAAACTAAGCTAAAACTTAATTAAGAAAGGATTAGAACACTTACTGAACTCCTAAGCTTGATTAGAGAACACTTGAGAGGAAGTTTGAGCTCCAGAAGTGATCAGATTGCTTGAATGAAGTTGTGAAGACTTGTTGCAAGTTCATGGGCCTTATATAGTATTTCAATCACCACAAAACATTGACAACAAAGTCTACAAGTGACCACAATTGTCCCACAAGTGTCCCTGGGGTCTAGGAACATTTTAGGGGTCGTCCATGAGTGGGAAATACCAGTGAGATCGGTCAAAATCGCGCAAAACAGGCTGCAGCCGGTTTTCTGGTTGCTGGGCACTGCTTGCGCACCGTAACAATTATTTGTTGCGGTGCGCAACAATTCATCAGGGACCAAAATGTTGGCTTTTCAATGATTTGAAGGGGCAACTGAGTATAAACGATTCTTGGCCGTTTTTTATCAATATGGGGCCTCAAATTTGGGTCATGTATGGTATGCACCACCATGTTATGTTATGTGAAAGTCTTGGAGTCTTTTAGAAAGTGCCGAACAATAAGGTTTACCTTGCAAATTTCTTCGTAGGAGTCCACCAATTAAATTATGAATCATTCATTGCTATAATTCACTGAACTTGAACATATACTAGATGTTTTTAATATGATTTGAGTCTTGGGATTTATAACGAGGTCGTTCAGAGGTGCAAAAGTTAACATGACAACACTTTTAAATCCTGTCAAACATTTTTAATAAATCCGAGTTTATAACGCTTTTTGTCTTACACGACACGTGTCGTTATTTTATTTAACACGAATTTTCGAGGTGTTACAGTTTATGCATGTTTAAGATCTGCCTTAGAGCTTATTTTGGACCAGGTGTCATATAAGTATAACTCTCTGAGATTATACAACTTGGTTCAATACTTATCCGATTCACATGCATGTTTCCGATTAATGCTTAAATGTTGACTATTATGCCCTTTTGACTATAAAACGTGATTTTTGAAAAAGTAAAAGAGTAGAAACCTTAGTTACTGATTTATAAACTTGCACCCAAAATTTGACATCAGTTTGAGGTCTAGACTAGAAGTTATGCTCATTAGCGTAATTTGAAAGCTTTATGTTACTTAAACGGCGTAATTAGCATATAACCTATTTAAACCAACTTTTTGATATCAAACTTTTTACCCACTGATGTAATATAATAATTTGAGATTTTTGAAGATTTTTATTTAATTTTTGGCTGAGCATAACATAGGTCTCTAAGTTTAATTCGGTTAATACCGATTTTGCCCTTTTAAGCCATAAAATGAGTTTTACAAATCCTTTTGACCTCAAACCTTTTTCCACTGATTTTATTTGTTAAATAAAATATTTTGAGCCTTCTGGAATTATAAAAATATCAGCTTTCCTTTAAAAACCCGGAAATGGCTCCAAAACGTCTTTTTAAGCGTTTTTAACGCATAGTATGTACTAACACTATATTAAACATATAAGGTTGATACCTACTGATATTTTTAGTATATTTTTATATAATAACAGTAAGTAAAAGTTTTTGAACTCAGGTTTCCAGTTTTGACCTTTTTAGCCCTTGTGAAATTACCAAAATACCCCTAAGGAGCATAGTTTGGTTTTAAATGATAAGTATCACATATAGGTCATACCCTACTGATATAGCATGTTAAATTAAGTGTATTTACTGTATAAATCAGACCTGTAACTCAGATTACAAATTAAACTCTTTTATAATCTTTTAAATGACCAAAATGCCCTTATGAGGCATAAATCGGGTTTAAATTCGTTTGGGGCATAATAGAAGACATCTTACTGATGTCACAACATATTTAAAGTATATTAACTCAGGGAACTTGCATATGACTCTTATGATTACCCGTGACGCCCTTTTCGCGCTCGGTTCGGTTTATGTAACTAGTTTGCATAAATTGACCGAAACGGGTCAAACCTTATCATCTTTGTCTCAAAATCCAGAATGTATTTAGTATACCCATATTATACAAGTATTCAAACTTGTCGGGTCTAAATCACATTTTATCCGGTCTTTGCTTAATCGTGCGTTTGAACCGTATCGTCCTTGAAAGCTAACCAGTCTAAGCTTAGGCTTAAATAAAGACCCGTTAGAAATCTAATAGGTTATTATAAACCTTTGTTCCAGAATAGAAGAACCAGTAAAAGCTACCTTCACTCGCTAATTGTGATTTATACTTACCAAGGTAAATACTTTTAACTTATTTTCCCTATACGGGCTTGGGGTACGGTATATAAAATACCGCTTGGTCCGGCATTGAATCTTTAATCGAATAGAGGTTAAATTATTGATATGCTATGTTTTGAATGTGTTTTGTTTGCTTAAAGCCTTTGGGGGGTTAATGACCATGTCCCGGATATCCTTGGCATCATCTTACGAGATGGCCACGACCTGAGCACGGGGTGTAGGCGTACACCTTTCAGTGCATAACTCAATATTGTGGTGTGTCTATTAATCTTTAACCCAGTCTACGGATCGGGCTACTGAACGCATAAGTAACATGTAAATCCCTTACAAGATTATATTCACATAATTATCCCAAGTTATAAAATGTTTTGTGCCACGTGCATTCAAATCAATTTTCAAACCTTTTCAAAATGAGTCAGTTAAATTGTATTTACCAGTGTAAACTGACGTATTTTTCCAAAAGGTTAAGTGCAGGTACTACTCGTACTAGGCTGGCTGTCTTCTAAGCGTCCACAATAAGTCTCGCAAGCTTGGATGTCAATAAAGTTGTTGAACAATGTCTTCTTTTATTTTGATCCGCCTGTAGATCCGTTTCAACTATTCGTGATATTTAATATTACACTTTATTAAAGTTGAAATGAATCTATCTTTGCTTCCGCTGTGCATTTATATATATTGTGTTGTTTGTCTATGATGATACCAACTACGTCACTATACTCCCCCACCGGGCCCACCGGTGACACGTGGAAAATAGGGGTGTGACATTGTCACATTCTCCCCCTGTTAAGAGAATTTCGTCCCGAAATTTAGCGCGTGGTTACTGAGGAAGCTAGTTAAGTTGCGTTGTTTTCCTGATTTTCCTGGGGTGTCACACCCAGGTCAAGTGCTGCTTCCCTTGATATATGCTTCACTACACCATTAGATCTAATCAGAGTCAATACATGGGTCTTTTGATCAGACATCCACTTTAGTATTTTTGAACCTAATGGGTTTCTTCGGAGAGGTTTATTTGCTGATGAGTTTGGAGATGGTGGCCTGTTAAGAACTTGTTTGTCTATGTTTTGAAGCTTTGCTGAGTTGTCATCCTCTAGTGCCATTGTTTTGATAGCTTCTTTGAAATATACAGCTTCTTGTTCTTTCTCTTCTTCATCAGTCAGTTTTTGCCTATTTCTTTGATTTACCACAATGGTAGAGGTATCTGATGATGTGAACAGTGGTTCAGAAGTGTGAGCCTGCTTCTTTGGTTTAGCAGTGGTTTTGTAATTAGGCTTCTTTGGAAGTTTAGGATCTGTTTCTCTCCTTTTTCTTAGCCTTTCATAAGCCTCGTCAGTGTACTGCCTTGTCCATTTTGATATGGCTTTGGCAGTTCCCACTTTTGCATCAACCAATTCCTGATTCTTTCTTTTATACTCCAATGTAAGATCATCAATTTTCTTTTTGTATTTGCTCTAATTTGGTGCTGACCTTTTCATGCCTGGATCTCTCTTTATTCTTTCAATTCTATTCAGTTCTGTTTTCAGAGCAACAAGCGGCCAGTCTTGGAATTGTTCAGCTGTGGCAGGGTAGAATTTTTCACTCAAGATCAGCTTGATGATGTCTTCTTTCAGATCTTCCTGCAAGTTAGCTTCTGGAGGCAGGTTGGACATTTCTTTGCTTAGGTCTCTTGCATAATCTTCCAACTGTTTAACTTTAGTGAGCAAGAACTGCATATGAGTTGAGAGTTCATTGTCACTTTTCCCTTGGCATTCAAGTCTAGCTCTGGTATCAGCATGCCTGGCCTTGAGTTTTAAATACTGATTTAAGTTGGCTGGATCTCTATAACCAATCAGGGAAGGGAATTTCCTTTTTGAAGGATCATCCACTAAGTAAAACTACCTCATTTCATTCTTTACAACATGCAGTTCCAGTGGATAACTGGAAGCTACTGGTACAACATCAGCAGAGTCATATCCTTGGAGTTCTATAGGATCTTTGATTGGGTTGAACAATTTTGAAGGAATAAAAGATTGAGGTTTGGTGATATTGCAAGGGGCAGATGAAATGGGAACAGGTGCTGGTATATCATCATCATGCACTTGAAATTTTGTTTTTCTTGTATACACCTTTTTGGGATAAGGTGTTTCTATTTGAGTTTTTGGATCAAAAGGAACAATGGCTTGTGAAGAGATAGGTGATTGACTAACAGTTGTTGAAACAACTGGTGTTTCAACCATTGTTATCATTACAACAGATGATGTGTCATCTGATGTCTTCTGCTTTTTGGCAGGTGGTGATTTTGATGGTGGTTTTGTTGTAGCAGTGGTTGATTTAGTGATGGCAGTGGTTGAAGTGTGTGTTGATGTATTGGTGGTGGTTGTTGGGTTAACATCTGCTGAAACCACTGAAGTATCAACAGCTGTTGATACAACAGGTATTCCAGCAGAACCCTTCCAAGGATTCCCGACTTGTCACGGTCACTCCGCCGGCAGCACCACCTCAGCTTCAGCCTCCCACGCCCCCGAGGCGAAGGAGAACGACCTTGCGAATATCCGCGCGAGGGGGAGTGCGCATCAGCACCCCTCCACATTCAAGTGGCAGCCGGTACTCGCCACTTCACGAAGAAACAGAGATGGGAGAATCCTCACACCCCGTCTCTGAAGTAGTCTCTGCGCCAGTCGCGCCACAACCACCATTGGGTTTTGGAGACCCAATTCCTACTTACACTGGTGCGGCGGCGTACAATCCCTTCGAACAGCCGATCCACACAAATTACATCTTTGCAGAGGATCCCTACTGGGTAGCTTCGAGCTTCAACACTCTCCGTCCGGAAGGTCCCTATGGAGGTCCCTGGGCTACGGGACACTCGACCTATGGGTACCCACCATATGGGTATCAGCAACCGCCGCCTCCTCAACCTCAGCATCTTCAGCAACCACCGAGGACACCGGTGATGTCACCGCCACAATTTCAAGAAATCCTTCAAGGGATAAATGAGGTACGACAAGAGGTGCGGCATGAGTTGCGGGAAGAACGAAGGCACAACCGGGGGATGTTCAAGAAAATGGTGGATTTGATCAAGGGAAAAAGCAAGAAGGATCACTAAATCCTTTGTTTGTTCGTTTATTTTAGTATTGTAATCATGTCCCTGCGAGGACATTTATTTCTGTACTCTGCCCCTGTGTGGGCATATTTCCTTTCTGTTCTGCCCCTGCGTGGGCATGTTTTTTTTTCTTTTTGACCCCTGCGTGGGTTTGTTTGTTAGTTGGCCCCTACGTGGGCATGTTGTTTATGTAAAAGTTCCGTTTAGGGCAAACTCGTACTAGTTTAATTTTAATTGGAATGGTTAATTTAAGTTTTTCATTTTTATTATATACATGAATATAATATATGAATAAATGAAAAATAACATTTATTATTTTAACTTGCCATTTTAATAAAATAAAATAATAAGAATCTTAAAAGGTAAAACCTAGCTTGTATGTCATATTAAAGACCTGGCCAATATGGTAAAACCAGTTTAAAAAGATTCAAATCTCTGTTAACATCTGCAAACATGTTAACATTATTGGCTAGTGTGATCCGCAAAATCACACATGTCACCCTTTTTATAAATTATCCAAATTTATATTTTTATATATCTGATTGTGACATAATGCCTACGGGCTATAACTAATGTCATATAAAACGAAAGGCAGCCGTAGTTTATAGACTCCCTGCCAATAAAGGGATTGATTGTTATTTTATTCAAACTTTAATCCTATAAGATCTAAATTTATAATTTAGAAAATTGTCTACGTGACTAGGCCTATGTGCTATTATTAATTTATGGTTTTGGATTATGATAAAGATCCTGAATAAGCATATATGTAATAAATTAACTAAAATGGCTATTAAAACCATGGTTAATAAATCGTCAAGAATGATAATACTGTTTAGGCTTCTAAATAGACCTTGTCCTTATTTCTTTATGTAGAAATTAAAACTACATGGCCAAGTCAGAAGAAATAAACAGTCATCCAGTGGAAAACCCTGATAACACTAAAATACTTGTAACTGGAGCGGAGCTTCAAGCATTAGTAGAAAATGTTGTTACCAAAGCCATTGAAAGGCAATATAGTGAATCAAGCGGGACCCGAAGTAGGACCCGATCCGCACCACATTCCAAGCCAAGAGTTCACTCGGAGGCTCATAGCAAACCGCCCTCTAAAAAGGATGAACCTAAGAAAGATGAGCTCAAGAAGGATGATGATCGACATTCATCTAATCACGACAGTGTTCCCTAAAAAAGGATGGTGTATGATGCCAAACCACATACCAAGTCCTGTACTTACAAGTCCTTTGTTTCTTGCAAACCCCGGGACTTCACCGGTGTTAGTGCATTTATGTCTATAGCCTTCGTCAATCCGGTTCGTAGCAGAAACAGAAGAAAAGATTGCTTTATGATGTAATATCTAGTCAAATAGCAAGGTGGCATTTTGGTAATTAATGAGAAGTCTCATTAATTCCAAGGGCTATAAATAGGAGGCTTATGCCTTATGTTAGGAACTTTTGCCATTTTCACATCTTGGAGAGCTAGAGGCTAGAGAGAGAAAGTTTATTGTTTGTGATTCAGGTGCTGTACGTTATCAGATTTTATCAAAGGATCACGATTATATTACGTCATGTGTGTTTAGGTCACGTTCGTGTACGGATTCCGCACGTTTCACGTTCGTTTAGCAATCGTTTCGGAGTCAAACCGGTCCTAACAAGTGGTATCAGAGCAAGGAGCTCGATTGCTTGATCAAACACATTGATTCGTACCTGAATTCAGCAGAATCAGATCCGAATTTCACCGATTTCTTCATATTTTTCACATTTATCACGTTTTTCACAGTTTTTCATCAAATTGAACGGGTTTTACTGGTCCGAATCAGATGATATTTTAGTATGATGTGCGAAAATAGTTGTTAAACAATCCTACCAAATTTCAGATCGTAATTCGTTGTCGTTTAGGAGAATTTCATGATTTTCTGACCGATTTCGTAACTGTCAGCGAGGTTCGCTTGAAACAGCAAGATTACAGCAAGGTTTCGCTTGAAATTCAAGCGAAATCCTTAATCTGTTAGATTTCACTTGATTGATTTCGCTTCAGAACTGAGATTTCGCTTCAGAACTCATCAATTTGAGATTTCGCTTCAGAACTCATTAGTTTGAGATTTCGCTTGAACAGAATAGTTGATTTCGCTTCAGAACTGATTTACTCTTGATTTCGCTTCAAGACTGGTTCGCTTCAAGACAAACAACTGTGGGATTTCGCTTGAACAGAAAAATATCAGATTTCGCTTCAACTGATTATACTAAGATTTCGCTTGAAGCTTTAACACTTGATTTCGCTTCAAACTGATTAACTGATTGATTTCGCTTGAAGTTGTTGGTCAAGAGATTTCGCTTAAAGTCTGATTTTGATTCAACTTGAGATTTCGCTTGTGTTTGCTATTTCGCTTGAAAAGTGAAATTTTGTGTCGAAAACATTTCACGGATACCTAGTGTCAATCATTTTCAGTTTATTTGATATTTGATTGTACTGATTGTGTTTGTTTGTTTGTCTATTGACAGGTTTGCATAATGGCTGAGGAATTCTTCAACACGTTTTACAACGCGTTCGCAACCGAATCGTCTGAGGCTACAAATGTTACACCAAAAACCATCACGAAGGCGTTAAATGAAAACATCAAGCATGATAACTTCTACGGAACAAATTCAAAGCCACCAGCTCTTGATAGCATTGAGGATTATACCTGGTGGAAAGAACGCTTTCTCAACTGGGCAAAGGCGTATGCTCATGAAAGTTGGTTTTGCCTGGAATATGGGTATGAAAAACCAAAAGACGATAAAGGAGAAGATCTTGTATTCAAGAAGTTTACCAGAGAGGATAAAGCTGAATACGGAGCTGAACAGAGAATGATTGCGTTGATCCAGTCAGCAATCAGAAATGATATTTTTGCTTTACTAACTCATGATGGAACATCTAAGTCTGTCTGGGAAGCTTTACGACTTAAAGCTGAGGGGGGAAAACAGATTAGAAAAAACAAAATAGCTTTATTAAAGAAAGAATTTGATCTGTTTGATAACATAAAAGGAGAGTCGGTAAGGCAAATGATTGAGAGATTCTGTCATCTTAAAATAGAACTTGAACGTTTTAAAATTGAGAAAACAAGAGAGGAACTTATTGACAAAGTGATTGAAGCGTTACCACGAGCAGATCAGTGGCAAACGTTTGTTTTTATTTTGAAAAATGATGCTGTGTATGATAATATTACTCTTGATGCTTTGTTTGAAAAGATTGAAAGTCATGATCTGGAGCTACAAAAGCAAAACAAGATGACTGATTCTTCACATCAACAGAACGTTGGCTTGTACTACAAAAGCAGTGTGCTTTCTGACAAAGGCGTTGGTTCACCAAAAACAGCATTCAGTGGTGAAAAGATGAAAGAACCACAAACAACATCAACAAGTCATCATTCTGGATATCATTCATCTTCAAAGACAAATTCTGATGATTCTGAAGAAATTCTGTGCAACATTGCTCTTAAACTGAAGAATTCTCCTGCAATGAGCATCAATGCAGCAAAGCAGCAAATGAGTTTTCTTGCATCTGTTTTGGAGTCATATGAAGGTCTAGTAGCTGGCAAAATTGGAAACTCTGAATTGACCAAAGAAGACTACGACCAGATTGATCCGGAAGAGATGGAGCTCATTGACATCCGTTGGTGTTTAGCTAGTTGTATTCGAAGACCTCAAAGGTATATGGAGATTACTGGAAAACAATCACTTGGAGGTGCTTCAACAAAGCTTGGATTCGACAAATCCAAAGTGACCTGCTTCAAATGCAAGCAAAAGGGTCATTTCAAAAGAGAATGCAGAAATTCTGAAGTTGGTGAAGGAAGTGAACGTCCTTTCAACGATGATTATTATCGAAAGGCGATTTACCATCGAAGCAGAGAAGAACCAAAGTTGATTGAAGATAAACCAAAATCAAGAGCTTGTTTTGTAATTCACGACGATGAAGGATTTGACTGGAGCACAGTTTGTCCAGAAGAAGATCGCTTAGAGAATGTTCGTAAAACAGCTCACGGGAGAGCTATGACAGAAGAAAGAAAGTTTGTTTTTGTTGCTGAGATTCAAGATGAAAACAAAGACAAAGACATTGCTGAAGTCCATGAAGAAAAAGTTGAGATCAAAGAGAAAACTCGGGAAGAGATCTTAAGTGAGAAGACTTACAGAGAAAGAAATGTTGTTTTAAACAGAATGGATGATATGCAAGAGGAGTATGAGATGGCTGTCGGTAGCAAACGATGGGATAAAAAGAGAGAATGTTACTATAACAGAGAAGGAGAACCAGTTGTTCCCAAGAAAGACATAATTTTTGATGATGTTCTTCTTGCTGTCCCGTTAAGAGCTGAATACTATAGAAGAGTATTGAAAGATGACAAATACGCTAAGCAATATGAAAAGGATATCAGATATGCCATGTTATCGTGTCTGAGAAAAAGGGATGAAGAGAGAATGAAGAAGAATGTTGAAGAAATGGTGAACAATCTGAAGAAAGCTGCTGAAGAGGCTAAAACAGAAACTGTTGAAGTTGAAGCTGTGAAGGAAATCAAAAGTGAAGAAGTTGTTGTGAATGAAGAGGTTAAGAAAGTTGTTACCGAAGAACAACAGATTAAAGAGGTGAAGATAGAAGAAAAGAATGAGAATTTGGAAGTTGGTGATGCTGGTGATGAAGCAAGTGTTGAAAAGAAGCAAGATGATGATGATCTGAAACAGACAGAGATTGCTGAAAACATCGAAGTGCCAATCACTGAGGTAAATTCTGATTCTAAAAATTGAAAAAGATGAGCAATTTAGAACAAGAGATCTTGAGTTCACAAAAATTGAAAACATTTTCAAAGAAAAATGCAAAGAGATGTTAGAAAAAGAAAACATTTTTAAAGAAAATGATGAAAGACTTTCAGAAAAATGTAACAAATTAGAGAAAGAAAATGAAGTTTTAAAAGAAAATGGTTTGAAAATGACAAATGAATGTGAACAAAAGGAAATTGCTTGTCAAGAAATGAAAAAGGAATATGACTCAATGAAATTAGCATATGATATTATGAAAGAGTCATACGACAAAGTGAAAGATGAAATGAAATATGCTCAATCTAGAATGAATTATATGTCTGAAACAACCAAAGAGCTTAAACGAATGTATTCTATAAAACAAGATGTTGTTAATTCCTATATTGAGGATGTTGCTAAGCTAAAGCGACAGAGTGCTGATTTAGAACAGGATAACAACAAGTTAAAGAGTTATCACGTGTCGTCATATGTGCTTGAACGAATTTTCAATATAAAACCGGGTGATGGTGAGTCTGAGCAGAACAAGAAAGGCATTGGTTCAGAGTTTCATCAAGTTCCACCACCGGGAAAATTTGCATTTTATGATGAGGAAAAGGTCGAAAAAGCTTTCAACATGGTAGACCAATTGCCAGACAACATTGACATAACCTATTCCAAATCTGATGATTCTCATGATTCAGAGGTGGTAGGTAAAGTCGTTGAAAGTGTGTTGGAAGAAGAGTCAGTTGTTACAGGTAAATCTGAATCACAGGATGAAGATGAAGGAAATCTTCATAATGGATATCTGAAAAACACAAAATCCGAGAAAAGTTTGAATGATGATTCAAAAGGATTGGTTTATACCATGATTGGATCGGACAAATTATTCTTAGATGTTATATTCCCGATTCAGAATGTGATTTCAGAAAAGGTTGACAAAGTTTTCAAAATGGTTGAGATTGAGAAGTCTGAGATTTCAAAGTTTGTCGGTAAGAGTCATAGAGGTTCGTATAACAAACCTGGTTTCAAAAAGAAGAACATGAAGGCTGGGTTGGGTTATAAGAAAAAACAACATCGAAACAAAAATGAAATGCCGAATTTTCAGACAAAAATGACTTTTGTTCAAGGAGGCAGTTTAGAAAAAGAAAAAGAACTCAAAATGAGACAGTCTAATGATGAATTATTTGCTCAAAAGAAAAAGCAACAGCCACAGGTCAAAGATGTGTCCATGAAAACATGTTTCAAATGTGATAAAAAAGGACATCTTGCACGCAAGTGTTCTAATCTAAAACCTGTGGATGTTGACAAAAAGAAGTTTGATGCTGAGAAACAAAAATCTGAGAATGTGAGACAAAGGTCAACCAAATTTGATTCGAAACAAACTTGGAGGTTCAATACAAACAAGTTTGCTTCAAATCAAAATTGGAAATCAAACCAGAACAGGTTCGATTCAAGACAGACCTGGAATTCTCACACACCCAGATTTAGAACAACACAAAGTTGGAAAACCACAGTTGATATGACAAAACCTCAAGAGTTTTGGAAACCAAGAGTTGTTGTTCAAAATCAAAATGTTCAAAAAGTTTCACATTTTTACAAACGAGGAACACCAAAAGGTCAAACATGGAGTGTTAAGAAACATGTTGAATTGGTAAAAGATGAGAAAGTTGAAGTTAAAATTGAGAAAGTTTTTGTGAAAAATGACAAAGAATTTCCAGCTTTGAATGAAAATTATTGTGTTGAAATGCCTAAGGTTCAACAGACCTGGGCTAAATTGTTCAAGTAATCAAGTAGTCTGTATGTGCAGGTGCTCAACAAATCTGAAGATTGTAAGAGTGGAAGTTGGAGCAGCCTGGCACAACGAGGAGAGGAGGCTGCTAGATCCTGTGTTGGTTGAAACAGGAAGTTTATATGTTTTCTGTAAATAAATAAACAATATTTTCAAAAAACCCTAAAAATTGAAAAATTTGAAAAACCAAAAATATGTTTGTTTTTAATTTTTGTCAAATATTCAAAAAATACAAAAATATGTGTTGATTGAATATGCCGAAACCCTCACGGCTGAACAAACATGATTATTTTCATCAGATTGAAAAACGGTTTTCAAACTGTTAAGATCAATGGGTTGTAAATCATGGGGGTATGTATATTTTCTGCAAAACAGAGCATGAGATGCAGAAAATGGATGGCGAGACAAAGCTATCAGTGTTAGTTGTCAAATTTTCTTTATATGATTTTGCATTTTAGGGGGAGCAATATTGTTAGAAAATACAAAAACATTTGAAAATTTGAAAAAGTCAAAAACATGATAAAATTTAAAAATTGAGTTTTTGCGTAAAAAGAGGAAATGATAGTACATCAGTAGACAGTTACAGTATGCTAAAGAATTGGAAAGTTTAAATGTGTTAAACGATCTCACCGTGGATATGTCGATAGGTTTTTGCACATTTAGTAAACTTTTTCGGGATATAAACCTAAATTCAAACTTACTTATTTCGTGGGGAACACTACTTGGATATATAGGTAACCCCTGAAATCTCGTTTGAAAGGTCTCTTAATCTGATATACTAGGTCTTTATACTCTATGATATCTGGGGTATTATTCCGGGACTTCTGCTGAACGGTAGTTCTGACCTAGTCCCTGGCTAATACTTGCTGCAATGCTTGAAACATAGCATTAAACCCTCAGCATGCCGATGAAACAATAAAATTGATAGTCGCTGCTGTTGTAAACAAAAAGATCCTCTAAAGGGGACATACCTTAAAGTCGAAGCTGATATCTCTCTGCGTATACGGAAGTATCGACCTGAGATCCCTCGGCCCTCGCATACCTAATTTATATACAGATATCATTGTAGTATACTCACCTGTAAGACTGATTATTGGGATTCTGGATACGGGAGTATATTCAAGAGGTGGGACACATGAATGAGTTTAAGTTCTTAATACACCTAATTCATATCCTGAATCAGTTGAAGTTTGTATGAAAATTTAAGTGGATCAGTATATCGACAATCTAAGTGAATTGTTTAATGCATAATGTGATTTTAAGCTCAACGGTACTTGTGGCTTGTCGAAAACTGATATGATCCTCTGACGCATACTCAAACAAAAATATTGTCTGTAAATATGTTTGTACATATTTCTTTACTGCTTTATATTTTTCAGAAAATACAAAAAGATTTTTGATTCTGCTTTATTTTCGACAACCGATGTCTGAGTGCTGAGTTTCAAAATTTAAGTAAGCTGATTGTGTTTCTGAAAATAAAACAAGTTCATTAATTTGAAACTTGAATTAAAAATAAAAAAAATCAAAAACAGTTTGTGATATCTCCAAGGTCATTAGTTTGGACTTGGATGATTAACTGTGAGGGATTTGGATGCTTATATTGTTATAGAGCTAGTTTCCGATTCGATTCGATGAAACTGCCAAATTCATGAGAAGTGATTTAGAGAAGATTGAATTGCCAGGTTACAATTCTTGAATAGTTGAAATTTGAAATGCTGTTACTTATAAATGTTTGAGTGATTGCAGATGAGATTCCAGACTACGATCCCAGAAACTGAGTCTAAGGGGGAGTCTGAAGATGAGCTCAAAGCAAGGGGGAGCTTGTATACGGAAAGCAAGGTGTCGATCCCAAAGCACGGAAGCTTGACGAAAGGGGGAGCCTGATGAAGAAAAGAGTCTACAGAAAGGAGAAGCTGAAGCTGAAGACAGATCCATCGGGATTCTGTTCGAGAAGATTCAAAGAGAGAAAGAAAAAGAAGATGCTACGAGCTTGACTACAGATTGACTACAGCAATATCCAAGGGGGAGTCTGTTAGTGCATTTATGTCTATAGCCTTCGTCAATCCGGTTCGTAGCAGAAACAGAAGAAAAGATTGCTTTATGATGTAATATCTAGTCAAATAGCAAGGTGGCATTTTGGTAATTAATGAGAAGTCTCATTAATTCCAAGGGCTATAAATAGGAGGCTTATGCCTTATGTTAGGAACTTTTGCCATTTTCACATCTTGGAGAGCTAGAGGCTAGAGAGAGAAAGCTAGAGAGAGAAAGTTTATTGTTTGTGATTCAGGTGCTGTACGTTATCAGATTTTATCAAAGGATCACGATTATATTACGTCATGTGTGTTTAGGTCACGTTCGTGTACGGATTCCGCACGTTTCACGTTCGTTTAGCAATCGTTTCGGAGTCAAACCGGTCCTAACAACCGGGGAGAAAGGAGCAATAGATTGTATGACCTGGTTGGACGAAATGGATACGGTTGTAGACATCAGCGGTTGTGCTGAAAGGGACGTAGTAAAATACGTATCCCAATCGTTTAAGGGAGAAGCACTGGCATGGTGGAAGTCTCTCATTCAAGCTGCCGGAAAGATCCCGCTCTACAATTTATCATGGGATCAGTTCGTTGCTCTCATTAAGGATAATTATTGCCCGCAGCACGAAGTTGAGAGAATCGAGTCAGATTTCTTATCATTGGTGATGAAGAATTTAGACTGTCAAGCATACCTCACCACCTTCAACACCCTATCTAGGCTGGTTCCGTACTTGGTAACCCCAGAACCTAAGAGGATTGCTCGCTTCATCGGGGGTTTAGCCCCAGAGATTAAAGCTAGCGTTAAGGCATCAAGGCCTGCTACCTTCAGATCAGCAGCTGATCTATCTCTATCTCTTACCTTGGACGTAGTCAGGTTGAGAGCGCTTAGGAACTCAGAAGAAGGTAAGAGGAAGCGTGAGGACGATACCTCACGAAGATCAGATAAGAAACACCGAGGAAATAATGACCACAAGAAAGGGTCGGGATCTAAGAAGGATGGGCAACAATCGGGGGATAAGCCCAAATGTAAAACTTGTAAGAAGAACCATTTTGGGAGGTGTTGAGTTGAGTCGAAATCCCAGTCTCACTCGAGACCCTGTGGAATTTGCAAATCCACGGATCATAAGACTTTGGAGTGTAAGAAGCTGAAAGATGCAACATGTTACGGTTGCAATGAAAAAGGGCACATTAAGTCCAATTGCCCAAAGACCACCAAGAAAACCGAGGATGGGAAAAAGACCAATGCCAGGGTCTTCAAGATGGATGCAAAGGAAGCGGTTCAGGATGACAACGTGATTACAGGTACTTTTTTCGTAAATGATGTTTATGCTAGAGTATTGTTTGATTCTGGAGCAGATAAGTCATTTGTGGATAATAAGTTTTGTGAGTTGTTGAAATTGCCTGTAAAACCCTTAAGTGTGAAATATGAGGTGGAATTAGCTGATGGAACCATAGAAACCGCCTCAACTGTTTTAGATGGATGTGTTATATCCATTAGGAACCATTCTTTTCCTTTATCCTTACTTCCCTTTAAGCTAGCCGGTTTTGATATAGTTATAGGTATGGATTGGTTATCGCATAACCAAGCCCAGATTGTGTGCAACAGAAAGCAAGTGGTAGTCAAAACTCCGTCTGGTGAGTCACTTACCATTCAAGGGGATACCCAGCATGGATTGCCTGAGCAAGTGTCCATGCTCAAGGCATCTAGATGTCTGCAGAAGGGTTGTGTCATTTATATGGCACAAGTTACTATTGATGAGCCGGAGCCTAAGATTGAAGACATTCCAGTCATTTCAGAATATCCTGAAGTTTTTCCCGAAGAACTACCTGGTTTACCACCAGATAGGCAAGTGGAATTCCGAATTGACATCATTCCGGGTGCAGCACCAATAGCGAGAGCACCTTATAGGTTGGCACCTACGGAGATGAAGGAGTTAAGGACGCAATTGGATGATCTGCTAGCCAAAGGTTTTAGTAGACCTAGTTCGTCTCCTTGGGGAGCGCCGATCTTGTTTGTCAAGAAGAAGGATGGATCGATGCATCTGTGCATCGATTAACGTGAGCTTAATAAACTCATTATCAAGAATAGGTATCCTTTGCCCAGGATCGACGATCTGTTCGATCAATTGCAAGGGGCAAGCTACTTCTCCAAGATCGACTTGAGGTCAGGCTATCATCAGTTGAAGGTCAAGGATGAAGATGTGCACAAAACTGCATTTAGGACTCGTTATGGTCATTACGAGTTCCTAGTGATGCCTTTTGGGCTCACTAATGCACCGGCCGCATTCATGGATCTCATGAATCGCGTCTGCAAGCCTTACTTAGATAAATTTGTCATCGTCTTCATTGACGACATTCTCATCTATTCGAAGAGCCAAGCTGACCACGAGAAACACCTTCGTTGTATTCTTAAACTTCTACATCATGAGAAACTCTACGCCAAATTTTCGAAGTGCGAATTTTGGCTTCGAGAAGTCCAATTCCTTGGGCATGTGGTAAGTGAGCGTGGTATCCAAGTGGATCCCGCTAAAGTAGAAGCAGTTATGAATTGGCAAGAGCCAAAGACGCCTACTGAGATTCGTAGTTTTCTGGGTTTAGCAGGATATTATAGGCGTTTTATCGAAAACTTCTCAAGGATTGCTGCGCCCCTAACTTCGTTGACACGTAAGAAGGTTAAGTTTGATTGGGGCCCTAAGCAGCAGGAATCCTTTGACGTTCTTAAGAAAAAGTTGAGCAATGCACCAGTGTTAACATTGCCCGATGGTATAGAAGAATTCGTAGTATATTGTGATGCATCACACACTGGTATGGGCTGTGTACTCATGCAGAAAGGCAAGGTTATTGCCTACGCTTCACGACAGCTAAAGGTGCACGAGAAGAACTACACCACCCACGACTTGGAGCTCGGTGCCGTTGTATTTGCACTAAAACTTTGGAGACACTACTTGTATGGAACCAAGTGTGTGATCTATTCAGATCACAAGAGCCTTCAACATTTGTTCAATCAGAAGGACTTGAACATGCGACAGAGACGATGGATGGAAACTCTAAATGATTATGATTGTGAGATAAAATACCATCCAGGCAAGGCAAATGTAGTCGCTGACGCCTTAAGCAGAAAAGAAAGAGTGAAGCCGATAAGAATCAATGCCAAGCGCATTGAAATAAGGAATAGTTTGAACGAAAGGGTGCTAGCTGCACAGAAGGAAGCTGTGTTGGAAGCTAACTATCCTGAAGAAAAGCTAGGAGTAACTGAGGAGCAGTTATCCTATGACAAGGACGGAATGCTAAGATTGAATGGACGAATATGGGTTCCAGTTTATGGAGGGCTTCGGGATGTTATCCTCCAGGAAGCCCACAGTTCCAAATATTCCGTTCATCCTGGAGCTGATAAAATGTACCAGGATCTAAAGACAAACTACTGGTGGATCGGTTTGAAAAGGTCTGTAGCTGCCTATGTAGCTAAATGTTTGACTTGTGCGCAAGTCAAAGCTGAGCATCAAAAGCCGGCAGGCTTGTTACAACAACCTGAAATTCCCACGTGGAAGTGAGAGATGGTGACAATGGATTTCATCACCAAATTGCCAAAGACAAGGAAGGGAAACAATACTATATGGGTCATAGTAGATAGACTGACAAAGTCAGCACATTTCCCACCCATTAAGGAAACTTACAGCTCAGACATGTTAGCTCAATTGTATGTTGATAAGATTGTAGCTCTGCATGGTGTACCAGTATCGATTATCTCCGACCGAGATACGAGATACACCTCTCATTTTTGGAAGAGTTTCCAACAGTCTTTGGGCACACACTTAAACTTTAGTACGGCTTACCACCCACAGACGGACGGACAGAGTGAGCGTACCATACAAACGCTGGAAGACATGCTTCGATCATGTGTGATTGATTTAGGTGGCAGTTGGGATAACCACCTGCCATTGATCGAGTTCTCCTATAATAATAGCTACCATACTAGTATTAAGGCTGCGCCTTTTGAGGCATTATATGGTAGAAAATGCAGAACACCCATCTGTTGGGCAGAAGTAGGAGAAGTGCAATTATCAGGACCTGATTTGGTCTTTGAAACGACGGACAATATTGTCCAGATTCGCGATCACTTGAAAGCTGCCCAAGATAGGCAGAAAAGCTACGCTGATCCAAAGCGTAAATCTTTTCATTTCGAAGTAGGTGACAAAGTATTGCTTAAAGTATCACCCTGGAAGGGGGTGATGTGATTTGGTAAGCAGGGCAAGCTAAGCCCGAGATACATAGGACCTTTCGAGGTTATCGAACGTGTCGGGTCAGTTGCTTATAAGTTAAACTTACCTGAAGAGCTCAGTAGTATACATAATGTGTTCCACATCTATAATCTGAAGAAGTGCTTCGCTGATGAATCAGTGGTCATACCACATACGGAAATACATATAGATGAGAGCTTGAAATTTGTGGAAAAACCATTGTCGATTGAGGATCGACAGGTAAAGAAGCTTCAAAGGAAGCATGTGCCTATTGTAAAGGTCAAATGGGATGCCCGTAGAGGTCCCGAATACACATGGGAGGTAGAATCCACGATGAAAGAAAAATACCCTCATTTGTTTCAGTAAATCTCGAGGTCGAGATTTCTTTTAAGGGGGTGAGGATGTAACACCTCGAAAATTTACGTCCAATAATGTATTGACACGTGTCATAGACTTTGAATATGTGAAAAAGTACTTTAGAGGGACCAAAGTTGGCAAACAGTGAAACTATGTGAATATAAGGGTTCAAAGTGTCAACAATGGATAAATAGGCCCTACAATAACCCTACATGGTGTTTATAATCTTAAACGTATAAATCATGGATCATACAAAGCGGAAAATGAAAGAAAGTGAGGAATTACAAACTACAGGGGCTAAATGTGTCAACATGTTGAAAGTATACCTCTGAGTGACCTTTTGGCAAACCCGAAGCTTTGTAATGATAAAATATACTCACTAGAATATGTGATAAAAATTTCATAAAGTTTCGTTATCGTATGAGAAAGTTATGATCAAAACCGTGCACGAAGGGTTAAATGCGTTAACGTTGAAATTCGTGACTTTTCGGGTAAGCACAAAGTTAACCAAGGACCTAACCAAGTTTGTAAATGTCCTAAGGCCCTTAAAAATCAGGTTTGAGGGTCTAATGAGCAAGAAAAATAAGCAAAACCACGTAACAAAGGACCAAGGACTAAATTGCAATTCATGAAAACTTGTTTGGCTGGTTGCCAGCTTGTACGCGGCCCGCGAGAGGCCCTTTGCGGCCCGCCTACGACCTACCAGCGACAGAAACGCGCAGATGCCAGTCATTCAGGTCTGAAATGTCTGTAACCAGCTGTCTTATTATACCAGGAACTCTCCAATGGTTTTGCATGCATAGGGGGGGCACTTGGACACATCTTGTAACATCTGTAGACTCTTGTGGCATCATCTAATGAGATCAAAGATGATATAAAAGGGACTTGAAGTGGCAACATTCATCACTTGCATTTACAAACATTCACAAGTCCACTTCTGGAGCTCCTTTGATTAACCTCAGGCTTTCTAGTGATCTCTAATCGTAATTAGGACTCTTGTAAGTATTCCTAACCCTTTCTAATTCGTTCTAGCTTAGTTAATTAACTAAAAGTCAATCCGTCGTAAATTAAGTTTGACTTCGAGATTAAATGAAATTTGCTCAGTCATTTCTCGAATTGAAAGTACCTACAAGTAGGTATTTATGTGGGTAACAAACCCTTAAAAGGGTACTTACAGATTCCCACTCTAACTATGTTAATTGTCGAGTCAAAGCTTACTTTAAAAAGTCAACAGAATGTGTATTTTCAAAATTAAGCATAATTAGCAATGTAGGGTACATGCAACCTGTTTGATCATTAAAATAACATGGTAACTAATGTAAGAACATGTCTCAACATGTTCAACTCGACAATTTTCAGTTTAAACCCGGATCGGACCCGAAAGTCGCATAATTTGACTTTTGCTTTGACTATCAGTTCTGATCCGTTTATGCATGTTTAAGATCTGCCTTAGAGCTTATTTTGGACCAGGTTTCATATAAGTATAACTCTCTGAGATTATACAACTTTGTTCAATACTTATCCGATTCACATGCATGTTTCCGATTAATGCTTAAATGTTGACTATTATGCCCTTTTGACTATAAAATGTGATTTTTGAAAAAGTAAAAGAGTAGAAACCTTAGTTACTGATTTATAAACTTGCACCTAAAATTTGACATCAGTTTGAGGTCTAGATTAGAAGTTATGCTCATTAGCGTAATTTGAAAGCTTTATGTTACTTAAACGGCGTAATTAGCATATAACCTATTTAAACCATCTTTTTGATATCAAACTTTTTACCCACTGATGTAATATAATATTTTGGGATTTTTGAAGATTTTTATTTAATTTTTGGCTGAGCATAACATAGGTCTCTAAGTTTAATTCGGTTAATACCGATTTTGCCCTTTTAAGCCATAAAATGAGTTTTACAAATCCTTTTGACCCCAAACCTTTTTCCACTGATTTTATTTGTTAAATAAAATATTTTGAGCCTTCTGGAATTATAAAAATATCAGCTTTCCTTTAAAAACCTGGAAATGGCTCCAAAACGTCTTTTTAAGCGTTTTTAACGCATAGTATGTACTAACACTATATTAAACATATAAGGTTGATACCTACTGATATTTTTAGTATATTTTTATATAATAACAGTAAGTAAAAGTTTTTGAACTCAGGTTTCCAGTTTTGACCTTTTTAGCCCTTGTGAAATTACCAAAATACCCCTAAGGAGCATAGTTTGGTTTTAAATGATAAGTATCACATATAGGTCATACCCTACTGATATAGCATGTTAAATTAAGTGTATTTACTGTATAAATCAGACCTGTAACTCAAATTACAAATTAAACTCTTTTATAATCTTTTAAATGACCAAAATGCCCTTATGAGGCATAAATCGGGTTTAAATTCGTTTGGGGCATAATAGAAGACATCTTACTGATGTGACAACATATTTAAAGTATATTAACTCAGGGAACTTGCATATGACTCTTATGGTTACCCGTGACGCCCTTTTCGCGCTCGGTTCGGTTTATGTAACTAGTTTGCATAAATTGACCGAAACGGGTCAAACCTTATCATCTTTGTCTCAAAATCCAGAATGTATTTAGTATACCCATATTATACAAGTATTCAAACTTGTCGGGTCTAAATCACATTCTATCCGGTCTTCGCTTAATCGTGCGTTTGAACCGTATCGTCTTTGAAAGCTAACCAGTCTAAGCTTAGGCTTAAATAAAGACCCGTTAGAAATCTAATAGGTTATTATAAACCTTTGTTCCAGAATAGAAGAACCAGTAAAAGCTACCTTCACTCACTAATTGTGATTTATACTTACCAAGGTAAATACTTTTAACTTATTTTCCCTATACGGGCTTGGGGTACGGTATATAAAATACCGCTTGGTCCGGCATTGAATCTTTAATCGAATAGAGGTTAAATTATTGATATGCTATGTTTTGAATGTGTTTTGTTTGCTTAAAGCCTTTGGGGGTTAATGACCATGTCCCGGATATCCTTGGCATCATCTTACGAGATGGCCACGACCTGAGCACGGGGTGTAGGCGTACACCTTTCAGTGCATAACTCAATATTGTGGTGTGTCTATTAATCTTTAACCCGGTCTACGGATCGGGCTACTGAACGCATAAGTAACATGTAAATCCCTTACAAGATTATATTCACATAATTATCCCAAGTTATAAAATGTTTTGTGCCACGTGCATTCAAATCAATTTTCAAACCTTTTCAAAATGAGTCAGTTAAATTGTATTTACCAGTGTAAACTGACGTATTTTTCCAAAAGGTTAAGTGCAGGTACTACTCGTACTAGGCTGGCTGTCTTCTAAGCGTCCACAATAAGTCTCGCAAGCTTGGATGTCAATAAAGCTGTTGAACAATGTCTTCTTTTATTTTGATCCGCCTGTGGATCCGTTTCAACTATTCGTGATATTTAATATTACACTTTATTAAAGTTGAAATGAATCTATCTTTGCTTCCGCTGTGCATTTATATATATTGTGTTGTTTGTCTATGATGATACCAACTACGTCACTATACTCCCCACCGGGCCCACCGGTGACACGTGGAAAATAGGGGTGTGACATTGTCACATTCTCCCCCTGTTAAGAGAATTTCGTCCCGAAATTTAGCGCGTGGTTACTGAGGAAGCTAGTTAAGTTGCGTTGTTTTCCTGATTTTCCTGGGGTGTCACACCCAGGTCAAGTGCTGCTTCCCTTGATATATGCTTCACTACACCATTAGATCTAATCAGAGTCAATACATGGGTCTTTTGATCAGACATCCACTTTAGTATTTTTGAACCTAATGGGTTTCTTGGGAGAGGTTTATTTGCTGATGAGTTTGGAGATGGTGGCCTGTTAAGAACTTGTTTGTCTATGTTTTGAAGCTTTGCTGTGTTGTCATCCTCTAGTGCCATTGTTTTGATAGCTTCTTTGAAATATACAGCTTCTTGTTCTTTCTCTTCTTCATCAGTCAGTTTTTTCCTATTTCTTTGATTTACCACAATGGTAGAGGTATCTGATGATGTGAACAGTGATTCAGAAGTGTGAGCCTGCTTCTTTGGTTTAGCAGTGGTTTTGTAATTAGGCTTCTTTGGAAGTTTAGGATCTGTTTCTCTCCTTTTTCTTAGGCTTTCATAAGCCTCGTCAGTGTACTGCCTTGTCCATTTTGATATGGCTTTGGTAGTTCCCACTTTTGCATCAACCAATTCCTGCTTCTTTCTTTTATACTCCAATGTAAGATCATCAATTTTCTTTTTGTATTTGCTCTAATTTGGTGCTGACCTTTTCATGCCTGGATCTCTCTTTATTCTTTCAATTCTATTCAGTTCTGTTTTCAGAGCAACAAGCGGCCAGTCTTGGAATTGTTCAGCTGTGGCAGGGTAGAATTTTTCACTCAAGATTAGCTTGATGATGTCTTCTTTCAGATCTTCCTGCAAGTTAGCTTCTGTAGGCAGGTTGGACATTTCTTTGCTTAGGTCTCTTGCATAATCTTCCAACTGTTTAACTTTAGTGAGCAAGAACTGCGTATGAGTTGAGAGTTCATTGTCACTTTTCCCTTGGCATTCAAGTCTAGCTTTGGTATCAGCTTGCCTGGCCTTGAGTTTTAAATACTGATTTATGTTGGCTGGATCTCTATAACCAATCAGGGAAGGGAATTTCCTTTTTGAAGGATCATTCACTAAGTAAAACTACCTCATTTCATTCTTTACAACATGCAGTTCCAGTGGATAACTGGCAGCTACTGGTACAACATCAGCAGAGTCATATCCTTGGAGTTCTATAGGATCTTTGATTGGGTTGAACAATTTTGAAGGAATAAAAGATTGAGGTTTGGTGATATTGCAAGGGGCAGATGAAATGGGAACAGGTGCTGGTATATCATCATCATGCACTTGAAATTTTGTTTTTCTTGTATACACCTTTTTGGGACAAGGTGTTTCTATTTGAGTTTTTGGATCAAAAGGAACAATGGCTTGTGAAGAGATAGGTAATTGACTAACAGTTGTTGAAACAACTGGTGTTTCAACCATTGTTATCATTACAACAGATGATGTGTCATCTGATGTCTTCTGCTTTTTGGCAGGTGGTGATTTTGATGGTGGTTTTGTTGTAGCAGTGGTTGATTGAGTGATGGCAGTGGTTGAAGTGTGTGTTGATGTATTGGTGGTGGTTGTTGGGTTAACATCTGCTGAAACCACTGAAGTATCAACAGCTGTTGATACAACAGGTGTTCCAACATCTGTTGGTTTGGAAGATTGATGAGAGGAGCTTTTAGGAGGTTTGAGAGTATGTCTTGTGGATCTGGAAGGTATGGATTTGGGTTGCCTCACTTGTCTAGTGGGCTGTCTTCTTTTAGGCTTAGGTTTTTCTTCATCCTTGGGCTTAGAAGTACTCTGCTCTTCCTTCTCCATAAAGACTTTCTTCTCCTTTTCAAACCATGATTTTCCTTTTGCCTCCATATCCTTTTTCAGCCTTGCCTTTTCATTAGCCAAGGCATTTAAGGATTCATCAACCTTTTTGGAACCATCTGGCCTAGGGAGGTCTGCAAGCATTCTGGATTTCTCTGGTGCAATATACAGACCATCTTCATATCCCCTTTTCTTTAACTGCTTCATTTTCTCCCCCTTTTTGGCATCATTTGGTGGAGGGTTATCAACAAAGATTATTGTAGGAGGAGCATTGCCAGTGGTTTGCAATAGATGGGCCTTGATTGCCTTGATGTCTGCTTGTGTATCCATGAACCTAGCTTCCATTAAATTTCTGATCTTTTGAATTTGAATTTCATGTTGGTGATCAGCATGTTCTCTTTGTTTGTGAAGCAGAGGTTGAAATAATTCCCAAAGCTCATTTGGAGTATGAGCAGATGATGGAGCAGATGTTTAAGCTGGTGCAGCAGTGAGTGTTGCCTTTTATGCTTGTACCAACTGTTGTAACATAGTTTTGATATCTGCAACAAATGTTTCAATTGAATCCAATCTTGCCGTCAATTCTTTGTATTTTAAAGCATCACCCAAGTTAATTGAATCAATGATAAAATTACTTGTTTACCCTTTTGAATTAATTTAGATTGAGGACACATGTCATCTCCACAATATTTCTCACACTTCTCAACTTTTAACCTTTTTTACAATAACCTTACCCTATATATATATATATATATATATATATATATATATATATATATATATATAGGTAGAGGATCCTGTAAAAAGTGTTCAAAGTGTGAGAAGTGTATTATAACACTATATATAATACTATATAACACCATATAAACACCGCATAACAATATGTAACACCATATAATACTTTGTAACACTATATATCATTATATAACAAATATAACACTATAGGTTGTCTGATAGCATGTCTATGATAGATGTATAGTGTTATATTTGTTATATAATGATATATAGTGTTACATAGTGTTATATGGTATTATATGATGTTACATATTGTTATACGGTGTTTATATGGTGTTATATAGTATTATATATAGTGTTATAATACACTTCTCACACTTCTCACATTTTAGGCCTTTTTTACACTATCCTTACCCTATATATATATATGTATATATATATATATGTGTGTGTATATATATATGTATATATATAGGGAGAGGATCATGAGAAAACTAGAAAACTAACTAAAAACCACTAAAAAGGAGGGGGGAGACTTTTAATGAAGGAGGGGGGGGGGGGGACTTTTAATGAAGAAGGGGTAAAATTGGAAAAAAAAAATATAACTTTTCAAACATTTCTCATTTCTCCATACGTTATCATTTTAAAATAAAAATGGCACCATAAGATCACAAATTTTTGTATCTTTCATTCAAGTATATTCGAGCATATTTTTTATGCCATAAAAAAAGATTTATGGTGTCGTCTTGTTTTCAATACTATTATTATAGTAGTGCACATGTGCAATATAACATGTACTACAATTGCATTACATGCTTAAAATTAGCTTTTTGAGTCTAGTTTAGCTTTTAGGGTTAGTTTTTTTGGAGGTTTAGGATTAGGATTAGGTTTTTGGGTGTGGGGGGAGGGGGGTTTAGGTTTTTTTTCGGGTTTATGTTTAGGGTTTAGGGTTTAGTTTTAGGTTTTCGAGAGGGTGGGGGTGGGGGTGGGGGGTTTAGGTTTTTGGGGGGTGGGGGGGTTAGGCTTTTGGTGGGAGGGTGAATTTAGGTTTTTGGGGGGTGGGGGGTTTAGGTTTTTGGGGGGTGTCGGTGGGGGGTAGGTTAAGTGGTTTAAGCTTTATGTATTAGTGCACATGTGCAGTACAAACAAAAAAAAATTTCTTTTTTTTTTGAAATTTTTTTTCCATACATAAAAAGTAGCGATTTTTCTACAAAAAATTGTAAAAAAAAAAAAAAAAAAATTGGTATGTTTTTAGGTTTTTTTTAGGCTTTTTTTATTAGTTTTTTTGTTTTCTCATTTAAACTAGTTTTCTCATGATCCATCCCCTATATATATATATGGTAGATTTCATGCGAGAACCATCTTTATTGCAAGAACCAATGTGGACACAACAAAATAAACCAACTACACCACCAAAAACCTAAAAAAACCTAACCACCCCCCCCCCCCCCCCAAAAAAAAAAAAACTTAAAAATCTAAAAAACACACAATTTTTTTTAATATTTTTTAGTTAAATCGCTACTTTTAGTAGCCAATAATTTTTTTTAATAACGAAATGTAGCGAATTTCACATAAAAAATATTAAAAAAATTGTGTGTTTTTTAGAATTTTAGTTATTTTTTGTTGTGTTCACGTTGGTTCTCGCGGTTCTTGCAATAAAGGGTGGTTCCTTAATGATCCTTCTCCCATATATATATATATATATATATATGAGTAAATTACAAGTTTTGTCCTTTATGTTTACACCAAATTGCAGGCGCTGTCCTTTGTCTTTAAAATCGATGAGTTTTGTACTTAATGTTTCAAAATCTTACATGTTATGTCCTTTAGGCCAAACCTAGTTAGATTTCTCAATTAAATGTGATCATGTGACTTGCACATGAGGGCAAATCAGTAATTTTGCCCAACTTTCTCATTTTCCCCAATTTATACCTGCATCTCTCTTTCTTCTTCTCAGAGAAACCCACACACTCATACTTTCCTCCGGCAGGCCTCTCTATTCCGACAACCACAAGAGATGACAGCGAACTCGGTGAATCTTGGTCCGACAACCGCACTTTCCTCCCCGACCTGCTTTTTGTTAGAAAGATCTGGTAAAAAGAAAGGTGAATCTTGTTCCGGCAACCAAAATTGCTTCTCTTTTGGTCCATCTTTTTATGGGGTTGTTTCTTGCAAAAGGAACAATGAATTTTTATGGAAATTGTGGATCTCCAGCGAGTTTGATTGGGTGAGTGATGATGGTGGGGCTGCGAATGGTGGGTGGGTGGTGATGGTGGTGGTGGTGAAAGGAGGTTGTGGTGGTGGAAAGTGGTGGTGGAAACAGGAGGCTACTTCCGGCGTGGTCGCCTCACCTCTCCGGCGTTCCGGTTACTTCCAGCTTCGTCAATAAGTTTTCTCTCTCTTACCCTCTTTCTCTCTCTAACTTAATTTCTCTCTCTTCTTGCAGAACTTGAATGGCAAGATGAAGTTTTAAAGATGAATCTAAGATGAATCTAATATGATTATTGTTCATATTGTTTGTTGTAGATTTTGATATTAAATAGGAACTAGTTCAAGTACCAGTCTTGATAAACTCCAAATTTGTATTAATTACTTATTAGAATTGAATATAGACTATTGCAGTATTGCCTTGATTTTGTTATTGAATTTCTTGTTGTACAGGACTTTTGAGCATCTGATGTCAAACCTTTTAATTTGAAACAAAGTCAGAACAATCCTTGATAAAGTCAAATCACTAATTTTATCCAAGGTCAAAACAATTCTTAAAACACATTCTGATGTAAACATCGAATTGATGAGAAGGAGAGAGGCGGAGGCAGTGGTGGTTGTTGGCGGTGGTGGTGGTGGGAGGTGGTAGTGGTAGAGATAGAGAGAGAGTTATGGATATAATAATAATAATAATAATAATAATAATAATAATAATAATAATTGTTTTATTTTTTAAAATAATATTAAATAAATGGACAAAAAGACTAAAATACCCTCTTGTAATTTGATTTAACTGATAAAATCTAACTGTGTTTGGCCTAAAGGACATAACATGCAAGATTTTGAAACATTAAGTACAAAACTCATCAATTTTAAAGACAAAGGACAGCGCCTGTAATTTGGTGTAAACATAAAGGACAAAAATTGTAATTTACTCTATATATATATATATGGGACCACTAAAATGAAAACCAACTCCAGTTGTAAGAACCGTGAGAACTTTTTGATCCGGGGCGAGGTGGACCAAAATTTTTTTTCATAAACGTAGATGCGTGTATTATAAACACATTTGTAAAAAAAATTCAAAAAAAAAATGTCGTGTGTGTAGTTTTAAGCACCACAAGTTTGTGTTTACGGGTACCGCAAATTTTATTTAAAATTTATGGTACCCGTAAACACAAACTTGTGGTGTTCAAAACTACACACACGACATTTTTTTTTGAATTTTTTTACAAACGAGTTGACGCTAACACGCGCGTTGCGGCGGGTTGATAGACTATAGTTTATAACCTTTATTTCTCAAAAACATTAATATTTATCATGTTTAATTAAAAAGGGGATGAGGTTTATTTTATTTAGTTAGTTCGGTACCGATACGGTACCGGTATTTGAGAGTAAAAACCGGTAAATACCGGTATCGTACTGAACCGGTACCAAAAATGTCAAAAGTTGGTACCGAATCGGTATCGAAAATGTAACCGGTTCGGTAAATTCCGGTACCGGTACCGGGTCCAATATGTTCATCCCTATATATTATAATTTATTAGTTTGGTGTAATAATAATAAAAGCAAAGTATATACATGCACATAAAATCTACATAATAAAAAATAAACATGTGTGTAAACATATACCATACCTCATTCCTTTCACCGTGAAAGTAAACGGGTTACTCCCCATACCATTCATTAAAAGTTTTAGTAATGTCTCCAAAGAAAATCAACACAGCCATTCTTGCTAACCATTCCATTTACTTCTAGACAGATTTTAAAAACCAACAACCGCCTCTGGCCATCCTCCCCCCACCCCACTCCGGCCACAATAGAAACACCACACGTTAGGGCTGCCGACCAGACTCCGTGATCGTCAATCACCCACCAAGTGTTACTCTCCCTGTGAAGGTTTCCGACACAAAAGCAAACCAACCCGAGATCTTGCCGGTGGGTTGTGTTCGGCTGTGGGTTTCAATTTTGTAAAGATTATTAGATTACGCCGGTGGTTTTTGCGTTGGTGGTGATGGTTATATAGGGTGGTGAAAAGGTGGCAAACGACAGCGAAACGGTGGTGGAAGGAGATGGCGTCGGTTAATTGAGTTTGAACCGACGGAATTGGCACGCTTGTACTGTTTGAATGTGGGTTGAATATTATAATTTTTATGGTGGTGTCGGTTTATTGACAGAAACGGTTAAAATGGTGGAGGCCGCAATTTTTATAGTGGTGTCGGTTTATCGGCGGAAATAGTTAAAATGGTGGAAGCCGCTATGGTTTTTTGCGTCGGTTTATTGACGGTAACGATTAAAACGGTGGAGGCCACTGTTGAACATTATAATTCTTATGGTGGCGTCGGTTTATCGGCGGTAACGTTTTAAATGGTGGAAGTCGCTGTTGCTTTTCGTAGTGGTAATATAATAATATTTTTTTCAAACGATAATTCACGTAACGGAAATTGCGGTTAATTCTTTTTTTCAAACGGTGCGTGTTGACTCTTGTATGCGACGGAACCATGTTGGTTTAATATAATTCGCTTTTGATACATTTGGAATTCCTAAACCGGGTTCAACGGGTTGTGAATAGTAATCTCTCAATCTTTAACGGTCGTTTCGTCTTTAGCAGGATTGGTTTTGCAATTCAAAAGGGGGTTGCGGCGCAGCTTGTTGCCCGTTTACCTGACACTTGTTTGTAAATTGTTAGTTTGGCATTTTAATGAAAATTTCACCAAAGCTCAAAAAAAAAAAAAATATTAAAGGGGTGTGTATATTGGGACATGTTGGTTTGAGTTGTTTAATATATGGTATGTGATTTGAAAAGACACAACTATTAAATGAGGCTAAGGTACCACAAGTTAGTTTTTGTAGGGTTATATAATGTGTTTATAATACACGCATCTACGTTTATGAAAAAAAAATTGGTCCACCTCGGCCCGTACGGTATAGTTTTCACGGGTTCTTACAACTGGAGGTGGTTTTCATTTTAGCGGTCCCCTATATATATATATATATATAGGGTGGGGATCAAGAGTGAACAATGTTGATGTAGTGAACAAAAACGAACAGATCCTGGCCGTTGGATGAGGAGATCAAGATCTTTGAATTTAAATGATTTTTTAATTAATAAAAACCAAAAAACTGAATTATAATAACTACACAAGGGCACAATAGTAATTAGATGTTCTCCAACCCCATTGAAACCCACGCAAATTATAACCATCATCGTAGAAGAAATTTGAAACCCATAAAAATAGCCCTTTCAGTTACCATAATCTCCAGCTTCAACCAAAACCACCTGCGAACATCAAGATTCTCTCCTCATAATCCAAAAACCCAAATCGCAGCATCTCCTTCGATTTCTCTCAGACCTGCGATTTCTACAAACGAGTTTCAACTAGTAGAATCCAAAAAACCCAAATTGCTGCATCTCCTTCGATTCATAGTCAAGTTAACATTTGTAATAATACGCATGGGTAAGTGACAGCATACACATGTGTATTATTGATGAATAATCTAATACATTCTGCATTGGTTTTCTTGTTGGTCTGTTTTAGGTGATTTATAAGGCTCAAAACCAATCCGTAATATATTAGAAAATATCGCACTTGTATTAGACAGAATCTTTTTTTATAATTGAATACAAAGAGAGTGTACAATAGTTTACTACGATACATAAGTGTATATAATTTTAAAGTTTGAGATTAGTTGTTATGTATGAAGAAAGTAGAATATGTCTAGTGGGCATGTCTATATAGTGTTGCATCCTGAATTGTTCTGTAGTTGTGCCAGTGTCTTAGAATCTTGTAGTTTGACCTTTTTTTAGTTCAATCGATTTCACTGGGTATAAAAAATGATTTGTAATGAGGTTATCAAGAAAATGGTGCAATCCGTTAAGTTAACATCTGTAATAATACACATGTGTAAGTGACAGCATACACATGTGTATTATTGCTGAACAATCTGATATGTACATGATGGACAATCTGATATGTACATAAGTGTACATAATTTGCTTAACTTTTTTTGAAATGTATTATTGATGAACAATCTGATATGTACATGATGGACAAACTGAGTCTGGTGCGAGTGTGTAGCCGTGCGAATGATCACCCATACGAGTGATCATTCGTGCGGCTGAGTTTGGGCTTGTTACAAATGGCAGCTACAACAGACACAAATGCGATAATTAGCGAGATGAAATGCGTTTTAAAATAGTTTAAAGATGGACAAACTGATATGTACATAAGTGTACATAATTTGCTTAACTTTTTTTGAAATGTATTATTGATGAACAATCTGATATGTACATGATGGACAAACTGAGTCTGGTGCGAGTGTGTAGCCGTGCGAATGATCACCCATACGAGTGATCATTCGTGCGGCTGAGTTTGGGCTTGTTACAAATGGCAGCTACAACAGACACAAATGCGATAATTAGCGAGATGAAATGCGTTTTAAAATAGTTTAAAATATTGTTCTCCATTAATATCGAATCTATGAGTACAAAGACGGTTACAAAGCAATAAACGGTTTAAGCGGGAACAACCGATAAGTCAGGCTGTTACAAATGGCAGCTACAACAAACACATGATCTTCTCCTGGTCGTTGAGAACCATCAGGACGTGAAAAATTGGGTGAAACAACATGCTCCTCGTTCTTGTTCGTGCCTGTAAAAGCTCATAAATCCTTAGTATAACAAGAAAGAATGATACGAACATGCTTATAGAATGATGTATCTTGATCTGAGTAACAATTTAAATAAACATGGAGGCGGTTTTTACAGCTAATGCATGTGTGAATTTGACAAAACAGGGGAACTGGAAACAAACTCAAATACACATCTGTTTATAAATTATACCTTGATGATCCATGGAACCTACATACACATGATCTTCCCCCATTCGATCAGGGCTATGAGGATTTAACGATTTGGCTGGCAGATCGTTTGTGTTCGCAACTGACATAATTTATAAATCTTTAACAAAACAAATAAAAGAATGAAACGAATTGGCTAATGGTATGAATTCTCTTGATGTGAAGAACAATCTGAAAAAATATGGCAGCGGTTTTTTTTCCCCATGATGAACTGGAATTGAATTTAAGAACAAAACCTGGTTGGCGGTTATTTTTGTTCTGATAACTGAACATTATTTTTAAAAAACGAAAATTATAATTAATCCTCTATATGTTAAAAGACAATCCTACCCTTAAGATATAGTTAATAAAATCTATGGTCAGGATTTGTTCGTTTTGTTCATAAAATAGGAAGGGTTCACAAATGAACCCAATCCTATATATATATAGGTAGAGGATCCTGTAAAAAAGGCCCAAAGTGTGAGAAAGGTAAGAAAGAATCTCAGCCATTAGATCTTTTGATCTAATGGTTGAGATCAATAGGGACCAAATTGTAAAATATTTTTGTTAATTTGGACTGAATTGAAATATATAGGGGCAATTGTGTCTTTTTATATTCATTTTGTAAATCAAATCTGTGCAATTTCGTTCTCTCTCTCTCATACGCTCAGAATTTCTCTCTCTCTCTCTCTCTTTCTTCTTCCATATTCAATCAATCGGAAGATCAAACACGACAGCAGCAGCGGCGGTGGTGGTGGTGCGAGCGGCAGCGGCGGTGGTGGTGGTTCGAGCGGCAACGGCGGTGGTGGTGCTGGATCGGCAGTGGTGGTGCGGCGGTGGTGGTGCCGGAAGTGGCAGTGGTGGTGGTCGTGCGATCTCTCTCTCTACATTGAACGGTGCCGGAACTGGAGAAGATGATACAGAGGTGTTATATTCTTTACTGAATGGTGTTATTTTCTTTTCTGAAAGGTGTTATTTTTTTTTATTAATGGTGTTTTTTTCTTTTCTGAATTGTGTTATTTTCTTTTCTGAATGGTGTTTTTTTTTTTTTTTTTTTCTGAATGGTGTTATTTTTTTTCTGAATGGTGTTATATTCTTATATTCTTTACTGAATGGTGTTATATTCTTTTACTGAATGGTGTTATATTCTTAACTGAATGGTGTTATATTTCTTTACTAAATGGTGTTATATTCTTTTACTGAATGGTGTTATATATTTACTGAATGGTGTTATATACTTGCTGAATTGTGTTATATAATTATTGAATGGTGTTATATATGTGCTGAATGGTGGTTGCAGTGTTATTTGTAGTGTTTTTTTAGAGATCTTTTAAAAAAAATCATGTTCCTATAATTAAGGTGGCGGTTATGGTAAGTTTTGAATTAATTGAATTAATGATAAAATTACTTGTTTACCCTTTTCAATTAATTTAGATCTAATGGTTGAGATTATTTCTTACCTTTCTCACACTTTTGGTCTTTTTTACAATAACATTACCCTATATATATATATATATATATATATATATATATATATATATATATATATATAGGGAGGGGCTCATGCGAGAACCACCCTTATTGTGAGAACCTTGAAACCAATGTGAACACAACCTAAAATAGCTAAAAAAACCTAAAAAAACCTAACCCCCACCCCCCCCCCCACTGTAACACCTCGCAAATTTCGGGTTTAATATTAAAACGACACGTGTCATGTCAAACAAAAACGCGTTGAAAACCCGGATTTAATAAAGATGTTTTCGGTAGGATTTAAAGTGGCGTCATGTTAAATTATTACCTCTGAACACCTCAATTATAAATCCCAAGACCCGATTTAATATTTTACACATCTATTATACCTCACTTCAGAGAATCATTGCCAATAATGGAATTGATAATGCATGACTTGATCCCACGAAGAAAAGCAATGGTAAACCGATGTTTTCGGGTCTTGTTTATACATTCATTTGAAACATTGGTTAATGGTAGGGTAGGAACTGTACAAGACATGTTTTAGGGGTCCCAAAGTGTTGATATAAAGTCCCAAAAGTCAGAAATTACGGCTGCCTTTCGAAACACAACAATAAAAATCGAAAACTGTTTCAGCAAGGGGTGTCGCGTAGCGCGACTGACCCTCGCGCTACGCGAGGGTGTGCCCAGCGACAGATGACTTGCTGTTGCCTGTTGTGCGCGAATGTGACCCTCTAATCCGGTTTTTCTTGCATGTGCATGGCCCCTAGACGTCCCTAAACATTAGGACCAGGTGTTGATCGATTGTGGATGGCCCTAGACTTGGTTGTCACTTTGTTGTGGTGATTGAAACTTGTATATAAAGACCCACTCATGTCACAACCATTCCACACATCAATTGCAAACATCTGAGCATTGGAGGAGCTTTCAATCTGATTCAAGGCCTTCCTAATCATCCATTAATCATCTAGTAAGTTGCTTAACCCTTCTAAATTAATTCTAGCTTAGTAATTAGCTTAAAGGTCAATATATCGTAAATTACGGTTGACTTTATGATTAAGTAACGATAGCTCAGTCGTATGTCAAATTAGAAGTACCGTTAGATAGGTAATTATATGGGTATTAAACCCTTATAAGGGCAAGTACCAATTCCAGACCTAACTAGGTCGTTTGTCGGGTCAAACGTTGACCGAAAAAGTCAACAGAAATACAAAATGCGATTTAATGCAAAATTAATGATCCGAAAGGTATGTAACCTGTTTTAACCTTAATATAACATGATAATAAGTATAAAAACTCGTCTACGCTTGCCCGACTCGACAAATTTCTGTTTAAACCCGGTTCGGAACCGAAAGGCGCAAAACCTTGACTTTTGTTTTGACTTCGCTTCTGACCCGTTTTAGTTTGATTCGGAAATGCCTTAGTGCTTCATTAGAGTAGGGTTGCATGATAGTATAAGCCTCTGTACTTGTTTCGTTGATTATCCAATTTATATGCAAGTTTCCGTTAAATGCTCATACTTGGACCGTTATGCCCTTATTGCCTTAAATCATAAATTATGAAAATGTAAAAGTGTAGAATCCTTAATTACTGATATATAGACTTGTATGCAAAATTTGACATTAGTTTGACTTGTAGATTAAGAGTTATGCTCATGTCGCTAAATTAAGGCTTTATGTTAACAATATGGCGCAATTAGCGTAAAGCCTAATTAAACATACTTTTTGACATCAAATATTTTACCCACTGATCTTAAATATTATTTTGGGATTTCTAAAGATTTTTAATTAATTTTAGGCTGAGCATAACTCATAGTCGTAGGCTTAAACCGGTAATTGACGGTTTTGCCCTTACGGGCCATAAAAATGAGTTTTACATATCTAAACGATTCCAAACCTTTTTCTACTGATTAGTTATGATAAATAAATTATGTTAAGCCTTCTGGAAATATAAAAATATCAGAATTTAGTATCGAACCCGGTAATGGCCTTTAATCGCCATAATTAGCGTTATTAGCGCATAGTATGTCTTAGAATAATATTGGACATACCCGGGTCGATACCTACTGATATATGAGGCAAATTATGATAATTCAACAGTAAGCAAAGGTTGATAAACTCAGGCTTCGTTTTTGAGCTTTTCGGCTTATGTGAAATTACCAAAATACCCCTACGGGGCATAGTTTGGTTAAATATGATAAATTTCACATACATGACTTAGCCTACTGTTATAACACATTAAAATAAGTATGTTTACTGTTTACATCAGACCTGTAACTCAGTTGAACATATAAACGCTTTTACAAACTTTAAAATGACCAAACTACCCCTACGGGGCATAGTTTGTGTTTAAATTAGTTCGGGGCATAACGAAAGACATCCTACTGATGTTATAACATATTTGAAGCATATTAACTTAGGAAACATGTATATGGCTCTTACGGATACCCGTTACGCATATTACGCGTTCGGCTCAGTTTATGTAACAAGTTTACATAAATTAGCCGAAACGGGTCAAACCTTATCGGTTTTATCTAAAAATCCAGAATGTGAATAATAGACCCATATTAAACAAGTCTTCAAACTTGTCGGGTCTGAATCACATTCAATCCGGTCTTCGCTTAATAGTGCGTACGAACCGTATCTTTGAAACTAGCCGGTCTAAGCTTAAGCATAATTAAAGACCCGCTAGGATTCTAATAGGTTATATTTAACCTTCGTTCCAGATTAGGAGAAACAGTAAAAGCTACCTGCTATTTGATTATTGTGACTATACTTTGCATCAAGGTAAATACTTTTAACTTATTTTCCCTATACGGGCTTGGGTTACGGTACATAGCGTACCGCTTGATCGAGCATCAAATCTTCCACGCTTAGTGGTTAATTGAATAATTTGATCGGCTCGTTTTAAACAGATGTGTTTACTTTACAGCCTTTGGGGGGTTAATGACCATGTCCCGGATATCCTTGGCATTATCTTACGAGATAGCCACGACCTGAGCACGGGGTGTAGGCGTACTCCCGTGTATAACTCACATAAGTGGTGTGTCTATTGATCTTTAACCCGGAATACGTTCCGGGCTACTGAACGCATAAGTAACATGTAAATCGTTCACAAGATTATAATATTAAATAATTCTCCCAAGTTAAACAAAATGTTTATGCCATGTGCATACAAACCAATTTTCAATCATTTTATAAAATGAGTCAGTTGAATGTATTTACCAGTGTAAACTGACGTATTTTCCCAAAAAGATTAAATGCAGGTACTAGGCGAAATAGGCTGGGATTCTCCTAAGCATCATTAGAAGTCTCGCAAACTTAGAGATGCCGAAGTCTGTTGAACCATAAACAATGTTTTTAAATTCGATCCTACTGTGGATAAACACCGGATAATTGTGACTTTGTTTACAATAAATAAATTCGGTTGTATCTTATTTAAATTGCTTCCGCTGTGCATTATTATATTGTGTTGTTTGACTATTACGTTGCCAACCACGTCACGATACTCCCCCACCGGGCCCACCGGTGACACGTGGAAATCGGGGTGTGACAGGTTGGTATCAGAGCCAACACTGAGTGAATTAAACACTAGCCTTTTGTGTTTAATCTCAGTTACACAATTGCACATATCTAAACTTTTGAGTCTAGACTTATAACATAGGACAAATTCCACTATTGATTGTGTTGTCCTTTATTTAAATTTGCATATATCTTTGTATTGTTATCTCATGCTTCATTGACAGGAAAATCGATAATGCCGCCAAGATTCTTGACGCGGAAAGGGGCCGAGAGCCGCCCCCAACGACCAGAGGCAGGACCATCAAATACCCGGGCCCCGACTGCTGCGGAAAGCGAAGACCCTCGCCGAAACCGGCGAAACCAGGTTGAACCGGCCAGACGGTCGGTTTCGCATAGCTCGACACCGCCCGCACTTAACCCATATGAACCTCACAACACGCAACCTTCATATGTACCACTACAAAGGTCTCTGTCCCATCATTCCTATGGGGACCCCACACCGATCTTTAGAGGCCAGTTTAATCCGGGCCGATTATTTGCAAGAACCCGTGGGTTTTAACCCACTAGGACCTGAAGATCACTTCTCGGGGGATAATGCTGACGATATGGATGAGGATACTGACCCCATCATGCCAGCTAGCGGTACGTCGAATCATCCGATCGAAATATCAGACGGATCATCCTTTCACGGGTCACCCTACGGTGGTCCAGATAGCTTCCAAGCTTTGTTTGACCAACACCAATGGTACTATACGCCTTCATACCACTCGTCATCACATGGGCAACATCAGCAGCAGCATTCTCATCAGCAACAGGAGCCACAACCACAGCCGCATCATCAAGATTCTTCAGAGGATCATCGCTTTGTGACAGTTACGGCCACCACCTCCACCGCCACCAGTTCAACCGGCACCTCCTCAACCGCCAAGGCGTAGAAGAACCGGTGCCCGCATATCTGTGCGACCCGGGGGGCTTCACTTTCGATTCCCCACGACAGTCTAGTGCTAGTCACTACCCACCGCACTATTGAGGACCCGCAAATGGGTGGACCCTCTAACCCTGCCGTACTGCAGCCGCCTCCAATGGGTTTTGAAAACCCGATACCAGCATACCCGGGTGGTATGGGCTACAACCCGTTTGAACCCCCAACGCATCATAATTATGGTTACGGAGAGGCTGATCCGTACTCGGTAGCAGCAAACTATGGCACGCAAGGACCTTATGGGGATCCTTGGGGGGTGAGTTACCCAACACAGGGATACTCGATACCACCTAGGGCCCATCATAAGGACGCAGTCGCAGCCACCACGATTTTCTCCAAATAGGGAGGAAATTTTGCAGAGGTTGGAACAGGTGGAACGGGAAGCACACGAGGATCGTAGGGAAAGACAGACGTTCCTTCAAGGGTTGATTGGTTTGATCAAGGGGAAGAAAAAGAAGGATCGTTGAATTCTTCCATCGCTGATGTATAAGCCCCTACGTGGGCATATCTTGTTGTTAAGCCCCTACGTGGGTATGTTTGTTTGTTGTGTGTATTGACCCCTACGTGGGTCTATCTTTCCATAAACCCTGCGAGGGTATGTTGTATGTATAGTCCCCTGCGTGGACTCATGTTTGTTTAAAGTCCCTACGAGGACTTATGTCTTTCTGTAAGACCCCTACGTGGGCATGTTAGTATGTTTTAGCTCCTGTGTGGGCAAATTTCATGTGTAAAAAGACCCGTTTAGGGCAATATGTAAAATAATGATAAATTAATGGAGTGTTATTTTTATAAATTTCATGTCTGCCATTTGTGCATAAATAAATTATAAATGAAATAAATAAATTAAAATCATTCCTTTTTAAATAAATCTGCCTATGTAATTAAGGATCTTATAGTGTGAAGCCTAGCCACGTGTCAAATATAAGACCGGGCCAAAATGGTAAGACCTGTTTAAAAGATTCAAATCCCTGTTAACATCTTAAAACATGTTAACACTCCTGGCAGAAGTGATTCGCTAAAAATCACATGTCATTCTTAAATGAATAAGGATTCTTTAGAAGATTCCTAATCCAGTTTAATGATCTCTGAATCCTGGATTTACATCATCAATTAAGATGATTATACTTAACCATACGTGGTAATATAGTGCTTACGGCCTTGCTCATTTCTACATGAGCCAAAAGACAGTGGTAGCTATGACTCCCTGTCCAATAAAGGTAATGAAACTAGGTTCAAACCTTAAACGTCTTGATTCTCTGAAATCATAGTTTTATTAAATAGTCCATGTGACCAAGCCTTATGTGCTAATAGATATTGTTATTGTTTATGTTTAGGATAAATTTTAATTGAAATTCTAAATTAATACGATTAATAAGTTAACCAAATATGGTCTCTGTTACCATGGTTAACGAGTTACCCTAAGGGGTAATTCCATAATAAAATCCCAAAAATAAAAATATTGTTCTTGTTTTCTGCAACAGTTCAATACAAATGGCTGACTCCAATGAAGGAAATAGCTATCCTGTGGAGCCGAATGAGAACGCCCAGATTACATTAACGGGTGCTGAACTAAAAGCAATTATAGACGGCGCTATCACACAAGCTTTGGATAGACAGTATGAGGAGTACAGTGGTACTCGGAGTCGGACCCACTCTGTATCCCATTCAAAGCCAAGGACACAATCAGAGGCTCATAACAAGCCTCCTCCCAAAAAGGATGAGCCAAAGAAAAACGGTGATGATCGCCAGTCCACCAACCACCAAAGTAATCCATCTCAGCAGTTGGTACTGCATCAGGGACACCGTAACAAGGGTTGCACATATAAGTACTTTGTGTCTTGCAAACCCAGGGATTTTTACGGGGGAGAAAGGAGCCGTAGACTGCATGACGTGGCTGGATGAAATGGACACGGTCGTGGACATCAGCGGATGCGCTGAAGGTGATGTGGTTTAAATTTGTCTCACAGTCCTTCAAGGGTGAGGCATTAGCTTGGTGGAGATCTCTGATGGAGGCCTCAGGAAAGATCCCGTTGTATAGCATGACGTGGGATCAATTCATTGCACTGATCAAAGAAAATTTCTGCCCTCAACATGAGGTGGAGAAGATCGAATATGACTTCCTATCACTGGTTATGAAGAACCTCTGATTGTCAAGCTTATCTGACAAGCTTCAATACACTATCCCGGTTGGTACCTTATCTGGTAACCCCGGAGCCTAAAAGGATCGCTCGTTTTATTGGTGGATTAGAGCCCGAGATCAAGGCCAGTGTAAAAGCTTCTCGGCCAGTTACCTTCAGGTCTGTAACTGACCTTTCCTTATCTCTCACACTGGATGCGGTCCGGCAGAGATCGCAGAGGAATAAGGCGGCCGAGAAGAGGAAGCATGATGATGACGGTTCGCGTAGGTCGAACAAGAAACACCGTGGGAGCGGTGATCACAAGAAGGGATCGGATTCGAAGAAAGATGGGCATCGTTCTGGAGAGAAGCCCACATGGCAAAACATGCAAGAAACAGCACTTTGGAAAGTGCAGATTCGAATCAAACTCGAATAACGAGTCATGGTCTTTTGCTTGTGGTTTGTGCAAATCCCAAGGAACACAAAACCTTGGATTGCAAGAAGATGAAAGATGCAACGTGCTACCGTTGCAATGAAAAGGGCCACATAAAGACTAACTGCCCTAAATACAACAAGAAGCCAGAGGAGGCTAAGAAGACCAATGCGAGAGTCTTCAGGATGGATGCGAAGGAGGCTGTGCAGGATGATAACGTCATAACAGGTACTTTCCTTGTAAACGATGTTTTTGCAAGAGTACTTTTTGATTCAGGCGCAGATAAGTCCTTCGTAGATCATAAATTTTGTAAATTGTTGAATTTACCTGTCAAAACCCTAAAAATGAACTATGAGGTAGAGTTAGCAGAGGGTACCATAGAAACCGTCTCTACTGTGTTAGATGGATGTGTAATATCCATTAAGAACCATTCTTTTCCTCTGTCTCTACTTCCGTTTAAATTAGCTGGTTTTGACATAGTTCTGGGTATGGACTGGTTATCTCATAACCAGGCCCAAATCGTCTGTAACCAGAAACAGGTGGTAATAAAGACTCCGTCTGGTGAATCACTTACCATTCGGGGAGATACCCAGTACGGACTGCCTGAGCACGTGACTATGCTCAAGGCTTCCAAGTGTTTGAAGAAGGGATGTGTCATTTACATGGCACAGGTAATTATTGATGAGCCTAAACCGAAGTTAGGAGACATCCCTGTCATCTCAGAATACCCAGAAGTATTTCCTGAAGATCTACCTGGCCTACCACCAGATAGACAAGTCGAATTCAGGATCGATATCATTCCCGGAGCTGCACCAGTTGCTAGAGCACCATACAGATTGGCACCCACCGAAATGAAGGAGTTGCAGACGCAGCTAGATGAATTGCTGGCTAAGGGTTTCATTCGACCCAGTTCATCTCCTTGGGGAGCGCCAATCCTGTTTGTCAAGAAGAAGGATGGGTCGATGCGTCTGTGCATCGACTATCGCGAGCTTAATAAAGTCACGATCAAGAACAGATATCCATTGCCCAGGATCGACGATTTGTTCGATCAGCTGCAAGGGGCAAGTTACTTCTCAAAGATTGATCTGAGGTCAGGCTACCATCAGCTGAAGGTTAAAGATGAAGACGTTCACAAGACTGCATTTAGGACTCGTTACGGTCACTACGAGTTCCTAGTGATGCCTTTTGGGCTCACCAATGCACCGGCTGCACTCATGGATCTCATGAATCGCGTTTGCAAGCCGCACTTGGATAAATTCGTCATCGTTTTCATCGATGACATTCTCATTTATTCTAAGAACAAAGCTGACCACGAGAAACATCTTCGATGTATTCTCAAACTTCTGCATGAGGAAAAGCTCTATGCCAAATTCTCCAAGTGTGAATTTTGGCTTAGGGAAGTCCAATTTCTTGGACATGTGGTCAGTGAGCGTGGTATCCAGGTGGATCCCGCTAAAGTTGAAGCAGTGATGAACTGGCAAGAGCCGAAAACGCCTACGGAGATCCGTAGCTTCCTGGGATTGGCAGGATATTATCGGCGTTTCATTGAAAATTTTTCAAGAATTGCTGCACCTCTAACCTCCTTAACTAAGAAAAAGGTTAAGTTTGTTTGGGGCCCTAAGCAGCAAGAATCCTTTGATATCTTGAGACAAAAGTTGAGCAAGGCTCCTGTGCTTACCTTACCTGAAGGCGCTGAAGAATTTGTAGTTTATTGTGATGCATCACACACTGGCATGGGGTGTGTGCTTATGCAGAAAGGCAAGGTGATTGCCTATGCATCACGACAGTTAAAGGTGCACGAAAAGAATTACACCACCCATGACTTGGAATTGGGTGCCGTTGTGTTCGCACTAAAACTGTGGAGGCATTATCTTTATGGAATCAAGTTTGTGATCTTTTCTGATCACAAGAGCCTCCAGCATCTGTTTAACCAGAAAGAATTAAACATGAGGCAACGCCGTTGGATGGAAACTTTGAATGATTATGATTGTGAAATCAAATACCATCCCGGTAAAGCGAATGTAGTCGCTGATGCCTTGAGCAGAAAGGAAAGGGTTAAACCCATTCGCATTAACGCCAAGCGTATGGAGATAAAGAACAGTTTGATAGAAAGGGTGTTAGCTGCACAGAAGGAAGCTGTGTTAGAAGCTAACTATCCTAATGAAAAGTTAGGAGTGACTGAGGAGCAGTTAACTCTTAGCAAAGACGGAATTTTACGGTTAAACGGACGAATATGGGTTCCAATTTTTGGAGGACTTCGTGAAGTCATCCTCCAAGAAGCCCATAGTTCCAAATACTCCGTTCATCCTGGAGCTGATAAGATGTACCAGGATTTAAAGGCAAATTATTGGTGGATAGGCTTGAAAAAGTCTGTAGCCGCCCATGTAGCAAAATGCTTGACATGTGCGCAAGTCAAGGCCGAGCATCAGAAACCGTCAGGTTTGCTACAACAGCCTGAACTTCCTACGTGGAAGTGGGAAATGGTAACTATGGACTTTATTACCAAGTTACCCAAGACAAGGAAAGGCAATGATACAATATGGGTTATAGTTGACAGACTGACTAAGTCAGCTCATTTCTTACCCATCAAGGAGACTTATAGCTCCGACATGTTAGCCCAGTTATACGTTGATAAGATTGTAGCCCTACTTGGCATACCTGTAGCTATTATCTCTGACCGGGATACTAGGTACACGTCACATTTTTGGAAGAGCTTCCAGCAATCTTTGGGCACACGTTTGAACTTTAGTACGGCTTACCATCCTCAGACAGACGGTCAGAGTGAGCGTACTATTCAAACGTTAGAAGACATGCTACGTGCATGTGCGATCGAATTGGAAGGTAGCTGGGATAAGAACCTACCATTGATCGAATTCTCCTACAACAATAGCTACCATACCAGCATAAAGGCTGCGCCTTTCGAGGCATTATACGGTAGAAAGTGTAGATCGCCAGTTTGTTGGGCGGAAGTTGGAGAAGTCCAGTTATCAGGACCGGAGATCGTATTCGAAACGACGGACAAGATTGTCCAGATTCGTAAAAATCTCCAAGCTGCCCGGGATAGGCAGAAGAGTTACGCGGATCCAAGTCGTAAGGATTTTCACTTCGAAGTGGGTGAAAAAGTCCTACTTAAAGTGTCACCCTGGAAAGGAGTGATGCGGTTTGGTAAGAAAGGCTAAAACTGAGCCCGAGATACATAGGACCTTTCGAGGTTATCGAACGTGTCGGGTCAGTGGCCTATAAGTTGAACTTACCAGAAGAGCTCAGTGGAATTCACAACGTGTTCCACATCTGCAATCTAAAGAAATGTTCCGCTGACGAAACACATGTCATGCCGCATGCAGATGTGCATATTGATGAGAGCTTGAAATTCGTGGAAAAACCTGTGTCGATTGAAGATTGACAGGTAAGAAAGCTTCGTAGAAAGCATATACCTTTTGTTAAGGTCAAATGGGATGCCCGTAGAGGTCCCGACTTCACGTGGGAAGTTGAATCTACAATGAAGGAAAAATACCCTTATTTATTTCAGTAAATCTCGGGTCGAGATTTATTTTAAGGGGGTGAGGATGTAACACCTCGCAAATTTCGGGTTTAATATTAAAACGACACGTGTCATGTCAAACAAAAACGCGTTGAAAACCCGGATTTAATAAAGATGTTTTCGGTAGGATTTAAAGTGGCGTCATGTTAAATTATTACCTCTGAACACCTCAATTATAAATCCCAAGACCCGATTTAATATTTTACACATCTATTATACCTCACTTCAGAGAATCATTGCCAATAATGGAATTGATAATGCATGACTTGATCCCACGAAGAAAAGCAATGGTAAACCGATGTTTTCGGGTCTTGTTTATACATTCATTTGAAACATTGGTTAATGGTAGGGTAGGAACTGTACAAGACATGTTTTAGGGGTCCCAAAGTGTTGATATAAAGTCCCAAAAGTCAGAAATTACGGCTGCCTTTCGAAACACAACAATAAAAATCGAAAACTGTTTCAGCAAGGGGTGTCGCGTAGCGCGACTGACCCTCGCGCTACGCGAGGGTGTGCCCAGCGACAGATGACTTGCTGTTGCCTGTTGTGCGCGAATGTGACCCTCTAATCCGGTTTTTCTTGCATGTGCATGGCCCCTAGACGTCCCTAAACATTAGGACCAGGTGTTGATCGATTGTGGATGGCCCTAGACTTGGTTGTCACTTTGTTGTGGTGATTGAAACTTGTATATAAAGACCCACTCATGTCACAACCATTCCACACATCAATTGCAAACATCTGAGCATTGGAGGAGCTTTCAATCTGATTCAAGGCCTTCCTAATCATCCATTTAATCATCTAGTAAGTTGCTTAACCCTTCTAAATTAATTCTAGCTTAGTAATTAGCTTAAAGGTCAATATATCGTAAATTACGGTTGACTTTATGATTAAGTAACGATAGCTCAGTCGTATGTCAAATTAGAAGTACCGTTAGATAGGTAATTATATGGGTATTAAACCCTTATAAGGGCAAGTACCAATTCCAGACCTAACTAGGTCGTTTGTCGGGTCAAACGTTGACCGAAAAAGTCAACAGAAATACAAAATGCGATTTAATGCAAAATTAATGATCCGAAAGGTATGTAACCTGTTTTAACCTTAATATAACATGATAATAAGTATAAAAACTCGTCTACGCTTGCCCGACTCGACAAATTTCTGTTTAAACCCGGTTCGGAACCGAAAGGCGCAAAACCTTGACTTTTGTTTTGACTTCGCTTCTGACCCGTTTTAGTTTGATTCGGAAATGCCTTAGTGCTTCATTAGAGTAGGGTTGCATGATAGTATAAGCCTCTGTACTTGTTTCGTTGATTATCCAATTTATATGCAAGTTTCCGTTAAATGCTCATACTTGGACCGTTATGCCCTTATTGCCTTAAATCATAAATTATGAAAATGTAAAAGTGTAGAATCCTTAATTACTGATATATAGACTTGTATGCAAAATTTGACATTAGTTTGACTTGTAGATTAAGAGTTATGCTCATGTCGCTAAATTAAGGCTTTATGTTAACAATATGGCGCAATTAGCGTAAAGCCTAATTAAACATACTTTTTGACATCAAATATTTTACCCACTGATCTAAATATTATTTTGGGATTTCTAAAGATTTTTAATTAATTTTAGGCTGAGCATAACTCATAGTCGTAGGCTTAAACCGGTAATTGACGGTTTTGCCCTTACGGGCCATAAAAATGAGTTTTACATATCTAAACGATTCCAAACCTTTTTCTACTGATTAGTTATGATAAATAAATTATGTTAGCCTTCTGGAAATATAAAAATATCAGAATTTAGTATCGAAACCCGGTAATGGCCTTTAATCGCCATAATTAGCGTTATTAGCGCATAGTATGTCTTAGAATAATATTGGACATACCCGGGTCGATACCTACTGATATATGAGGCAAATTATGATAATTCAACAGTAAGCAAAGGTTGATAAACTCAGGCTTCGTTTTTGAGCTTTTCGGCTTATGTGAAATTACCAAAATACCCCTACGGGGCATAGTTTGGTTAAATATGATAAATTTCACATACATGACTTAGCCTACTGTTATAACACATTAAAATAAGTATGTTTACTGTTTACATCAGACCTGTAACTCAGTTGAACATATAAACGCTTTTACAAACTTTAAAATGACCAAACTACCCCTACGGGGCATAGTTTGTGTTTAAATTAGTTCGGGGCATAACGAAAGACATCCTACTGATGTTATAACATATTTGAAGCATATTAACTTAGGAAACCTGTATATGGCTCTTACGGATACCCGTTACGCATATTACGCGTTCGGCTCAGTTTATGTAACAAGTTTACATAAATTAGCCGAAACGGGTCAAACCTTATCGGTTTTATCTAAAAATCCAGAATGTGAATAATAGACCCATATTAAACAAGTCTTCAAACTTGTCGGGTCTGAATCACATTCAATCCGGTCTTCGCTTAATAGTGCGTACGAACCGTATCTTTGAAACTAGCCGGTCTAAGCTTAAGCATAATTAAAGACCCGCTAGGATTCTAATAGGTTATATTTAACCTTCGTTCCAGATTAGGAGAAACAGTAAAAGCTACCTGCTATTTGATTATTGTGACTATACTTTGCATCAAGGTAAATACTTTTAACTTATTTTCCCTATACGGGCTTGGGTTACGGTACATAGCGTACCGCTTGATCGAGCATCAAATCTTCCACGCTTAGTGGTTAATTGAATAATTTGATCGACTCGTTTTAAACAGATGTGTTTACTTTACAGCCTTTGGGGGGTTAATGACCATGTCCCGGATATCCTTGGCATTATCTTACGAGATAGCCACGACCTGAGCACGGGGTGTAGGCGTACTCCCGTGTATAACTCACATAAGTGGTGTGTCTATTGATCTTTAACCCGGAATACGTTCCGGGCTACTGAACGCATAAGTAACATGTAAATCGTTCACAAGATTATAATATTAAATAATTCTCCCAAGTTAAACAAAATGTTTATGCCATGTGCATACAAACCAATTTTCAATCATTTTATAAAATGAGTCAGTTGAATGTATTTACCAGTGTAAACTGACGTATTTTCCCAAAAAGATTAAATGCAGGTACTAGGCGAAATAGGCTGGGATTCTCCTAAGCATCATTAGAAGTCTCGCAAACTTAGAGATGCCGAAGTCTGTTGAACCATAAACAATGTTTTTAAATTCGATCCTACTGTGGATAAACACCGGATAATTGTGACTTTGTTTACAATAAATAAATTCGGTTGTAGCTTATTTAAATTGCTTCCGCTGTGCATTATTATATTGTGTTGTTTGACTATTACGTTGCCAACCACGTCACGATACTCCCCCACCAGGCCCACCGGTGACACGTGGAAATCGGGGTGTGACACCCACCCCCAAAAAAAAAACCTAACCCCCCACCCCCCCAAGCTAAAATGCTAAAAACTAACCCCCAAAAAACCTAAAAAAATCTAAAAAAAATAATATTTTTTTATGTTAAAATCGCTACTTTTAGAAGCAAAAAAAATTTTTTTTTTTTTTTTTTTTAAATTTAAAAATTTTTTTTTTCTTCGAAAAGTAGCGATTTTTTTTATAAAAAATATTAAAAAAATTAAAAAAAAAAAATTTTGTGTGATTTTTAGCTATTTTTAGGCATTTTTGGTGTGTTCACATTGGTTCTCGCGGTTCTCACAATAAGAGGTTGTTCTCGCATGATCTTCTTTCCCTATATATATATATATATATATATATATATATATAGGGAGGAGTTCATGCGAGAACCACCCTTATTGCGAGAACCAATGTGAACACAACCTAAAAAAACCTAACCCCCACCCCCCCCCCCCCCCAAAAAAAACGTAAACCCCCCCACCCCCGCCCCCCCCCCCCCCCCCCAAGCTAAATGCTAAAAATTAAAACCCCCAAAAAACCTAAAAAAAAACTAACCCCCCCCCCTCCAAAACCTAAACCCCCCCCCCCCCCAAGCTAAAATGTTAAAAACTAAACCCCCAAAAAACCTAAAAAATCTAAAAAAAGTCTAAATTTTTTTTAATATTTTTTATGCTCAAATCGCTACTTTTAATAGCAAAAATTTTTTTTTTTTTTTTTTTTTTTTAAAATTTAAAAATTTTTTTTTATTTAATTTTTTTTTTTTAAATTTAATTTTTTTTTTGGCTTCGAAAAGTAGCGATTTTTATATAAAAATATTAAAAAAAAAATTTGTGTGATTTTTAGCTATTTTTAGGCATTTTTGGTTGTGTTCACATTGGTTCTCGCAATAAGAGGTGGTTCTCGCATGATCTTCTCCCTATATATATATATATAGGACAAAGATCCGTTAGGAACCACCCTTTATTGCGAGAACCGCGAGAACCAGTGTGAACACAAACAGTAATTCCTAAAAAAATCTAAAAAACACCAAAAAATTTTTTTTTTTATTTTTTTACTATTTTTTTTGAAAAATTCGCAATATTTTGTTAATAAAAAAAATAAAAAAAAAATTTTCAAAAAAAATAAAAAATAAAAAATTCCGAGTAACAGTTATCCATGCACTTGTGCATATGTATCGTTTCTTTGTCAAATTCCGTAATTCATTACAAATAATAGTCAATTGCACTTTTATTTACACTACCACGTGTAATACACTACTTTTTACGTTAACAATGTTAGAAATGCACATCTGCATCTATATGTATCAACAGGAAATAAGGTGTTTTGGTACACTACTTTCTCTTTCATCTATCATTCCATCCATAATACACAAGCATGCACATGTGCATTTTTTGTCATTTCTTTGACAAATTCCGTAATTCATTACATATATTAGACAATTGCACTTTCATTTACACTACCATATGTAATACAATACTTTTTACATTACCAATATTAGAAATGCACATGTGCATTTATATGTATCAACATGAAATAAGGTGTTTTGGTACACCACTTTGAATACATTTTCCCTTTCATCTATCATACCATCCATAATACACTACCATTACCTCCTACCATCCATAATACAATACCATTACCTCCTACCATCCATAATACAATACCATTAACAATATTTTCACTTTATTACATGTATGTAAACACCATTTATACCATCCAATCAACATATTACATAAAAAATTGACAACTATAACCAAATCATCAACCACTAGATATAACTAACCAAAAAACATGTATATGGGTCTACTTCTCCATTTAAAATCACAAACTTTTTGTATCAAAACACGTTATATCATGGTTATACCTAATTATGCACATGTGCATTTTGAATATTGGTAATGTAAAAAGTAGTGTATTACTAATGGTATTGTAAATTAAAGTGAAATTGTCTATTCCTGATAACGTATTACCGAATTTGTTGAAGTAATGATACATATGCACATGTGCATGGATAACTGTTACTCGAAAAAAAAAAGTTTTTTTTTTTTTTTTTTTTTTTATGGTAACGAAATATAGCGATTTTTTATTAAAAAATATTAAAAAAATAAAAAAAAAAATTTTGAGTGCTTTTTTGATTTTTTTTAGATTTTATTTTGTGTTCACATTGGTTCTCGCGGTTCTCGCAATAAGGGTGGTTCTCGCATGAACCTTACCCTATATATATATATATATATGGACTGGTTAACTTACAATTTGTCTTATCGTACCATGTGTACGTGATGTAAATATAACATGCGAATTTAGTTTACAATATGTGGATTTGGTTTATAACATGCGGATTTGGTTTAAACGTGTGGACTTAATGTACAACATGCAGATTTTGTGTATAACATGAGGATTTAATTTTATAACATGCGGATTTAGAAATATAACACGTGGAATTCTTATCGCGTACGCATCGCACGTTAAGAGATATTGTACAGTACACTCTCTCTCTCTCTCTCTATCTCTCTCTCTCTCTCTCTCTCTATATATATATATATATATATATATATATATATGGTTAGGTTCATTTCAGAACTCTAAATAGTTGCAAAACTTTCAGAACTCTTACTAAACAATATTTTTATTTATATATTTTTATATTTAGGGTAGTTCTATCATTTATTATATGTATTTTTATGATTATATACATGTTAAGAGTAATTTTATGATGTTTTTATATGTAATTTTATAATTACACGTGTAAACTGCAAATGTATTACCAGATACACATGAATCATGCTCTTCCTTAAAACTGTTGCCTGGTTTTTTTCTGCAAACCTCACTTAATTGATAAGGAGATGAATGATAACTTTAGGTGTCTTATTTTATCCAACAAATAATTGGGTCAAAACTCAAAAGGTGGACGACTCCATTTGATTGTTTACATTACAACAACTTTTATTCAATAATGCTTTTAAAGTATAGGCAATAGTTTGAAATGTCGTAATGATGACAATAACTTTGATTTTTATCTTTGTATAAGCAACATTTTGCAAAACAAACTTAAAATACAAGTGTACGAATGTTTACTTACATGCATGAGTATGTCGGTCGTTTATAAAAACACTAATATATAGGAAGTATCAGCGGGGTATTCATCATATCACTACCAAACTTTCATCCACACCGCTATGCGAATCATGATTGCTAACGCAACAATACTTACACAAAACTTCCCATGACCAGAGGAAAGAGAAAATGTATGAGAATGATATTGTTCATGTTCATTTGTAAATATATGGGAAACCCTATTCACCCCCTCTAATTTTTTTTATATTTTTAAAAGTGGTTGTGAGTGGAAGAGAGAAAAGAGTTAATGATAGAGGTATAAAAATATTATTTAATTGAAAATGAGGGAGAAAAATAGTTGTTTTAATGTAATTATATGGATAAGAATAAACAATCAACTGTGAATGCTCTAAGATCCGAATCCCTAATTGCTATAAGGACTTCACATCGAAGTGATTTTGGATGAATTCATCCAAAATTTTAAGATAACCGTTTGCTGAGTCGTTTTCCATAACGAATATGCTCTTCCCGAGAAAACAAAGTGATGATTTGATCTGAGGGAAATAAATTGAAGATTAGGGGGTAGAGGTGGTCACCACTTGTACAAATTCCATCACTCACATCATCCAATCAAGTTCTGCCATGTCATCAATTATTATTCCATCACTCACAACATTTTTTAGTGGAAATGGTCATCACTCACCGTCCCACCCAACAATTTTCCCTCAACCAACAATTTCCCTCACATCAATAAAAAATAACACATAAAAAATATAACGGGATTTATTTATGATGCGTGATGGCAAGGGGGTGGCGGTGGTATTTGGCCAAGTTCCACGCGTGGTATTTATTCATCACGCACAAAAGTGTTGCCACCCCGGGTGGCCTTAGTGGTGGATTTAAGAACGGTAACTAGTTATGTTACCGGAAAAACATGAATCGTGTTCTTCCTTAAAGTTGATGCATGAATTAATAAAGATATCAACTAAAGCGATCAAAACGTGAATTCCAATTATTTCGAAGCATTATTCAATAATGCATTTAATGTATACCCACCATTCTGAAATGTTCGGAAATTACCAACTAGTCTTAATCCCATGCATTGTGGTGTAAAGGCTTAAAATCGTAGGGTTGCGGGGCATGTAACCAAACGACGGTCAAAACTATTAAAAATGTAAAATAAAGAGTTAATTACTGTTTTCGTCCATGTGGTTTGTCAAAAATCATTATTTCAATCTATTAGTTTAAAAATTGTGATTTAAGTCCCTGTGGTTTCACTTTCGTAACCATTTCAGTCCACCAACTTAACTCCATCCATTTATTTTGTTAACTTTGGGTGAAATGACCAAATTGCCCCTATGGTTTAATTAAAAAAAATGCTGGTAACAAGTTTCGAACCTGTGACCTATGCACTGAAATGTGATTGTTAAACCAATAGGCCATGCATCAAGATTATGATTGAATTCAAATTGTTTTGCTTATAACATAGCCTATTCATCATCATCATCTTCCCCAAGCCTTCCATCTTTATCAATGGTAGCCACCACACATTTCATCATCTCCACCACCATCCTCGTCACACAGCCACCACACCTTTCATCATCTCCACCACCATCCTCGTCACACAACCACCACTCCACAACCACATCCGCCACACACCACCACCATCCCCATCGCACACCACCACACCTCCGCCACACGCCACACCTCCGCCGCACACCACCTTCTCCGGCGATTCAATTCCGGCACCACCACCTCCGCCGCATAATTGAAACTGCAACAGTAATTCCGGCACCACCATTTCCGCCGCATAATTGAAGCTGCAACAGTAACCATTAACCACCACCATCCTCGTCACTCCGCCACCCCACCACAACCACAACCACAACCACCTCCGCCACACACCACCACACCTCCACCACACGCCAAAACCTCAGCAGCAAAACGCTCCGCTTGTCTCAACGTCGTGTAGTAGTTTCGGCGAGTTGAAGCAGCTCCTCTGTGAGAGCTCTTGCAGCTGGTTTTTATACATCTCTGGGTGTGAAATTGATCGGAAATGAAGTGAAATTGGAAGGTTTTAGTTCTGGTGAGTTTGATTAACGGGTGTCATGGTAATGTTGTCACTGCTTTTGATGAATAGGCTATGGTAATGAAAGGTGTGGTGGCTGCCATGGATAAAGATGAAAGGCTTGGGGAAGATGATGATGAATAGGCTATGTTATAAGGAAAACAATTTGAATTCAATCACAATCTTGATGCATGGCCTATTGGTTTAACAATCACATTTCAGTGCATAGGTTACAGGTTCGAAACCTGTTACCAGCATTTTTTTTAATTAAACCATAGGGGCAATTTGGTCATTTCACCCAAAGTTAACAGAATAAATGGATGGATGGAGTTAAGTTGGTGGACAGAAATGGTTACGAAAGTGAAAACACACGGACTGAAATCGCAATTTTTAAACTAATGGACTGAAATAGTGATTTTTGACAAACCAAAAGGACGAAAACGGAATAAATGGATGGAGTTAAGTTGGCAAGGGGGTGGCGGTGGTATTTGGCCAAGTTCCACGCGTGGTATTTATTCATCACTCACAAAAGTGTTGCCACCCCGGGTGGCCTTAGTGGTGGATTTAAGAATGGTAACTAGTTATGTTACCGGAAAAACATGAATCCTGTTCTTCCTTAAAGTTGATGCATAAATTAATAAAGATATCAACTAAAGCGATCAAAAAGTGGATTCCAATTCTTTCGAAGCATTATTCAATAATGCATTTAATGTATACCCACCATTGTGAAATGTTCGGAAATTACCAACTAGTCTTAATCCCATGCCTTTGTGGTGTAGAGGCTTAAAATCGTAGGGTTGCGGGGCATGTAACCAAACGACGCCAAAACTATTAAAAATGTAAAATAAAAATACGAATTTCTAGCACAAAGTGTGACTCATGTGACGTTAAACGTAGATAGTCGAATTTACATTAACACGTATTAGAAAATCAAGAGGTAAAAAATCCTGACAGACCAAATATGGCCACCAAACAACATGTCATGTGTCAAGGGAACGACGACCAATTTAAAAAAAATCATGAAACAAAAACTAATGAAAAAACTAAATTTATTTAATCTCTGTGGCAAATTATAAAAAAATTACTATGAAAAAGGTAAAGAAAAAAAACACAAAATACAAAAGTATTATTCTTTAACATGTTATATAATAATGTTATGAATTATTATATATATAAATATAAATGACTTTGATTTATTGATTGATTGATTTAATTATTATTTATTATTATTATTATTATTATTATTATTATTTTAACATTATACAAGTAATCATACTAGAAGAAAGCAAAAAATATTCCATTTTTTAAATAAAGATAATAAAATTTTAACAAAGCATTATATGTGAAAGTAGATTTCCATCACATAGTCATCGGAGAATTAATGATTGCTTTGTTTAATTGTACACTTGTCAATATGATTGATATCACATCTCCTAATTGTTAGCCTAGACGGTTCAAATAATTGTATCAACAAACACGAACATGAGATATTGGTGAGACAAACCCACAACTCTTTCTATTCAATAAAACGATCATACAAACTTACAAAGAAAAAGGATAAATAAAAACATTAGACCCCTATTTATAGTACTACTAAACTTGCTCTCCAAGATATTAAACCTTTCCTAAATCAATTACTTAACTTTCTTTCCAAGACTTACCTAAAATAAACCAAACTTTAATAAAACATATTAAATAAATCCTCAACTTTACTAATTATTCAAGATTTTAATCTTGAATTGTTTTTCTTCTTGCCTTTGTTCCTTCTTTTCAATTGTCTATAGCATACTTGCTTCACCAGTTCTTCAAACTTTGCATTTGTTCCTTCAATACTTTCTTTCTTGACTTGCTTCTTCTTTTCAACTCGTTCTTGACCAATACTTTCACGAACTCCAAACAAATCCTTTGGAATCGTTCCAAACCGAATTTCCCTCACTTTCTTAATCGGTTTCACATCAGGACTTGATGACTGTCGTTAGGGTCAATCAAAAACCTAATTAAACTATGTAGATAGCGTAAGTAGAGTATCGTATCCACGGGGAATTTGTGGTTAGTGTTTAACTAGAGAATTATTATATATTAAAGAAACCAACTCCCACCCAGAATCCCGATTGCAAATTTAACGCAAAAACCCCTTTAAAGATTATAACACCACATAGACATGGCCTTGGAATTAATGACTTTGATTAATTATTAGGGATAGTTTTTTAAGATTCACCATACAACCTAATAACCCGTTTAATTATACCAATTACCCACCAATTTACCAACCCGCTAACAACGCAACTATGTAATACGCTTGATAAACGACAAACAATTCAAATATAATAAATGTTTCACAAAATCAACACAAGTGGTCAAGATTTACCAGTTAATAAGAATAAAAAAAACAAAGTTTAATGTGAAAATCTAGAAATCAATCATCCGGGGAAAGTCACATAAGATAAAGGTAAAGTCCTCCAAGTTTCAGATTCTAGGTTCACACCAAACTTAGTTTAATCATTAATTGGACACCACATAGACATGGTGCTGAAAAGTCGGTTAATTTAAGTGGTAATAAAAAAAACAGGTCTTTGTCATCAGATCTTTTACAGTTTAATTACCCTATTTACTAATGTGAGTCAACCTACTCTATGGCCCCCAACAAGCTACAAGGTTTTGTCATCAACCGAGCAAGTTGTAAAGCAATAACTCAAAACACATGCAAATAGTTTATTCAATAATGCATTTAAAGTACAGGCACTATTTTGAAATGTGTAGGAATATTGACAATAACTTTGATTTTTAACTTTGTATAAGCAACATAAAAAAAACAAACAAACTTAAAATACATTAAGTGTACCTTAAGATTGCATGCATATATATATATATATATATATATATATATATCTCAATTGTAAAGAAATCGTAGATTTTAAATGCTAGCCATGATATATTTTTAAAAAGATAGATTCATATCATAGCAAATCATGATATATAAACTTTTTTAATAGATACTTGCTATAAGCATAGCCTCATCGTATATAATATTTATGTTTAAAGGACTTTTAAGTATGGATGGTCCCACTTGAAGAAGTACTGTACAAGACCACTTGGAGCTGGAACGGAACTTGCGTGGGCATCTTTAGTTCGAATATGGAATAGATACCGTAAGAAATAAAAAAAAGTTATAGAAGTTCGTGGATGCGATGGCACCCACACATTTTTCTTAGCGTTTGCATGATCCAATCAACATAAAGTATCGCACATGTCCTTGGTAAATGTTGCGTTAGATAGTATAATAACAGGGTCAAGCTGGTTAAATCATCATTAGTGGTGCTTGAACTTCAAGTCTCTTCTTTGGGCATTATCTAACGGTGTTCACCAAATCGAATAACGAATTTTCGAATTAATCGAGTCGATTTTTTCGAATAATTATTTTTTTACTTGAATTCGTATTTTATTCAATTCGATTAATATTTGAAACTCGAATTCGAATCAAATTCGAATAAATTCGATTTAATTCAAATTCACCGTAAATAATAAATTACTTTACATTCATTTTTAAAACTTCTGCAAACTAATTATATTATATATCCCTACAAAAAGTAACTTGGGATACACCTTTTCGTTTAAAAGATGTGTTGATTAGAAAATTATATGTGTTGGATATTAGACGCGCGTGTTTACTATCTTTATTAAATAAAGAGTAAATTACAAGTTTTGTCCTTTATGTATGTCCCAAATTGCAGGCGCTGTCCTTTATCTTTAAAATTGATAAGTTTTGTCCTTAATGTTTGCAAATCTTGCACGTTATGTCCTTTATGGCAAACCCAGTTTATTTTTTCAGTTATCAGCATGGATGTTCAATAGGCAGGAGACTCTGGTAATTACCAACCAAATAAATACCGGCTACCGGCGCCAATGAAAATAAACCGTCACATAACAATTACAACGCCACCGTTTCAAATGCTTGCAATTATCCAACCGTCTGCTATTTATATAAAAAACCCAAGTACATAACCGTTTCCCAGTTGCCTCTTGCCCTATTGTTTGGTTCAATAAATTATTAAATAATTGAAGTAAAGAATTTCGTCTAGAAATGAACCGGTGTTGTGTGTCGTTTTGATATCTACATGAACTAATAACACACACACATGCTCAATAATCAACGGTTTACAATCAAACCGTTTCCCAGTCGTCTCTTGACCACATATTGTTGATTCAATAAATTATTAAATAATTAAAGTAAAGATTTTCCTCTACAAATGAATCGCTGTCCTTTTGTAAATAAACTTAAAATTGCAAAACTATTATGGGAACTCGCAAGGACTACTGGAAATCAGAAAATGTAACAGAGACGGTGATGAGAGAAATAGATTGAGGCGATTATGTATTGTTAAAGGAGATATCGTAAAGGACGAGGACGATTTCATCAAGGTTTAATCAGAACAGTCCAGTGAATGTGCATCGTTAGTCCATATGAATAAACCGTCCGGTCGTAGCGATTTAGTGGTTGGCTGGTTCGACCGGTGATTGGTAAGTGTAAATATATATCTTTTAGTTATTTATCCGTTGCTTCTTTTCCCTGAATCAAATCGTGTTCAATTTAAATGATGAAGTGAAGCAAATGCAGGATTGAAAACGATGGTTTTAAGACGGTGACGGTCTGCTTGCAGAGTATAGCATAGCATTTGTTGTTTTGCCGAGTATATAGATGATGGTGAAACGAGGACTCCGATAGTAAAATGAGATTTTTGAAAAGGTTAAGACTATGAGGTGTGGATTAGGGTAGTCCTCAAAGGATGGTCTACCACTTAGGCGTCCACATAAACGGGTGCGGGAAGGGGATGGACTTAGGGTGTGGGGATGACCCTCAATATGTATGTGTGTATGTGTGTGTGTTTGTGAGTGTGTGTGTGATGGAGATTTGAAATGAGGCCCGGTTTGAGCATCGAGATGAAGACGGAGACGGAGACAACGGGGACGACAATAGGGGGCAGTGTGCTGGTCCGACGTCGGAGCTTGCCGGCCCTAGACCGGTCCCCATACCGCTTAGTCTTAATACGACGATAAAAGAAAATATGCAGAGATGTCAGATGAGTGTTTAACTCTCTTATCCATTACCTAGGGAAAGAAAAACAAAGACCAGAATATAGTATATAATAACCGTTTATTGGTAAAGGTAAAACATTTATCTAAAGAGGGGATGTCTTGGGTTCAGAAATCAAAAGAAATTTGCCGTTAAAAAAATATTGTACATAATAATGCAGAAGCTAAATTAAGTAAATTAACCATTTAAAAGTAGAACAAAAGAAATTTGCCGTTAAAAAAAATATTGTACATAATAATGCAGAAGCTAAATTAAGTAAATTAACCATTTAAAAGTAGAACAAACGAAATTTGCCGTTAAAATATTGTATATAATAATGCAGAAGCTAAATTAAGTTAATTAACCATTTAAAAGTAGAACAAAAGAAATTTGCCGTTAGAAAATATTATATATAATAATGCAGAAGCTAAATTAAGTTAATTAACCATTTACAAGCAGAAAATATTGGCTCTAAAAGTTATATCAAATTTGCTTTTTTTTTTTTTTTTAATTTTAAACCATAAAACAAAACTTTCAAGAACTTAGTCAAGACTAGATGGGTGTCGAAGAAAAAGTGATCTTATAAACTTTCATGATCAGCATCTCGCTGCAACGCGCGAGTAACGTTAACTCGTTTAATATAAAATATAATAATATGCAAAATTAAGTAACTATTAATATGTCAAAACATCAAAATTTAGAACACGGGTTGGTTACTGGTAGCGATTTAAGTTAGGTAAAATTAAGAAATAAGTAATGTATGGTATTTGTCATTAGATTTAGTAATGTTATGAATGATAAACGTATCACTTATAGATGTAATTCATACTTATGCCAAGTTTAGAAGTTAAGTGTGTGTGTTTGTATATATTATTTTTTATATATAAATTGAATTCGAATTTCGAATCGAATTCAATTGAAAATCATAAATTCGTATTCGATTACCGGAATCGAATACGAATCAACTCGAATTGAACCTTGATAATCGACTTCTGAACACCCCTATCTGACATGTGGCTCGGCTTGAACTTAAAAAGGGGTGTAGTGCCATAATGCCTCATAATGTCTCTTTCAATAATTAGATATTGAAATTGAAATAAATAAAAAATAAAAAAAAACCATCAAAAACATTCCATTGGCCATTATCTCTTCGATCAGGCGTTTTCAAGCCTACGCCTAAGCCAAATTTGACGAAAAACCGCCTCAAGGAGCGAAGAAAGGGGCGTGAAGGAGCGTTACTGACAAAAAAGCCCAATTAGTATTCTTTAATTATAAATAGATATACCAACTTACAATAAATTTGGACTAGGTTCTCAAAGATTATTATATTATTATATTATATTATATTAATTATGTATTAATTTACAAATATATTCGTCCTCACAAAAATTCTAATCAATTTTATTTAGTTTTTAACCCTTAAACATTTCAACCTTCCATGTTTAACCCAACCCCTTTTCTTTTCTTTTTAACCCTTTAACTTTTCAACCATACATGTTTAACCCTCATGTTTTTCATCCATTTTTTTATTTTTAACCCATATACTTTCAAAGCTTTCATATTCAATCCTTACACTTTTCATTCATTTTTTTTACTTTTTAACCCTTATACTTTTAAACTTTTACATGTTTGTCACAAAAAGTTTATGGTCACAATTTTAATAGTTTAATAGCAACATGTGAGTCCTACGTCGACTTATTTTTATTTTATGATTTACGTATCGTTCAAATTTTTGTGAGTTGACACGCTTCAACGTGTGTTCATGGTTCAACGATCTTTACCATTATTTGTTTACGTTTAGCCCTATACTTTTTTATGTTTTACAAACTTATTATCATACAATAGATAGTCTTAATAATATTAACGCAAATAATAATTAAAGATTTATGCCAAGCCCTGGTTCGTCTCAGGTAGCACTTTCTCCAAGCTCTTTGATTGTTTGAGGGTTTGACATATGGGTTTACATTTGGATATGGTGAAGTGTTAATCTATGTATACTATATAATAAAGTAAATCAGTGTGTGACACGTGTCATTTATTTGAGATATCTATTTTTTTAATTTTTCCACCTTTTGATATATTATAAGGATAAGAAATTTATATTTTTATTATTTATGCCTCTTGATAGAAGATAAGGATAAGGAATTTATACTTTTATTATTGTTGTTGTGTTTTAACAATAATCTTTATTTGTTTCATAAAAAATAAAAAATAAATGAGCATTTCTTATTTAGCTTATTTTATCGTAGAAAGGGCATAATATCTTAACCGGCTTCTATATAAATAAAAAATGTTTAAACAATGATCAGAATATTTCTTGTAATGATTATGAATTAAACAACGATCAAATATTTATTTCTATACACAACAAATAACAAGTTATAAAGAAAATAATAATCTAACCTATAACAAACGATTCTAATTAAAGCCTGAAGAAACACTGACCTGAACGGTAAGGCTCCGACTAGAACTTCAACTCTTGGCGATCCGAACAGCTAGCTGCAAAACAGAACACCGTTAGGACTCGTTACAGGAATGAGGTTATTCCTGTAACCAACCTCTGGCGTGAGAATAAGTCTCGGTATTTGGGAGTAAGAAAGTATGTAGAGAGAGAGAGAGAGTAGGTAAGAACAGAATGTCCATACCTTTGATGTTTACCTCTATTTATAGGTTACGATTAGGGTTTCCCATAAGCTAGGAGAAAATCCAATAAGTTATGGATTTGCATGATCTTCCCAAAATATTGGAGATTCGGTTATTTGGTTTATCCATGCAGAATGGAACATTATAGAATAAACGTGTATAATTGATTATTTATATCAAAATAATAAGTGATGACCGGTCCGGGTCCTACCTCGTCAAAGCCATTTGACACTTTCTTATTTTATTGATTAATAATTATTAAACTAATTAATATATTAATATTATTAATTAAATTAATTAATAGTATTAATATATTAAATTAATATCTAATCAAATTTAATAACAACTAAGAGTGGTTTTTAAGATATTTATTAAAGATATAACTTTTTAATTATTTGATATATAAAATAGGATTTATTCAATTCATACAATACACAAAGTTTTTTAAAGATGTAATTTTTATTATATAGTATACAAAATTACATTTATTTAACTCGTGTAATACACAGGGTTTTTAAAAATATTTTTTTTTTAATTATTTGGTATATATTATTATATTTATTCAACCCGCACAATACACGATGTTCTTAAAGATACAATGTTTTTATTATATACTATAACAAATTACATTTGTTCAACCCGTGTAATAAACGATGTGTTAAACATATACTGTTTTATTGTTTAGTACACATGGGGTTATAACCTAGTTATTTAATATAGTTAACCAAATATTTATATTTTAATCAATTATAAATAAGTTATATATCTTTCATTCTGTTATAAATAAGTTATATATATAACTGATTTTTCTTTAGCGTGACTAGTCGAACCAGTACAATTAAAAACATCATAGGTATTGTTATTCGTAACTATGTTTTTCTTGTTCTTCCTACCGTGTCATGATAAACCGATCCGATTCCGACCAAATAACCTTGGTGGCGGAAAAACCGTTCTTGGTAATTACTACTATTCATAACGGGCATATATTTGGTCGAAAACGAAGTTGTATTCGTATATGTATTTGTTTTCATTTCTTTCAATTGATATTGAGTGCTCGTATTGTACCGGTATAGTAGGTATAATAGTGAACCGAAACGATACCCCCCCCCCCCGAAAATCCGCCGCCCAGCATGAAAAACCCACTAGTTTTTTTTTATAATGCCCGTATGGGACATTAACTTTCAATTCATCTGTTATTACGAACATTTCATTCTATTTATCTATCTATTCTTTTTTCCAAACCAGAATTAAGCCCACGTGTTGCGACGGGTGACGTTGCGGTATTGTAAAAAGTTAAAGCGAAATGCCTAAAAATACGAAAGATACCGTTGATTCCGTAATAATATAGTATAAAATTAAAACTAAAATTATAATCAACAACTAATTAAAAATTATTACACATAAAAGCCTATTCTTTCTAATGTTAGCCACGTGTTGGTTCAATTCATTTAGGTGATCTGTCATACGCCGATCTGACACCACAATATCCTCTAACACCTTCCCTGGAGCCTCGAAAACCTGCTTATTATCCTACGAAAAAGAAATCCTTATACTTACAAAATTCAATTAAATAGGAGAATAAGCCAATCAATAACCAAAAGCAAGGGAAACTTATGATGAAAATGTAGTAAATAGGCTCGTAGATATATAGATATTGGCGCAACTAGAAGTTCATTTCAAGCAGCATTAGCCACAACAACCATCGGCACATCTCATTCATTACCTTTCAGCTTGCAAATCTGAATTGAAATCAAAATCAACAAAAAAAGGCAAAGCAAAATATCGTTACAGAGGGTGAGGAAACCTAAGTGAGGTTGCCTCTTGAAGGCCATCTTAGTTGCCTTACCTAAGAACATTATCATCCTCTACATAGCTCAAAACGCAGTTCAACAATACAATGTAACCATGCATAAAGAAAGAAGACAACATAACATGACAAATGTAAGGCCTTGAACAAATAAGGATTTAACCTTATATACCAAACAAAGGTACAACAAAACAATAAGCATGTACAATATAATTGATAAAACATCAATAATTGAAGCAAAGAGTACAACACCATAACACTAAAACCTCTTACAAATTAAGTCATGGTTTATAATAGTAAACCATAGGATCACAATATAATTAACATGTAAATCATAGTATAATTCACAAACCAAAACCCAATACCATTCCAAGGGTTACAAATCAGAATTCTGTCATGGCTGCAACAAAAGTTGCCCTGTCAAAACTCCGTCACAGTTGCAAAACGTACTTTTTTGAGCAATGATTTGGTTATGGATTATACAAAAGTCGGTTAGTTATGACCATTATTATATTATTATATTATATTAATTTACAAATATATTTTCGCTCACAAATATTCTCAACAATTTTCTTTTGTTTTTAACCGTTAAACATTTCAACTTTCCATGTTTAACCCAACCCCTTTTCTTTTCTTTTTAACCCTTTAACTTTTCAACCATACATGTTTAACCCTTATGTTTTTCATCCATGTTTTTTAATACTTTTTAAGCCTTATACTTTCAAAGCTTTCATATTCAACCCTTACACTTTTCATTCATTTTTTTACTTTTTAACCCTTTTACTTTTAAACATTTACATGTTTGTCACAAAAAGTTTATGGTCACAATTTTGATAGTTTAATAGCAACATGTGAGTCCTACGTCGACTTAGTTATTTTTTTATGTTTTACGTATCGTTCAAATTTTTGTGTGTTAACACGCTTCAACGTGTGTTCATGGTTCAACGATCTTTACCATTACTTGTTTACTTTTAGCACTATACTTTTCATGGTTTACAAACTTGTTATCATACAATAGATAGTCTTAATAATATTAACGCAAATAATAATTAAAGATTTATGCCAAGCCCTGGTTCGTCTCATGTAGCACTTTCTCCAAGCTCTTTGATTGTTTGAGGGTTTGACATATGGGTTTACATTTGGATGTGGTGAAGTGTTAATCTATGTATACTATATAATAAAGTAAATCAATGTGTGACACGTGTCATTCATTGGAGAGATATATTTTTTAATTTTCCCGCCTCTTGATATATTATAAGGATAAGAATTTTATATTTTTATTATTTATGCCTCTTGATAGAAGATAAGGATAAGGAATTTATACTTTTATTATTGTTGTTGTGTTTTAACAATAATCTTTATTTGTTTCATAAAAAATAAATAAGCATTTCTTATTTAGCTTATTTTATCGTAGAAAGGGCATAATATCATAACCGGCTTCTATATAAATAAAAAATGTTTATACAATGATCAAAATATTTCTTGTAATGATTATGAATTAAACAATGATCAAATATTTATTTCTATACACAACAAATGACAAGTTATAAAGAAAAGAATAATCTAACCTATAACAAACAATTCTAATTAAAGCCATTTGACACTTTCTTATTTTATTGATTAATAATTATTAAGCTAATTAATATATTAATATTATTAATTAATTAATTAATATATTAATATTATTAAAATATTAAAGTAATATCTAATCTAATTTAATAACAACTAAGAGTGGTTTTTAAGATATTTAATAAAGATATAACTTTTTAATTATTTGATATATAAAATAAGATTTATTCGATTCATATAATACACAGAGTTTTTTAAAGATGTAATTTTTTATTATATAGTATACAAAATTACATTTATTTAACCGTGTAATACACAGGGTTTTTAAAATATAATTTTTTTATTATTTGGTATATATAATTACATTTATTCAACCCGTACAATACACAGTGTTCTTAAAGATACAATGTTTGTATTATATACTATATAAAATTGCATTTGTTCAACTCCTGTAATAATCGATGTGTTAAACATATATTGTTTTATTGTTTAGTATATAAAGTTATATTTTTTTCAACCCGTGTAATACATAGGGTTATAACCTAGTTATTTAATATAGTTAACCAAATATTTATATTTTAATCAATTATAAATAAGTTATATATCTTTCATTCTGTTATAAATAAGTTATATATATAACTGATTTTTTTCTTTAGCGTGACTAGTCAAACCAGTACAATTAAAAACATCATAGGCATTGTTATTCGTAACTATGTTTTTCTTGTTCTTCCTACCGTGTCATGATAAACCGATCCGATTCCGACTAAATAACCTCGGTGGTGGTAAAACCGTTCTTGGTAATTACTACTATTCATAACGGGCATATATTTGGTCGAAAACGAAGTTGTATTTGTATATGTATATGTATATGTATTTGTATTTGTTTTCATCTCTTTCAATTAATATCGAGTGCTCGTATTGTACCGGTATAGTAGGTATAGTAGTGAACCGAAATTCAGTTAAATAGGAGAATAAGCCAATCAATAACCAAATGCAATGGAAGCTTATGATGAAAATATAGTAATTAGGCTCGTAGATATATAGATATTGGTGCAACTAGAAGTTCATTTCAAGAAGCATTAGCCACAACAACCATCGTCACATCTCTTTCATTATCGCCTTTCAGCTTGCAAATCTGAATTGAAATCAAAATCAACAAAAAAAGGCAAAGCAAAATATCGTTACTGAGGGTGAGGAAACCTGATTGAAGAGGTTGCCACTTGAAGGCCATCTTAGTTGCCTTACCTAAGAACATTATCATCCTCTACATAGCTCAAAACGCAGTTCAACAATACAACATAACCATGCATAAAGAAAGAAGACAACATAAAAGGACAAATGTAAGGCCATGAACAAATTAGGATTTAACCTTATATACCAAACAAATGTACAAGAAAACAATAAGCATGTACAATATAATGGATAAAATATCAATAAAGAGTACAACACAACAATACTAAAACCACTTACAAATTAAGTCATGGTTTATAATATTAAACCATAGGATCACAATATAATTAACATGTAAATGACAATATAATTCACAAACCAAAACCCAATACCATTCCAAGGGCTACAAATCTGTTACAGAATAAGTCAATAGTAATAGTTGAGGGTAATAATTGTAACATTAGTTAGCTGAGGGGCTGATTTGTAATATGTGTAAGAATGTCAGTTGTGACAGTTATAAGCATAACAACCCCAAGCTATTGAGTTAAGCTTGATTTGGGTTTTCCTTCTCTCTCTTGTGTGATTCTTTCATTCCAAGCTAACAATTGGTATCAGAGCCAACCGATTCTCATCGGAGCTCTTTGATTCCGGCTACCACCAGTTTTCCAATCATCTTCTTCAGCGAGTTTCCTTTCAATTCCGTCATCAATTTGTCAATTCGTTCAAATTCCTACTCATTTCCATTGATTCTTGGAGTGATCAATTGTTGATCATTCTATTCCATATCATCAATCAGTTTCCTGATTCTTGATTCCTGTTTCCTCATTTTCTTTCTTCATTTCTGCAATTTTCATTCATTCTTGTTAATTCATTCAGATGGCTACTCGAAACCAGGAAGTTGAACGTCTTGCAAAAGACATCAACGGAATAGATGCTTTTACATCACAAAATCAAGAAACACTAATGGGCCTGAAAGCAGCTTTTGATCAGATGCAGGCAACATTCTCAAAATTGGAACAACAAGGCACTTTGATTCCAAGAAATGAGGGTGATAGAGTCAGTAACAATCGTTTAACAAAGGTTGAGTTCCCAAAATTTAATGGTGATGATGTAGAAGGATGGTTATATAAGTGTGAACACTTCTTCTCAATTGATGAAACCCCTGAAAGATACAAGGTTAGATATGTTGCGGTTCACTTAGAGGGAAGAGCCTTGCAATGGCATCAAGGGTTCATGAAGTCTTCTGGGAAACAGATTTGTGATGTCACTTGGGATGAATACACAAGGCATGCGGCTACTAGATTTAATGCAACTTTAATAGAAGATGCTATGGGGGCTCTAAAAGCATTGACTCAAACCGGTGAGTTGGAAGATTATTGTGATGAATTTGATCTGCTATTGAATAAAGTGACCTTACCTGATGAATATACAATTAGTTTATTCATTGAGGGTTTGAAACCAGAAATCAAATGCCATGTTAAGATGTTCAAACCAAAGAGTTTAAGAGAAACTTATTCTTTGGTAAGATTACAGGAACAAACAAACAAAACATTGGGTTGGAATAGTGTGGCTAGTAACAGTTCAAGTGGTTACAAACAGCATACTACCAAGACCAACAATCTAACCAGTATTGCTAAACAACCTGTATTAGTAACACCTGTTAGTTCTATACCTTCTAATGCTTTGGTTCCTAAAAAAGTCACTAACAAGTACATGGATGATAAAAGGGCAAAAGGGGAATGTTTCTTTTGTAATGAAAAGTATGTCCCTGGGCACAGTAGGGTTTGTAAAGGAAAGAAAAAGTTATTTTTGGTTGAGGTTGAAGAATATGTTGAAGATCAAGAAATAGAAGGGTTGGTGATTGATGTGGCTAATATTCAGGGAGATCCTCAAATCTCTTTGAATGCCATAATAGGCATTCCATCCTTTTCAACAATGCAAGTAATTGGTACTGTTGGTACTAAATACTTGTATATTTTATTGGATAGTGGATCAACCCACAATTTCATGAGCAAGGCACTGGCTCAGAAGTTAAAATGCCCAGTAAAACAAGTGCAGAATGTACAAGTAACAGTGGCTGATGGGAAAAAGATGGAGCGTATGAATGTTTGTAAGGACTTCCAGTGGGTTATGCAAGGTAACTGGTTCATTGCAGACATGCTAGTCATTGATTTGAATAACTATGATTTAGTATTGGGTATTCAATGGTTGGAGACTTTGAATGACATCATTTGGAATTTTAGGAATTTGACTATGAAATTTAATATTGCTGGTCAAGATTTTGAGTTAAAGGGCACTAAGAAAAAAGGTGTAAGTTTGTGTTCCATGGAAAAAATAACTAGTATGATTCAAACTCAAGATCAATTGTCTCAAGCTTAGTTGTTTACCATGCAAAACTCAGAAACTAAGCAGTGTATGTATCAGCCAGTCATTGGGGATACTGAAGAAAAGGCTAAACTTGACACCTTATTACAAGAATATGAAGACATTTTTGAGGTACCACAGGGTTTACCTCCTTCAAGGCACTTTGATCACAAAATTGTATTGAAAGATAATGCAGGGAACTTGAACCTAAAACCCTATAGATATCCTGCTGCCCAGAAGGATATTATTGAACAGATGACACATGAATTGTTGGACTCAGGAGTTATAAGACACAGCAGTAGTTCTTTTGCTGCACCAGTAGTGCTGGTCAAAAAGAAGGATGGGTCATGGAGGATGTGTGTATGTAGGTCCCCTTGACGTATGGATCTTTCACAGAATTGTCTTTCCAATCAAGAGTGCGGAATCCTCTTGATCAGAATATAGCAGAAAACTTGTAGAAACAGAAACAACAATTCACTTTCAAACTGGGTTTCTATTGATTATCAATCACTCAAGAATTACAATCAATCTAAACCCCAACCACACAATTTCGTCCAAGCACTTAGTCTCTCACGAAATTCCTCACCAAACTGTTTTGGCTGATTAACCTAAACCCTAAAGCCTAACCTTGTTTATATAACACAAGGTTTGCAACTTGGGCCAAGGTTAAAACCTCATGGACTGCGAATTGGACAAGCCCAATTCGCCGCCCATACACCCAATTCGTTGGGTTTAGTTAGCCCGAACATTACAACTAACTATTACAAAGCTAAACTCGCTAATCGTTTATCGTATTACTAATTACAAGATATCCAAAGACCAAATCTAAGCTGTTTTCACAAACATGCACCAACAAACTCCCCCTTGACAATAGCTTCATAAAATAACTTTGTCTTCAGTCATCTTGCAATCTTCATGTAATCTTGCACTGTCTTTGGTCTTTGGATAGCTTCAGCTTCAATAGCTCTGTCAGCAACAGACTCCCCCTAAGCTGATGCATCCAATCACCAAATCTTCAAAAACTTTAGCGTTTGAGTAAACTCCAGTTCAGCATATGTATAGCAATCTTCAATCTCTTCAACTTTGTCTGCAATGTAGAAAGGGGGTTCTACCATGCATCCAATCAAACTCTCATCTTCACAGCAACATACCACTTTAACTTCTCAGTAACACACTGCTTCAATCTGTATACTATAAAACAAACATCTCGAGAAACCATAAGAATTTTTCAACAAAGTTAAATAAATTTTTATTTTTCAAGAGATAGTTAAACTGTATCACAGATTAAGCATTTTCCATTTATCACCAACAGGCAAAACTTTTTAATCACACACCCTATAACCCGCATGATTTAAAATTTTGAACTCACTTTCTAACACCGTCTCCCCCTATCAGTAACAATTCCTCCAAGAATAACAGTTTTCCGTACATTAAGAATTTTAAACAGAAAAAGACACTATTTTTGTATTTTCAGAAAGCAAATAAATACGAAAAGCAATAAACACTCTATTTTTGTGAGAAACACTGGTAAGAAGATCATATCAACAAAATCAAACTGTTTCACACAATTAGATAATTCTTTATGTAATTTTTCGTGAAAAGCAGTCCAAGACGATTACCAGTATGTTTGTCCTCTTAAACAAAATGCATGAACATTTCAAGTACCATTACCGTATGATACGTTAAGGTAATTTTATTTCTGATATACTAGTGTGTCCCACTTCAGGATATACCCCCGCGATCTAGGTATGCACAAAGATTCATCGTAGTAGGTGAGTATACTGAATTCATCCGTTTTGTATTTCAACGTTTAGATATTTGGTGAACAGGTCAGTACTTCCGTACAGCAAAGAGACCAAAATATCTAACGAGGGCTAAGACAAATACCATTTTTGGTACGAATTATGCTTTTTGCACATTTGAATAACTCTCTTTGAGAGCTTCTTCATTTAAGGGTTTTGGCATTTTTAGCTCTTTTAAGATATCCTGGGTGTGTCTAGGTCAGCATATATCTGGATGCAGCAGAAGGACACCCCTGATATCCCCAGATGAAATAACAGTATAAAGACCCAAAACTTCAGATTTTGGCAATCTATCAACGCAAGATTTAAGGTCATTAAACCATACACCACTGATGTGTTCCCCACTTATATTCAGTTGTATTTAGGTTTATATCACATTGGTAAGTTGATTATTTCATGCTTTTTGCCTACTGGTACATCATATAATGAAGTTGCTATCACACTTAAGCAATTTAATTCCATTTTCAGTGTGACAGTCTAACATGCTGATGTACTATCATTTCTTTTTTTTTTTCACACAGTGATAACTCATTTTTGATTTTCTATTTTTTTTATTTTTCAAATTTTTTAATGTATTTGTATTTTTGATTTTTAAGAAAAGCAATAAACTATTTACAAAAATTCTTATGAAAAACCAGTTATTCAGGATTCCTCATCCCGTTGAGTTCGACTAAATGTTCAAAGCGAGCCCTGTCAAAAGCTTTAGTATAAAGATCTGCCAGGTTATCTAGTGTGTCAACTCAGCACTTTGAACTCCAATTTAAATCATTTAACATATATATATCAACAATCTCACATCCCCCGTCATGTGCCTGAAGCAGCCACTATCAACATACCATAAGTTGATAATCCTCCTTAGCAGCTCCTGCACACACCAACCAAGAAATTAGTTAGATTGGGGGACCCAAGCCTTAATGGTCTTGGGTCGTCCAAATTCACCAACCACTGGAACATCCATCCAATATCCATTACTCCTACTTGGAGTCTTGGATCTCAGACCTGTTAATGGAATTTGATTTTGATTTCCACTAGGTCTTTGGTCCTGAGGGTTCCTATATGTGTTTGGACTATTTGACCTTTGGAAATTTTGATTTGGGTATCTTGAATTTTGATTCCAAGAAGCATTATTGTTGTAATTTCTAAAGCCATTGTTATAAAAAGTTCGACCACCATTATTTTGGTATCGATTTTGATATTGACCTTGACTTCTGAAATTATTAGCATTATAATTGTTCACTCTTGGTGAACTGCTTCTAGGTCTGTCAAATCTGCCTGGTGGAGATCTAGGCTGAAATCTTGGTTGATTTCTTTGAAAACGAGGAACTTGTGGAGTTCCTTTTTCAGCCTTATCTTCACCAACAGCAACATTCTCTAGTTGCTTAGGAGCAAATTTCTTTGGAGAGTTAGACTCCTTCTCCTGTTTATCACCACTATTCTCTGGTGACTTCTCTCTCTTTCTCTCACTAACTTGTGCTTCACTCTTTTTGTTAGGACAACAGCTTGCTACATGTCCCTTGGTGTGACATTTGAAGCACGATCTCTTTTTCGAAGACTTCTTGTCTGAAGCCTTTGAACTAGATTCGGGTTTTTCTGATGATGCCTTAGAAGGATTTGGTTCAGTTTGCTTAGTTTCAGAATTTTCTATGTTCTTGTTTTTAGCAAACTCTACATTAGATTCGTTTTCAATAACAGCTGTTTCGTTTTTCATGTCACTTCCTTGAACAAAATTAACCTTTTTAACAAAAGTTGGATTGTTATTCTTAGGATGTGAAGTTTTCTTTTTCAAAACAGGTGTGCTGTTATTATCCTTCTTAGCATCAGCACTCTCAAACACATTTCCTTGACTTAACGTGGAACTACTTGGTGATGTTGACACAAAGTCCATGAGATCATCTTCATCAGGCAAGAAAGAATAGTCATGACTAACAGGAGGTGGAACTTCATTGAAACCATGAAATCCCACACTGGTTTTTTCATTACTTTTCTTCAAGCCACCCATCATATGTTTCATAACAAAAGTAGAGTCCCTGAATTGACCTAATTTCTTTTTAAGTTCAACAATTTTGAGTTGTGCATCTGACAACTCTTTGCATTTTTTAGAAATCTCTTTTGTTTTCTCTGCCATCATTTCATGAGCTAAGTCTATGACTTGAAGTTTTTCGTTTAATTTGCAGGTTAAAGAATCAATTTTACTTTCATAACCTTTTATCTTCTTCAAGTATGAGGATTCATTTCTTTTAGCAAAAAAGTTTGCTTCTTTTATGTTAGACATCTCGCTCACCAGACTTTGGTTTTGTGTTGACAACCTGTCAACCTCACCCTGTAGTTCACGACATTTTAAACACACAGAATTAGACTTTACCTCTCCTGTTTGTTTGTCAAGATTGGCCATTAGTGCTGCAAGCTGAGCTTCCATTCTTTTATACTTAGCATCCTTTTCTTCAGCTTCCCGTTCCTGGTCAGACTTTTGCTTTTCCTCTTCAGCAACTGTTGTCTGATCAACCTTCTTTTCTTCAACTTTATTCTCTATCTTCACCTCAGCCTCAGCATCCACTTTTGCTTCAGCATCTCCCACAGTAGCTTCACCATCCTCAACTGGCGTTATCTCTGCCATGAATGCCTGAGTGACATTGTCATCATTTTCCAAGTGAACACTCCAGTCATATGAACCTTCTCTAGCTGTAGAGATCATCGCTCTTGAGTTAGAGTTGTTTGATGCATTCCTATTGTTTGAACTCTGACTTGAAGTATCCTGCTTTTGTTTTTGACATTCCCTGGCGAAATGCCCATAACTTTGACAGTTGAAGCATCTCACTTTGGTCTTATCAAAACCAACAGTCTTTCCTATAAATTTCCTTCCCGTTCGGTTCATAAACCTCTTCACTCGTCTAGTAATCATGGCCATTTGCCACTGCAAATCCATATCTTCAAGATCATCAGGGTCAATCTGATCGTAATCTTCATCTAAAGTAGAAGGATCAGATATCTTCCCCTGAATGTAGTTTTCATATGAAGCAACAAATGAAGCTAGTAGAGCAAGATGCTCTTCAGCAGACTTCACACTCATTGGCATCGACTTAACACTACTGCTCTGCTTAGAACCTGATGTTCTCTTGGCTCCTGATGATCCTCCTGAAGCAGCTACAAAACACACATCACCATCTTCATTCACTGTGACTTGCTCATTATCACACGAAAGAAACGCAATAGCAGAGTCGCTAGAAGCGTTGTGAGATGAAGAAGATGTAAGCCCATTGTAAATCGCTGGATCTTGAACTTGATCATATCCAGTGTCTTTCTTCTTCATACTGAGATCATAAGCTCTCAGCTTTCCTACTACTTCTTCCAGCTCCTTTGTCTCATAATCTACCTCTCCCTTAATCATGAGAGTGTAAATATCCCACTTAGTAGGTAAGGCATCGAGCAGCTTGTCATTCTTCTCTACGTCAGTATAGCAATCGATCTCATAATTTTCCATTTCTGACATCAGATGATAGTAGCGAGTGATGATGTCCTCAAGTGACTCATGTTTCATGAACTTGAAAACAGCAAACTGCTTCTTCAGTAGATCAACTTTGTTTTTCCTGACATCTGCATTTCCCACATATCTCTTTTCCAATGCATCCCACATATCCTTGGAATTTGTGTACCTCTTGAAAGTATGCTTGATGCTATCAGGTAAGGACATTTTGATTGCAGCCAAGGCTCTCTTTTCAGCCTCATACATCTTTTTATCAGCATCTTCCATGTTCACATAGGCAGTTTTACGTGGTCTGCCTTCAAAGTCATGTGTTGGGTCTATGTACCCTTCTTCAATGCATATCCACATGCGAGTATCCTGATATTCAATGAACGATTGAAAAAGATCCTTCCATGTCAGATAATTTTCCACCTTCATCATCTTAGGTGGTTTGTTGGTAGTGCCAACCTCATGCTCCATTCTCAAAAGCTCATTCAAACTAGACATGTTCGACATTTTAAACGTTGCAGGCTGATAAAACCGTACAAAATATCTCCGAAAACAGTGGTTACCAAATTACACCTTTAGAATCGTCTCGAAAAGACGAATCCAATGATATCTAATGTCGAAAACCGAAATCGGGATTTTCCAGAGTTTTTTTTTCCTAATTGGTAACACCGCTGTTATCTATTTGGGTACCCCAAATTGGGTAGCGGTTGAGAGTATTGTTTACTGAATTCGTGTGTGTGGGTAAACGGGTGGACCCATGGTTTAGAATAGTGTAAAAGGGTGAGCCCAAGTTTTAAGGTAATGTTGCCACCTATTAAAGTGTTTTGGGTAGTTTAGAGTAAAACTGAGTGGCCAATCACACACATTGGTGGAATTTAATTAGGATAGTTTTGGGTTGCACCGCTCCCCTTACAGTTATATAATTAAAAGTTCAATTCTCTTTTATTGTATGCGATTAAGCGATTTGACTCAAACATTGTTTTTTAGTTCAACGGTTTTCTTTTTTGGGTTTCAGTCCAATGGTTTCACTTTTTCTTCTTTGATTCAGCTAACTCCAAATATTGTTTTCTTTAACTTTTATAATGGACCAAAAGTAGATGAATTGACATGGGTGGGTGATCGAATTAGCGTCGTGTGTGAGGGTGTGTTGGAAATGACTCAATAATGGAAGTGCTCAAAAGCACAACGTTGAAAATGACATACCCATTCTAGTTTTTTCTCTTTTTTTAGAGTAAATTACAAGTTTTGTCCTTTATGTTTGTCCTAAATTTCAGGCGCTGCCATTTACCTTTAAAATTGATGAGTTTTGTCCTTAATGTTTCCAAATCTTGCACGTTATGTCCATTAGGGCAAACCCATTTAATTTTTTTTTGTTAAATCTGATCATGTGCAAGGCACATGAGGGCATTTTTGTAATTTCGTTTTTTAGAGAAATTTGTGTAATTAACATAAAATTAATACCCCACCATCTTCAAAAGTTCAGACCCACCACTTGCCACCACCTTCCGCCACCACCTCCCACCCTCACCTGCCGCCGACCACCACCACCTCCCACCCTCACCTGCCGCCGACCACCCACTATCTCCACCATCGCCTGACCCACCATCACACTCCACCGTCTCCATCATCACCAACATCCACCCCTTCGATCCACCATCACAAAAAACCAAAAACATTCATCAATTACCCCCCCCCCCCCCTCTCTTTCTCTCAACCGAAATCATCTCCAAACAAAAAATCCCCAAATCTGAACATCTAGCCCTACGAAATCATTTGAACAAAAAAAAAAAAACCAGATCATCTGAACAAAAAAAAAAATCCCCAAATCTCAAATAAATAAACTCTTTTATCATCAATCTCACAAGTTTTGAAGCTGGTCCAGGATTGAAGGGGTATGGTCCCAAAAAGCCGCGCAAACCTCCGTCAAGGTTGCGCGCGCATACTCCTTATTCAACAAACTTCCTACTACGAGCCTTGCGCGAGTTACACCATTTCTATTCTACGCCGCGCGAGGCGTAGACGATAAGAAGCTCCGATGGCAGCACTTAGCATACTGAAGGAGCACTCAGTCACCCAAACCCCGCGCGGGTTAGTTACGTTCCCAGCAAGAATCGCACAGGGAAGCAGCGCAAGGCTGCTCCAGATAGTACACAAGGTACAAGTGGCAGAAGAAAAGAGCCAATCAGCGTCCTTCTGGCGCTGCTCAATCGTGCTCCACGATCATCTGACATACATGAGACAAAAAGTACTTAAGGACGCCTACATGGCACCAATCATAGGGCAGAGACAACTGCCCCACGATCTCCACTTACCTGCTGATGGCAGAAGGGCGTCCAGGCCGACAACAATGACACGTGGCTCTAATCACATTGCGCCAGCTCCAGAAAGCTCCTAGAAGCCACTAACGGTCGACACCAGTGAGACAAGGAGCATATCCTCCATGTTGTCGCCTTCCGGACCAAGGCCCATCAGCCCACATCCTTTTATACCTCTCCGGCTATAAATAGAGACCTCAATTCACAGGTTAAACATTCCATTCCCTCTACTCTCTCACTTAATACTTAATTATCTCCCCAAAGCAGTCGCTTATTCTCACGTCGGAGCCAGGTTAAGAGGGAAACCCCCACATTCCCCTCTTAACGAGTAACGGTGTTCTGTTTTGCAGATAACCCCAGTCATTAAGGAGCTCAGGAAACCATAAAGAAGATTAACCATCATGGTAGAAACATAAACCAAACTGATTAGTCCCTTAATTAGTTCCGTGTTTCTTCATTGGCGCCCACCGGTTTTTCTACAAACCACTTTCATCTTCTTCTTTCCTGAGTTTTTCGTGTTCTTCCTTCCTTCGATTATGGCTGGTTAAGGAATCATTCCCGAGTTTGTTGGTTTCGGTGAAAACCCGAATGCAGCGTTGGGGGATGGTAATCCAAATGCCCAACCTCAACACATCGAAGAAATTGGTGAAGTCGAAGTAACCAATATGGGGGGACCGCGCGGGAGCATCACCCGCATCACTCAAGCGGTAACCCCTGGAAACAATGGCGCTGGACCTTCAAACCCAGCTCCACCTCAGAACATCTCCGCGCTACTAGGGCTACCAGAGGGCGAAACCCCAGCCTCATGGTACGCCAAGCAACTTGCCACCATTAACGAGGCATATCAATCCTTGAGCGCGCAACAAGCAGTCTTAACGGCAGAACCGTCCTTGGTTACACCAAACGGCCCCAGTCACGGGCCGCGCCAGAGGCCACCACCGCAAAATATCCAAGGAAGAGCTAACAGACTTCCCCCTACCCGAAGACTAAGCGTGCAGGACACGCGAGATACACGGGGAGAAACAGAAAGCTACTATGACGATCCGTCAAACGTCCAAAGAGGCCCAGTTCATAGTCGGCTCACGCCGCGCAACATGAACAATGAATGGGAAGATACTGACCCAAATGATCCAACTTAGGAGAACGATGAAGAATCTTTGGTCTTCAATCGTTTACAAAGAAATCACGAATACTACAAACCAAGGCAGCACGTGGGGTACACCGAAGAGGCAGAGCAAGACTTCCGCCTCGCCTATCGACCAGCTGAAGCTGTAGAGCATTCCAAGTTCATCCCAAAAATCGCTCTTGCGCCACTCAAGAGAGAAAAGTTACCTCCGACAGTCGGAAAGTTTAACGGATTGACTGATCCCGATGATCACGTCAGAGTTTTCACAATCGTGGGCTGCATGGGAGGATGGATTATGCCCATGTGGTGCCATCTGTTTATCCAAACACTTACGGGGGCTGCTCGCGCCTGGTTCGACAGCCTTCCTCCGGGAAAGATAAAATCATGGGTGGATTTCAGGACTCAGTTTTTGAGTCACTTCAGTCAACAAAGACGATACCAGCGCGACACAGCCGAGGTTGAAGACATCTGGCGCAGAGATAACGAGGGTTTGGAAGATTTTATCACTTGCTTTAACAAAGAGTGTTTGGAAATCGGTGGCGTAAGCGAACAACTCATGCGCTGCCATTTCAAGAAAGCCATCCGCTGTGATAGCCTAATTAGAACCATCACTGGGAAAGATGGAATGCCCAAGGAATGGGATAAGCTCATGGAAGCCGCGAAGATAGTCGCACAAACTGAAGAGTCACTCGCCAGAAACAACAGTTATCGTTCTGAAGATCGATTTTCTAAAGGGGGTCACTCGCGCGACGACAACAGACGAAACAAAGGCAAAAACCCTGGGTGGAAGGCCAATCACTCCAGCGGTTATAGTGAACGACCTCGTTATGAGGAACGGTCCCGCTACAAAGAAGACGCACAAGATACTATTGATCGCATCGGCTATCGAAAGGCAGTCAGAGATGACAATCGTGAAAAGCATTGGACTCCGCTCATAAAAACACCAAAGGAGGTGCTAATGACGGAGAACCATGATTTTAAGGCTCCAAGGCCTATGACGAACAAAAAGGGGCAAGACCCCAACCTGTATTGTGATTTCCACAAGGATACAGGCCACTTAACAGATGATTGTTACAGCTTACGTCAAGAGATCGAGAGAGCGCTGAAGAGTGGAAAGCTGAGCCACTTGGTGAAAAACGTGCGCAAAGAAACTCGACAGCTCCATCGCCATGATGAGGGAAATCACAAGAAAGTCCGACGCTTAGAGACCCACATGGTCAACGGACCAAGGTATAACGCGAGAGAAAAAGGCAAGAGACCTTATGAGCCTTCATGGCAAGAACAGCAGGTCATTTTCCCGGTGGTGCGCGGGGGTCCTCGAGCCACACGACCCATCGTCATCACCGGTATCATCGGCCATTATGAAACTGAATACGTCTTCATTGACCCGGGGAGTACAGCAGACATCATCTATGAGCAGTGCTTTAACCAGTTCGACGATGAAGACAAAGCGAGACTTGAACCAGTTGATTATCCACTGTCTGGGTTCTGCAATGAAATGGTCTTCTCGCTAGGCCAGATCAGCTTCCCCGCCACACTCTCTGACGGGAAGCATTCAAGAACAACGAACGTTAACTTCATGGTGATGCCTGTTAAGTTAAGACATGATGTGCTGATCGGGAGAGAGACGCAAGGTGAGCTGAACATGATAACTTCCACCCCCCACTCAGCGATCGGTTTCCCAACCAAGACGGTGGTGGCAATCGTTTATGCAAAGAAAAAAGTGATGTCAACAGAAGAGATGCGCCCAACAAAAGCGGCGAAGGTTTCAACAACCGAGCCCGAAAAATGGGTTTTAAATCGCAAGTACCCGGAGCAAACGGTGATGATATGCCACGCAATCTCACCAAACATCAGTACTCGCCTCAAGCAGCTCCTGTTCAAGAACATGGACATCTTCGCCTGGACCCCGGCTGACATGACCGGAGTCCCGCGCGACATTACCGAGCACTGTTTAAACACCTACCCCTCTGTTGAACCGAAAGTCCAAAGAAGGCGCAGCTTAGGGGCAGACAAAACGAAAGCAATGAATGAGCAAGTATGCGAGTTACTTAAAGCTGGCATCCTGCGAGAAGTACGTTATCAAAGTTGGGTTGCGAACCCCGTGATGGTAGAGAAGTCTAGTGGAGGATGGCGAATGTGTGTTGACTATACCGATCTCAACAAGGCATGCCCTAACGATTGCTACTCTTTGCCTGAGATCGACAAAAAGATAGACTCTCTCGCGCCATACAGATGGAAATGCTTCTTGGATTGCTACAAGGGATACCATCAAGTTCAAATGAAGCTCGAAGATGAAGATAAGACAGCTTTTCGTACTGATCTCGGGATTTTTTGCTATACAAAGATGCCATTCGGCCTCAAAAACGTTGGCGCCACATATCAGTGCTTGATGGATAAGACCTTCACGGGAGACATCGGAAAGCATATTGAAGTTTATATCGATGATCTAGTGGTCAAAAGTCCCGAAGAGGACCAAATGTTGAAGGACATCGAAAAACCGTTCAATTCATTGCGCAGCGTAAATATGAAGTTGAATCCAACAAAGTGTTCTTTTGGCATGGAAGAAGGGAAGTTTTTAGGCTTCATAGTCACAAACGGCGGCTTTAAAGTGAATCTGGAAAAAGTCCAGGCAATAGAGCGAATGCCATCGCCTCGAACAATCAAAGAGATGCAACGGTTGGCCAGCCGCCTGGCCGCGCTAAACCGCTTTCTATCAAATCATACCGCGAAGCCGTACCCTTTTATCAGCACTCTGCGTAACTGCGTGAAGAAACAAGAGTTCAGATGGACCCCCGAAGCAGAGAAAGCTTTTCAGCAAATGAAAGAGTGTTTGATTGAGCTCCCTACCCTGACTGCACCGTTTGAAAAAGAGCCACTCATACTGTACTTATCTTCTTCGGATAAGGCAGTAGGGTCGGTATTATTGGTGGAGAGAAATGGGGTCCAAACTCCAATTTATTACGTCAGCAGGATACTCACTGACCCGGAAACGAGATATTCCACGATGGAAAAATTGGTGCTTGCGCTGCTACATGCCTCCCGAAGGCTGCGCAGATATTTTACAGGGCATGTGATCACCGTACTTACAAATTTCCACATCGGCACGATATTGCAAAAACCAGAAACATCCAGGCGGTTAGCAAAATGGGCCATCGAGCTGGGGGGCCACGGCATTTTGTACAGGCCGCGCCCAGCCATCAAGGGCCAAGTTCTAGCGGACTTCATCACAGAAGTCCCAATTGATAAAATCAAAGATTGTGAGCTTGTAGAGACTCCTGTAAAAGACACGACAAATGAGACTTGGATGCTTTATACTGATGGGGCCTCAAATGAAGACGGCGCGGGAGCTGGATTACGCCTAGTAAGCCCTGAAAACCATGAATTCACTTACGCCATCAAGTTGGATTTTAAGAATACCAACAACGAGGCGGAGTATGAGGCATTTCTAGCAGGCTTACGCCTCGCCATAAAAATGGGAGCTGAAAACCTACAAGCACACGTTGATTCACTCTTGATAGCCAGCCAAATCAACGGTATATACGATGCAAGGGGCGAAGTTATGGCCCTATATTTGGATCAGGCAAAAGTGTTGCTCCAAAAATTCAAGTCCTATAAGGTAGTACACATCAACCAGTCGGAAAACAAACCAGCAGACGCCTTAAGCAAACTGGCTTCAACCTCCTTTCAACATCTCGCCAAAGATGTAAGGATTGAAGTACTCAAAAATCCGCCAGTTCTGCTACGACAAGTCAACGTGATCGAGATAGGGCAGCCATCCTGGATGACCCCTATAATTCAATATTTGCAAGAATGGTTGTTGCGAAGATTATGAACGCCGGATATTATTGGACAAGGATGCACGTCGACGCCCTAAGGGAGTTGCGCAAATGCGACTCCTGTCAGCGGCACTCTCCAATAACCCTACGCCCTAAGAACGATCTTATCCCCGTATCCACTACTTGGCCCTTTCAGCAGTGGGGAATTGACATGGTGGGACCTTTCCCAGAGGCTCCTGGCGCTGTCAAGTTTATAATAGTGGCCGTCGATTACTTCACGAAATGGGTGGAGGCCAAAGCCCTCGCTTCAACTACAGCCATGATGGTACGCAAGTTCATTTGGGAACACATCATCTGCAGATTTAGCCTACCACTCAAGATTGTAACTGACAACGGCACCAACTTTGCGTCTGAGGACCTCCAGAATTGGTTGAAAGAAATGAAAATCGAACACACTTTCTCCTCCGTTGCGCATCCTCAGGCCAATGGACAGGTTGAAAGTGTGAACAAGTGTATCGTAGATGGGATAAAGGCCCGACTGGGCACGAAGCGAAGAGGCTGGGTGGATGAGCTCCCGAGTATCTTGTGGGCTCACCGAACCATGCCGAAAACAAGTACCGACGAAACCCCTTTTAGCCTAGTCTATGGCTCAGAAGCGGTTATCCTGGCAGAAGTTGGCCTGCCCTCTCCGCGTTTGACAGCAGTCAACGCAATCGACAACGAGGCAGAGCGTCGTCTTGACTTGGATTTGTTAGAAGAAAGGCGCGAAATAGCGCGAATTAAAGAAGCCAAGTACAAGACACAACTGGAAAGGTACTACAATGCGAAAGTCCGCATCTGTACCTTCAATCTAGGAGAATACGTCTTCCGAGACAACGAAGCGTCAAATGCTGAACGCCCAGGAAAACTAGCACCCGAATGGGAAGGCCCATACTTGGTTCATGAGGTGCTAGGAAAATGGGCTTACAAATTGCGCACCCTGGACGGTCACATCATCCCGCGCACGTGGAATGCGCAACAATTGCGCAAATGCTATATGTGACTATTTTAGGCCCTGCGCCTTTATCCACTTTTGTTGGCCGCGCGCCTTTTTAATTACTTATGTTGGCTAAGCGCCTATTTTGCTACTTATGCGATGTATGTTGGCCCAAGCGCCTATTTCCAAGTCAATGAAAGCATCTGACATGTTTTCTACTTCTTTCGTTACAAATGCATGTTAAACTTCTGATTAGCACGAAAACACTCCAGTAACTTACGATGAGTTACGCCTCCAAGGTCCTCCGCGAACATAGCGCGAGACCGGGCAATTACACTCACACAAGAGACACTTACATTTATTCGCGCTAACTTAACCTAAGTTTCTAACAACAGTGCAATAATTGTAACGGAAAGAATAAATGAGCATCATATTTAAAACAAGCGCGACCGCGCAACAGTTACATTAAAACAGAATGTCATTCATTTGATCAGAAACAAGCGCAACCGCGCAAAGGTTTACATTCATAACTTTTATGGGAAAATTACAAGGCACAGAGCCTAAAAAGTACTAGCCTATTCAAAGCTATCATCATGATCATCGTCATGCTTGTCTCCATCACCATCACCATCACCTTTACCATCGCCATCATCACCCGCAGCTTCTTCCTCATCCGAGAGCTCAACGGTCTCCGGTGGGTCAAGGATATTCTTCAGCCGTTGACACCAGTCATCATGCTTCAGCGCATCAGTAACCAAATCCATCACCGGAATTGATAGATGGTCATAACCATGTTCCGCGCGAGCTAGCTCAGCCTCAGCTTCATTAGTCACTGAGCAGTGACTAGTGTCGAACTCCTGTCCAAGTATAACTGCAGCATGTTCCGCAAATTCAAGATAGCCTTTACGGTGACCAACTGCGAGGGAAGCATCTATAACGGCCGCAACAGCTTTATCCAATTCTCCAGCATTTAGGATGGAGTTGGCCATCTACAACAAACGCAATACATAAGCCGACAGGTTTCAATAAATCAAAACAAAGTCAAGTAGAATCATACCAGCACTATTCCGCGCCCGCGCAACCACTCGGCTTCAGAGACCAAAGTATCCACGATACCTTGAGCTTCGGAGTAGTTGTTTTGTGCTACATTAAGAGCAGTGGTGCTAATGTCTCGCGCCTCCTCAGCTTTTTGTTTGGCCTCTTCAGCAGTGGCAGCTTTAACCTTCTCAGCTTCGAGATCGATCTCCAAGGACTTGCTTTTTTCAATTTGCTCTCGCAAACGACGCTTCAGCTCAGCGATCTCGACGTCCTTAGCAGTCAAATCCTTGTCTTTGTCAGACAATTGTGCCTTTACCTCAGCCAATTCGACCTACAAGGGATAAAAGTCTCAGTTAACCTGCTAAACAAAAGTATTAAACGGAATAAGAAGTTTCTCGAACCTCAGCCTGCTCTTTAGCAGCTTGCGCAGCTTGCGCATCCTCCACCCTCGCTGTTAGCTCAACAACCTTGGCTTCAAGGTCGACAATCTTGTTACGAGCCGTGAACGCGCGCTCATTGTCTTTCTCGCATATGCGCTTGAACTCAGCTTTCTCCTTAGCCAACTGCTGTTCAGCAGCTTGAAGCTTGCTTCTCAGGCCCTCGCGCCCCCACTCTTCAGATTTCCGGTCAGCCTCGAATTTCGCTCTTTCTTCGTCAAAAGCAGTTCTAGATTTTTCCAACTCAGTGGCACGCCTTAAAATCCGATCGCGGTATTTCTCCCAATCATCCCTCTCCCTAACCAATGTTCGCCACTCGCGTACAATCTCCTGGTTAGCAGCGCGGGTGTTGGCCTCGCCAACAACATAAGCATGATATAACCCGCTGTGGGTGTGCGCTCTTTGGCGATCAACCTCACCTCGAGGAATGGAATTCAGCAACCAATCGCGACAAGGCGTGAATTCTTGGAAGGTATCCTTTTGCTTTAAGCCCCATGGCGGATGATGCGGAGCCTCACCACGACTCTCTTCCGTGTAAGACTTGTAATAAATATCCCCCACAGTATCCCCCGGGCCTATCGGAGAGCGCGGCGGCGCGTCATGTTTTACACCACCCTGACCAGCCGCCGAACCAGAAACCGCGCCTTTTCCAGTAGAAATCCCAACAGACTTGTCAGTAGCGGATTTCTCCTTCTCTCTTTCATCAACCTTCTTTCCCTTCTCCTGCTCAGCTAGCCTCTTCTTCTCCTGCTCAGCTAATCTTTTCCTCTCATCCTCAGCCTTCTTCCGTCGGTCTTCATCGGATTCGGCTTTCCTGCGCGCTTCTTCAGTTCTCTTCTGCTCAGTAACCGCAGTTTTCTCCTTCTCGACATCAACATGTTTTGCCTTGTCAGACTCCAAGGTTTTAAAAGGCTTAACAGTAACCTTCGGCCTCTTATGCGCCGGCTCTAGGGGATCTTCAAACACCACACCCTTTTCGGGAGTCTTCTTTTTAACCTCTGCAAAAAACCAAGTGTTAAAAAGAGCGGAGGTAACAGAATAATGTAACTAAAGAACTAACCCGGAGAAACTTTGTAAAGCGAGCGCAAGTTGCTCCGTTTCCCAATCAAGGGAACCTCACCAGCTTTAGGCGCAACAGACACACCAGCTGTGGTCTCGCTCCTACTTCTCTTTCTGATCAACTGCACAGCAGGCTCCTCCTTTTCCTCCTCCTCTGCTATCCCCTCCTCTTCATGCGCAACAGAGGACGGAGTAGCGCCAGCATCCGGGTTACGAGAACCCGCGCTACCTGAACTTTTTGAGCCACCCGCTCCAATCGTTTTCTCTCCTGCACGCGACAAGCCCTCAAGTGAGTCACTAATCATCACATAATCTTTCAAGTCACTCTGACGAAGCCGAAGAATACCTTTATTAGCAGCACCAGCAGCTGCGCGACTACTCCCGCCTTTTTTACTTATCACCTCAGCCTCAACATTGACCACCTTCTTCTTCCGAGAAGGCTTCTTCTTCTTCTTCTTCTTCTTCTTCTTCTCTTCAGGGTCGATACCCAGGCCGCGCATTAGCTCCCCGTTCGAAGACCCTACAGACTCCTCGCTGGAAAGATAGACAACCTCTTTCCCAGCAGAAGTCACAGAGCGCAAAGGACGAGGTTTAGGTATGTGCGCACCTTCGGTTGCAGTAGGCGGCGAAGCGAATGCATCAGCAACCGGGTACATGAAATTACCCTTAATCCGCTCGTACCAGTACTCCTCCCCAGCCTGGAGCGGGCGCACACTCATAGAACCAGCAAAGGTAGCGAAGGCAGCTTGATATAGACGCGCCTGTGCATGACAAATTACATAAATAAACACTAAATTACGAAACAAGAAGTCAATGAAACTAAGGAGATCACTAACCTCTGTCTTCAATCATCAAGATTGGAACTTCCTGGCTGTCAGTTAGCCATTGGTCGCTCATCCGCGCCGCTACTAAAACGTTCTCACCAAACACGCGATTGGGGGTGGAAGTGAGATCCCGATACCAGGCCTCAGTTTTAGGGATCGCCAGATCCTCTTTTGCAATGGGTTCCGACCAGGCGCGAAATGTCATGGCGATCGGGATCACCTCCTCGTGAATATAAAAGAACTTCGGTTTCCATTCATGAAAGCTCTTCGGAGGATAAAGCAATATCTTCTTGGCAGCGCCCCTACTGGCAAAGGAATAAAAGCCCATATTCTGGATCAGCTGATAGAAGACCCTAAATTTTTCCACAGTTGGCTCTATGCCATGAGACCAGCACAAGAACTCGAAATGTCGGACCCGAACCATCCCGGGAGGGCTCAACTGCAATATGTGAAACCCATAAAACTGAAGAATATGGGCCATGAAGTTCGTCGCCGGCAATCGGAAATTACCTTGATGGAAGAAATATTCAAACAACGTTATATAACCCGGCGGTGCATCGGCGGCCGTCTGGTTTTGACCGGGGTACCTAGCATCCCATTCCGGTGGAAACCGGAAACCCCGTACTATTTGTTCAAACAACCCTAAATCCCACCGGAGAACCGGAACAAGGCCTTCTTCTCCGGGATTATCTTCATGGTGTTCTTCAGCCATTGATAAATCGACAGAAGTCTTGAAGATTCCAGAAACAAACTTGAAGATCTGCTAGGATCTCCCTCGAAGACTTGAAGATCTGCTACTGTTCTTCAAAAGTTTGAAGATTCAAAGAGAATTTGAGAGCAAATGAGAAGAAGACGACAACAGAAGACGGAAAAGTGATTCACCCACATCCCTCTTCGAATATATATACCCATCGCATTTAATGCGATGGGTAAACGTGCCGAAGTCGCCGCGCACATGACCAATCAGAGGATGACACGTAAGGCGGGAATCCCGGAACGACGGTTATCACGCGCGTGTGGAACTCACTCTCCTGACAGAATGACCAACCGTCAGAGACAACTTGATGACAGCCGTGTAACAGGTCAACTCAAACGTCACCATCAATGACGTTTCTCACTAACTTGTCAGAGTTCAAATTTCGAAGGTTTTCCCGCCATAAATTCAACAGGCTTCATGCAAAAGCTACTAAGGCCGCGCAGTGTTAGCAATGACTTAATAACCATGCGCGCCTACACAGAAAGGCAATAGCTCACCTGGAACCAAGCCTGGTAGTCGCGCCGTGTAACCAATAAAAGTTTACACGCGCCACGCCTACCAAAATCAAGGAAGCATTTTATTCAACTTTTATTTTTTCTAAGTCCAGAGCTCCAACCACTTGCCTCGCGCATGGTGCAGCACTGGACTGGGGGGACATGAAGGGGTATGGTCCCAAAAAGCCGCGCAAACCTCCGTCAAGGTTGCGCGCGAGACCATACTCCTTATTCAACAAACTTCCTACTACGATCCTTGCGCGAGTTACACCATTTCTATTCTACGCCGCGCGAGGCCTAGACGATAAGAAGCTCCGATGGCAGCACTTAGCATACTGAAGGAGCACTCAGTCACCCAAACCCCGCGCGGGTTAGTTACGTGCCCAGCAAGAATCGCACAGGGAAGCAGCGCAAGGCTGCTCCAGATAGTACACAAGGTACAAGTGGCAGAAGAAAAGAGCCAATCAGCGTCCTTCTGGCGCGGCTCAATCGTGCTCCACGATCATCTGACATGCAGGAGACAAAAAGTACTTAAGGACGCCTACATGGCACCAATCATAGGGCAGAGACAACTGCCCCACGATCTCCACTTACCTGCTGATGGCAGAAGGGCGTCCAGGCCGACAACAATGACACGTGGCTCCAATCACATTGCGCCAGCTCCAGAAAGCTCCTAGAAGCCACTAACGATCGACACCAGTGAGACAAGGAGCATATCCTCCATGTTGTCGCCTTCCGGCCCAAGGCCCATCAGCCCACATCCTCTTACACCTCTCCGGCTATAAATAGAGACCTCACTTCACAGGTTAAACATTCCATTCCCTCTACTCTCTCACTTAATACTTAATTATCTCCCCAAAGCAGTCGCTTATTCTCACGCCGGAGCCCGGTTAAGAGGGAAACCCCCACATTCCCCTCTTAACGAGTAACGGTGTTCTGTTTTGCAGATAACCCCAGTCATTAAGGAGCTCAGGAAACCATAAAGAAGATTAACCATCATGGTAGAAACATAAACCAAACTGATTAGTCCCTTAATTAGTTCCGTGTTTCTTCAAGGATCAAGCTGACATCAGAATTAAACCTAATTTACCATTAGTTCTCATATCCGAAACATCTGTCCAAATCTGACTGAATTACGGCCTTGCGAACCTTCAATCGAGTCAATTGTCGGCTCCGGCGACATTGTAACAACATACTGGTAGAGAATTTGAAGAGAAATTGAGTGATTTTGTGAGGATTTGAGTGTGTAAATTGGGTGAGAAGTAGAGAGAGAGAGGGTATCTGAAATGAAGGAGATGGGGTTAGATCCGACAAGATTTGAATGGTGGTGGAGATGGTGATACAAAGCTGCAAATCCGGCAAGAGAGGGTATCTGGAAATCCGATTTCTTCCCCTCTTTTCACTCCGATCTTCACTCTTCGTTTACTCTCTCTCTCTATCTATCTCCAGGCTGCAAAATCGAAGGAAGAAACTAAGAAATTAGAGCCACCACTTCGCTGGTCAAATAGCGTCGGAAGACGAAGAAGAGAGAGAGTGGGGGTGGTAGAGAGAAGAAAGAGAGTGGGGGCGGTGGCAGTTGGTGGTGTTGATAGTGGTGGTGGTAGGTGGGGTGGGGGCGGTGGTGGTAGGTGGGGTGGGGGCGATGGCTGCAGGGGTGGGGATGGTGGTTGCGGTGGTGGATGGTGGTAGAGAGAGAGAGGGAGGTGTAGAGAGAGAGAGAGAGTTGTAGATAGAGGGAGAGAGAGAGTGAAGAATCTGATCTGATATATACTTGTATATGTATATAAATAATAGTAATAATAATAGTATTTTTTTAAATATATTTTGTCTTAATTTTTTAAATAATAATACTAAATATATAGGTAAAAAGACAAAAATACCCTTTGGTGAGCAGATTTAACCAAAAAATCTAACTGGCTTTGCCATAAAGGACGTAACGTGCAAGATTTGGAAACATTAAGGACAAAACTCATCAATTTTAAAGGTAAAGGGCAGCGCCTGAAATTTGGGACAAACATAAAGGACAAAACTTGTAATTTACTCTTTTTTTTACAACTAGTAATTATGCTCGCGTACGTTACGGGACGATAACATCGCAAACATTGAATGGATTAGTCTTAAACGTAATGTGAAGCGTTAACCGTATGGAAACGCGCATTTTGACGTATCAGATTGAACCCGAACTAAATGGTGATTGGATCAAAGCTAGGGATGCAAACGAACCAAACGAACACGAACAAGTCCTTGTTCGTGTTCGTTTGTTAAGAAATATATGTGTTCACGAACTGTTCATGAACGCTTACCAAACGAGATTTTATGTTCGTGTTTGTTTGTTAAGGAAATGAACTTGTTCATGTTCGTTTGTGTTTGTTTGTTAATTTTATGCAACGAATGAAAACGAACGACGATGAACACAAATGAGCACAAACTAATGTTCATGAACACAAATGGTAACCGACGAACACAAACAAACGTTCATGAACAATATATATAATACGTTGACACTTATTAAATATTTTATTTGTCAGAATTTTGAAGTATTTAAATAAAATATAAAAGCTAAAAACACTAATAAATTATCGAACACAAACAAACATGTTACCGAACGTTCACGAACATAAATGAACGAACGCGCCCTCTGTTCATGTTTGTTCATTTAACTAAACGAACGAAATTTCTTGTTTGTGTTTGTTTGTTTAATAAATGAACGAACACAAACGAACTTCCCGCCGAACAGTTCACGAACTGTTCGCCAAACGTTTGGTTCGTTTGCAACCCTAATCAAAGTGTTAACTCAAATATAGAAAAGAAACTACAATTTAACTCCACACGGTTCGAAACAAAACTTACGAAACATACATAAAATACGCACGAATACATATTATATTTGTCATGGCTCATCTCCCAAATCGAAATGTAGATCAACTCAAATTTATACTACATAAAAATATGCACATAAAAATGGTTTTTTTAATGAAAAAATATTATATTTGACCAAACTCGTTTTCCAGAAAAGTATACGTCAAAACATAGAGCAAATCATATTTATACAAACACGTAAATAAAAATATGCACGTAAAAATAGTTTTTTTTTTAAGTAAAGGGAGTAAATGGGTAAACTAAAAACAAATTATAAGTAAAAAACTTAATAGGTTAAAAAGATTCATAAAACCGTGCAAGGCGCAATGGCACTTGTTGTTTTCTTCTAAAGGAAGTTTTGTTGTATTGGGAGGGAGCGACTGATGTGACTGTCGGGTGTCTCCTGTCTTATCGAAGGTGAACATGCGCCTTTTTCAGTCATGTCAGTTACTTTCTGTCAAAGGTGTCAGGCGTCTGTTTACCTGCTCCGAAAGAAGAGGTGGCGTCTTCTCTCTCTTCTGACGTGTCTCTCCCCCATTGAATGCTTTTCTGGATTCTGACGGCCCACTACCCATCGCATTAAATGCGATGGGTATAAATATAAGACGGTTTCTCCTTCTTCTTTACTTTTCAAAATTTGAACTCCAGAATTTTTCATAGTCCCTTCTCTTCCTTATCTGTCTTCCCCCTTTCTCTTGAGTTTGTTCTTACTATCATTCTCGTCTTCTGTCCATTATGTCTGGTGTGAATCCGTCATCGAGGAAGAAGAGGAACAAGGGTAAAACTCCGCTAGGCCCGGATCAGGCGATAATAGGGTGGAAGGATGAGGAGTTTCATAACTTGGTGAGGGATATGGGTTTCCTTCCCGAGTGGGGTGCTCAGTTCCCCACCCCGGGTTCTACTGCCATGGACGCACCTCCCGGTTATATTACTTTGTATGCTGCTTTCTTCCGGGAAGGGAACTTCAGGCTCCCGATGACTAGATTTACTGCCGATGTGTTGAGGAACTATGGGCTTCACATTTCTCAGATCAATGCTATCGGGCTTCCTCGTATTACTCATTTTGAGTTTGTTTGCATGGCTAACCGTTTGGATCCGACGTTTGCGATGTTCAACGTCTTCTATACCGTTTCGTATACAAGTGGCATTTACTCCTTTAATGCTCGGACCGGTGTTGCTCCGGTTTGTTCTATTCCTTTGAAGAGTCTTCATGACTGGAAACAAAAATTTTTCTATATTCGTCGAGGGGTTATCCCGGTAGATCTGCATTACTGGGCAGGGAGTGAGGGAATCCCCAAGGTTGATGTGGTTGCAGATTTTTCTGAGCAAGCCTGGTACAAAAAGTTGACTCATAAAGCCACTCCTATTCTTCAGCTTGAGGAGATGGCGTTAGTGGGTGCTGGGATGAGTATGTTGTGGGTTCCGAAGCATCCTTTGGGGGTTCCAGTTTATGGTTATAATGGCAAGTGTATGTGTTTTTCCATAACCTTTTGTCTCTCTTTTGTATATATTATATATATTTTTTTGTCATTACTCTTCATCCTCGTGTTTTTTGCAGTGGGTTACACCTTGTTGAATGTTCTGGATTCGAAAGCCGGTGGTGCTATGGTTGAGGCAATTCAAAGGGCTGAGAAACAACCTGGTTGGATCAGATTCGCGGTCGTTTCTTGCATCCGACCAACGATAGTTTTACCGCCTATGCCAACGCTGTCTTAGGTGAAGATAGTGAAGATGATTGTAACACCCCAACCCAGAAGGGCTGACGTGTCACAATAACAGTGGTATCATAAACAAAAGTCATAATTCCATTTATTTATTTGATAAGGATACAACCACACGACAACTAAACTTAAGGTTAATATACAAACGGAGACATTCGACTTGATTAACTAACATCTTCAGATTTATTCCTATGCTTTATTCTTCTCTCTTTACCCCGCCCGAAGTAACCTGTGAACCTGTATATACAAAAAGTTTACGGAATGAGCCAAATGCTCAGTACGGAATAATAGGCTCAAATAACAAATAATGCTTTATATGAAATGTTATTCGGATGAAACTTTATGTTAAAATGATATGATGCAAGTAACGTAATTTCATAATCATATCATACGGATGTACCCATGAGCCAAACTTAAAACGTGACAATACACAGGTAGCTATTCCTGCATAATTATCACACGAGATGGTGAGTTGGCATACCCGCTATCCACCTCCTTAACTTAAATCCTAGGATCGATCCATACGCCTCCTAGTAGCTTTGTACCTCACTTGTACCTAGGGACGCCGTGAACTGATCTCTCCGTCACGGATGGAGCACATGATATCGACGCCGCAACAACATGCTCGTGGGACACTCCACGAGAAGCGATACTCAGGGTATCAGAGTACAAATGGTCTTATTTACATAACTTATCAAAATATTTTTCATAACAAGACGTAACATATATTGGAACATGCGATAATGAGTACAACTAACATAATACTATCGCATGACATGAAAGCTAAATCCAAAGTTGTGATTAGAATAAGAATTCAACGGACTGTCAAATGAATCGATAATCAAAGACGTGAGGAGTTTTAAAAGATATATGAATTTAATGGGTTTATAACAATTTGAATATGAAGCAATAAGGAGTGATGGTAAGGATCCGTACCTTAATAATTCCAAAGTGATGCTACCTTGTGATAATATTTCAGATTTATACGGGCAGAGTTTAGACTACTGATTAGTCTTTTAACCTAATTTAAATAATATGCACACAAACTAGGTTAGTAACTTAATACAGCATTTACGATAACTCACGAGATTAAAATCCTCACAACGAATGACAAAGTGCGATACTTAAACATCCATCAGATTCACAACTAATGACAAAGTGAAATCACTTAAACATCCATCGGATTCACAACGAATGACAAAGTGCAAACACTTAAACATCCATCGGAATCACAACTAATGACAAAGTGAAATCACTTAAACATCCATCGGAATCACGACTAATGACAAAGCATAACCCAAATTTGAGCAGCACTTAAACATCCATTGGGTATATTGATCGATCGGACAATGAATCGTAATAGCGATCGAGTTAATACCCTGATTGTGGCGTCGATTAGTGATCCGTGTGTGTTGATTGTGGTAAACAGAGCATAACTCGGTGTATTTTGTGAATTTTTACATCGAACTGAAGCCAGGAATCAAGTCCCAGGCCCATGTATTTATACCCAAATTTGGCATCTCCCGCGTGTCGCGACAGATGCAGGTGTTTCTGTCGCGTGTCGCCTGGGGTAACATTTTTAGGGTAGGGTAGGTACGTGTCCAACTAGCTCAGGTGAGTCGACGTTGCGTGAATTTTCATTTTTGACAGCGTTTTCTGTAGATAACTATAACTAGGGTTTACCCCCCTTAGTTTTAGGGGCTCTGATCCTGATTCTGAAAATTCTAGGGTTTGTACAGAATTACTTGGGTGTCTTAATTAGGGTTTCCTATTGGATAATTTATAAATAATAATAATAGTTTTGGTTGATATACAGAAGGATGGATCATAAGATAAATGTTTAGTTTATTCTAAATTAGTATTATACTTTTATTTCTAGAATAATGATTTTAAATTTATGGTCATTACAACTATTACCCCCTTAAAAGAAATTTCGTCCTTGAAATTTTTCAATTAAGAATATAACATATCGCATAAGTAACGAAAACGGAACTTTCATAGCAGAGTTACTAACTTATATAACAAGAATCTCCTAAACACATATGTGTATCTGAAATTCATAATTACGTTCATGACAATAATTGTCAATTACCTTACTACCATGTCCTAATGGTTCTTCCACTACGTATCTTAATAACATATTAAATCATGCAGAAAATCAACATAGACTTACAGATAACAAGAATGACTATTGGTACTGATATCTCCTACATAAACATACTTAATCATAACTAAGATATATTCACATAAGGTAAAGCATGAATGACCGTAAATAGAAACAAATGAACATATATCAAAGAGCAAGATTTACCGTTACCTCGACTAAAATTCTATTACTAGACAAGATTAGGGTATAGAGAGCGAATTGATTCTTCAGATTCCCATGTTGCTTCGCGTTCAGAGTGATTTTTCCAGAGGACTTTAACAAACGGAATTACTTTCCTACGCATAACCCTTTCTTGTCGATCTAAGATGGCTTCTGGTTCCTCTTCGTAGGACAAATCTTCGTGAATTGTAATTAACGGATAACTAATGACATGGAGTGGATGATAATTATATCCTCTCAACGAGGAGACATGAAAAACGTTATAAACGTGAGAGAGCTGAGGCGGTAAAGCCAGTCGATATGACACTTCTCCAATTCTTTCAAGGATTTCAAACAGACCGATGAAACGGGGACGAAGCTTCCCTTTAATTCCAAATCTACGAACGCCACGCCAAGGTGATACCCTTAAGAATACGTGGTCGCCAATTTTAAATTCGAGTGGTCGTCTATCTTGATCTGCATAGCTCTTTTGTCTGCTCTGAGCTTCTTTCAGTTTTTTCTCGTGCCATAGTGACTTTTTCATTTGTAATCTGAACTAGTTCTGGCCCTTCAATAATCTTTTCTCCAACTTCATCCCAGCATATCGGTGCTCGACATTTCCGGCCATACAAAAGTTCAAAAGGTGCCATGCCAATACTTGCTTGCCAACTATTGTTGTAAGCGAACTCAACAAGACATAGATATTCATCCCAGTTTCCAGACCATTCAAGTGCACATGCTCGGAGCATGTCTTCCAAGGTCTGAATCGTGCATTCCGACTGCCCATCTGTTTGTGGATGGAAAGTCGTACTAAACTTCAGTCGTGTACCCCAAGCTGCCTGAAAACCTTTCCAAAATCGTGAGGTGAAACGTGGGTCTCTATCGGAAACAATGGAAGACGGTGTGCCATGGAGTCGAATAATTTCTTGAAGAAATATTTCGGATAACTTATTAACCGAAAATCCTTAATGAATTGGTAGAAAATGTGCTGACTTCGACAATCTATCAACAACAACCCATACAACATCATTCTTCTTGAAAGTCTTAGGCAAACCGGTAACAAAATCCATTGTGATCTCATCCCACTTCCATATGGGAATATCCAATGGCTGCAACAGACCGCTTGCTCGTTTGTGTTCAATTTTCACTTGTTGGCAAGTGAGGAATTTACTTACGTATCGAGCAACGTCTTCCTTCATGCCATTCCACCAGAAGTTCTGTCTTAAGTCTCGATACATCTTGGTAGATCCTGGGTGAATTGAAAATGGTGAGCTGTGAGCTTCGGCTAACAATGACTCACGAAGGGTGGAGTCATCGGGTACACAAAGTCTTTTACCGCACCAAATCACCCCATGATGGTCTATACAAAATTCAGATTGCTTACCCACCTCAAGATTTTGCACAATTGCCCAAAGTTCTCCATCTTGCTTCTGTGCATCTTTGATCCGTGATATGAGGTCGGGTTCAATCTGCATTCTAGCTAGATATCCATCAGATTTACTAACCTGAAGCCAAATGTTCATTCTTTCGAGATCCCTCCTAATACGAGGCTGAATTTGTAAGCAAGATATAGTCCCGGAATTCTTCGGCTCAACGCGTCAGCTACAACATTGGCTTTGCCTGGATGGTATTGAATATTTGCGTCGTAATCTTTTAAAAGTTCTAACCACCTTCTTTGCTTCATATTTAGCTCTTTCTGGGTGAATATGTACTTGAGGCTCTTATGGTCGGTAAAAATGTCACAACTTTCACCATACAGATAGTGTCGCCAAATCTTAAGTGCAAAGATGACTGCGGCTAGTTCTAAATCATGTGTAGGGTAGTTAACTTCATAAGGCTTTAACTGACAGGAGGCATAAGCGATAACCTTCCCATGTTGCATTAGCACACAACCTAATCCTTTCTTTGAGGTATCAATATAGACTTGGTAACCTCCTGATCCAGAAGGGAGAGCGAGTATTGGGGAGGATACGAGTCGTTTCTTCAATTCTTCAAAGCTTTTCTCTTGTTCCTCATTCCATGAGTACTTCACCCCTTTCCTTAGGAGTTTTGTGAGTGGTAAAGCAATTACCGAGAATCTTTCAACAAATCTTCGGTAATAGCCAGCAAGACCCAAGAAACTTCGTATTTCGGTAACAGAAGTGGGTCTTGGCCATTTTGTAATAGCTTCAACCTTTGTTGGGTCTACCATAATTCCCTCTGCTGATATGACATGACCTAGAAATGCCACTTGGCTAAGCCAAAAGTCACATTTGGAAAACTTAGCGTACAACTTCTCATGCCGTAAGGTTCCAAGTACTGCATGTAGATGTGCTTCATGCTCTTCACGACTCTTGGAATATACCAGAATGTCATCGATAAAAACAATAACGAATTTATCTAGGAATTTGTGAAATACGCGATTCATCAAATCCATGAAGACTGCGGGTGCGTTAGTTAGCCCAAAGGGCATAACCAAGAATTCGTAATGACCATAACGAGTACGAAAGGCGGTCTTGGGAACATCATCATTTTTGATCTTTAGCTGATAGTACCCGGACCTCAGGTCGATTTTTGAGAAGAACTGAGCCCCCTGAAGTTGATCAAAGAGATCATCAATGCGAGGCAGAGGATACTGATTACGAATAGTAATCTTGTTCAGCTCTCGGTAGTCAATACATAAACGCATACTACCGTCTTTCTTTTTCACAAATAAGACCGGAGCACCCCAAGGTGAAACACTGGGTCTTATGAATCCCAGATCTAACAATTCTTGCAATTGTTCCTTCAACTCCTTCAGTTCCATTGGGGCCATACGATATGGAGCTTTAGAAATAGGCTCGGCGCCATGGATCAAGTCGATGGTGAATTCTACCTGACGGTCAGGTGGTAATCCCGGTAGTTCATCCGGAAATACATCAGGATATTCACGAACAACGAAGTGGCTATCGATACTATTAACACTAGCAGAAATATCCTTAATCGATGCCAGGAATCCAGCACAACCGTTTGATATGAATTTTCGAGCTTTGAATGCGGAGATAATTTTAAGAGATTTATGAGCTTGAGTTCCCTGATATATAATATCAGGATGATGAAGATCACCGAAAATAACACGGCGGGAATGACAATCTATAGTTACGCGATGTCGAGACAACCAATCTATCCCTAGAATAACATCAAAGTCACACATATGTATTGGAAATAGGTCTGCCTTACACACAATAGATTCAATATGGATTGGACAATCTTTATATACGTAAGTGATTACGGATGAATTTTCCATGGGAGTGGAAATGGTTAAAGTATGATTTAAGAGAGTTGGTCTTATCGGAAGGTACTTAGTAAACGAGTGGGATACTAAAGAATGGGTCGCTCCTGTATCGAATAACACATAGATACTATGTTTACCAAGCTGAAGGGTTCCCGACACAGTACCTGGAGCATTAGCAGCATCAGTAGCAGAAAGTGCGAAAACTCTTCCTCCAACATTGGATGGTGCAACGTTTGGTCGGTTATTCTTCTTAGTGTCTTTCTTTGTACACTCCTTGATCATGTGTCCAGTTTGGCCACATCTAAAGCATGCTCCTGTACCTTGGTGACATACGCCCGGATGTCGCTTACCACAAGTATTACATAGAGGATATGTAATCTGATTCAGGTTTACATGTTGATTCAGTGGTTGAGCTCTAATAGGTTCTGCATACAACTGAATCTGGTTTTGAGCAGGCCTCGGGTTTTGCAGTCTAGGTTGCCATGGACGTGCCTGATTTCCAGAGTTCTGATTTCCTTGCACTTTGCGGTCTTGATGCTGTGGCGTAGTGGATGATTGGCCGATTTCCTGCTTAAATTGTCCTTCCTTATTTCTCTTCTTATTATCCCCAGTTCGAGATAAAAATTCTTTTCTCTCGAACTCAAAAGTTTTGATTGCATCAGCAACTTCGGTGATATCCTTAAATTTCATGTACATGATCGACTTCCGAATTCGATCATTGACTGCCCACTAGCATTTTTCTGCCTGGGCTTCTGCTGATCCTGCAACGTCTCCTACAATACTAGCCAACCTTGAAAATCGAGTAATGAACTTAGAGGCTGGTTCATCACTCCCCTGTCGAATCACTGCATACTCCCTGATATAAGCTTCTTTATCAGCGGTAGAAAAATACTTGTCGTAAAAGATGGTACGAAAGTCGACCCATGAAAGATTAGCGTCAAAATCATCCCCTCCTTTGACTTGCTTATATCCTTCCCACCAAGTTTGTGCGTCATCTTCAAATTTGTAGGTAGCCAATCTAACTTTGTATTGATCCGGAACTCCAAGAACTCCGAAGATCTTTTCAACATGAGCTATCCAGTTTCTTGCTTCGACTGGATTAATAGCGTGACTAAAGGATTTCGGCTTTTGTTTTTGGAATTTAGCGATCCATATGTCTATACTATAGGTAGTATGGTTCGTGGTATTCTCACGAATTTCTTCACCAGAGATTGGATTCGTGTTATTACGTTCTGGATGACGAGTTTGTTGAATAACGGCCTCAGTTGTTTGAGCAACAAGGTTTGGAAGCAACCCGACAACAGCCTGGTTGATAGCATTAATTACGTTTGGATCAACTGGAGTCTCATTCGAAGAAGTGTTGTTACGTACATGGTTAGTACGAGTATTCCTACGTGGCGGACGACGAGGAGGCATCTATAAGAATAGACATAGGAGTTAAACAAAATAAGAGACCAATTTGAATCCTATCATAGATATCTACCCATTCCTCACAGGTTTTAATTACTATCTTCAAGTTTTCTACAGGAAAGAGCCTTTGCTCTGATACCATAGCTGTAACACCCAAACCCAGAAGGGCTGACGTGTCACAATAACAGTGATATCATAAACAAAAGTCATAATTCCATTTATTTATTTGATTAGGATACAACCACAAGACAACTAAACTTAAGGTTAATATACAAACGGAGACATTCGACTTGATTAACTAACATCTTCAGATTTATTCCTATGCTTTATTCTTCTCTCTTTACCCCGCCCGAAGTAACCTGTGAACCTGTATATACAAAAAGTTTACGGAATGAGCCAAATGCTCTGTACGGAATAATAGGCTCAAATAACAAATAATGCTTTATATGAAATGTTATTCGGATGAAACTTTATGTTAAAATGATATGATGCAAGTAACGTAATTTCATAATCATATCATATGGATGTACCCATGAGCCAAACTTAAAACGTGACAATACACAGTTAGCTACTCCTGCATAATTATCACACGAGATGGTGAGTTGGCATACCCGCTATCCACCTCCTTAACTTAAATCCTAGGATCGATCCATACGCCTCCTAGTAGCTTTGTACCTCACTTGTACCTAGGGACGCCGTGAACTGATCTCTCCATCACGGATGGAGCACATGATGTCGATGCCGCAACAACATGCTCGTGGGACACTCCACGAGAAGCGATACTCAGGGTATCAGAGTACAAATGGTCTTATTTACATAACTTATCAAAATATTTTTCATAACAAGACGTAACATATATTGGAACATGCGATAATGAGTACAACTAACGTAATACTATCGCATGACATGAAAGCTAAATCCAAAGTTGTGATTAGAATAGGAATTCAACGGACTGTCAAATGAATCGATAATCAAAGACGTGAGGAGTTTTAAAAGATATATGAATTTAATGGGTTTATAACAATTTGAATATGAAGCAATAAGGAGTGAGGGTAAGGATCCGTACCTTAATAATTCCAAAGTGATGCTACCTTGTGATAATATTTCAGATTTATACGGGCAGAGTTTAGACTACTGATTAGTCTTTTAACCTAATTTAAATAATATGCACACAAACTAGGTTAGTAACCAAATTTGGCATCTCCCGCGTGTCGCGACAGATGCAGGTGTTTCTGTCGCGTGTCGCCTGGGGTAACATTTTTAGGGTAGGGTAGGTACGTGTCCAACTAGCTCAGGTGAGTCGACGTTGCGTGAATTTTCATTTTTGACAGCGTTTTCTGTAGATAACTATAACTAGGGTTTACCCCCCTTAGTTTTAGGGGCTCTGATCCTGATTCTGAAAATTCTGAAAATTCTAGGGTTTGTACAGAATTACTTGGGTGTCTTAATTAGGGTTTCCTATTGGATAATTTATAAATAATAATAATAATAGTTTTGGTTGATATACAGAAGGATGGATCATAAGATAAATGTTTAGTTTATTCTAAATTATTATTATTCTTTTATTTCTAGAATAATGATTTTAAATTTATGGTCATTACAATGATGATGATGATGCTTTTGATCTTATTCGAGAGGAAGTTATTGTTCTCTCGAGTGATGGGTCTGGCAGATCTTTTGAAGGCCTAACTTCTCATTCCCCGCGTGTAGGTCCGGCGCTGGGGGTTGTGCATGAACCGGTGAACGAGCCTATTGATGATGATGTCGACGTTCTGGTTGAGACTGCTGAGCAGTTGGAAACGAGGACAAAAACGAAAGCTGACAACACAGAAAGGAAAGGGAAGAAGGCTGAGGAACATGCTGCGGAAACTCCTTATAAGCAACCTTCTACTCTCCCCGTCCTAGATTACGTTGTAGTTTCTGATACGTTGTCCGGTTTAGGGAGCGGAGAGAAACATCGTGGATCTGATCCGGACGACCGCGCTACCTTGACGGAACTGATGAAGAAAAAAGCTGTTGCAGACCACAAGCGAAAACTTGACGAGCAGGCTGCTGTTCTTCTTGCTTCAAAAAAGGCTAAACTTCAGAAGGAGCCTCCTCCAGCTCCTTCAGAATCGGAGGTTGATCTGGGCGTTTTTACTCAGAAACAAGGGAATCTGTTGGAGAAGATTTTTGAAGCTTCTGGTACTCGCTTTATCAGTTTTTCCGTTTGGCTTTTCCTGATTGCTGATTTTCTATTCTTTTTCTCTGAATGTATTGTTCGTTCAGGTGCCAAGCCAGCCAAGACCTTACGCAATATTGATATTTCACAAATTACTCCTCCCGCTTCTCCGCCGTCGAGAACATTTGGGTTGTCTCCTCCTCATGATACCCCTGGTGAGAAGAGGAAAGAAGATGATGTGCATGCTGAGGAGGTGGGTGAAGGTGGTGGTGATACTGCTGGTGGTGATGGTGGGGGTGGTAGAGGTAAGGTTGCTGACCATACAGTGGAGTCCAGTCAAACTGCTCCACATCAAACCATTTACACTAAACGCCCTCCGGGTGATGGTGGTGGGGCTACTTCAGGTGTTGTCCGCAGCCCTCAGTTTGAGAATGTTCGTGTTGATTCTTTTGATACACAGAACCCTGCTTGTGATGATCTTCCTCATGCCCCTCGCTGGAATCTAACCCAGGGTTCCAGGATGAATGATTTGGGTAACTGTCATGATTTTTTCTCACTCTCTCTCCCCCCTGCTGAGGGAATGTTTCAAAAGAAACGCAATCGGTTTGAGTTGTTGGATGATCATGTGCGTGCTGCGGTTAACCATCTCGCCACTTCTCAAGATATTGTGCGTGAATGGAGATTGATGGGAGTGGAGACGGCTGAATTTGAGGATGAGGAGAAGGCCTTTGTTGAGGAGAAAGAAAAATTTAATGCTGAGAAGAAGGGTTTGCTATGGAGGCTTGCGGATGCTGAACGGAAATTCAAGCAAGAGAAACAGGTCAACGTTCAAAAGCAAAAGGACTGGGAGTCTGCCTGTGAACGTACTAATGCCGAGATGCAATCTCAACGTGACACTATTGTGCGTTTGTCTGGTGAAAAGACAGAGATTCCTGAGGAAGCCCAACAGGCGCGTGTTGCGTTTGAGAAGAAAGAAAAGGAGTATGTTGATCGTATTGCCAACCTGGAAAACCTTGCTAAGCAGAAGGTTGCTGATTGTGAAGCTGCTGAACGCCTTCTTGAGGAGAAGACTACTAAATGCAAGGCCTCTGAATTTCTGGTTGAAGAAGTTTATGCTGATAGCAAGTGGTTGCTATTGCGTGCTGTACCTTTGGTAACTTCCTTTGTTTTGTGTTGTTTGTTTGTTTTCATTGTTTTTTGCTTCTTCATGTGTGTACTGCCTTGCAGATCGCCCAGCGTATTTCCGGTTCTGAGGAATTGGCGAAGTACATGTATGAGCTTGGGGAAGCTGCGCGCGATCTTGGTCGAAAGGAAGGGTATGCGGAGGGAAGAGCTGCGGCTGAATCGAAGGAACCATTGAAGAATTTTGAGTTGTACAAGACTGACTGTGTCGCTCGGTACGCTGAAAAACGTCAAGGATTTGAGTCCCTTGAGTTTGCGATTGTCAAAGCCGCCCAAAAATTGGCTCGGAAGCCCAATGGTGTTGCCTTGTTGAAGAAGGCTCTTGGCGATGGAGGTAACGCGGCTGGAGGTGCTGGAACCAGTCATCCTGAATGAAGGATTCCGGCCTGCGTGCCGCGTATGGCCTTAGACGGTCCTGTAATCATTTGACAATGTCGTGAATAATTTTAATTTTTGCTTACTTGTTATGCCTGTGAATATTTGACTATGCTTGACGCTTCTTATGTTAATATTCGCCTTTGTTTTATGCGAATTTTGTTATTGTCATAATATGTGCATGTATAATTACTTTGATTCAGGTATCACGAATGAATGATGGCGCTGACAGGTTTTGTTGTGTTAGTTACAATGTTTTATTCTGTCGTTTTATGTGTGCAGGTTGGTACGTGGGTACGAAGTGATCGAGTTACAGGTTATTGTGTTTACCCAGCTGTGCTCAGCCTTGGGGGTGTTTACAATGTTTGTTTATCCTGTGATCGACGTTTTCGTGTTTATGTGGGCACGAAGTTTTGTTTTGGCGTTTTGTAGGCTTTAGTTGTGTTTCTGACCCGGCTGTGCACTTAGTTGTGACGAGCCTTGGAGGTCTACAACGTTTCCTATGGTCGAGCCATTGATGTTTTCGTGTATGCCCAAAGTAATATATGCAGTTGTGACAAGAAATTTGCATAATAGAAAGATAGCCAAACACTTCTTGTATTACTATGAATGTGTTGGCGATTCAGCCATTGCGATTACATAATCTTTTTACAGGTAACACCTTCTCAGCTGTTGAGCATTCCAAGTTCGTGGAACCTCCTTGTTGTCAATGGTGCGCAGATTGTAGGCTCCCTTTCCGAGTACTGTGTCGATAACATATGGGCCTTCCCACTTGGGGGCTAGTTTTCCTGGTTTTTCGGCGTTAGACGCCTCATTGTCCCTTAAGACATAATCTCCTGGATTGAAGGTGCAGATGCAGACTTTGGAGTTGTAATACTTCTCCAGCTTTGTCTTGTATTTTGCTTCATTTATCGCCGCCATCTCTTTCCTTTCTTCTAGGAGATCGAGGTCTAACCTCCGCTCTTCCTCGTTGTCGATCACGTTCATGGAGAGCATTCTAGGTGATGGCAGCCCGATCTCTGCAGGTGTTTTGGTCAAAAATCAAGCAATGATAATACAACCAAACTTTCTGTTGTGAGGTATGATGCTTGAATTGATGAACAACAATAAGGATCACTATGAAATGTAATGAACAAGTGACACGAAGATTTATACGAGGAAAAAGCCCTTGATCAATGAATGATCTCCGGCATAAAAAACCTCGGGTGATGGAAACTACCGATCACCAACTCAAATTAAACAAGAAATCTAATACAACTTCGGATGATAGCGAGCTAAGTACAAGGATCACTATAGTGTATTGTGTAAAAAAGTGTGTAATTGCCAAATGAGTTAACGAGAGCTGGTGAGAGCAGTTGTAAGAGTGTGTGTGTAGCCAAAAATAGCCAAGTGTTTTCTAATTAGCTCGCTACCCCTTTAAAAATGGGAAATATCTACGCTAACTAACATTCTGCAAATGGTGCAAGCCTCCACGACTCCATAACGTCCACTTTTGGCCAGGCACGTGCGGAATAAACATAGAATATACTCCAGGAATATCGCCAAGACCAAGTCCAAGCTGGTACTTCTGTAAAATAGTTTCGAATTCAAAGTAGACAACCGTTAGTACAAGGATCCTTATGATGATCCATGATCCTGATCCTGCAACACTTCTGAGGATCACTACTTCAGACAGAATTGAGGATCACTTAACCCAACAGTAAATGAGGATCACTGATCAATGAGAAATCCTCCCCTAACAATTGCCCCCAAAATATAAGGATTAATTATGTAAATAAACGAGTTGTATTTTGTTCTTATCCGCAATTAACCAACGGATAACTAGCCGTTGTAATCGGACTAGCCGTTACGAACATGACGTCACTGAGGTGACTATCCTGCAAAATCATCATTATAAATAGGAGTTAGAGAAAGAAAAATGTTGCTTCTCTGATCCACAAATAGACAGAATCCGCCACTGTTTTCCGGCAAATACTGTTTTCAAACCATTTGATCCCACCGTTCTTAGTGATTACATTTCTGAAACATGGGTAGCTTTCCCGGTCACACCATTCACAATAGGATACTCGTATCCTTTCCCTGAATTCACCCAATCTTTCTTCTCCCTCACCGGCATTTCCTACATTCAGGCTATGCCAATGATCTGGAGGGTCTTATATACCCTGGAAAGGATCATTGAGCAAGAAGGAATTGCTCTAGGAATGTCGGAGTTGGCAGAGATGTATGATCTCACAACATTTGGATCCCACCGATACTTATTCAAGCGTAAACCCAGTGAAGAACATCCCATCTTCAAAGCCACTAAGAATGATACTAACTGGAAACGGAGATTCTTCTTTGTCAGAAGGGATTCTCTCTCTGATGGAAAGGATCTGCCAAGGAAGTGGACCACCCATGGTAGGATAGAGGATCCTGAGAAGGATCACCAGATAACCTTGTTTTTGTATAAGGATCCCTAACATCCTTTTGTTTCTGTTGTACAGCTATCTCTGTTTCGCACCTTATACCTTCACCTGCCACCAAGGAAAGGCTCGCTGCTTTCAGAAGACTTGATCCTGCAACAAGGTCATTCAAAACAAACACCCAGGATTCACAAGAAGTAACCTCAGGTTCTGTCACTATGTCAAGTAAGTATCCTGTATTTTGTATAGTCAAATATTTAAATAAATAGTTGAATAGAAATAGGATAAGGATACTTATCTGTTTTGAATGTGTAGGCGCTGGGAAATCCTCGAAATCTGCCTCCAAATTCAGTGTAACTGATCTTGACACTGTCAGATCCTCAAAGAAAAAGTCTGCTGCTAGCCCTTCCATTGTTATCCCCAAGGCTACCACTTCAAAGGGAAGAGGTGGAAAGAAAAGAAAAACCTCTGAAGCTGACAACCTTCAAGGCTTGCCTCTGATCCGCCATCAATTCCTCGAGTACTTTAATGATGTAAGGATCACTGATCTAGCTTAGTTATCCTATCCATTTTGAGGATCATATGATCCTAACTTTGCATTGTCTTGTTTGCAGAAATTTGCTGAAATTGAGGACTACGTTGGAAGTGTTGAAGAGCTCGAGGAGAAATACTCTGACCTCCAAAAAGTGGCGGTGCTTAAGGATCACAAGATTGCCTCCCTTGAAAAGGATCTCAAAGATGCCAAAACTCAGATAGCTTCAATTCTGATCAATTTTGATTATGAGAAGAGCGAGATCACGGAGGATGCTAAGGTCTCCGCTGCCATTGCCATGTACAAGACCAAGCTACAGATGGCTCAAGAAGCTCAGGATCCCGCCTTTGATAGGAGCAGCTGGGACATAGAAGGCTGGAAGGCCAGGCTGGCTGAGTTGGAGGATGAGGATGAGGCTGACGAGGTTCTGGCAATCGAGGCTAGTGGTAGTGGCAAGGATCAGGCGAAGGATACTGGAGCTGGAGGGGATGATGATGCAGCGAAGGTGTAAGTTGCATGAATGGGTGATGAAGGACATTTCTAGACGTAGTCGGAGCCCATTTTTTAAGTTTGGTAGTTTGTTTATGGTGTTTTTTGTTGAACAATGATGGGTTGTACTTAAAAAGTAGTAATTAGGGCTAAGGATCATAGATCCTTTGAACAATAGGCAGGATTACATATGGTGGAGGGATCCTCTGTTTGGGGGATGAAGCCATTATGATCCTGCTATCTTTTGATTCCTGCACTACCAAGACCCTTAGACAATGGACACCCTTTGCCAACCCATGTGGACGGGCCACGTTTTGCTGGTAGAAACGTGGGTTGGCAATTTTGACAACTTTAAAGGGTTTAATCTTTTGTGAATAAAATAACTTTAACTTTCTGGCTTATCCAGTGTTGATATCCTTGTTAACATTTTACTTTCCAACTGTTGTGATGTTCATTTTGTTTAAACTTATCAAGTAAAGAAAAATTTAAGAAACATCCCCAAAAAGTTTAGGATATGATCAAGGATCACATATTCCATAGCCGATTAGTTTTGAAAAGTTATATAGTTTAAGGATCACAAGTTTAGTTGTCAAAAGATAAGGGTTACTCAAATAAATAATGAATAGAATCAAAATAGTTAAGGAACATACCTGAGAATCCAAGTTAGGATCCTAACCTTTAACAGTTGTAAACAGGATAATCCAAAAGACAAACCTTAGTAAAAGGTAAGGATCAAGGATCCTTGGTCATTTATCTCCAAAAACCTGAAATAAGGTACAACTTGGGACTAAGCCAACATAGGATAAGAGTTAGTAACTGGGGACAAGCCCAACAATTCTGGGGACAAGCCCAATATACTGGGGACAAGCCCAAAGGATAACTGGGGACAAGCCCAAAGGATCGTATGTAAACTGGAGTATGGCCCTCACTGGCGACTATCCAAACTTAGTGACATGAAAATGCCAAAACCTTAGCTAACGTGAAAACGTTAGAAACCTTAGGAACGGATGTATGGTACGTCTACCATTATACGTAGGATCCTGAATATAGCCAGTACAATGAAATTGTCAGCCCCTAAAGCGAGTACTGGTCCCATTGCCATGAACTATACCAGGATCATCGTGCGCTACTGGCGAAACTGGGGACAGGCCCAAACTGGGGTCAAGCCCAAATAACTGGGGTCAAGCCCAAATAACTGGATACATCTGTGGATACTCAATCCTTAGTTAAGGATACCTGAACCTTCAAAACTCAGAATCAAGTGAAAGGAGAATAAAGGATGCAGGATCCTTATCCTTATATAAGAGGATAAAAGAATGAAATAGTTTTAGATTAGAATGTTACCAAGATGAGGATCATTTGCTCTGTAAGGATCCTTCAAGGATACTTGTCGGGTGAGGATCATGGATCCTTATCACATGAAGTATTTCTTCAAGTGGACAGCATTCCAAGCTCTTAGTAGCAAATCACCTTCCATTGTTAGCAATCGATATGCCCCCTTTCCTGCCTCAGCTTCAATCAAGTAAGGGCCTTCCCACTTTGGTGCTAGCTTTCCATCAGCAGGATTGGTGGTATTTTGAAATGCTTTCCTTAATACCATATCACCAACTTGGAATTTCCTGATCCTGACATTTTTGTTGTAGGCTCCAGCCATCCTTTGTTGATAACTAGCCATCCTTATTCTTGCCAAATCCCTGATTTCTTCTATAGTATCCAAGTCTTGAACCAAGTTTTCAGCATTTTCTCCAGGATCACGAATGCTTGTTCTTGCAGTTGGAACCACCATCTCTGTAGGGATCACTGATTCTGCCCCAAATACCAGAGAAAATGGAGTTTGGCCTGTAGCATTCTTGGGGGGTTGTTCTATCAGCCCAAAGCACATAAGGTAGTTCTTCTGCCCATTTTCCTTTCTTGGATCCAAGCTTCTTCTTCAGATTGTTGATGATGATCTTGTTGGATGATTCTGCCTGACCATTAGCTTGTGGGTGGACTGGTGTTGATGTTATCATCTTAATCCCCCAGCTGTCACAAAAGTTAGTGGTTCTATTCCCAATAAATTGGGATCCATTATCACAAATAATCTCAGAAGGGATACAAAATCTAGTAATAATGTTTATAACTTCCTTTTCTCTGACTTGAGCAAAGGCTTCAGCCTCTATCCACTTAGAGAAGTAATCAGTCATAGCAAGCATGAATACTTTTCCACCAGGTGCCTTAGGAAGCTTTCCAACTATATCCATTCCCCATCTCATGAATGGCCAGGAAGAGGATATAGGATGCAAGAGTTCTGCTGGTTGGTGAAGGATATTACTATGCCTCTAACAAGGATCACACTTCTTGGCATACTCCATAGCATCCTTCTTCATAGTGGGCCAATAGTATCCTGTCCTCAGGATCCTTGAGAATAATGCCCTGCCCCCAGTGTGGTTTCCACAATCTCCTTCATGGAAATCCTTTAGGACTTCTTGGATTTCAGGATCGTCAATGCATCTTAGATATGGTCCTGCAAGAGATCGTTTATACAACATATTATTTAATATTGTAAATTGAGATACCTTAATTTTGAAAGCCCTTGGGTTTTCTCCTGTAGGAATCTCTCCATGTTGAATATATCTCATGATTGGGAGGATCCTTGATCCTGAATGAGATTGAGTATCATCACTAGGGATGATTACAGAATCCTCTCCTATCTCCATAGCTACATGATCCTCGATAGCCGGGGTCAGGATATGGATAATAGGGATCTTGATATCATCCGGGATCTTCAAGGATGATCCTAAATTGGCTAATGCATCTGCCTCTGCATTCTCTTCCCTTGGTACCTGTGTCAAACTAAAGGATACAAAAGAGAATGCCAATTCTTTGACTCAAGATACCTGATCTTCATATGCTTTGCAATTTGCAAACCAGCTATCAAGGCTTCATACTCAGCCTCATTGTTGGTAGTTTGAAATTCACAAGCTATGGAGTGGGGTATTATGTCCCCCTGTGGCGATTTTAGTAGTATTCCAAGTCCTGTTCCTTTTACATTTGAGGCTCCATCAGTGAAGATAATCCAAGGATCCTTAGTCTCTTCAAGTTGTTGGACTTCTAACTCAGCTTCCTTTTACAAGTCACTACTAAAATCTGCCACAAAGTCAGCTAAGGCTTGGGATTTGATGGCAGTCCTTGGTTCATATCTTATATCATATGCACTCAGCTTCACTGCCCACTTAGCCATCCTTCCTGACATTTCAGGCTTCCTGAGAACATTCTTAATTGGAAAATTAGTCTTAACTATAATGGCATGAGTCTCAAAATAATGTCTCAATTTAGTAGATGCCATAATTAATGCAAGGATAAGTTTTTCTAAGTGTGAATACCTGGATTCAACATCAAGTAAACTCTTACTTACATAATAGACAGGATGTTGTGTACCTTGGTGATCCTTAACAAGAACCGCACTTACTGCTTTTGAGGATACTGCTAGGTACAAGGATAATACATCCCCTTTTTCTGGTTTCATCAAGGCTGGGGCTGAGGATAGGTAATCCTTAAGAGCCTTAAGGGCATTCTCATGCTTCTCAGTCCACTCAAATTTTTTGTTCTTCCTCAGGATGTCATAGAATTCCTTACACTTTTCTGAGGATTTGGATATGAATCTGTTCAAGGCTGCGATCCTGCCTGTCAATCTTTGCACATCCTTAGCATTGGCAGGAGATTTGATATTCACTATAGCCTTGATTTGTTCTGGACTTGCTTCAATGCCCCTCTTTGTCACCATATAGCCTAAGAATTTACCTGCCTTAACACCAAAATGACACTTGGAAGGATTTAGTTTCATATTAAATTTATCAAGGATATTGAATGCTTCCTCAAAGTCTTTAAGGTGATCCTCAGCTTTCTTGGACTTAACCACCATGTCATCAATATAGACTTCCATAGTGTGTCCAATTTGTTCCTTGAACATCATATTGACAAGCCTTTGGTAAGTAGCACCTGCATTCCTTAGTCCAAATGGCATAGCAATATAACAATATATACCAGTTGGGGTCATAAAGGCTGTATCCTCTTGATCAGATGGTTCCATCTGAATTTGTTGAAATCCAGATGAAGCATCCATAAAAGTCAACAACTCATGACCCGCGGTAGCATCCACCATGGAGTCAATGTGGGGTAATGGGAAAGGATCCTTGGGACATGCCTTGTTTAAATCAGTAAAATCGACACATACCCTCCACTTTCCATTCTTCTTTTGAACAACAACCACATTGGCTAACCACCTTGGATACTTAACCTCTCTTATCATACCTGCTCGAAGTAGATTATCTACCTCTTCCTGGATAATAGCATTCCTTTCAGGTGCAAACTTCCTCCTCTTTTGATGTATAGGCGTGAATGACCTGTCAATGCCAAGTTTATGAGTAATTATATCCTTAGATATACCTGTCATGTCTTCATGTTTCCAGGCAAAGGTGGATTTCCTTCTCTTAAGGAAGGATACTAGCTCCTGTTCGATGTCGCCAAGGATCCCTGATCCTATGAAGATCTTGGATTCAGGATCCTCAGGATCCATGAGGATTTCCTTCAAATCCTGTTCTCTTGCCTCCAAGACATCTCTTGAAGGATACTTTAATTGCTATTGCTCCCTTGGTCTTGAGGCTGGCTTCACTGATGAGGTATAGCAATTCTTAGCTTCTTGTTGATCACTCTCAATTTTCACCACTCCCCAAGGACTTGGAAGCTTTACACATTGATGATAGGTGGATGGAACTGCCTTCATGTCATGTATCCATGGCCTGCCAAGGATAACTTTACAACATGATAAGCAATCAATAACACAAAACTTTTGATAAGAATGCAATCCTTCAATATAGATTGGGAGTTTGATGTCCCCCAATGTATTCTTAGTTTTTCCACTGAATCCCACAAGTACTGAGGATCTTGGGATAATATCAGACTCTGGGATATTCATCTTCTTGAGAACATCAAGCTGAATGATGTTCACAGAGCTTCCTCCATCTATAAGGATCCTGCGAACAAAGTGGTTAGAAATAAACAATGTAATTACAAGACCATCATGATGAGGATCCTGGACATCAACACGATCATCCTCATCAAAAGTTATAACTTTATCCTGGGTGACAACGGAGGTCCGGACGGGTCTGTCTCCATTATCAATCTTGGTTTCCTTAGCATGTCTTTTTGCTGCTGAAAAGGAGGTACCACAGATATCTGATCCACCGGATATGAAATTTATGACTTGTGCATCTGCGGGAGGAGCAGGAGCCCTTTCTGGGATCCTTTCAGGATCCTGGATCCTTGACTTCTTCCGTCCCAAGAGTTCCTTCAAATGCCCCTTGCTCAACAAGTAACCAATTTCCTTTCTTAGTGCAATACACTATTCAGTGAGATGCCCAAAATCCTCATGATATGCACACCACTTGGACTTATCCTTTGTAGCAGTTAGTTTATCACTCTTCCTTGGCCACCTAGCTTTCTCACCTAAATTCTGCATTGCAAGGATTAGTTCATTGTTATCAACAGAAAAACAGTATTCAGAAATAGGAGTATAATCCTCATCATCCTCTTCTTGTTCCACTGAATGCACATTCTGGTTATCAGACTTATTGTAGAACTTGGACTTGTTGTTCCTGAAATAGGATCCTTGTTTCTCCTATTTTGAGGATCCTGCTAATCTATCCTGGATCCTTTTGTCATCCTCTAGACGGATGAACCTAAGGGCCCTGGTTCTTACTTCATCAAGATTCCTGCAAGGTGTCATGACAAGATCATCATAGAATAATGAATCCCTAAGTAACCCCATTTTAAAGGCTTCTACAGCCGTAACAATATCCAAGTTAGGAATATCTAAGGATTCTTTACTAAACTTAGTGATGTAATCTCTAAGTGATTCATTTTGACCTTGTGTTACCCTATATAGATTGCTAGTTAATCGTTCAAATTTCCTACTACAAGAGAATTGACTATTAAACAAATTAACTAGATTAGCAAATGAAGTAATAGAGTAAGGGGAAGACTTAGCAGCCATTTAAGAGCAGATCCTGTAAGTGTGGATCCAAATCCCTTGCATAGACATGCTTCTTTTAACCTTTCAGGAATTGGATTGATCTCCATCCTCTCCCTGTATTGAGCTACATGCTCCTCTGGATCCGTCGAACCATCATATAGCTTCATAGATGGTATCTGGAATCTTTTAGGTATCTCAGCATCACATAAGGGTGGTGCAAAACGAGATATCCTATGGCTACCATCTGCAATTTCAGGGGTGGGTTTAACCACTCCCGGTACACTGGATATCATATCCTTAAGCTTCTGTAGCTCTCTAACCATAGCCTGATTAATACCTGTATCCTGCATTAAGCCATGGTTAGTGTTATATGAATTATTAAAAATGTTACCCCCCATAGGATTCGTGTTTGGAATTGCGGATGTGAATCCATATTGTCGAGACTCTGGCATGATTGAAGGACCAGAGGGAGCAATGGTCTGCATTGGTATGAAGTCTCCTTGATGAACGTCCGAGCTCTGAGGCTGCATACTTCTCAAGAATCCTTGATCCTGAAGGACATTGGATCCTTGAGGTTGAGATGATCCTTGAACCTGAAAGGATCCTGGAACCAGAGAGGATCCTGGGACAAGGGAGGATCCTTGGACCGGGAAGGATCCTTGGACCTTGGAGGATCCTTAGACCTGGGAAGATCCTTGGACCTGGGAGGATCCTTGGACCTGGGAAGATCCTTGGACCTGGGAGGATCCTTGGACCTGGGATGATCCTTGAACTGCATGTATTCCCAAATATCCTCCTGACGTGAAGTATCCCTGATGCTGAGTAGAGGATCCTTGAGGCTGGAAGTGAGAGCCAAATGCCTGACTCATAGTTGCTGTTCCATAACGCCTTCCTGGTAATTCACCCAAGTATTGCACGTCAGGAACCGCTGACTGTTGGGAAGTTATGACTGGAGTGTCAAAGTTTAGCGATCTTGGCATCAGAGGGGAGTGATCCTCCACTGATTTCTTCTGTTTGTTTATCTCATCAATCTCCCGGAGGATCCTTTCGTTGGTTTTGTCCTACTCTTGTGCATGATTCCTCATCTGCAAAATCAGAGTGTAAAGATCATTAGTAGTAGGATTAGTTGAAACATAAGAAGTTGGTGGTTTTTAGAAAATGGGGGTTGGTTTCTTCGCAGCATTCTCAGCATTCTTCTGGGATCCAGAAGGTGGCGGAGGCAAAGGAGGAACACCTTGTGAAGAACTGAATGACGGCATCAAGTTTGAAGTGTTCTTTGCTGAAGAAGCCATCTGCCTGGTTGTTATGAACCGAAATGATCACGAATATACGAATCTTCTTAAAAATGAAGCACCAATTGCCCCACGGTGGGCGCCAAACTGTTTTGGTCAAAAATCAAGCAATGATAATACAACCAAACTTTCTGTTATGAGGTATGATGCTTGAATTGATGAACAACAATAAGGATCACTATGAAATGTAATGAACAAGTGACACGAAGATTTATACGAGGAAAAAGCACTTGATCAATGAATGATCTCCGGCATAAAAAACCTCGGGTGATGGAAACTACCGATCACCAACTCAAATTAAACAAGAAATCTAATACAACTTCGGATTATAGCGAGCTAAGTACAAGGATCACTATAGTGTATTGTGTAAAAAAGTGTGTAATCGCCAAGTGAGTTAACGAGAGCTGGTGAGAGCAGTTGTAAGAGTGTGTGTGTAGCCAAAAATAGCCAAGTGTTTTCTAATTAGCTCGCTACCCCTTTAAAAATGGGAAATATCTACGCTAACTAACATTCCGCAAATTGTGTAAGTCCTCCACGACTCCATAACGTCCACTTTTGGCCAGGCACGTGCGGAATAAACATAGAATATACTCCAGGAATATCGCCAAGACCAAGTCCAAGCTGGTACTCCTGCAAAACAGTTTCGAATTCAAAGTAGACAACCGTTAGTACAAGGATCCTTATGATGATCCATGATCCTGATCCTGATCCTGCAACACTTCTGAGGATCACTACTTCAGACAGAATTGAGGATCACTTAACCCAACAGTAAATGAGGATCACTGATCAATGAGAAATCCTCCCCTAACAGCAGGTATCACAGCCTCGGACCCATAGACTAAACTGAACGGTGTCTCCACGTTACTTGTCTTGGGCATCGTCCTATGGGCCCATAAGATGCTGGGCAATTCATCGACCCAACCTCTTCTTTTGTCTCCTAGTCGTGCTTTGATGCCATCTACGATGCTTTTGTTGACGGCTTCCACTTGACCATTCCCCTGCGGGTGCGCAACCAAGGAAAAGGTGTGCTCAATGTGTAACTCTTTAAACCACCGTTGGAGATCATCTGCAGCAAAGTTCGTTCCGTTGTCGGTGATGATCCTGAGTGGTAGTCCGAAACGGCATACGATTTGTTCCCATATGAATCTTTTGACGATAGTGGATGTGGTTGATGTAAGTGCCTTTGCCTCTACCCATTTGGTAAAATAGTCGACTGCGACTATTATGAATTTGACAGCACCTGGGGCTTCGGGGAAGGGGCCGACCATATCTATTCCCCACTGTTGAAAAGGCCACGCTGTTGTGACTGGTACTAATTCATTCTTGGGGCGCATCGTTTTCGGGGCGTGTCTTTGGCATCCACTGCATTTCCTCAATTCTTTTACTGCATCTAAATGCATTCCGGGCCAGTAGTACCCTGCATTCATCACCTTTGCCACCACCATTCTTGGCCCGACGTGTATACCACAAATTCCTTCATGTACTTCTCTGATCAGATAGTTTGCGTCTTCGGGGTCTACGCATCGTAATAGTGGCCCAAGGTATGATTTTCGGTACAAAATTCCATCAGCCATCTGATAGTGCTCTGCCTTGTACTGGATTTTTCTCGCTTCAGCTTTGTTCTCTGTGAGTACTCCAGATTGAAGGTACGCTATTATCGGAGTCATCCATGACGTTGTTCCTACTTGAATAACGTTTACTTCTCTTAATGGCACTGACGGGTTGCTCAAAACTTCTATGCGCACATCCTTTGCGAGGTGTTGAAAACTTGTAGATGCGAGTTTACTCAGCGCGTCTGCTGGTTTATTCTCTCTTCTATTAATGTGGTGCACCTTGTAGGAGTAGAAGGTTTGTAGCAACGTCTTTGCTTGACTCAGGTAGAGCGCCATTACTTCTCCTTTGGCTTCGTATTGCCCGTTGATTTGCCCAGCCACTAACATGGAGTCAACATGTGCTTCGATGTGTCTAACTCCCATTTTGATTGCCAGTCTTAAGCCAGCGAGGAAAGCTTCATACTCAGCTTCATTGTTCGTGCTCTTGAAATCCAAACGTATGGCGTAGGTGAATTCATGTTTGTCAGGGATCACCAGCCGAAGCCCTGCGCCTGCGCCGTCTTCGTTAGACGCGCCGTCTGTGTATAACAACCAAGGTTCTTCTACTTGCTGTTTTTCGGCTTTTTCCATTGCTTTACATTCCCGATCCTTGTCGTCAGGCACTTCTGTCATGAAGTCTGCTAGCACTTGGCCCTTGATTGCTGGTCTTGGCCTGAAAACCACATTATGGCCCCTGAGTTCTATCGCCCACTTTGCTACTCTTCCTGAAATCTCTGGCCATGCTAGGATGTTGCCAATGTTGTAGTTTGTTAACACATGAATGACGTGGTTGGCAAAGTACTTGCGCAGCCGTCTTGATGCATGGATCAATGCGAGTACTAGTTTCTCCATGATGGCATACCGGGTTTCTGGGTCGGTCAAGGTTCGTGACGCATAGTAAACTGGTGTTTGGATACCCTGTCGATCAACGAGTAGCACTGCTCCTACTGCTGTGTCGGAGGCTGACAAGTATAGCACCAAAGGTTCTCCCTTGACTGGGGCAGTTAATGTTGGCAACTTGATGAGGCAATCTTTCATCTCGCGGAATATGTTTTCGGCTTCCGGAGTCCACTGAAATTGGCTTTTCTTCATGCAATTGCGGAGTGTTTTGATAAACGAAAAAGATTTAGCTGCGTGATTGGCCAGGAAACGCTTAAGTGCCGCCAACCGCCCTGCCAGTTTTTGCATCTCCTTGATCGTCGATGGTGAGGGCATGCGTTCGATTGCTTGTATCTTATCAGGATTTACCTTGAAGCCATCTTTTGTGACGATGAAACCCAGGAATTTTCCCTCTTCCATGCCGAAAGAGCACTTCGCTGGGTTTAGCTTGATACTTACTCCGCGCAAGGTGTCAAACGTTTTTTGGATGTTCATCAGCATTGTATTCTCCTCTTTGCTCATAATGACTAAGTCATCCATATACACTTCGATATACTTGCCGATAGCATCGTGGAAAGTTTCATTCATCAGCCTCTGATAGGTTGCGCCTGCATTCTTTAAGCCGAAAGGCATCTTGGTGTAGCAGTATAGCCCTGTCGGTGTGCGGAATGCAGTTTTGTCCTCATCTTGCGCAGCCATTTGTACCTAGTGGTACCCCTTGTAACAATCAAGGAAGCATTTCCATCGGAAGGTTGCCATCGAATCAATCTTTTCATCGATGTCTGGTAAGGCATAACAATCGCGCGGACATGCCTTGTTTAAATCCTTGTAATCTACACACATTCTCCAACTACCATTTTGCTTCTGTACCATTACTGGACTCGCCACCCATGTTTGGTATCTGACTTCTCTGATGATTCCCGCATTTAACAGCTCCATTACCTGCTCTTTCATAGCATCGTGTTTTATGTCTCCTAAATGGCGCTTGGCGTGTACCACCGGTTTTGCTTCTTCTGAGACGTTTAATCGATGTTCAGCTATGTGCCGTGGAACACCCACCATGTCTGCTGGTGTCCAGGAGAACACGTCCATGTTTTGGAACAACAGCTTTTTTAGCGCCACGCGCGTTAGGTCGGACATTGCAGGTCCTAAGGTAACTGTCTGTTCTGGGTGCGCGCTGTTTAACACCCATTTTTCTGCTTCCGCGCGTGGTGCCGGTTTACTTGCCTTTGCAGGTCTGAGTTCATCTGTTGCTAAGACTTATTTGCTTGCGTATATTATGGCTACTCCCGTTTCTGTTGGGAATCCCACGGCTGAATGTGGACCGGAGCAGATCATACTGAAGTCTCCTTGGGACTCTCTTCCCAGCAGGATGTCATGTCTTGAATGTGCGGGTAGCACCATGAAGGTAACATCTTCTGTTCTTGAATTCCTTCCATCCGAGAGTAACACCGGGAACGATATCTGTCCGAGGGGAAAGACGGCTTCGTTGCAGAAACCAGTGAGTGGGTAATCAACTGGTTCTAAGCACGCCTTATCCTCTTGATCAAATTGATTGAAACATTGTTCATATATGATATCCGCGGTGCTCCCTGGATCAATGAAAATGTAGTCGGTTTGGTAGTGTCCGATCACGCCCGAGATGATTATGGGTCTTCTTTCTCTTGGGCCCCCTCTGACGATAGGAAAAACAACCTGCCTTTCGCGCCATGAGTCGTCTTGTGTGCGCTTGTTGTAATTTTTCTTTGACCTTCGCTGACCTCCTTGGATCATGTGGGTTTCCAATTTCCGGAGTTTTTTGTTATCTGGTCCTTCTTCTCTTCTTTGTATTTGGCGGTAGTCGCGCTTTCCGCCCTTTACCAAGTGAGTGAGTTTTCCATCTCTTAAGGCCCTTTCTATTTCTTGCTTTAAACTGAAGCAGTCGTCAGTTAAGTGACCCGTGTCTTTGTGAAACTCGCAGAAAAGATTGGGATCTTGACCACTCTTGTTTCGCATTTGTAGGGGTGGTTTGAACTGGTGATTTTCAGTGGCCAAGTCCTCGGAAGGGGTCTTTGTTAGTGGTGTCCATTGTTTCTCCCTATTCTCTCTTTTTACCTCTTTCCGGTGGGCTATCTGATTGATTGTGTGGCGCGCATCCTCCCTTGCTGGGCTTCTCTCTCTATGACCGGACACTTTCCATGGTTGGCCTCTGCCCTTTTTGTTGTGCCGGTTGTTGTGGTTATATCCGCGCTGACGGTGGTCATCACCGGTCAACTGTCTGTCAGACTGCGCAATGGTTTTGGCTGCTTCAATGAAGGTTTCCCAATCTTTGGGTCCTCCATCTCTTCCCTTTACACGTTTGATTAGATCGTCGCACTTGACTGTCCTCATGAAGTGTGCGCGCATCATTTTTTTGCCTACATCTCCTATTTCCAGACATTCTTTGTTGTACCTAGTGATGAAGTCTTCCACACTCTAGTGGTCTCTGCGCCATATATTCAGACAATCAGCTGGGTCTCTGGTGTGTCTACGTTGCTGAGAGAAGTGTGCAAGAAACTTCTCTCGGAAATCGACCCATGACTTGATTTTTCCTACTGGAAGGCTGTCAAACTAAACGCGCTGCGCCGACGAAGGTTTGAGCGAAGAGATGGCACCATGTTGGTAAGTTCCATCCACTTGTTGCTCCAGCACCATTAAAAACTTGGAGGTGATCATCTGGGTCTGTCAACCCGTTGTATTTGCCCACGTTGTGTGGCAGTTTCGTTTTATCGATAGCGGCCGTGGCAATCTCTCTAATGAATTTTGAATTCTCAGCCATGTCGTCTGGACGATAGCTCAAGGTGTAATCATGCTCTGCTTTTGGGTTATAACATGCGCGCTTGCGAGGTTTATATGCTTCATGCTCTGGCGGCAACCTGCTGAACACTGTACTTTCTTTGTATGTCTCGTCCTCTTCTTCTTCGTAGTTATCGAGCTCGTCGTTTATGTTGCGCGGACCTAAACGACTTTGTATTGGCTTTCTTGGTGGGTGAGAGTACTGCACATAATTGCTTTCTGTTTCACCGTATGTATTGCGCGTGTCGTGTGCGCTTGGCCTTCTAATGTTTGGTGCTGGTGCTGATTCAGGGCGTAAGTTGAATGCATTGGCCTGTTGAGGTATGGGAGCGCTCAAAGGCCTTTGCGGTGGGGTAACAAATGTTGACTGGTTGGCTTGTGCTTGGAGCAGAGCTTGCTACGCGCTGAGCTGTGTGTAGACGAGGTTTATAGATGCCATTTGTTCGGCATACTAGGAAGCCAGAGTTTTTCATTCGGGTAGCCCTAGTAGTGCAGAGAAGTTCAGTTGAGTTTGATCCGATGGAGCTGAGGGGCCAGCTCCATGGCTTTGTGTTTGCACAGGTGGAGGTGTTTGTTGGACTACCCCGGACGGAGTTGGAAAGTGGCTCCGTTTGTAGTTTGGGTGATGATCCTAGGTGGATTTTGGAAGGTAGCACCAGTTGTGTTTTGGCTAACGACCCTGGATGCACTCCCAAAGATACTAGGAAAATCGTTGTTCATCGGCCCTTCTTGGATAATTTCGTTCCATTGACCCCTTTGGACGTGTGCATTGTCCGAAACGAGTTCAAAAGAAGAAACGTCTCCATCTACCGGGTGAGAAGGGTTTTGATCTGCCATTTTGATGAGTGTTTTTCGAAAAGAAAAGAGATGAGAGTGGTTTTTGCTAAAAGCGGATGGCGCCAATGATGAAACACAGGTTAACACTAGGGTAAATCTGTGGGGTTATTTCTTCTGTGGGTTCAATCTCCTTTCTTACTCGTCGGAATGACTCGGGCCCTGCAAAACAGCAACACCGTTAGTCTCGTTAAGAGGGGAATATGGGGGGTTTCCCTCTTAACCAAGCTCCGACGTGAGAATAAGTACTGTTCTGAGGGAGAATAAATGGTGTGTGTAGAGTGTGAGAGTATATGGAGCAAGATGATTCAACCTGGATGATGAAGGGTCCTATTTATAGCCGGAGGGTGAAGGAGGGAGGAGCAGCAGTGCCAGCTGTGGTTGCGCGCCAGCTGTCCGACCAAGGGGAATATCCTTTTGGTCTCCTCTGATGTGGTCAGTGTAGTGGTACACGTGGCGCGGTCACATTTGCCTATTTTGGAGACGTCGTACTGGAACTGTCGGACTGCTCCTTGATTCGTCGCAGGCCTACCTGGCGCTTGATAACTGGTGACACGTGTTGTCCTTTTGTCGGATGGAGCATCTTTGGTGCCACCATGATGTTTTCCAGAAGCTTCTAGAAACTTCTGGATGATCTTGTTGATGTCAGCGCCACATAGGATGGAAAAGTGGTGTGGTCCTTGCCATGTGGGCAAGGAATTGGGACCATACCTCTTCAGTCCCACTTGTCATCAAAGGCCATGGCCATGAAAGCATACATAGATCACTCCACTCTATGTACGGATTTACACGCCTTCTCTATCATCTATAAATTTAGAAATTTATCTAAACTAGGATTGCGACCCGCCGCAATGCGGCGGGGATTCTTTAGTTATAACTAAGTCAATCTAGGACCCGAACGTTATGTTAAACCCGTCAAACGGGGAAAAAATAGACGATGTAAAAACGTTCACCCACACACGCACGTTGCGTCGTGTTAAGTCGCAAAATTTAGAACGGAACGTAAAAACGTTAAACCAAAGAAGAACGTTGCGATTTGTTAAGTCACAAAATTTAGAACCAAGCATAAAGCGAAAAATTTGCAGAAAATGAAAACTATAAAGGAACAAAGTTGAAAGTAAAAAAAGTTATGATGATAGATTGCAAAAGATAAAAAGTTTTGGGTTAAAAGTAAAAAACAAAACAAATAGTTTTGAGTTAAAAGTAATTTATGAAATACTTTTGGGTGAAAAGTAAAAAAAAAATCAATTTTTTTTGGAAAACCCCCAAAGCCAACGTTACGACAACCTTATGCATAACCATTTTTTCTTTGAAAGCCCCGCAAAGCACACCTCGCGTTGCGGCGGGGGGTAAAACGGTGTCAAATAGTACTAATGTCACACAACCGTCATCGACACCAACACTGACTTGACCTAGGATATGGGTGTTGTGACGAACTTAGCAAACATGAAAAAATAGAGGTAAAAACGTTGAACCACACATGCACGTTGCGTCGTATTAACTCGAAAAATTTAGAAGTATACGTAAAACGAAAATTTGCTAAAGATGAAAAGTATAAGTGACAAAAGTTGTGAAGTTAAATTGCAAATAATGAAAAGTTTTGGGTTAAAGTTAAAAAAAATTATGTAGGGTTAAAATTGTAAAAAGTAAAAACCTTTAGGTTAAAAATAAAAAATCAACTTTTTTTTAAAAAACACCCAAAGCACAATGTACAAGTGATAATGCACAAAAAAGTTGCAAACTTATATATGGAATAATTACAATTATAGAATTAAATGTTAAATACATTTTAGTCCATTTGAATTTTGTTTGACCCAAATAACTCTGTTAGTCACATACTTTCATTTTCGTTTCAATCAAGTGCCTACTTTTTGACAGCCAAATTTGTAGCAAATTTGTAGGAAATTGGTCTTACCTACATATTTGCTACAAAAATTTTCGTGCAAAAAATGCTTGTCGAAAATCAGGTTAGCTACAAAATTATGACAAAATTTCTCACAAATTTTCGACAAAAATCTATCGTCACAAGCGTTGCCACAAAATACCTACAAACCGGTTTTTTATGTTTTTCCTACAATTCTTCCACAATTATGCCTATTTTTGCATTTTATTTTATGATATTTTACTTTTAAAATTGAGTAAATTTCAAAGTTCGTCCTTTATGTATGTCTAATATATCAAAGTATGTCCTTTATCTTTAATATCTTCAAGAAACATACTTAATGTTTGAAAAACCATTCAGGTTATGTCCTTTACCCAAAACCTGGTTTGTTTTCCCAGTTAAGTCAGGTCATGTGAGAGGCACATGAGGGTATTAATGTCATTCTACCTACCACCTATCAATTACAGTCCATATCTTTTAAAAACCCTAAACCCAAATTTCACCCACCATTGTTCCCCCAATTGCTCAACTCGTCCCTTAGGTTTGTTCACCGATTGCAAAGACGATTTCAACGATGAAGCAGAACCATGTCTCAATCGAAGACCTGGTACATACGAGAAGGACTTGATAACGATCAAGTGATTCAGCTATACGGTAATGAATCCTAGATTTCTTTCTATAAACTTATAATTTTCCACAATACGTTACTGATCAAGTTTGAAATTGTTGAATAATGCAGACGGATTCCCTAATCTTTTCTCCTTTCGGATTCATCATGGTGGTAGGTTAACACATCCTCCTGGTCGCACTTATGTTGGAGGTAGGATTAACTACGTTGACCTAATTGATATCGATATGTTCTCTGTCCATGAGGTGTCCTTAATGATTAATGAGTTAGGTTATTCTTTGAATGATGTTATAATATACCATTATCTTAACCCTAAAAAAGATATGGATAATGGTATTGAGGAGTTAGGCACTGACAGTGATGTTTTAAGATTGTCTGCACATGTTGAAGAGCATAAGGTGATCGAGTTGTATACCACGCATGGGTTAAGTAACATAAAGGATTATTTCAACCCACCACTAAAACCTCAGAACCCTCTTACTATAGAAGAGATAGATGTTCCTGGACCTTATGCTCTTGTCCCAGCATCAATAGTCTTTAAAAGTGTAGGCAACCATTCTAGTGAGGGTGGACAATCAAGTGTGTTGGGGCAGTCAAGTAGTGTACGTGGACAATCAGGTGTGTTTGGACAATCAGATGTAGGTGGACAGTCAAGTGTGTTTGGGCAGTCAAGTAGTGTGCTGGAAGAAGCTGATATTGGTGACTTTGATTTCGATGATTTCCTGGAGGATAATGTGCATGATCAGCAACATCAAGATAATGTGCAAGAACAGGAACATGAGGTTGCCCAGGATAATGTGCAAGATAAGGAGGTTGCCCAGGATAGTGTGCCTGATCAGGAGGTTGCCCAGGATAGTGTGCATGATCAGGAAGAAGAGGATCAAGAAGATGAAGGTAGTGAAGATAATGATAGTGATAGTGATTTTATTGTTGATGAGGATAATGCCATGGTAGATCCTGAGGTTGATATGACAGATTATAGGTTGAACATTGATTTAGAAATAGATGACAATATGGCAGGCAATCATCAAGATATAGATTTGGGAGATGAAGTGTTAGACAATGATAAGTTTCCAAGTGGCTCAGATTCTGATGATGTTGAGACTAGCATTAGGATACACCACCTAAGAACCATTAGAAAGGAACATGAAAACTTGGCAATTTTTTACTTAGGCCAGGTATTTAGTACCAAACAAGAAGGCAAGAGGCTGATTAACAAGTATGCTGTTGAAAATAGGAGGTGTGTTAAGATTGTGAAGGATGATAATACAAGGGTAAGGGCAGTTTGTCATGGCATGCTACCAGATTTTGAGGTTGATGATAATGGTGTCCATATTGATACTCAAAGAAGCAGAAGAGGGAAACAAAAGGTGACAGATGTGCAAGGTAAAGGAAAAGGGAAACAAAAAGTGGCAGATGTGCAAGGTAAAGGAAAAGGGAAACAAAAGGTGGCAGATGTGCAAGGTAAAGGAAAAGGGAAACAAAAGGGTTCTAAAGTAAACAAAAAAAACAAGGAGGGGGCTGATGTGAACAACAAAGACAAGGAAGGGGCTGAAGTGGTAAATGTTGGTGGAAGGGGGAAAAAGACAAAACCTGAGGAATATTTATGTCCTTGGGCTTTGTTAATATCTAAAGTTAGTGGTACTGAATCTTGGTTGGTCAAGACATACATAAGTGAACATAAATGTTGCCAATCTAGAAAAATTAGGGCTTGCACAGACACCTTCTTGTCTGAACAGATGATAGAACAAATTGAAGAAAATCCTAATATTCCAGTTACTGCTGTGCAAGAACAGTTCCAGAGAAGATACTCAATTGGTGTTTCTAAGCAGAAGGCATACATGGCAAAGACAAAAGCAAAGAAACATGTTGAAGGAGACTACATCTCACAGTATGCTTTGCTAAGAGACTACATTCTTGAGCTGAGAGATAAGAATCCAGGTTCTACTGTTAGGTTAGAGGTTGAAACACCTTCTGATCATAGGGAAACAACTAGAAAGTTTAAAAGGATATATGTATGTTTGGGTGCCTTAAAACAGGGTTTTAAGGCCATTGGGAGGGATCTGTTGGGTCTGGATGGTGCATTCATGAAGGGACCATTCCCAGGTCAAATACTCAGTGCTGTGGGTATAGACCCTAACAATGGAATATACCCTGTATGCTATGCAATTGTAGAGGCTGAAAACATCAACTCCTGGACTTTGGTATTGAACATGTTTAAGGGTTAGTTTATGTCTTTTGAAAACTTTTAGTGGTTATGTACTAATGTATTAGGTTGAACATGGAATGGGTCAGTCTTTTGAACAGGTTTAACTTATGAAGTGTTATGGATTATGAAGTGTTTGGTATGATATCTTAGTTGGTTATGCACAATGTGTTTTATTTACAAAGCTTAATGCACATTGTCATGTGTTTCGGACATGTCAGAGATTTACAAAGCTTGTTGCACACTGTCAGGTGTTTCGGACATGTCAGAAATTTACAAAGCTTATTGCACAATTTCTAACAACAATATACCACAATTTTCATTACATGATGTCAAAATTACATTAGATACCAGCAGTTACAGACCAAAATTACACTAGAAATGCACTATATAACAAATGAAACATATCCAACTGATAATCAACCACTTCTTCAGTTTCATAACCTCTTCTTCACTTTCTTTGACTCTGACCTCAAGCTTGTTCTTCTGTTCTTCAGCATGGTTCTTTCCCCTAAGCAGTCCAGGTATGATGTCAACACACCTTTGACACCTTGTATCAACCCAACCAATGAATCGACAATCCGAGCCCTAATTAACACAGACAGAACAAGTTTCAATTTCAGGTACAAATCAATTACAAAACCCTAATTATCGCATACCTGATCAGGACATGCATAGAAACGACGGCCAGGATTGCGATTAGTCCAAGATGTCACAATTACAGCTTTTTTCCCGCATTCACATAGCACCATTGTTGTTTTCTCTTGCACGATTGCGTATTTGAGGGTGACTTTGAATGTGCAGCTGAATCTTTGAAAGATGGAGAAGAAGATGGTGAGGTTTTAGGGGATTAGGGTTAGGTATGTATGTGCAGCTGAATCTTTGAAAGATGGAGAAGAAGATGGTGAGGTTTTAGGGTTTTTATAACAGTGCATATTAATTGGTAGGTAGAATGACATTAATACCCTCATGTGCCTCTCACATGACCTGACTTAACTGGGAAAACAAACCAGGTTTTGGGTAAAGGACATAACCTGAATGGTTTTTCAAACATTAAGTATGTTTCTTGAAGATATTAAAGATAAAGGACATACTTTGATATATTAGACATACATAAAGGACGAACTTTGAAATTTACTCTTTAAAATTAATAGCACTAATGAGAAAATTTATCCATAATTACTAATAATTATTTTTATTTTGCGACAAAATTCCTAGAAAATTATAAAACTCTCTTAACAGTTTGCTACAAATTTCCTACAAATAAAAAATAGTTTTTTTTAATGTTGCGACAAATTTCCTACACTTAAAAAATGGTTTTTTTAAGTTTTGTGACAAAATTCCTACAAATCACAAAAATATTTTTTAAAGGTTACGACAAAATTCCTACAAACAAAAAAATATTTGTTTTAGTTGTGACAAATTTCCTACAACCCATAATGTAGCTGTTTGCTACAGATTTGTGACAAACTGTAAAAAAAAAGAAATTAAAAAAAAAACATTTTTCATGAAAAAAATACAAGGAAATTACTATTATATTCTAAAAATTGCAGCAAAATTCTAAAACATTCCAAAAATATTAAAGCAACATTATGAGACATTACAAACATTCCAAAAATTCTAAAGAATTTCAACACGCATAAAAAATCCTTATTAAAAGCATTCAAAACTAATCTGATATTTAACATTTCAATACTTAACAAGACGAGAGTTTTTAGTTATTTCCGATGTTTTTCAGCTTTTCTTCCGTAGTTTTTTGCCATGCCGTTTGGTCGGCCCGCTCTTTTTCGCGCTCTTGTTGAAATTGTCGAAACAGGATTCTTTTTCCAAGCTGGCATGTTAACGCCAAGCTTTATGGGGGGCCACCTGTAGAATTGTAATTTATCAAATATGTGCGAAAAAAGTATGGGTGGGTCAGGTAACGGGTCAAAACAGGGTTGGAATTATTCTTACAAATCAATAAATATGAAAGTCCTACCTGCAAAATAATAGGTAATGCGAATCAGAGCATGAAAAATTGTACGCAAACGCAAAATAAAACCATTATTAAGTATGTCGAACGAAGAACATATACATACCTTCGTCAATGCTAGAACATTAATCAAACGTGAATGAAAATTTGAGCAGAATTCCGTAGCAGCAAGTATCAAAATTTTTCTTAGTTAATCTCTGATGCTCATGTGTCTTTTGGTGTTCTAGGGATTTTGTTAGGATTTTTAGTTTTTCTTTTAATCACATCTTTTCAACTGTTCAAAAGTAAAAAAAGAAACAACAATTGTCTATCATTGGAAAAAAAACTATATAAATAAAAAAATTAATATTACACGTACCATCGCTTCCATCGCCGGAACTCCCCATTGCCATTGGAACCGGAAACTACCAACGTCGTCGCCATTCGCAGTTGTCGATCCGCCCATGCATCTGCCAACACCGGTAGCAATCGACAACCTTCGGGGCCGGTTCAAGCCTACAACATACAAGCAAATAAAAAATAATTAGTCATTCATGTATATTATACAAACAAATCCAATATAATTAATAGAAGTTATTCTTTCGGTTTACCAGTCGTGTATTCATAGATATGAAGACGCGACCAGCAAATGATCCGATGTGTTGATCTTCTAACCCGCGGTCAAGAAATTCTTGAACCACATAGCCGAGTCCTTAGCGTATCTTTTGAGCTTGTCATTATAGTCGAAAAAATACAACCCGAATCGTGGACTATAACCCACAGCCCATTCCCAGTTATCCAACAATGACCATGCAAAATAGCCCGTCACATTACACCCATCCTCTCTGTTTGCAAATACCACCAAACCAAAACTTAAGGGCATTGATCAATGTAATGTACAAACATTTAAAGCATTTTCAAAGTAAGAGATCTAAATGGGCTTACTTTATAGCAGCTAGCAAGTTTGAGAGATAGTTATTATAGTATTTGACCCTTTTTTTTTCATCTTTTAGTGCTTTTTTTGAGAGAGATAAATGGGTTGTTTGGGTCATCCACCCCCCTGTGAACAAAAGCATATATGTAACCATACTTTACATGTTATGCTCTTGTCACAAATGGCGGTGCATAATAAATTTGGGGGGTTCGTGGTTTGGTTTGAAACCGTGAAACTATCCAAACTGGTCTTTAAGTTTGGTTTCGGGGTCAGGTTTTGTTATTCGGTTGGTTTAGGAATTTCTAAAGTCTAAATGGTACCGTACAGTTTTGTTTACAGAATTACGGATAAGGCCAAACAAGTCCAAATCGTGAACCTAACTGAAGCCAAACCATTGGTCACAGTTTCGCTCGAGCTTGGTTTTGGTTGATAATGATATAATCCGCTACTGCCAGTTTGACTTAAGGCTTATTCTATAAATAGTGAAAACCGGACCGTTAACACTAGGGGTGGCAAAATGGATGGGTTGGGCAGGTTTGGGTAACGGGTTAGGATAGGTATGGGTTAGGATGGGTTTGAGTTAGGATGGGTTTATTAAGAAATATAAATAAATCAAAAAAATCAAACAAAAATTTAAAAAATCAAAAAAGAAAAAAATTTAAAAATAAAAAAATTAAAAAAATTAAAAAAAAGATTCAGTGCTTTTTAAGGATTTTACGTCACGGTGAACTTCATTTGGTACCGGGTACCATCAAATCAGCCGGTCCGGCATAACCGTAACCCTTAATCTTGTATCCTTTTCAGAGCAGCAGCCTCAACTTATCTTGTTTATTAACTAACATCTTCTAAATAAAACGTAAACTTAAAAAAAAACAACTCTTGTAACAAAAATGAGAAGAGCTTATTGATTTCGAGCTACAGCTCGAGCATAAAAGACACATATCCTTGCAGTACCAATGTATATTGATTTTTAAATATTAATTAAATAATATTAAAAGACAAATTGTGATTGTGAGTCCAAAAAGGGTTGGTGGAGTTGCTTGAATAGGAAACCATTTAAGTCACAATTCAATTCTAGAGAACATACTATTAAGTTTTTGATCAAAATTTTAATCCATTATATTCCCTAAGGTAAAAATTGACATAAAGCAGTTTCTTTTATGTACAATTTGCAGAATACAGCATTGCATAGCATATAACTAAAATATGTCATAATCATGCACACCTCTTATTGTAATTCAAACTTTGTTTCAGTTTCAGCAAAGTTAACCCAAAAGAAACAAGAAAACATGAATTAAGGTGAAAGATTGCATCTTAAAAATACATATTATTTACCCAAAAGAAACACGCAAATAATGACACACACTCATTTTATGACATTCGAAAGTGGCTGTCAAGAAAAAAAATGTCGTTTTACAAAATTCAATATATTTATAACTCACTTTTTTGCGTGTCATCCTTTTAGCGTCATAAAAAAACAAGATCTATCTTGACACACGATTAATGACACACACTTATTTTATGATATTATTATATACATTTGTGTTTCTTAAGTAAATTTTAATTTTAACTAGTGTTGAGCCCCCCACGTTGCGGAGAGGAGGGCGTAAACCGTGCTAAGTAACAACTGAATGACGACCAAAACCATGGAAAAAACGTAAAACAAAAAAACGAACTTTGTACACTTAGTGACTCATGTAACGTAAAAATAAGCACGTAAAACTCGAGGAAGTAAAAATGATATTTTACAAAAGTTTTAGATAAGTGTTAATGTTGAAAGTTAAACACAAAAACATAAAATAAAAAAAAATAAAAAAAAGAAACAAAGATCTACTCAAAATAATTACCATTTTATGTTAAAAGGAAAGAATGAAAACAAAAATATAAGCATTAGAAAAAAAAAGTTACTGTAGCAGCAAAAAAAAAAAACCACAAAAGACAAAACACTATTCACCACTGTTCATTAGCATGTTATGAATTAATATATATATATAGGGCCAGGATCATTTCAGAACAATAAATATTTACAGAACTCTTAATAAACAATCTTTTTATTTATACATTTTTATGTTTAGGATAATTTTATCATTTATTATGTGTATTTTTACGATTACATACATGTTAAGAGTAATTTTATCATTTTTTATATGTAATTTTATAATTACACATATGTAAAATAGTTTTTTTACATATATGTAATTAGTTATGACACATATATATAATTTTGGCAATTAAACATATGTAAACTACTTTTAACATGTATATATTCAAAGAAATACAGACAATAGATGATAAAATGATCATAAATACAAAAAACTTAAATATAAAATGACTGTTTATTAAGAGTTCTGAAAGTTATGTAGTTATTTAGAGTTCTGAAATGAACTCAGCCCTATATATATATATATATATATATATATATATATATATATATTAATTTCAGAAAAAAAAATAAAAAAATCGGGTTGAACGGGTCGTGTTCGGGTCAACCCACGAAACTTCAGGTTGTTTTCGGGTTCATATGTATGATATGATTTTCGGGTTCGGGTTTGGGTAAAATTTTTGGGTTCGGATCAGGTTGAACCCGTCAACCCACGTGCACGACCCGTTTAACACCCTAGGTTTTGGTATAGAACGCTAAAAAAAAAAAAAATCATTCCCTCCCGTTATCTAAATTATTTCGGTCTTCTTTCCTTTCCCTCCTTCCAAACCCTAAAATTATGTCACTTCCCTCCCATCCACAGTTTCGCAAGCGACGGTTTTGCAAGCGATGAACAAGATTTGCTTCTTTCAACAGGTATCTATCTCTCTCGCGCCCATCGATTCAGAATTTCAGAAGTTAGTTTGCGAATTTCAAGACCTAAACCAAAGGTTTGACTAATTTTATTGATAAGTTATGTATGTGGATGTTATAGACTGACATCAGATGAAGAAATCAAAAGTTTTAAGTTGGCTTCTTGAAGTATTATTTGAGTATCCCTAAATCATATGGTAAGTATCCTAAATCCATGATATTGTTGTTCATATGTAAGCAGGGGTCTATTTTTACCTGAATTAGTTTCTTATGTTTCACTTTAAAGTTTGCAACAATCATCATCATTTGTTTTAATGTAGGGGCATCTGAAATGAGTTGACATAATATCCTTTACTACTAATCTATATATATTTAAGTTTTTGAGATTGGGTTTTAATCTGAGTGCATTTCGGTATGTGTCATTGAATCTATATATTTATATATTTAAGTTTTTGAGATTGGAATCTTAGGGTTGTAGTTGGGAATTCACAACAGAATGCATACTGATGTTGATTGTTTGCTGCAGAGGAATTGTCTAGAGATCACAGGGATGCCTTCATGGTAGACTTGCTCTGCTAGTCAAGCTATGTTTTCAATTGTGTTTATGTTAAAGTATTTTTTTTCATCAAATATTGTTCTCTTTCTATGTAGGAATTTGTCAAAGAAAAGGTTCACGAAGGACAGAGAGCCAATCGTGAGGTAGCTTTGTTAAATTAATTGTTATTGTATTGGACATCAATTAGTTGGTTTGTTGTACTTTGTATTATATGTGGAAACAGCGGCGCAAGATAGTGGGGCGGGAGGGGTCGGTTAAATGTATAACTGGAGCTAATAAAAGTAATTTTTACACAGGGACACTTTCTATCTTCTGTTAACAACAATCTCTAGCACTAAAGATAGTCTCAAGAAGGTGAGCTTGACCTCAAATGAAATTGCGTTTTACTCATTCTGTAGTTAATATATCTTTGTTTTCTTCAATATTTTTAGCAGATGATGATGCTGTTGGATGTTTAGACACGAGGATAAGATCTTTTGTGGCTAGGCTCAATGCTATTACATCTGTAGTGTGGGCTATCAGGTCATGTTTTTGTTTCTTCATGCAAATTACAATACATATATATTGATGTTTTTGAGGTTTAGAAACGAGGACTGTACGTTTAGGCATTCAATCTTTTCATTGTTATTTTTTATAGAACACTTGTTTATTTGGGCAGAGGATATGGTTGGAAGTAAGAATTTTTACCAAAATTCTTGTATTATGTAGGAAGTCAAACTTGTAGAGCTTGATGGTGACAGAGATTACCACATTTCTGTTGAACTTGGAGGTAGTGGTAGAATGGTATGCTTAAAATATATTTCTGTGTCTCTATGTTATGCATTATGTTTCGCTCGGCAATTATTTTATTTATGAAGTTATTAATTTTATAAGGCTTATTTCAAATAATTTACATGTTGGTGTTGAGAAAAACTAGTGGATGGAAATGCGCTAAAGGATTGAAGATGGTCATTATAGAAAAAACGTCGAGCTTGAAACTATGCGAAAAGAGTTTGCCAGCCAGGGACACAACTTAGAAGCTATGATGCGGAAGGTTATGAAACAAGTAGTTGGAGATCGAGATGAGTAGAATGTTTTCACTTTTTTATTATTGTAATTTTTATTATTGTAATTGACTGTAGAGTTATTTAAGTTTCGACAAACATGTTGAAGTAGACACTTTGATTATCAATGATATCTTTGTTATTATTGTTTTCGTGTAATTACTATTGAATTTATATCAATTAATAGCAATTGAACTTATGTTGTAAGGTTGCATTTGTGTGAAAAAAATGTTGCTTTGCTATAAAAAAGGTTGCATTTTTTCTATTAAAAAATAATAACAGTTGCATTAGGCCTAGAAAAAGGTTGCATTTTTATAGAAAAAGTTGCATTTGAGTGTAAAAGATGTTGCATTTTTTGTAACTAAAATACAAAAAAAGTTACATTAGAATGTAAAAAAGGTTGCATACTAAAACGGTTGCATTTGACTAGTAAATGCAACCCTTTAAAAAAAGGTTGCATTTGGTCTTAAAAAGGTTGCATTAGATCTAATGCAGCCCCCAATAAAAGGTTGCATTAGGCCTAATGCAACCTTTACAGGGCCAAATGCAACTTTTTATTGGGGTTGCATTAGGTTCATTTTCTTGTAGTGCATGGACCCGACCACACATGTCACACCCCGACCACGTAAAACAACAAATCGCGGCGGAATCGTTGGGGAGTGTTGTAACAGAATCATTGTTTCATAACACACGGAAATTTGAAGTTTTGTTTTATTTAAAGATTAACCATTTAAATTGTCTTGAAATTTAACCAAACAAGTTAAACATAGTCTATCATTGTTATTAAGTCACTAAGGACTCTTCCAATCCTAAGTGAGCATGCATCCTAGCAATCAACATCATTCAACAACACCTGAAACATATGTAAAAACAAAGTCAGCAAAGAAATGCTGACGAGCACATAGGTTTTATGAGAGTGTCGGATTCATGGCTAGTTTACATGTTGCAATACCTCATTAGACTACAAGAGTCAAAAGTAAAAACCTGGTTTTGAAAAGTGTATAATATTGCAACATAATCAACCAACTCAAATCAAGTTGGTTATAACTTATAAAATCTCGTAGCCATGACTCTTAACCCAAAACATTTATTTAAGAAAAACCAAATTATCTAATCACAACCCAAAAAAAACAATCGTTTATCCAATTCGTTTAACTCATTAAAATCGTTTAAATCATTCTCGTTTTAATTGTGAAAACTACTTTTGGTCGTCTCGCTAATAACATCCAAACCTTCGCGACTCGCCTATCGCCAATCTCGCATAACAAACCACCAAAGGGTAAGTTAACAATCACAGATTCGGTCGTTACCCACCTAACCCACACATAACCATGGGTACAGTCTGATAACGGGATTTGTCAGATCCTAGGGTACCATAACCTAATACTGGTCGGTTCGGCCAAAATTAATGAATGTTATTTGTTATATAATTACAACCAACAAGTTTGTTCACATTATCAAAATCATTATTAGTTTAATATAAACCATGTTAATCTTTTTTGAAACCCTCGTTAAAAATTTCGAAATCATTTAACACATATGAATCACCCCAAAACATTTGAAAACAGTAAAATAGGGGAATTATGTACTCACATAAGAATGCTTAGAAGTCTTGAATAACAACCAAGCAAAGCTAAAGGGATCACGGAAATCAATCGGCACCTAATATAAGTAACTATGTTAATAAGCCGGACCTAAATCGGAAGATCGGATAGAATGAGGTCTTTTAAACCAAATGAGTATTGGAACTCATATGATATGGTTTAACAAAGCCTACATTCTAAATTGAAACCTATCCTAAGTGCTTACGACCCATTAAGGTAGCTTATGCTACTTTAACGCGTCGTTCGCGTAAAACGCGTTTGAGACGTCTAACCAGTCCTATGACAAGTATTATATGCCTATACATGTTTAAATATATTGCATAATCAGTTAAGTGACAAAAGTTTAAGTTACATATGCTTAAAATCCAATTATGCATGAAAAGGGCATTTTGGTCATTTTCCTAAGGCATATAAACTACCTATCATACAACTACTTAAACTAGGTGACCATAAGGTATAACCTCAGAAGGTTATTCCCTATACAACTATTGTCACTAAACATGCTTGGTCGGATCCTAAAGATCGACCAAACGGGTCTAGTTCGAAAGTCTAAGCGGTGGTTTAGACCGCTTGACTTACGACTCTATAAAAGCACTAAACTAAAAGTGACGAGTTAAACATGTTCAAACATGTTTAACTAAGTTAGAAAACAAGTTTGATATCAAAACAAAGGGTTTTGATACCCAAGAATAGTTTGGTTACAAAATACGCATAAATACGCATTTTGACCGAAACTACGACTCGTCACTACGCCTAATCAACGTGGTAATCAGTAGGTATAGTCACTCGTGACTATAACCATCGTGATTACGCTCACGTTGCAAAGTTCAAACGAACTTTGTGTTGACCAAAGAGTGGTCAAAGCAGAAAGTCAAACACTGTTTGACTTTCATGCTTGAAAAGCGATAAAAGAATGAAAGAAGCTTACAAAGGGTCCAAGCTAGGGAGAACTAGATCTATAACACTCAGGTATGAAGCAAAGGCTTCAACTTAGAGCATTAATCAGATCAAGGGTGAGCAGAATTGAAAGAGGGCTTGGGTATTTATAGTTTTCGGTAAACCGTTAGGATCGTTTCTTGCAAAAGGGGCATCAATCTTGGCCATCCAAGTGGGCACATAGTATTCTAATACAAGGGGACATTATAAACCATAAAAAACAAGCAGATGGTATCCCAAATCAGGGGTTAAAACCCATCAAACAGCTGAAATGGACCAAATACAATGTTTCTGTACTGGAGTCTGTCGCGCCCCACGTAGGAATGCTTCTCAGCTTACGAGGCCCGCCAGAACTACTTTGGCAGATTGTCAAAATTGGTCCCTGCAACCCAAAACTTGATTTTCGATGGATTTTTGACACGATTAAGCCCCGTTAACCTCATTTCAAGGCTCTAAAATGAAGTTAAAATATAGGGAACTTAAAATATGCTCAAAAATATCTCGGATGTCGGTTCATTTGGTCGTACGGTTGCATTGTTCGGTTAATTACGATGAAACTCGAACGGACGCGAAAAACGATCTAAATTACGCGACGAATGGAATTTTATCATGCCAATCACTAAAATAAAATATTTTAATGATTACATAAATTTTTGAATGTCCGGATATATTCAGAACGTAAGATATGCGCGAAAATGCAAACTTATGCACTTTTTGACGCTTTTAGTCCCTGTTTGACCAAAAAGTTTATTTTAGCATACCCAACCCATCAAAGCCTATTTCTAAGCTATGTAAAGGATATTTAGGGTATGTTTAACTTATGATCAAGTTCCAGAATGTTCATTATAGTACGAATCAACATACTTTCACAGTTTATCAAAATTAGTCCTTGTAAGCGAATAAACTTGATTTCGACACACCAAATCCTCCAAAACTTTTTTCTAAGTTATGTAAAGGTTATTTAAGGTATGCTAAGCCTATGTCACTATTCTGGAGTGTTTGTCGCGTTAAACTGAGTACATTTACGTATCAGTTCGCGTATAACTTTCCAGAAAGCGATTTATAGCTCGAAATCGAACAAGAATTGATATGTGCAAATGATACACATAATTATACAAATCCCAAATATGAAATACAATATTTCATTGATTTGGTTTTTGTTTGATGGCCGTGGAGGCACAGATGTCACAGTCTCCCCAACTTTAGGAAATTTCGTCCCGAAATTTATTTAGAGGAAACTTGTGAGAGATCGAAACAAGAAGTCTAAAAGATAAAACAATACTGGTTAGGGTTCTGAACTTCTAGTAACTTTAAATAATATGACACTTGCAATGTAAGAGGAACAGTTATATACAAGAATATGAAGCGCCATTGGTGCGTCCACCGTACCTCCATTACATTGTTCACGTTTCGTTATTGTTGCCACCATCGGTTCTTACACATGGAAAATCTTACTGTGGTTTCCGTGCACTGAATTTCATAATTATGTATGCATCCATAATTACGTAATTCCTTGCATAGTCCAAACAGTGCATTTTACAATGTGTAGGGGAAAACCAAATGAACGAACCTGTGATGAGTGTGACTAGACCACCATACAGTCCTTTTAATTAAATCAACAAATGATTTCTTTAAATAGACCACCAAGGAGTCTTTTCAGCTATATCATCACATGACATTCCCAACCAGATTTTGAATCAATCTTTTTAACTAGACCACTCAAGGGGTCTCCTTCGAATTATGGAATGGTACTATATAATCCAAGGGTCTTAACTTTTACGTAGAAGCCCATTAAGGATTTAAGGTAGTACCTTTGGATATCCTACCATGAATCCCTCATATGAAGATATGGAAGATTCTACGAGGATTTGGATAACGGAAATTCGGATCACACAAAAACATAAAAGAAAACACATAAACACATAATCACATAATTGTTTAACTTGACCTTTAATTTGTTTTCTTTGGACACGGGTATTTAAAGTACACTAGGAATCCAATCCATGGATTTCATTTGGCACTTTAAACATTTCAAGAATCAAACTATGAAGATAGGAAGATCATAATAGGAATTCGGCTTTGTCCTTATTGAATCGTAATGTACGTATTAAAACGTACAAAGAATCCAATCAAGGGCTCCGATTTGAGCGATAATCATCTTCAAGGATCTAATTGTGATGATAAGAAGATCCTATATGGACTTTTGGAATTTGAATAGCGGAAGATGCTTCGAAACCTTGCACTAGACGTGCTTAAGTCGACACACGAGGTAGAATCCTCATGAAGTTGAGGTGCTAGATATGCCAAGGTGACATATGAAGCAGAATTTGGAGGTCAGGTATAAGATCGAAAAAAATACCCTTAGTTATCTAACCAAGGATTTAAAGTGATTACTCAAAATGTCACTTATATTCTGTACTTCATTTCTTAGAATGAAACGAGTACTTAGAATTTTCGAGGAAATCATGAGCGATCACATGAATGGGAGAACTACAAGAGTAGTTTGTAAAGAACATAGTTCTTTGGTGTAGGTATCATAGGGGAAGGCCATACACACATGTAACTACACTTGTACATCAGAATTGCGAACAACGATCTTATTTATAAACAAAACCGATTGTTCCAGAGTTCAAGAAAAATAAAAGAAACAAAAGCATAAGATTTAGATTATTCAAAGCAGCAGCATCTTCTAATCAGCCAAATGCTCATCTGTGGGTCGGATTTGCATTGACAAACTTTGGGTATTCGTCCCTGAAATGACTCGTCTCGTCATAGAAGTAAGTACCAGGAGGAAAACGAGCTTGTGCTGGATCTGCTTGAAGTTGAACAGGGTTCTGAATAGTTTGGTTTAACACAGCGACTGAATGACAGACTCTTTCCGTATGACCAACAATCCACAGTTGAAACATTTTCGGCATTTGACACTGGCATGGTAATGGAGGTTCTAGTGATTTCACAAAGGGGCTGTTCCTTCGTATGGTGCTCGAGCAGCAGTGGGACCTGCAACAGCTTTGTTTTGGATGACAAAGCGGCACATGTTAACTAAATGTCCCCATCGCCCGCAGTGGGTACATTTGAAACAGGGTGTTGAATCGGAAGATGGCCATTGCATTGATTGCAGAAAGGAGCAGTTCCCAAGTACGGCTTCTTGGCTGGTGGTGTTGCCACCTGACCAGGTCCTGCTTGATTTGGTGCAACGGCTGGAGGATTCTTTGAGGTTTTACGCTTCTTTGACCTTTTCGAAGGCTTGGTTTCTGCTTCCTTTGATGCTTCTCGGGTGGCTTCATCCTGGAGACGGGACATGGCAACAGCTAATTCAGCAGTCTTCAGGATTACTTCGCCTATTCGCTGGGCAACTTTGGTAGCCTGCTCGGACATCTGAGCGTCGCTGCGATGAAGAGACATTCTAGAGGAAATGAAAGACATAGGAAGAAACGAGTGAAATGCTATCGGGTAATCAAAACAGAATGACAACGCATAAAACTTATGATCATTTGTTTGCTACATATGGTAAACAAATGAGACGGTGACTAATCAAAGTAAGCGGGTCATATTAATGTATCGCGAAGACATGCTTTAGCCTATAAGTGGATACTCACCCCAAGAGTTCCCAGGTAAGAATGACTGGTCCGATTATGTGGATTTGTACGAACACTCTAGCCTTAGACAGAAAACTCAGAGTACAGGCATCCACCCTTCCAGATTGCACGTGTTCGCATTTTAAGACCCAACTTTGACGAGATTTTGAAAACTTTGAAGGTTCAAAACCTTATAATAAATCATCCTAGAACAGATGATTGGTTTTCAAAGCGGATTTGAAATTTGTGTTCTTGTTGTGGTTGTCACCTAAGGATAAGTGACGGTATTGTTTTAAGATCTAAACACAAGAATCTTGTGTTAGGGTCCTAGGAAGGTTATAGACTAGGTCAAAGCATTACTAATAACCTAATTCCCAAATAAACCAGACCTAAATCGGAAGATCGGATAGAATGAGGTCTTGTAAACCAAATGAGTATTGGAACTCATATGATATGGTTTAACAAAGCCTACTTTCTAAATTGAAACCTATCCTAAGTGCTTACGACCCATTAAGGTAGCTTATGCTACGTTAACACGTCGTTCGCGTAAAACGCGTTCGAGACGTCTAACTAGTCCTATGACAAGTATTATATGCCTATACATGTTTAAATATGTTGCATAATCAGTTAAGTGACAAAAGTTTAAGTTTCATATGCTTAAAATCCAATTATGCATGAAAAGGGCATTTTGGTCATTTTCCTAAGGCATATAAACTACCTATCATACAACTACTTAAACTAGGTGACCATAAGGTATAACCTCGGAAAGTTATTCCCTATACAACTATGGTCACTAAACATGCTTGGTCGGATCCTAAAGATCGACCAAACGGGTCTAGTTCGAAAGTCTAAGCGGTGGTTTAGACCGCTTGACTTACGACTCTATGCAAGCACTAAACTAAAAGTGACGAGTTAAACATCTTGGAACATGTTTAACTAAGTTAGAAAACAAGTTTGATATCAAAACAAAGGGTTTTGATACCCAAGAATAGTTTGGTTACAAAATACGCATTTTGACCGAAACTACGACTCGTCACTACGCCTAATCAACGTGGTAATCAGTAGGTATAGTCACTCGGGACTATAACCATCGTGATTACGCTCACGTTGCAAAGTTCAAACGAACTTTGTGTTGACCAAAGACTGGTCAAAGCAGAAAGTCAAACACTGTTTGACTTTCACGCTTGAAAAGCAATAAAAGAACGAAAGAAGCTTACAAAGGGTCCAAGATAGGGAGAACTTGATCTATAACACTCAGGTATGAAGCAAAGGCTTCAACTTAGAGCATTAATCAGATCAAGGGTGAGCAGAATTGAAAGAGGGCATGGGTATTTATAGTTTTCGGTAAACCATTAGGATCGTTTCTTACAAAAGGGGCATCAATCTTGGCCATCCAAGTGGGCACATGGCATTCTAATACAAGGGGACATGATAAACCATAAAAAACAAGCAGATGGTATCCAAAATCAGGGGTTAAAACCCATCAAAACAGCTGAAATGGACCAAATACAATGTTTCTGTACTGGAGTCTGTCGTGCCCCGCGTAGAAATGCTTCTTAGCTTACGCGGCCCGCCAGAACTACTTTGGCAGATTGTCAAAATTGGTCCCTACAGCCCAAAACTTGATTTTCGATGCATTTTTGACACGTTTAAGCCCCGTTAACCTCATTTCAAGGCTCTAAAATGGAGTTAAAGTATAGGGAACTTAAAATATGTTCAAAAATATCTTTGATGTCGGTTTGTTTGGTCGTACGGTTGCGTTGTTAGGGTTAATTACGACGAAACTCGAACGGACGCGAAAAACGATCCAAATTACGCGACGAATGGAATTTTATCATGCCAATCACTAAAATAAAATATTTTAATGATTACATAAATTTTTGGGTGTCCGGATATATTCAGAACTTAAGATATGCGCGAAAATGTAAACTTATGCACTTTTTGACGCTTTTAGTCCCTGTTTGACCAAAAAGTTTATTTTAGCATACCCAACCCATCAAAGCCTATTTCTAAGCTATGTAAAGGATAGTTAGGGTATGTTTAACTTATGATCAAGTTCCGGAATGTTTGTTACAGTAAGAATTGGCATACTTTCGCAGTTTGTCGAAATTAGTCCCTGTAAGCGAATGAACTTGATTTCGACACACCAAATCCTCTAAAACTTATTTCTAAGTTATGTAAAGGTTATTTAAGGTATGTTAAACCTATTTCACTATTCTGGAGTGTTTTTCGCATTAAACTGAGTACGTTTACGTATCAGTTCACGTATAACTTTCCAGAAAGCGATTTAGAGCTCGAAATCGAACAAGAATTGATATGTGCAAATGATAGACATAATTATACAAATCCCAAATATGAAATACAATATTTCATTGATTTGGTTTTTGTTTGATGGTCGTGGAGGCACAGATGTCACAACACAACCCCCTCTCTCTCTCTCCTTCCCTCCCTCTCCCCGCTTCGGTGAAGGTTCATGTAACAACTCTCATAGAAAGTCATATTTATTAAATTAAATTTTCCAATAGGAAACCCTAATTGAGACACCCAAGTGATTCTGCACAAACCCTAAAATTTTCAGAATTTTCAGAATCAGGATTAGGGCCCCTAAAACTCAGGGGGGGTAAAACCCTAGTTACGATTATCCAAATAACTCTCTGTCAAATTCGAAATTTGAGAAACTGTTGACTCAGCAAGCCTACCCATGCACGTAGCTACCCTATGGTAGAATAGGAGGCCTCGCGTCACGCGAAGCCTAGTGCAGGACCCCTCGCGTCACGCGAGGGGGGTAAAAATTTACCTATAAATTGAGGGGTTTGGGAGTGGAATCTGGGCACTGAAACGACGTTCAAACTCCAAATCTACGCTGAGTTATTGTTTAAATACTATCACAACACACACGAATCCCGAATTGCTGTCGCAAAACAGGGTAATAACTCGATCGCTATTACGATTCATTTTCCGATCGATCAATGTACTCAATGGATGTTTAAGTGCTGCCCACATTAGGGTGATGCTTTGTCATTAGTCGTTAATTCGATGGATGTTTAAGCATAGCACTTTGTCATTCGTTGTGAGGGTTGATCTCGTGAGTTATCGTAAATGCTGTATTGATTACTAACCCGGTTTTGTGTGCATTATTATTTAAATTAGGTTAACAAGGCTAATCCATAGACTAGACTCTGTCCGTGTTAAATCTACAATGTGAGTCATTCTCTTTTTATCAAATTACTTTCAAAAGCATGTTTATTTTCAAAGTTATAATTACAGGGATTAAGTTTATGTAGTCACCAAATTACAGCCGGTATGCGGGGTTTTGTATACATTACTTGATAATCTTCACCATTGGGGCAGCCAAGGGGTGATATGACCATAATCACAGACACCATTGGACGAATGGGCCAATGGGTCGAGTGACAAAGAACTGTGGGTAGTTGGTTGATGTCAGAAACATTGTAATTTTTCTTAATATTGTAAATTATAACAAAGATGTCATTTTATTAATTAGAATGATTCACTCAGTATTTCCCACTGACAAAATGTAACACCTCGAAAATTCACGTCCTATAATGTGTAGACACGTGTCAAATGTTTAAACGTGTGAAAGGAATATTATAGAAGGACTAAAGTTGACAAACATGGAAAGTATGTGAATATACGTATTCCAAATGTCAACAGTGAATAAATATGCTTCATAATAACCCTACATGGTGTTTATAACATCAAACGAATAAATCATGGATCATACGAAGCTAAAAGTGAGAGATTACAAACTACAGGGGTTAAATGTGTCAACATGTTTAAGTTATACCTCTGAGTGACCTTTTGACAAACCCGAAGCTTTGTAACTAATAATTATGCTCACTAGAATGCACGATTAAAATTTCATAAAGTTTCGTTATCGTATGAGAAAGTTATGATCAAATTCGCGTGCGAAGGGTTAAAGCGTAAACGTTGAAAGTTAGGACTTTTCGGGTAACAATTAAGTTAACCGGGGATTTAACAAAGTGGGTAAATGTCTTAAAGCCCTTATATGTTAATTTCAAGGGCCTAATGTGCAAAACAAGACATGAAAACGACCTTTAGAAGGGCCAGGGACCAAAACTGCAATTAATAAAAGTTTTTGTTGGATGACCCTAGGGGCTCGTGTAGCGCGAGCACTAACTACTCATGCAGTGGCGCTACGCCACTGCCATGTCTGGACAGAAATTGATTTTCTTTGATCCTTGTCTGCCACAGCCCTTGTAACCCCATTGTTTCGACTTGCCTCTTCAAATTTGGCCCCTAAACAACCCCTAGAACATCTAGGACATGTGTTGATGAGTTGTGGTGGGTTGTAGGCTTGTGTGTCAACAAATTGTGGTGATTAAAACCACTATATAAAGGACCATAAGTTGCAACATACTTCACACCATTCATTCTTGAAATCTGATCATTCTTGGAGCTCCAAGGCACTCCCAAGTGATCACTAATAAAGCTTAGGACTCTTGTAAGTTTGCTTGACCTTTCTTAATTAATTTTTAGCTTAGTTTTAGCTTAAAAGTCAAACCGTCGTAATTAACGGTTGACTTAACGATTAGTCATTGTTAGCTCAGTGATTAGTCGAAGTGAAAGTAGTTATAAGTTGGTAATTATGTGGGTAATAAACCCTCAAAAGGGTTCCCCCTGATTACCACTCTAACCAGGTCAAAAGTCGGGTCAAACGTGTATTTAAAAAGTCAACAGGAAGCCTAAAATGCTATTTATGCATAATTAACATTGTAGATCATATACAACCTGTTGGATCATTGTTATAACTTGGTAATAAGTGTAAGAACATGTCTAAACATGTTCAACCCGACAATTTCCTGTTTAGACCCGGTTCGGAACCGAAAGTCACATAGTTTGACTTTCACTTTGACTTTCAGCTCTGACCCGTTTAGGCGTGTTTTAGAAATTCCCCAGAGCTTTAATTGGGCTAGGGTACATGTTAGTACAACCCTCTGTGATTACACACCTTGGTTCACTAGTTATCCAATTAATATGCACATTTCCGTTAATTGCTCATATGTTGACCGTTATGCCCTTGTTACCTTAAAACGTGATTTTTGGAAATGTAAAAGAGTAGAAACCTTACATACTGATATATAAACTTGTATGCAAAATTTGAGATCAAATTGAATTGAAGATTAAGAGTTATGCTCATTATCGCAAAATGAATGCTTTATGTTTATAAAATGGCGTAATTAGCGTATAGCCTACTTAAACATATTTTTTGATATCAAATCTTTTACCCACTGATGAAATATATTATTTTGGGATTTTTAAAGATTTTAAATTAATTTTAGGCTGAGCATAACTCATAGTCGTAGGCTTAATCCGGTAATTGTCGGTTTTGCCCTTACGGGCCATAAAATGAGTTTTACATATCTAAATGACTCCAAACCTTTTGCTACTGATCACACATGATAAATAAATTATTTAAAGTCTTCTGGAAATATAAAAATATCAGATTTAAGTATCGAACCCGGAAATGGCCTTTAATCGCCTTATTAAGCGTTTTTAACGCAAAGTATGTATCAAAATTTTATTGGATATACCCGGGTTGATACCTACTGATATAAGAGGAAAATTATAATATTTTAACAGTAACCAAAGGTTGATAAACTCAGACTTCAGTTTTGAGCTTTTCGGCTTATGTGAAATTACCAAAATACCCCTACGGGGCATAGTTTGGTTAAAAATGATAAATTTCACATATATGCTTTATCTTACTGTTATAACTCATTAACTTGAGTATGTTTACTGATTACATCAGACCTGTAACTCAGTTAAACACTTAAACTCTTTTATAAACTATTAAATGACCAAACTACCCCTACGGGGCCTAGTTTGTGTTTAAACACGTTTCGGGCATAATGAAAGACATCTTACTGATTTCGCAACATGTTTGAGGCATAATTAACTTAGGAAACCTGTATATAGCTCTCATGAATACCCGTCACGCTTATTACGCGTACGGTGCGGTTTATGTAACAAGTTTACATAAATTAGCCGAAACGGGTCAAACCTTAACGGTTTTATCTCAAAATCCAGAATGTGAATAATAAACCCATATTAAACAAGCCTTCAAACTTGTCGGGTCTAAATCACATTCTATCCGGTCTTCGCTTAATCGTGCGTACGTACCGTATCTTGAAACTAGCCGGTCTAAGCTTAAGCTTAATTAAAGACCCGTTAGGATTCTAATAGGTTATTATAAAACCTTCGTTCCAGATTAGGAGGACAGTAAAAGCTACTTGCAATTTGCTTATTGTGATTTATACATTGCTCAGGTAAATACTTTTAACTTATTTTCCCTATACGGGCTTGGGTTACGGTATATAGCATACCGCTTGATCGAGCATCAAATCTCCACAGTTAAGTGGGTAGTTGACTAATTTGATCGGCTCGTTTAAACAGTCTTGATTACTTAAAGCCTTTGGGGGATTAATGACCATGTCCCGGATATCCATGGCATCATTCGAAGTAATGGCCACGACCTGAGCACGGGGTGTAGGCATACACCTGTCAGTGTATAACTCTATGATGTGGTGTGTCTATTGATCTTTAACCCGGACAAGATCCGGGCGACTGAACGCACAAGTAACATGTAATTCGTTCACAAGATTATAATATTAAAATAATTCTCCCAAGTTAAAAAGATTAATCTTGCCTCTGTGCATTTTAATCAAAATTTTAAAACATTTATGCCACGTGCATCCAAACCAATTTTCAATCATTTTTCAAAATGAGTAAGTTGAATGTATTTACCAGTGTAAACTGACGTATTTTCCAAAAAGGCTAAATGCAGGTACTATACGTAATTGGCTGGACAATTCTCCTTAGCATCAATAGAAGTCTCGCAAGCTTAAGATGCCTAAAGTCTGTTGAACTATTGTTTCCATTTTTATGTTCGATCCTTCTGTGGATAAACTTCCGAATATTGTGACATTTGATATTACAATAATAAATTCGGTTGTATTATATTTTCAATTGCTTAATTCGGTTGTATTATATTGTTTCCATTTTTATGTTCGATCCTTCTGTGGATAAACTTCCGAATATTGTGACATTTGATATTACAATATGGTGACATTTGATATTACAATAATAAACTTCTGAATATTGTGCATATTAATATTGTGTTGTTTGACTATTACGTTACCAACCATGACGTCACGATACTCCCCCACCGGGCCCACCGGTGACACGTGGAAATCGGGGTGTGACAGGTTGGTATCAGAGCCAACTCTGAGTGAATTAAACACTAGCCTTCTGTGTTTAATCTCAGTACACAATAGTACATTCTAAACCTTCGAGTCTAGACTTAACATAGGAATAATCTTAATCCTAATAAGGAAATTTTTGCTTCCAATTTTTATTATTATTGGATACGTCGCCAAGCGAGGAAGCTGAACTAGGGATTCTCCACACCCGGAGCCTTGAAATGCTGAGCTTCGTACAGCGACCAAGATGAGACGTGCAACCAAGGAGAAAGCATTCAGGAATTGAATGAAGAAGAAAATCCTTTGCTGAAAATCGTTTCCTCGATAGTCCTTATAAGGACATATTTATCTTTTTAGTCCCTTCGAGGACAACACTATTCCTTTCAAGTCCCGCTTAGGGCAACTTTATACTTTTATTTTTATATAGTGGAATGATTAAGTTTAAACTTTCATTCTAAACAAGAATATTAAATAAATGGAAAATAACATTTCCTTTTACAAGATCTACCATTATAATAAAATGGAAAAATCTAAAAAGGACAAGACCTAGCTTCGGGTCATATTAAGACCGGCCAAGATGGCAGTTCCTCAATTTAGATTCAGATCCTTATTAACATTTCAATTTAAAATTGTTCTGCGTTAATTATAAATTAAGAATCTTAAGTGTGAAACCTAGCCTTCGGGTCAATTATAAGACCGGGCCAAGATGGTAAGACCTGTTAGAAAGATTCAAATCATTAACTAAGAATCTTAAGAGTGAAACCTAGCCTACGGGTCAATTATAAGACCGGGCCAAGATGGTAAGACCTGTTTAAAAGATTCGTATTCCAGTTAACATCTGAAAACATGTTAACACTCCCGGCAGATGTGATTTGTTGGAAATCACACACGTTATTAAGGATTCTTCAAAAGATTCCTAACCCAGTTTAATGATCTCCGAATCCTGGGTTTACATCATCAATTAAGATGATCATATTTTAACCATACGTGGTAATATAGTGCCTACGGGCCTTGCTCATTTCTACATGAGCCAAAATACAGTGGTAGCTATGACTCCCTGTCAGAAAAAGGTAATGAACTAGGTTCAAACCTCAAGGCTTTGATTCTCTGAAATCCTAGCTTATAATTTATATATGTCCTTGTGACTAAGCCTGTTGTGCTAATATACTTAAAGGCCTTGATTCTCTGAAATCATGGCTTATAAATTAAAAATGTCCATGTGACCAGGCCAATGGGTGCCACTAATAAAACTGTTAATGTTTTATAATTAGGATAAATTAAAATAGAAATCCTAAATAAATATGATTAATAAATTAACCAAATATGGTCTCTGCTTACCATGGTTAATGAATTTCCCTAAGGGGCAATTCCGTAATAAACATCCCTTAGAAGGGAAGTGCCTACGGGCTATAGATGTCCTCTGAGACTAAAGACAGTGGTAGCCTATAGCTCCCTGTCAGGAAAAGGTAATGAACTTTGATTCAAACCTTAATGCCGCGATTCTTTGAAATCATGGCTTATAAATTAAACTTGTCTACACGACTAGGCCATTTGTGCTATTATTAACTTATAAATTAGGATTTATGATAAAAATCCTGAATAAAATAAATATCCTTCCTTCCCTGCCAGTATGCATTTTAAAAAGAATCTTAAAGGTGAAACCTAGCCTACGCGGCCAAGATGGTGAAACCTACTCAAGGGATTCAGATCCTTGTTAACACCTAAGAACGTGTTAGCACTCCTGACAAATGTGATTCGATAAAATCACAACAATCGTCCCTATATTGGAATTTTTTTTATTTCCTAATTTGCCTTATGATCTAGAAATCATGGCTTATATCATCTTATAAGATGATCACATTATAAACATCCGTGAGTGATGAAGTGCCTACGGGCTAAACTTATTTTCCAATAAAACAACGACAGTGGTGGTCTTTTGACCTCCTGTCTAAAATGTTGGACTATGTCCAAACATAATAGTCTATATGATCAATGCGATCATGACTAATATCATCTAATACGATGATAGTATTATTTAACATCCTTTAGTGATGTTTCGCCTACGGGCTATAATATATTGTCCATATGAGACATTGACATTGTTATCTTTATGATTCCTTGTCTAAGGTAGTGAGCTATGCTCAAGCCTAATAGTCTATATGATCAATGCCATCATGACGAAAATCATCAATACGATGATTAAAATTTTTTAACATCCTTAATGATGTTTTGCCTGAGGACTATATTATATTATCCAATTGAGACAAGGCAATTGTAATCTTTTGTGATTCTTTGCCCAAGGGGGTGAGCTATACTCAAATCCCATAATCTATACTATCATTGCGATCCTGATTAGTATCATCAGTATGATGATCATAATATTAACATCCCTCGTAGTGAAATGCCTACGGGCTATACTTTATTCTAGTGTCGGTAAGACGAAGATAGTAGTGATCTTTATGATCCCCTATTCAAAATGGTGTGATTATACCCAAACCTAATAGTCAATATGATCGATGTGATCATGAATAATATCGTTAGATACGATGGTTATATATAAACATCCATTAGTGATGTTGATTGGCTTATTTTCTGCCGAAATGAATCGTCTTTCAAGACGATGACAGTTGTAGTCTATGACTCCCTGTCCAAAGGTGAAGAACCACGTTCAAACCTTGAAGCCCTAATCTAATAAGATTGCGACTAATAAATTAAGGGCCTTGGTGATAGACCATCGAGTTATGTTTTAAAGTCATTCATGACAAGCCTATGTGCCAAAATTTGTCATTCGTGACAAGCTAACATATTAAATGTTAACATTCCTGGTGACATGCCTTGTGCCAGATTTGATAAATGTCCTTATGACAAGGCCGTTTGTGCCATATCTAAATGACCTTTACGACAAGGCCTTCGTGCCGTATAATCATTTATGTCCTTCATGACTGGGCTTTATGCCATATCTTTCTACGTCCATCGAGACAGGCTTCTATGCCATATATGTATATATAAAATAAAAGTCTTGTAAGGCTAGCCTTTGAGCTATTCATGATCGTTCGTGTGCCAAAGACAGTTGTGACATTATGATCCCCTGTGAAGCAAATATTGGACTCGTTCCAAACTTTGAATGCCATTGATGGTCCTTTCGTGACCTAGGCTAAATATAATGGAAATACGTTTAAATAACATTCACTATGAATGTTCGGAACAGAATAGCCCATGCGGTTTATGAATGCCGTGGCTAATCTAAGTCAGGTCATCAGGATGATGACTAATAATTGTTAAATCTTGGTGATTGGTACCAAGTTTCGAGTATGGAAAACTCGAATGAGGTAGACGACAGTCGTAATACTATTAATGCGACGAATGTTAATAAAAACTACAAACGTAAACCTCAATATTAATGGAGTTAATCTCCAGGCTGTGGTTGACGCAGGCGTTGGAGGGATCATGGGAAAAGGTCATGAGACAATCCAAAGAGCCGAATGCTTCTCGCTCTAAATCTCACTCAAAAACCATGTTTAATTGCTCATGAGGAGAGCTATGTTCACATTTCAAATATGAAGGATGAACCAAAGAAGGAGGATAACTCCCAGAAATCTGAGAAAGAGAGCAAGTACAGGCCTAATAAAAAGCAACGTAAGTTCAGTAAGAAGCCTGTATACCTCAGAGACTGCTTCAACATTATTATATCCATTAGGAATCAGTTTTTCCGATGTCCTAGTTCCGTTAAAAATAAGGACTCAATATAGTGATAAAAATCGATTGGTTACCTTAAAAATCAAGCCCATATTGTGGGTGATAAGAAGCGATTAATTATCAAGACTCCTTATGAGACAACCCTCATAATTACATGTATCCGTACGATTGATTAATATTAAACATTAAAAAATGGTGGAATTGGCCGTCCCCGGAATCGCACCTGGGTCTAGGCCGCACCCTTTCGCGCGCCTAGCCAACCGAGCTAGGTGCCTAGTTTGTGAAATTTCCATTTTGATTAAATATAAGCACATGTACAATAACTTCCTTATTTCTTCTATAAGTCACCTACTTATCCTCATTATAGTGACTAAGTATTAGAATCCAAGATTTTACAGCTAAGCCTGGAAAGGCTAAAGGAAGAAATGCCTGAACTCACCTGATGAATGCCAAGAGGCAGTTCATGATGTCATCAAATACATTCCTTATCATTTACCAATGATAATATCTGCTAAGTGTCCTGTTTTTAATACAGGCAATAATAAATCTTCATAAACCATAAGCTTAGCAAACTTCTATATTATTCACAAGGTATAACTTACCAAGGAAACCATAGTAACCGATTCTTCTAGTATCGGCAAGGAATCCTTCCGAAAAAACTAAGAGTACTCTTTCTTTGCATAGAGTACGACAACATATGTTATTTTAATTATTTTCTCATTGTTTTTCTATCGCCTGCGAATGCCAAACTATGTTTGATAAAAGTGCCATATGAGGATTGGCGTATCCTAGTGTGTCCCATAGATTACTTCCATGCCTGATCAGTATGGAGGTTTAATACATGGAACCCCTAAGATATCCCAATGATCATATTGTACTAAAGTCGACTAGTAGTATTCAAAGAAGATATCCATAATAGAATTATCCAAATAAATATTCCTTTGTAACGGAATATGAGGACTCATAACGTGAATGTGTCACTTATTAGACACAAGCGTTGATGAGTGAACTGGAGCCTGAGATATGGAAATCTCTGTAACCTCCTTGTACCTTGATTATCTTCTCCTAAGATTACCCTGTTTACCCCTGGGGGGCAGGTAGAGTTGAGTTTCATATCCCATTTAAGGTTGTATTGCTATGAAATCTCCAAGACGGCTAGTACCATCATTGGAAGAATCAAAACCCTGATTTACTAAGTTTTAAAATAGAGGGTTCATATAGCCTAACTCGATATTCCGAAAGTGTGATATCGTTAAATAAGAAAGACGGTTCATTTTGCTTATGCATTATTTACTGCAACCCTAATTAGGCAACAATCAAGAAATTGCCATCAGCTGTTCTGAATCGTCGATTTGTTCAACTAACTTCAAGGATCAACTAATCCTTAAAATTTGTTAAGTAGTGGTTGGAATAACCATCTCACCTTAAGATAAGCTTGTCTATGATAGTTGATACGTAAGCATCAAGGTTGTTCCCTTGGAGACCCTGTAAAGATAGAATGATAAACATCTATTGTAGGGGCAATAGATTGGTAAATTCAATTACCAGGATCTAAGGGCCAAATTATTGATGGATAGGCTTGAAGAAGTCTGGCCAGACTATGTTTTTTTAACCGGACTCACGCTGGTGTCAGAGTTTAGCTTACGACGTTCCTCGATAAACCATACCACCCACTGCCAGAGGCAGGGACTTGCGCCGCCACAAGAAAACTCTCTGGCGTAAAGCATGGTGGACTAAAACTCGGGGTGGCTCGAGCTCGAACTCTTGACATAGGGTCTGGGAGAACTAGCCTTCACTGCTTTTATCCACCAAATGTGGCACTAGTAAGGATTGAACTTGGGTCTCCAAGGAGAACCCAAGTCTTCGCAACCATTAGAACACCAAATGTATAGCAGTCGACTGTTCAAAAAAATAACTTCAAACATATATCAACCTTTGTTTTTTTGTGTTTACTTTTGTAAACGGACTAAAATGCCTTTGATATTAAAAAAAATTAGATTGAAATACTGTTTTAGCCGCAATTCTTTGTTCAAAGTAAGGTTATCGTTCAACTGTTTAAATTTTACTTTTTAGTCGATGTGGTTTTAGTTTTGTCGAAATCAACCACGGCACGGCCATCCAATTTTTTATTTGTTACTTTTTCAGAAAATACCAAAATACTATCATTCTTACAAACAAAAAAGAATTAATTTAAATACGTGGACAATTCTAGTTGGGCAAAAAATTTAATAACTATAAACCGTTAACTAAAATTATATCAATGATTGTTATCAACCCTATTCCAGCTACCTCAACACCAAATCCATCCACCACAAACATCTCGTTACCTCTCTTGATCTCATCTTGAGGCACTAGCCTCAAATTGAACCCCTGAAACTCAAACCCATCTAAGAACATTTACGCAAATTTGTAGTTTAGAATTGACTCCACGACCTTGTCTTTCGAAAGTATGTAATTCTCAAGGAAAGAGCATTTTGTTGATGCAGATTTTGTGTCCGATGCTTGTCGAATAGATTAGTTTTATTTTACGCTGAATTTGTAATAGTTAGTGAAACGGTCCATCGAACGTGTATAGACCCGCTCGTTTGAAGTGGTCAAACGAGAGGGTTATTCGGTTGATCGTGTGTGTTTGCAAGACAAGGGGTGTGACTATAAATAGAAAACCCTTGTCATTTGCAACACAAGGAGTTTTTAGGAGGTTGAGACCTCACCGGGAGAGATCACCACTTGGTCTCTCCCCGGATGTATACTTCTTTGGTATTAGTTCGGTTATCATGTAATCGGGCCGATTTGTAATGTTTTACTACCGGATTAATACAAAGTTGTTTGTTTATCATCTCTAATCTCTCCCGCCTTGAACCGATCTCACACGAATCACGGTTTCGGTCACGAAACACGGTCCTACAATTGGTATCAGAGCCATGGTGCCCGATTTAGTAAATCTAACAGTTTACTAAGTCACATGTGCTCTAGATCTGTGATTTTCGTGAGTTTTGTTCAAGATCTAAAAATGGTGAAATGAAGAAAAACTCAGATTTGGACCCGAATATTCAGATCTGTGCTGAAACGAGTGTTCGGTTTTATGTTTTTCACCTATATAAACAAGTTATCATCATCAAAAATCGTATACAAAGTGTTTTCGTCAAATCTGCAAAATTGAACAGTGGCTGTGTTCTTGATGTTCTTGGCAGCTTCATATTCCGAAAGATGAAAAAGGTGGAGTTGTTGTGTATCGAAAGATCCAGATGTTTCGAAGGATCCAGATATTTGTGGGATCCAGATCTGATATGCTCGAAAGATAGCAACTGATATGTTCGAAAGATATGTTCGAAAGATATGCCATATCCTTCAACTGATATGTTCGAAAGATGTTCGAAAGATATGTTCGAAAGATATGCCATATCCTTCGTTCTTGGCAACAGTTTTCGAAGGATCATCCTTCGGTTTATCATATCTTTCGATTGTGGGAACCAGTGTGGAGTCTTTCAATGGATCATCCTTCGACAGTGTGGAGTCTTTCAATGGGTTTTTGTTTTGTATCGAGAACAACAAAGAAACAAAATAAAGGGGTGTTTGATTTTTCTGATGTGGGAATCGAAGGAAGAGAAAGATGTCTGATGTTGTTGTCTGAGGTTGAGGATGCCTTATCCATTCAAGTTAGTGGCTGGTGAAGTTTAAAAAAAAAAAAAAAAAATATAGGGTTGTTGACTATTGCATTAGGCCGATGACAACTAATAAATTATTTTGACCTTTGGTTTGGGCCAATGACATCTTTTATTTTAATTGATTTGGGTTTGCAACAATAGTGGAAACTAAGGTATGAGAACGATGAGTTATTTTATTATGGCCTATTAAATTCTCATCCGGGTATGTTGTCTGATTGAAAATGTGGGACGACAAGTTGATGATATATTTTTGGGCCGTGTATTTTTATGGCTTGGCATTGGGAATACGGAACAAATGTGTTAGACAAGACATGGAGTCGGGGACTCGTTCCTATTCGTGAGTTGCAAAGTGGGGGTCGGGTGTTCGCAAAATTTATTTGAACCGCGCTTCGACATGTCAACGTCAAATTTGTACGGGTTCGGGAGCACGCGGGATGATGCAGCATGATGAAAACAAAAGATGATGATACTTGATGGTTGAAAAATTGTGGGGTAGTCACGGTTACCGATGCAAATGTCAAAAATGGTGACGCGACTATTATGGGCCAAAAACAAAACGGTATGTTCACTTCCGCACGTCAATGTTTATGATTGTTATCGGTTATTCGAAAATGTTCGAAAGCATTTTGTTTATTGTCATATTCTCGCATTTGAAGACGAACGTATGAACCTAGAACGTCAATACCGGTCCTAACGAGTTCACAAAGTCTTTGGAGGGATACAAGTCGGATCCTACGGGGTACTAGGCGAAATTTCCTTATCAACTAGAATATGCAACGAAGAAATCTTTTTGTTTATTGTCATATTCTCGCATTTGGTAACGAATGAATGAACCTAGAATGTCAATACCGGTCCTAACGAGTTCACAAAGTCTTTGGAGGGATACAAGTCGGATCCAACGGGGTACTAGGGGACGTTCTTATTCAACTAGCATATGCAAAGAAGAAATTCGCTTTCGTGATTTTTCGAAAAACCAAGAACATTCAACGAAGATTGATGACAGTTCCGCTCAGTGGAGGGAATTGGTGAACATTTGACGACAGTTTCTTTGAAGTGGAGAGAATCTGTTAAGGTTTAGAAATCTTACCAAAGAAATAGGGGGAATAAAAATTTCGTATGTTGAATTTCTTCGGTAAATTTCTAAACGCAATCACAGGTGGTAGAGTTTGTGATTTTCTGGTGATACAAACGGTTCGGCGTGGAATGTTTTGCACATACACATATTTAAGGATTTTAATTAATTCTCCAGCCAGCGTGAAGGGTTTTGCACGGAAAAATACAGGTTTCTAAAGTCTACAGTAGTTACAAAAGCGCTGTTCACTGAAGACCTGGGGAATCTTTCTGAAAGCTGATAGTTCAAGACTGAAGACCTGCAGGATTCGGTTTTGGGTTTGATGTTTCTTTGGGATTTTACAGGGATCTGGGGGTAACTCAATTCGTTGAGTTTGCAAACGATGTACTTGGTCTAGCTGACTTCCTGAGTACTGATGCTGAAGATCCGTAGTGCATTACGTGGTCAACTTCACAAAGGCGAGACAATGAGATCTGGATGTAGTTCAACTAAGCATGCTGGTTGAGCTTGCAAGGGATACACTTGGTCTAGCTGACTTTCCTGAGTGTTGATGCTGAAGATTAAAGTGCATTACTTGGTCGATTCCACAAAGACGGTTTACAGAAGACAGTTCACCAGAAATCTCTATCAATGTAGTATGCTTGTATGAAATGAAGTTCTTATGACAGATCAAGACTTGATGCAGTTCTTAAAGAATGGAACCCTTATCAAATGCCGGTTGGAGTATTGGAAGATCAGCGGAAGATCGGTCAATTGAGGAAATTGCACAACACCCAACACGGATACGCGTACTTTAAGGGGGAAATATTTTACAAGGAGCGTCAAGATACTACTTACCTGGATCATTGGTCAAGGGGGAATTTGTTAACACAGAGAAGATGAATACTTGACTGAAGATCGATTGCAGTTGCATTTTCAGCATTCGACAGCAACGGACAAGGGGGGATTTGTTGATGCAGATTTTGTGTCCGATGCTTGTCGAATAGATTAGTTTTATTTTACGCTGAATTTGTAATAGTTAGTGAAACGGTCCATCGAACGTGTATAGACCCGCTCGTTTGAAGTGGTCAAACGAGAGGGTTATTCGGTTGACCGTGTGTGTTTGCAAGACAAGGGGTGTGACTATAAATAGAAAACCCTTGTCATTTGCAACACAAGGAGTTTTTAGGAGGTTGAGACCTCACCGGGAGAGATCACCACTTGGTCTCTCCCCGGATGTATACTTCTTTGGTATTAGTTCGGTTATCATGTAATCGGGCCGATTTGTAATGTTTTACTACCGGATTAATACAAAGTTGTTTGTTTATCATCTCTAATCTCTCCCGCCTTGAACCGATCTCACACGAATCACGGTTTCGGTCACGAAACACGGTCCTACACATTTGCAGGGCTAGCCATTAGCTACCCCACTTTCCTTATTAGATAAAATTATAACCACTCAATACCAATACCAACTCCAACACACAGTGGTCTCAATAAGTTAAGTTAGGCACATGATTATATTGATATATTTCTCATGTTACACACAAATAAACGATAAAAAGAGAGTGAGGACTTGAATAAATTTAATACTTGTATCAATTTGAATGAGTAATAAAAGTAAAAGTTAGTTTTTTCTTTTACCAAAATAACCTTTCCTATATACTACTGTTATGACCAACCATTGAAACCTTTAGTAAGCCAGGATAGTTATAACTTATAACCCAAGTGACCTGTTTCTTTTCTTGACCCATATTAACTAACTATTTGATCCAAAGTAACTAACTTTAACTACCTTTATTATTAATATTAGATATTTCACAAAATCTATTTGGACATATACTAATAACATTAACAGTAACAGTAACCTTATAATTAACAAGTCTGGATTATATATACTTTCTAACAATAAACACCAACAACGAGTAAGATCAAGGCAACAAATTCATATAGAAAATGCATCCAAACAATCCTCAAACCACACCTAAAACCACAATCTTGATGCAACAATTTACAAGCTAGTAAACTAGGAAAGAGTACAATTTATGAGAAGAAAGGAATTTGTCAACATACTTTCTGGATGCTATTCGTGCAAATCAACTTCTTGAAACCGCATATTCGACCATCCTGGATTACTTTGAGTAGTAAACGCGATTGCCCATGAAAATCTTACTAGCTTCACACTGGTTCATACTCGAGTGTTAATATAACTAACCAGATACAAAGAATAAAACAAATAAACATGAACTTACTTTATTACCTGAAGAACAAATATGAATTTCATGGAATCAGGGATTCCCTAAAATAGCACACCATTTTTCGATAAATGGTAGGTCACTTGGATCCATGTTTGGAATATCGCGACCTTCAAGTGTTTCGATAATTTGTGTAGTCTCACCTAGAAGTTGGGCTGCATCATACACACTGGCTTCCCTTTCCTCTATCACACTAGTGTGACATTTCATTGTTATGGCTTGTGGTAAGTTGGTGAGACAAGCGGCAATTATATCAGCAATCATTGATGATAGGCTGCCGAATAGTTCGTTCTGGCTAACCGTGGCATCAATGTTGGTGTGGCAGCTACGTAGGATTGTTTCGGTTATACGATACATTGAGTTTGCACCAATAGCCCTGCGTATCAAATCATCATTCTCGCCTCCAGTATGATCATTATTTCTATCCTCTGAGCAAGCTATATTCTTAGCTTTATCCCTGAACCATTCAACAATTTGTTTAGCTGTATTTTCTTGAAAAGCAGGGTCACACAAGTCGTTTCCTAACCATTTTTTGTTTAATGTAATTTCTCGCCACAAAGTTTCAGCCGCATTTAGAAAACTTACATGATCATCCGTAGCATTGAGGCATTTTTCAACCACTTTGACATATAGTAGACCTTCCCTAACACTTTCCAACAAGCTAAAAACTTCCTCCTTTTCGATTCTTGGAAGAGAAACCAAGATGATTGTAAGGGTTACCACTGGTAACCTCCAACAATCTTCAAATGGAACATCATGATTAATTTGGTCAAACTTCTTAACTCCTTCAAAACCACTAGTGGACTTTTTTCCAAGAATTAGCTTGATGAGATTTTTGGGTTGGTTGTTTTCACCCTTTTGGATCAATCGGTTGACAGATTTTGAAAGGCCTTTCAAATATCTCTCACCAAGCTCTATCTTATCTTCAAGATGCAAAACATGAGGGCTAAGATCATTGTCTCCTTGAAAGTTCACAAACCAGTTTTCCAATGAAGGAAACACTTTCTGTAATAACCACTTGATACAACGGAAACAATACAAGAAACATATCATTAAAAAAAAAATGGGATCAAGGCTATTATCTTGCATACCACGACAACTCCATTCTGCAATCCTATACAAATGTTGAAAATTTGCCTTTTCAAAGTCTCAATGACCACCTCGAGGTCGCGGCTACGAAATGGGAGTCTTATACTAGCTTGTTTCCAATCATATAACTTATGCGTCCAGTAGTGTTCTACCTTAAAGACTTTAAATTGTTTTGAAATGACTTCGGAGGACACTTTAAAGCTTAAGGTTGAAAAACATCTAGAAAGTGGTGCAATTGTACCAATAACGATTCCGATAGATTGTACTATGATAATTACCATCATGGTCCAACCATAATCCGAATAATAGTCCTTATAAGTGTGTAAGATAGTGACTAAAAGACATATCACCCCAGTAGCAGATGTGGTTTGAAAGCAAGCTATTATGAATTGTGGGCTGCCACTTCCTGTCATGATCCAGTGGTTGCTCACATGCTTTTTCAACTTCTCAGGGGTTAATACGTCTCCTGATGTTGGTTGAATGTCTTTGGAAGCTCTATCATACCTTTTTTGGTATTTGGATTCTATAATCTTTTTGGATTTTAGAATCGCTACAGATGAACATACATGTATCATTAACAACACAGCTAAGAAAATCACATAAATGGAGGCTATTATATCTATGATTTTTTCTTTAACTATAAATGGGAGGCCAAGGTGACCGTATTTATAGGCATACGTGGATAGAACTCCAGTTTGTATTTGAATGCAAACATTGACAACCAAGGTGATGACAAGAACACACAAAGCTGTGATGTTTGACAAAAGCTCGTTGTTGTCCATGATTGCTAAACAAGGCAATAAATTAGCCATCATGGTGCACATAAAGGCCATGCTCCCGAGCTTTGCGGCACATAAAGCTCTTACTTAATAAAAAGTCTTGTTTGGTTGAAGGAGTTTGAATCTTTTAAGTTAGGAGATTCAAACTTTTAGTTGAACGCTCCTATTAGTAGCGTTTAGAAAGGGGTACAAGCTTTTAAAAAAATGACTATTTTATCCTCTAAAGATAAAGAACTTTTTAATGCACAAACTTTTTAAATTTTTAGTTATGTCCATTTTGGTCATTTTATACATTTGAGTAAATTACAAGTTTTGTCCTTTATGTTTGTCCCAAATTTCAGGCGCTGTCCTTTACCTTTAAAATTGATGAGTTTTTTCCTTAATGTTTTCAAATCTTGCACGTTATGTCCTTTAGGGCAAACCCAGTTAATTTTTTTTTTTGTTAAAACTGATCATGTGCAAGGCACATGAGGGCATTTTAGTCTTTTTCACCATTTCAGGGGTTATTATGTAAATAATATATATAGATAGGGACTATTTGTAAAAATAAATAAAGATAATTACCAGTTACCTTCTGCACTCTCTCTCTCTCTCTCGCTCTAACTTTCTCTCTTCTCTCTCTCTCTAATCTGATCTCTCTCATCATTCCCAGCCACCACAACCACCACCATCATCACCTCCTGCAATTTCCGGCCACCTGAACAAAACCAACCAAACTTCACCCCCTCCGGTTTTTTCGAAAGACAGCAAGACTAAAACATGCCTGATCTTGGTCCGTATGTAATGTATTATGCTGATTCGTGATTATGATCCTTCTAGATTCGTACAAAACCTTTCAGATCTTGATTCGTATGAAAATTCCAAGAACACTTTCAGATTCGTAAAAACTGTTGTTGATTTGTATAAACCGGTATCTAGATCTGTACGAACCTATACCAAATACCCTTGATTCGTACGAATCAAGAACAGCAGATCCAGATCCGTATGAAACGCATCAGCACGCAACCAGTTACTTTCGACAGGTTTTTCACGAATTTGAACAAGATTTAGGTTGAATTTTGTTATGAAACTTTGTAGGGTTATTCAAAACACATTTTCGCACAACATATAAAAAATTTAGCCATTTTTATCCATGAAAACGTTGTAGATGAACAGAGGTGGTGGTTGTGGTGAACAGAGGTGGTGGTGGTAGTGCTGAATCTCGTTTCAAACAAACCAAACGGCGTCGTTCTTAGCCTGGATGATGACCAGATGATTCTGGATGATGACCTCTGGTCGGCAACCGACCAATTCTTGTTGGCAATCCATTCGTGTGAAACCGCTGCTATGGATTTTTTTCTCTTGATCATCAATTGTTGTTGGGGGTTTTGGATATTTTTGGTTTTCGGGATTTTTGGGGGTTTTTGATTTGGTATTTAGGTTTTTGATTTTTGGGGGGTTTTGATGCAAGTAGCAATGAGCAGAGGAGGTGGAGGTGGAGGGTGGTGGCGGTGGAGGGTGCTGGTGGTGGTGAAGGGTGGTGGTGATGGAGGTTAAAACTTGTAATTTACTCTAGTTAAAATAATAACAATATTTTTAATTATTTTGTTTTATTTTTTAAATACTATTAAATAAATGAGGTAAAAAGACTAAAATGCCCTCATGTGCCTTGCACATGATCAGTTTTAACAAAAAAAATTAATTAGGCTTGCCCTAAAGGACATAACGTGCAAGATTTGAAAACATTAAGGACAAAACTCATCAATTTTAAGGGTAAAAGACAGCGCCTGAAATTTGGGACAAACATAAAGGACAAAACTTGTAATTTACTCTATACATTTTATTAAAAACTCCAGTTATTCTGCCAAACACTAAATATATCTAAAAAATTACAACTACAGCTATCAGTTTACAGCCACCAGCAACCAGCTACTTTTGCCAAACATACCCATAGACGAATATTGTGCACATACATGACACATTTGAATCAATTTAGGCCCGGGGAGAAATAAAAAAAAAAAAAACTTTTAGAATCGTCTCCTGAATCAATTTAGGCCCCTGGAGAAATAAAAAAACTTTCAGAACCGTCTCCGAGAACTCTCAAGATAATTTAGGCCCCAGACGAAATAAAAAAAGTGGGCCCAAAATTATGGTAAAAGGAAATGAATTTTAAAAAATAAGCTCTTGGTGGGGGAGCCAATGCTTGAACCTAAGACCTCTACATTATCATTTTGAGACAGTTTTTTTTCATTCCACCACCAACACTTTTACGTACAACAAATAAACTTCATGAGGAGCATATTCGACTGTGTGGAATGACTTTGGATAGTAAAGGTGTTTGCCCATGAAAGCCATATTACTTCATACTTGTTGATACTGAAGTGTTGTAAAATAATGGGATTCTCACGTGCTTTTATGTGAAGATAAAACATTCAAGTTAATTTTTTTTACATTTATAAATCGATTATTGATTAATGCATGAGTTTGGATTAAAATGTACCAAAATCATGAATTCTACATTGTTTTCGATATAATTTCATTTGTAGTTTATGCGAGAACTTGTATCCCTTAAATATACACATTCTTTTTTAGAAGTGAATAATTGCTCTATAAACGTCAAATCAGGCAAGTAGAGGTGCAGAGAAAACAAGATTGATATATGAGCCCCACTCGACATGTAGGGCTAAAATCGGGTGGTAACCATACACTTTGAAACCGGTTTGAACAAGGTCGAACCCGATCCAAGCAAATTAAAACTCAATTTCAACCCGGTTAAACCCGATCCTTTCCTCCTCAAAAAACCAGTTCCAAACTAACCCGGTCGGCCATAACCTTGTTTTGACTTTTGTTGACCAAACCAGTATCTAAATCAACCTGAACTTATTTGGGCCAAAACCCAGATTTTGGCACCTCTACAGGCTACAGGGAAGAATACAAGAAAACTAAATGGGCTCCATGACAAAGCCTAAAACTGAAAAAAAAAAACAAAGCCTGTCGAGCCCAAAGAGACACCCAAAAGTCCAAGAAAACCCAAATCCAGCAAGAAATGTTTACTAATTTCAGACTAAACTAGAGTTTTGAAACGCATGCTCCTTTTTAGGTTTTGTGCAAAAAAAAATTTAGCATCTAGAAAACCTGAAAAAACTTGATGCTTTCATGATCGTTTTCCAAATTGAGGGGTTATAACTTAAGAGGTACTAATCTACAAAACCATCTTATTCTACAAAGCGTACGAAGGCCTCAGCACGCGACACGTGTCCTTGGAGTGAAGGGAAGTTTCATCCGGACACAAAAGTTACATAATCACGCATTTAAATAATCATGCAACCTATGTTCATAATCATGCAACCTACATTTTTAATTGTGCACAGTATATTATAAATACGCATGATGATAATTACGCATATGTTTCCCACAATACAATGACTTTTACCGAAAAAAGATTTTTTTTTTTAAAGAAGAAAACAATAATGTACTCAAGTTAAAGAAAATTAAATGCTCAATTTTATGGTGCACCTTTTTTTTTTTAAAAATAATGTAGCATAAAAAAGTTATGAAAATGAGAAGGAAATTAGAGAAAAGTCAAAATTGTAGGCAATACGTTTACTCTTTTGTACTTCTTTTCTAATTTGAAAACCAACAGGTATATGTATGATTTAGAGTGATTCATAATCATTTTTACACTTTGTAGGACAAGAGCTCTTTGTATTTCATCTTTTCTCAATAACTTAATACCTCTAATTCGGTCACAATTGGGCCTGACAAAAGCCTACTAGACTTGCGCCGAAATGAATACGTAGAGGAGTAAGTAGTTGGGGTCTTCGCTGTCCATTGTCCAACATATACCTAAGCAATAGTCCATGTTAAATAAAATAATTGTTACAAGTTATAACCCTTCAGCTTATGAATGAAAAAAAAATGTTCACTATTTTCATATAAAAATTGGGACCATAAAGGCCCATTGAGATAATTTGATTTAAAAACAAGAAAACAAATGCGGAATGATGCAATAGGAAAACTTGAAGGTGAACTAATATTTGGTTTCATATGCAAAAAGGCTTCGTACAAATAACTACCAATGGCAGATGAAAAGCCTCTAGGACTCTAGAAGCACCATCTATGGGTTGGTCTCAATATCTATAGGGTGTGGTTTAGAAGTACGAGTAAGAAATATTGTCGTTTAAAAAAAAAGAAGGCATCGAATCAGTGGTCAAAAGTATTAAAGAAAGTCAGACCTTATAATCGTCTTGGTCAGACCTGGCAAACGGGTCGGGTCGGGTCGGGTCATGGGTCAAAACGGGTTCGGGTCAAAACGGGTCAATTAAAAAAAGGGTTGTTTCGGTTCGGGTCGGAATGGTTCGGGTCAGAACGGGTTCGGGTCAGAACGGGTTTCGGGTCGGGTCGGGTTGGTTAAAAAATGTATGACAGGGTGAAGAGGTAGATTATAGAGGTGTACTCCACCGTGACGGTTCTGTTCTCATGTCTCTTTCCCTTTATCAACTCAAGGTTTATTAAATTTTAAACTTTCAGTACTGGTTCTGTAATGGATGTTATAACCAGCAAACTCCTGGTTAAACTTTAATGATGTTATTGTTTACTAAGGTACACTTCATCTGTATGATTATAACCAGTAGTAATCAACTCATGTCTTTAACATCCATTACGTATGTATTATAAATTTTTGCGTTCTCTTTTTCCAGACACCTGAACTCTTCTATAGATCACTAGCGGCAAAACTTTTGCTTGGTATGCCATTTAAGGTCAGGGCTCTTATGAAACGGTTCGCGTCGAAACGGTACGCGTCGAAACGGTTCGCGTCGAAACGGTTCGGGTCGAAACGGTACGGCTCGAAACGGTACTGGTCGAAACGGTACGGGTCGAAACGGTACGCGTCGAAACGGTTCGATTCGAAACGACGGTTCGATTCGAAACGGTACCGGTCGAAACGGTACACGTCGAAACGGTACGAAACTCGTCCCGGCCCGAAACTCGTCTCGTGCGGAAACTCGTGTCGGCCCAAAACCCGTTGCGATCCCAGCATATATCTCTAGGTTGCAAATGTCCCAGCATATATCTCTAGGTTGCATCATCGTCAAATAACAGCCATATTTGAGGCTTCATGAATTGCTTTATGTAAATAACATTTCAAGTCACATCAGCAGAAATATTATTATCAATTCCTGTAATGTATTATAAGTCTACAATGGTGGTAAATAGCAATAATGCTATCAAATTATCAAATTCTAGTCAGCTGTACAACGACAGGATTGATATCGTATATCCAATTTACTAAAAGATATAAGTGTTTAGGTTTGCGTATTACTGTATGACCTTTTTATTTGCCTATTTGGTCAGAATTCATGTTTAGGTTCGCGTCGAAACGGTACGGGTCGAAACGGTACTCGTCGAAACGGTTCGGGTCGAAAAGGTTCGGTTCGAAACGGTAGTGGTCGAAACGGTACGGGTCGAAACGGTTCGTTTCGAAACGGTTCGGGTCGAAACGGTATTGGTCGAAACGGTACGGGTCGAAACAGTTCGATTCGAAACGGTACTGGTCGAAACGGTATAGGTCGAAACGGTTCGCGTCGAAACGGTACTGGTCGAAACGGTACGGGTCGAAACGGTACGAAACTCGTCCCGACCCGAAACTCCTCTGTGCGGAAACTCGTGTTGGCTCAAAACCCGTTGCGATCCGAAACCCGTCGCGTGCAAAAACCTGTGTCGGCCCGAAACCCGACCCGAACCGACTCCGTTCCGATCCATAACCTTCGTCGTGCCGAAACCCGTCTCGGCCCGAAACTCAATTTGAACTGAACCCGTTCCGATCCAAAACCCGTTTCGTACCGTAACCCGTCTCGTGCGGATACTTGTGCCGGCTCGAAACCCATTCCGATCCGAAATCTGCCATGTTTCTTTAAGACGCTAACCCACATCGACCCATTTCTTTAATGTTGTCGACCCGCTTTGACCCGAAAATAACAAGATGAAATTTCAAGTGACCCATTGTGACCCATTTAGTTAAAATATCTTACCCAAACCAACCCATATAATTTTAAAAGCAACCCAAATTGACCCATTTAGAAGGCTTTGGATCAAGATTGCCCCCTCTAGTCTTGGTTGGGTTCCCACTGGTTTAAAGGTGCTACTTGTCTACTAGAACAACCCAAAATAGTTGTCAAGAGTTGTAGTCATTTTTATTTAAAAATCCAATTTTTGGTGAAATTAATTCATGAATCTAGTTAAAAACACTATGCAAGAAAAATCAAAGTTTATATGAAGGTTTACATCTGTGAAGCACTAGACTATTAAATTAGAAAAATCAAAGTTTATATGAAGGTTTACATCTGTGAAGGTTTACATCTGTGAAGCACGTACTCAAGCCTCCCGTCAATGACTTCCCACTTGCCACCACAGTAAACGATAAATCTGACTGCCATTTCAATAGAGAAAAAAAATATGAAGATAGATATTTTTTGTAAAAATTTTGTAAAATGTTTCCAGTAATGTCCCTACAGGTTCCTACAATATAAGAGTAATACATAAAATAAATAAAAAGGAAAACTCCTTTTTTCGCTAAAGCGTCTCCAGACTCATTACATGCGTCTGATTGTACTAAAGAGTCAAATTGTACGTTTCTGATTACCGACGCATTACATGCGTCTGAACAGGTCTTCGCTTGACGCATGCGTCCCACAAGTCAGCTTCTGAAAGTGACACGTGTAGCGTCTGATGACGCATAAATAGAGGCGTCTCTAGACGCATAAGAAAACGTGTCAGGACGCATCCAAAATCTGACAAGGGAAGCATCTTTGGACGCATTAGAAGACTCCTAAGAGGCATTAAAATCTGACACGGGAGACACATAAGAAGCAGCCACAGACGCATCCAAAAGCTGACAAGGGAAGCGTCTTCAGACGCCTAACATGAGTCTGTAGAGGCATCCAAAAGCTGACACATGATACCTTGGCGGACGCTTCCAAAGACTCTCAAAGACGCATCGAACATAGGTGATAAAAAGATAAATAATATCATTAAGTAAATAAATTATAAATAAATTATATAAATTAAATATAGTTTAAATTAAAGGAAACGTAGGTGATAAAGTGGATATTGAGGTAGAGGTTTAGCGTGATTAGTGTTCGAGGAAAAAATATGATTTAGAATAATGTGACATCATATGAGCTGAACCGTTTCGACGCGAACTGTTTCGACCCGTACCGTTTCGAGCCGAACCGTTTCGACGCGAACCGTTTCGACGCGAACCGTTTCGACCCGTACCGTTTCGACCCGTACCGTTTCGAGCCGAACCGTTTCGACGCGAACCGTTTCGAGCCGAACCATTTCAACCCGTACCGTTTCGAGCCGAACCGTTTCGACGCGAACCGTTTCGAGCCGAACCGTTTCAACCCGTACCGTTTCGAACCCGAACCGTTTCGAGCTGAACCGTTTCGACCCGTACCGTTTCGACCCGTACCGTTTCGAACCCTAACCGTTTCGAGCCGAACCGTTTCGACCCGTACCGTTTCGACGCGAACCGTTTCGACGCGAACCGAACCGTACCGCTTCGATACGGGTTCGATACGGTATGGGTCGAAACGGTTCGGCTCGAAACGGCGGTTCGCGTCGAAACGGTTCGGTTCGAAACGGTTCAGCTCGAAACGGTTCTGGTTCGAAACGGTACGGGTCGAAACGGTTCGGCTCGAAACGGTTCGCGTCGAAACGGTTCGGCTCGAAACGGTACGGGTTGAAACGGTACGGGTCGAAACGATACGGGGGCGAAACGGTTCGCGTCGAAACGGTTCGGCTCGAAACGGTACGGGTCGAAACGGTTCGCGTCGAAACGGTTCGGCTCGAAACGGTACGGGTCGAAACGGTTCGCGTCGAAACGGTTCGGCTCGAAACGGTTCGCGTCGAAACGGTTCGCGTCGAAACGGTTCGCGTCGAAACGGTTCGCGTCGAAACGTTACGGGTCGAAACGGTAATTAACTCTTTAATTTTTTATATTTACTCTATAAAATATAATAAACAATTATGTTAGAGAACTTTTTAAAAAATTAAATTAAACAATTGTATTTTATAGAGTAAATATAAAAAATTAAATTAAAAAAATTCTCATTTAACAGAACTTTTTAACTAGGTTAGAGATTTGGATGAAAATGGCAAAAATGGCCAATCGTGAGGGGCAAAATGGTACCAAACTGTCATTTTGGACGAAAATGACAAATGTGCCCAAACCTTAGGGGCGAAAATAGCAATTAACTCTATAATATTTCTTTACAGGAAGTATGGATGGTCCCACTTGTCATCAAAGGCCATGGCCATGAAAGCATACATGGATCACTCCACTCTATGTACGGATCTACACACCTTCTCTATCATCTATAAATTTAGAAATTTATCTAAATTACAATTATAGAATTAAATACTAAGGGTAAATTACACTTTTCGTCCTTTATGTTTGTATCAGATTGCAATAGATAGTTTTTAACTTCAATAATTACAGTTACAATCCTTTATTTACAAAATTCATTATACCATAGGTCCTTTAGCACTAACCCAATTAAAATTTTCAGTTAAGTTGTATCACATAAGGGTAGTTTAGTTTTTTAACCAATTAAATTAAATTAAAAATAGTTTAATAAAAAAACAATAAACTAAAATATATATAACACATCTCAGATCTGAGATCTTCTCCCTCTTTCTCAACCCTTTCTTCACCAACCAAACCCACCACCACCTGCCACCACACCACCACCGTTACGTCATCGGCGTCGTCGCTGCAGACTGCTGCCGCCACCACATCATAACCAGATGCAGACTGCTACCGCCACCACGTCGTCGCTGCAGAGAACAAGCAGTTGATGCATAACCGGTTAGACAACGATCCGCTCGACAGAGAACAAGCAGTTGATGCATTATGGAAATACTCTTTGGGTGGAAAAATCTGAACCTTTTATTGATGAATAATGATAGATTTGGACGAGTATCGACAACATCACTAGAGTATCGCTAATCATCAGCATCACCGGAGTATCGCAAATAATCCGGGTCTGGTAAGATGTGTGGTTGGAAGAACATCTTTATTTCACTCGCAAATAAGAAGATGAGGCCTTTATTAGTTTTGGTACAGTAGTATGTTTGGGATTATTGTGAAGCTTTCTCTGGTTGCAGGTTATAATCTTGATTGTTGTATATTGTGAAGCTTAAGGTGTTTAGGATTACTTATTAAAACTGATTATATCTTATTGTCGAATCCTCCATTTGGGATGAGCAGTGTATAGTTATACAGTCTGAACCTTTTATTGAATTGTAAATGTTTGAACAAAATTTTGAGCATGTATCTCCCTCCCTCTCTGGTCTTGGTAAATATATAAATGAGTATCGATTTTGTTTTCTGGTGGAAGGGTTATGGGCGGTGGGTGTGGCCGGAGTGGTGGTGATGGCGGCAAGATGAGGTGGTGGTGGCAAGATGTGGTGGTTAGGGTATTAAGGTTAGGAAATTGGGGAAGATGGAATGTATATGAAATTTTTTTGTTTTTATTTTTTAAACAATTAAATAAAAACATGAATTGACCAAAATACCCTTAAGTGAATAAACTTAACTAAAAATTTTAATCTGGTTGGTACTAAAGGACGTATAGTGTAACGGATTTTGCAAATAAATGATTGTGACTGTAATTATTTAAGTTAAATGCTAGCCGTTGCAATGCGGTACAAACATAAAGGACGAAAAGTGTAATTTACCCAAATATTAAATACGATTTTAGTCCATTTGAATTTGGTTTGACCCAAATAACTCTGTCAGTCACATACTTTCATTTTCGTTTCAATTAACTTCAATCGCCGATGAGTTTTAGATCAATTGGTTTGAGAGGAGACACCCCATGGCTTTCCAATGTGAGGTTATTGGTTGGAGTTCCGCTTGTTGCAATATTTTCCAAGTGGGCCCAAGCTTTTACCACAGTAAGCCTTCAACATGGTTTCTCTGAAATGGTGGGCGGACCTTGTCACCCACGTTGTCTTTTTTCGCAAGGCGTGGGTGACCTTTCACCAATGAATTTGCCCAAGTTGCCGGTTTGTATAGCATTCATTTTTTTGAATGGTGAGAATCTTTAACTTGTTGTGAGAGAGATCTCACACCCTCCTAAACAGAGGGCCTTAACTCCACTCGGGCTAGACTATGTTGTCTTAACAGGACCCACGCTGGTGTCAGAGTTTAGCTTACGACGTTCCCCGATAAACCATAGCACCCACTGCAAGAAGCAGGGGCTTGCGCCGCCACAAGAGAGAACTCTCTGGCGTAACGCACGGTGGACTAAAACCCGGGGTGGCTCGAGCTCGAACTCTTGACCTAGGGTCTGGGAGAACTAGCCTTCATTGCCTTTATCCACCAAATATGGCACTAGTGGGGATTGAACTTAGGTCTCCAAGGAGAACCCAAGTCTCTCCAACCACTAGACCACCAAATGTATAGCATACGACTGTTCAAAAAAAAAATAACTTCAAGCATATATCAACCTTTGTTTTTTTTGTGTTAACTTTTCTAAACGGACTAAAATGCCTTTGATATTAAAAAAAATTAGATTGAAATACTGTTTTAGCCCCAATTGTTTGTTTGTTCAAAGTAAGGTTATAGTTCAATTGTTTTAATTTTACTTTTTAGTCAATGTGGTTTTAGTTTTGTCGAAATCAACCACGGCACGACCATCCAATTTTCTGTTTGTTACTTTTTTTCAGAAAATACCAAAATACTAACATTGTTACAAACAAAAAGGAATTAATTTAAATACGTGGACAATTCTATTAATGATTCTTATCAACCGGATTCCAGCTACCACAACACCAAATCCATCCACCACAAACATCTCGTTACCTCTCTTGATCTCATCTCGAGGCACTAGCCTCAAATCGAACCCCTGAAACTCAAACCCTCCCGCAAATTTGTAGTTTAGAATTGAATCCACGACCTTTTCTTTCGAGAGTATGTAATTCTCAAGGAAACAGCATTAATTTGCAAGGCTAGCCATTAGCTACCCCAGTTTCCTTATTAGATAAAATTATAACCAGTCAATACCAATACCAACACCAACACACACTGGTCTCAATAACTTAGGCACATGATAATATTGACATATTAAATATTTGTCATGTTACACATGGGCGGATCTTAGAAGAGCTCTGGCAGGGCCACGGCCCGGACAAGTTTTTCGGCCGTATTGCTAATTTTCCGCATTTCGATCAAATTTTTTATATATATACTATGTTTGGCCCGGGCTTGCCTGGGCCTTTTTTTAGTGCCCGTGTCTTTCGGCCCTGACACGTTCAACGGGCAAGATCCGCCACTGGTTACACACAAATAAACGATAAAAAGAGAGTGAGGACTTGAATAAATTTAATACTTGTATCAATTTGCATGACTAATAAAAGTAAAAGTTAGTTTTTTCTTTTACCAAAATAACCTTTCCTATATACTACTGTTATGACCAACCATTGAAACCTTTAGTAAGCCACGATAGTTATAACTTATAAACCAAGTGACCTGCTTGCTATTCTTGACCCATATTAACTAACTATTTGATCCAAAGTAACTAACTTTAACTACCTTTATTATTAATATTAGATTATTTCACAAAATCTATTTGGACATATTAGTCTGTAATCGTCTCTGTTTTAAATGGGAAATAGATACTTCCTCTTAATTAAAAAGTCTGGATTATATATACTTTCTAAGAATAAACACCAACAACGAGTAAGATCAAGGCAACAAATTCATATAGAAAATGCATCCAAACAATCCTCAAACCACACCAAAAACCACAATCTTGATACAACAATTTACAAGCTAGTAAACTAGGAAAGAGTACAATTTATGAGAAGAAAGGAATTTGTCAACATACTTTCTGGATGCTATTCGTGCAAATCAACTTCTTGAAACTGCATATTCGACAATCCTGGATTACATTGAGTAGTAAACGCGATTGCCCATGAAAATCTTACTAGCTTCACACTGGTTCATACTCGAGTGTTAATATAACTAACCAGATACAAAGAAGAAAACAAATAAACATGAACTTACTTCATTACCTAAAGAACAAATATGAATTTTAAGGAATCAGGGATTCCCTAAAAAAGCACGCCATTTTTCGATAAATGGTAGGTCGCTTGGATCCATGCTTGGAATATCACGACCTCCAAGTGTTTCGATAATTTGTGTAGTCTCACCTAGAAGTTGGGCTGCATCATACACACTGGCTTCCCTTTCTTCTATCACACTAGTGTGACATTTCATTGTTATGGCTTGTGGTAAGTTGGTGAGACAAGCGGCAATTATATCAGCAATCATTGATGATAAGCTGCCGAATAGTTGGTTCTGGCTAACCGTGGCATCAATGTTGGTGTGGCAGTTACGTAGGATTGTTTCGGTTATACGATACATTGAGTTGGCACCAATAGACCTGCGTATCAAATCATCATTCTCGCCTCCAGTATTATCATTATTTCTAGCCTCTGAGCAAGCTATATTCTTAGCTTTATCCCTGAACCATTCAACAATTTGTTTAGCTGTATTTTCTCGAAAAGCAGGGTCACGCAAGTCGTTTCCTAACCATTTTTGGTGTAATGTAATTTCTCGCCACAAAGTTTCAGCTGCATTTTGAAAACTTACATGATCATCCGTAGCATTGAGGCATTTTTCCACCACTTTGACATACAGTAGACCTTCCCTAACACTTTCCAACAAGCTAAAAACTTCCTTCTTTTCGATTCTAGGAAGAGAAACCAAGATGATTGTTAGGGTTACCAGTGGTAACCTCCAACAATCTTCAGATGGAACATCATGATCAATTTGGTCAAACTTCTTAACTCCTTCAAAACCACTAGTAGACTTTCCACAAATTAGCTTGATGAGATTTTTGGGTTGGTTTTTTGCACCCTTTTGGATCAATCGGTTGACAGATTTTGAAAGGCCTTTCAAATACCTCTCACCAAGCTCTATCTTATCTTCAAGATGCAAAACAAAAGGGCCAAGATCGTTGTTTCCTTCTAACTCTTCAAACTTCTTTTCCAACACTTTCTGTAATAACCACAAAAATGGGATCAAGGCTATTATCTTGCATACCACGACAACTCCATTCTGCAATCCTATACAAATGTTGAAAATTAGCCTTTTCAAAGTCTCAATGACCACCTCGAGGTTGCGGCTACGAAATGGGAGTCTTATACTAGCTTGTTTCCAATCATATAACTTCTGCGTCCAGTAGTGTTCTACCTTAAAGACTTTAAATTGTTTTGAAATGACTTCGGAGGACACTTTAAAGCTTAAGGTTGAAGAACATCTAGAAAGTGGTGCAATTGTACCAATAATGATTCCGATAGATTGTACTATAACAATTACCATCATGGACCAACCATAATCAGACGAATCATCCTCCATATCCGGTACATATAGAATCCCCTGGAACATAATTAAAGTGTGTAAGATAGGGACTGAAAGACATATTACCCCAGAAGCAGATGTGGTGTGAAAGCAAGCTGTTATGAATTGGGGACTTCCACTTCCTGCCATGATCCAGTGGTTGCTCACATGCTTTTGTAACTTGTCAGGTGTTAATAGTTCTCCTGGTGATGGTTGAATGTCTTTTAAAGCTCTAGCATGCCCTTGTTGATATTTGGATTCTATAATCTTTTTGGATTTTAGAATCGCTACAGATGAACATACATGTACTATCAACAACACAACTAAGAAAGTCACATAAATGGAGGCTGATATATCTATTCCTACTGCTTTATATATTTCTCCAACATCATGTCCGACTCTGACATATGTGGATAGAACTCCAGTTTGTATTTGGATGCAAACATTGACAACCAAGGTGATGACAAGAACACACAAAGCTATGATGTTTGACAAAAGCTCATTGTTATCCATGGTTGCTAAACAAGGCAATAAATTAGCCATCATGGTGCACATAAAGGCCATGCTTCCGAGCTTTGCTGCTTTGTCTACCGCACGGGGCATCGAACCAGTTAGATCCACAGGCAACTTCATTGCAACAGATATTATGGTGAGAAAAGCAGCATTAGTTCTAAAATACTTACACGGAAACCATAGCTTTCTGCTACGGAAACCGTGTAATAAATCAGCCACCATGGCAAGGATGCAAACCAGAGATGCCAATGCGATGTACATCCCAATCCAAAACATAGGTGCGCTGAAATGGTTTTGGAGTTCTGATCGGGCTATAGAGCTTTCATAGCGTAACAATGAATCTGTAACGTTTTCAGGAACAGAGTAGGAGGCGAGACCACGTACAAGTCGGAGATACTCATTTGTTGAGTTGAAAAAATTATAGTCAGGAACAGAGATGGTGAAGAAACCATATTCAAGTCGGAGATACTCATTTGTTGACTTGAAATACATAATTTCAGGGAAAGAAACTGATGATTTGATGAATTGAAGTTGGATTTTTTTGTTGAGAAAGACTTAACTATTGTTTTTGTTTCCGGTAAGGAGAGGCCTGATATTTTTGCTTAAAAAATCGCTGCTTGAGTAAAGAAGTCAAATTCTCAGCAGCCACTAGTTTCCGGTAATGAGAGGCCTCATATTTTTGTTTTGTTTTGTTTTGTTTTTCTTTTTTTTTTGGGTTTTAATTTATTTTAGCATTAATTAAACAGAACGTCCATGAATTTTGCTCGTATTGCAGTTTTGTTCCCAACTTTCAGAAAAATTAAACATACATGATATGTTTGGCATGAAACTTTTAGAAGCTTCTATATTTAATCTTTAAAAAAAAGCTACTACTCAATAAAAAGTCTTGTTTGGTTGAAGGAGCTTGAAGCATTTAGGTTAGGAGCTTGAAACTTTTGGTTGAACGCTTCTACTAGTAGCGTTTAGAAGGAGCTACAAGCTTTTAAGAAGAAAAAAATGACTATTTTAACCTCTAAAGATAAAGAACTTTTTAATGCACAAACTTTTTAAATTTTTAGTTATGTCCATTTTGGTCATTTTATACATTTTATTAAAAACTCCAGCTATTTTGTCAAACACTAAATATATCTAAAAAATTACAGCTACAACTACCAGCTTACAGCCACCAGCTACTTTTGCCAAACATACCCATAGACGAATATTGTGCACATACATGACACATTTGAATCAATTTAGGCCCCGGCAGAAATAAAAAAAAAAACTTCAGAACCGTCTCCTGAATCAATTTAGGCCCAGGAGAAATAAAAAAAAAATTCAGAACCGTCTCCGAGAACTCTCAGGATAATTTAGGCCCCAGGTGAAATAAAAAAACTGGGCCCAAAATTATGGTAAGAGGAAATGAATTTAAAAAAATAAGCACTTGGTGGGGGAGCCAATGCTTGAACCTAAGACCTCTACATTATCATTTTGAGACAGTATTTTTCATTCCACCACCAACACTTTTACGTACAACAAATGAATGCATATATTAAATATATAATTCACTATATACATAAAAGCTTATAAAAACCTTTTAAGCCCTTTGAAAATTTGGGTCTCGAACGACAGTACGGGTTGGGTAGCCTAAGAGCCGGCCCTTTGATCCCACAAATGGATAGATATTAACTCTATAAATAATTTATAAAAAATGACTATAATGTCCTTTAGAATATTAAGATAAAATGCAAAGGTGGTACCACTTAAAGATATGAACTACAAAAAGAAGAATCACCCGGGGATTTCCGACGAGATGACGTGGGAACATTTAGCGACAACTAATCAGTTGGTGATTCACTAAAAGTTAGTTATTAGATTCTCGAAAGTAGAACGTTGTAGCTCGTTTACTGACAAACAGGCGGTCCGTAATCCTTTTGTAATTTTATATATATGTAGCATTGATGTCCTACCGAAATGATAACCCAACATGAACCAACCTAAAAATGGTAATTGCTATATGAGTCTGCTAATCAGAGAGATTTGAATGAGAATTTTGTATTGTATTGAAGTTGTTTTTACAAAGAAGCAAATTACAACTATATATTGATTTTACAATGGCCATAAAAAGGAAATAACTTAATGTCGATAGCTGTCATTCTTGGAGAACAAGGAAAGAAATAGGGGTTTTCTAATGGCACACCCCCTGTCTATCTGACACTTTTTCAATTCAATATGCATCGTATAGGCCTATACGATGCGTATTGAAATAAAGTAAAAAACATGGCAGACTGACAGGTGCAGGTTATGTCTGGCGGCGGGCTTGATACGCGTCGTTTAGGCCTATACGATGCGTATCAGGCCACTGTTTTTTTGAATTTATTTTTTGTTGTGTTGTGTCGAATGCGAACCCGAGAAACGAAAGGGATTTCGAGCAGTTGGTCGATGATATGATAGATAAAGATCTTGACACGATTATTTCCATTTTCAAGTATTATTAAAACCATTCATGCCCACCAGTCTACAATGTGGTTCCCAATTTGCAGAACATAATCACAGATTGTCTAAAGAAACGCTTTTATCATGTGTCATGTGGTAAACAAATACCAATGGTGTATACAGATCTCTATTCGGTCATCTTTCCAAGCTTTTACACACGAATATGTGGTTCCCAATTTGCGGAACATAATCCCAGATTGTCTAAAGAAGCGCTTTTATCGTGTGTCATATTAGATGTGTTATGGTGAGATTTTTCAAGTTTGCACAGTGGGAGAAAAGACCAGCACCTCTGTCAGTATTGTCCTTTAAATTCGCATAAATATATATATTCGTTTCATAACCTCCTCCTATAAATCAATCACAACTCACCCTATACGTCTTCTATGATGATTCGAAACATTCACGAACCACAATAGACTCAGACTCATACTCCTCTTATATGACACATGATAAAAGCGCTTCTTTAGACAATCTGGGATTATGTTCCATTTTATGACTCATGATACGGCACGCTTACCTTAAGCACATCTTCCATGGAGTCACAGATCCGACAATAGGGCCCACGGATCTTATGCCCACCCGAGACCGACCTCTGGATCACACAAGATAAAAGCGCTTCTTTAGACAATCTGGGTTATTGTAACACCACGTAAAAAACGTGTCCAATTATGTGAAGAGACGTGCCCTAAACCCTAATCATGTGAAAGGTTGGGTTTGAAGGACTAAAGTTGTAAAACGATCAAAATATGAAACCGAAGGGACTAAAAGTGTCATTATGCCAAACTTATGCCTCTGAATGACCACCCACGAAAAATATATTCTTAAACGAGTAATTAATTGAATATAAGAAGCCGTTTGTGAAAATAATTGAAAGATTATAAACTACAGGGGTTAAACGTGTCAACATGTTAATTCTTACCTCTGAGTGACCTTTTAACAAACCCGGGGCTTCGAAATATTCAAATATACTCTCAAGAATAAGTAATATAAATTTCACGAGGTTTCGAGATCATTATACGTTGGTTATGCAAATTCCCAAGAATTAGGGTTTAAAGTGTCAACGAGGCGAAACTTATGTTTTCGGTGATCGTTCAACTAACCGGGAGCTTAACGGAGTTAGTTTATGACCTAAGGTCCTTAAAAGTTAACTATGGGGGTCCTAAATGCAATAAATGGAAGTTAAATAAAGTTCATAAGGATCAGGGACCAAAACTGCCATGTTTGAAAGTTGTTTTCCGGTGACAGAGGAGCTACGCGGCCCACGTAGACTTCTTATAAGTCTTACGCGGCCCGCCTAAAACTGCCAGATGCAGAAAAACAGGACAGCTGCATGTTGCAGCCTGTTACACCGACTTTGGAGCTAATTTTTCGATACCTGGAGCTTGCAAATGGTATTAGAATACTACTAGGACACTTGGAATGATCCTAAACACCCTCCAAACACATGGAATGATCTCAAGATCCACCCAAAACCTATAAATAGGATGTATGTTCATCCATTTCATTTGCTCACTTCACTCAAATCTTTGCTACACTCTCATCTGGTGGTTTCTGGACTTAAAGGGAGCTTGTTCTTGTAGAAAAGATAGCTAGGACCCTTTGTAAGTGTCTTAGCTCTCTCTTAGTTCAGTTTATTAGTTTAAAAACCGAAAAGTCAAAGATATCGTAATTAAGCTTTGACTTTCGGTTTAATCATAAATGGTCCAGCCACTGACCGAAACGAAAGTGGTTATGGAACCATATTAAGGTAGGTGATTAACCCTTAAAAGGGCACCTCCTAATTATTTCGTTTGACTAGTTAATTGTCGGGTCAAACTAGTTAGTCAAAAAGTCAAACTGGACAGAAACTTTAAAAATGATTTAAACTAATAAAACAGAGGTTCTAAATTATATTTTAATATTCTAATGACTTGGTAATTAGTATTAGAACATGTTTAATCAGGTCTAACCCGACAATTATCAGTCTAAGGTCAGTTTATAACCGAAACTCGCAAAAGCTTGACTTTTGCTTTGACTTTTAGTTCTGACCCGTTTAAGCTTAATCCTTCCATGTTTTAAGCTTCCATTAGGACCACATTATATAGTAGTGTAACCTCCTGGAGTTATATTGCTTGGTCCTTAGTGGTTTGAATTATATGCTCTTGTTTGTTAATATGCTTATAAATGCCGTAAATGCCCTTTTGACATATAAATGAGATTTTTAGAAATGTGAGTGGATAAAAACCTTTATTACTGATATATAGACTTGTCCCAAAAATTTGACATCAGTTCTTGGTCTCAAACAGAAGTTATGCTCGATATCGTAATTAGAAGCTTTTTATAAATTAAATTGCGATATCTTACATAAGACATGTTTAAACTTGGATTTTGAACCAAAACTCATTACCTACTGTTAAGATATTATTTTTAAGGATTTTTAGGATTTTTGGTCAGATTATAATCTGATTAAATCATAGAGTTCTTGTGTAATTCGGTAAAAGACGATAATACCCTTTTCATGCATAAAATGAGATTAATAAATGATTTGGATGCCAAACCTTTTCCTACTGATTTCATACATTAAATAAATTATTTTGAACATTTAAAACTGATCAAAATCTCAGATTTCCATAAAACACTTTAATTATCGTCAATTAGCGATTTTACGCTAATTAGGTGCATAGTATGGTTTTAAACCATATTTAACACCTAAGACTTATTACCTACTGAACATTTAAGTAAATTTAGATATAATTACAGTAAGTATAAGTCATGAACTCAGACTTCCAAAAATGTCCTTAAAAGCATATGTGAAATGACCAAAATGCCCTTCCGGGGCATAGTTTGGCCATAAATGGTAAACCTCACATATACATGATATCTTACTGATGTAATGTGATAAAATAAATATTTTTACTAAATGTTTTAGACCAGAACCTCAGATTACTATAAAATCTCTTTTATAAAAGGTAAAATGACCAAAATGCCCATACGGGACTTAATTTGGTTTTAAATACTTTTTGGGCATATATGTTAACATCCTACTGATGTATTAATATATTTTAAGCATAATAACATAAGGGATTTGTATATGATTCATTTGGTTTCCCGTTACGCATTTACGCGTTCAGATCGGTTTATGTAACTAGTTTACGTATGTTTGTCGAAACGGGTTTAACCTTATCGTTTTCACTTCAAAATCCAGAATGTGTTTAGTTTACCCATATAATACAAGTATCCAAACTTGTAGGGTCTAAATAACATTCTATTCCGGTCATCGCTTAATCTAGTGTATCGTATCGTTTCTAAAACTTTAAGTTAGCCGGTCTAGGTCCACGACCTAAATAAGACCCGTTAGCATTCTGAATTGGTTATATATTACCATCACTCCAGACTAGAGCCACCCGGTAAAAGCTACCTGAATTTAGATAGATTGGATACGACTGAGTTATTTTGCTGTGAATCAAGTATTAGCTCAGGTAAATACTTTTAACTTATTTTCCGTTATGCGGGCTTGGGATACGGTGTTATAATAATACCGCTTGGTCGGGTATGAAATCATTAATCGGATTGTGATTAATAAATTTACATAACCCGTTTTAATCTGTCTTGTTTGATAACATAAACATTGGGGGTTAATACGACCATGTCCTGGATATCCTCGGCTCATTTCATTTGAAAATGGCCACGACTTATGCACGGGGTGTAGGCATACACCTGACAGATGCAAATGCTAATATAACCCACATGTTGGGGATAACTCCTTTGTGGGTTTTATAAGTGGTGAGTCGGTTAATCATGACCGGCTTCCAAACCGGCCCCATATGTATGACAAACATATAAAACTGTATACAAGATTATCTTAAATAATTGTCCCAAGTTACAAATGGTTTGTGCCTTGTGCACTTAAATCAATTTTCATAAACTCTTTTCAAATGAGTCAGTTAATTGTATTTACCAGTGAAAACTGACGTATTTTCAAAAGACTAAGTGGCAGGTGCTACTCGAAATAGGCTGGGATTTGCTCGGTGTCGAAATAGAGGATCTTGCAAATCCTTAAAATGCCCTAAAGTCTGCTAAACTTCATTTTATACATTCTGTGAAGATCCACCTGTGGATTTGATATTACAGACTCGTCAATAATAAATACTTTGTTATTTTCAGACATTTGGGTTTGTAATAATATTTTATATTCCAAGACTTCCGCTGTGCTATTCTGTGTATGTTTGACCCTGATGATATCAACTACGTCACGATACTCTCCACCGGGCCCACCGGTAATATGTGGAAATATCGGGGGTGTGACAATTATGTTCCGTTTCTTCAAGATTTTACGTCTGATGTCCAAGTTTGATCACATTTGACTTCATATGCGGCAGTCCAATGACTTTCTTGGTTCAATAATCCGACAATAGGGCCCACGGATCTTATGCCCACCCGAGACTGACCTCTGGATCACACATGATAAAAGCGCTTCTTTAGACAATCTGGGATTATGTTCTGTTTCTTCAAGATTTACGTCTGATGTCTAAGTTTGATCACATTTGACTTCATCTGCGGCAGTCCAATGACTTTCTTGGTTCAATAATCTGAAAATAGTTCCCACGGATCTTATGCCCACCCGAGACCGACCTCTGGATCACACATGATAAAAGCTCTTTAGACAAACTGGGATTATGTTCTGTTTCTTCAAGATTTACGTCTGATGTCCAAGTTTGATCACATTTGACTTCATCTGCGGTAGTCCAATGACTTTCTTGGTTTAATAATCCGTTCAATATCAGCGTTGTTTATCACCCTGTGTGAGCATTGGAAGCCCGACAAACAGTCTTGCAATTACATCTTCAATCGAGACCGCATTATTAATTATAATGAAGAAATGAAGATTGAATGTGCAAAACCGCAACCGTTTTTTACTACGGAAACGGTGGCTATGGGAAATACAAACCTGACACGAACCACAATGGACTTAGACTCATACTACCCTTGTCATTCCGTATTTTCTCCTTTTCTAATTCTCGAAGAATCTCGTAACGTATGACACATGATAAAAGCGCTTCTCTAGACAATCTGGGATTATGTTCCGTTTTATTACAATCGTGAGTTGGTCAAACCTTTCTAAAAGTAGAAAAAAATAAAACAGAAGAAAGTGTTCCTCTTTGTTACCAAGCATGTCATCTGAAACAATTAACATGACATTGTTAAAAGAGAGAATCTATTGGAACACCTGATTGAGAGAAACTTCTTCGAGCTAACTGCCGATATCTCATCCTTCTTATCTTGCTATTAAACGAGTTATAATAGCTAATAAAATATGTTTAACTTTTGAATTCTGTATATTCTCTAACTTTTGAAGGTTCTTTATATGCTTCTTTCCTGATGCCCACTCGACGGGCCACTTTTGTGCGTTTTGACCCTCTAGATTGTCTCTTCAAAGTCTCTATCTCCGTTGAGTTAGAAAGACGGATAAGGAAAACGATGGTATCTGTGTTGAGTTTGAAAGACGCAATCGTTTGTTAATTTTAATGAAGCAATGAAGATTGAAAGACGCAATCGTTTGTTAATTTTAATAGATTCCGAAGCTGTTATTTCAGTTATTTCTGTTGATTCAGTACTTCAAGGCATGCCTGTTGATTCATACTTCTGTTGATTCAGTACTTCCGAGATGATTCAAGTGAGTCCTATGAAGCAAGTGTCTGTCAATTCAATTGAGAGGAAAGATGACCGAATAGAGATCTGAACCAACCGAAATCCACAAATTCCAACAAATTGTGTCTAATGCAAGGATCTTCGAATGCGGTGTGTACATTAAATACCGTTCACCGCTTTTTTAGTTGCTTCTCTTGTTAAGTGAGACATTTCATAGAGAACAAGTTCACAGCAGAATGAAATTTATGCTTCTTTCCTGATGCATGAAATTTAGACACTTAACAAAAATGAAATTTAGTTGCTTCTCTTGTTAAGTTTCTGAACCAACCGAAATCCACAAATTCCAACAGTTTCTCCGTCGCTAATTTCTCCACTCACCGTGAAATCGAACAGTTGTTCAGTACTTCCGAGACGATTCAAGTGAGTCTTATGAAGCAAGTGTCTATCTATTCAATTGAGAGGAATCATTGCATTACATCCCCATTGAAAACAAGTGGTTCTAATGATGGAACCCTTGATTTGAAAAACATTTTTGAGAAATTTGTAGTTCAATACGCATCGTATAGGCCTATACGATGCGTATTAATCGATGAATTTACTGAAATACCCCTGGTTTTCTGATAAATTCAGGGGTATTTTTGAGAAAATTCAAAGTTTTATACGCATCGTATAGGCCTATACGATGCGTATTATGTTGATATACGATACAACGTAGGCCTATATGATCGTATATGGCATTATTTCAAATTTAGTTTTATCGTGTTTCCCTCGGTTCGACGCGTATACGTCTCATTTTTTGCCGAACTTTCGCATATTTTGTCGTTTTATGACGTATACCTTCAACATAAGTCGTTTCGGCGCCGTTCGGTTGCGTGTGAATATCGTATTCCATTATTACGTACAGTTTAGTTTGAAATCCACTTAGACTCCATAGTGCCGAGTTATATGTATACGTGTGTGTAGATATCGTTAGTCGTGTATTTGATGTATTTTTGCGTATTTTGATGTATTCTAACATATTGTTGCGTATTTAATAGTATTTTTGACGTATCTAAGCGTATTCTAACGTATTTTAGCGTACTTTAACCTATTTTAGGGTATTTTTAGCGTATCTGAGCGTATTCTAACGTATTTTAGCGTATTTTAACCTATTTTAGGGTATTTTAGCGTATTTTAACCTATTTTAGGGTATTTTAGCATATTTTAACCTATTTTAGCGTATTTTAGCGTATTTTGGCGTATTTTAGCGCATTCTAACGTATTGTAACGTAATTTAACATAATTTAGCGTAATTTAGCGTATTTTAGCGTATTTTAACATATTTTAGGGTATTTTTTATGTATTTTAGCGTATTTTAGTTGGTTTCGAATATACCCAAAGTAGTTGATCACGCTCTTATATACATTCAAAATTGTTATGTTAATGGATAATGCAAACAAGTTCTCCACAGTTTGTTATTCACAGTTGTCAAATTCGTTGCGTGCGTTCATATTGTTTTAGACACCAACAGATAATGAACGGATTGTTGGACTTCTTGTTCCAAATGTATGCCTCAATTCATCTTTTTTACTCTTTTCTTCGATTTCAACAAATCTTTTCAATAATCAGTACGCAACAAAGATTGGAGAATCGTTGAATCTGCAAACCGCAACAGTTGTCAAATTCGTTGCGTGCTTCCAAATGCAACTGTGAATATTGAATGTGCAATGCATATTTTTAGAGAAGCATTGGGATTCAAGGGTTTAGTTGGAGCATGAAGAAACGAAACCCTAACAACTGATTCAGATTTCAACAATGCACGCCTTAATTCATCTTTTTTACTCCTTTTCCTTCAATTTCGAGAACATTCTCCGTAACATGAAGACGTGTCGGGTTCTTCTACTAGTGGTATTTTAATGAAGTATTGAAGATTGAATGTGCAAACCGCAACTGTTTTTTACTACGGAAACGGTGGCTATGCGAAATACAAACCGCAATCGTTTGTGACTATGCGAAACACAAGTTTTCTTTTTGAGTTTGATGGATGTCTGTTATCTTAGTTGAGGCGTGCATTGTTTAAATCTGAATATAACTAGATGTTACGTCTAACTTCATTAAACCAAGAACAAAGCCTATTTCAAAACACATGTGTTCGTATCAGCGTTGTTTATCACCCAGTGTGAGCATTGGAAACCCGACAAATAGTCTTGACAACTGTGACAGCTTATCTATCTGTGTGTGTTACATCCATCCTGTTATAGCAATCGATATGATTAATTTTACAGATTTTTTTCTAATTAGCGTTGTTAACTACTAAAAGAATGCATACACAAATAGTTCTAGTGGACGAAGCAAAGAGACCGTTGTGTATCTGAATCAGGTTCTCAAACAAACACTACTAAAGATGAGTTGGTGATAAATACCGGAGCTGTTATCTCGGTTGTTCAGTACTTTCGTGATAAATACAATGTTCATCTTTGTTATCCTTTGCTTTCTGCAATTCAAGCAGGCACGGATGCAAAACGTACTATTATTACATCCGAGACGATTCAAGTGAGTCCTATGAATCAAGTGTCGGTCTATTCAATTTGAGAGGAAAGATGACCGAATAGAGATCTGAACCAACCGAAATCCACAAATTCCAAAAAATTATGTCTAATGCAAGGATCTTCGAATGCGGTGTGTACGTTAAATACCGTTCACCGCTTTTTTAGTTGCTTCTCTTGTTAAGTTTCTGAACCAACCGAAATCCACAAATTCCAACAGTTTCTCCGTCGCTAATTTCTCCACTCACCGTGAAATCGAACAGTTTCTTCGTAGATTCTGTCCTATTTCAAAGCCAGTTGACGATTACGAGTGTTCTAGACTCGTTCAAGGCATGCTTGTTTCAAAGCCGGTCCGGTTTCTCCGAAGCTGTTATTTCTGTTGTTCAGTACTTCTGAGACGATTCAAGTGAGTCTTATGAAGCAAGTGTCGGTCTATTCAATTGAGAGGAAACATTGCATTACATCCCTGTTGAAAAACGTAACCGAATTTTTGAAGTACACATTCTCCGATACCTGATCATGTTTGGTTTTGTTTGCGATTGAATCATCGATGTCCTTTATGTCGATTTCAATTTCCATTGATCAAATAATAAAAACCCTAAGTGAAAATCCGATTTTAGAAACCCAGAGGAATCAGTTGTATAGCTGAGGAGAGAGAGTGTTTGGGTACTTCTTCTAATGGCGCCTCATTAGCGATTTAACTACCAAAAGAATGCATACACAAATAGTTCTAGTGGACGAAGTAAAGAGACCGCCTTGTTAATTTTAATGAAGCAATGAAGATTGAATCTGCAAACCACAACCTTTTTTGACTACCAAAACGGTGGCTATGCGAAATACAAACCGCAATCGTTTGTGACTATGGGAAACTTGTACATCAGACGTAAATCTTGAAGAAAATATGTGGTCCCCAATTTGCGGAACATAATCCCAGATTGTCTAGAGAAGCGCTTTTATCATGTGTCATATGGTAACAAGAGTGTGTTGTTCCAAGATCAATTCCAATTGCAGTTTTTTCAACTCTCCTGTTCCAAATGCAGCTGATGAAACCAGAGCTGTTATCTTGGTTGTTTAGTACTTTCTTGATAAATACAATGTTCATCTTTGTTATCCTTTGCTTTCTGCAATTCAAGCAGGCACGGATGCTAAACGTACTGTTATTACATCCGAGACGATTCAAGTGAGTCCTATGAAGCAAGTGTCGGTCTATTCAATTGAGAGGAATCATTGCATTACATCCCGGTTGAAAAACATAATCGATAAATTTAGGGAAAATGGGGTTGAAAGATGACCCAACAGTGGAGGATCTCATTCTATAGGTTCGATAAATTCAGGGGTATTTTTAAATAATGTTTCCTAGATGTTTGAAGACCAACAAATGTCCAAAGTGCTGCTTTTTCGTTCGCGTGACGGAAAGCTACCGCTTGACAGGAAGCTACCTTGCAAAAATTAAAAAATTAAATCAACACCCTCAATACGCATCGTATAGGCCTATACGATGCGCATTACTTTTTGGTAGGGGACAATGGTAGCCTTTGGCAGACATAGAAGTTTGAACCCACCTCAATACACATCGTATAGGCCTATACGATGCGTATTGAGGGTGTCGATTTAATCCCCCAAGGTGTGCCAATAATACGACCCAAGATATATTCTAAATATGGGGGTTGTTGTGATGACAACCAATATTGTTGATCCCGCAAATCTTTCTCAATCAATGATTTTTTTTCCTTTTGTTTAACACTCCCCCTCAAGTTGAATAGTGGGATTTCCAAAATTCAACTTGCCGAGACATCTATGTAAGGTTCTTCCATCGACAGCTTTTGTAAGTACATCAGCAAGTTGGTCCTCTGACCGGACAAATGGAAGTACGATAATATCTGCTTCCAATTTTTCTTTAATGAAGTGTCGATCTACCTCTATATGTTTAGTTCGATCATGTTGCACTGGATTTTCTGAAATTTGAATGGCAGCTTTATTGTCACTAATAATCCTGGTGGTTTCTTTCGGTTAGGAGCTTTCGAACCCATAGGATTTCGGTTAATCCCCTTGCTATTCCTCTAAATCCAGCTTCAGCACTCGAAAGAGCAACCACCTTTTGTTTTTTACTTCTCCATGTAACAAGATTGCCGCCAACCAAAGTAAAGTATCCTGATGTTGACCTTCGGTTGCCTTTATCTCCTACCCAGTCTGCATCAGTGTACAGTTGAGTCCTTAGATGTCCGTTTGGTTTAAACAAAACTCAATGACCAGTCATCCCCTTAAGATACCTTAAAATTCGTAAGAATGCATCCATATGGGCACTTTGGGGTTGATGCATAAACTGACTTACCACTCCAACAACATATGCTATATTAGGACGAGTGTGTGAGAGATATATCATTTTTCCTACCATTCGTTGATATCTTTCCCTGTCAGCTAATTCTGCTTTTTCCTCCATATAAAATTTCTGATTTACAATCATCAGAGTATCTGCCAGTTTGCAATCAATCATACCGGTTTCTGCTAGTAAGTCAATAACATACTTCTTTTGACACATAAAGATTCCTTGTTTTGATCTAAGGACTTCAATTCCAAGGAAGTACTTGAGTCTTCCTTGGTATTTCATTTCAAACTCTATAAACAAGTTCTCTTTCAGTTTGGTTATTTCTTCTTTATCATCTCCTGTAATGATCATGTCATCAACATTGATTATTAAACAGGTTATGAGGTTGTTTCTCTGTTTGAGAAACAAGGTACGATCCGAGTTGCTTTGTTTGAACCCGTAGCCTCTCATGGATAGGGTGAATCTACCGAACCAAGCCCTAGGAGACTGTTTTAGCTCATAGAGAGCTTTCTTTAGAAGACAAACTTCCCCCTCTTTAAAATCATTTGTGAATCCATGTGGGGCTTCCATATAAACTTCTTCTTTCAGCTCTCCATGTAAGAAAGCATTTTTAACATCAAACTTGTCACACCCCCAAAATCCACACGCGGAGTATCACCGCCTGGAGGCGTGACTGACCAGGATCCAGCCACCAATCATATTGAACAAGCATGTAAGTAATTAGAAAATCCAACCAATACAATTGGTGTCCAAACAAATCATAGTTTAAGTTGCAAGCGGAAGCATAATGATTAAATCCAAAACCAAATATAAGTTCAAATGTTTAAATGTTTAACATGGCACACAGTTGTCCATGTCCCACAACGACCACGCCTCCTCGTGCAAGCTCCATAAGTACCTAACGACCTGCAAGACATGTAGCAACGAATCAACAACAAAGTTGGGCGAGTTCACAGTTGGTGTTCATGATTAAGTTGTTTCAAAACCAGGAGTTCATTTGTAAGTTGTAAGATAATCCGTTTACCCTGTTTCCCAAACATATCCATAGTTGGTGGGGGCTTCCCCATGTTAACCACTAGACCTGTTTACCATATCGACCACTGACTAAAGTAAGTTGGTGCCCTAGCGTCAATGTCTATCATCATTGACGTGCCCAGATCCATTAGTTCACGCCCGTCCTCTGCGGCACGGTGTGAGGCTTGTCAAACCTAAATAGCGCTATCTAACTAATGACCCGCTCGCCATTGGCCCGGCGATTAAGTCGATATAAAAGGAGGGACTTCATGATAGAGAGTATTGGTCTAGTATCCGTGTTGTCACCCTTCAATAAAGAGGGTGTGTACGTAATCCCCAAACCAGGAGACTACGTAGGTTCCGATTAAGTTCTTAGTACGCGTTGTCACCCTTTAATAAAGAGGGTGTGTACGTGTTCCAAACTAGGAGATCACGCAGTTTCAGTTCTAATCCTTTACCCATTCCCAACCCCTGGGAATCCCATGCCTTGTAGAAAGTGTGAACTCACCTTGGTTTGCTCGGTATGTTTATCTACGTATTCAAGTTGATCAATCAAATCCTAGCATGGTTATCAAAGCCAATCAGTTTTGTGTTCATTTATGTCACATACGTTGTTCACATAATCACAAGTTGCATTCTGGAAATACACTCATCCACACACATGTGGTATCAGTTGTTTGTGCCACAAAACCCCATTATTCAAATATATTCACATAATAAATTCTCATGCCACCTACCAAGTTTCACCACACATATCAGATTTCAATTAGTCACTTAGCATCACATAACAATCATTCACATAGTTGTACGATTCTATTAACCATTCGTGGCCCAATCCTACCAACAGTTAATATGCAAACTCACATGATATGTTTAACCAACACCCTACTCGGCCCAAGACATTAAATCCAAACCCAACAACAGTTGAAATTTCTTGGTTCATCACAATTAAATAATTCACATAATGCTAGAAACTATCACATGCAACATTAATTGGATCACATGGGCCGCCATTATTTGATTATCATCTCCACCTTGTTTGATTAGATCAAGGTTATATCACATGGCCGCCACTTTTGTTCAAGGTTATCTACTTGTCAGACCACCTACCATCAAATATTGGACCCCTAAAAGCTATTGTCATAACATAATCGGTTGTTTGGCATTTGTGAATTTAGTGGACAACTTAATTTGCTTTCCATATTTTCGATCAATCATAGTTGGAAGTTTACTAAAATGTTAATCAACTATTCAATTCAAACAATAAAACAATCATTCCACTTTGATTCATGCTCATGTAAATCGAACCAAGTAACAACATCAAATACCAGTTATGCGATGATCACAACAACCATATATTCAAGATGATTATTAATCTTAATTACGTGCCAACTAATTCAAGAGTTAACATAATATCGCATATCATATCATATTTATCCACTATTAGAATATAATATACATGCAACCCTAATTCATTCTTTAGTACTTGTTTCGAATCAGATTATTTATAAATAATCATGAAGTTATCACTAACAATTTTGATTAGCCACATAAGCACCATCTAGTATTCTCCGATTTGCACCAAGAATATCATGTTATCATTCCTATTTTGATCGCCAATTCACTATATTAATATTCCAAGTAAAATCACATCGGATCCCTAACATGTATAATCACACAAGTCACTAATCATATTAATCGGCCCTCACATAACATGATCATCATATACACTCACACCTGAATAAGATCAATAACTATGCATTAAGAGTAAACATGAATACTAACCAATAAAGCCTTGACGAGAGGGGGGGGGGGGTCTCCTGCCGCACGCAAACTTGGGGAGGGGTATGGTTTTATTTGAGTTTATGATAACAAACAATCTAATACAATACTTAATATAACAATTTGTTTGGGCGATTACATTATAACCGGAATGGGCTTGAGCCCATTCACATAGGATCATGGTTTAGGGGTGGGCTACAAGTGTTATGTGGGCTACCTTCCTAATGATCACGTCCCCCAAATACCCGCCCCCCATATATATAACATATAATGGTTTCGGGCCTGATACACTATGTGGGCCAGGCGAGGGAGGCCCCAACGGCCATGAAGTGTGTTACGAGTGGGTTTGCGGCCCAGTCCAAAAGACTAACGATACACCTAATTGGTTCATGAATCAAACATGCAATGACTATCCAATATACGAATAATGGGTTCATGTATAAGTGGTTTCATGAATACTCACACGCACACAAACATTTAATGGATCAAACGTAAGGACACACGTTGAAGGGTTGTGGAATTTATGTAGTGCTAGCCTGAATATTCGGGTTGTCACATCATCCCCAACTTGAAAGAAATTTCGTCTCGAAATTTAGCACGTGTTTACTGAGGAAGCTAGATAGGTTGCATGGTTTCCTGGGGTGTCACATCATTCCCCCGTTGGTTTGGAATTTCGTCCCGAAATTCCGCAGTAGCTTCAGCCTCAGTAGTGGTTTCATTGTTTTCGCCATCAGCCGATTCCACAACAGGTTGGGTTTCAAGAAGCATCAGGGTTAAGCAGAACAGTGGCGAAGTGATTAGTCACCAAGAACACGTAGGCTACCATGTTGTTATAATCCCGGCGTCGCCCACGCCAATCCCTAATGTCCCTCTACGAGCATCATTTCCCTTGTTGTTGCACTCGTTGCGAGGATTTCCAGTACGGCCGTCGTTCCCTTGGTTGTTGTCGTTGAATTTAACATTGGCCACTCCATGCCATAAGCACCTTCACTTTCCATACTGTTGGTTACCATTACAAATACCTTGTTGTTGCCGTGACTGTTGCCTCTAATGCTGTTGTTTGAAACAGAGCTCTACGATCTTTCACCGACAGGGTCCATCTTTTCACATTCTGAGTCACGTCCTCAAGCGCTACTCACTGTGCTGGCAGCTACACATTTCCTATTATAGTCGATTGTCATTGCTTATGTCCTGATTGATTCGTAAGAGTTGGCTCCCATGAGTCGCTGACAAAGGTTAAAGATTCAATTGGAATCAATTTGCTGATGTTCGCTGCTGATAATCAAGACCGTTCTAATGCTGAAGCCGGTGAGATACTATGATCATCCTCTTGCCCCTCGATCTTGCAAGTTGGTTGAGTAATACACAGTACGTTGCTTGGGTGTTGTATAATCGCTTGCCCTTACGGGATCTAAGGCATCTACACAAAGAGCTCCAAGGAGTGAAAAGGTATCGTCCAACCATCCGACGTTGCAACATCCAACTCTGGGATGTTCATATATGCACCTAATATTCTACACGGTTTGCGAGGTGTTCAGATGGGTGTTCAGGTGATACTCGAAAGCATCGAGATTCGAAGGGATCTAGAGATGAATGGAAAGTTCACGTTCGAGTAGGGGACAATCACTGCTCTGACCCCTATAGGTTTTGTTATGTTTCACATCGATCAAATAACGGAACAGAACCCCTTTTTCACTTGTTAAGTCTCACTGGGACTCGCATGCACCCCACATTATTAGTATGTGTGCACCCACAATAATATTGCGATTTGCATGCTCATCTCAGTTCCTCCTAACTCATGTCAAATGATTCCTCAAACTCAGATGTCAAACGGAGGTCGTCAATGTAATAAGATCACAAAAACCTAAGGACTATGGCATACTATCAACGCATCATAAGGTGAGCAAGCAATCCATGCCATCTTGCTATAGTGACGAGTGTTTGTTCGTGTGTTTCGTCATAAACAAATGTGTACTGTCACATCAAAGGAAACATGGGTGAGAGAGGTTCGCGAGAGTGCGATAACAGAAGAGAGTAAGCACACAAGTGTTTTCAAACAATAGTTGTTACGTTTATCTAAGCATATCACGAGCAAAGTTCTATGTAATCTAGCAAGTAGGCAATAAAACATAAACCGTATCACCTAGAATGTCGAGCCTTGCACGTGGAGTGAAGCGTCATTGTGGACCGTTGAGCACTGTACAGGTTATAGTCTGGTTTTAACAAAAAACGTTTTTCCCTTATTAAAACCAAGTTCTCTATAACCAATGGCTCTGATACCAATCTGTCACACCCCCAAAATCCACACGCGGAGTATCACCGCCTGGAGGCGTGACTGACCAGGATCCAGCCACCAATCATATTGAACAAGCATGTAAGTAATTAGAAAATCCAACCAATACAATTGGTGTCCAAACAAATCATAGTTTAAGTTGCAAGTGGAAGCATAATGATTAAATCCAAAACCAAATATAAGTTCAAATGTTTAAATGTTTAACATGGCACACAGTTGTCCATGTCCCACAACGACCACGCCTCCTCGTGCAAGCTCCATAAGTACCTAACGACCTGCAAGGCATGTAGCAACGAATCAACAACAAAGTTGAGCGAGTTCACAGTTGGTGTTCATGATTAAGTTGTTTCAAAACCAGGAGTTCATTTGTAAGTTGTAAGATAATCCGTTTACCCTGTTTCCCAAACATATCCATAGTTGGTGGGGGCTTCCCCATGTTAACCACTAGACCTGTTTACCATATCGACCACTGACTAAAGTAAGTTGGTGCCCTAGCGTCAATGTCTATCATCATTGACGTGCCCAGATCCATTAGTTCACGCCCGTCCTCTGCGACACGGTGTGAGGCTTGTCAAACCTAAATAGCGCTATCTAACTAATGACCCGCTCGCCATTGGCCTGGCGATTAAGTCGATATAAAAGGAGGGAATTCATGATAGAGAGTATTGGTCTAGTATCCGTGTTGTCACCCTTCAATAAAGAGGGTGTGTACGTAATCCCCAAACCAGGAGACTACGTAGGTTCCGATTAAGTTCTTAGTACGCGTTGTCACCCTTCAATAAAGAGGGTGTGTACGTGTTCCAAACTAGGAGATCATGCAGTTTCAGTTCTAATCCTTTACCCATTCCCAACCCCTGGGAATCCCATGCCTTGTAGAAAGTGTGAACTCACCTTGGTTTGCTCGGTATGTTTATCTACGTATTCAAGTTGATCAATCAAATCCTAGCATGGTTATCAAAGCCAATCAGTTTTGTGTTCATTTATGTCACATACGTTGTTCACATAATCACAAGTTGCATTCTGGAAATACACTCATCCACACACATGTGGTATCAGTTGTTTGTGCCACAAAACCCCATTATTCAAATATATTCACATAATAAATTCTCATGCCACCTACCAAGTTTCACCACACATATCAGATTTCAATTAGTCACTTAGCATCACATAACAATCATTCACATAGTTGTACGATTCTATTAACCATTCGTGGCCCAATCCTACCAACAGTTAATATGCAAACTCACATGATATGTTTAACCAACACCCTACTCGGCCCAAGACATTAAATCCAAACCCAACAACAGTTGCAATTTCTTGGTTCATCACAATTAAATAATTCACATAATGCTAGAAACTATCACATGCAACATTAATTAGATCACATGGGCCGCCATTATTTGATTATCATCTCCACCTTGTTTGATTAGATCAAGGTTATATCACATGGCCGCCACTTTTGTTCAAGGTTATCTACTTGTCAGACCACCTACCATCAAATATTGGACCCCTAAAAGCTATTGTCATAACATAATCGGTTGTTTGGCATTTGTGAATTTAGTGGAAAACTTAATTTGCTTTCCATATTTTCGATCAATCATAGTTGGCAGTTTACTAAAATGTTAATCAACTATTCAATTCAAACAATAAAACAATCATTCCACTTTGATTCATGCTCATGTAAATCGAACCAAGTAACAACATCAAATACCAGTTATGCGATGATCACAACAACCATATATTCAAGATGATTATTAATCTTAATTACGTGCCAACTAATTCAAGAGTTAACATAATATCGCATATCATATCATATTTATCCACTATTAGAATATAATATACATGCAACCCTAATTCATTCTTTAGTACTTGTTTCGAATCAGATTATTTATAAATAATCATGAAGTTATCACTAACAATTTTGATTAGCCACATAAGCACCATCTAGTATTCTCCGATTTGCACCAAGAATATCATGTTATCATTCCTATTTTGATCGCCAATTCACTATATTAATATTCCAAGTAAAATCACATCGGATCCCTAACATGTATAATCACACAAGTCACTAATCATATTAATCGGCCCTCACATAACATGATCATCATATACACTCACACCTGAATAAGATCAATAACTATGCATTAAGAGTAAACATGAATACTAACCAATAAAGCCTTGACGAGAGGGGGGGGGGGGGGGGTCTCCTGCCGCACGCAAACTTGGGGAGGGGTATGGTTTTATTTGAGTTTATGATAACAAACAATCTAATACAATACTTAATATAACAATTTGTTTGGGCGATTACATTATAACCGGAATGGGCTTGAGCCCATTCACATAGGATCATGGTTTAGGGGTGGGCTACAAGTGTTATGTGGGCTACCTTCCTAATGATCACGTCCCCCAAATACCCGCCCCCCATATATATAACATATAATGGTTTCAGGCCTGATACACTATGTGGGCCAGGCGAGGGAGGCCCCAACGGCCATGAAGTGTGTTACGAGTGGGTTTGCGGCCCAGTCCAAAAGACTAACGATACACCTAATGGGTTCATGAATCAAACATGCAATGACTATCCAATATACGAATAATGGGTTCATGTATAAGTGGTTTCATGAATAATTACTCACACGCACACAAACATTTAATGGATCAAACGTAAGGACACACGTTGAAGGGTTGTGGAATTTATGTAGTGCTAGCCTGAATATTCGGGTTGTCACATCATCCCCAACTTGAAAGAAATTTCGTCTCGAAATTTAGCACGTGTTTACTGAGGAAGCTAGATAGGTTGCATGGTTTCCTGGGGTGTCACAAAACTGATGGAGTGGCCACCCTTTATTTGCTGCTACGGAGAAGAGAACTCTGATAGTATTAATCTTTGCGACAGGAGAAAAAGTTTCAGAGTAATCAACCCCGTATGTTTGAGTGTAACCTTTGACTACCAACCTGGCTTTATATCTTTCGATCGTGCCATCAGGTTTATATTTAATCGTAAAGACCCATCGGCATCCGACTGTTTTCTTACTGCTGGCAAGACACATTTCTCCCATGTGTTGTTCTTTGTCAACGCTTTCATTTCTTCTTACATTGCCTCTTTCCAGTGCTTTGACTTCAAGGCATGTTCTGTATTTGTAGGAATCACTTCAGAATATAGGGATGAAGAGAAGGCTTGGGCTTCCTCAGATAGACTCCCTTTGGCTATTTCAGCCATAGGATATCTACTCCCTCGAGATTCTTTTTCTGGAGAATACCTTTTTGGAGGAACTCCTCGATTTGTTCTTGGGGGCAACACATATCTTTCCAGTGTATCTTCTTGCACTTACTCTACTGGGATGTCTTCTTATGTGGAGGCGTTCTCTTGTTCTTGTATACTCTCACTTTGTCCCGTTGTCTCATTAGTGGTAGTTTCAAGACTTTCAGTAGATTTAGGCATAGAGCAAGGATGAGTATCATTTACCTCGGGTATCAGGTTAGGAGCAGCTTCTGAGGTGGCACTAATGCTTGTGTCTTCTATTTGTGTGGATGAAGGGGACTCATCTTGGATACTAGAGCTCGTTCCTTCCCTATAGGAAACATATTTTAACCAACTCAATGTGTCAAGACATGTTTCCCCCTCCTGACCATTGTTTTGAGAAGCATAATAGTACTCAGTTTCAAGGAAATCACAGTTCATAGTGGTGAACATGTGTCGGGTTTTTGGATTGTAGCATCGGTATCCTTTTTGAGTCACACCATACCCAATAAAAACACATTTTTCAGCGCATGCATCAAGTTTAGTTCTATCAGACTTTGGTACGTGAACAAACACCGTGCATCCAAATATTCGTGGTTCGAGGGTAAGGATAGAGGGTGGTTTAGTGACTTCTGAAAGGACTTGTAATGGAGTTTTTAATTTCAGGATCATAGTCGGAAGTCGGTTGATAAGGTACGCGACAGTAGTAGTGGCTTCCAGCCAAAAATATTTTGGAACTCGTGACTCTATTAAGAGAGCTTGAGTGATTTCTAATAGGATGCGGTTCTTTCGTTCCGCAACACCATTCTGTTCTGGAGTATGTGGACAAGAAGTTTGATGAATTATGCCTTTGGTTTGGAAGAATTGCTTCATATTATTGTTAACAAATTCTCCTCCATTATCGGATCAGAAGATTTGAATAGTTTTCTGGAATTGGGTTTGAATCATATTGTAAAAAATGGTGAATTTGTCAATGACTTCAGATTTATTTTTTAATAGGTATACCCACGTCATCCGTGTGCAATCATCAATGAATGTTACAAAGAAACGAAAATTTTGACCCCCAACAATTGGGGCTGGTCCCTACACATCTGAGTGGATTAATGAAAAAGGTAAGTCAACCTTAGTGTTATTCGGTTTAAAGGTTTTTCGGTGGCTTTTAGCTAGCACACAAGTTTCGTAATCAGACTTACAACTAGAGGGAAACAATTTAGGAAATAAAGTATGCAAATAACCCGTAGATGGATGCCCTAATCTTCTGTGCCATAACCAAGCCTCACGTTCTGTTGTTCCATGAGAAAGCATTACAGTACCATTCTGAGTCACCTTACCCACGTAGTATAGCCCTTGTTTCTCAGTGCCACGCCTAATTATTGCTTGCGTCCTGATATCCTGTAAGATACAAAAAGTGGGTTGCATGAGAACTGAACAATTCAACTCTTTTGTCACATGACTTATCGAAATGAGTTTATGAGACAGTGAAGGAACACAAAGGCAATTAGAAAGCTTTAATGTTGGAGAAATTTCGATAGTTCCCCCACTTTTCACATTCATTGCTTCTCCATTTGCTGTTTGTATATATGTTTTAGTAGGCTTGGTTGATGTGGCAAAGTCTGATAATTCGTAAGTCATGGTGTCGATGGCTCCACAATAAAAAAATCCATGACTGTTCCCGTCTTTTCTTATTGTTTTGAGCCACATTTGCCATGCTACTAAGTTTTGGGTGTTTTTTGCAATTTACAAAACTTTCTTTTATAAATGGGACAAAACTAGTAACTTCTAATTCTTCAAGGGGTGAATAAAATTCCTCAAAATAACACATCAGGGGTTTCGAGATCTCTCTCTCAACCCCAATACCTGTACTCATTGAAAATGCTCCCTTTTCATCTTCTCCAATACCAGCTGCTACCCCTCCAAATCCGGTAGGGTTCCGACTGCCCTTCTCCAGTCCGATTACATCACTATTACCCACGGCGGCGACGGAAGCTTTGCCCTTCTCCTGTCCGTTAGTTGTGGTGTTCTTCTTATGACCATCGGACCACCACTCCGGGTAGCCGACGAGCCGAAAGCAATGTTCTTTGGTATGTTTTGTTATACCTCAATGATCACATTTCAGATGTGATTTGTCTTCCTTAACCAAAGGTCCGTTTTTTTCCCTTCAAACCGACGGCTCCCCTTGGTAACGAGCCCTACCCCTTCTGTTTCGGTGACCATTAACCCCGCCGCTATGCCCTGTGTATCGTTAATAGTTGCTCCCAGAATATTCTGGTGAGCGGCTTCTTTACGAACAGTGGCGTAGGATGCCTCCGCGGAAGGAAGAGGCTCCAACTGGAGTATTTCCCTCTTAATGGGTTCATATCTCCATTCTAGGGCATTTAGGAATTGAAAAAGTTTTTGCTCAGACCTGATTTTGGAGTATGTCTTGATGTCTTCTATGCATTTCATGGGATTTGGATCGATTCTGTCAATTTCTCCCCATATCCCCTGTAATGAGATCCAGAAATCTTCAAGAGAGCTTTTATTCTGTTTGATGTCGCTGGCTTTACATGAAGATTAAAGGTCTGCAATTTTTCTCTTCCGCTACTGTAAGTGACCACGAGGGCATCCCACAACATTTTTGCAGTGGGATACTCGGTTAGGTTGCCTGCGAGTACGGGTTTGATATTTTGGATGAGCCATGAAAAAACAATTAAATCTTCTTGTTCCCATTGCTCATATTCTTCACTCGTTTGTTTTGTTCTGGAGGATCCGAGGTTAGATGTGATAACAAGGTCTTGGATTTTCCGCCTATGGCAACTCGAATCATTCGGGTCCATAGCGCGTAGTTTTGACTGTTCAGTTTGAGATTGATTTGGAGGTTGTCAGACAATTTTGGGTTTTGAGGCTGGGAGTTGAGGCCATTTTTAACAGATTTGTGAGTTGTAGAGATAAATCCGAACTCGAGTTGTCGTCTCCGGACATGGTAGCTCTGTTTGGATTTGTCAGGTTGGATCGATTTTGAGGTATGCGGAAATCAAACGGTAAATGATGAGTAAGCTTGCTCTGATACTATGATAATCAGAGAGATTTGAATGAGAATTTTGTATTGTATTGAAGTTGTTTTACAAAGAAGCAAATTACAACTATATATTGATTTTACAATGGCCATAAAAAGGAAATAACTTAATGTCGATAGCTATCATTCTTGGAGAACAAGGAAAGAAGTATTCTAAATATGGGAGATGATGTGATGACAACCAATATTGGTGATCCCGCAAATCTTTCTCAATCAATGATTTTTTTCCTTTTGTTTAACAGAGTCGTGGTCAACATACTTTATGGATGTTAATCGTGCAAATTATCTTCATGAGGAGCATATTCAACTGTGTGGGATGACTTTGGATAGTAAAGGTGTTTGCCCATGAAAGCCATATTACTTCATACTTGTTGATACTGAAGTGTTGTAAAATAGTGGGATTCTCACGTGCTTTTTATGTGAAGATAAAACATTCAAGTTAAATTTTTTTACATTTATAAATCGATTATTGATTAGTGCAAGAGTTTGGATTAAAATGTACCAAAATCATGAATTCTACATTGTTTTTTATATTCTTTCATTTGTAGTTTATGCGAGAACTTGTATCCCTTAAATATACACATTCTTATGTTTTTAGAAGTGAATAATTGCTCTATAAACGTCAAATCAGGCAAGTAGAGGTGCAGAGAAAACAAGATTGATATATGAGCCCCACTCGACATGTAGGGCTAAAATCGGGTGGTAACCATACACTTTGAAACCGGTTTGAACAAGGTCGAACCCGACCCAAGCAAATTAAAACTCGATTTCAACCCGGTTTAACCCGATCCTTTCTGTTGGTTCAGGCCCCTTATAAACACTCACTCACTTACAAAGCAAACTTGATTTACAGTGAACTCTAGAAAAATGTAGATGGTGATGAACAATATGTGATAAAAAGGAGAAAACAATACACTTTATTCAACAAAAGAGGTGGCTATATATAGCCTGCAATACCTAACTACTAGACACATGTTCTCCTAATTCATAGCCATTATCCAACGTTCTTTTCATCCAAAAGAACCGGTCAACAATGACTTATTCCCCCAACACTTAGTGACTAGACAAAACACATTAAAATAAATAAAACTAAACTAACAATACCAACTAAAATAATAAATCAAGATTAAAACCCAACACTTTCCTCCTCAAAAAACCAGTTCCAAGCTAACCCGGTCGGCCATAACCTTGTTTTGACTTTTGTTGACCAAACCAATATCTGAATCAACCTGAACTTATTTTGTCACACCCCAACCGATGGCGGAAACATCGGGGCGTGGCACTGCGAAACAGATTGTCCATGAGTATCCATAACAACTATTAATTACCAGATATTTAAACGTCACGTCCCATACCATAACATATCCATGTAAAACAGTTATTACAAATAATTGTCTCATAAACACACACTGTTCCGACAACTCAGATTAAGCGTGACATAACTAGACCCCTAGCTTGATTCCATGAATAACAGGCATCCTAGCAGATAGCATCTTAAACACCTATCACATACGTTAAAATAAAAGTCAATACACATAGTGTAAAGGTGAGCATACAAGTTTGATAGCATATAATAGTGTTCGAATTAGTTTACGCATAACCAGCATGTACAACATATAATGTGAAGCATGTAAGTTATCGACAAAGATCCTCTCAATACCAATGACTGCGGGTTGACTGCCAGTAGCGAGTGCGCAACACATGTTCACCACTGTGAACACGTGAAGTAAGATCCTTAACAACCCCTGAGTGAACAGGTGCTGAGTCCAAAATATAGTACTATCGTTGCTAAGGCAGGTAGACAGCAATCAATGTGTTAACATAACGAACAGGCATTCATCGAGTCACGTATAACATGCGATAGCGGTTAGCGTTAAAGTGTTTGCGTTGTGTGATGATGTGATTTGAATATATGTAACGTATGTAACACCCAAAAGTGTGTAAAGCAAAAAGGGATTGAGTATACTCACATATAGCGTTTAACTTAATAAACACTGCCTTGGATTGAAGGGACCGCTGGGTGAAATTAGCCTGAACAGTTAACGATAGCATAAGCGAAGAACGGCACGTAAAACGGTGCAAGATTACCAAGTGTCGAACGGTAGTCCGATCAGATGGCAATCCGATCGGATTGTCATCCGATCGGATAGCGTTTAACTTAATAAACACTGCCTTGGATTGAAGGGACCGCTGGGTGAAATTAGCCTGAACAGTTAACGATAGCATAAGCGAAGAACGGCAGGTAAAACGGTGCAAGATTACCAAGTGTCGAACGGTAGTCCGATCAGATGGCAATCCGATCGGATGGTCATTCGATCGGATGTCAATCCATTCGGGTGGTCATCCGATCGGATGGCCACTCGATCGGATTGACACTCGTTTGGGAATGATGTGTTTGTGTATGATGGCTTGACTTTTTAAGTTTTTGTTGTAGCATTTTGAAAACAGAGAAGTATCTCTACCTTTCAGGTCGCTCGATCAAACGGTCGCTCGATTGGATAGCGATCCGACTTGTGGGACACTTAGTGAGAACAAGTTCACAGCAGGATAGTCACCCAATAGGATGGTCTACCGATCGGATGGCAATCCTTCAGAACTGTTATTTTATTGAACATGTTGAAAATTGTGAAATGGGGGACATCAAATGCAATCCGTTCGGATTGCGGTTCGATCGGATGGCAATCCGATCGGACGGCAATCCGTCCCACGACCTGATCGTGTTGTTAACTTGGAATTTGTTAAGTTTTGCGGTTTGATCGAGACGGTATGACAACGTGTTAGACAACAGAAACCCCATCCTGACCCGAGTAACCCGATCGAACAGGAATCACCCAAGTCCGATTAGTTTACTGGCTCGTAACGGTGGTTCATGTTTAACCCGAAATCGATTGCCTCTTTGATAGAAAGCAGATATTGAGCCAACACTTCACTAAAAATGAGTAGAAGATCGGAACGAGCTCCGATTCTATCGGTTTTGAGTGCATTGAGTGTAAAAGAGTTGAAAGGAAGTTGGAAAACCATCTTTCAATCCTTTTAACCTTGACAACGTGTAGATCTAAGCGAAAACATTGTTGATTCATGTGGAAATCCTTCAGATCAGAGTTGTTCATGGTGGAATAATGCCAAAACTTGAAGTTCATATGAACTCCATGATGACATCACCTTAGAACACCTCAAATCCACTGATTTCACGATTAAAAGTTGTGATTCAAAGGTGAAAAAGATGAAGAAGTGTGTGTAGATCATAGAAGTACAAGATTTTGGTTGAAAACTTACAAGAATCGCGAGAAATCAACAGAAAGAGGGCAAGAACGCGGCTGGTCGAGTTGGAGAGCTATCACATCACAAATGATGTGACAGTGGGGTATTTATAGGGTTTCCCAAAAAGGAAGGTGCAAAAGTGTCGAACAGGCCTCCGATCGGATGGCGCCTCGATCGGGTGGCAATCCAATCGGATGGCAATCCGATCGGTTGGCCACTCGATCGATCGGCCATTCGATCCAGTGTGTCCGGCGTGTTGAGTTTCGTCGTTTCGATTCGCGTGTTGAGCGTTGCGATGCGTTTCGAGCGAGCGATGTGATAGTATTACCCATTAGTTACACAAATAACCTAACTACTATATCTAACATACAATCACTATAAATAACTTGCGTTTAGCGTTTGCGATTCAATTGCGATTGCGATAGGGTTGCGATTGCGTTTTGATTAATCACCACAAACAAACAATAAATAAATAAACATGCACAAGTAACACATAAAGAGCACACACACGTAAAACAATATCCAGAACGCGTAATTCGAGTTGCGAATGTGATTGCGATGCGGTAGGCGATAAAGCGATAAAACATCGACTAAACCTCGATTAAACCTCGATTGTTCACAGATACTCCACATAATACAACTAAAGCGAACACAATAAAGACTCTATTACAAGTCAAAGAAGTCAAATTAGTAATTAGTCAAGGAGTGACAGATCGCAATTAGCAATCTTTTCTTCCTTTGACTTCAATCTTGACTTTGACTTTGACTTTCGTAACACGGGGTGTTACAGCCTCCCCTACTTAAGGGAATTTTGCCCCGAAATTAGGCCTTGGTCGTAACAAACAACTGCGGGTACTTCGCCTTCATGTCGCTTTCGAGTTCCTAGGTGAACTCCGCGCCGCGTTTGCCTTCCTTGCGACCCTTCACAATGGGAATGCGTGAGTGCCTGAGCTTCTTGGTTTCTCGGTCCATGATCTCGACAGGCTTCTCCACGAAGTGTAATGTTTCGTCCACTTGAAGATCCTCCAGTGGAACTTGTAAATCATGCTCAGCCAGACACTTTCTGAGGTTCGACACGTGAAAAGTCGGGTGGACGTTGTTAAGTTCCTCCGGTAGTTCGAGTTTGTAGGCCACTTTTCCGATCCTTTCCAGAATCTTAAAGGGTCCAACATATCGTGGCGCGAGCTTTGCTTTCTTGCCGAATCTGACTACACCCTTCCAAGGTGATACCTTTAGGAGTACGTGGTCGCCAACGTCAAATTCACGGGGCTTGCGGCGTCTATCGGCGTAAATTTTCTGACGACTCCGAGCTTTCAGCAGATTGTCTTGAATTTGGAGGATTTTGTCAGTCGTTTCTTGCAGTAGCTCAGGACTGGTTATTTGCGACTCTCCGATCTCGTGCCATACAATAGGCGATCGACATCTCCTTCCGTATAATGCCTCAAAAGGTGCCATTTGAAGGCTGGAATGATAATTGTTATTGTACGAGAATTCGACTAAAGGTAAGTATGTGTCCAATTACCATCAAAATCTATGACACACGAGCGAAGCATGTCTTCAAGGGTACGAATCGTTCTTTCAGTCTAACCATCGGTTTGGGGATGGAAAGCGGTACTTAGGTTAAGAGTAGTACCGAGAGAAGATTGAAACGTTTCCCAAAGACGCGAGGTAAACCAACCATCGCGGTCAGAGATGATGTCGCGAGGCGTCCCATGGCGACAAATGATCTCATCGGTGTAGATTCGGGCTAATTTTTCTACCTTATAGTCTTCCTGTATCGGTAGAAAGTGAGCAGATTTAATTAAACGATCGACGATAACCCAGATACTATCGTGACCTGAAGTTGTACGCGGGAGTTTCGTTATAAAGTCCATAGCTATGCTTTCCCATTTCCACATCGGAATCTTGGGTTACACAAGCAAGCCAGAGGGTCTTTGTTGCTCAGCCTTGACTTTTGAGCAAGTCAGGCACTTCAAAACATAGATAGCGATATCCTTTTTCATGCCCGGCCACCAATACTTGTAGCGAAAGTCCTGGTACATTTTGTCGGCGCCAGGATGAATGGAATATCGAGACTTGTGGGCTTCATCCTGCGGAATTTATCGCAAGTTAGGGTGCCTGGGAATCCAAATCCGATCCAGATAATAGAATATCCCGTTTGCCTTATTCACTAACTGACTGCCATCATGATAGATCCTTTCCATCTTCAAGGTGCGTTCGGTGAAACAAGCATGCTGCGCATCGCGGATAAGAGATTCGTGATTATGTTGGGCCTGGATATTTCGAACGCTATGCAGATAGCTTCGTCAACTTAGAGCATCGGCCACAACGTTCGCTTTACCAGGGTGGTAACGGATCTCACAGTCGTAATCGTTGAGAAGTTCAACCCAACAACGCTGTCGCATGTTCAATTCTTTCTGATCGAAGATGTGTTGTAGGCTCTTATGGTCTGTGAAGACCGTACACTGAGTACCGTAAAGGTAGTGTCGCCAAATCTTCAGAGCAAAAACAACTGAATCAAGCTCGAGGTCGTGAGTTGTATAGTTCTTCTCGTGGATCTTGAGCTGACGAGAAGCGTAAGCGATAACCTTGTCCCGTTGCATGAGGACGCAACCAAGACCAAGGTTCGAGGCATCACAGTAGACAACGAAATTTTCGGTTCCGTCAGGTAGAGCGAGGATAGGAGCATTGCAGAGCATATGCTTGAGAGTTTGAAAGGCAGTCTCTTGTTCAGTTCCCCAAACAAAAGGCTTGTCTTTATGAGTCAAAGCAGTAAGTGGAACAGCGATTTTCGAGAAGTCAGCGATGAATCGACGGTAATAGCCCGCCAATCCGAGGAACGAACGAACATCGGATGGTGATTTTTGAGTAACCCAACTCTTAACAACTTCGATCTTCGCAGGATCGACATGAATACCTTGACTATTGACGATGTGACCGAGGAATTGAACCTCCTCCAGCCAGAATTCACACTTGGAGAACTTGGCATAGACTTGGTTCCCCTGGAGTAGCTCGAGAACCAAACTTAGATGATGCGCGTGTTCGGTTTTCGACTTCGAATAGATAAGGATGTCGTCGATGAATACGATGACGAAACGGTTAAGATACGGTTTGTACACATGGTTCATCAAATCCATGAAAACCGCATGTGCGTTGGTTAAACCAAGGGGCATTACGACGAATTCATAGTGACCATAGCGTGTTCGGAATGCGGTTTTCGGAATATCTTCCTCCTGAATGCGTAACTGGTGATAACCTGAGCGCAAATCGATATTCGAGAAACACGTAGCACCTTGTAATTGATCAAACAAATCATCGATTCGAGGCAAAGGATAGCGATTCTTGATTGTCAGCTTATTCAACTCCCAATAGTCAATGCACATCCGGAACAACCCATCCTTCTTTTTGACGAAAAGGACTGGTGCGCCCCAAGGAGAGGTGCTAGGGCGAATGAAGCCTTTGTCAAGCAATTCCTGGAGTTGACTCGAGAGTTCGTGCATTTCGGACGGAGCGAGTCAATAAGGAGCTCTAGCAACAGGGTTTGCTCCAGAAATGAGGTCGATACAAAAGTCGATATCACGACTCGGAGGTAAACCAGGTAGATCATCGGGAAAAACGTTAGGGAATTCGCAAACTACGGGGACGTCTTTCACTCCTGTCCTTCCTTTCTTTTCCTTCTCCGCTACTACGATGTTAGCCAAGAAAGCTCTGTATTCCTTGCGGAGATACTTGCTAGCTTGGACACATGACATGAGTTTGAGACCTTTCGAAGGAGTTTCGCCATAAACACAAAGTTGATTGCCATTAGCGAGCGAGAAGCGGATCATCTTGTCGAAACACACAACTTCAGCATGGTTTTCGCGAAGAAAGTCCATGCCTACTATGACATCAAAACTACCAAGTTACATCGGAATAAGATCGATAGAGAAAATGTGATTGTTGAGTTCAAGCGTATAATCACGAAGAACTGAATTGACAGCGAAGGTTCTTTCAGTGGCAACTTCAACATCGAACGTCGAGGGGAGATGGGCGTGCTTACGATTAAGGAGCTTCTAGAATTCAAGCGACAAAAACAGTTCTCGGCTACGGTATCAAAAAAACACGAAGCATAAATACCATTCACGAGAAACATACCATTAACCACATTGTTGTCTGCTTGAGCCTGGCGGACATTGATGTTGAAAGTACGTCCGCGGGCTGCTGGCTGTTGCTGTTGTTGTTGTTGCTGCTGGGGCTGCTGCTGTTGTGGCTCTTGCTTCACCACTCGATTCGGGCACATGTTTGCGAAGTGGTTGGGATCACCACACGCAAAGCAAGCTCTAGCATGGATTGCAGGTGCAGGAGCCGCTTGCTGGCCTTGAGGAGCAGGAAGTAGAGCTTGTGGAGCAGGAGCTTGACCTTGGGCTGGGGCTTGGCGAGGACCTGTACGGCAGTTGGCGTTGAAATGGCCGTACATATTGCAATGAGCGTAAAATCTGCAAGCAATCCCAGTAGGATGATGATAAGAGCAAGTAGGGCAGAGCGGGTGAGGACCAGTATAAGCACGCTTTGCCAGCGGTGCATTGGTTACAGGGGCCACTACTTGGTGATGTTGGGGCTGCGGTTGAGCTTGAACAGCTTGAAGAGGAGCGGCAGTGATTGCACAGTTCTTGTTGCTGGTAGCATTGACTGTTCGCAGGTGGTCTGGACATCCTCTTTGACGGAGCGTGACCTCGATCGAATCAAACCATTCAAACATGGCGGTAGGTCCATCTTTGCCAGTAAATTCTTTTGGACCGCAAGATTTGAACTGCTTAAAGCTAAAATTAGGCTGTGGGGCATCGGTCCTTGACTCTTCGGAGGTCTTACTGGCGTTCTCACTTAGCTCACTGAAAATTTTCGGAATCACTTTAGCTATCTGTGTAGCGACCATAGAAGCAATTCGCTTTTCTTCTACATGTCGGCGAGAGGTAGGAGGATGACGGGGTACAGATGACGACATTGTCTGCAACAGACATCGCCATGGGACTCAAACACTATATAATCGAATCTCACCTCACAACACACTTAGTTCTACTAAAGCTCAGGAACACGTTTACGTAACACATAGACACATAGGCACATAAAATCACAGAAGCACATAAGCACAGAAACACATAGACCACAGAATTCGCACTAAATTTTGCACGTATTCACCTATCCTAGTCATACATAATCACCTATCATTCGAAGTCCGTGAGTTCGAGAATAGCGATTGCGTTTAGCGAGTACATAGCGAGTAATAGCATATGCGAGTAGTATAGCACGCGATTTCCACAAGTAGTAGCGATTTGTTAGAGTGTTGAGGTAGATGTGTAGTGCGGGTTGTGCGTGTCGATTAAAGCGAGAAGTGAAAAGCGTATAAATCACCATAGTCAAAACACATAAACAGGTAAAATCACACAAAACTCGTAAAACCCCACCTAAAACGACAACCTCAGAGTTAGCGGCGGTAAATCCAAAAATCGAAACACATAAAATCAGCGATTGCGAGCTTGAAATCGAGGATAGATTGTCTTAGGCTGATAGACATTGACTACCCAAAGTGGTTCGACTATTCACAAGGAATTTTGATACACACTTTAGCTTTCGGGATTGTGCTCTCACCTCGAAATTGGGCGATCGGCACGCATCCTTCCAGTTACAGTGTGACTTCAAGTCGTTGGAGTCCATCGAGACTTTGGTGAGAGTTTTGTAAAACCAAAATACAGATCGGAACAAGTTGTCAAGGTTTGGGTTTCACCCCTATCTTAACGACTTTGTTCCTGTTTTGATGATAATAGCGAGAAAATTTACGTCGAAGTATGGATTTCACTCCTGATCCAACGTAAATTCTCCTGTTTAGAGATAAAAATGCGGGTCTAACAGGCGACTTTGTCGAGAGTTTGCAGTTTTCACACCTAATCTTGACTCAATCTGTCACAACCCCCGTCCCCTATTTCTCCGGGAACGGACGGCCGCGGCCAGTTTCAGTGGTATCGGTGTTTATCAATTTGGCAGCGGAAATTTTCATCAGGACCGTAGTTAGGAAATATTTTATCAGAGTAAAATACCACATTTTTAATAAAAATAAATTCATGGAAGAAACCCAAGTTTTCATTATAAACATGTTTTTAGGGATAACCCTAATTATTGAGAACAATTCTCCTTTTTAATTTGGTAACTTTTATAGCCACTTTTCTAAGCCTTCAGTGCTCTCCAGCTGCCTTTTATTGGCTTCACACTAAGTTACCTGAAACACGTGTTTAAAACATTTTATCAGCAAGAAATACTGGTGAGTGAATCACAGTTTAATCAAAACAGGTTTTATCATTCGCAGTATTGAGGGCGATCGCGCAATTACATTTGTTTCCAATTCATACTTTAATTACCACCCACGGCACTATCGTCTCGACTTATGGTCATGTTACTACTCACAGTGTAGTAACAAATTTTGTATACAAAACCCCAAATATAACGATAATAATTGTAGAATTACAAATACTCAATCACTGGTAATATAATGTAAAACAATTGAGATTTTGTAAAAACAGTTTAGGAAAAGCAGTTATAAAAAAAGGATAAACTCACATTGCTATTTTAGGTATTTCCTTGTAACTTCCTGGTTATAATCTAATTAAATAAACAATGAACACGCGTTAGTATAATAACCCAATTTTACATTAGTTATACCCTCCCCGAGACAGAACTCCAACGACTACGTCGGGCAGAGCCTCGACAGCCGTTACGAAGCGCTAGATCAATCGCGCAGCGTATCTAATACGTAATCGGGGGTTAAAATACTTACAATGAGTCAGAGTTTCGCTATTTTGGGGGGGGGGGGGTATTATGCCCGAAAATTATTTATACTATCAGAATTTGAGAGAGGATTTCGAATTGTGAGCGACGGAAATGAATTGCCGATGCCTCCTATTTATAGTGCTAATCTTCGAGTTCCTCACGCCCCGCGAAAGAGACCGCAAGGGTCTTCGCGCCCCGCGAGGGACGCTAAGGCGGCAATGAGTTTGTTGAGTCATCCTGGTTGTTGACGTGTGTCCTGCCATGTGGCGCCTCCGGGTTACGCCGCATGTCCCCTCGCTCGTGGCCCGCGAAGAATCACAAGTAGTCTGTCGCGCCCCGCGACAGACTTAAATTATTGTTTTTATTTGTTATTTAATGAGGTAAAGGGATTTCGAGGCCGGTTTTCATATACGGGGTGTATCTAGGAGTGTTTTAGGGTTATTACATCTTGGGTATAATTCCTGAACTATTTAATAAAATATATAATGTACTCGCATTAAGTATAGTAACCCAATTTAATTTTTATCCCTATGTCACGAGACAGAACCCCAACGTGCTTAGTCGGGCAGAGCCTTGACATACGTTGGTGGGTCATAAATCAATCGGACAGGGTATTGACTTAGTGATCAGGGGTTACAACACTTAAAACAGGGTAGGGTTTTACTATTATTGTTATAGGGTAAATAATAAAAAGAATATATATATATATAGAGAGAGAGAGAGAGAGAGAGTAGTGAGTAAGAAAGAATATGGGCAGGTTCTTTTCGAAATGCTAGGTGTGCCTATTTATAGTTGAAATATCAAAGTCTTGGAAGCCACGTTTAGCTTGGAAGCCAAGTTCAATCATTCTAATCTTTAAGTTACACGTAGACACATGAAATGATGTCAATTGATTTTTATATGAATTCAATTTTTCATGCACGTAGACAAAATTCTCAACTTCATATTTTGTTTAAGTTTAATATTATTTAATTAATTCAGCTGCTTCAATTATTTGGCGCGTATAACTTCTAAAATATGATGTTTTATAAGACAATGAACATGTCATTAGAATGAGAATAATCTTATCTACATTTTGTACCAAGTTTTATTAAAAATGGAGTAGGTTCAAATATAATGTATTTTTATTATTATGATTATTAAACGGTTACTATGTTAGACAAAATACCTTATATTTCTACTGGTCAACTTACCCATGACCTATTCGTGTAATGACTTTATTTTAAATTTAAAATTTTTGGAATGTTACATCCTCCCCACCTTGTTTTAAATCTCGTCCTCGAGATTTGTGCTACGATATCTTCTTAGGGTTACGTCACGCCTTTTAGTTGGTTATCAAGGTGTCTGGGATAGAATATAAAGATGTCATAGGATAATTGGAATTCAATAATCTTAAAACTTAGTTTCAGGAATTGATGTTAATTGAATGAGATGGAATGATACAATTATCAAGGTGACTAAGTTTCACAAATCAAAAAAGAGATTTGATAGTCCTAGAATTCGAAATGCAATGACTTGTAGAAACAATAGGATTCAATGCCAGAAAAGAACTTACTTTGATCGTTTAAAAAGAATTCTGAATCAATAATTTCAATTGAAGATAGAAGTATAAAAAAATGATTTGTCAATAATCAAACCAGAAACCAGTGACGTTTATTTAAATGGCAAGGATACACCAGACAATACAATAGAATTTAGTGTATCATAGTCTTAATACATAATTGTCTCAAGACTACTTGAATGATGAGTCAAACGAATGATGTATGATTAGGGTTGACTATTAGCACAGGCTACAATTTATACAGACACCGCAAGGTGTTGTAATGACTGAAAGAATTCAATGATTATGGTGACCGAACAAATTCACCATTCTCGCAATTGACTGAAAGTTTCAAATGGAGTGAATCTGGATATTCAAAAGATATGATGTTCCAAATGAAGAAAGATATGAATATTGTAGGATCAATTCAAAGATGGAAGAAATGTTGGAGGTACGTTGGAATAAGAATTTAGGTACCTTTATCTTAACACAAAAATTGTATTAAGACTGGTTTAGGATAATGGGTCAATAAATAGATAAATTCGTACCTCAGGTGTGAAAATGAAATGAGTTCAAGTTTCAAAGAAATCGCCACCGCAAGGTGTTGTGTTTTAACAAATGATATATTGAAATTGAAGACCTTAAACAAGTTTACTATGATTCAATTAATGAAATTACCTCGAATATGATGATCTCAATTCAACATATGGGATTTTGAATTGAATGTATATTGTGAACAAGTTCAAACAATTGAGCTTGGTTTGGATGTATTCCAACAATGGATATATATATTGATAAGAAATGGTAACAATAAAAATCCGGTAAATATCTTTTGGAAAGAAAATGAGTTTTCCAAGAATTTTGTTGACTTGATTATCAAAAGTCAACATTATGTAATCATATAGATGAGTATAACGAAATATTTATTAAAACTCATGAATAAATGATTTTTTGAAGTGAATTCATATACATGACAAGTAATGCACGTACGACATAGGAATTTGTCAAGAGGTGAGACAATTGAGATTTGGCTTGATAAAGAAAAATAAAGACCTTTTTATTATAAAACTTTGTTTGGAATCAAAAGTCAACTAATACTTTAGCATATATAATAAGTAAAGGTGCTTATTTTAGAAGTTGTTGTTGGCTCCGGTGTCACAGATATTTATGCATTCTCCTTAGCTTCACCTGGGTTCATAGTCTTGTTGTCGGGTGCTTTGGATAATTTTGGACAGTAAGGACGGATATGACCTGGATCTCCGCAGTTGAAACAGATGTTAGTTTTCCTTCTACATACTTCCTCTGCATGTCCAACCTTCTTGCAAAAACTAGAGCGGTGTATTTTCCTAGAATGGCGTCTTTTTGAACTCTTCTGATTATAGTTGTTGTAGGTGGGTTGCACGATTGATGATCCTGCTTCTTGGTTCTCATCGGTTTTGTCAGAGCAGAATTCCTTATAAGAGTAGCTATAGGTTGTGGTTTTCTTTCGCTTGGAGGAGGGAGTTTTGATACGAATATCATGACTTCCATTGTTAATAGTGTTAGGTTTGAAGTGATGGGTATGCTCACAACGTAAAGTAGGACTTTCGTTTATAGGCATAGAAATTTTAATAGCTTCGATGATCGAAGGTATGGCATTCGATATCCCTTGGGCTATTATGTTTTCTATAGTACTTTTGTCCAAAGAGTTTTCATTACTAACCTGAATTTCTTGATTACCGGTTATTTCCTTTGACATCTGAATTGCAAACATATTCTGATATAATTATCATAGAACTAAGCAATTATACAGACACATTCTTGTTGCTCATTTTACATTTAGCACAAGTATAATCATACCTATCAGTATGATGCACTGGTATATATATATATATATATAGGATTAGGTTCAAGAGTGAACACTAGTGTAGTTTGCGAACTGAGCGAACTAATCCTGGCCATACATGTGTGTAGATCAATGGCCAGGATTTGATGATGAAATACACTAGTGTATTTTACGATTTGATGATGAAATCCTAGCCATCCACGTGTGTAAATCAATGGCTAAGATTTGTTCACTCAGTTCGCAAATACATTAGTGTTCACTATAGAACCCCACCCTATATATATATATATATATATATATATATATATATATATTATTTTAACATTTTCTTTAACTATCTATTTTATCAAAATATAAGGGAAGTATATTATGTGCTACTTCCTGTTATCGTAGTTACAGACGAGCTTTTATTCTAATTTATAGGCTCGATGTTTTACTAAGAATGGCTTTATATTTTCTCAACTTAGCATATATTCTCAGAGCTCAGGATTGGATAAATATTCAGGATGTTTGGTGGAAACTGTAGTTGTGACTGTGGCTAGAATTAAAGGTTTATATAAGATCCTGAGTTTTCCAGTGATTGATTCTACTATTTTTCCCTTGGGGCTAACCTGGGTATCTTTAGGGTTTCTTTTGGGTTAATTATGGTTAATGGTTTGAAAAATCATTTGAATAATTTCTAGGTAAACATGTAGACCTGTTTCTTCTGTTACATACAAAAATTTGCTTTTCTACAGAAGACATCTGATTATTATATCGTATATATTAATTTTTTTTCCTGTATACGTATAATTTTTCAAATTTTCTGTGATATATATATATATATATATAATACCAAATTATTTTTAAGAGTTCAATCATATAACTAATGGTATTAATTATTAATTTTATAATAACAATAGTAATTGAAATGAATTTCTGTTGAACATACTATTTTGAAATAAAAGGGTGAATAACTAAATTAAATCAAAAATATATAATTCTTACGGATTCCTTGGAATAATTTTAACCAGAGGGTTGAACCATATTAGTTGAAAATATTAGGACTTGATTCTTAGATTATCAATTTTATTTATTTAAAGAATCATAATAAATAATACAAAGTTTGGCATTTCTAAATTTGATCCTTATTGTAGGAAGTATTACTCTTATATCAGAATATATATATATATATATATATATATATATATATATATATATAATATAGTTTAAGAGATGAGTTAAACTATAAAATGATAAAATTCTTAAGTTATTTCCTTGTGATATACACCTAGTACGTATATATATATATTTTAAGTTACACAATTATACAGTACCAAATGTTTTTGTACATATTTCCATTTTACGTCTGAAATATTATTTATTTCGTTAATATATTTTATGAAATATATAATACTTATATATTTTTCACACACTTTTCATGTGTATATATATAGGTACAAGTGCTGATATCATATAACAAAAGTATATGTAATAATATATATATAATATTTTCATAGTGTCATTATGAAAATTCTGTTGTAATATTGTATTAAACAATAAACATGTTTTAAGTATGCTGAGATATTATATTTTAACAAAATAAATATAATTACTTGTTTTGTCAAAACTTTGACAAAATATATAGATATTTTAAGTCGAGTAGAATTTTGGGCTATATCACTATTAATAAAACATACTACTTTTATCAAGTAATATTATAATATTTTAGGGACATTATACCTAAAGGGTGTTATTTTACATCTTTCATTAAGATATTAATGTCAATATCATATTATTATTACAATTTATTTTGAATCATATTCACATAAATATGTGGATACAGAATTGAATATTATTTTATGGATATATCCCCCTTTTTATTTTTATAGTCTAACATAATGTAAGATACAAATAGGAGTTACATATTCTGAGAATTTAAATGATAAAATCATTTAGGTATAATAAATATTATTTAAATACTTATATTATGATATTCAAAGTATCATATCTGATTGCATTTATTTTATATTAATATTAAAATATTAATATTAACATTCTATTATTATTATAAAATTTATATTGCATTATGTTCCCATATATACATATGGATATGATAGATATATAAGGTATAACAAAATTTACTAAGACATGATTTTATTAATATATATCATTTATATATATATATATTATAGCATAACTGTAAGATATAGATATGGGTAACACATATTGGGAATTCAAAATTCGTTAAATGACATAAAAATCATAATAAACACATTAAGATTTTATGTTCACAGGATAACACATAAGATATTAATTTCCTAACACAACATAAATGCTAAAGGTTTAGGTATTAGAAGAACACCTAAATGGCTTAAACAAGTGGCTTAGCTCTGATACCACCTTCTGTCACAACCCCCGTCCCCTATTAATCCGGAAACGGGCGGCCGCGGCCAGTTTCAGTGGTATCGGTGTTTATCAATTTGGCAGCGAAAATTTTCATTAGGACCGTAGTTAGAAAATATTTTATCAGAGTAAAATACCACATTTTTAATAAAAATAAATTCATGGAAGAAACCCAAGTTTTCATTATAAACATGTTTTTAGGGATAACCCTAATTATTGAGAACAATTCTCCTTTTTAATTTGGTAACTTTTATAGCCACTTTTCTAAGCCTTCAGTGCTCTCCAGCTGGCTTTTACTGGCTTCACACTGAGTTACCTGAAACACGTGTTTAAAACATTTTATCAGCAAGAAATACTGGTGAGTGAATCCCAGTTTAATCAAAACAGGTTTTATCATTCGCAGTATTGAGGGCGATCGCGCAATTACATTTGTTTCCAATTCATACTTTAATTACCACCCACGGTACTGTCGTCTCGACTTATGGTCATGTTACTACTCACAGTGTAGTAACAAATTTTGTATACAAAACCCCAAATATACCGACAATAATTGTAGAGTTACAAATACTCAATCACTGGTAATATAATGTAAAACAATTGAGATTTTGTGAAAACAGTTTAGGAAAAGCAGTTATAAAAAGAGGATAAACTCACATTGCTATTTTAGGTATTTCCTTGTGACTTCCTGGTTATAATCTAGTTAAATAAACAATGCACACGCGTTAGTATAATAACCCAATTTTACATTAGTTATACCCTCCCCGAGACAGAACTCCAACGACTACGTCGGGCAGAGCCTCGACAGCCGTTACGGAGCGCTAGATCATTTGGGCAGCGTATCTAATACGTAACCGGGGGTTAAAATACTTACAACAAGGCAGAGCTTCGCTATTTAGGGGGGGGGGGGTATTATGCCCGAAAATTATTTATACTATCAGAATTTGAGAGAGGATTTCGAATTATAAGTGACGGAAATGAACTGCCGATGCCTCCTATTTATAGTGCTGATCTTCGAGTTCCACGCGTCGCGCGAAAGAGACCGCAAGGGTCTTCGCGCCCCGCGAGGGCCCCTAAGGCGGCAATGAGTTTGCTGAGTCATCTTGGTTGTTGACGCGTGTCCTGCCACGTGGCGGCTCCGGGTTACGCCGCTTGTCCCCTCGCTCGCGGCCCGCGAAGAATCACAAGCAGTCTGTCGCGCCCCGCGACAGACTTAAATTATTGTTTTTATTTGTTATTTAATGAGGTAAAGGGATTTCGAGGCCGGTTTTCATATACGGGGTGTATCTAGGAGTGTTTTAGGGTTATTACATCTTGTGTATAATTCCTGAACTATTTAATAAAATATATAATGTACTCGCATTAAGTATAGTAACCCAATTTAATTTTTATCCCTACGTCACGAGACAGAACCCCAACGTGCTTAGTCGGGCAGAGTCTTGACATGCGTTGATGGGTTCTAAATCAATCGGACAGGGTATTGACTTAGTGATCAGGGGTTACAACACTTAAAACGGGGTAGGGTTTTACTATTATTGTTATAGGGTAAATAATAAAAAGAATATATATATATATACATATAGAGAGTAGTGAGTAAGAAAGAATATGGGCAGGTTCTTTTCGAAATGCTAGGTATGCCTATTTATAGTTGAAATATCAAAGTCTTGGAAGCCACGTTTAGCTTGGAAGCCAAGTTCAATCATTCTAATCTTTAAGTTACACGTACACACATGAAATGATGTCAATTGATTTTTATATGAATTCAATTGTTCATGCACGTAGACAAAATTCTCAACTTCATATTTTGTTTAAGTTTAATATTATTTTATTATTTAATTAATTCAGCTGCTTCAATTATTTGGCGCGTATAACTTCTAAAATATGATGTTTTATAAGACAATGAACATGTCATTAGAATGAAAATAATCTTATCTACATTTTGAACCAAGTTTTATTAAAATGGAGTAGGTTCAAATATAATGTATTTTTATTATTATGATTATTAAACGGTTCCTATGTTTGACAAAATACCTTATATTTCTACTGGTCAACTTACCCATGACCTATTCGTGTAATGACTTTATTTTAAATTTTAAATTTTGGGAATGTTACACAATCCCTCGTTCATTTTTCGAAAATAGTGTGCAGTGATTGTGTAAAGCGAGTGCGAGCGAGAATATTAAGTAAGCTCGTACAAAACCTCTACAATGTATGCACAAGTTTGTCTGTTGGTACTTATTAGACTATAGACTAGGTCATTTCTAAGACGTCGACCTGGACTAGGTCGAGTCTTACCTAATTACCTATAGTTATGGCTCTGATACCAATCTGTCACACCCCAACCGATGGCGGAAACATCGGGGCATGGCACTGAGCGAAACAGATTGTCCATGAGTATCCATAACAACTATTAATTACCAGATATTTAATCGTCACGTCCCATACCATAACATATCCAAGTAAAACAGTTATTACAAATAATTGTCTCATAAACACACACTGTTCCGACAACTCATATTAAGCGTGACATAACCCCTTGCTTGATTCCATGAATAGCAGGCTTCCTAGCAGATAGCATCTTAAACACCTGTCACATACGTTAAAATAAAAGTCAATACACATAGTGTAAAGGTGAGCATACAAGTTTGATGGCATATAATAGAGTTCGAATTAGTTTACGCATAACCAGCATGTACAACGTATAATGTGAAGCATGTAAGTTATCGACATAGATCCTATCAATACCAATGACTGCGGGTTGACTGCGAGTAGCGAGTGCGCAACACATGTTCACCACTGTGAACACGTGAAGTAAGATCCTTAACAACCCCTGAGTGAACAGGTGCTGAGTCCAAACTATAGTACTATCGTTGCTAAGGCAGGTAGACAACAATCAATGTGTTAACATAACAAACAGGCATTCATCGAGTCACGTATAACATGCGATAGCGGTTAGCGTTAAAGTCTTTGCGTTGTGTGATGATGTGATTTGAATATATGTAACGTATGTAACACCCAAAAGTGCGTAAAGCAAAAAGGGATCGAGTATACTCACAGATAGCGTTTAACTTAATAAACACTGCCTTGGATTGAAGGGAGCGCTGGGTGAAATTAGCCTGAACAGTTAACGATAGCATAAGCGAAGAACGGCACGTAAAACGGTGCAAGATTACCAAGTGTCGAACGGTAGTCCGATCGGATGGCAATCCGATCGGATGGTCATTCGATCGGATGTCAATCCGTTCGGGTGGTCATCCGATCGGATGGCCACTCGGTCGGATTGACACTCGTTTGGGAATGATGTTGAAACACCCTAACACGTAATGACTTAAAAACGACGCAGCGGAAAAAGAGCCTTAAAAATTTCTTTCTTTATTAGACACATAACTTACATAAAGGCTCAAATATGAAATGCCAAACATTAACTAAAAGAAATATACAACATTCACTTTCGATTAACACTTTAAGGCGTTACAAAATTAAAGTTATGTGACCGTTCTTTCCGTACAATCCTTGCTCTCGACTCGATCCATGCCCGCTTCTCTTCGTTCGTGGTAGAAGAAATCCGTGTAATACCTGTGGACATCCCATACAACTTAACCATTAGTCGTTAACAACATCTTACGACATTTATTCTCATATAATTTAATATCAAATAACATTCAAGAATATAAACTTTGATTCATTCAACTATCCTCTCATAGTTTCTCGTTCCGTTTTCGAGTTCGGTACCTCATGAACCTGCATACATTCCAACTTCAAGGCATACCATTAACAATCGTTAATACCCAAACATAATGAAATCATTCTTTCATACATTTATAACATCTCGCATTCATGCATGTATACTAATTCCTACGTGCAATCATAGCGAATTACATTCATATATGCTTACATTCTTAATTCATACATGCATACAAACATATACACCAACATATATATGCACACATTCGTACACGCACACATACATACGAGCTCTCGCTTACCGCTATTATTCACATATATCTATGCTTCTTGTCATAATCACAACCTTCCATAATATAGGTTCTATACCTATAGTCTCGCATACCTATTCGTTCCTAGACTCGGTTACATTTACATTTCTTTCACTAACAAGAAGAAAAATCCATACTTTCACTATCCGGAGGCTCATAATATCTCTTATGTACAAAACCCGGCTTTAAAATAAGTTATGAAACATTGAAAATCATTCAAACATCAAGTCCGGTTGCGAAATCAACAAGAAAACCAAGATTTGCCAGCTAACTGGCCCTCGCGGGGCGCGACAGCCCCTTCCCTGGCGCTCGCGGGGCGCGACAGACGTCGCGGTGCGCGACGGTGAAACCGAATTGTTGTCGCGTAGCGCGACAGCCCTATTTCGACAGACTGTTTTCCTTTGCTGCTGCATATGGTGCCCAGCTATGAATTCTAACAAAAAAACTTTAACTTTAAGTTGCATAACTTTTGATCTAGACATCTGTTTTACGTAATTCTTGTTTCTACGTGTCCGTAATTTAATTACGGATCCGTTTACCATCCTAACTCACATCAAAAGCTAAATTATAAGATAAGGACCTAAAAACCCTTCAAGCTATTAATCGACCTGTTTGATTTCACCATTTTATTTATGACATAGCTAGCCACTTTCAGTCTCAATAATCATTCCTACCTTAGTAATTCCATTTATCACCTCAGGTCGCATCAAGAGCTGATTTATAAGCAAACGGCTTATAAATCCTGTCACACCCCGATATTTCCACATATTACCGATGGGCCCGGCGGGGAGTATCGTGACGTAGTTGATATCATTATAGTCAATATACACAATATAATAGCACAGCGGAAGGCTTGGTGAATAAACTATTACAAACCATAATGTCTGAGTGTTCGAATGAAAGAATATACAGACTGGAGTGTAATAAGATCCACAGGCGGATCATAAAAGTACAAAGAAACAAAATAACAGACTTCAGGCATCTTAGGGATTTGCAAGATCCTCTTATATGACATCTAATAGCTCCAGCCCATTACGAGAGGTACCTGTCAATCAGTCTTTAGAAAATATATCAGTTTACACTGGTAAATACAATTAACTGACTCTTTTGAAAACATTTATAAATGATTTGTGCACTTAAATCCATTTTTATAAATGTTTTCAAAAGAGTCAGTTAATTGTATTTACTAGTGTAAACAGACGTATTTTCTAAAGACTGATTGACAGGTACCTCTCGTAATAGGCTGGATCTATTAGGTGTCATATAAGAGGATCTTGCAAATCCCTAAGATGCCTGAAGTCTGTTACTTTGTTTCTTTGTACTTTTATGATCCGCCTGTGGATCTTATTACAATCCAGTCTGTATATTCTTTCATTCGAACACTCAGACATTATGGTTTGTAATAGTTTATTCACCAAGCCTTCCGCTGTGCTATTATATTGTGTATATTGACTATAATGATATCAACTACGTCACGATACTCCCCGTCGGGCCCACCGGTAATATGTGGAAATATCGGGGTGTGACAGGTTGGTATCAGAGCCAACATTGAGTGAATTAAACACTAACCTTTTGTGTTTAATCTCAATGACACAATAAGCACATTCCTTAGACTTCTGAGTCTAGGCATATGACCTAGGATTTATTCTTAACTTTCCTTTTATTGTTTATATTATATTTACTTATTTTTGACAGGTTAACTTATTGGAAAATGCCGCCACGTGTGAGAGGCAAAGGAAAGGGACCAATGAGAGAAGGGCCATCAGGCCACGCGGGACCCTCCCATAGGCGTACCCCGTCAGCGACTTTCTCCAGTTCCGACTCTCGGGACCATTGGAGTCATAACTTCGAGCCGGCGAGGCATTCTGTTTCGCTAGGATCCTCACCATTCGACCTCCCATACTTTGGGCAACACATTCCTGACGAGCCCCAGCATTCTCAACACTCCCATGCATCACACCATTCTAACCTATCTCACCACCCTTTACATTCCCATTCATTTCATCACTCGGATTCTACCTACTCTCCAGCCCAATTTAATCCCAATGATTATGTCAACGACTTTTTGGGTTTCAATCCTTTGGGACCCGAAGACCACTTCTCCCAGGAGATGAAGATGGATGACGACCCGGACCCTGAAATGCAAACCGGAACACCCGGCCACCCTATTAGCATCTCTAGCGGTTCTCCATTCCAAGGATCGCCGTACAGAGGACCTGATTCATATGCTGAGAGGATGGCCCAATATGATTGGTTCTTTACTCCTTCATATCATAACTCTCCTGCTCAACCTCCTTTGGTTGAACCACAGCTTCAAGAAGTTTCACCACCACCTCTTCTTGTTGAGGAACCACCTCAACATCCACCTCAACCACCTCTCGAGCTGCTAAGGCAAAGGAGAAATGCACGAATATCCGTGCGAGGAGGACCACGGTTTAGTTCTCCTCAAGGTTCAAGCTCTTACCCTCCTATTCACGAGGACCCCCAATTGGGTGGACCCTAGCATGTGGTGCCAGAGGACAATCCTCCGCCAGTTTCTTATGCACCACCGCCACCACCAGTGGGTTTTGACAACCCCATACCAACATACCCAGGTTCATTTGGGTATAACCCATCTGGTTATCCATCTGATTATGGAACCCATGATCCATATCTTACTGCTGCACAATATAATGCACTTTATCCTTCTTCTTACCCTCTAGTTCATCCAACTGGATATCCGGTGCAGGGGTATCAATACCCCCCATATCAGCAACCTCCTCCTCCTCAACAGGAGCAAACCCAAGAGATACTGCAGAGGTTAGACAAAGTTGAGCGCGAAGCAGCGGAAACCAAAAAGAAGCATAATGGTTTTCTTAAGGGCCTTGCGAATCTTATCAAAGGCAAAAAGAAATAGGAAGTTGTTTATTGTACTTTGTGTTTTATTTTCAATCAAGTCCCTGTGAGGACATTTTATTTTCAGTACCTAGTCCCTGTGAGGACTTATTTCTGTTTCCGTAGCCCCTGCGTGGGCAGTATGTTCTTTTTAGACCGGTTTAGGGCGCCTTGTAATAGTTTAATGTTTAATGGAATTTCTTTGGATTTTAAATGTGTACTTTATTACATCATCATGCTTTATCCTTTCAATTTTTATTTTGATCTACCAAAGAAATTTTCTTAGAGGTATAACCTAGCCAAATTATTAAATGGCTATGATGGTACAACCTTTTTAAGATAATAAATCCTTGTTAACATCTGAAAACATGTTAACATTCCTGGCTGTGCAGTACGAGAAACCACACAAGCTTCCAAATGTACTTGGATCCTTCCAAGTCACCTATATAGCCTATGTGATCAATGTGAATCATGGCTATTAAACGTCAATAAGATGTATACACCAAAACATCCAATTGAGATGTATGCTTATAAGCAAAGGTGTAATAACGACAACGATAGTTTTATTTTTAAACTTCTTGTCAAAAAGGCGATGAACTATGTTCGACCCTTAAAAGATCAATGATCCAAGAGATCATTGGTTATGTTTTACTCGTCCTTGTGACAAGGCTTTTGTGCCATCTAAATGTCCTTCGAGACGAGCCTTGTGCTATATGAAAATGTCTTCCATGACATTAACAGTTGTGATTAATATCCCCTGTCTAATAAATATCAAGGATTATATCCTATTAATTGCTTTTTATGGTTCTGTTGTAACCTAGGCAAATCATGATTAATTTGATTTTATTTTAAATGGTCTATATGGCTTAATAATACCATGACCATCTAATCATCAATGCGATGATTCATAATATAATTTAAATGTATCATCATTGTTTGATTTAGTACCCAAATCATGGCTGGCTCTGACGAAGCAAATAGTCATCCAAGAGAAGGGAACAATAATGAAGCAAGAATAAATCTTACAAATGCTCAGTTACAAGCAATGATTGACACCGCAGTTGCTCAAGCTGTGGATAGAATAATCAAGGAACCGAGTAATGTTCGGTCCAGGACTCATACAAAGTCCCTATCCTATTCGCATACACTAAAGAAAGATGAGTCTCAACACTCATCCAATCAGAAAAGTGAGCCACAGGGGCAAATAGTCCTCAATCAGACTCCCAGGTACACCAAGGCTTATACCTATAAATACTTCGTCTCCTGTAAACCGAGAGATTTCACAGGAGAAAAGGGGGCGATTGACTGCATGAAGTGGTTGGATGAAATGGAGACTGTCATAGACATCAGCGGATGTGCTAAGGAAGATATAGTGAAGTTTGTGTCTCAGTCCTTCAAGGGCGATGCCCTCACTTGGTGGAAGGCATTAGTGCAAGCCACTGGAAAGGTCCCTTTGTATAACCTTTCATGGAACAAGTTTGTTGATTTGGTGAAGGACACTTATTGTCCTCAACATGAGGTTGAAAGGATAGAGACTGATTTCCTTACCCTGGTAATGAAGGACTTGGATTGTAGGTCCTATGTGACCAGCTTCAACTCAATGTCAAGGCTGGTACCATATTTAGTCACTCCTGAACCCAAACGCTTGCGCATTTCATCGGTGGTCTAGCTCCTGAAGTTAAAGGAAATGTCAAGGCTTCTAAGCCTGCTACTTATAGATCTGCTGTAGATCTATCTTTCTCCCTAACTCTTGATGTTGTAAGGAGTAGGGCAAAGAAAACCACTGATGAGGGAAAAAGGATGAGGGAGGAAGACCAGTCCCATCATTCAAACAAAAAGAACAAAGGGAACTCTGGTTCCAAGAAAGGGCAGTCGAGTGACAAGCCCAGATGCAAGACTTGCAACAGGAGACACTTTGGAAAGTGCAACCAGGACCCACAAGCTAAACCTTGTGGGATCTGCAAAAAAAGGGGCACAAATCTGTAGAGTGCCGAAATATTAAGGATGCGACCACCTACGGTTACAATGAAAAGGGGCACATTAAGACAAATTGCCCCAAGAATGCTAAGAAGCCCGAGGAGGCGAAGAAAAACAATGCAAGAGTTTTTCAGATGAACGCAAGGGAAGCGGTGGACGACGAGAACGTCATAACAGGTACCTTCCTCATTAATAATAACTATGCTAGAGTCTTATTTGATTCTGGTGCTGATAAGTCTTTTGTAGACCTTAAGTTCTGTAAGTTATTGAATTTGCCTATTAAGACTCTAGACATAAAGTATGAGGTAGAGCTTGCTGATGGTACCTTAGAAACAGCTTCAACTCTTCTTGATGGATGCTTCATATCCATTAAGAATCATTCTATTCTGCTATCCCTCTTGCCAATGAAATTGGCTGGGTTTGATGTAGTTTTAGGCATGGATTGGTTGTCGCATAACCAAGCCCAAATTGCCTGCGATAAAAAGCTAGTTATCATCAAAACCCCTGCTGGTGAACCGGTCACTATTCAAGGAGATAAACAATATGGATTGCCCAACAACGTGTCTATCCTCAACGTATCAAGATGTCTGAAGAACGGATGTGTCATTTACATGGCACAAGTGACTGTCAATGAACCAAAGCCAAAAATTGAGGATATTCCAATTATCTCTGAATACCCTGATGTCTTTCCTGAGGAATTACCGGGATTACCTCCTGAGAGGCAAGTAGAATTCAGGATAGACATTCTGCCAGGGTCTGCACCTATTGCACGAGCTCCTTATCGTCTAGCGCCTACTGAAATGAAAGAGCTCAGGACTCAATTAGATGATTTACTGGAAAAAGGTTTCATTCAGCCCAGCTCTTCGCCTTGGGGAGCTCCGATATTGTTTGTGAAGAAAAAGGATGGATCAATGCGCTTATGCATTGATTACCGTGAGCTAAACAAAGTAACGATCAAGAATCGTTCTCCCCTACCCAGGATCGATGCCTTGTTTGATCAGCTCCAAGGGGCGAGCTTCTTCTCGAAGATTGATTTGAGATCCGGATATCATCAACTCAAGGTCCGAACTGAAGATGTGCCTAAGACGGCATTCAGAACGAGGTATGGACATTTCGAGTTTTTAGTGATGCCTTTCGGGCTCACTAATGCGCCAGCAGCATTCATAGACCTCATGAATAGAGTTTGCAAGCCATACTTAGATAAGTTTGTCATAGTCTTTATAGACGACATACTTATCTACTCTCGTAATCAAGATGATCACGAGAAGCACCTTCGATGTATCTTAGGATTACTTCAACAGGAGAAGTTGTATGCTAAATTCTCCAAGTGCGAATTCTGGCTTCGCGAAGTCCAATTTCTTGGACACGTTGTTAGTGAGCGTGGCATCTAAGTCGATCCCGCCAAGATAGAAGCCATTATGAACTAGGAAGCACCGAAGACGCCAACAGAAATTCGCAGCTTTCTGGGTTTGGCTGGTTACTATAGAAGATTCATTGAAAATTTCTCGAGAATAGCTGCACCATTGACTTCTCTGACCCGTAAGAATGTTAAATTTGATTGGGGTCCGAAACAACAAGAATCCTTTGAGATTCTTAAGCAAAAGTTGAGTAATGCTCCAGTGTTGACCTTACCCGAAGGAATTGAAGAGTTTGTCGTATACTGTGATGCTTCACACACCGGTATGGGATGTGTGCTTATGCAAAAGGGCAAGGTAATTGCCTATGCATCACGACAACTAAAGGTGCATGAGAAGAATTACACCACCCACGATTTGGAGTTGGGTGCCGTTGTATTCGCGTTAAAGTTGTGGAGACATTATTTATATGGGACTAAGTGTGTGATTTATTCGGATCACAAAAGTCTCCAACATTTGTTCAATAAAAAAGAGCTCAATATGAGACAACGCCGCTGGATGGAGACTTTAAATGACTACGATTGTGAAATTCGCTACCATCCTGGTAAAGCAAATGTGGTCGCAGATGCTCTAAGCCGAAAGGAAAGAGTCAAACCAATCAGGATCAATGCCAAGAGCATTGAGCTGAAGAATAGCCCAAATGAAGGGCTATTAGCTGCACAGAAATATGCTATTATGGAAGATAACCTTCCAGATGAAAAGCTAGGTGTAACTGTTGAACAGTTAACATCAGGTAAGGATGAAATCCTCAGACTGAATGGAAGGATTTGGGTTCCTATCCATGGAGGACTTCGAGACATAATCCTCCAGGAAGCTCACAATTCCAAATACTCAGTTCACCCTGGAGGTGACAAAATGTATCAGGATTTGAAGGCTAATTATTGGTGGATAGGTTTGAAGAAATCTATTGCCACACATGTAGCTAAATGCTTGACTTATGCTCAGATTAAGGCTGAACATCAAAAGCCATCGGGTCTGCTACAACAGCCTGAACTTCCCACATGGAAGTGGGAAATGGTAACTATGGATTTTATAACCAAGTTACCTAAAACAAGGCATGGAAATGATACTATATGGGTCATAGTTGATAGACTGACTAAGTCAGCACATTTCTTACCCATCAAGGAGACTTATAGCTCTGACAAGATAGCCCAGTTATACGTGGATAAAATTGTATCCCTCCACGGAGTGCCGGTGTCTATTATCTCTGAGAGAGATACTAGATACACCTCTTATTTTTGGAAAAGTTTCCAACAATCTTTAGGCACTCGTTTGAATTTTAGTACTGCATACCATCCTCAGACAGATGGACAGAGTGAGCGTACGATTCAAACTTTGGAAGACATGCTTCGCGCATGTGTTATTGATTTGGGAGGTAGTTGGGATGACCACCTACCATTGATCGAGTTCTCCTATAATAATAGCTACCATACGAGCATTCAGGCTGCGCCTTTTGAGGCATTATATGGTAGGAAATGCAGAACGCCTGTTTGTTGGGCAGAAGTAGGAGAAGCTCAGTTATCAGGACCTGACATAGTCCTTGAAACAACGGACAAGATCGTCCAGATTCGCGATCTCCTAAAAGCTGCCAGGGATAGGCAGAAGAGCTATGCTGACAAGAGGCGAAAACCTCTAAAGTTTGAGGTTGGCGATTAAGTCTTACTAAAAGTATCACCCTGGAAAGGTGTGATGCGTTTTGGTAAGAAGGGGAAGCTAAGCCCGAGATATATTGGACCATTCGAAATTATAGAATGTGTCGGCAGTGTAGCTTATAAGCTAAACTTGCCAGAGGAGCTGAGTGGAATCCATAATGTGTTCCACATCTGTAATCTCAAGAAATGTCTAGTTGATGAATCGTTAGCTATGTCTCATAAAGACGTACAGATTGATGTGAGCCTGAGGTTTGTCGAAAAACCTATATCGATCAAGGATCGTCAGGTTAAGAAGCTCCGAAGAAAACATGTACCTATAGTAAAGGTCAAATGGGATGCCCGTAGGGGTCCCGAATATACGTGGGAAGTTGAGTCCACTATGCGACATAAGTACCCTCACTTATTCCAGTAAATCTCGGGGTCGATATTTCTTTTAAGGGGGTGAGGATGTAACACCACGTAAAAACGTGTCCAATCATGTAAAGACACGTGTCCTAAACTCCAAACATGTGAAAGTTTGAGTTTGAAGGACTAAAGATGACAAACGATGAAACTATGTGTCCGGAGGGACCAAAAGTGTCAACATGCCAAACTTGAGCCTCTGAATGACCATACGTGAAGAATATATTCTTAAACGAGTGATGAATTGGATATAAGAAGCCGTTTGTGAAAATAATCGGAAGATTATAAAACTACAAGGGTTAAACGTGTCAACATGTTAATTTTGACCTCTGAGTGACCTTTTAACGAATCCGAGGCTTCGAAATATTCAAATATACTCTCAAGAATAAGTGGTATAAATTTCACGTAGTTTCGAGATCGTTAAACAAGTTTTCAATACTTTGGGTGAAAAGTGTCAAGTTGATGAAACTTGCATTCATAGTGATATTTAACGAAACCGAGCCTAACAAAGTTTGATTATACATCCATGAGCCTCTACAAACAAACTACAAGGGCCTTACATGTCAACAATGAGGTTAAATGAGGTTTAAAACGACCAGGGACTAAAGCTGCCATGTTTGAAAATGTTTTAACCTGAAAAACAGGTCTACGCGGCCCGCGTAAGACCTTACCTGATCCTTACGCGGCCCGCCTGAAACTCCCCAGCGTAGAATAAAATGGACAGATGTATGTTTCAGCTGTTGCACCGCCTTAAACTCGTTTGTAACGATCCTATGGGCTGTTAAACGGTTTTATAAACCCATTAGGACACCTGGAGTGATCCTAGGATGTCCCATAACAGCTGCAAGTGATCCATGAAGTTTGATTTTAGTATAAAAGGAGCACTTGTGTTGTGTTCTTATGCATATAAGTTGCAACAACTTCAAAGGGACTCACTTCTGGAGCTTGCAAGGATTAGGAGAAGAATTACAAGTGTAGAAAAGATAGCAAGGACCATTAGTAAGAGTCTAAACCCCTGCTTAGTCGTTTTAATTAGCTTAATAACCGAAAAGTCAAACATAGCGTAATTAAGCTTTGACTTTGGTTTCATCACAAATGGTCCAGCCACTGACCGAAACGAAAGTGGTTATGGAACCATATTAAGGTAGGTGATTAACCCTTAAAAGGGCACCTCCTAATTATTTCGTTTGACTAGTTAATTGTCGGGTCAAACTTGTTTGACAAAAAGTCAAACTGGACAGAAAGTTTAAAAATGAATTAAATTAATAAAACAGAGGTTCTAAATTATATTTTAACATTCTAATGACTTGGTAATTAATATTAGAACATGTTTTTATCAGTCCTAACCCGGCAATTATCAGTCTAAGGTCAGTTTATAACCGAAAGTCGCAAAATCTTGACTTTTGCTTTGACTTTCAGTTCTGACCCGTTTAAACTTAATTCTCCTATGTTTTAAGCTTCCATTAGGACCATATTATATAGTAGTGTAACCTCCTGGAGTTATATTACTTGGTCCTTAGTGGTTTGAATTATATGCACTCGTTTGTTAATATGCTTATAAATGTCGTTTTTGCCCTTTTGACATATAAATGAGATTTTTAGAAATGTGAGTGGACAAAAACCTTTGCTACTGATATATAAGCTTGTCCCAAAAATTTGACATCAGTTCTTGGTCTCAATTAGGAGTTATGCTCGATATCGTAATTAGAAGCTTTTTGTTAATTAAATTGCGATATCCTGCATAACACTTATTTAAACTTGGATTTCGAACCAAAACTCATTACCTACTATTAAGATATTATTTTTAGGGAATTTTAGATTTTTGGTCAGATTAAAATCTGTTTAAATCATAGAGTTCTTGTATAATTCGGTTAATGACGATAATACCCTTTTTAAGCATAAAATGAGATTAACGAATGATTTGAATGCCAAACCTTTTCCTACTGATTTCATACATTAAATAAATCATTTTGAGCATTTAAAACTGATCAAAATCTCAGATTTATACAAACATCTTGATTATCGTCATTTAGCGAGTTTTACACTAATTAGGTGCATAGTATGGTTTAAAACCATATTTAACACCTAAGACTTATTACCTACTAAATTTCTAAGCAAATTTAAATATTATTACAGTAGGTATAAGTTATGAACTCAGATTTCCAAAAATGTCCTTAAAAGCCTATGTGAAATGACCAAAATGCCCTTTCGGGGCATAATTTGGCCATAAATGGTAAACCTCACATATGTGTAATATCTTACTGATGTAATTAGATAAATTAAATATTTTTACTGATTAGAAAAGACCAGAAATTCAGATTGTCATAAAATCTCTTTTATAATTATTAAAATGACCAAAATGCCCTTACGGGACTTAAATTGGTTTAAATTACTTTTTGGGCATATATGTTAACATCCTACTGATGTATTAACATATTTTAAGCATAATAACAATTAAGACATGTATATAATTCATTTGGTTACCCGTTACGCGTCTACGCGTTCGGATCGGTTTATGTGACTAGTTTACGTATAATAGCCGAAACGGGTTTAACCTTATCATTAAATCCTCAAATTTCAGAATGTGATTAGTTTACCCATATTATACAAGTATCCAAGCTTGTCGGGTCTAAACCACATTCTATCCCGGTCTCCGCTTAATCTAGCGTTTAGAACCGTAAAGTTTCTTTCTAGCTAGCCGGTCTAAGTCTTTGACTTAACTAAAGACCCGTTAGCATCCTAATAGGTTATTAAACCTTCTATACAGATTACATAGCATCCATTAGAAGGTATCATTATAAAGCTTTAGGATATACGGCTGAGTTACTTCTCACTTTTAGCTCAGGTAAATACTTTTAACTTATTTTCCCTTATACGGGCTTGGGATATAGTATTATAATAATACCACTTGGTCGGGTATGAAATCATTTAATCGGATTGTGATTAATAAATTTACATAACCCGTTTTAATCTGTCTTGTTTGATAACATAAGCATTGAGGGTTAATTCGATCGTGTCCTGGATATCCTTGGCTCATTTCATTTGAAAATGGGCACGACCTATGCACGGGGTTTAGGCATACACATGACAGATGCAAATGCTAAAATATAAACCCACATGTTGGGGATAACTCCTTTGTGGGTTCAATAAGTAGTGAGTCGGTTAATCACGACCAGCTTCCAAACCGGCCCCAATTGTAAGACAAACATGTAAATTTGTATACAAGATTATATTTAAATAATTGTCCCAAGTTATAAATGATTTGTGCTTTGTGCACTTAAATCCATTTTTATAAATGTTTTCAAAAGAGTCAGTTAATTGTATTTACCAGTGTAAACTAACGTATTTTCTAAAGACTGATTGACAGGTACCTCTCGTAATAGGCTGGAGCTATTAGGTGTTATATAAGAGGATCTTGCAAATCCCTAAGATGCCTGAAGTCTGTTATTTTGTTTCTTTGTACTTTTATGATCTGCCTGTGGATCTTATTACAATCCAGTCTGTATATTCTTTCATTCTAACACTCAGACATTATGGTTTGTAATAGTTTATTCACCAAGCCTTCCTCTGTGCTATTATATTGTGTATATTGACTATGATGATATCAACTACGTCACGATACTCCCCGCCGGGCCCACCGGTAATATGTGGAAATATCGGGGTGTGACAGTAAATCCCTTTATACCATTATTCGACCCGTTTAGTCCTACCAGTTTACCTTCGTTATAAATAACTCATTCGTTATACTAAAATAACACATACCTTAATGCTCTCATTCATTACATAGCCCTTGCATAATTTTCCACACTTATAATTATTAAATTCTACATACATACTAAGAAGTGAATCGGAATCACTTACCTCGTGCGTCCGAGTTCGTGCATAGCTTCTGTATTTACCTTTGACCCATTGCCCTTCCATGCTCGTGTCCATGTTGACATGGCTCCTATGCTTTCAGGTTATCATCAACACATTCTTGTTAGCATAAATCATTGTACTTGATAACGAGCATACATTTGTATAATTTCATATTCAACTTGCATTAATCATTCCTACCAAGCATACGACATGTACCCGATTTCACATCCTTCCAAACCCATATAATCCATCATGTCATTCCATTTATCACATATTTATATACCATGTACCATACGATTATCTATAATCTTATAATCACAACAACAAGTCTAGCCATGTTCCTTATGCGTAGTTGACTTTCAGAGTCAACGATTTATCATTTTAACTTTCGGCTTAATCTCATATACTCACGACATCATAATAGGCTGTTTTGGGCGTCCGTTTACTGTAGTTACGAGCTTGCAAAAATTACAATCTTTTTATGTGACGTGTCCATCGGAGGGGTTATCCTTGTGTTAAATTTTTAGAGTCTAACTCTCTACCAAAAATTTATAAAAATTCATTTACTAAGCTGCAATCAGATTCGTCACTTCTGACTGCAACTTACGGAAAAACTCATTTAAAATTCCTCGTTTATCCGATTGACGAAATTCCAGTTGGAGATTTTTTGAATCACCTGAAGCTACCTACAGTAAAACTTTGAGATCATAACTCAATTCCTAGATTGAGTTATGACATTCGTAATGGGCTGCAAATTCTGCCAGAAAACGCAGCCTGAACCTTCGATACGGAAAAATTCATAAAACGTTCATTTTTTGTCGAAAAAATGCAATTCCAGTTGGGTTTGAAAGGTTTTTCCTGGGAGTTCATCACAAGCTTAATAAACATCAGTTTTTGACAAGATTTGACCCAGTTACAGCCGATTACATTTGGCTGTAACTTTCTGGACATTTTTAGTTTTCATCAAATTCCACTAATTTTACATAGCTTTCATTCTAAATCAAGTTCATTTATCAGTTTACTCTAATACACAATTCATACTTCAATATTACATCAATTTTTTTCACCTTCATGATCATCAAGTTTCATCATAATCCTACATCAAGTGGGTTTCACTTCAAATCATTCTAGTGAGCAAAATTAAACATAATTAACCTTCTATATGATGATTCTAACCAGTATTCATGCCTAATTTCATACAAATTCGCGAATTACTACATAACCCACTTCATACAAGATCACCATTAAAACATACCTCATGATCCCCTCGTGTAGGTGATCATTAATTCATGTTCTTTCATGAATTTAAGCCTCAATTCACCCTTTAATTTGATGATCTTTCATAATTAGGGTTTGGCTCCCCCTTGTGTTCTTCTGATCGTTCCAGAACACACACGAAGTGTGTGTTTGTGTGTGTTAAATTTTTTACTTTAATAATTCAACTTTCATCTTATCCTACTTTAGTCCCTTATGTTTGCCACTAAAACATAATTGGTACAACTTTCATCCTTTTATAGTTTTTTTACCAAACACTTAACTAGGTTAAATAGCCTAGTTATTTATTTCATGTTATATTATACTAGAACATAAGGCGAATATGAACATTCGAGTTTTGGGGCGTTACAAATGTGTTTGTGTATTATGGCTTAACTTTTGAAGTATTTGTTGTAGCATTTTGAAAACAGAGAAGTATCTCTACCTTTCAGATCGCTCGATCGAACGGTCGCTCGATCGGATAGCGATCTGACTGGTGGGACACTTAGTGAGAACAAGTTCACAGCAGGATAGTCACCCAATCGGATGGCAATCTGTCGGAACTGTTATTTTATTGAACATGTTGAAAATTGTGGAATGGGGGACATCAAGTGCAATCCGATCGGATTGCGGTTCGATCGGATGGCAATCCGATCGGACGGCAATCCGTCCCGCGACCTGATCGTGTTGTTAACTTGGAATTTGTTAAGTTTTGCGGTTTGATCGAGATGGTATGACAACGTGTTAGACAACAGAAACCCCATCCTGACCCGAGTAACCCGATTGAACAGGAATCACCCAAGTCCGATCAGTTAACTGGCTCGTAACGATGGTTCTTGTTTAACCCGAAATCGATTGCCTCTTTGATAGAAACCAGATCTTGAACCAACACTTCACTAAAAATGAGTAGAAGTTCGGAACGAGCTCCGATTCTATCGGTTTTGAGTGCATTGAGTGTAAAAGAGTTGAAAGAAAGTTGGAAAACCATCTTTCAATCCTTTTAACCTTGAAAACGTGTAGATCTAAGCGAAAACATTGTTGATTCATGTGGAAATCCTTCAGATCTGAGTTGTTCATGGTGGAATGATGCCAAAACTTGAAGTTCATATGAACTCCATGATGACATCACCCTAGAACACCTCAAATCCACTGATTTCACGGTTAAAAGTTGTGATTCAAAGGTGAAAAAGATGAAGAAGTGTGTGTAGATCATAGAAGTACAAGATTTAGGTTGAAAACTTACAAGAATCGCGAGAAATCAAGAGAAAGAGGGCAAGAACGCGGCTAGTCGAGTGGGAGAGCTGTCACATCACAAATGATGTGACAGTGGGGTATTTATAGGGTTTCCCAAAATGGAAGGTGCAAAAGTGTCGAACAAGCCTCCGATCGGATGGCGCCTCGAACGGGTGGCAATCCGATCGGTTGGCCACTCGATCGATCGACCATTCGATCCAGTGTGTCCGGCGTGTTGAGTTTCGTCGTTTCGATTCGCGTGTTGAGCGTTGCGATGCGTTTCGAGCGAGCGATGCGTTTCGAGCGAGCGATGCGATAGTATTACCCATTAGTTACACAAATAACCTAACAACTATATCTAACATACAATCACTATAAATAACTTGCGTTTAGCGTTTGCGATTCAATTGCGATTGCGATAGGGTTGCGATTGCGTTTCGATTAATCACCACAAACAAACAATAAATAAATAAACATGCACAAGTAACACATAAAGAGCAAACACACGTAAAACAATATCCAGAACGCGTAATTCGAGTTATGATTACGATTGCGATGCGATAGGCGATAAAGCGATAAAACATCGACTAAACCTGGATTAAACCTCGATTGTTCACAGATACTCCACATAATACAACTAAAGCGAACACAATAAAGACTCGATTACAAGTCAAAGAAGTCAAATTAGTAATTAGTCAAGCAGTGACAGATCGCAATTAGCAATCTTTTCTTCCTTTGACTTCAATCTTGACTTTGACTTTGACTTTCGTAACACGGGGTGTTACATATTTGGGCCCCCAGATTTTGGCACCTCCACAGGCTACAGGGAAGAATACAAGAAAACTAAATGGGCTCCATGACAAAGCCCAAAACTGACAAAAAAAAAAAAAAACAAAGCCTGCCGAGCCCAAAGACACACCCAAAAGTCCAAGAAAACCCAAATCCACCAAGAAATGTTAACTAATTTCAGACTAAACTAGAGTTTGGAAACGCATGCTCCTTTTTAGGTTTTGTGCAAGAATTTTTTTTAGCATCTAGAAAACCAGAAAAAACTTGTTGCTTTCATGATCGTTTTCCAAATTGAGGGGTTATAACTTAAGATGTAATAATCTACAAAACCATCTTATTCTACAAAGCGTACGAAGGCCTCAACACGCGACACGTGTCCTTGGAGTGAAGGGCAGTTTCATCCGGACACAAAAGTTACATAATCACGCATTTAAATAATCATGCAACCAATGTTCATAATTATGCAACCTACATTTTTAATTGTGCACGGTATATTATAAATACTCATGATGATAATTACGCATATGTTACCCACAACACAATGACTTTTACTGAAAAAAAAAATTTTAATAAGAAAACAATAATGTACTCAAGTTAAAGAGAATTAAATGCTCAATTTTATGGTGCATCTTAGACATTAAATAAACAAAAGCTTACACACACGCACACATACATAAAACATTATATTTTTATAGGCGGTGCTACCGTACGACGATGTCCCCCCACGGTATGGGAATTGTTGTTTGTCGCGTACTAGTTTGTTGGCCTTGCTTTTTTTAATATATTTTTCTTGCCGGAAACCTTCGATGGTTCTCAACCAGTTTTCATAGGGCATATCCGCGGGATGGAATGCCCTTGCGCTCTCAAGATCATCGTAACCTCCCTTGCTATCAAATAATTGTCTAGCTTCATACTTGCGGTCAGAGTACCGCATCATAAGCACAGCCCTAATGCCACCCTTCAAGTTTTTCGACTCATAATCACGTTCCACTTCATCAAAATTGAAATTTTCCTACAAATTAAATAAAAAAGTTAAAATATCATATATAAATTAGATTTGCATGTGCTTAAATATTTGATAAAATTTTATGCATATAACTTATTTACCCGTAAGTGGTTCATGACGGCATCCTTGTAATGTTGTTCAACGTTATCCCATCCAATTTTATCAAACAGGATGGTCCGCCACATATACATGCCGGCCTACCTTGAAAACATGTCTCTTGATTTACCAACAGGGGTAAACGTGACCTGTCTGTCAAACGTAAGCGATACAGGCACCCTCGCTTTTACTAGACGCCGTAGTTTCTCGTTTTTGGCTTTCCCCCTAACCTTCTTTGGGGGAACCGCTGCAATTAAAACAAAAATAATTAGTAACAACATTTATAATATATAAAATATAAGGATTACAAAATAATTTAGTAAAAGACTTACCGTCAGTCTCGTGCGTGCCACGAAATCCACCAGGAGGAATCGGTGGATCACCAGCGCCGTCACCCCCATGTCCCCAGGGGGCAACATCCGCCATCAGATAAGCGAATATCAGCAATACCGAAAACATAATCCCTATAAAGTTACAAATGTTACAGCATGTGTATCTAATAGAAATTAAGGGAAAGTACAACAATCAGCCTCAAATAAATATTTCAAACAAGTGTTTATCAAATACAAATCAATATAAATTACAATAACTTTTCTTTAGTCAGACTCCACATAATCGGGATCATCCTCATCACAATCAGCCTCGACCTCATCACAATCAGTCTCGACCTCAAACACTTCATCGACGGTAGCCGTTTGGGGATGAACTTCAATTGAAGGCTCACCCGCAGTAACATGAGAAGATCCAATTTGAAAGTATTGGGTCAAGTCAATGACAAGTGGACAGTCAGATGAAGAGTTGTTGTCGACAACGTCAATATCTTCTAAGCGTTTGTCAACATTTTGAACCTTATTGACGCGGTCATCACTTAATGGCCGATCCTAAATTCTTCGATGATTAACATTTTCGACTACCCACCTATGTTTATTTTTTTGGTTTCGAGACGTTTCTTGGATGAAGAACACTTGTTTGGCTTGCGAAGCAAATATGAGTTGATCGTCTTTGTCCCATTCATGTTCAGTGCTTATACTGGTGATATTATTATCATGGTTTACACCCCTTTGAGTATCAAACCACTTGCACCGAAATAGGACAGTGGAATAATCATTTGTATAACGCAACTCAATAATTTCTTCTAATTGGCCATAAAATTTCACACCGTTCTCTCCAACCACTTCCACCACATAGTTTTGCATTGCGCATTTTGCATCACGTTCAAGTGTCTTAAACCTAACACCGTTGACTATGCAAGCAGTGTAAGTGTAAGCAGTCATTTTCGCACAAATTGAAAGAGAATACAACTCCGGGTGGAATTCTGGAGAATTTGTGTTTTCATCGAATGGACCTAACAAATATAGAGTAATAATGTTTGTTATATATGTATTACCTAGCAAGTGTAGAGTAATGAGTGTTATATATGTATTATACCTTATGGAGAAACCATCCCGGAAATTTGGTTTTAAGATCATCTTAGGGATGTGTATGTTTGAATTCACTACATTGATGACAAATATAAGAAAGGAATGAAAAATACCAATTAACAGATTATGAAAAGTTAAAGATACAAGCACTCACTTCATGTACTCCCTAACTTCTGCGCAGTTTTTGAGGACAAACCATTCCATCTTGCTTTTTTCGATGAATGATAGATATTTGTCCTTTGTTGCGCCAACAGGACGACATTTGGACTCAAACACCCATAACTTTCTTTTTTCAACAACGACATCATCGTTTTTATCTGGGCGATTGAACTTAGTCTGAACATCTTTAAGGTACATTGAACAAAATGTTAGAGCTTCTTCAAACACATAACCTTCAGCTATACAACCTTCAGGCCTTGCCGGGTTTTTGACATAGTTCTTTAGTTTTTTCATGTACCTTTCAAATGGATACATCCATCTAAAAGCTATTGGACCTCCCGCAATCGCTTCATCAGGTAAATGCACAAGTAAATGAACCATAATGTCAAAAAACGCAGGTGGATAGATCATCTCTAACTTGCATAAGATGGTAACAATGTCATCCTTTGCTTTCTTCATATCATCCACCGATAGTGTTCTAGAGCAAAGTTGCTTAAAGAACATACAAAGGTCTACTATTGGTGTAGATGTATCTTTAGTCAAAAGCCCTCTAACCCCAATCGGTATCAAACGTTGCATGAGGATATGACAGTCATGAGATTTCAACCCGGTAATGTTAGCATTGTTATCTGTCACCCTCTTACTGATATTAGATCCAAACCCATCTGGTAATTTAACATTTTTTATAAACTGACAAAAAAGTTTTCGATCATCGGACTTGAATGAGTACTTTGGGTGGGGACTTAAGAACTTGCCACCCAATTGTTTCAGCCATTGTGTCGGCCGAATGTTTAGTTTTTCCAAGTCGGACCGCGCATTTGGCGTGTCTTTGCTCTTATCGTTCATTAGATGAGTACCGAGCAAGTTGTCGCACACATTTTTCTCTATATGCATTACATCTAAGTTATGTTTCAGCTGCAGAGAAGACCAATACTCAAGGTCAAAAAATATGCTTCTTTTGGACCAGTTCAACTCGAAATCTGACCGGGTTATCCTCCCACCTCCAAAATCTGGATGCTTTCCTGGTAGACGATTAATTAAACGACCGAGTTGAGCTTCTATGTCAGCTGGGCTAAACTGTCTCGGAGGGTCTCGTGTCTCGGGTCTCCCGTTAAAGTCGAGACTTGTTCTCCAAGGATGGTTGGCATCTAAGAACCGGCGATGACCAACATAAGCACATTTACCAGTTACACGTATTGAAGGAGTGTCTTGGTTACAAGTTGGGCAAGCCATGTAGCCTTGTCCGCTCCAACTTGATAGACTACTACTGGCTGGAAAGTCATTTATGGTCCATAACAACGCCGCCTTCATTGTGAAGTATGTGTTTTTTGTTGTGTCTTTAGTACGTACACCTGTCAGCCACAATTGCTTAAGCTCATCCACTAACGGTCTAAGGAAAACGTCCATGTCTTTCCCCGGTGATTTAGGGCCAGGAATCAACAAGGTCAACATGAATGTGGACTCTCGCATGCATAGCCAGGGAGGCAGATTATATGTGGTGAGTATAACCGGCCACGTGCTATGAGTCAAGAATCCACTACAATTGTTAAAGGGATTAAAACCGTCAGCTACAAGCCCTAAGCGAACATTTCGTGGCTCCATCGCGAAGTTTGGGTACTTTTTATCAAAGTCTTGCCATGCAGATCCATCAACTGGATGACGCATAGTCCCATCTTCCGATCGTCCGGTACTATGCCATATCATATCTTTCGTTGTGTGCCTTGAACAATACAAACGTCGTAGTCTAGGCGTCAAAGGAAAGTATCGTAACACCTTACGAGCCACCTTCGTGCCTTTTGTGTCTTTATTGACCCATCGACTCTCATTACAAACGGGACAATTTTGCAAGGACTCGTTTTCTTTCCAAAAGAGAGCACAATCATTTGTGCACACATCTATCATCTCATATGCCAAACCAATCTTCTTAAATGTCTTTTTAGCTACATAATACGAAGGGGGAATCTTGTTGCCTTCTGGCATTGACTCTCGCAACAACGAGAGGAGTCGATCTACTGCTTCATTTTGCAAATGGTACGTATCCTTTATATTCAAAAGCTTTGCTAAAAAGTCGATAGAAGAAAACTTGGTACAACCAGGATATAATTCTGTTTCAACTCCCTTTACCAGGTCTTCAAAATCATCAACAACACCGCTACTATCTCCATTCGAGTTCTCTTGGTTAAGGTATGTATCTTCTTCCATACGCTCCCCCCTAATGTCTTCAATAACGTTTACCATACCGTCTTGTGGCGCAACATCGTTTACTTCTGCAATTGGAGTCGTGTCACCGTGATAGGTCCACTTCGTGTATTCCTTCCAAAAACTGTTAATACGCAAATGGTATTTCATTTCTGCCATAGTTTTTAAGCCGGAATTTTTACATTTGGTACACGGACATCTAACTTCATCGTGGTTTTTTATCACTCTTTCACACATCTCGATAAATGACTTGAGTCCTTGCTTGTAGTGAGGTGAATGACGTGGGGAATCAATCCAACTTTTATCGATAGGCATTATGCAACTGAAAGAAAATCTAATTTAGGATTAAAAAGACAAGGGTAGGCTGCTAAACCCACTTTTTAAACACTTTATCTCATATGTGAATGTGTATTACATGATTGTTTGTTTAAGAAAAATTCGGCAGCATTTCCTCTTAGCTCCCAAGTATATATGTAATGATATATATACCCGAGGAGCAAAGAGAAAATGATAACCGAATCCTTCTTAAACAAACAATCATGTAATACACATTCACATCCTAAATGAGATAAAGTATTCAAAAAGCAGTCCCAAGATAAACGGGGACAACCCGAAATTAATTTCTAAATCAATTTCGGGCGGGTATTTCTAAGCTCGTTATGTTTAAAATGATTAATTCAAACACGGGCACAGTTTTTTAAGCTTGTTATGTTCTTAATGATTGTTTTAAATTTTGGGTGGAACGTTATGTTTTAAATCATGATTTCAATTTCGATTGGGTGTTTTCTTAGCTCGTTATGTTTGAAATGATGAATTCAATATCAGGCACAGTTTTTTAAATATGTAATGTTCTTCATTTTGTTAGCTCCTTTTGTTTTAAATGGTGATTTCAAATTTGACGGGTATTTTCTATGTTCGTTATGTTTTAAATGATAATTTAAATTCAAGGAGGGTATTTCCTAACTAATATATATCTTTCAAAGTTAAATATAAATGTTTTCAAACCTAAACACAAACATACTAATTATCAAACTTAAACTTTTTTTTTCAAACCTACACATAAACATACTTACTTACAAACACACATTTTGATCAAAACCACAAAATTTATACATACTTACATACACATTTGCATACTTTATACAAACATACATACTAACATACACATTTTTCACCAATTGCAAACATTTACTTTCACCAATTGTTCATCATTTACATACACCTACATACTAACATACACCTACATACATACATTCATAGACTTACATACACATATACATGGTTACATACACCTACATACACAAATACATAGATTTTCATTTACACATTTTCACCAAATACACCTACATTATACATTTGACATACTAACATACACCAACATACATACATTCATAGACTTACATACACACATACATGCTTACATACACCTACATACACAAATACATAGATTTCCATATACACATTTTCACCAAATACACCTACATTATACATTTGACATACAAACATACATCCTTACACACACATTTACACACCTAAACCAAACATTATACAATTTCTAAACTTTGAAAAAAAAAATACATATAAAACTAACCGTATTTTCAAGTTTCCAAGAGATGTAGACCGTGGAGACGAGTTGGTGACCGGAGAAGTGATGGTGGTGACCGGAGAAGTGATGGTGGTGATCGGATTTCTCTACCATAAGCACAAAAACACACAAAAAAACACAAAAATTAAAGCCTATAACATGTATATAACAAAATAGAGAAGAAATCTAACAAAAACAAAGTGAAACTAACCAATTTGGACAAATTTCGCGATTTACCAGCGGTGTTCGGAGCTTTTTTTGGGGGAAAAGTGAAGGAGGAGGGAGAAATTGGCGCTGTATAGGGGTTTGGTACGTTTAACCTTTAGCGGCGATAAGATGTCACCGGTATTGCCTATTGTCGCCGGTAATTCCTTTAATGAGGTTGACCAGAGATAAGATTTATGTGACTAGGGATTAAAGTTCTGACATCTACTTTTAGCGGAGACAACCTGTCGCCGGTATTACCCTGTCCCTGTCGCCGCTAGTGACTATTAATTCCCCAACCGTCAGATCATCATTTTGATCAACGGATGGGGTTTTGTTTCAGATCCCGGGACGCGGATCGACCAATAGCGGCGACATTTGACCTGTCGCCGCTAAAGGTGTCGCCGCTAAAGGTATCCCTTTCTTGTAGTGTGAAGAACAATATGAATTTTAAGGAATCAGGGATTCCCTAAATAAGCGCGCCATTTTTCGATAAATGGCAGGTCACTTGGATCCATGTTTGGAATATCGCGAACTCGAAGTGTTTCGATTATTTGTGTAGTCTCACCTAGAAGTTGGGCTGCATCATAGACACTGGCTTCCCTTTCCTCTATCACACTAGTGTGACATTTCATTATTATGGCTTGTGGTAAGTTGGTGAGACAAGCGGCAATTGTATCAGCGACCATTGATGATAAGCTATTGAATAGTTCCTTCTGGCTAACCGTGGCATTAATGTTGGTGTGGCAGGTAGGTAGGATTGTTTCGGCTATATGATACATTGAGTTGGCACAAATAAACCTGTGTATCGAATTATCATTATCGCCTCCAGTATCATCATTACTTCTGTTCTCTGGAAAAACTATGTTTTTAGCTTCATCCCTGAACCATTCAATAATGTGTCTCGCTATATTCCCTTGAAAAACAGGGTTTTGCAACTGGTTTCCTAACCATTTTTTATCGAATCTAATTTCTTGCCACTGAGTGTCAGCCGCCTTTTGAAAACTTATATGATCATCCTTAGGACTGAGGCTTTTTTCCACCACTATGACATATTTTAGACCTTCATTAACACTTTCCAACAAACTCTCAACTTCCTCCTTTTCGATATTAAGAAGAGAAACGGCAACGGTTGTGAGGGTTACTGTTGTTTGGTATAGAGAATAATCTCCGATTTGAGTTTGAATTGTATTGAGAAATTGTTTGTACAAAAAAAGGATTACATAGAGATGGAGTATATATAGAACACCATATTACACCCTAGCCCCTATACTATCTTTTTTCTTCTTTCCGACACTCCCCCTCAAGTTGAGTAGTGGGGTCACCAATACTTAACTTGCTCAAACAGCTACTAAAAGCGTTTCCGTTGACTGCTTTTGTGAGAATATCCGCGAGTTGTTCTTTTGTTGATATATATGGGAGCTCTATGATCCTTTCCTCCAGTTTTTCCTTGATGAAATGTCGATCCACCTCCACATGTTTGGTTCGATCATGCTGAACTGGGTTTTCTGAGATTTGTATTGCAGCTGTATTGTCGCACATAATTTTACTGGGTATCGCCCTTTGGGAGAAACCAATGTCTTCTAGGAGCTTCCTGATCCAAAGAACTTCACTTAGCCCTCGAGCTATGCCTCTGAACTCAGCTTCTGCACTCGACAGAGCGACCACCTTTTGTTTCTTACTTCTCCAGGTGACAAGGTTTCCACCAACCAAGGAGAAGTACCCTGACGTTGACCTTCGGTTTCCCTTATCTCCTGCCCAGTCGACGTCCGTGTAGAGCTCAACATTTAGATGTTCACTTGCTTTGAACAACACTCCATGGCCTGCGGTACCCTTTAGATACCTTAGAATTCTCTGAGCAGCTTCCATGTGGGCAACTTGCGGTTGGTGCATAAACTGACTTACCACTCCAACAGCATAAGCTATATCAGGACGAGTATGGGAGAGATAAATTAACTTGCCCACGAGCCGTTGATATCTTTCTTTGTCTGCGAGCTTTCCATCGAGTTCCATGTGAAGATTGTGGTTCACCACCATTGGCGTATCTGCTGGTTTACAATCAATCAACCCAGTTTCCACCAAGAGATCAAGAACATACTTCTTTTGGCAGATGAAAATCCCCCGTTTAGACCTAAGAACTTCTATTCCAAGGAAATACTTGAGATTCCCAAGGTCTTTCATTTCAAACTTTGAAAACAAATTTCTCTTCAGTTGTGCTATTTCTTCTACATCATCTCCCGTGATAATCATGTCGTCCACATATATGATCAAGCAAGTTACAAGGCCGTTCCTCCTTTTGAGGAACAAGGTATGATCAGCGTTGCTTTGGTGATACCCGTATTCTTTCATGGCCAAGGTGAACTTTCCAAACCATGCCCGAGGAGACTGTTTTAACCCGTATAGAGATTTCTTCAACCTACAAACTTCCCCATCTTTAAAACCCCCTGAAAAACCTGGAGGTGCTTCCATGTAAACTTCTTCAGTTAGGTCTCCATGAAGAAATGCATTTGTAACATCAAATTGATGAAGGGGCCAATCCTTATTAGCTGCCACGGAAAAGAGAACTCTTATGGTATCCATTTTTGCAACCGGAGAAAATGTCTCAGAGTAATCAATCCCATACGTCTGAGTGTACCCTTTGGCTACAAGCCGGGCTTTGTATCTTCCAATAGAGCGATCTGGTTTATATTTAATCGAATACACCCACCGGCATCCAACTGTTTTCTTTCCTCTAGGAAGAATGCACTTCTCCCATGTGTTGTTTTTCATAAGAGCACGCATCTCCACTTCCATTGCTTCTTCCCAGTTCTTCTTACCTTGAGCTTCCTTTACGGAATTAGGTATTTGTTCAGTGTATAGAGAAGTAACAAATGCTTTCGCACTGTTAGATAAGTTCCCGTTGACCATATTAGCTACAGGATATCTTGAATTTCTGGTCTCCTTCTCTGGGGAGTACCGTTTTGGAGGAACCCCTCTATTGGCTCTAGGTGGGAGAGAGTATCTTCCAGTAGTCTCTGCTGCAACTGGTTCAACATGTTCAACAACTGGTTCAACCTGTTCAACAACTGGATCAACATGTTCTGTAGTTGTCGGTTCTATGTGTTCCCCTGTTGTCTCATAGTTATAAGACGTAGAACATTCAGGGTTCTCAGTATTTCTTACCTCAGGCATCACGTTGGATGGACTTTCTTCAGTGATACTGTGCTCCGCGGATTGTGTGTCTGTGTTTGAAGGACTCGCAGTACTGTGATAGTTTTCTGTTGTGACTTCTTCAGATGAGGGAATTTGGGTTAACCAGCTCAGAGTGTCTATACTGTCATTCTCCCCCTGACCACTGAGTTGGGTGTTATAAAAGTATTTTGTTTCAAGAAAGTCAACATTCATTGTGGTGAACATTTGACGAGTTGTTGGATTATAACATCTGTAACCTATTTGATCGATCCCATAGCCGACAAATACACATTTTTCAGCACACGGGCCAAGCTTGTTTCGATTGGTTTTGGGTATATGAACAAATGCGGTACACTCGAAGATTCGAGGTTCAAGTGTAAGAGGATGAGAAATACTAGCAGACTTAGACAGACAATCTAAGGGAGTCTTAAATTTAAGAGCTTTTGTGGGAAGCCGATTCAGCAGATACACGGAGGTTGCAACTGCCTCCGGCCAGAAAGATTTAGGGACCTGAGATTCGATCAAAAGTGCTCGAGTCATTTCAAGAATAATACGGTTTTTTCGTTCGGAAACACCGTTTTGTTCGGGGGTATGAGCACAAGAGGTTTGATGAATTAATCCTTTGGTTTTAAAGAATTGTTTCATAGATGTATTGACAAATTCCCCCCCCCCCATTGTCGGATCGAAGGATTTGAATTTGAGTTTGAAATTGAGTTTGAATCATAGCATAAAACATGACAAATTTTTCGTACACTTCGGCTTTATTTTTTAAAAAATATATCTCATGTCATGCGAGTGAAGTCATCCACGAATAGTATAAAGTATCGAAGACCCTGTCCCCCCATCACAGGAGCAGGACCCCACACATCGGAATGGATAAGTGAGAAAGGTGAGGCCACTTTCGTATTGCTAGGTTTGAACGATTGTCGATGGCTTTTAGCGCGAAGACAGGTTTCACAATCTATTTTCCCATTTGAAGGGAAGAGTTTTGGAAACAAAAGGTGCGAATAACCATGGGATGGATGTTCTAAACGTCTATGCCATAGCCAGGCTTCCCGGTTATCAGTTCCATGAGCCAACATCACAGTACCCTATTGAGTCACTTCATCCACATAGTACAATCCTTGGCGCTCAGTACCACGTCCAATAATCACACCCGTCCTGATATCCTGTAGAAGGCAGAAAGTAGGATGCATTAGTACTGTGCAATTTAGCTCTTTGGTAATATGGCTAATTATGAGCAGTTTGTGCGATAATGATGGAACATAAAGACAATTTGATAATTTCATAGTTGGTGAAATTTCAATTGTTCCTCCTCCTTTCACTTGCATTATTCCATTGTTTGCAGTGTGGAGTTGAGTTTTTTGAGGATTGGACAAAGATCGTATGTCTGATGGTTCAAACGTCATGGTGTCAGTAGCACCAGAATCGAAAATCCAAGCACTGTTCCTACTATGTTTGATTTCCATTTTTTTTTTGATTTTTTTTTTGTGGAGAACAACCAAACCGAGCGTATTTAATAGGCAACCAAATACACCGAAATCGCGTTCAAAACTAAGTTCGGAGTAACTCCGCTAAATGGGGAAGCTATCTCACGCGGCGAATTTATCACAATTCACCGGCGACTTGAACTCGCGTTCAAGATTTAGGTTCGAAATAACTCCGCTAAGAGGCGAAGCTATCTCAGCCGGCGAATTTATCGAAATTCACCGGTGACTTGAACTCGCGTTCAAGATTTAAACAAACCGCAAATTCGCAATTCCGCTACCGACAAAAAAGGCCAGCGTAATTATTTATCAAGAATGGAAACTTGAAAAAAAAGAAATTTTCAAGTGAAAAGGAAACTTGTGACAATTATCTTCGGAAAAAAAAGGAAACTTTTAAAAGTCAAGAAACTTCCGAAAGAAACTTAATGGCGTATTTATCGAAACCGGCGATAATATGCTGAATTTTGGATCAAAATGGCTGATTACAGTTGTTTTTTTTTTTTTTTTTTTGGATTGGATTTTGGAAATCGAGAAAAAAAGAATTGAAATCGATTTGGTGTTGATCGATTTGAACCGTTTGTTTGTTGCTTTTGATAAGAACAAAGGTGCAGAATATTGAATTGATTTTGAGATTTGAAATCGATTGGATAAGAAGTTTTCAAATGGTTTGATTGATAAGAACAGAGGTGCAAAATATTGAATTGATTTTTGAGATTGAAATTGAATTGGCTGGGATGATTGTAGATGACGAGCCGGGTGTTCAAGAATCAGAAACTCTGCTCTGATACCATGTTGTTTGGTATAGAGAATAATCTCCGATTTGAGTTTGAATTGTATTGAGAAATTGTTTGTACAAAAAAAGGATTACATAGAGATGGAGTATATATAGAACACCATATTACACCCTAGCCCCTATACTATCTTTTTTCTTCTTTCCGACAGTTACCACCGCTAACCTCCAACAATCTACAGATGAAACATCTCGAATATGGTCAAACTTTTTAACTCCCGGAAAACCACTTGTAGAGTTTTCAAGAATTAGCTTGGTGAGATTGTTGGGTTGGTTTTTTGCACCCTGTTGGATCAATCGGTTCATAGATTTTGAAAAGCCTTTCAATGTTCCTTCTCCAAGCTCTATCTCATCTTCAAGTTGCAAAACATAAGAGCGAAGATCATTGTTTTCTTCCAACTCCTCAAAGTTCTTTCCCAATGAACTAAAGACAACCTTTAATAACCACTTCATACACAGGAAACAATAAAAGAAACATATCATAAACAAAAATGGGATCAAGGCTATTATCTTACATACCACCACAACTCCATTCTGAAATCCTATACACATGTTGAAAATTAGCCTTTTCAATTTCTCGATGACCACCTCGAGGTTGCGGCTACGAAATGGGTGACTTATACTAGCGTTTTTCCAATCATATAACTTGCTAGTCCAGTAACACTCTACTTTAAAGACCTTAAAGTGGCTTGAAATGATTTTGGTGGACCATAGTCACATAATTCGCTAGGTTACCCACGATCTACGATCCAGTTCGCACGATCCCATTCGCGGTACGTTCGCGATCCCGGATCGAACCGGATCGCGATTTCGATGTTGAAATTGGCGTTCCCACCTACGGAATTAAATCGTATTACATGGTATTGGGATCACGATCTTCCATAATTCGAGACACGTATGAAAATCCATTGGAACATCGAACCGAACCAGAATTGGAAAGTTGGCCGCATGTCCTTGCCCAAGATGCAGCCATGAACCGCTTTTGTTGTTGCCGGAATATCTGGCAGGAGCAACGGAAGCTCTGGCTACACTTAATCTCTCTGATGGAAGATGAAGATGAGAAGGGAGAAAGAATGTACAGAGCGGCGCTTTCATTATCGTTCTATTTTTTAGGGTTTTAAATCAACTTACTTTTTTTTATCACTTTACACCCTCTAGTTTCCTTTATTATACTTTTAGAACTAATTTATAACAAAGAGTTTAGTAAAAAGTTGCTATTTCTCCATTAACTCCCTTATCTTGATTAGTTTATGTTTAGTCCTTTAACTTATAAATTTATAAAAATAGCACGTAGTTTAACTAGTACGGTACATCGTACCACATTATATGGTACATCGTACCGGATCGATCCGAAATGAGCCTACCCCTCCTCGTACCGAATTTTAGGGACCTAGCGAATTGCGATCCCGTTCCACGTTCCCGTACCGGAGCGAACCACGATCCATGTGACTATGTGGTGGACACTTTAAAGCTTAAGGTTGCAAAACATCTAGACAGTGGTGCAATTGTACCAATAACGACTCCGATAAACTGTACTATGAGAATTACTACCGTGGACCACTTATAATCTTAATCATAGTCCTTAGCAAACATTATAATGGTCCTGTACACAGTACGACTGTGTAAGATAGTGACTAAAATACATATTACCGCAGAAGCAGACGTTGTATGAAAGCAAGCTGCTATGAATTGGGGGTTGCCACTTTCTGCCATGATCCAGTGCTTTCTCACATGCTTTTGTAGCATCTCAACTGTTGGTATTTCTCTTGGTGATGGTTGAATGTTTGCTGAAGCTCTGTCATGACCTTCCTTAAATTTGGTTTCTATAATCTTTTTGGATTTTAGAATTGCTAAACATGAACACGAAGGATTTATTTACGAACGGTAACTATATAAAAATATATATTACCGGAAACACATGAATCATGCTCTTCCTAAAAGCTGTTGCTGCATGATTAAGGATGCCAAATTTTCGTCAGCCACTCCTTACCAATAAAACCTGACTTAGTTGATAAGGAGATGCGTGATATAACTTTTTGGGTTTTATTTTATTTTATTACAAGAATCCAATATTTTATCCCACGGGCACAAATAATGCGGTCGAAAGGCGGATTCCATTTGATTGTTTACACTACAATATAGCTTTTATTCAATAATGCTTTTAAAGTGTTGGCACCGGTATGAAATGTGTAGGATTAATGACAATGACTTTGATTTTTAACATTGTAGAAGCAACATGTTGCAAAACAAACTTAAAATACAAGTGTACGAGTAAAGAATATTGCATGCACGATCAGTATGCCGGTCGTTTATTAACACATGCATAGTGTAAGCTATATAACACTATATATTCCAAGGGCATACATATCACATATTCTAAATGTAAGTGATAACATATTAGAAAAACAAAGATAATAGTTCTAACTTTTAGAAGCTAGTTTATTTCATATAGGGCTAGGACTAGGGCTAACAATTTCTACACCAACACGATAACACACGAAATTAACAGGTTTCGTGTTAAACTTAACAAGTTTCGTGTCTATAACAGGTCGACACGTTAAGACCTATTTAATTTTCGTGTCTTAACATGTTAAATACCTGTTAGCTTGTTAAGACCCGTTAATAACACGCTTATAATTTTAAATAAAAAATATGTGGGTAAGTTTAAATAAAAAAATTACCTGGAAGTAAAGTTTATATATTTAATAACAGGTCGTGTTCGTGTCTTAACAAGCTGTATGATACACTGGTAATTTTTTCGTGTCTTAACAGGTAATTTCATGTAACATGTTTATTAACAGGTTCGTGTTCGTTGTTTGAAAAAATTGACACAATATATTTTTTTTGTCACGTTCATATATACCAGTTTCAGGTTCGTGTCTTAACATATGGAGTTGACACGACATACCAGCCCAAATTTCATACCAAATCATGTTAAGCATAGCCTCACGGTGGTTTGTTTCTATTTATTGAAAATATAATATTTCTTTAGAGGAGGTATGGATGGTCCCACTTCTCATCAAAGGCCATGAAAGCATAAATGAATCACCGTCTGGATTTAAACATCTAAATTACAATTATAGAATTAAATCATAGTACAAAAGTGATCAAAAGTCCCGGTTAAAATGTGTTAATTAATAGACGCGGTTTGTTGAACCCCGTTTTAAAAGTTGTTAATACCAATGTTTTCAGAACCGGACCGGAGAAGGTTACGGGTCCCGGCCGGACCGGTCTGGTTTTTAAAACATTGGTTAAACAAAATACAAATCTTGTAAATAGATGATTACAAAAATTATTTTCTCAAGAAAACCAAGTTTATTTATAGGATTTACAAAGTCATGGTTTCTAAGTAAACTAATCATATTTTTAGTGTTTGAACAAGACTAGGAACATGATTGTAACAAGAAAAATACAAAAGAAATATTTTTAGAAAAATCATCTTACAATTTGTAAACGACTAAATCTTTCAAGAATGTGATTTACAAACAAATAACCATGTTTTTAAGGGTAACTAAACATACTAATTAACATGGTAAGTTACTACAAGTTTTTACAAAAACTTCAGGTTCATGATGTAGTGTAAATTACTTGATTTTGACACTTGATAAGTGTTGAATGAGTTGATGATTGTTTGTGATGATTTTAAAAGAAAATAAACACATGTTTTGAAAACATGGGAAACCTCCATTTTTAGGGGAAACCATGTCAAAATTTCTGTAAAATTTTGACACTTAGAAAAATATAACTTTTGGTGAAACTTATTCCCTAAAAATATTTACCAAGGTTTCCCTAATTTTTATGTAAACTTCAAGTTAAGAAATGATGATTTCTTGAAGATAAAAATTGATATTAAGTATGTATATTTTTGAGGAAAATATATATATTTATTGATCACCAAATTTTGTGCTAAGTGTATGTAGTATGTATTATATGTAATAGTGTATTAGGACTTGAAAATACACTAAATACTCCTAAGAAGTGAAAATACAAAAATACACATACAATATGCTTAGACAAATACAAGAAAATATATTTATGAAAATATATTTCTTAATAGATTATGTAACTCGGACAAGTTACGAACTTAAAATGAAGTTTTGGACGAAAATATATAACTCGGGTGAAAAATACAAGATACTTATATTTATTTTTGAGAAAATAATATAAGTAAGATACATAGTTAAAAATATAAATTATTTTTAACAACAAAGAACAAATACATAAAAGATGGTGACATGTACTTGTGTGATACAAGTCTAGTGACTAACGTTAATAAAACACGTATAGGTCACGACGCTATATAAGCAAACCCGGTGAAGTTTACGGCGCAAGAAACGCAAAGTTGTGAGTTCATGCTCCCCCTTTTCTTTTAACTGTTTTCAGTCTTATAACTTCAGGGGTGAAGTACATGTTACTAAATGTTTACAGATAAGTGAGTTCATGTCCCCACTTTTAATCTTTTACATGCTTCTTAAACTTGGGGAAAATACATGTGTTATGGTATGATGGATACAAAAACAAGGAATAATACTTAAAATCGTGTCACGAATAGGGTACCAGAAGCACCATTAATCGTGTACATACTAAGACCGCAGAACAAAAGGTTAGATCTAATGGGTTTTCGGGCAGCCACACTCTTGGTGATAACTAGTACCAAGCAGTGCTTTTGTGTCTCAGTCGTGAATCAACTACTAGAAAAAATGCCTATGGTTTGGATGCTTCCTGTGTCGTGTCACATGTTAATGGCCTTGTAACCCATTAACAATCTCGATACTTACAGAAATACTTGATTTATACATATTACATACCATGTTTTCATACAAAGTAATCAAACATTCAATACAAAAACTGCATGAATTCGCACCAACATTATGTTGACGATTTTCCAAAAACTCGCATGTATTTCAGGTAACTAAAGTGGATGTGCGTGCGGTCATACCCTTGCTCTTGGATGTTGTTTATGTTTATCGTTGAATAACGTTGTAAACTTTTCAGACAATATGCTGTCTTGTGATGTAAACACTTAACCTATGTTTTCAGTTACGTAATGATATTTAGCATTTGAAGTTATTTTTTCGAGCATGTAGTATGTTTACCATTCGTATGCAATGAGAACCTTTCATGATCACACCTCGTGCTTCCGCCTTAGAAAGGGGTGTGACAGATTGGTATCAGAGTTGCGATTGTAGTGAACCAGGATTCCTTCTCGAGTCTAGACTACAATCTTTTGGATCCTTTCACGAAAACAAATTTTCAAAGAGTTTTCATTGCATAAAACTTTCCGCGACATCCACTACCTGAAACTGTTTTCAAAGAGTCAAGTAAGGACACTACGAAACTTAGGGTGCACTGGAGTAGCACTTCTCTTTGACTAGAAATTACTTGCAACTATGTGTGATAATTGATATATACATATACTAGAAGTAGCATATCACAGGTATACGTGACTTCGTCTGAAAACAATGGCCTATCTGAAGGAAGTGATACGAGGATGAAACGAACTGTGCTGACTGTGCAAGGAGTTACGTAATTATGGATGCATACATAATTATGGAATTCAGTGCACAGAAACCACAGCAAGTCTTGTCACGTATCAAATAAGAATCCTTCAAATAAAAGAGAAGGTCAAACATGAACACCCTTCCCCCAGCCTATTAAATACTCTTTTGGAGTAATGATTTAGGGTATAAAGACAAGAACCGCCAATGTGAAGTAAGATATTTTGTCCTTTACATATATTAAACTTGTACTTTGGGGAGATGTAACCCTTATACATTTTGTTTACTTCGCAAACAATGATGTAACAAGTTGTTCTGATATGTGTAAAGACTCGGTGAATATCTTATGACACATCAGTATTTATCTATTTATGCATGCTTGTTACTGTATGAATTGATTTATATGCTTGGCGGATTGTTTGATGTCACTTATGTGGGTATATGTCTGTGTATATATATACAAATACTGTCTCGTAGGACGATATCAAACAAATGTCTAACCCTGTTGTGTTATGTTCCGACAGAACATGGCACCTAGAAGAGTTGTGAACAATCAAGACTTAGATCAACCCCCCCCCCCCCTCCTCTTCTGCCAAGGACCACTGAGGAACTGAACGCCCTATTGGAAGAAAGGATCTCCGCAGTTTTCACTCAATACGAGGCGAACCGCACCGAACAAAGTGGAGGACCAAGCAATGCTAGACGTAATGGGCAGGGAGATACATCTAGAGGAAACACAGCTCAAGGCTGCACCTTCAAGCAGTTTCTCGACTGCAAACCACTGAACTACGACAGCACTGGAGGTGCAGTGGCGTTTGTACGCTGGACGGGGAAGACTGATGCCACTATCCGTATGAGCAAGTGTACCGCGGATCAGCAAGTCACTTTTGCTACGGGGTTGTTTGTTGATGAAGCTTTGACTTGGTGGAATTTGCAAGTCCAGACTCTGGGTGATGATGCTGCGTACGGCATGACGTGGGATGAGCTGAAGGAACGTATGAGAGAAAAGTATTGCTCACATGCTGAACTCCGAAGGTTGGAGACTGAGTTCTGGCACTTGACCATGGAAGGTGCTGACATTACTGGTTATACCCGAAGGTTCCACGATTTATCTAGAGTGATCCCGTACATGGTGACTCCTGAATTTAAGCGCGTTGAACGCTACATTTGGGGACTGGCCCCAGAGTTTCGCAGCATGGTAACTTCGGCCAGACCTGAAACGATCACACAAGCTGTAACTATGGCTGTCAGCCTTACTGAAGATGCTGTTCGCATGAAGAAGTTATCGCTAAACCCAACTGAAAAGACCGAGACGCATGCTGAGTCGTCTGGTGACAAGAAAAGGAAGCATGCGAACCTGAATCAAGTGACACGTAACAACAAGGGTTCCAACAATAAGAAGCGTGACCCCAATCCTTCTCAGGAGGCGAAAACTCTTGCAACCATGAATGACGCTCCTGCCAAAAGATACCTGGGCACTCTGCCCACTTGCAACCAGTGCAAGCGTCATCACAAAGGAGTTTGTCGCATTCCAAAATGCAACAAGTGTGGAAAACTGGGTCACCATACTGAGGATTGTTGGGGAAAAGGAAGGAACGGGAATGGGAATCGCAACGGTGCTGGTAATAGAAACGGTGGTGGAAATGGCAATGGTAACCGGAATGGTAATGGAGCTGGGCAGAACCAAGGATGCTTTGGTTGTGGAAGCAAGGATCATTTCATAAAAGATTGCCCAAGGGGGAACAATGCTCAGGCTCGAGCATTTGTGATTGGAGCCAGGAACGCACGCGAGGACCCTAATGTGGTCACCGGTACGTTTCTCGTTAACAATCACTTTGCATCCATATTATTTGACACTGGTGCCGATTTTAGCTTCATGTCTGTGGAATTTAAACGTATGCTTGGAATAGAATCTAGTAGATTAGATATTCCTTATTCCATAGAACTAGCCAATGGTAAACTTGTTGAATCGGGCGAAGTTGTTAGAGGTTGCACATTAGAACTTGGTGAGCAAAGATTTAGCATCGACCTCTTACCTATTCAATTGGATAGCTTCGATGTAGTGGTCGGAATGGACTGGTTGTCCAAGAAGAAAGCTGAAGTTGTTTATCACGAGAAAATCATTCGCATCCCTCTGACGAATGGTGAAACTCTCACCGTGCATGGAGAAAAACGAGACGCGCCTCTGCGAATCATCAGTTGTATGAAGGCGCAGAAGTGCTTAAGGAAGGGATGTGTTGCCTTCCTGGTGCACGTTGTAGATAAGAAGGCTGAGGAGCTGAAACTCGAAGACATTCCTGTGGTGAAGGAATTCCCTGATGTTTTTCCCGAAGATCTGCCAGGACTACCTCCTCAACGACAAGTCGAATTCCATATAGACTTGGTCCCAGGAGCCGCTCCTGTAGCCAAGGCGCCCTATCGGCTTGCACCATCCGAGATGCAAGAATTATCTACACAACTCCAGGAGTTGTTGGATAAAGGATTCATAAGGCCAAGCTTCTCGCCTTGGGGAGCTCCAGTATTGTTCGTGAAGAAGAAGGATGGAACACTGTGGATGTGTGTCGATTACAAAGAACTGAACAAGCTCACAATCAAGAATCGGTACCCACTACCGAGGATTGGTGACTTATTCGATCAATTGCAAGGATCGAGCTACTATTCCAAGATCGACCTTCGATCTGGGTACCATCAGTTAAGGATTCAAGAGGAAAGCGTACCAAAGACTGCATTCCGAACACGTTATGGGCATTACGAATTCCTTGTGATGCCATTCGGACTGACGAACGCGCCAGCGGTATTTATGGACCTGATGAACCGCGCGTGCAAACCATATCTCGATAAATTCGTGATTGTATTTATCGATGATATCCTGATTTACTCGCGAACCAGAAAAGAGCACGAGCAACACCTCAGAACCATTCTGGAACTACTGAAGAAAGAGAAACTTTATGCAAAGTTTTCAAAGTGCGAATTATGGATTCGCGAAGTATAGTTTCTTGGTCACGTTGTGAACGAGAAGGGCATTCATGTAGACCCATCCAAGATAGAAGCCATTAAGAATTGGGAAGCCCCCAAAACCCCAACTGAAGTTCGACAATTTTTGGGCTTAGCAGGCTATTACCGACGATTTATCGAGAATTTCTCCAAAATAGCTCAACCGTTGACAACCCTTACACAGAAAGACAAGCAATACGACGGAGGTAATAAGCAGGAAGAAGCCTTCCAACTCCTCAAAAATAAGCTTTGCGATGCACCGATACTATCCTTACATGAAGGCACTGAAGACTTCGTGGTATACTGCGACGCTTCGTGTCAAGGTTTGGGTTGCTTGCTCATGCAACGCCAAAAAGTCATCGCTTACGCTTCAAGACAGTTGAAGGTGCATGAAAGAAATTACACCACGCATGACTTGGAGCTAGGCGCGGTGGTATTCGCCTTGAAGATCTGGCGACATTATTTATATGGTACTCGATGTACAATCTTCACAGATCACAAAAGCCTACAACACATATTTGATCAGAAGGAATTAAATATGCGTCAACGACGTTGGGTCGAGCTGCTGAACGACTACGACTGTGAGATTAAGTACCATCCTGGAAAGGCAAACGTTGTAGCAGATGCGTTAAACCGAAAAGAAAGGGTTAAGACCCTAAGGGTTCGAGCATTGGAAATAACTATTCAAACGAACCTCTCTGCACGCATTCGTGACGCGCAACAAGAAGCCCTTAAGATGGAGAATCGAAGAGCTGAATACCTCCGAGGTATGCTGAAAAATTTGGTGCCAAACAAAGAGGGAACCTTATACTTTAAGGGGCGTATTTAGGTTCCGCTCTATGGCGGTATTCGAGAAGTCATCCTTAATGAAGCTCATAAGTCGAGATACTCGATCCATCCAGGATCGGACAAAATGTATCAAGACTTGAAGGATTACTATTGGTGGCCGAGACTTAAAAGCGATGTTGCTATTTATGTTGGAAAGTGCCTAACCTGTGCCAAGGTTAAGGCTGAATATCAAAAACCGTCGGGCCTACTGCAACAACCTGAGATACCCATGTGGAAATGGGAGCAAATCTCGATGGACTTCATAACGAAATTACCCAGGACCCCTAGGGGGCACGATATGATATGGGTGATAGTTGATCGATTGACGAAATCTGCGCATTTCCTACCGATCCGAGAGAAGGATAGCATTGGAAAGCTTGCTGAGTTGTACTTGAAAGAAATCGTGGCACGTCATGGAGTGCCTATCTCAATTATTTCAGACAGCGATTGACGTTTTATCTCAAGGATCTGGCAATCCTTTCAGGAAGCCTTTGGATCTCAACTAGATCTAAGCACGTCCTTCCATCCGCAAACAGACGGCCAGAGCGAACGGACCATACAAACTCTAGAAGATATGCTTCGCGCATGCGTTATGGACCTAGGCGGCAGCTGGGATACTCACCTACCTCTAGTTGAGTTTTCCTACAATAACAGTTATCATACGAGCATAAAAGCCGCACCGTTCGAAGCTCTGTATGGCCGTAAGTGCCGCTCGCCATTATGTTGGGCAGACGCTGGAGAAAAACGTATGGTTGGTTCTGAACTTGTTCAAGAGACAACCGACAAAATCATGCAGATCTGAGAGCCCAATAAGGCGGCTCGATATTGACAAAAGAGCTACGCTGATCGAAGACGAAAACCATTAGAATTCGAGGTGGAAGACAAAGTTCTGTTGAAGGTCTCACCTTGGAAGGGCGTAGTAAGATTCGAAAAACGTGGAAAGCTGAACCCATGATACATCGGACCATTCAAGATCTTAGAAAGAATTGGTACCGTGGCATACAAGTTGGAATTACCGGAAGAACTTAACGGAGTACATGATACGTTTCATGTATCCAACCTCAAGAAGAGTCCAACCCAAGAAACAGTGATCATCCCTGCGGATGAAGTGCATATTGATGACACCCTCCGATTTACAGAACAACCCGTTGAGGTTACAGAGTGGAAAGTCAACAAGACCCGGAGGAGTAGTGTCAAACTTGTCAAAGTACGTTGGAACTCCAAGCACGGACCTGAGTACACGTGGGAACGTGAAGACCAGTTTAAAGAAAAGTACCCCCACCTGTTCAAGAAAACTCCTGCGAGAGTTGGCTCAGCCTGAATTTCGGGACGAAATTCTTTTAACGGGGGGAGACTGTGACAACTGGCACAAAACGGGTAATTTTCGTACAATTTAATTAATATTTAATAACTGCAAGTATGTGCTTATTAAATGTCAACATTTTCTGATTACATACTATACTTGTGAATTCATGCACGTTTTATACTACAAATATTGCTTTATGCATTAATGATAGCGTTGCATCAGAAATACTAGTAAACTCACCGGTAAGACACATTGTGTCAACAATTCTGCAGAAAGCAGTCAGACAATAGAATTGGGGCCTAGGAGTAGGTCCAAAGTCTAAAATACATTGAAACCCAAGAATATATACAAGGGTTAACATATAGACTTTCCGGAAGCTAAGATACGCACTAAAAAGCACCCGAAACACACTTTAAATGTTGAATTTCATATATTTCAGCAAAATTCAGCATTGTAATGAGTTAGTAACATGTAAAAATATGACTAATTGGTCCTGAATGCTTTCCTAAGTGTCGGGAATTGAAAGCGTCACAAAAGGGTACCTAAAGGACATTAAACGGTGCAATTTAGCACTTTAACGAACCGGTATCTAACCGAACAACCGGACATTGTCCGAAACACCAAAATTATACTAGAAGCATTGTTTTAATGTTTCTGAGCTAGTTATGATCCCCGAACACCATAACACCCATTATAACATAATAACACATTAAATCCCTAAACTTTACACTTGAAAACTAACTTATTTATGTAACTAGGGATTAAAATTTACACATTACCCCCCCCCCCCCCCTGGTTGGGACGGTTATGGGGTAACCCCACCAAAATCTTGCCAAAATCCTACATGATCTTTCTTGATCTCCTTGGATTCACTTTGATTCACTTGGATCCATTTAGATATTATAAGATCTCCTAAGATTGTGAAGATCTTGTGAAGATATGGCATGGTTATAAAAAGACCTTGCGTTCATCATCAACCACACACCACCTTCTCCTCTCCCTCTCTTCCTCACGGCCGTAGCCAACCACACACATCACCACCACCTTCAAACCTTGTTCATCCATTCCATGTTAGTCACAAGGTGCAAGAAGGTGTTTAAGGAGGTTTAGAGCTTGTGGATATTGAAGGACCTTTCTCATTTTCTTTTATCCAACACTTTTGTCATCTACAACTTCTAGTGTTCTTCCCTAGCCTTGTGCTAGTGGTGAGGCCCTGATGATCTCTTATTACTTCATATGTTGTTGGTTAAAAGATGATATACATTGTTAATCTTGAAGAACACAAAAGAACATGATCATGATACTCACTACTAGAAAAGTGCCTACTTTGTGACAGTCAAATTTGTTGCAAATTTGTAGGAAATTGGTCTTACCTACAGATTTGCTACAAAAAATTGCGTGCAAAATAAGCTTGTCGAAAATCTGCTTAGTTGCAAAAATATGACAAAATTTCTCACAAATTTTCGACAAAAATCTATCGTCACAAGCGTTGCCACAAAATACCTACAAACCGGTTTTTTATGTTTTTCCTACAATTCTTCGACAATTATGCCTATTTTTGTATTTATTTTATGATAATTTACTTTTAAAATTAATAACATTATTAAGAAACTTATCCATAATAATTACGAATAATTATTTTTATTTTGCGACAAAATTTCTACAAAATTATAGAACTTTCTCTTAACAGTTTGCTACAAATTTCCTACAAATAAAAAAAATATTTTTATGATAATAATAATAATATTTTTTATTAATAATGATAATATTAATGTTATTATATGTTTTTTAATTTCTGACAAAATACCGACAAATAAATTCTAATTTTTCCTACAAATTTTTGACAAATAATTTCTTATTTTTCTTACAAATTTCTGACAAATAGATTTTAAATTTTCCTAAAAAATTCCAACAAATAAATTCTAATTTTTCCTACAAATTTCCCACAAATATTTTTCTTTAAGTATATATTTTCCAACAACTTTTCGACAATATATTAATTTTCGGTTTCCTACGAATTTCCGACAAATAACAAAAAAATCTAAAAAAATTAAATAAAAAACAGTTTTTTTAGCTAAAAATGCAGAAAATATCTAATATAACCGTGTTTACAAATTTACCACAGATACAATAACATTAACTCAAGTTATTACATATTACAGAACTAACAATTTTTAAGATATTAATCTAAATAGTACACAAAAAAACTACCTTTAAGTACCGGAACAATCTAATTTTTTCATAACGCCTTTCAATTGTTTTTGCATTCGCTGCTCCCTTTAATCTCTTTCAACCCGCTCACGTAGCTTTCTTTCTTAACATTTGGTTTTCCAAATCTTGTCAAGCCTCCCATTCTTTATCCAGTTGTGTTTGAAAACCAACTGAAAAATGATAACAGGCACAATAAAGAACAAAATCCTACAATTTTTTTATATAAAAAAGAGACAAAAAGTTAATATTTTTGGAACATGGTGCATTTTCACATCAAACAAGAAAACAAAAGTTTCATTCCAACTGCTAATGCATCTACATGGCAGTGGGGATATTTGTACTTTACAAGTCACAATTTTCACAATGAAGTTTAAAATTTAAAACTTGAATTGATATTGACTTTAATGAATCCGATAGCCACATGCTGCTCATTACTTAATTAGTTTATAGTTTAAATTGGCTTTGGATAAGTCGTTTTATCACCTATATTCTGAGTTGTTCTGTATCATATAACTTTAAACCATTTCTTAAACCAACCCGTTCTGACCCGAAACGCGTTCTAACCCACACCGGTTTCAACCCGAATTAAAATAACCCTGTCTTTAATCAAACAACGCATTAAACACCTCTTCTTGGATACACGAAAAGAAACTTACACAATGTAGACATGTCCTCCCTAACCACTTAAGCAATCACGGTCAACAGATGATATAAGTGCTTGGGAAATGGTTTCAAACAGCTCCTCATGATCCTACATACACAATAACAAGTAGAGATTACATATTTATATAACACTTTTGGTTGTACAGGTGAGAAAATCAAAACACACATTACTTCTAAAAATTTAAAACTACACGTGGCAAAACGGGTCAAATGGGTATTCTAATTGTTATCGTATTTTTTCATCTCATACTGGCAAAACAGGTAGTTGGGTAAGTGGTTAGTGGTAAAAGGTTACTTCTAAGATTTGTTTGACCACTTGACCCGTCAGTACATTTTTTAAATAAATCAGCATATTTTTATATTATATGTATAAATACTGTATTAGTAAACATAATTACAAAAAACTATATTATTAAACAATAATCTCATTGTTTTAAATTAATAAAACAATTTAAAAGGTAATAAGCATCGACCAAATTGACCAATTGGCCCAGTTCCTTTATAGTAACCATTTTAAATCAATAAATACAAGACAAATTGGTCCATTATCATTTAAATGGCTTGAACATACAACCTCTGGATTTAAGGGGGACTCTTAAGATGCATTGCTGATTTTTCAAAGACTAAATATTTAATGGTTTATAGATATACCTATAATTATACAAGGTCAGTTGCAAATGATATTGAAAAAATTGAAATACTAAAAGAAGTGGAATATAGAAGGTACCATGTTACTTGGCTAGGGACTAAATGTTTTACAAAGTACAAACAATAGGGACCAAATCCAAAATTTTGGTAAACCACAGGGACCATCTGTATGCTTTACTATAAAAACTAGTACAAGAGTAAGGAAAGTTATTAACTCTGCAAAAAAATATCTTCACTAATGTCAAATTTAAACTAATGTTAATTACCAGAACAAAAAAAAATTGTAAATTAATACCTTTTTGCCTCGAATAACAGCTCCTGCCTCGCCTTGAATCACCATATATTTGGTCCCACCAAGGTGTAAGCCAGTTGGAGCAAGTGAGCCAGACTCATTGAAGTCATTGATAATAGCTATTATTTCCTCTGGCTTCACCTGCATATCAGCAAAACGATACTTAACAAAGGGCAGAGTTAAAAAGGGTATTATATATTAGCTTACAAACTGTATTTAAGTTCCAACACTTGTTTAACAATGGTGATATATAACTTGATTGAACCGAGACAAAACTAAATATTTTTTTCCTCAAAAGCATTAGTAGATATATCCAAGCAAAGCAACAGACTTCAAGTCTTTTTGTATTTTCTTAATTAAATAATACTTCTTTTTTTTTCTCTTTTTTTCCACTTACAAAATATATGGGAATAGATTTAACTTGGTAAGGAGTGAATAGTGAATCTGCATACTTATGGAATCAATGTAGCTTCCCTAAAATTGTTCCTTATTTTGAGGATCCTTTAGCCGATATCCTTAAATCTTTTCTAAAATTTAGATAAAATAAGTTGTTAGTGTTTTAAATTAAAAACAAGTGTAACCGTTTTTTTGTTCTGTTTTAATTCAACCTTACTCAGGCCTGGAACCTTTACATCCCCTTTAGATAAAATCAAATGTCAAAATCAAGGTCATATCTATTTATTGATTAATCATATCAAAACAAACATTCATGACCTAACAAAAAAATTTATCCTAGCACCAGAAGAAACTGACACTAAAAAGTAAAAACAGATCGCAATTGACGCATCAGCTGTCGTTAAGCCAGATCAACAAACAAGCTCGTTGAAATACACCGACTGAACTCGAAAACTCAACATCGTTAAGCCAGACAGCAAAAAAACGCATTGAAATACACAGATTAAACTCGAAAAACTCAACGCATCAGCAATTGTTAAGCCAGACATCAAACAAACTCATTGAAATATACGAAAATTAAACTCCAAAAAATCAGTGCGTCAGCAATCGTTAAGCCTGATCAACAAACAAAATCATCGAAATACACTGATTTAACTTCAAAAACTCAACGCATCAGCAATCATTAAGCCCAGAGTCCTAGACAACAAACAAACTCAATGAAGTACACCAATTAAACTCAAAAAATTCAACGGATCAGCAATCGTCAAGCCAGATCAACAAACAAACTCATTAAAACACAGCGATTAAACTAAAAAAACTAACACATCAACAATCATTAAACCGGAACAACAAATAAACTCATCAAAACACACCGATTAAACTCGAAAGACTCAACTCATCAGCAATCGTTAAGCCAGATTAGGTCAAATAACAGTTTCACGTAAACTGATGAATCTGAACCAATACACAACGATATCGATTAGATCCGAATACCGAAGCTCAACCAACAGCAAACACGCTTAAGCATCTCAATCGAACCAAAAATTACACAATGATCGATCAAATTAACTGGATAAACAATCACAGCATGACAACAATCAAACCTGGGTCTTCTCATTTGAGGCACTATTAACAGCAATCGATCTAATAAAACCTGAATACTTTTATAACTAATGATCGCCTAAACTAAAGTAACTACTCATCACATTAATTAACATTATTATACAATAGATCCAAAGTCCCACAATACACAGAATACGAAACCCTTAACTGAGCCAAAATTCAAAGCAACAACAACAATTTTTTCTCATATATATGACAAACAAATCATTAAATCAAATCAAATAAGACATAATCACAGATGCATATAAACTTACAGTGAGATAAGGCAAGTAATAAGCGAAAGAGATAGGGGTTTGGGGGAAAATTCAGTGGTGATGGAGAGAGAGATATACCATGGTGGAGAGAGATGGTGATGGTGGTTCATCGCTGGGAAGGGTAATCTTGGTAGGTGGCGGTCGGCGTTGGTGGGCAGCCACGGTGCGTGCGCAATGCACAGAGGGGACGACGCAAAAAAACTAAAAAAGTGATGGTATGGTGAGAAAGTTAGGGATTTGGGGGAGAAACTAAACCTAATGAAAATTATGGAGGGAAGTACAAAATATTTGACTGTTTGATGGGGGGAACTAATGAAATTCAGGAGTGAATAGGCCGTTCAAATCGTTCGACGCTCGTTCGGAAATTGCTCGAAAAATGCTCGTTATTTGACGCTCGGTTGTAAACGAGCCGCTCTGCTCGGTTCGGTTTGTAAACGAGCCAATCATGAGCAAATGTCCGCTCGGCTCGGTTCGGCTCGAATTATTATTTTAATTAGTATATATATATACATATACATATACACATACATCTATAGGGAGAGAATCATGAGAAAACTAGATATAAATGAGAAAACCAAAAAACTAATAAAAAAAGCACTAAAAAGGAGGGGGAGACTTTTAATGAAGGAGGGGTAAAATTGGAAAAAAAAATATATAACTTTTCAAAAATTTCCCATTTCTCCATACGTTATCATTTTAAAACAAAAATGGCACCATAAGATCACAAATTTTTGTATCTTTCATTCAAGTATATTCGAGCATATTTTTTATGACATAAAAAAAGATTTATGGTGTCGTCTTGTTTTCAATACTATTATTATAGTAGTGCACATGTGCAATATAACATGTACCACAATTGCATTACATGCTTAAAATTAGCTTTTTGAGACTAGTTTAGCTTTTAGGGTTAGTTTTTTTGGAGGTTTAGGATTAGGATTAGGTTTTTGGGTGTGGGGGGGAGGGGGGTTTAGGTTTTTGGGGGATGGGGGTGGGGGGGGTTTAGTTTTTTTTTCGGGTTTACAATTGGATTACATGCTTAAAATTAGTTTTTTGAGTATAGTTTAGCTTTTAGGGTTAGTTTTTTTGGAGGTTTAGGATTAGGATTAGGTTTTTGGGTGTGTGTGTGGGGGGGGGGGGGGGGGGGAGGGGGGTTTAGGTTTTTGGGGGGTGGGGGTGGGGGGGTTTAGGTTTTTTTCGGGTTTATGTTTAGGGTTTAGTTTTAGGTTTTCGGGAGAGTGGGGGGTTGGGGGGGTTTAGGTTTTTGGGGGGTGGGGGGGTTAGGCTTTTGGTGGGAGGGTGAATTTAGGTTTTTGGGGGGTGGGGGGGGGGGGTTAGGCTTTTGGTGGGAGAGTGAATTTAGGTTTTTGGGGGGGTGGGGGTGGGGGGTTTAGGTTTTTGGGGGGTGTCGGTGGGGGGTGGGTTAAGTGGTTTAAGATTTATGTTTTAGTGCACATGTGTAGTACAACAAAAAAAAAAAAAAAAATTTTTGAAAATTTTTTTCTAGGCATAAAAACTAGCGATTTTTTTATTAAAAATTGTAAAAAAAAAAAAAATTTGTATGTTTTTTGGTTTTTTTTAGGCTTTTTAGGTTAGTTTTTTGGTTTTCTCATTTAAACTAGTTTTCTCATGATCCATCTCCTACATCTATAAACATGTATATACACAAATATAAATTATACATATATATACACACATACACTTATATTTATACACACACTTACACATACATATATACTTAAATATAAATTAAATTTATAGTTTTATATGTACCAATCTATTAGATTTTGGTCAACTATATACAAATTTACAACTATATCTATACGTACTAGCCCAACCACGCCAATAAAAAATTAAAATCAAAACTAAAAGTTAAACCCTAAACCAATAAACGACAGTCTGTTCATCGCCTCAATGTCATTACCCTAAGTCGATCGTCTCCTACTCTCAACGTAATTGTTCGTGCAATATGATCATTGCTTCGTCAGCCACAACAATGTTATTTATAAGAAAAATATTATGCCATGAAATATGCATGTTTTTAAAGACATAAAAACTTGAGACTCAACATTGTCACTATCTCTCTCAGCAAATTTAAATTGGGCGACACGCTTGTCCAAATCGCTCGAACTTCGCTCGACGCTCGCTCGGAATTTTTACTGCTCGAAAAATGCTCGCTTGATTTAATGCTCGGTTTTAAATGAGCCGCTCCGCTCGATTCGGTTTGAAAACGAGCCAAGCACGAGCAAGGGTCCGCTCGGTTCGGCTCGACTCGTGAACAACCCTGGGAGTGAAGTTCAATTGACTAGAGATTTTTGGAAGTTAAAAGTCTCTTTTCAATCACCTACAGTTTTGACACAAAATATTTAATAATAATTAGTGGACTACACTCGCGCTTCGCAGCGGGACGACATGATTTTTAACTTTTAAGTTAGATTTATATTAAAGTTAAACAAGTAAAATAAATATATAAATTTTAAATTCAAACACGACACATTGCACTAAAAATATATTATTTCTACTCGTTTTCGTGGTCTTCGTCATCATCAACACAGTTACTCTATAGATGTTCAACCAAATCCGCTCGAAAATGCAAGTATGTTTTTTTTGTCACGTATCTTCATTCGAATATCTTCTTTATGGGCGTAGTTAAGTAGTGGGTTCGTCGAGTAAAAGGTATCGTCAAAGTCGGCACAAAAGGCTCTTTATGTGTCCACCAAGATCATGTTATTCAAATGTGTCTTTCTATCACGTATTTTATTAATAATGGCATATGATTGTATGGCATCATACAGTATATTTGTAACAAAACTTGTCGCTAACAACCATTAATAAAAATGATATAGTAGGGGTGCTAAACGGGTCGTGTTTGCGGGTTGGCGGTTTCAACCCGAACCTCAGAAACTGTATCACAATCATTCTTTATTACGTAACCATTTTCATTTTGATATTATTATTATTATTATTATTACTTTTTTAGGAAAATCAGGTTATACGCGAACCCCTTGGAAGAGTTATAGTTTTGTATGTTAATATCTTATTATATGGTATCATATAATATCGCATCGTATTGTATCTTGTTTATAGTATGATATAGCCTAGTATAATAAAGTCTAATATGGTATGGTATCGTATCGTATAGTATAGTATCGGAGTTTCATATCGTATTGTATTGTATAGTATCGTATAGTATAGTAATATAGTGTCGTGTTGTATGGTATAGGATCGTATAGCATCGTACAGTATAGTATGGTATAGAGTATAGTATAGAGTGGTATAGTATGGTATAATATGGTATATAGTATAGTATGTCACACCCTGACTTTTGCGGAAGCCTGATTTTGGTGTGACTTTCTTAATATCATTGCATTCAATCATAACATCAACTATATGATAAAACCATAGGTGTTTTGATTCATTAAATACGTTTAAAACATAACAACATTGCTTTAAAACGTAGACTTCAAACCGTACAAATTGTTTCTGAGTTCCTTAAGGACTCTTCAAAAGATATTGAATAACACCAAGGTTTGGAAGACGTGTCTCGTCCAGGAATAAGACACACTAACCAAACTCAAAGACCGTGGATGACATCTTTATTCTTAACGCAGCATAAAAACTTCCAGTGCCCGCCAGATCCACTTATAAATTCCCTGAAATACATGTAGTTTGAAAACATCAACAAAAGTTGAGCGAGTTCATGTGTTCGTTTGTGTGTATGTATAAACCTTTGAAAACGTTGTAAGTATGTATGTAAGTCCCTGGTATGTAGCAATAAGGAAAAAGAGATCACCACTGGGTTGCAAAGCCAATGGTATGTGTGAAGTGATGCAGGAAGACTCAAACCTAGCAGATTTCGCACCGGGCTTCCGGCTGTAAGACATAGTCACCACATGGTCCACTCAGCGGACTCAGGGGTGGGGCTCGCTACACCCAAATAGATCTATCACTCATGTCCCTCGGTCCTAGAACGAGGATTGATGGCCTTAATCGCCCTACCCATTCACATGATCTAGCAGTAACCCTCCTTAGCTACCCATACCATGTATAAAACGTTTATAATAATCGTAACATGTATTTCACCCCCGAAGTATAAAACTGAAAACAGTTAAAAGAAAAGGGGGACATGAACTCACTGTATTGCGTCTTCAGAATCGTAACCCAAATCTCTTTAGCAAACACGACTACCTACAATGTAATGCTGTCTATTAGACGAACGGGCCGTGCCTTGTCTTTGTATTTACGTTTTTGAGTTACGTTTCTTCTATGTTCCCAATATTATTCCAAGTTATAATTACTTGTTAAAATAATAATTATTTTAACTTTATATTATGTTTTAATATGGGAATAATCGTTAAACAATATTTTATAACAATACTTCTCAAGTATTTGTATTCGTATTTCCTTCCCAAGGATGGGGGTATCTTATACATGTATATCCGTATTCTTGTATTGGTATATCTTGTCATGTATTGGCGTCGTATTCCGGTGCGTACGTATTTTCTAAATAAATATCCAATATATTCCCAAAACAATATATTTTCAAGTATTACTTAGAAAATATATAAACTTATTTTGTCCAAAAATACTGTATCCCCCGAGAATATATATTTTTCCCAAAATCATATATCTTCTAAATACTCTAGGAAAATATATTTTTACTTCCCAAAAATAATATATTTTTCTCCTTGTCAAAATATGATATAACTTTGTAATATTTACAAAAATCATATTTTCATTTCTTGTATCCAAAATAATATTTACCAAAAATATATTTATAACGGTGTTTTCCGGAATATTTTGTAAGTTACGTTCTTGCGTTCGGTTTCCCAATATCATGTGTGTAACTTATATATTTTTATTCCCTTTTGATTTTTGGTATTATCTTGGATTGTAAATTTCTTGGTATTTGTCAAGTTATATTATTTTAACCGTAAATAATATAACTAGTTCACAAAATATACAAACATTCACACATGTGTCTTCTATATATATATATTCACTCATTTTTATTTATAAAACAACCTCCAATATTTGTATTTTTGTAACGAAATTTATGGCGAAGTTTATATTTGAAATACATAGTTTAAAACATACTTGTAACTACTTGTTTAGAAAATATTTTCTAAGTGTTTGTATTTTTAGAAAATTTCGCCATAGTTTCCTTTGAAAATTGAGGTGTCCATGCTATTTAGCATAACATTTTCTTTTCAAAAATCATCCAAACAATCAACAACAAATCACTAATCATCTTACACTTACCAAGTGCAAAGACTATTCAATTTACATAATAACATGAACTTGATCTTTCACAAAAATGCGTAGTAACTTGGTAAAGTGTTTAGTAGCTTTAGTTATCCTCCAAAATATATTTACTTCTTGGTAAACTTCATTCTTGGAAATTTTAGATGTTTACAACTTGTAAACATATTTCACAAAAACGTTTCTTTATTAAACCTTCTTGTTTCTATAGTGTTTCTACACTTATTTCATCACCAAAAATAGTGTAAGTTTAGTAAAAACCATGATCTTTCGAAAATCTTATTTTGAACTTGGTTTTCTTGGAAAAATCATTCATAAGTCTTGAAGCTATAAGTTTACTAGCCCACTATGTTTATTATTTTGCAAGAAATCTCTTTATTCATCAAGTTCATGTTCATACAAGAAGATGATCATCCTTTGATGTTGCATAATCATCCTCCCACTTGCTAGATTATGTGTTTAATCACCATCTAGCAAGCTCCATGTGATGATTAACATCATCATCTCAAGAAATCAACAAGCAAATATTACACATACACTAAACAACCTTATTTCAACTAGATTTCATCATATTTCAGGCTTTATGTTCAAGATTCAAATGTATGTCTTTTAGTGATCTATGATTTTCAACATACTACAAATTTTAACCACTAAGAATAGAAGTAAAAACTAGTAACAAGAAGCTTACAACTAGCTCAAAGGCTAGGGAAGAACAATGATGAAAATGGAGTGGACAAAAGCTTGTGTGAGTGGTCCTTCAAGATCCGTGAGTTCAAAGCTTCCTATGTCACCTTCTTACACCTTGAGATAACCTTGAAATGGATTGGATTCAATTGAAAAAGATGGTGGTATGCGGAAGGGGGTTCGGCCGAAAGTGGGGGAAGGAGGAGAAGGGATGTAGGTGATGAAGATGAAGATGCCAATGAGTTCTAATTATAACCACTAATCTTATGAACTATTGGGTTTAATGTCTAACATAGTACAAGCATGATCCTCCTCAAATCCAAGAGAGATCATTAGGAGATTTAGTGAAGATTTAGAAAAATATTGAGTGGGGCCACCTCCTTGGGCCGTAAATTATGAGGGGGAGGGGGGTTAGTTGTAAGTTTTGATGGTAAGTAGGTAATTAGTGGAAGTTAAGTGTAAAAGTCTAGTGTTTTAAGTGTATGATGCATTATATAGTATGTTAGGGTGTTCGGGAACCATAACTAGCTCAGAAAAAGTAAAACAATGCTTTTAGCAATATTTTGGTGTTCCGGGTAATGTCCGGTTGTTCGGTTAGATACCGGTTCGTTAAAGTGTCAAGTTATTCTGCTTAGTGTTCATTAAGTACCCTTTTGTGACTCTTTCAATTCCCGACACTTAGGAAAGCATACAGGACCATTTTTCCATATTTTTGCATGTTACTAGCATGTTAAAATGCTGATTTTTACTGATTAATGCAGAATTCTGCACTTTGAGTGGGTTTTAGGCACTTTCCGACACTTAAACTATCACCTAGTGACGCAGTTTTATGGTCCTTACTTCCCTACACTCCATACTAGTGTAGTACCTTGTCTCTAGCCCATATTGGGTCTTAAAACACTATCTGTCTATGTACTGAACATCGTCAGCATTTTCTGAGTTATCCGCTCACTGTGCTAATCGTGCTTTGTGCATCATTTATGTCACTAAAGTTTGTATGTGATAAATGGTGTGATAGTATGAAATGTGATGCACATGTATGTATGATACAGAAATCAGAAAACAGTTTAAGTCATCAGTTGTAATTAAGCACAGTCATTAAGCATAAATCAATATTAATTAATTGTAGGGATGCATGCAAATTTGACGGTTGTCACATAGTATAGTAAATATAGTATAGCATAGGCATGGCGTGGCATGGTATCGTATCGTATCGTATCTGTCGCAACCCCCGACCCCTACCCCGGGAGTGGGAGCCACGAGAGCCAGTCAAGTGGTATCGGTGTTTATTAATTTGGCAGCGGAATTTAACATCAGGACCGTAGTTATGAAATATTATCAGAGTTTCAAAACACCAAACTTTTGTAGTAAATAAATGGGATAAAACTCATGTTCCATTGATAATATATTTATAGGGATAAACCCTAATTATTGAAAATAAAATCTCCTTTTATTTATGTAACTTTTATAGCCACTTCTTTAAGCTTTCAGTGCTCCCTTGCTGGCTTCTATTAGCTTCACATTAAGTTACCTGAAACGTGTTTTAAAAAGATTTTATCAGCAAGAAATACTAGCGAGTGCATTCCAGTTTAATCAAAACAAGCTTTTTATAACTTTACAGTATTGAGAGCGATTACAATGTTTATATCTACCAATATACTCATTCAATATTGTCACGTTCACAGTTCCATGACTGTGGTCATGTTACTCATTGGCTAACTCGTCGTCCAATAGTAACGGATTACAAGTAATGATACAAAACCCAACATACCGGCAGCAATTGTAGAATACATAGACTCAATCACTGTAAGTATAACTGAAAACATTTGAGGTTTTGTAAAACAGTTTGGTGGAAAAAGAGAATGACTCACAAACGGTGAGAAAAAGAGAATGGACTCACATTGTTGACTTGGGTAATATTATAGCTTCCGGTTGGTGTTCCTGATTATTAAAAATAAACAATGCACACGTGTTAGTAAGATAACCCAAATCACATTAACCGTACAACACGAGATAGAACTCCAACGAACTGAGTCAGGCAGAGCCTTGACGTGCGTTGCGGAGCCCTAGATCAATCGGGTAGGGTAACGAATACGTGATCGGGGGGTTAAAATACTTACAACGACGCAGAGCTTCGTGTTTTAGGGGTATAATACCCGAGTATTTTCGTCTATAATAGAGGCAGAGAGAAAAGAAATTTTGAACGAGTTGAGAATGAGGCCAGAGGCCCCTTTAATAGGCTGGTCGAGGGTTCTCTGGCTCCCCGCGAGTCCCCACCCTTTCTCCTTCGTGGCCCGCGAGCCAGTAGGCTAGGGCTTAGCTTTGATTTGTCAACAACCTAGCTTTGACGCGTAACAGGACATGTGGCGGAAGGGGGTCCGGCCAGCTGACACTCGGTCGCGCCCAGCCACTCACAAGTCTAGGAGAGTCGTGACCCGCGAGTAGCCTTAATTATTTGTTTTAGTTGATTTTTAATAATATTAAGGTTATCCGGGTCCTTTTATCGCATACGGGGTGTATTTAGGAGCATTTAGGGGGGATTTTTCGAGGGTTGTTATCGTATCCTGTCGTGTCATGTCGTGTCATGTCTTGTCATGTCTTGTCGTGTAGTCTAGTCTAGTACAGTTAGTATAGTAAAGTATAGTATAGTGTAGTGGGGTATAGTATATAGTATAGTATAGTATGGTACTGTACAGTACAGTATAGTATAGTATAGTGTAGTAGGGTATAGTATAATGTAGTATAGTATAGTATAGTATTGTGTAGTGTAGTGTAGTATAATATCGTATCGTATCGTATCGTATCGTATCATATAGTGTGGTATGGTATGGTATCGTTTTGTATAGTATCGTATAGTATAGTATAGCATCGTATTGTATAGTATAGTATAGTATTGTAGTTTCTTATCGTATTGTATAGTATAGTATCGTATAGTATAGTGTGGTGTAGTATAGTGTAATATAGTGTCGTGTTGTGTGGTATATGATCGTATGTACCGTACAGTATGGTATATAGTAATATAGTGTCGTGTTGTATGGTATATGATCGTATGGCATCGTACATTATGGTATATAGTAATATAGTGTCGTGTTGTATGGTATAGGATCCTATGGCATCGTACAATATAGTATGGTATAGGATCGTTTGGCATCGTACACTATAGTATGGTATATATAGTATAACATGGCATGGTATGGTATCGTATAGTATAACATTTTTTTTGTTTTACGTGCCCGTAACTCTTCCTCAACAGGGGTCAATTGCTACAAATTATTGACAAATTTAACATTTTATTTTTTAAAATTATATAAATTTTATAATTGATAATTAACAAATAAAATATTGTTTTTGTAAGAAATCTGTAGCAACTGGTGACAATTTGCTACACATTTCCGACAAATTTAAGATTTTATTTTTTTAAAATATATGTTTTTCTAAATTTGATAAATAGCAAATAAAATAACTTTCTGTTTGTAGGAAATCTGTAGAAACTGTAGTCAGTTTCCTACAAATTATTGACAAATGTAAAGTTTTAATTTCAAAATTATATATTTTTTTATAATTGATAAATAACAAATAAAAGTATATATTTTTGTAGGAAATCTGTAGCAACTGGTGTTAGTTTGCTACAAATTCCCGACAAATTTAACATTTATAATTGATAAAGAACAAATAAAAAAAATATGTTTTTTTCTAAAATTGATAAATAAAAAAACTTTTTTCTAGGAAATCTGTAGTAACTAGTGCTAATTTGTTACAAATTTAACATTTTATTTTTAAAAATTATTTATTTTTCTAAAATTCATAAGCAACAAATAAATTAACTTTTTTGTCGAAAATCTGTAGCAAGTGGTGTCAGTTTTCTACAAATTTTAGACAAATTTAACGTATTATTTTTTTAAATTATTTATTTTTCTAAAATTGATAAATAACAAATGAAATAAGTTTTTTTGTAGAAAATTTGTAGTAAATGGCGTTAGTTTGCTACAAATTTTCGACAAGTTTAACATTTTTTTAAATTATTTATTTTTCTAAAATTTATAAATAACAAATAAAATAATTTTTTTTGTACGAAATCTGTAGTAAATGGTGTTAGTTTGCTACAAATTTTCGACAAATTTGACATTTTATTTTTTAAAATGATTTATTTTTCTAAAATTGATAAGTAACAAATAAAATAATTTGTTTTGTAAGAAATCTGTAGTAAATGGTGTTAGTTTGCTACAAATTTTAGACAAATTTGACATTTTATTTTAAAATTATTTATTTTTCTAAAAATGAATAATTACAAAAAAATTAAGTTTTTTTTGTAGGAAATCCATAGCAACTAATGTCAATTTGCTACCAATTTCCTACAAATTTAATTTTTTTTAATTAAATTATTTACTTTTCAAAAATTAAGATGTGAAAAATAGATTAACTTTTTTTTTTTCAAAAATATGTAGCAAACGGTATCAATTTGTTACAACTTTCCGACAAATTTAGAAATTTTATTTTTTATTATTTATTTTGTTGTGGTTACAAATTATATAAACTTTTAATCTTTTTTTTGTCTGAATTTTGTCGAAAAGCTAATAAATGTTGTGACGAAATTGCTACAAATGGTTGTTGTGTGGAAATTTTGTTGGAAAATTGAAAAAAAGTTTTGCTTTTTTTGTTTTCTTTTTTGTTAGTAAACTTGCAACAAAATTTGAGTTGTGGGAAATTTGTGGGAAACTTTTGTAGGAAAGATGTAGTTTTCTAGTAGTGACTTTAACATAAGCTTAAATACATAAGAATACATGTAAATGATGATGATTTGCTTCTTGCTTCTTGATGAATGATGATTTGTGTTAGTGATGATAGACATCATAAGAAACCTACTAGATTGTGATTAAACACATGATCTAGTAAGTTAAAGTGGTGATCTTGTGAAAGACCAAGATCATCATGCTTCATGTCTTCATGAACTTGAATGATGAAATTGATTTTCATATGTAAAGGTGATTTAAACAAAATACAAATCTTGTAAATAGATGATTACAAAAATAATTTTCTCAAGAAACCAAGTTTATTTATAAGATTTACAAAGTCATGATTTCTAAGTAAACTAATCATATTTTTAGTGTTTGAACAAGACTAGGAACATGATTGTAACAAGAAAAATACAAAAGAAATATTTTTAGAAAAATCATCTTACAGGTTGTAAATGACTAAATCTTTCAAGAATGTGATTTACAAACAAATAACCATGTTTTTATGGGTAACTAAACCTACTAAATAACATGGTAAGTTACTACAAGTTTTTACAAAAACTTCAAGTTCATGATGTAGTGTAAATTACTTGATTTTGACACTTGATAAGTGTAGAATGAGTTGATGATTGTTTGTGATGATTTTAAAAGAAAATAAACACATGTTTTGAAAACATGGGAAACCTCCATTTTTAGGGGAAACCATGTTAAAATTTCTATAAAATTTTGACACTTAGAAAAATATAAGTTTTGGTGAAACTTATTCCCTAAAAATATTTACGAAGGTTTCCCTAATTTTTATGTAAACTTCAAGTTAAGAAATGATGATTTCTTCAAGATAAAAATTGATATTAAGTATTATATTTTTGAGGAAAATATATATATTTATTGATCACCAAATTTTGTGCTAAGTGTATGTAGTATGTATTATATGTAATAGTGTATTAGGACTTGAAAATACACTAAATACTCCTAAGGAGTGAAAATACAAAAATACACATACAATATGCTTAGACAAATACAAGAAAATATATTTATGAAAATATATTTCTTAATAGATTATGTAACTCGGACAAGTTACGAACTTAAAATGAAGTTTTGGACGAAAATATATAACTCGGGTGAAAATTACAAGATACTTATATTTATTTTTGAGAGAATAATATAAGTAAGATACATAGTTAAAAATATACATTATTTTTAACAATAAAGAACAAATACATAAAAGATGGTGACTTGTACTTATGCGATACAAGTCTAGTGACTAACGTTAATAAAACACGTATAGGTCACGACGCTATATAAGCAAACCCGGTGAAGTTTACGGCGCAAGAAACGCAAAGTTGTGAGTTCATGCTCCCCCTTTTCTTTTAATTGTTTTCAGTTTTATAACTTCGGGGGTGAAGTACATGTTACTAAATGTTTACAGATAAGTGAGTTCATGTCCCCACTTTTAATCTTTTACATGCTTTTTAAACTTGGGGAAAATACATGTGTTATGGTATGATGGATACAAAAACAAGGAATGATACTTTAAATCATGTCACGAATAGGGTACCAGAAGCACCGTTAATCATGTACATACTAAGACCGCAGAACAAAAGGTTAGATCTAATGCGTTTTCGGGCAGCCACACTCTTGGTGATAACTAGTACCAAGTAGTGCTTTTGTGTATCAGTCGTGAATCGACTACTAGAAAAATGCCTATGGTTTGGATGCTTCCTATGTCGTGTCACATGTTAATGGCCTTGCAACCCATTAACAATCTCGATACTTACAGAAATACTTGATTTATACAAATTACATACCATGTTTTCATACAAAGTATACAAACGTTCAATACAAAAACTGCATGAATTCACACCAACATTATGTTGACGATTTTCCAAAAACTCACATGTATTTCAGGTAACTAAAGTGGATGTGCGCGCGGTCATACCCTTGCTATTGGTTGTTGTTTATGTTTATCGTTGAATAACGTTGTAAACTTTTCAGACAATATGCTGTCTTGTGATGTAAACACTTAACCTATGTTTTCAGTTACGTAATGATATTTGGTATTTGAAGTTATTTTTACGAGCATGTAGTATGTTTACCATTTGTATGCAATGAGAACCTTTCATGATCACACCTCGTGCTTCCGCCTTAGAAAGGGGTGTGACAATTTCCAGCTACAAAAGTGTGTTGCCCTATATCTCATGCCCTAATAAGGAGTTGGAGACCTCCTTTTATAGGAGATATGGGAAAACCCTAACCTCAATGTGCCAGACCCAGTTAGGAGTTGTCTCTACAAGCCCACAACCTAGTGTAGTATAAACTACAACGCGCTGGGCTCCGCGGGTTAGTACGCAATAATAATATATAATTACTATAAAAGTGATAAATAGCAGGAAAGTCCAACCGCTCGGGTCAGGTCCAGTACCATACCTCGTCATGTCCCCCAGTCTAGTATTGCTCCCGCGTGCAAGCGTGGGAGGAGCACTTATGGGCTGTTTGGTAGTCTCTGAATGGTCATTAAGAGGCTACCTCTTAATGGAACCATTAAGAATTTTACGAATGAGAAGGTAGAAGAATGTGATATGTGATGATTTACCATTCAGAGGTTACCTCTTAACCATTCAGACTTGAGGTTACCTCTTATTCATTCAGAGGTTTTAAACCATTAAGAGGTAGTATCTGAATGGTCATTAAGAGGCTACCAAACAGCCCCTTAGACTTATTAGGAGCTCGGGAGTGAAGATCACTAATTTTAGGCTTACATGCCGTCCGAGTGCGAGGAAGTTGTTGGCCACGTTTGTTGTGGTTGTCATTAGCTGTGAGTGGAGATAATAGTGCAGTGAATATCACACGATCGTGGAAACTGGTTGGGCAAACCTAACGCAAGCTGATTGATTGCACGCAGTTGCCATTTGTACTGGCGCATTACCATGAGCTCGTCAAGGTTGCGCGTATGCGGTTAGGTCCCGTGCATGAGCCTTGGAACATGCTAGGTTTTGGTAGTTAAGTGCCTCGCCTTTGGATGATTTTTTCAAGTGTGGCCCTGCCTTAGCGGTGCATCCATAGTCATGGGGGCTACTGTAGAATATCCACCCTGTGGTGTGACTTTTGTTGGTTAACATATGGTGCGCTAACGACGTTCAACTCATTGAAAGAGTTGATGTTGATGTGACGAAGGTCCCTACTACGCGTCCGTGTCATCGGGATCTCCGTTGTCGTAATGTGCAGCCATTGGCGGTCGTAGATGCACATGCGGATGTTATGCCACCTTAGGCGAATGTAGAACCGCTGGTGGTTGTACCGGTCGTTGTCATTGATGATCCGGTTATAGCAATTATCGTTGCCGTCGGAAAGAATAATACACAATGCACCCCTGCAGAAGTGCTTGCTATGCTCAGTGACCTTGGAAGGGTGCTTAGAGCGTTATTTATGTTTCCCACAATGTTATTATAATTGTGGGACAAGTACTTGGTTTTTCATCAGTGGTTGTGCATTTATTACCAAGATACCCAATGGAGTAGTAGTGGTTGAATACATCTATTACCAAGATGCCCACTCATAGTGCGCTATATAATTTGATCATCTGACTTTGTTATTATGAAAAATATTTCGTGTCAGAGGTGTCTTTTACCGTGATATGCTGTTTAAATGCGGTGGTAATATTTTGTACCGTAATATGCAGTTCAGATGCGATGGTATGTTGTGTTTACAAATGTTTATATGAACACTTATAGATATCAGAAAGTGCTTTATAATGCGCGTGGCGTTAATGATCACTTGAACAACAAAGTGCTTTCTACACGCTTGGCGTAAGTGAACACTCATTGAGATAATAAAATGCTTTATACGCGTTAGGCGTGAATGAGCAGTTTATATAAGCTACTACGTGCTTTTCCTGGACGCGTACTGGCGTGTGGAACGCTTATAGTAGGTGGCATGTCTGTTTACCTCGCCGACTATGGCGTGAGGGTTTTCTTTTATCCATGTCGCAGACTGGTGTGGAGAATACACATCTGAATAAGTATTTTTCCTGTCGCATAGCGTGTGGAATACTTATTCGAATAATCAAGTATACTAGTTATGTTGTGCGTTTGTCTTGACTACCAAATTGAATATGTCGTGTCAAGTGGTATAGTCGTAGGCCAAATGATGTGAGAAGTATAAATATTGTAACACCCATGTTATTAATCTAAAGGTTTTTGTGCAATCAACGAAAACAAACATGAATTTATCATTAAGTATCCTTAGAAAAATACGAGTAATTTAAAACTTTTACAACTTAAAAGTTTTAAACAAAATTTAGATAAGTTCACCATTTAAAAGTTATGACGTAATGTTGAGCGGAAGCTTTAATCTCGTGTGTTCGGTTCTTCGTAGCTGCTTGATCTTCATCCGTGCACTCTTGACATTCACCTATGATCAAAACCAACTTAAAAGTTAGTTTCGATAGTCAAATATCAAGTCCAAACAAGTACAGGGGTTAAAAATGATAAAATTCAAGAATTTTCGGAGTTTAGGGGCTCGCGTAGCACCACTGATGCTCGCGCTACGCGAGCGCTTGTTTTAGACAGAAAACTCGTTTGCTGATGCTGCAGATTCCCAGCACGTCCTGATTTCACGGAAACGGCCATAACTTCTTCGTTATTGATCCGTTTTACCCGATTCTTTTTCCTACGCGTCCGTAATTTAATTCTCCATCTTGTGGAGTTTAAATCCAACATTCTACATAATAAAATTTCAGACTTTTAAGTCTTCGGCTTATCGCCCTATTTCCCACTTTTGACCCGTTTATGCATTTTATCAAACGAACTTATTCGTTTGATTCCTACATCACCTACACTTCTTCAAATTAATGTTACCTACTATATTAGGTTCTAATCATAGGTTTATTACACCGTTTAATCACGTTTTCGCTCGTATGCTTATTTTGACCCGTTAAGGGTATTTAAGCACTTTCAATCATAAATCGATGTCAATTGTTTCTAGCATTTGCATTACCACATTTCTTACCCTATAATATCCCACCACGACTATATTTAAGGTGGGTTTATCGTGGTGATCTTATATAACCCAAATTTCACCTCTCGAATCATCATTTTACGACAAAACTCAAATAGTGCCATTTGACTAAATATAATACCTCTTTCAGTTTCTATACTTATTCTAAGTATTTACCTAATCATAAAACTCGTTTCCAAACAACTTTTAAAAGTTGTTTATTCGAATTAGCCAACAAGGGCGTTTTGGTCGATTTAGTTCTTTTTACTACAAAGGACTCTCTTTACAATTATTCGACCAAAATAGCATTTTTAACTACAACATGAATATGCGTACCTGGCTCGGATCAACAAATAGATCCGATTTATACCTCGCTCTTATTATCATACCATCGATGATGACGCAACTATCCGATTTGCTAATCGGTCCTGTTAACATAAGACTTGACAACCACATTAGTCGATATTGTCAAATGGTGTTGCCACCACCATTCGACCCGTTTGGACTATATGTCCAACATTATCTATTTAAATCAAAAACACCATTTTTGATTTCCAAGTCATGCATCATCCCATCCCGGGTTTTATAAGCATACCCTTTTTCTTTTACGCTCTTTTCTTGCAGTTTCAACCCATTTCGGCTTACGCCATGGGTATCCTTTTTAACCATGATTTACATAAGTCGACACTTAACAAATTTCCAAATTTTCCAATATTATTGTTTTCACGTTCACAAGTATCGAAATAACGAGCATTCTACATAAGTGGGTAGATTACACTTACCTTGCATCCGAGCTACGTTTTTCTTCTATGCTTGACTCGTTTGACCCGCTTTCACTCCAATCTTCGCCTAGCTTGTTTAAGCGCCAACTATTGTTCATCATTTACAAGGTGATTAGATTAGTCATTAACAATCACGACTATACCACCTTACTTATTTTCTTAGCCGAAACCACTTATTCGACCTCATCACTAGTTAGTTTGACTTTCTAAAGTCAACTACTTTTAATCATATAATATGCGCAATTAAGGCAAATCAACTTTATGATTAGAACCCGTTTTATCCCCATGTCTTATGTAATTAGTCAAGCTTGTTAATTACGCGTTTCGCTTAAATTTCAACACCTTACTTCTCATTTAGGCATTTTAACAAACACCTAATGGGCATAACTCTACACATTTGCTAACTAGTTCATAATTAGTCATTTATACCAAGATTAACATCAAATTTCAACCCTCTATGTCTAGGGTTCATGAACTACATTAAGAACTTATATCATAACAATCAATATTCATCAAATTAACACTTCAAATCCGAGTGTTCATCATAACATACAAAAACCCACTTCAAGTCATGCACAAGCTTTCACTCAAACTTATAATTTGTTCAAGTATCTTGCATCAACTATCACCTATGATGATTTCTAACACTAACATATCATCATCTTCATTATTAAGTCAAAACCCACTTAGCATATAATATGGTAATTATCAAATCCCTAGTTTAGACAACAAATCATCAAATTTTCTACTAGGGTTTGTTTCTAAACCATGTTATAATCATAATAACACTCATAGAATCAATATTCATTTCCAGAATTTCGATTATGATTATTCATCATAATCTCAAAGTATCACCAAATCATAATTTTTAACATACCTTGTAATCCCCATGACTAGGTGATCACGAATCTGTGTTCATGCAATGATTTGGCTCTTGATTTGGGCTTCAATTTGAGAGATTCTTGAGGGATTAGGGTTTGAGCTCCCTTGGCTCCTGTGGGTTACGACCAGAACACACACACACACCTAGTGTGTGTGTTGTGTTATATTTTTAAGTTTATAATTCTAGTTTCAAGTTACCCGGCTTTGGTCCCTCGTGTTTGGTTAGTTATTAATTAGGTCACAACCTAATTATTTTCAACAATACTCTCGCTTATTAACTAGGTTTAATATTCCTAGTTAACTTAGCGGGTTCGGGAATATTTATGACTAAGTTTATTTTAGACCCCGTTAACTCGGGCCTTTTTGTCCATTTTATTTCTTTAAAGACTTTATTCATTTTTATATATTATTAGGATTAATTATTTAAATCCTAATATTCCACCGGGTAAATTTTACCACTAACGGTATTTTACCCGTCTTTTAGTATTAACTGGGTTTAATTACTGAACCCGTTTTCGGGGTGTTACAAGTCTACCCCCCTTAAAGAGGTTTCGTCCTCGAAACCTTTTCTTACATAATTCATTGAGTTTAAACTCAATGTATTTGAGCCGAGAAATCTTTTAAACATTACTTATACTTTTAACCAATTATTAGTATTACCAGATAAGCATGGTAACATCTTTTTGGTCACTAATTGTCTACGTATCTCATATGACTTCGTGCAACTTAAAATAACGTAATCTCGTTATTTCCACTAGTTTAGTTAACTTAGCGATATCCATCGCTTTCATATACTATCGAATTCCTTACGAATCCGTTATTTTGACCCGTTTAAAGATCTTTAGTGAAATCTTTTATTTTTAGCAACAAATTCTTTTGTTTTCAAATTTATCTATTCGGTTCAGCTATACCGAATCTACCGCTTACAAGCAAAGCAAATTTTCTTGATTTGAATTGGTGACCTTAACCGGTCTCATTAACTAGTCTTATTAGTTCAGTTACTTTTATCACTCGCTTGGTTATAATGTGATTTTACTTCACATTACATTTCCTAACCGTGATCGTGTCACATCATGTTTAATTTGTATCAACCTTTCATTTTTGAAAATATCACTTTTCGAATATATCATCTTGCGCCTATCAGTGTCAAGACTTGTATCTTTCATGCTTACTATTTAAATTCCTATCAGAATTTATGTTTGTAAAAACATTATTTCTTACTAAAACCGAAGTTTTAGTTTTAGGATCTTTTCTTTAACTTGTGTCAATCATCCATACCCGGATATTGACAGTCCGTAATTTAATCCTTTACAGTCTTAGTTTTATGCAGGGATTCTTAACTGATTTCCTCGCTTTATCCAATCTAACCCGTACGTTTTATCACTTAGCCTTACGGGCTATTTTTTTATTCGACATTCACCTCTTTAGGGCGAAGTCCCTATAACTTCTTTCTAATCATGACCCGTGGGTCGTTTTAGTCCATAGATCTCTCATTTGTTTATAACCCTAAAGGTTATGTTGATCCCGTAGATCACTCTTTTTTACTCGTGTCTTATTAAAATATATATTTGGTGTCAAAGCACTCTTTTTACGTTTGAAAATCATTTGTCTCAAGCTTACCGTTATCAGGCTTGCGCTTACTTATGCCTTCAAGCATTATACTTTATTCAACCCGTTCAATCTCAAAATAGTTGAATATAATTATCAAAATTTCTGTTTACGGAATTTTATGGTCTTTTAGTCATAACTCATAATCCGAGTCTTTTGACTTTAAATTCGTGTTCTCGTTTCTCGGTTTACGCATGTGTTTAAATCCTTATCCATTAACCGGGTACTTTACCGAAGTCATTATTAGTGCAAGCATTCCGGTATACATCAAGTTTTCGTTTTAATTTGTTTGGTTGTCTTAGCGGAAGCCCTTGCTTTTATTCAACCAAACCTTTATTCTTTATTTGACCATCCTTGACAGTCTTTTAAACTATGAATGATGATTATCATCATCATCATTTCTTTACTACGACCAAAGTCAACGATTTTGATCGTTTTTCTCATGTGGGCAATACCTTTGTTTCTATGACCCCGCGGGTCATTTATACTTTGGTTTTACAATGCCCTTTTTGTCTACCATGGTTTTCGATCGTTTTTCCCCATGTGGGCAATACCTTTGTTTCTATGACCCCGCGGGTCATTTATACTTTGGTTTTACAATGCCCTTTTTGTCTACCATGGTTTTTTTTTTCATAAAAAAATGACTTATGTCACGAATTTCCTTGGGTCTTTTATTTCTATGTGCGCCATACATCGTTTTTATGGTTCCCGCGAAAACCATTTATACGAGTATGCCCATGAGATTTCTTGACCCTAAGGATCCTTTAAATTTCATTCATCTTGACCTTACTACATCGGACATAACTGCGCTCATTATAAGAAGCTCATGCTATCATGTGTTCACTACTTACTTGGCCAGAGTAAGCGATCAACACGTGGTACGCGTGACCTTATTATAATTACCACATCACGTCCCATGTAAGTAACTCCTCAAATTATCTCCATGTTTATGGTTTCATTTGGTAAAACTTTATTTAATTGTTAGTTAACAATTATTAGTTTTAGTCGTTTATTCCTTAAACATGTACAATGTCCCTTTTTATAAACATTTATTCACATTCATTGATGTGATCATTACTTTTCTCAATAGGATTTATATTGAGAATATTTACTTGGATGATCACTCTCGTCCAAGTTTCTATATAAACAAGTCTTGTTATTCATTTGTTATTCATCATTGTGAATAACACATTTCCTATTAAATTTCTCTTGGAAATCAGGTTTTCCAAGTTCTATCATATGTGTATGCAACCGTTATTACTTACGTGTTTGTTGCATATAACAACTCGTACGATTAAATTTAAAAGTGTGCACCTGGTAATGCTTGCCCTACGGGCTTTTTATGTCGTTAACCTTGTTCGCGGTCGTTACGCGATTTAGTCCTCGGTGAGCATGCTCCTCTTGTCATACTTCGGACCGTTCCATCATCATATCCACACTTCGTTTGACTCTCGTCGTCTTCAAACGCAAGTGTCCTTCAATTAAAACGTTCACAAAAGTTAGTAACGTCAACTTCAATAATCGCCCGTATTATAATACAAGGCTTTTTCTACTATACGCGTCAACGCGCGCAATTTTGTCAACTATATTTATCATTTAATTGAGGTAACGTGTATCACACGATAACCCTATGTGTTGTTCACAACATTTCAACACATACCAAACCATTAATATACATGTACTTACCGGATTTGCGATCAAGCCTCGAACCGAACACTTTACCCTTTAACCTTGGGCTCTGATTACCAACTTGTAACACCCATGTTATTAATCTAAAGGTTTTTGTGCAATCAACGAAAACAAACATGAATTTATCATTAAGTATCCTTAGAAAAATACGAGTAATTTAAAACTTTTACAACTTAAAAGTTTTAAACAAAATTTAGATAAGTTCACCATTTAAAAGTTATGACGTAATGTTGAGCGGAAGCTTTAATCTCGTGTGTTCGGTTCTTCGTAGCTGCTTGATCTTCATCCGTGCACTCTTGACATTCACCTATGATCAAAACCAACTTAAAAGTTAGTTTCGATAGTCAAATATCAAGTCCAAACAAGTACAGGGGTTAAAAATGATAAAATTCAAGAATTTTCGGAGTTTAGGGGCTCGCGTAGCGCCACTGATGCTCGCGCTACGCGAGCGCTTGTTTTAGACAGAAAACTCGTTTGCTGATGCTGCAGATTCCCAGCACGTCCTGATTTCACGGAAACGGCCATAACTTCTTCGTTATTGATCCGTTTTACCCGATTCTTTTTCCTACGCGTCCGTAATTTAATTCTCCATCATGTGGAGTTTAAATCCAACATTCTACATAATAAAATTTCAGACTTTTAAGTCTTCGGCTTATCGCCCTATTTCCCACTTTTGACCCGTTTATGCATTTTATCAAACGAACTTATTCGTTTGATTCCTACATCACCTACACTTCTTCAAATTAATGTTACCTACTATATTAGGTTCTAATCATAGGTTTATTACACCGTTTAATCACGTTTTCGCTCGTATGCTTATTTTGACCCGTTAAGGGTATTTAAGCACTTTCAATCATAAATCGATGTCAATTGTTTCTAGCATTTGCATTACCACATTTCTTACCCTATAATATCCCACCACGACTATATTTAAGGTGGGTTTATCGTGGTGATCTTATATAACCCAAATTTCACCTCTCGAATCATCATTTTACGACAAAACTCAAATAGTGCCATTTGACTAAATATAATACCTCTTTCAGTTTCTATACTTATTCTAAGTATTTACCTAATCATAAAAATCGTTTCCAAACAACTTTTAAAAGTTGTTTATTCGAATTAGCCAACAAGGGCGTTTTGGTCGATTTAGTTCTTTTTACTACAAAGGACTCTCTTTACAATTATTCGACCAAAATAGCATTTTTAACTACAACATGAATATGCGTACCTGGCTCGGATCAACAAATAGATCCGATTTATACCTCGCTCTTATTATCATACCATCGATGATGACGCAACTATCCGATTTGCTAATCGGTCCTGTTAACATAAGACTTGACAACCACATTAGTCGATATTGTCAAATGGTGTTGCCACCACCATTCGACCCGTTTGGACTATATGTCCAACATTATCTATTTAAATCAAAAACACCATTTTTGATTTCCAAGTCATGCATCATCCCATCCCGGGTTTTATAAGCATACCCTTTTTCTTTTACGCTCTTTTCTTGCAGTTTCAACCCATTTCGGCTTATGCCATGGGTATCCTTTTTAACCATGATTTACATAAGTCGACACTTAACAAATTTCCAAATTTTCCAATATTATTGTTTTCACGTTCACAAGTATCGAAATAACGAGCATTCTACATAAGTGGGTAGATTACACTTACCTTGCATCCGAGCTACGTTTTTCTTCTATGCTTGACTCGTTTGACCCGCTTTCACTCCAAGCTTCGCCTAGCTTGTTTAAGCGCCAACTATTGTTCATCATTTACAAGGTGATTAGATTAGTCATTAACAATCACGACTATACCACCTTACTTATTTTCTTAGCCGAAACCACTTATTCGACCTCATCACTAGTTAGTTTGACTTTCTAAAGTCAACTACTTTTAATCATATAATATGCACAATTAAGGCAAATCAACTTTATGATTAGAACCCGTTTTATCCCCATGTCTTATGTAATTAGTCAAGCTTGTTAATTACGCGTTTCGCTTAAATTTCAACACCTTACTTCTCATTTAGGCATTTTAACAAACACCTAATGGGCATAACTCTACACATTTGCTAACTAGTTCATAATTAGTCATTTATACCAAGATTAACATCAAATTTCAACCCTCTATGTCTAGTGTTCATGAACTACATCAAGAACTTATATCATAACAATCAATATTCATCAAATTAACACTTCAAATCCAAGTGTTCATCATAACATACAAAAACCCACTTCAAGTCATGCACAAGCTTTCACTCAAACTTATAATTTGTTCAAGTATCTTGCATCAACTATCACCTATGATGATTTCTAACACTAACATATCATCATCTTCATTATTAAGTCAAAACCCACTTAGCATATAATATGGTAATTATCAAATCCCTAGTTTAGACAACAAATCATCAAATTTTCTACTAGGGTTTGTTTCTAAACCATGTTATAATCATAATAACACTCATAGAATCAATATTCATTTCCAGAATTTCGATTATGATTATTCATCATAATCTCAAAGTATCACCAAATCATAATTTTTAACATACCTTGTAATCCCCATGACTAGGTGATCACGAATCTGTGTTCATGCAATGATTTGGCTCTTGATTTGGGCTTCAATTTGAGAGATTCTTGAGGGATTAGGGTTTGAGCTCCCTTGGCTCCTGTGGGTTACGACCAGAACACACACACACACACCTAGTGTGTGTGTTGTGTTATATTTTTAAGTTTATAATTCTAGTTTCAAGTTACCCGGCTTTGGTCCCTCGTGTTTGGTTAGTTATTAATTAGGTCACAACCTAATTATTTTCAACAATACTCTCGCTTATTAACTAGGTTTAATATTCCTAGTTAACTTAGCGGGTTCGGGAATATTTATGACTAAGTTTATTTTAGACCCCGTTAACTCGGGCCTTTTTGTCCATTTTATTTCTTTAAAGACTTTATTCATTTTTATATATTATTAGGATTAATTATTTAAATCCTAATATTCCACCGGGTAAATTTTACCACTAACGGTATTTTACCCGTCTTTTAGTATTAACTGGGTTTAATTACTGAACCCGTTTTCGGGGTGTTACAAATATCGTCTGGCGTATCGAAACATTAACATTATATAAGAACCGATGCGGTATAATGTGCAGTGGGTATCACCTAAATGGGCAGCCCGAGAGAAGATGATCACTTTTAAGGCGTAATGGCGCTATACCCTGCTAGTCCCCCAGTTCATTGCTGCTAAAGTATTTTAGTAGCTTTGAACTTGATAGGTAAGAAAAAGAAATCGACAAGTAAATATAGACACTTTTTGTTTAGTATGCAATTCTAATAGGTACTCTTTTAATATGTGAAAGAATTGTCAGGTCATCTTGAAAAGCAAATATATAACTTGTGGCGTATTCCATCAATCTATCAAGTTATGTGAGAGCACCGTATTTAAGGATGAGATTAAGAACCTGTCACCTGTGAGCCTTGTGCGTATATGCCTAACATAACAGTTGCGCCTAGTTCGAGATTGTCTATCAGATATGATAGTTCAACAATTGAGGCGGCATGGTGAGAAATTCCCTGGCTATGTCCGCGTGCTTGAATAAGGATTTTTCGATGTATACTTTAGCCTGTGTAAATATTATGACCATGTCCGGCCATAGCCGTGTTGTTCCGAGTAGATTACCCAGTTCGATGATGCTAAGCATGTTAGGACATAAGTATCAAAAGTAATTATAGAGGCGCATGCAACACGTTAGATGGCCAATCGAGCGTAGCCCAATGCATGTGTGGGCAATGAAATTTTCCACTCATGCGTTTAGAATTTTGTATTTTTGAGGTAGCATTGCCATGTCAGGTTATATACGACCATTATATATATATATATATATATATATATATATATATATATATATATATATATATATAGCCAAGTGAACCAAAGGCGTGCAATGAGATGCCAAGCGTGTTTAAACAAATAAAAGTGTGTCGCGCAACTAAAAAAAAAAATAGGATTGCACCTGGAATTGCATTCCGAAATATGTAGCTTAACATAATGAACTCCAGCTTAGGTATATCCTTACCAAAGTATAGCTTGGTGAAGGCGTAAACGGCGACAAGGACCCACCTACAAGTAAGAAGGTTTGACAAGTTGTCCAACCGATATCGCGTTATTGGAGAAAGGTTTTCAGGTGTGTAAATCGAATGCTCGAACCAAGGCCTTTGGTCTTGGTGACTACGTTTTGTAGTGCTTGTAGTGTTACACTGTCCCCTTCCCTTGTTTCAATGTTGCTAGATAATGTTAGCACGGGCGTCCTGTGCTCGATGTGTCATGTTGGAGACGGCGAGAACATTATCAGGAAGACTCTCTAGCTTGAGGATGTCTATTCCTACCAATGTGCCTCCCGGTTTTACTAAGTGCCAGCTTTCAAAACTTAGTTGTAATTGGGGCGTGAGTGGTTAGCCCGTCGTGCCAGTCTCCCAGTCTATTGCTGCTCAAATAAACATTAGTAGCATTGCAATAACAACGTAGAAAATTGCATTATGTGTATAGCATCTACATGTATACATAAGTTTTATCAAAACGCGTCCTACTTAGACAAGGACTATTTTGTGTACAAGTCGAAATGATCCAGCTTGGTTGCTTTTTAACATATCTTGCCCACAGCGGGATTATACTACGACATAAGTATTTATGTAGTTTGAATCATCTTGAAGAAAATGATTTACGTATGCTCTTTTTAGTGGTATAGATGATCTATATCACCAAATTTCAAGTACCAGCTTTATGGATGTATAGGATCTCACGTTGGTTAAAAAGCATGTCCATGATGTGGATGCTGGGGCGGTTACATGACACCCCATAGTCCTGGTTAAATGGATATATGCTCATATATGTTTAAAAGTGGTGCAATAACGGTTGTACGATCTCATTCTATAAAGCATTAGCACATGCAAAATGTGGTGTAGTTTAGAGAGGAAAGCACTGAACCGAGCAGGGTAGGCGCTACAGCGGTGGCGTGATTCAATGAGCCACAACCCCATTTATAATAATAGGTAAGAAGGTTGGATGTATGCCTTTACGTATGACAACTGAGAATTCCTATCAGGTACTTTCGTATTTTGTCGTACAGTAAAATAAATTTATAAGCGTGACAAAAGGCGTGACTTAGGACGGTGCTCACCGGAGATGGCGCGAGCAAGGAAGGTATCTGTCGGAGATGGTGGGAGTGAACGAAAAAGTCCATCAGAGGCATGGGTGGAATGAAAACTTCCGCCAGAGACGTGGGTGGATAAAAATGCCCGTTGGAAATGTTCCATGGTGAATAAAAGCTTCCGCCGGTGGCGGCGGGTTGAATAAAATCTTCCGCCGATAGTGGCGGGTTGGGACAACCTCGTAGCCCAATCGGTAAGGCATCTAAGAGTGTGCTGATTAAACAGCGAATCTCGTTTGAGAGTGCCATATAGTAAGGCGTTTCGAGTTTCAACCAATGCTTGAGAGGGGATTATCAGGCCAGAAATGGCAAAAGAAGTGTGTGCTAAGAATGGTGCAGAAAAGGGAGTCGTTGCCGAAGTTGTCGTAATCATGAAAATTTTCCGCTATTGATTGTGGTGGTGTGGATAAAATATTCTGCCTGAGTTTGGCACGTTGAGGAAAATCGTCTGTTAGAGGTGGCACGACCAAGGAGGTTGTCCGCCAGGGGTGGTGCGACGAATAAAGTTGCCCGCTTGGAGTGGCGAGACGAATAAAGTTGTCCGCTAGGAGTGGCGAGATGAATAAAGATGTCCGCCAGGGGTGTCGAGACGAATAAAGTTGTCCACTAAAGGTGGCACGACGAAGAAAGTTGTCACCTGAAAATACAAACATGGCCTTTCATCAGTGTGTGTGAGGATTGCTCGCCGCGTTTTCCCGATTGAATGTATGGACAAACCTGTAAATTGCATTATCCAACGCGGGTGTGCCATGAGGTGCCACGCCTAATGCATCTTAACTCGTCCCTTCATTATATTAAACAATTTACATGACGGCTCTTTCTAGAAAACAAAAGAGTTTCAGAAATTAGGGGCTCGAATTCATATAAATATATTTATAGGAGGAATTATGGGCATATATTACTTAAACGTATACGTGCTCATGTATATTGATATGTCATGTAAAACGTCCATACAATATTCTAAGCATAACAAAGAAAAAAAAGTGTTTAGCCCATGTCATCTATAGGGGCCATTAATGTAAATGCTGTAAAATGTTGTGCAAGTTTGAAAATAAATGTATAAATCAGACATGTACTTTTAGCTCCCCACATATGTTAAATATTAGAAATCCTTTTGGCTTCTTTCAAAAGCTAGCTCAAACGGATGTTATAAGGCTCAGGCTATCACTTAACACTTTGTATGTCTATATACCATGAATACTTATGGGTTTTCATGTGAGCATTTATAGGAAGAGAATTAGGACTTTCAAACGTAACTTACACGTGTACGACTTTCATTGAAGGGCAACGGCGCGGGTGTTAGGTGGTGTGAATCAGGTGGCGCACAGGTAAGCAGAAATGTTTCATGAGGGCTATCTGCTGCAGATGGCGGAATGAGATGGTTGCGCGTGGTGACGGAGGCATGTCCCGCTACGCAAGGTGGCGGAGGCGTGAGGTGGATGCATGCAGCGACAGAGTGTTTCCGGCAGGCGAGGTGCACTCGCGCGGCGACGGAGTGTGTCCGGTCAACAAGGTGTACTCACGCAGCGGTGTGCACTAGCGTGAGCACAAGCCCTGTGCGTGGCGTAACTTTTTTGGTGAATGTGGGTTTTGTCCATGCGTAGTGGAGTTTTCCCAGCAAACACTGAGTACGTCCACGTGCAGAGGAGGAAATATGCTACTGGGTAGTGTGCTCGCCCGACGGAATTCACCCACGGCGGCGGAGTGTATCGGGGGCTTAAGTTACTCGTGCAGCAGAGTTTACCCATAGTGGCGGAGTGCGTCTTGCAAGCGATGGACTCGCACGACAGAGTTTATTCACGGCGACAGAGTACAACTAACGGGCACAAGAGCTCTTTAACTACGCGTTCGACGATGGTGCCTTTTTTTAAATGAAAACGACAACTTTATTTGCCGTTTACGGCTGTTTTGGTTTTAGAAAAAGGACGCATCGCAGGGCTATATTTTTGTTATTTAGTAATTTATGATGAAAAAACTTCGTTTCATCAAGATAAAATTAAAGTCATCATCCCATGAGCTCTCAAAAGTCAATAGATATAATAAATTAATAAAGCACTTTGGGATTTCTATGGTGACTTAAGATAATTTTGCTATTCGTTTTCCTTTGTAAAAGCCATTTACCAGCCAATAAAATTGATTTACATAACTCTTTTCATACAAAAACTTGCGTCAGAGACAAGGAGGTATATTACTTACCTGATATGATGTATGATGTATCCATGGCGGCTAGCCTCCTTAATGGAGGTATAAGACCAAACCGAACATGAGCCTCAAAATTATTGTTTGAGAAGATGTTGCATGGCAATAGGTTTACACCCCTGGAAGCTGATGAAAAAATACAGATCTAGAAATCTGGGTCGGAAGAAATAGCGAGATGTGGTTCGTGTCGGGTCCCACGGATGGCGCCAATGAAGAAGAATAAACCCGAGCGGGTCGGTACTTCTATGATGATGAACGGCCACACCTCGTAATTTTCAGAACAATCGGAAACAGGATCAGGGCCCCTAAAACTCAAGGGGGGGTATACCCTAGTTAACGATTATCTACAATTACTCGTTGTCAAAAATCAATTTTACAAAACTGTCAATTCAGCAAAGCTAGTCCCAGACGTGGCTACCCTATAACCTATTTTCAACCCTTACGCATCGTATGGGTTTAAAGCTTACGATGCGCAAGGACCCTTACGCACCGTAAGGGTCTAAGTGTTACGATGCGTAAGGATGACCAAAATTTGGGTATAAATAGAGGACATCGGGACTTGAAATCTGTCTTTGAAACAACGTAAATTCGTTTTACGTAGGCCGAGTTATAACAGAAACAGTCCACAAAACACACACTAATCACGAAGTGCTGCCGCAATCAGGGTAATAACTCGATCGCTATTACGATTCAACGTCCGATCGATTATAACTATCCAACGATTGTTTAAGTGCCGCTCAAATTGAGTTTATACTTTGTTATTCATCGTGATTTCGACTTGAATGTTTGAGTGCTGTTCGAATTCGGACTATACTCTGTCATTCGTTGTGAATCCGCTGAATTGTTAAGTATTGCACTAATAAATCGTTGTGAGGGTTTAATCTCGTGAATTATCGTAACTGCTGTATTAGTTACTAACCTGTTGTGTGTGCATTGTTATTTAAATTAGGTTAATCAAGGCTAATCAGTAGGCTTATAATCTGCTCGTTAAATCTACAATGTGAGTCATTCTCTTTTTATCAAATCTATTTAAAAAAGCATGTTTATTTTTAAAGTTATAATTACAGTGATTAAGTTTATGTAATCACCAAATTACAGCCGGTATGTGGGGTATTGTGCACAGTATTGCAGTTTTATCACTTTAGGTGGGCGAACCTAAAATTAGTGATAACCGTCACTCATTGGGGCAGCCAATGGTGATATGACCACAATCACAGAAAAGAGTCGAGTGACAAATACTGTGGGTAGCTGGTTTGATATGAGAAACATTGTAATCTCTTAATACTGTAATTATAACAAACGAGTCGTTTTAGTAAAACTGAATGATTCACTCAGTATTTCCCTGCTGACAAAACCTTTTTCAAACATGTTTCAGGTGATCTGTTGTGAGCACAGGAAAAGTGCCGTGGAGCACTACAAGCTTAGAAAAGTGGCTCAATGTAAATAAATAAAGAAACATGTTTTAAGAAATAAAGATTTCCCAGTGAAATCACTTTATTGTAAATTATGGGATTTATCCCTATAATATATATAAACGAGCAGTTTTAATATTAATCGATCCTGTTTAAAAAGACTTCCGCTGACACTTAATTAGATACCGTCGAATTTCCTGCCTCGCGGCTCTGGACCGGGTCAAACCGGGGCCAAGGGTCGTGACAGGAAAAGGTGGTATCAGAGCCACTAATTTAAGCTTACTATTGATTTTAGCCTATTAAATTAATTGAGAGATACTTAGGAAATTTAATTACTATTCTGTGAATATATGTTTTATTAACTGATTAATTCTTGAGTTACAGTATGGGTAAACAAAAGATTTCTGCTATCTACCACAAATTAGATACTGCAGCCACAGAAAAAAGGAACCTCTTCCTCCAAACACCCAGCAGATCTGGAAGAAGGGATTTTTGTCCGTAAAGCAAATTATGAAAATCCTCTTACGCAAGATAAAAGAAATTTGATTCTTAGAAAGGGACAGGAGAAAATAAAGAAACCCCAAGTCAAGAAAGTGAGGTTTAATTCAGAAATCCAGGAATTAGGCAATAGTACACCTTGGGAAGATAAATTAGATGAAAAATGGGCAAACCTTTATATGATAGTTACCGTAGCAGAGAATGCAAACCTCTAAAAACCTGGTTTAGTAGAAAATTAATCTCCAGTAAATAAATAAAGTATAGTGTGTTCTCTTTCCTGTAGTCTTTTGTACAAATCCGTATGCAATAAACTTTAATGTTTATTTGTAAAACTTTGTTCCAAAGTTTTAACTTAGCATTTTTGTGCATTTTGCATATATGCTATCCAGCATGAGTGAGATATCAGAAGCATTTCAGAATCTCAACCTCTACCCAGTACCAATTGAAGTCTCCCACGACTTTACTGGTTATATTGCTGACATAGAGGAACCCCTGGAATTCCAAGCTCCACCGCTGGAAAAAGCAAAACTTAAAAAGAAAAGAAGATATGTAGGATGGAGGAAAGTACGCAGGAGAAAGCCAGCCACTAGGAAACTCCCCAAAATAGAAAACCCGATAGACAAGGGAAAAGGAATCGAAATCGGAGAAAGTTCTAAACCAGCAGAGATAGAAATCAGTAAAGATTCTAAACAAAAAGGAATAGAAATTGGAGAGAGTTCTAGACAACCTGAAGAAATCACATTCCAAGAAGAAATAGACCGTCTACTGGCAAATTGTGATGTCATTAGCCCTATCCATAATAATCTATATCCTTACCTAGAAACCCAACTTCCTGTAAATTGGGAACCAGCTATTTCAAACCCACTAATCCACACTCAACCTTTAGGCCAAATGGAAGAATGGTGGACAAATGACTGACAATTTGAAAATATCATCAACAGTCCTTATTCTTTCCTTCCACAGTTTGATCCAGAACCTATCCCCAATCCTCCAATGAGCAACGAAAACTTAGCCGAACTCCATCAGTTCGGTGAAGAGCTGATAGGTACAGGGAATAGGATCCGCGAAATAGGGGAACAAATTTCCTGGAAATACGACGAAAGGGAGCGTCGCTACTAAACTGCCAGTTGACCAAAGAATAGTGGGGTTGGGAAAAAAATGTCTGTATAATAATAATAATAGTTAAATATAATTCTGTAAAATGGGAAATAAAACATTGTAAAATAAACAGTGTGTATGGATGCCTATATAATATATAAAGCAAAATAGAAGTCGAAACATCGACAATTTTGGATACATATATCTGTGTTGTAAGATTTTATGTGCTTCTGTGTAATTGTTTTATTTACAATCATTTGACACTAATAGTTATAATTATAATAATTATCAGATGGAAAACGCTAGTAATGAACCAGTTAATGAAGGGAATCAATCTGAACAAAACCAGGAAAACCAGTATATGACTAGACAAGATATTGAAAACATCATCACGCAAGGGATAGCTAATGCTATTCCAGCAATCGTAGCTGCTGCTCAGAAACCTGTTGAACCGCAACAAATCATTCCTAGTAAACGTACTCAGGAAGATAATTTTAGTCATAGTGTAAATGGAGGCGGCAATCATGACGATAATAATCCACGACAGGCTCCACCTCCTAAGAAAATGAAAGCCGCAACACCTGGTTGCACTTTCAAAGAATTTCTTGCTTGTAAACCTGCTGAATTTGCAGGCAACGAAGGAGCAACTGCAGTACTGCGTTGGTTAGAGAAAACTGAAGCAGTAATTGTAATAAGTAAGTGTTCCGAAGAAGATCAGGTTATGTATGCGTCAAATTTGTTCAAAGAAGGGGCACTAGAATGGTGGAACACCGTATTACAAGCAAAAGGAAGAAGGATGGCCTATGCCATGAACTGGGAAGAATTAAAAATTCTTGTAGAAAGAAAATATTGTCCTGAATATGAAAAGGAACAAATGGAAAATAAGTTCCTAAATCATCGTATGGTAGGCGTAGAGTGTCGCGGTTATACTTCGACATTCTTTGAATATGCTAGAGTGGTACCAACACTGGCTTCGCCAGAACCGGTACTCATTTCTCGTTCCATTTGGGGACTGATTAGTGAAATCCGTAACATCGTTAAAGCTGCGAGACCTCGCACAATTGACGATGCTGTGGAACTAGCTAATACCCTAACTGATGAATTAGTGCGCACAAGAGAAGAAGATAGAAAGAAGGAATCGGCTCAAAAGATTACCCAAGGATTTCGTGTGGGTAATGATAATAGGTTCAAGAAAAGAGGAAGGAGACAATCTGCACAACCGCCTTTTTGCAGCAATTGCAAAAAGAATCATTTTGGAAAATGCAATATAAATTGCAACTTCTGCAAAATGGCAGGACATGGTGAAGAAAATTGCAAAAAGAAAACCATAGTCTGCTATAACTGTGGAGAAACCGGACATTACAAAACAGAATGTCCTAAATTAATTAAAACCACAGACAACAAAGGCAAACCTGCTAATGGAACAACAAAGAAGAATGCCCGAGCATTTCAGCTAACCACTCAGGAAGCCGAACTAATCCCTGACGTTATAGCTGGTACGTTCTTGGTCCACGACGTTTATGCAAAAGTATTATTTGACTCTGGTGCAAACCAAAGTTTTATCAATACTTCATTTTGTCAAGCCCTTAACTTACCCTTAACCACCCTTAGGCAAATTTTTACAGTCGAAACGGCAGACGGGAATTTTGTTAACATAAATAAGGTTTTGCAAGAAGAAAAGATAGAACTGTTAGGCCATAAGTTTTCTGCAAATCTGTTACCTATGAAGTTATCCGGGTTTGATGTAGTGTTAGGAATGGATTGGTTAATAGCCAACCATGCTCGAATATTGTGTGATCAGAATTCCATAGAAATTCAATCACCCACCAGAGAAGTAATTATGATTACAGAAGATAAACCACGTAAGCCCATGAAGTTCATATCAGTAACGAAAGTTGCTAATTATGAACGAAAACAAGGAATAGTATATATGATTTCAGTAATCATTAGTACTAAGGGTAAAGAACTTAAGGAAATTCCTGTAGTCTCAGAATATCCAGATGTATTCCCAGAAGATTTACCGGGATTACCTCCGGATAGGGAAGTAGAATTTAGGATTCATCTAATTCCAGGAACTACACCGATAGCTAAGGCACCTTATCGATTAGCACCTACTGAAATGCTAGAATTGAAAAAGCAGTTAGATGAATTACTAAGTAAAGGATTTATACAACCTAGTTCATCCCCTTGGGGAGCACCAGTGTTGTTTGTGAAAAAGAAAGATGGATCAATGAGAATGTGCATCGATTATAGAGAATTGAATAAGGTTACAATTAAGAATCGATACCCATTACCTAGAATTGACGATCTTTTTGATCAACTTCAAGGCGCTAGGTATTTTTCTAAGATAGACTTAAGATCCGGATATCACCAGTTAAAAGTACAAGAAGAAGACATACCTAAAACTGCTTTCAGAACTAGGTATGGCCATTATGAGTTTACAGTCATGCCCTTTGGACTAACAAATGCCCCAGCAGCATTTATGGACATGATGAATCGGATCTGTAAACCATACTTGGATAAATTTGTAATCGTATTCATCGACGATATACTTATTTATTCCAAAAGTCAGGAAGAACGTTGCGAACACTTGCATGCACTCTTAACTTTGTTAAGAAAAGAAAAGCTTTATGCCAAATTCTCAAAGTGTGAATTTTGGTTAAAGGAAGTGCAATTCTTAGGACATATGGTGAATCACGAAGGTATTCACGTAGACCCTGCTAAAATAGAAGCAATCATTAAATGGAAGGTCCCACAAACAGCTATGGAAATTAGAAGTTTTCTAGGCTTAGCTGGATACTACAGACGATTTATTAAGGATTTCTCTAAGATAGCTGTACCTTTGACTAAGTTAACCTGTAAAGCCGCTAAGTTTGAATGGGGACATAGGCAAGAAGAAGCTTTTAAGGTTTTAAAGCACCGATTGACGAATGCTCCAATTTTAGCATTACCCGAAGGAACAGAAGATTTTGAAGTATATTGTGATGCTTCAAAATTAGGATTCGGATGTGTGTTGATGCAACGCAAGAAGGTAATTGCGTATGCATCCTGGCAGTTGAAAAAGCACGAGGAGAATTATACGACTCATGACTTAGAATTAGGAGCCATAATTTTTGCCTTGAAAATTTGGAGACATTATCTGTATGGAAGTAAGGTTACTGTTTATACAGATCATAAAAGTTTAAGATATATATTTGGGCAGAAAGAGTTGAATATGAGGCAAAGAAGATGGATGGAAGTTCTAAGCGATTACGACTGTGATATTCAATATCACGAAGGAAAGGCAAACGTAGTTGCAGATGCCTTAAGTCGTAAGTATCAGGAAAAACAAAAGCGAGTCCGTGCTCTTAGATTAAATCTACAAGTAGATTTAATGGAACAATTAAAGAAAGTTCAGGAAACAGCAATCAAGGACGATGCTGAAAGAATGAAAGGTTATATAAAGGAACTAGAGCAAGGAAATGATGGAATTTGGAGATTCCACAAGAAACAAATTTGGGTACCTAAGCAAGGAGAATTCAGATCTAAGATTTTAGAAGAAGCCCATAAATCTAGGTATACTATGCACCCTGGAAACAATAAGATGTACCAAGATTTAAGAAAGAATTTTTGGTGGATAGGCATGAAAAAAGATATAGCAAGATATGTTTCTAAGTGTCTTACTTGTTCACAAGTAAAGGCTGAACATCAGAAACCTTCAGGATTATTACAACAATTGGAAATGCCTGTATGGAAATGGGAACTTATAACAATGGATTTTGTTACTAAGTTGCCTAAAACAAGAAAAGGTAATGATGCGATTTGGGTAATTGTGGATCGATTAACAAAATCAGCTCATTTTCTACCAATGAAGGAAACTTTTAGCATGGAAAAGTTAGCCAAGTTGTACGTAGACGAAGTGGTATCTTTACATGGAGTCCCACTCTCCATTGTATCAGATAGAGATAGTCGTTTCACTTCTCATTTCTGGAAAAGTTTCCAGCAAGCAATGGGAACTCGACTAAACCTAAGCACAGCATATCATCCACAAACAGACGGACAAAGTGAAAGGACGATACAAACCCTGGAAGACATGCTTCGAGCATGTGTGATTGATTTTGGTGGTAATTGGGATAACCACCTACCCTTAATTGAATTCTCCTATAATAATAGTTATCATTCAAGCATTGAAACTGCTCCATTTGAAGCACTATATGGACGTAAGTGCAGAACTCCAGTTTGTTGGGCAGAAATAGGAGAAAGTCAATTATCAGGACCAGAAATTATGCAAGAAACTACTGACAAAATAACTCAGATCAAGAAAAGACTGAAAACAGCTAGAGATCGTCAGAAGAGTTATGCAGATAATCGCCGCAAACCGTTAGAATTTCAAGTCGGAGATAAAGTACTCTTGAAAGTTTCTCCTTGGAAAGGAGTTGTTCGATTCGGTAAGAAAGGAAAGCTAAGTCCCAGGTACGTAGGACCATTTTCAGTGATTCAACGTATAGGACCAGTTGCTTATCGTTTACAACTACCAGAAGAATTAGCTGGAGTACATGATGTATTTCATGTATCCAATCTCAAGAAATGTCTAGCAGACAAATCCCTGGTAGTACCTCTCCAAGATATAGAGGTAAACGAAAAGTTAAAATTTGTTGAGAAACCTCTTCAAATAGAGGACAGAAAAGTAAAGTTTCTCAAGCACAAACGACTAGTGCTAGTTAAAGTAAAGTGGGATTCAAAGCGAGGGGCTGAATATACTTGGGAGCTGGAATCCGAAATGAAGCGAAAGTATCCTCATTTATTCTAGTAAATCTCGAGGACGAGATTTTTATTAAGGTAGGGAGAATGTAACAACTCTCATCAAAAGTCTTAATTATTATTTTAATTTGGCCAATAGGAAACCCTAATTGAGAAACCCAAGTGATTCTGAAAAAACCCTAAAATTTTCAGAACAATCGGAATCAAGATCAGGGCCCCTAAAACTCAAGGGGGGTATACCCTAGTTAACGATTATCTACAATTACTCGTTGTCAAAAATCAATTTTACAAAACTGTCAATTCAGCAAAGCTAGTCCCAGACGTGGCTACCCTGTAACCTATTTTCAACCCTTACGCATCGTATGGGTTTAAAGCTTACGATGCGCAAGGACCCTTACGCACCGTAAGGGTCTAAGTGTTACGATGCGTAAGGATGACCAAAATTTGGGTATAAATAGAGGACATCAGGACTTGAAATCTGTCTTTGAAACAACGTAAATTCGTTTTACGTAGGCCGAGTTATAACAGAAACAGTCCACAAAACACACACTAATCACGAAGTGCTGCCGCAATCAGGGTAATAACTCGATCGCTATTACGATTCAACGTCCGATCGATTATAACTATCCAACGATTGTTTAAGTGCCGCTCTAATTGAGTTTATACTTTGTTATTCATCGTGATTTCGACTTGAATGTTTGAGTGCTGTTCGAATTCGGACTATACTCTGTCATTCGTTGTGAATCCGCTGAATTGTTAAGTATTGCACTAATAAATCGTTGTGAGGGTTTAATCTCGTGAATTATCGTAACTGCTGTATTAGTTACTAACCTGTTGTGTGTGCATTGTTATTTAAATTAGGTTAATCAAGGCTAATCAGTAGGCTTATAATCTGCTCGTTAAATCTACAATGTGAGTCATTCTCTTTTTATCAAATCTATTTACAAAAGCATGTTTATTTTTAAAGTTATAATTACAGTGATTAAGTTTATGTAATCACCAAATTACAGCCGGTATGTGGGGTATTGTGCACAGTATTGCAGTTTTATCACTTTAGGTGGGCGAACATAAAATTAGTGATAACCGTCACTCATTGGGGCAGCCAATGGTGATATGACCACAGTCACAGAAAAGAGTCGAGTGACAAATACTGTGGGTAGTTGGTTTGATATCAGAAACATTGTAATCTCTTAATACTGTAAATTATAACAAACGAGTCGTTTTAGTAAAACTGAATGATTCACTCAGTATTTCCCTGCTGACAAAACCTTTTTCAAACATGTTTCAGGTGATCTGTTGTGAGCACAGGAAAAGTGCCGTGGAGCACTACAAGCTTAGAAAAGTGGCTCAATGTAAATAAATAAAGAAACATGTTTTAAGAAATAAAGATTTCCCAGTGAAATCACTTTATTGTAAATTATGGGATTTATCCCTATAATATATATAAACGAGCAGTTTTAATATTAATCAATCCTGTTTAAAAAGACTTCCGCTGACACTTAATTAGATACCGTCGAATTTCCTGCCTCGCGGCTCTGGACCGGGTCAAACCGGGGCCAAGGGTCGTGACAAATGGTTTTTCTATAAACTTAAGTTTTTATTTACATCTATGTCCTGAAGAGATATTACTAATGATTCGTCAGCTAAGCATTTCTTGAGGTTGCACACATGAAATACATCATGTATTCCTGCCATTTCCTCTGGTCGTTGTACCTGATAAGCTACTGGTCCTATTCTATTGAAAAACTCAAATGGTCCAACATACCTTTGGCTTAGCTTTCCTCTTTTAACGAATCTGACCACTCATTTTGATGTAGCGAGTGTTACGATAATGAAGAGCAAAACACGTTGATTCTGCGAATACCCGTGTTGATCTTCCCCAAACCCCTAAAATTCAACCCAAAGGGCACATAATTTGAAGTGAAAATTGAGTAAATTCAAAATTGATGTCTGATCTTCCAACTTACAAGAGAAACATATAAATAATGACAGAAATTCTAAATGGGCCACAAAAAAGGCCATGGGCTAAACACAAGCCCAAAAAAAAAATGCCCAAAACACCGAAAAAACATAAAAAGATAAATAACTACTAGAAATAAGCATTTTTTTTACTCCCGTAGCCCAAGTTAGAGCCATTTTAGTGAAGCCCCTTTTGTCACACGATCTTGGGCCTCCAAATACAAGATGGCCCGCTCCTCCACACTTGGACCCGCATCACCTTTCCATGGAGAAACTTTTAACAATACCTTATCTCCAACTTGAAATTCCAATGGTTTTCGTCTGTTATCTGCATAACTCTTTTGACGATCTCGTGCTGCTTTTAGTCTTTCCTTGACTTGAATAATCTTGTCCGTTGTTTCTTGCACTATCTCTAGTCCAAATAGTTGCTTTTCTCCAATCTCTGCCCAACTGACTGGAGTTCGACACTTTTGTCCATAGAGGGCTTCGAATGGTGCAGCATTGATGCTGGTATGAAAATTGTTATTGTAGGAAAATTCTATTAATGGTAAATGATCGTCCCAATTTCTTCGAAATCAATTACATAGGCTCTAAGCATATCTTCCATTGTCTGGATTGTCCTTTCGCTTTTTCAGTCCGTTTGAGGATGATAAGTTGTGCTTAGATTTAACCTGGTTCCCATTGCTTTTTGAAAACTTGTCCAAAAAATGAGATGTAAAACGGCTATCTCTATCAGACACAATGGATAAAGGAATTCCATTTAAAGAAACTATTTCATTTACATATAACTTGGCTAACTCTTCCATACTGAAAGTTTCCTTCATTGGTAAGAAATGAGCAGATTTGGTTAATCTGTCTACAATCACCCAGATTGTATCATTACCTTTTCGTGTCTTGGGTAATTTGGTAACAAAGTCCATTGTTATCAATTCCCATTTCCAAATTGGCATCTCTAATTGTTGCAATAACCCTGAAGGTTTCTGATGCTTAGCTTTAACCTGTGAACAGGTTAGACATTTAGCAACATAGTTTGCTGTATCCTTTTTCATTCCTATCCACCAGAAATTCTTTCTTAAGTATTGATACCTCTTATCACTACCGGGATGTATCGTATACTTAGACTTATGGGCTTCTTCTAAAATCTGATGACGTAGGTTTCCTTGAATATATATCCAGATCCTTTTCTTATGGAATTTTCAAATTCCATCTGTTCGTTTTTCTAATTCCTTAATCATACCTTTTAAACCTTCAGCATCGTCCTTGATTGCTATTTATTGTATCTCTCTAATTTGCTTATTTAAATCTACCTGCAGATTTAGTCTGAGAGAGCGTACTCGTTTTTGCTTTTTATGATACTTTCGACTTAAAGCATCAGCTACAACATTAGCTTTTCCTGCATAATCTTGGATATCACCGTCATAATCACTAAGAATTTCCATCCAACGGCTTTGTCTCATATTTAATTCTTTTTGCTCAAAAACATATCTTAAGCTCTTGTGATCTGTGAATACAACAAACTTACTACCATAAAGATAGTGTCTCCAAATCTTAAGGGCAAAAATTATGGCTCCTAACTCTAGATCATGGGTTGTATAATTTTCTTCATGTTTGTTAAGTTGTCTAGAGGTATAAGCTATAACATTCTGACGTTGCATCAGCACACACCATATCCTATCTTAGATGCATCACAATAGACTAAAAAGTCTCCAGTTCCTTCTGGTAACGTGAGTATGGGTGTGTTGGTTAACCTTTGCTTTTAAATCCTAAAGGCTTCTTCTTGTTTTGGTCCCCATTCAAACTTAACTGATTTGCAGGTCAGCTTGGTTAATGGAATGGCTATCCTAGAAAAATCTTGAATAAAACATCTATGATATTGTGACAACTGCGCTCTTTAAATATTGTACGATGTAAACGATGTAAAACAATATCAATTATCAATGAAACAATGTGTTTTGATGTTTATATTTGTGTATTTGTGTTTGACGATTTTACGATTTGATTCTAGTTCGATTTCAATCTTTAAATCGCTTTCTGGAAGGTTATACGCAAACTGATGCCTAAACGTAATCAGTTTAACGCGAAAAACACTCCGGAACAGTGACATAGGCTTAACATACCTTAAATAACCTTTACATAACTTAGAAATAAGTTTTTGATGGTTTGGTATGCCGAAAACAAGTTTATTCGATCGCAGAGACTATTTGTGTCAAATTGCGAAAGTATGCCGATTCGTACAGTAACGAACATTCCGAAACTTGATCATAAGCTAAACATACCCTAAATATCCTTTACACAGCTTAGAAATAGGCTTTGAGGGGTTCATTATGCAAAAATAAACTTATTTGTTCAACGGGGACTAAAAGCATCAAAAAGTGCATAAGTTTGCATTTACGCGCATATCTTACGTTCTGAACATATCCGAACATCCAAAAATTTTTTTAATCATTAAAATATTTTATTTTAGTGATTGGAATGAAAAATTACGCGACGAATCATAATTTGAATCGTTTTCGCGTCCGTTCGTGTTTCGTCGTAATAAAACGAATAACGCAACCGTACGACCAAACGAACTGACATACGAGATAATTTCAAGCATGTTTCAAGTCCCCTATGCTTTAACTTCCTTGTAGAGCCTTGAAAATGGGTCAACAGGGTTTAAACGCGTGGAAAATAGCTTAAACATGCTGCAGGGACCATTCTTGCCAAGTTTTGAAAGTTTCTGGCTCAGGTAGGGTGTGGCATCGTGCCATAGCAAAGGGGGGGGGGTACCCGTGGCGGCACGCGATGGCCTACTTTTGACAGAAATTCTGTTTCCAGCAACCAGGTTGAAATTCAGGGTCTTTTATGCAATTTTTCAATACTATGGACTTGTTTTAGAGCATCCCATTGTATTAGAAACCATGTTCCACAAGTGTAGGGTCAAGATTGAACCTCCTAACACATGGAATGATCTCCTTGATCCAAACTTACTATAAATAGAAGTGGGTTTCTCATTCATTCCTCACATTTGATTCAAAATCTGCTCAAAGTTGAAGTTTAAGACTTCATACCTGAGTGTTTTGGATCAATTCTTCCTTGCTTGGACCTTTTGTAAGCTTCTTTCATGCTTGTTTATGCTTTTCAAGTGTGAAAGTCAATAAGTGTTTGACTTTCTGCTTTGACCATGCATTGGTCAACACAAAGTTCGTTTGAACTTTGCAACGTGAGCGTAATCACGATGGTTATAGTCCCTTGTGACTATACCTACTGATTACCACGTAGATTAGTCGAAGTGACGAGTCAAAGTTTCGGTCAAAATACGTGTGTGACAACTCGAGTTTCCGACTTTCACTTTCGCATTAAGTGCACGTTGACTTTGACTGTGTAGTTGTTTGACTTGTTTAACTTGTAACTGTACACGTTATTTTATAATGAACGCATTTTGGTTGCATGATTTTGTGTTTGGCTGTATAACATGAAACCTGTCGAAAACTTAAACTGTTAACACATAAAAGGACTCGACGAAACAGACAGGACCCGACGAAACAGACTGTTTCGTCATAAGCATCCCGACGAAACAGAAGTCTGTTTCGCCAAGCCCAGTTTCGCAAAGCCCATTAAGGGCCCAGAACGGTAATTCGTGTATATTAACGTAAACCGACTTCCTGTTTCACACTTTTAACAAAAATCGAAACCCTAGAACTCTCCACTCTGTGAAGGCGATAACCATCTTCAACCATCATCTTTCTCTCTCGAATCCTCCCTTGTTCATCCCGGATATCTCGGTTAGTGCGTGCTCGTCTAATCGGTTTCTTTGTCCTTTGATTTCTTTATACATGTTGTGTATATGCTTGATTTCTGGATTATAGGAGTATATGTGTATGATGAATACTTAGGGTTTCATGAACCTCTCAATGATTATGCATGTTAGCGGGTATGCATAGAGTATGGATTTTATGAGTGTTGTTTTGTGATGATTACATGATTTTATTGATGATGATGATGATATGATCCCTGTTTCATTGATGTTTCGGTTGTGATGCATAGATTAATGGTTAGTAACATAAGACTCATTATATTGAGCGAGGATTTGAATGATTTCTGTAAACTGTTGTATCGGCGATTTGGGTTCATGTACGTAACTGATTCTCGACGAAACTGAATTGGGTCACGAAATGGATTGTGCGGCGAAACAGAATTTGTGTTTCGCCAAAGGGTTAACGACGAAACAGGGGTGTTTCGCCAAGATTGTAGTCGACGAAACAGAAGTGTTTCGTCAAAGGGTTTCACGGCGAAACAGGGGTGTTTCGCCGACTGGGTAAACTGTTTGGTAAATTGATTCTGTTAAGACTTAACTGAACTAACTAACTGCTGTTAGATGTTATGCCTGGCTTGTATGATCTTAAATATGTGCAATGTGCTACTTGGTGATTTTTGATGCGTTGTCCACTATGGTTATACTTACGTGCCAACTCCGTTAATACAAACTGATTTAATATACGTGCATACTTTAGGACGTGATTGACTTACTTTGAGCACATACTTAGCATACCGAGCAAAACAAGGTGAGTTCACACTTCTACCAAGGCATGGGATTCCCAGGGCTTGGGAATGGGATTTAAGGAATAAGGTTGAATAGATTCATGCGGACATTATTACTAGACTACCATACCATCGTCCTCGGTTGTGCAGGACCCATACGTAAAACCTACGTATACTTATGCTATTCGCTATCCTCGGTTGTGAAGGATACTCATGTAAAACCTACGTGAACCTATATTTACTACTGCCTCGGTTGTGTCAGGCACTTACGTAAAACCTACGTAAACCCCCGCGTACCCCTATCCTCGGTTGGGAAGGATACTTACGTAAAACCTACGTAACACCTGTACGTATTACTGTTCTCGGTTGTGAAGAACACATATGGTTACAAATAGTCTAGTGGTTATACAACACGGGAAGCCCCCACCAATAGAACTTACTACCGGCCCAGTAGAGCCACATGTTTCAAACAAACTTACTATTACGCATTACTTTCTGTGAACTCGCTCAACTAGTTGTTGACTCTCTGTTACATGCCTTGCAGGACTATAGGTACTAATGGAGCTTGCACGGGAGGCCCAGTCGTTGTGGACATGGATCGTGAATGTGTTGTTAAACATTATGATGTTTTGTACTTAAACTTATGTTGGGTTTTACATTAATGCTTCCGCTACACACTTGTTTATATTTGGTTTTGGAAACACCTATCGTATTGATGAATGACTTTTACTATATACTTATGTTCAATATGATTGGTGGCTTGATCCTGGTCATGTCACGCCTCCAAGCGGTAGTACTCCGCGTGTGGATTTTGGGGATGTGACAGATTGGTATCAGAGCCATTGGTTATAGAGAACTCGGTTTTAATAAGGGGAAAACGTTTTTATTAAAACCAGACTATAACCAGAACAGTGCTCAACGATCCACAACGACGCCTCGCTCCACGTGCAAGACTCATCACTCTAGGTAATATGGTACATGTCTTATTGCCTACTTGCTAGAATTGCATAGAACTTTGCTCCGGGTATGCTTAGGTTAACTTAACACTATTGCATGAGAACACTTGTGTGCTTAATCTCTTCTGTTATCGCACTACTCGCGAACCTCTCTCACTTATGTCGTATTTACTATGAAGATCATGTCTGGACGTATCAACATGACGCAAGCCCAACTGACGACTCTCATTAACGAACGAATTGCTGAGGCAATTACAGCCGCACAAGCAGCAGGTATACCCTGCAGTTGTAACTCACACTAGGATCTTTAGATCCTACACTCCTAAACCAACTCTTGTGTTTTAATCTTGTACTGGATTATTATATACAACAGGTCAGCACGTTCAGCCACCTGTTTGTACCTTCAAAACTTTCATGGACTGTCGTCCTACTACCTTTAGTGGCACGGAAGGAGCGGTTGGACTCCTCCATTGGTTTGAAAAGCTCGAGTCCGTATTCGAAATGTGTGAATGCCCTGAGGCTCGCAGGGTGAAGTACGCCACTGGTACTCTAGAAGGCATCGCGCTGACTTGGTGGAATGCGCAAATTCAAATGTTAGGGTTGGCTGTTGCTAACGCCACACCCTGGAATGATTTCAAGGAGTTGATCAAAGAGGAATACTGTAGCCGTGACGATATTCATAAGTTGGAGGTAGAGTTTTACCACTTGAAAATGACGGGGTCAGAAATTGAAGCGTACACTAGAAGATCGAATGAGTTGGCTATTCTGTGTCCTACTATGGTGGACCCTCCTATTAAGCGTATCGAACTGTATCTCAATGGTCTGGTGCCGGAGATTCAAAGCCACGTAACCTCAGCGAATCTTGGCACTATTCAACAGATCGTCAAGCTAGCTCATCGCCTCACCGATCAGGCAGTGGAACAGAACAAGCTGCCTAAACGTATCAGCGCTACTACTACTGCTACTGTTTCAGCAACTACTCCTGCTACCCCTAGTGATAACAAGAGAAAATGGGAGGGGGATTCCAGCAAAGGTTCAGCTTTAGTACAGTCTCAAGTTCAGCAGCGAAAGACTGACAACTATCAGAGCCCTAGTCAGCAATCCTCGGGCAGTCACAGGCAGGGTGTGTATCAAGGGAACCTCCCAAAGTGTAACAACTGTAACAGGCATCACAGTGGCCAGTGCAACAAGGGTCGTTGTCGGAGGTGCCACAGGATGGGCCATGAGGCCAAGGATTGTAGGAGCCCACGGCCTGTAACTCAGAATCAACAGCAGCAGCAAACGCAACAGAACCAACAACAGGGTAACAAGGGATGTTTTCATTGTGGTGCTGAAGGTCACTTCAAAAGACACTGCCCTCAGTTAAACCGAAACCAGAACAACAACAACCAGGGAACTGGGAACAACAACAACAATAATCAGGGCACTGGGAACAACAATGGGGGAAACAACAACAACAATGGTGCAAAGGGTCGTATGTTTGTGATTGGTCAGAGTGACGCAAGGAACGATCCTAATGTGGTTACGGGTAAGTTTCTTCTCGACGACTTTTATGTTACCGTATTATTTGATTCGGGTGCGGATACCAGTTATATGTCTCTGAACGTTAGTCAAATGCTTAAACGTGCACCAACACTGTTGAACACCAAACATGTCGTAGTGTTAGCTAACGGTAAAAGTCTAGAAGCCACACACATAGTTCAGGGTTGTAATCTTATCCTCGCTGGTCAGACTTTCTCTATCGATCTCATTCCTATAACTCTGAGTAGTTTTGATGTCGTCATTGGTATGGATTGGTTATCCCAACAACAAGCAGAGATCCTATGCAAGGAGAAGATCATTCGTATTCCCCGTGCTGGAAAAGAACCTCTCGAAGTTCAAGGCGACAAGAGTGGTGTCGTGAGTGGCATCATCTCCTTTTTGAAGGCTCAGAAGTGTCTGCGAAAGGGCCACATAGCTATTTTAGCACTCGTTACTGATACATCGACGACAGAGAAAAAGATTGGGGATATTCCTGTAGTACGCGACTTTCCTCAAGTGTTTCCTGAAGAGTTACCTGGATTACCGCCCCATCGCCAGGTCGAATTTCAGATCGAGCTAGCTCCAGGAGCAGCACCTATAGCTCGAGCGCCTTACCGCTTAGCTCCAACTGAACTGGAAGAACTGTCTAAGCAATTGCAAGAACTCTTGGAAAAGGGTTTCATACGTCCTAGCTCTTCGCCCTGGGGAGCTCCAGTGTTATTTGTGAAGAAGAAAGACGGTACCTTTCGTATGTGCATAGATTACCGCGAACTGAACAAGGTGACGGTGAAGAATCGCTATCCACTTCCACGCATCGACGACTTATTCGACCAGTTGCAAGGGTCGAGCTATTACTCAAAGATTGATCTAAGGTCAGGTTACCATCAACTGAGAGTCCGGGATGAGGACGTCTCCAAAACAGCATTCAGAACTCGCTACGGCCATTACGAGTTTTTGGTCATGCCATTCGGGCTAACGAACGCGCCTGCGGTTTTCATGGATCTTATGAACAGGGTGTGCAAACCTTATCTTGACAAGTTTGTTATTGTTTTCATTGACGACATCCTGATTTATTCGAAGAATCGGGAGGAACACGAACAGCATTTACGACTTATTCTGGAACTTCTTCGAACGGAACAGCTATACGCTAAGTTTTCAAAATGCGACTTCTGGCTTCGTGAAGTCCACTTTCTAGGCCACGTGGTAAACAAGGATGGGATCCATGTCGATCCATCCAAAGTAGATTCGATCAAGAACTGGCCTGCACCTAGCACACCGACAGAAATACGCCAATTCTTAGGTTTGGCGGGTTATTACAGACGGTTCATCAAAGACTTCTCAAAGATTGCACAGCCGCTTACATTACTGACACAGAAAGGTATTGCTTACCGTTGGAGTGATACACAGAATACAGCGCTTCAGCACTTAAAGGATAGACTCTGTAGCGCACCTATCCTCTCATTGCCTGAAGGCACGGATGATTTTGTAGTCTACTGCGACGCATCCATCCAAGGTCTTGGATGTGTGTTGATGCAACGGGATAAAGTTATTGCTTATGCTTCGCGCCAACTTAAGATTCACGAACGGAATTACACTACGCACGATTTAGAGCTTGGAGCAGTTGTCTTTGCGCTAAAGATATGGCGACATTATCTGTATGGCACCAAGTGCACCATCTACACCGATCACAGGAGTCTTGAGCATATCTTCAAGCAGAAAGACTTGAACATGCGACAACGTCGATGGGTCGAATTACTGAACGATTACGAATGTGCTATAAAGTACCATCCAGGCAAGGCCAATGTGGTGGCCGACGCCCTCAGTCGAAAAGATACTACACCTAGGCGTGTACGAGCATTGCAACTCACTATTCAGTCTAGTCTTCCTTCACAGATACGAGATGCTCAGGTAGAAGCATTGAAATCGGAGAACGTCAGGTCTGAAGCCCTACGCGGCTCAAGGCAAAGGTTAGAACAAAGGGCAGACGGCGCCTATTATGTAACCGGACGCATCTGGGTCCCATTCTATGGCAACTTACGCGAGCTTGTAATGGATGAAGCTCATAAGTCTCGCTACTCAGTACATCCTGGTTCGGATAAGATGTACCACGACCTTAGAACTACATATTGGTGGCCTAGCATGAAGGCCCACATAGCAACTTACGTTAGCAAGTGTTTGACTTGTGCGAGAGTCAAAGCAGAATATCAGAAACCATCAGGCCCACTCCAACAACCTGAGATACCACAATGGAAATGGGAGCAAATTTCCATGGATTTTGTTACTGGCCTGCCTAGATCTCAACGTGGGAATGATACTATTTGGGTGATCGTGGATCGACTCACAAAGTCTGCTCACTTCTTGGCTATCAAGGAAACAGATAAGTTCTCCACTCTAGCAGACATATACCTTAAAGAAGTTGTCTCGAGGCACGGGGTGCCCACCTCTATTATTTCTGATCGTGATGCACGTTTTACTTCAGAACTGTGGCTAGCAATGCACAAATCTTTTGGCTCTCCTTTAGACATGAGCACAGCTTATCATCCTCAGACCGATGGGCAGTCTGAGCGAACTATTCAAACTCTAGAAGACATGCTTCGGGCGTGCGTAATTGACTTTGGCAAGGGCTGGGAAAAGCATCTGCCACTTGTGGAATTTTCATACAACAACAGTTACCACACCAGCATTAAAGCTGCTCCATTTGAGGCATTGTACGGGCGTAAATGCCGATCACCTCTTTGTTGGGCAGAGGTGGGTGACAGTCAGATCACAGGTCCAGAAATGGTAGTTGATACTACTGAAAAGATTGCTCAAATACGACAACGCATGGCGGCAGCTCGTGACCGTCAGAAAGTATACGCTGATAAAGACAGGAAAATACTCGAATTCCAAGTTGGGGATCGAGCACTACTCAAAGTTTCACCTTGGAAGGGTGTTGTTCGTTTTGGCAAACGAGGCAAACTCAATCCACGATACGTTGGACCATTTGAAGTCATAGAAAAGATAGGCAAAGTGGCCTACAGATTGAACTTACCAGCTGGACTCAGTGCAGTTCACAACGTCTTTCATGTGTCGAATCTGAAGAAGTGGCAGTCAGATGAGACCTTCATAGTTCCTTTGAAGGAGCTCACTATCGACGAACGGTTGCATTTCGTCGAGGAACCAGTTGAAATCACGGACCGGGATGTTAAGGTCCTCAAGAACACTAGAATACCTCTTGTACGAGTTCGTTGGAACTCCCGTCGCGGCCCAGAGTTCACCTGGGAGCGCGAAGATCAAATGGAACTCAAATATCCCCAGTTGTTCGAAAACAATGCAACTACTACTGAGGCTGAAGCTACTACGGAATTTCGGAACGAAATTCCAACTCAACGGGGGAATGATGTGACACCCCAGGAAAACCAGTAAACGATACAACTTACTTAGCTTCCTCAGTAACCGTATGCTAAATTTCGGGACGAAATTCCTTTCAAGTTGGGGATAATGTGACAACTCGAGTTTCCGACTTTCACTTTCGCATTAAGTGCACGTTGACTTTGACTGTGTAGTTGTTTGACTTGTTTAACTTGTAACTGTACACGTTATTTTATAATGAACGCATTTTGGTTGCATGATTTTGTGTTTGGCTGTATAACATGAAACCTGTCGAAAACTTAAACTGTTAACACATAAAAGGACTCGACGAAACAGACAGGACCCGACGAAACAGACTGTTTCGTCATAAGCATCCCGACGAAACAGAAGTCTGTTTCGCCAAGCCTAGTTTCGCAAAGCCCATTAAGGGCCCAGAACGGTAATTCGTGTATATTAACGTAAACCGACTTCCTGTTTCACACTTTTAACAAAAATCGAAACCCTAGAACTCTCCACTCTGTGAAGGAGATAACCATCTTCAACCATCATCTTTCTCTCTCGAATCCTCCCTTGTTCATCCCGGATATCTCGGTTAGTGCGTGCTCGTCTAATCGGTTTCTTTGTCCTTTGATTTCTTTATACATGTTGTGTATATGCTTGATTTCTGGATTATAGGAGTATATGTGTATGATGAATACTTAGGGTTTCATGAACCTCTCAATGATTATGCATGTTAGCGGGTATGCATAGAGTATGGATTTTATGAGTGTTGTTTTGTGATGATTACATGATTTTATTGATGATGATGATGATATGATCCCTGTTTCATTGATGTTTCGGTTGTGATGCATAGATTAATGGTTAGTAACATAAGACTCATTATATTGAGCGAGGATTTGAATGATTTCTGTAAACTGTTGTATCGGCGATTTGGGTTCATGTACGTAACTGATTCTCGACGAAACTGAATTGGGTCACGAAATGGATTGTGCGGCGAAACAGAATTTGTGTTTCGCCAAAGGGTTAACGACGAAACAGGGGTGTTTCGCCAAGATTGTAGTCGACGAAACAGAAGTGTTTCGTCAAAGGGTTTCACGGCGAAACAGGGGTGTTTCGCCGACTGGGTAAACTGTTTGGTAAATTGATTCTGTTAAGACTTAACTGAACTAACTAACTGCTGTTAGATGTTATGCCTGGCTTGTATGATCTTAAATATGTGCAATGTGCTACTTGGTGATTTTTGATGCGTTGTCCACTATGGTTATACTTACGTGCCAACTCCGTTAATACAAACTGATTTAATATACGTGCATACTTTAGGACGTGATTGACTTACTTTGAGCACATACTTAGCATACCGAGCAAAACAAGGTGAGTTCACACTTCTACCAAGGCATGGGATTCCCAGGGCTTGGGAATGGGATTTAAGGAATAAGGTTGAATAGATTCATGCGAACATTATTACTAGACTACCATACCATCGTCCTCGGTTGTGCAGGACCCATACGTAAAACCTACGTATACTTATGCTATTCGCTATCCTCGATTGTGAAGGATACTCATGTAAAACCTACGTGAACCTATATTTACTACTGCCTCGGTTGTGTCAGGCACTTACGTAAAACCTACGTAAACCCCCGCGTACCCCTATCCTCGGTTGGGAAGGATACTTACGTAAAACCTACGTAACACCTGTACGTATTACTGTTCTCGGTTGTGAAGAACACATATGGTTACAAATAGTCTAGTGGTTATACAACACGGGAAGCCCCCACCAATAGAACTTACTACCGGCCCAGTAGAGCCACATGTTTCAAACAAACTTACTATTACGCATTACTTTCTGTGAACTCGCTCAACTAGTTGTTGACTCTCTGTTACATGCCTTGCAGGACTATAGGTACTAATGGAGCTTGCACGGGAGGCCCAGTCGTTGTGGACATGGATCGTGAATGTGTTGTTAAACATTATGATGTTTTGTACTTAAACTTATGTTGGGTTTTACATTAATGCTTCCGCTACACACTTGTTTATATTTGGTTTTGGAAACACCTATCGTATTGATGAATGACTTTTACTATATACTTATGTTCAATATGATTGGTGGCTTGATCCTGGTCATGTCACGCCTCCAAGCGGTAGTACTCCGCGTGTGGATTTTGGGGATGTGACAACGTGTTTATGCGTATTTTGCGACGAAGCTATTTTCGGGTATCAAAACACTTTTTTTTGATATCAAACTTGTTTTCTAACTTAGTTAAACATGTTTTAACATGTTTAACTCGTCACTTTTAGTCTAGTGCTTGTTTAGGGTCGTAAGTCAAGCGGTCTTGACAACCGCTTAGACTTTCGAACCCGACCCGTTTCGTCGATCATTAGGATTTGACCAAGCCTATTTTGTGACCATATTTGTATAGGGAATAACCTTCCGAGGTTATACCTTATGGTCACTTAGTTTAATTAGTTGTATGATAGGTAGTTTATATGCCTTAGGAAAATGGCCAAAATGCCCTTTTCATGCATAATTGGGTTTTAAGCATTTGTGACTTAATTTTTATCTTTTAAACTGATTATGCAACATATTTAAACATGTTAGGGCATATAATACTTGTCATAGGACTAGTTAGGCGCCTCGAACGCGCATTTGCACGAACGGCGCATTAACGTAGCGTAAGCTACCTTAGTGGGTCGTAACGGGTCGTAAGCACTTAGGATAGGTTTTGATTTAGAATGTAGGCTTTGTTAAACCATATCACATGAGTTCCAATACTCATTTGGTTTACAAGGCCTCATTCTACCCGATCTCCCGATTTAGGTGTCGATGTATTAACTAGCGATCCGACTACTAGGTGCTATTTGATTTCCTTGGTTTGCCTGAGCTTTGCTAAGTTCATTAGATCGAGGATACTTTGCACTCCGATTTGAGTAAATAGTTCCCTATTTTACTGTTTTCAATTGTTTTGGGGTGATTCATATGTGTTAAACGATTTCGATGCTTTCAAACGATGATTCCGAAAACGAATACTATGGTTTATATTAAACAACAACAATTTCGATAATGTGAACGAACTTGTTGGGACATATTTACATAACGAATGACATTCGTTAGCTTTGGCCAAGCCGACCAGTATTTGGTTATGGTACCATGGATCTGACGAATCCCGTTATCAGACTACACCCATGGTTATGTGTGGGGGTTATGTGGGTAACGACTAAACCTGTTAATTGTTAACTTACCCTTTGGTGGTTTGTTAATACGAGTTGAACGATGGATGAGTTACGAAGGTTTGAATGTTATAAGCGAGACGAACAAAAGTTAGTTTTGACAATTAAAACGAGAACGATTTGAACGATTGAACGATTTTGAACGATTGAACGATTGAACGATTGTGAACTATTTGGAACGATTTGAACGATTTAAACAAATGAACGATGGTCTATTACATGAACGAGTTAAACAATTTAAACGATGGGTTTTTGGGTAAGTGATTAGGTAACGGGGCGGGTGTAATATGATAAAAGCATGGTAGATACGCCGCTGGTACTTCTTATATATAAGTGCTTTTATCATATTACATTCCGTAGCGTTATTTAGTTCACTTGGACGAACGATTTACAATTTGGTTTACTATACGATATAAACCATATGAGTTTTATTACGAGAAGGATTTACAATTTGGTTTACTTAAACAAATGTTTTGGGTTAAGACTCGTGGCAACGAGATTTTATAAACTATAATCAACTTATTTTGAGTTGGTTAATCATATTGCAATACCAAACTCTTTTCAAAACAAGGTTTTCAATTATCGACTCTTGTAGTCAAACGAGGTATTGCAACATGTAAATGAGCCATGAATCCGACGCTCACACAAAACCTATGTGCTCGCCGGCATTTCGTTGATGACTTTATTTTTATATATGTTTCAGGTGGTGTTGAATGATGTTGATTGCTACTAGGATGCATGCTCACTTAGGACTGGACGAGGCCATAGTGACTAAATAACAAATGATAGACAATGTAGTTGTGTTTTATCTTTAACTTAAAGATGATGTAAATGTTTAATAACTAAATAAAACGAAACTTTGAATCCATGGCTGTGAAACAACAATTCTGTCGCTCCACTCCCCGACGTTCCCGCCGCGATTTCGTTGTTTTACGCGGTCGGGGTGTGACAAAAGAGTTGGTATCAGAGCTCATGGTTATAGGGAATTAGGTAATTAGTAATGCTTTGACTTAGACTATAACTTTTCTTGGACCCTAACGCGAGTTTCTTGCGTTTAGATTTTAAAACAATACCGTCACCTATCTTTAGGTGATAACCACAATGAGAACACAATAACAAATCCGATTTGAAAACCAATCATCTCTTCGTAGATGATTTATTATAAGGTTTTGAACCTTCAAAGTTTCCAAAACAATTTTGAAAATCAATCACCCACCCTTTGGATGATTCATTTTTGGTTTAATGCCTTCCAAGTTTTCGAAATCTCGTCAAAGTTTGGGTCTAGATAATGTGAACACGTGCAATCTGGAAGGGTGGATGCCTGTATCCTGAGTTTTCTGTCTAAGGCTGGAGCGTTCGTACAAATCCACATAATCGGACCAGTCACTCTTACCTGGGAACTCTTGGGATGAGTGTCCACTTATAGGCTAAAGCAGGTCTTCACGATACATTATATTGACCCATTTACTTTGATTAGTCACTGTGTATTGTTTGTTTGTTCGAGGTAACAAACGAATGATCACCTTCCTTTTGTTTTGTCGATGTTTTTCAATACCTCTTTTGTTTATCCAATTGTCGATCTCACTCGTTTCTCATGTTTCCTTGTTCTTTTCAGAATATGCCTCCTCGACGAGATGCACAACCTCAAACTAACGCCGAAATCGCAGCCATTGTCGCTCAGCAAATGGCTACTGTGATTCCGAACCTAATAACCCAGATCAATCAACGAATAACAATAATAACAACAATGCTCAGTGTAGTTTCAAAACGTTTAATTCGGCTAAACCACTAAAGTTTTCTGGGTCTCAAGGAGCAACTTATAGGATCAAATCGAGCCAAAAATCTGATTTTGATAAGAAATAAAGATGAACACACTCAAAAATGAACTTGAAAAACCCACTAGATTGATTTGCATAAATGATGATACAATTAGCCCCCAAATCTCTCTAGAATGTGTGTTACCTCAAACCCTAATCATCACTTTCTATTTATAGCCTTACCATTTTAGGCTAATTACAATTAAGACCCTAGAGATAATAACTTGCCAAAACTAGTAATAAACATGAAAACTAATTAAATAAGATAATATATATATATTTTGTCTAAACAAAATATATTTAATTGTCCAAAGCAGTATAACCATCAACTCTCGAACGTTCACACGCCATATCATTCTTCGATATTCTTGTGTCGACTTGCGTATTGACTTTGACTTCTTTGCGTTGACTTCAACACGTTGGCATTGACTTTGTTAACTTGAATCGTTGATAACATTAGACTACATGTTTTAGACCCAACAATCTCCCCCTTAGGCTAATGTTATCAAACTCTTACATCATCTTTAGAACCGTCAACTTCATGCATGTTGTAATCTTCAATTTAGCAAGCTTCAGTCTCAATTTTAGACCCAACAATCTCCCCCTAGATTGATGCTTTCCAAATTTTCTTCACTTGAGATCTTCTTTTGACACTTTGCTCTTTGAGTGCTTTATCTGGATAAGCTCCCCCTTTTTGCATGCATCATCTTTGACAATCAGGAACAACCTTTTTTTCAGCTCTCTTTAGCTTGAGTGAATCAGAAGACGTAGGAGGAGGATTCCTAGCTCGGTATCTTCTGCAATCTTCAGGAAATAGGTGCTTTGGTCTGGCATCTTGCTCAATTGATGATCGGCCATCGTTGCAGCAAATAGTCAAAGTAACCTGTTCACAATCACAAACACAACTCCGAATTTTCTTTTAGATAGATTCAAAGTACAGATAAAACCGTATTCATCTGCAGTGCGCAATAGAAAGAGTATCTCAAGCGGTTTGAGACACGATTGATCTGATATGGAAGACTTAGAAAAACAACTGTACACAAATCAATATATATATATATATATATATATATATATATATATATATATATATATATATTTGGATTTTAGTTGTTGTTGTTTTTTTTTAACTTTCAACCTTTGAGATTTAGAGTTGATCAAATATGAGATCATACCAACTTGAAAAGCCAAGTCACACTTCAACTTTCTTTAGGATAGCTACGACTCAAGAACGATTACTGGTATGTGTGTCCTCTTAAATCCATGCATCCTTCTTTCAACATGCTTTCGGTGAGCTTGTTTATCATGTTTTGATAATATTGACAGGAATTCTATGGCCCCCACACAAGCTATTAGGAATAGAAACATTATGCCCGTGAGTCCCACATCAGGACATACCCCCGCGATCAAGGTATGAACAAAGGTTCCTCATAACAGGTTAGTATATTGGATTCATTCTTTTCAACGATAGAGTGGAGATCAGGTCAGTACTTTCGTACAGCAGAGATCCCGAAAACTACCGAGGGCTGAGACAGATAGTTTGGTGAACAGGTCAGTACTTTCGTATAGCAGAGAGACCAAACTAATCCATCTTAAGGATTTGGCCAAATTTGGCACTTATTATGAAAGGGTTTGGCCTTTTTTTGTTTTTTTTAAGGCACTTATTATGAAAGGATATCATAGCGTCTAGGTCAGCATGTATCTGGATGCAGCAGAAGAACAACTATGATATCCCCGAATGAAAACCAATATAAAGACCTGAGATCTCAGACTTTGGCAATCTATCAACGCAAGATTTAAGTCCATTAAGCCATATGCCGCAACGTGTTACCCACTATGATGCGTAATGCCTGAGAAAAGCCAAAATCCTTGTGTAGACGTTATGTTTTGCTCCCTAACAGCAGTTTACCCGTTGGTGTTGCTGAATCTACCGACATATCGTTAACTTGGAGCCGTATCCTCCATCAGATCCTATTCATGCGAAGACATAATCAAGTTAGTTCCTCTCATTTCTCATATAAGATCATGATTATTTTGCAATAATCACATCTCATGGTCTAGGAAGTATTTTAATACCCCCCCTAAAATTTTATTTATGTACAATCATTCACTGAAAAACTAAAAATTATAAAACATATTTTTACAATATAAAGTCGTCCACACCAGGCACACAAAAGCATATGTCAGCAAGAAAATGAGTGTGTTACAGTGTAGTTAAGTGCGCGACCAGGTTAGATACCATAACCAAACTTGTGATTTTCCTCTTTAAACTTGTACCAGAAACAACCACTGATAATAATCGGTGTTACTAACAGTCCTCCTTGGATGTTCCTACACTCATAAGCAATTCAGTTAGAGAGTGGAACCCAAGCCATCGTAGTCTTGGGTTGCCCGCTTTCATCAAAATAAGAAACCTCCCGATATACCATATCTTTTCCCTCATTGATTTCTTTTACAACCATTGGTTTGACTCGCCAAACCTGTGTTGGTTTAAAAATTTTGTTTGTAAAAGATTTAAAGTTTGAAATAATTTTATGTTTAAGACCCGGAGGGAAAGATTGAGGTTTTGATTTGTTGGTCCTTTTCATCTTTGAATCATGTGAAACTGGCTTCACATGTGGAGATCTGGATGGAAAGTTTTTCATCTGATCTTTCAAAGATGTGTGATTTTACCTTTTGATCCAGAGAAGCAATATTGGTTGCCTTTACCGTCTGGATCGCGTCGTTCTGGGCATTGTTTGAGCACATGACCTTCTTTTCCACACCTAAAACAAGCCTTGAATGGCTTTTGAGACTTTACAGTTCCGTGTGATGCAACTACAGGCGGGGATTGCTTTGAGCTTGACTCAGTATGTTGACTAACGTGATGTTCGACAACTTCAGATGATCTTTTGATCTTTGACTCCCCAACACTTTCATTCAACACTGATTCATCATCTGAGCTTGTGCAGTCTTCAATAACTAAGTGTTCTTCTAGTGGATCTTGATTGACTGGACTTGCAGTGTCATTTGAGGTTGTTGGTTCTTGAACACCCGATGGTTCAAGGTCTTTAACCGTTTTACAAGCATCCGTTACTGAAGTTTCCAAGTCATTTGAGCTTTCCCATTCTTGGAATGACTGAAAGTCTGAATCGTGGTCATCACTTGAGCTTCCTTCGTCACCTTCTGAAGTTGTGGTGTTTGTGTCTTCACTGCTGCTTTCTTCATTTGGCTCCTTATCAGACTCTGACATACCTGTATGAGATGGAACAAATTCTGGAATTTCCTCGGTGAGGAATTTTTCGAATCTGTTTTGTTTCAATTCTGGAACAAACACGGGAGGTTCACACACAACTTTTTCATCACAAAAAGAGGAATTTGAATCACGACATTCAATCACCACATTGTCGTGGTTGTGGTTTTTAAATGTAGGCACACGGCCATTACGGTCATCCCGAATGTTAAATTTAGGCACATGGCCATTACAGTCACTTTGAAACAAAGTATTGTTTTACTTATTACAATTCCAGGCGAACCAGTTAACGGTGGAATAACTGTCGCCTGAATAGCCTGTTCCTATCTTCGAACCACCACATTCGTCATCGCATCCATCTTCATCACGTTCTATCACATCTGCATAATTATCAGAAAGATTAGAAGCCTTTTCATTTTCACAAGAAACATCTTCAGCCACAAGATCATTCTCATCAATCAGATCGTTATCAGGATGAGGTGATGGCTTGGGTACATAGTTTTTGCTATGTGGTGGAAAGAAGAGTTTTCTTTTGTTTCCGAGCTTGTCCTTGTACCCAATTCCATCCTTCACATATGTCGGTCGTTGGCAATTTTTAATGTCAACCAGTGCCTTTTTACTGACGTTCCATTTATCAATTATGATTTGCAATCTATTGTTTTCATTTTGAGATTTTTCTAATCTTTCAGTTAAGTCGTTTATGACAAAATCTTTTCTGAAAACAAATTCTTTTAAAGTATGCATTTCAGCTAAAGTCGAATTCAACTTTCTCTGATATGCAGCTTCATTTTCTTTCAACTCTTTGTTAAATTGCAAAACTTTTTCTTTATCTCTAATTAGGTCACGGTTGAGGGATTTGTAATGTGCCACGACGTTCACACATAGTTGGGAACATAATTTGACTTTAAATTCGTAAGGAATGTTGTTTGCCAAGTCTTCCTCATCCCTTTCTTTGTTGGATTCCATTTTCATCGCCTCTTCAGGAATCTTTTCTTCTATCTTTTCACTTGCTACACTGCTCCCTTCTTCCTTCTTCACAGCTTGAGCATCATCAACCACAGTATTCTTTTCATCACATTGTGGAGCCTTTTCAGAGTTTGCGGAAGCATTGTTGAAGTTTGACACGTTCACAGCTTGTGAGCTAGAGTCGTTGGAGGTTGTTGGGGGTACAGATGTCATGTTCTGGTGTGCATCAGCAGATTGGACAGATTTATGAGGATGTTCGGCTTGATCTCTTTCGAAAGATTCTAGAGCATCGATCACATCTGATAACGTGATTGGATTCCAGTTGTTTAAGAAGCTTTGTTTAATTTTCATACATTTTAAGCTCCACTCTTTTGGAAGTGAGTTCAAAAGTTTACTGATTGCAGCACGGTTGGTGATGGGATTACCAGCCTTTTTCATTTTTGCCTTCATGTTTAAAAATCGGCTGATGTAACCTGATAAGCTTTCCCCGGGAACACCGCATAACATGTCATATTCCTTTTGGACCATGTTCCTTTTGTCCCGAATCAATTCCTTGTCTCCTTCATAGAAATCAATCAACACAAACCAAAGTTCATTCGCCGTCGTGTACTCTTCAAAAATGTTGTAGTCGTTCATTGATAGGGCCATTGTTAAAGCAGCATGAGCCCGACGGTCACGTTGAACCAATGCCTTGTCTTCATTTGTGAAAGTCGATGGATCGTTGTTAACCACACGTATGTCATTACGAACGCTCATGGGGACGTGAGGTCCGACAATGATCGAGATCCATTGGTTATAGTCCGTGTACTCGAAAAAGGACTTGATTTGGTTTTTCCAACTGCTGAAATTGGCTGATCCTTTCAACTTTGGAGGCCGGGGTGCGGTTCTTGTTTCATGTTCAACTTGTGCGATGCGAGTTAACTGATTTTGAAACATTTTTTTTATATTAATTCAAAAAAAATATTTGTATCTGCTCAAAACCCAGCTCAAATTAGTTTGACAATAACCCCGTGTTGGATCCAAATTTTTAATAGCACTTTGCCCAAATAAACTCGAAACACTTGGCCCGATGAAATTTTGCAAACTCAAGTTAATTTTAAAAGGACAAAAATAAATAACCTATGGAAACCCGACCCAAAAACTAATCAAAATTTTAGGCCACAAATAAAAATGTTAATACCCGGCCCAGTTCGTATCAATTCTCTAGGCCCTCAAATAAAATTTTAAACCTCGGCCCAATTTTGTTTAATAGAATCCTTAACCCAGTAAAAAATATAATTTGAAATTGTAACAAATTTTCTTGATTCAAAACAAGTTTTCACGAAGGCCCAAATATTTTAAAATTGTTGATACCCGGCCCAGTTGACTTTTGTGATTTTAATACACAACTTGTGTCCAAGAAACCTGCAGCCCAAATAAAATTAGTAATAATGCAGGCCCACTTCGTTTAAAACCTGCAGCCCAAATGATATAGAAAGCAAACCCTACAAAGTAGAATGTCTCAGCCGCTATTTTGTTTTATCTGGTCCTCTCTCACCTAACATAAACACACACAAACCCTAATAGCTTTGAAAACACATAAACAAGAGCTAGATCCCTGTTCTCTCTCTTCCTTTGAATACACTGATCTCTTTCTTCTCTCATCAATTTCTTTTCATATCTTTTCAAATTCCTCTCTCTCTATCTCTCAACAAAGAACAGCGGATCTCTCTTTCTCTATACGATTCCTTCACCACAAACCCACAAACTCTAATCTCATAAATGAACAGCCGTCGCCCCCTGCTCTCTTCACTTAAACAGTCATCTGCTTCTGCTCCTTCTTCCGTTCTTTTAGATTTTGTGTGTGAAATGGGTGAAGATGTCTGTAACGGAGGCTGTTTGGCGGCGGCGACAAGCGGTGACGGAGAACGGCGGCAGTGGTGGTGGTAATGATGGAGTGGGTAGTGTGGTGAGGTGTGGATGGAGATTTATGGTGGTTCGTAGTAGGAGTTGACGGCGGAGTCTTTCGGGGGTGAAAGTGGTGGTGACGGAGTCTTTGTTGAAAGTGGTGGTGAAAGAGGTGAATCAGAGGCGAGTGGGTGCGGTGCTTGTGAAGATACATATCCGAGACCGGACATGATCACTAGGTACGGACCGGACTCACCTGGACGGATATCTCAGATACGCCCGTTCTCCCATAACTCCAAGGATGAACCTCCATTTAAGTGCGTCTGCACGAATGACGTAATCTCAGTTGACCATTATAAATACCCCATCAAGTACAAGGCCAAGCACGCTTTTCTGAACCTTTGTCCCTACTTTCTCTCTCTATTTTCTCTCTCTATAAATACTTATCCTCACGCCGGAGGGTGGTCCCAGAGGGGCCCTCCCATCTCTGCGGTGAGCCTAACGGTTTTCTGTCTTGCAGGATCATTCTCCAAGCTTTCGTACAAGATCCAAACCCTCGATTACAGGCTCCGGCCTTAACTCGATTCTTTGGTTCTTCAATTGGCGCCATCCGATCTCAAAGCTCACAGTCCTTCACTTTGGTGAATTTCTTGAGCAACGAACTGACAAATGGCGGCCTAAGGTTCTGTGAATCTGGGATCCACGGCTGTTAGCACACAAACTACAGCGCCAGCAAGCACTGTTTCCGCAATCTCAGCTGCTTTAAGCTCGGGACCTGGAACAACCTTGCCATTTATTCTACTTCATACTTCACAAACGTCAGAGTTTGACGCGGAATTTCTCTCCAAAAATGCAAGTCTTCTGCGAAGATTGAAAGCACAGCAGGCTAGGGATAAACAGATCCTCGGTTTATGAACTAGGCTCTTTCATGATGAAACTCCGGTAAGGACTATGGGTCCTACAATGTTCACCCCTCCTACTTTCTCCACAGTTGTTACCTTGGAAACTTATAATGGATATGTGCAGGGTTCTTCCTGACCATCTCCAGTTTCCTTGGTAATACGAAATGAAACACAAATGGAAGTAGTTAATGATCCGGAACTCACAAAGCCATATCATCCGGTTTCCATGACTGCCAAGTCTAAATTCAGCGCCCGCATCACACACGCCAAGCTCCCTTCAAAGCTCAAAATGCCAACTACAGTAAAGAAGTATGATGGTACGACTGATCCAGATGATCATATGTTCGATTTCGACGGAGCTGCGCGAGTAGAACAGCGGCCGATGCCGGCTTGGTGTTTCATGTTCGCACAAACACTAACTGGGGCTGCCCGGGTGTGGTTTGACGCATTGAATGAAGGAGAGATAAATGACTTTGAGGAGTTCTGAAGATTGTTCCTCCAGAATTTTAGCCAACAACGGCACTATTCCAAAGAAATCACCGAAGTTCACAACATCCGGAGAAGGGATGGGGAATCTTTGGATAGTTTCATTGACCGTTTCAATCGGGAAAGTATGCAAATCAGCGGGGTAGTTGACCAGTTAAGGATCTCCGGATTCTGCCATGGTGTCCGGAACAACCAGCTGGTCGAGAAACTACACGAGAACCTTCCGAAGACGATGGAAGTACTCATGGAACGAGCCAGAGCTTTCGCTCGAGGAAAAAACACATGTAATCCAGCTCCGGAGTCAGATCATAAGATGTCCTCCTGAAAGAAAAATGGTGGGTCGGTGTTCGATAAAACTCCATCCGGAAGCAGGGGACGACCGCACCCCTACAACAGGAATGATAGACCTCCACGAGGAAGAAGCTCCGGATCAAGGTTCTACAATCTGTCGGACCTTTCCAAAACTCCCAGTGAAATTCTGGGCGCAGAAGGGGCAAGTTTCCCTGTCCCACCAAAACTCCGAAATCCAGGAGATAAGAACTCCAAGAAATATTGTGATTACCATCATGCTCGAGGTCACAATACAGACGATTGCTGGTCCCAAAAGCAAGAAATAGAAAAAGCAGTGCGGTCCGGAAAGCTGTCGCACCTAATAAAAGAAGTAAAGGAAGGAAAGTCTTCAGGTAATTCGGCGGATAATCCGAACAATCAACCAGCAATTTGCATGATCAGTAAAGTAGGTAACCAGGGCATCAAGCGGTCCAGTCATCATATGGCCGCTTGGATGCAGCAACCGATCGCTTTCCCTCCCATTACCCCCGGAGAAGTAAAAAACGGACCTATCATAGTGTCTGCGATCATAGCAGGTCACAAGGTCCGAAGGGTTTATGTTGACAGCGGAAGTGCCACCGAGATCATGTATCAGCAGTGTTTCCAACAGCTAGCTCCGCAAACCAAAGAAAAATTGATACGAGCCTCTATGCCATTAGTAAGTTTCTCCGGTGAGGTGGTACAGCCTATCGGGCAAATCACCTTGCCAACAACGTTGGGAGAAGGAAGTATGGTCCGGACCGTTAATTTGACGTACCTGGTAGTGGAGGCAAGATCCGTCCACAACGTCATACTAGGGAGACCAGGCATTTGCGCTTTCGGTATCATCAGTTCTACCATCCATGGCTCATTAAAATTCCCAACCGAAGCAGGGGTAGCAACTTTGCACTCTGAGTTAACGATCTGTGTAGCTGAAATACGACAAAGTAACGGTAATATCCAACCTCCGAACCTCCTTACAGAGGAATGGGCTATACACCCGCATTTTCCGGAGCAAAAAATTGTTGTCGGGGCCCAGCTCCCTGAACGTACCAAAAAGAAGCTGTGGAAGCTTTTGTCCAATTCACTTGATGTATTTGCGTGGCAAACATCTGACATGGTCGGAGTCCCCCGATGTTTGGCCAAACATAAACTGAAAGTGTCGCATTCAGTAAAGCCAGTAGCTCAAAGAAAAAGAAACATGGCTCCAGCCCATAATAAAGCCATCTCCGAGGATGTGCAAAAGCTGCTAAGCGCCGGAATTATTAGAGAAGTGCGATATCAAACATGGGTCTCTAATCCGGTGATGGTAACCAAGAAAGACAAAACTTGGAGGATGTGCGTCGATTTTTCCGATCTAAACAACGCGTGTCCGAAGGATTGCTATCCTCTCCCGGAGATCGATCTAAAGATTGACTCCCTTTCCAGCTTTCGTCTTAAATGCTTCTTGGACGCATACAAAGGCTACCACCAGATACAGATGGCTTTAGAAGACGAAGATAAGACGACGTTCGTAACGAATGAGGGACTCTTCTGTTATACCAAAATGCTGTTTGGGCTAAAGAATGCCGGAGCTACATACCAAAGGTTGATGGATAAGGCATTCAAAGATCAGATCGGACGAAACTTAGAAATTTACGTGGATGATCTGGTTATCAACAGTCAAGCCGAAGACAACATGATCGATGACATACTCGAAACCTTCACCAGGCTTCAGAGTATCAATCTCAAGCTTAACCCCAAAAAATGTTCTTTCGGTTTAGAAGAAGGAAAATTCCTGGGCGTATGGATAACACAGTCCGGAATACAGGCGCACCCGGATAAAATCAAAGCGGTAATTTCCATGCAGCCTCCAAAGACGGTCAAAGAAATCCAGTCATTGAACGGTAAGTTGGTAGCTCTCCATCGTTTCGTCTCGAAAGCGGCCGATCGCACCATTCCTTTCATGAATGTGTTAAAAAAGAGAACCGGAAAGGGTCAAATAGAGTGGACTCCGGAGGCTGACTCGGCATTCCAAGAATTGAAAGTTTGTCTTGGGTCTTTACCCACTTTGACCGGACCAATCACTGGAGAAACCGTTACTGTTTATCTTTCCGCTTCACATTTCGCCATAAGTGTTGTACTAGTGGTACGCCGGGAGCAAGCACAAATACCGGTTTACTACGTAAGCCGCATTTTGAAAGATTATGAAACCCGGCACCCAATGATAGAGAAGTTGGCGCTCGCGTTGGTTCATGCATCCCGGCGTCTCCGAAGGTATTTCCAGGCTTTCAATATAGAAGTGCAAACCGATCTTCAGATCCAGCAGATTCTTAGAAAGTCGGAGGTTTCCGGACGTCTCACCAAATGGGTAATCGAACTCAGCGCTTTCGACATCACATACCGAACCAGAGGTCCGGTAAAAGGCCAGGCTGTGGCAGATTTCCTTACGGAGGTACCAACCGGAGAAAGCACTAAAGAAAAGTCCGCTCTACCTAGGGTATCTAACTTATATACGGATGGTGCCTCCAGCAAAGAAGGATCAGGTGCCAGTTTAATTCTGATAGATCCGGAGGGGATAGAATATACTTATGCTCTGCGATTTGAATTTAAAACTTCAAACAACGAAGCAGAATATGAGGCTCTCCTCGCAGGGCTCCAAACCGCCGCAAAGGCAGGTGCGACCTCCGTACTAGCCCACGTTGATTCACTACTAGTCGCCAACCCTGGTTAGCGGAGAGTATGAGGCACGAAAAGAAAACATGATCCGGTACCTAAGCCAAGTTAACAGTTTAATCTCCTCGTTTGATTCATGCAAGATAGTTCACATACCACGAAGCAAGAATAAAAAAGCGGACGCTCTAAGCAAACTGGGATCCGTAGCCTTCTGTCACTTGTCCAAGGAAGTGCTAGTAGAAACTTTGCAAGCTCCAGCAATCCATCAGATAGAATCCGTAATGTCAATCTCCATGCAGGAGAGGACATGGATGACTCCGATCGTAGAATATTTGAAAGATGGCACATTGCCGGAAGAAAAAGCTCAGGCCCGGAAGCTAAAGGTGAAAGCATTACAGTATCAGGTTCATGATGGGTAACTCTACCGAAAGACCTTCCTAGGTCCGCTCCTGAAATGCCTAACTCCGGAGGAAGCCAGTTATGTTGTAAGAGAAATTAACTGGTGGATATGCGGTATCCACTCCGGACCAAGGATGGTTGTAGCCAAGGCTATGAATGCCGGCTATTTCTGGCCGGGCATGCATCAAAGCGCTGTTAATGAATTACAAGCATGTGAAGACTGTCAGCGGCACGCTCCCATTAGTCACCGAGCCAAGAACAACCTCGACCCAGTAACTTCGACTTGGCCGTTTCAGAAATGGGGGATTGACATTGTCGGTCCTTTCCCTGTTTCCACCGGAGGAGTGAGGTTCCTACTAGTGGCCATCGATTACTTTACAAAATGGATCGAAGCCAAACCCCTCCGGATTATCACTGGAGACCAAGTGCTGAGGTTTGTTTGGGAAAATATTGTATGCAGATACGGAATGCCGCTCTGCATTGTCAGTGACAACGGGAAGCAGTTTGCAGAAAAACCATTCAAGACTTGGTCTGAAAGAATGAACATTGAGCAAAGTTTTGCTTCGGTAGCCCATCCTCAGGCCAATGGTCAAGTAGAAAGAGCCAACCGCAGTATTATGGTAGGTATAAAAAAGCGGCTGGGGAAAGAAGGAGTTTCTTGGGCAGATGAACTTCCGCATGTCCTGTGAGCTCACCGGACGATGCCAAAGACAAGCACAAGGGAAACTCCTTTCAGTTTAACGTACGGTACAGAAGCAGTCATTCCCGCCGAAGTAGGGATACCTACCCCTCGTATGCAACAGAGTCAAGAAGAGATTGAACAAGAACTCCGTCTGAACCTCGACCTGGTCGAGGAAAGAAGAGAACTTGCGGCCATCCGGGAAGCAAAATATAAAAAACAGTTGGAAAAACATTACAACTCTAAAGTAAAGGAGGTCCGGTTTAAAGTCGGAGACTACGTTATGCGGAGCAACGAGGCGAGTTTGGCTGAAGGTACCGGGAAAATGGCTCCGAAGTGGGAGGGTCCTTATCAAGTTAACACTGCAGGAAAGGACGGTACTTACACGCTCAAAAAAATGGACGGAACCATCGTCCCTCGCACTTGGAACGGAGCGCACCTCAAGAAGTGTTTTCTTTGAAGAATTTTTTCTTCTGTTGTAAAAATAAAATTGTAAAACGGAAGCTACGGCCTCCGTCACCTTTCGCTTTCCTTGTAATGCGGATGTTTTTGCCCGCACTGAACAATTTTACAATTCCAAGAACCGCGGAGGGTTTTACCCGCAGATTATTTAAAATGTTTTTACCTTGTGTTAACCGGAGAAGTTTAGCTCCGGATTAGTAAATAGAATAACGGAAATTTTCTATCACCAGCAAAGTTGCAACATAAAAATATTTTCGGCCGAACTAGGGATGCTAACCCTAAAAGGAAAGAACGAACTGGCTTTTCGTTCATATTCTTCCCTTCACTTAAAATTATCCTAAAGAAAGTAAGACAAACCGGATCCGTACCTCGAAAAAAGAACGTTCTAAAAAAGAAGAAACGTAAACAAAAGCATGGACGCATGCACAGAAGTGATTACATCAAAATTAACCGGACTAATATTGCCGGATGATACAACTAACATTTACATATCAAAAGGATAATTGTCAAACACAAGTAAGAACACCATTACATTCATTCCGAATTCAGAAAATAGGGTGCATATCCCAAACTTCCGGATATGTCCACCCTCTAAAAAAGTTAAACAAGTTAAAAATTTCCAAGGTGCATACCCCAAGGAGCCGAGCATGTCCACCTCATTTCTTCGGAGAACCACCACTTGCAAAGGATAAAGCCTTCTTGATTGCAGAAAGTGGTTCATTGACAAGTTTCTGAAGATCCTCTACCACCGGGAAGGTAAGAGTATCAAAACAAGCAACGGCTTCATTAAGTTCTTCTGCCGCATTACGATTTAGCATCGGAACATCGGCATAAGGGGTCTTCTTCTTCAACGCATGGAGATAGCCATTATGCAAACCAGAGTTAACACCCACAGCACTCATCGCATTGTTAACTGCGGCAACAGCAGCAGTCATCTCCGGACCTTTATGAATGTTTTTCGCAAGGAGCTTGGCCCCTTCCGAGAGCATCCAAGCCTTAGTAGCCTGAAGATCTTCTACTTGAGCTTTCAAAGCTGCATTCTCTATCTTGATCTCCTCCTCATATCCTTTCATCTCTTCAATCCGCGTCTTCAACTCGACTTCTCCTGATTTTATCCTATCCCGCTCTGACCAAAATGTTAGAGAGAAATGGTAAATCAAAAAAGAAATTAATCAGGTAAAAGACATACCAGCCATCATGCTCGCATAAGCCATACAAGCATTGTTAAAAGACTCCTCCATCTTGGTCAGAACCGTCTTGTGCTCTTCATCTTTCTTCTTCATCGACTCGGAGAAATCTTTTAACTCCTTAGCAATCCTATCACGGTCCTCCGCGGCAGAGGCCGCGACTGCCTGGGATGACTGATTCTAAGAAGTCAAGGCCTTAACTTTCTCTTGATGGGCCTTAAGATCCTGAGTAAGCTGCGTAACCCTTTTCTCCATATCCAGAGTCCCTTGAATCTTACGTTTCAAAGAACGTGTCTCCTTCTCCAAGTTCTCCCTTACCGACTCCGCTTCTACCCACCACCGGTAGAGCTCCGTCACAAAAATATTTGATTGGGCTTGATTAGATAGAGCCGCGGCACCAAGGTCCGGGTTCTTCATTCTTCGACTTCGGGCATGATCTAATGGAGTATTGATATTGAAAAGAAGAGTGCGAGCAACCAACTCGTCCATCACTGTATCCTTGTTCCGGATATCCCAATCCGGAACAAACTTCTCTTCAGCCGTCGCCGGATCGATCTCCATATCGTCCGAAAATACATCTGCATATCGAAAAAAGGACATCAGCTCAGGTCCGAACCAAGATGAAGGAAGGGAAGACACTTGGTCTTCCTCATCATCAATAAAACGGTCCGGACCTAAAGGCGAGTCCAAGTTCGTACCTGAAAAAGTCACCACTTTGGGTTCGCCATGAGTTTTTTCCTTCTCTTTACTCGTAATTTCCGGAACCTCTGTCTCCATGTTCTCCGCTTCGTTACTGGGAAAAAAACCACCGGAATAGGTAGGAGTTGGTTTGTTACGAGCCATTGTGGCTTCTTCCCTTGAAAACTTACCGCCGGTAAGGTGTTCATCAAGCTCACCCATCACATCATCTCCAGAACGCGAAGATCCTTTCTTATTCTTCTTCAACTTTGGCATAGGGAGAGGGTCAGAGGAACGAATCTGCAAAGTCTCATTTTTTCTCTTACGAATAAGAGGCTTAGATTCAGGATCAGGCATGGCACCTTTGCTCTTCAAAGAAACAGAAGAAGGCCGGTATTGAAGGGCTTCATCCAGCTCACGAATCTCAGGATCATCGTCCACAACATCCAGAATGGACCTCTTATCAGCTTGAGATCCGGAGGATCCGGCCGCCTCTTTTGTAGGAGTAGGAACGGCAGAAGCTCCTTCAGCATTGGATGGTTCAGCCGCATCCAGAGCCACTTGTGGACGAACCCCTTGGGTCGAAGAAGCCACTTGCTTCATAAGAGGAACCTCGTCCTCGCCCTGATCTGCAAAATCAAAGTAAAAAATGTCCAAACTCGGAACCTTCAGAGCATCCAGAAGAGACATTATGGCACCTACATTTTCAAAACAGAAGGAAAGTTAGTAAAATAGCAAAGTAATGGTGCCGAAGGGGACGCAAAAGGCTGGAACTTACGATCACGCTTTTGGCGAATAATCGGCCAATCCCTATCCCCTTGGGCCCAGGAAAAACAGACTCGACCTAACCAAAGGAAATGCTCGGGAAGGGGACGGATTGGGGACTTATGCTCAATCAGAGCACGGACCAGACCTTCGTCGAAGACGAAGTCTTCACCTAGATCGAAAGACATTGTCTGGTCTTTGAAACGCCACCTCTTATCCTCCGGAAGGCAACGATCGTCCAGCCAGAAAAAATTATCTTTCCAATTTTTCAAGCTAGACCGTTCGCTGGAGGACGGGGAAGGTATACCCTTCCGGTGCGCAAAGGTATACCAATCTCCGGCTGTGATAAACTCATAAAAGTATCGAAAAACATTTAGGTCCGGTCTCCGATCTAGGGCTCGACAAGAGATTTCAAAATGATTTATACGGCTAAGGCCGAACGGGTTAACCTGACTGATATGAACCCTAAAAAACTGGAGAACCCTAATAAAAAAGCGAGAAAACGGGACCCTATAATTCGCAAAATTGCAGACGCGAGTATAGAAGGGAAACTTTCCTTGACGAAAAGGGTAAATGGTTTCGTCTTTCAAAGGCAGGATCGGATTCAAGTCTAGTGGAATCCTATACTCACTAACAAACTTATTTAACTGCCGTTGTGTGAGAACACTCACACTATCAGACAAGTTATCCTTACCAGGAGCCATTTTTATAAAAAAGAGAAAAAGGACGCACCTTAAGGAAGAAGATATGAGAAAAAAGAGTAAAAATAAAATGGTAAAAACTGATTTTATAAGGGTTTTATGTCGGTTAAGGGACGGTCAAATCAAACCGTCACTTCAACAGGATATCGCGAGTACCAACGAAGGGATTCATAACCGTCACGGGTGGGTGACTGACGGTCAAGTCATATAAAGTCACCCACACCACGTCAATACCATTCAGATCGCGCCACATCATTTAATTCGAACCACTCCAGCGATGACACGTCACCTGAACGGAATAACTCATGTCAACAGTTTGCTAAATCCCGTACGAAAATTAACAAACTGGGGGACTTGAAGATACATATCCGAGACCGGACATGATCACTAGGTACGGACCGGACTCACCTGGACGGATATCTCAGATACGCCCGTTCTCCCATAACTCCGATGACGAACCTCCATTTAAGTGCGTCTGCACGAATGACGTAATCTCAGTTGACCATTATAAATACCCCATCAAGTACAAGGCCAAGCACGCTTTTCTGAACCTTCGTCCCTACTTTCTCTCTCTATTTTCTCTCTCTATAAATACTTATCCTCACGCCGGAGGGTGGTCACAGAGGGGCCCTCCCATCTCTGCGGCGAGCCTAACGGTTTTTTGTCTTGCAGGATCATTCTCCAAGCTTTCGTACAAGATCCAAACCCTCGATTACAGGCTCCGGCCTTAACTCGATTCTTTGGTTTTTCAGCTTGAAAGGGTAGTGGTGTTGAGAGGTTTAGGTGAACGGTGGGTTGTGGCTCGAGGTTGTCGTAGGTGGTGAATCGATGGGATGGTGAGGGTTTATGGTTGTAGTAGGGTGACCGGAGGTGACAGTGGTTATGGTGAACAACGGTGAAGTGCGGTGGTGGTGACCGGAGCGAGGGGTTGTGGGTGGATTGTACGGTGGGGTGAAGGTGGAGACGTGTTGGGCGATGACTAGTGGTGATGAACATAGGTGTGTAACAGTTATGGATGCTAAGCAAAGATGGTATTCGGTGGAGGAGGTGACTGATGGTTTTCCGATGATGATGGGTTATATCTTGGATGAATGATATGAATTTTGAATAAAATTGATGAATTTGTGTTTCAAATAAAAATGATGAAGTTCGGATGCAGACTTTGATGTTTCCGATGATGATGATGCTGTTTTGGATAAGTGTTTCAAATAAAAATGATGAAGTTCGGATGCAGACTTTGATGTTTCCGATGATGATGATGCTGTTTTGGATAAAGAAAATGATTTTTTTTATATCTTCGGGTTTAAAAAAAAATTAAACCTGATCCTGTTTCTACCCCTTTCTTAAATACGCCGGACGGATTAAAATCGCCGGAATAACGACTCCGGAAAACGGTGACTTACCGGCGTATTTAATAAGCCAGAGAACTTGAACTCGCGTTCAAGATTTTAATTCGCCGGAAAAGTAATTTCGCCGGAAAGTTGCCGAAAAACACAAATTCGCCTAATCTTTCAATAAAAAAAACGTTGTATTCAAAATAAAATTGTTGTATTCAAAATAAAAAACGCCGTATTCATAAATAATCGCCTAGAAACTTCAAAAACTCATCTAAAACCTTCTGATTTGAGCCGAAACCTCTTTAAATGATATAAAATCACTATGAATCTTTCAAATAATACTAGTCTCAACTCACAATCAGCAAACACATAATTTAAACCTTTTTTAAAACAAGATTTTGGAAGAAAAAGTGAATAAAATCAAAAACCCTAAAAGTTTCAAAACTTTTCAAATAAAAATCAGATTTTTAGGATGAATTTGAAGATTGTTGAATCACAAATTCGAGTACCAGGCTCTGATACCAAATTGTAGGATCAAATCGAGCCAAAAATCTGATTTTGATAAGAAATAAAGATGAACACACTCAAAAATGAACTTGAAAAACCCACTAGATTGATTTGCACAAATGATGATACAATTAGCCCCCAAATCTCTCTAGAATGTGTGTTACCTCAAAACCTAATCATCACTTTCTATTTATAGCCTTACCATTTTTGGCTAATTACAATTAAGACCCTAGAGATAATAACTTGCCAAAACTAGTAATAAACATGAAAACTAATTAAATAAGATAATAAATATATTTTGTCTAAACAAAATATATTTAATTGTCCAAAGCAGTATAACCATCAACTCTCGAACGTCCACACGCCATATCTTTCTTCAATATTCCAGTGTCGACTTGCGTATTGAGTTTGACTTCTTTGTGTTGACTTCGACACGTTGGCATTGACTTTGTTGACTTGAATCGTTGATAACATTAGACTACATGTTTTAGACCCAACAATTAATTTGATAAGAAATAAAGATGAACACACTCAAAAATGAACTTGAAAAACCCACTAGATTGATTTGCACAAATGATGATACAATTAGCCCCCAAATCTCTCTAGAATGTGTGTTACCTCAAACCCTAATCATCACTTTCTATTTATAGCCTTACCATTTTAGTCTAATTACAATTAAGACCCTAGAGATAATAACTTGCCAAAACTAGTAATAAACATGAAAACTAATTAAATAAGATAATAAATATATTTTGTCTAAATAAAAAATATTTAATTGTCCAAAGCAGTATATCCATCAACTCTGGAACGTTCACACGCCATATCTTTCTTCGATATTCTTGTGTCAACTTGCGTATTCACTTTGACTTCTTTGCGTTGACTTCGACACGTTGGCGTTGACTTTGTTGACTTGAATCGTTGATAACATTAGACTACATGTTTTAGACCCAACAATCTCCCCATTAGGTTAATGTTATCAAACTCTTACATCATCTTTAGAACCGTCAACTTCATGCATGTTGTAATCTTCAATTTGGCAAGCTTCAGTCTCAATTTTAGACCCAACACAACTGCGCTCCTACAATGGTTCGAGAGTCTGGAGAGTACATTTTGACATGTCCAGTGTCCGAATGAACGAAAGGTTGAGTTTGCATCCAATGTTTTCGAGAAGCGTGCTCTTACATGGTGGAACGGTGTGATGCGTGATAGGGGTGCCGATGTGGCGATGGCACAAACTTGGGAAGAGCTTCGAGCTCTCATGATGAAAGAGTTCTGTCCCCGTCACGAGATAAGGGCTTTAGAACGAGAATTCGATGATCTGAAACAAGATGGGGGAGAACACCGTGCTTACACGGATCGTTATGAGGAGCTGAGTTTGTTGTGTCCTACTATAGTTACCCCGTTGGAGAAAGCGATTGAGAGATATATTGATGGTCTACCTGATTCTGTGCAAGACATTGTAACTGGTAGTAATCCTACCACTGTGCGTCAGGCTATTGAATTGGCTGCAACTCTGACTGAGTCTCAAGTCAGAAAAGGTAAACTGACCCGCAAAGGTGACAAAAAGCAGTCAGCTGATGCTACTCAAGACAAGGGTAAGGGCAAGAAGAAGGGTGAATCATCAAGGAGGTCGTGGAAGCGTATGGCTTCCCAAAACTTTACTGTCACCAATCAAAACGCTCAAAACCCACCAGCGCAACCTCCTGCCAAGAAACCATATGCTGGTACTGCACCTCAATGTACTCGGTGCAATGGTCATCATGCTGCCCAACAAGCTTGTAAACAATGTACCACTTGTGGTAAACTTGGGCACACAGCCAACATCTTTCGTTTGGGTCAGAATCAAGCTGCTCAGAATCCAGCACAGGTTCAGGGAAATGCTGCTAGATTCCCACCTGGTTTATGTTACAATTGCGGAGAGATGGGTCACTTCCGCAACAATTGTCCGAAGCTTGCGAATCCGAATGCCAATCCCGCTCGTGGACGAGCGTACAACTTGAATGCCAGCAAGGCTCGAGCCGACAGCGAGGTTGTTAATGGTACATTCCTTGTTAACCATCAGCCTGCATCTATTCTTTTCGATTCTGGTGCCGATAGAAGTTTTGTATCGTTATCATTTGAGCCTTTGCTTGCGATACCTAGAACTAAACTGAGGAAACCTTTTTCTGTTGAAGTTGCTACTGGTAAACCTCTTGTACTCGATTATGTTATTTGCGACTGTCAATTGAACCTCGATTACCATCTTTTTCGTATTAACCTCATACCGATGCAACTTCGATGTTTCGACATTATCATAGGGATGGATTGGTTAACTAAGTTTCATGCTGAGGTGGTTTGCTTCGATAAGATTATTTGTATTCCTCTTTCGTCTAGTGAAGTTCTGGAAGTTCGTGGCGAGAAACCTTCAAATGGTCTGAAACTCATGTCGTGTACTAAAGCCCAAGGAAAATTTACGAAAAGGATATGTGGCCTTTCTGGCACATGTCACAGAGGAGAAAGGCAAGAGCAAGTGTATTCAAGATATTCCGATTGTTCGAGATTATCCAGAGGTGTTTCCTGATGAACTGCCTGGTTTGCCTCCAGTTCGTCATGTCGAGTTTCATATTGATCTTGTACCCAATGCCAACCCGATTGCGAAAGCACCTTATCATCTTACACCATCTGAGATGCAAGAGTTATCGAAACAGCTTCAAAAGTTATCTGAAAAAGGATTCATCTGACCGAGTTATTCACCTTGGGGCGCTCCAGTCCTGTTTGTGAAAAAGAAAGATGGGTCTTTTTGAATGTGTATCGATTATCGTGAGCTTAATAAGCTTACCATCAAGAATCGATATCCCCTACCACGAATTGATGATCTCTTTGATCAGCTGCAAAGTGCTTCATGTTTTTCCAGGATCGATCTGCGTTCTGGGTATCATCAGCTTCGTGTATTCGAAGAAGATATTCCCAAGACTGCTTTCCGTACGAGAAATGGTCACTATGAGTTCACTGTCATGCCTTTTGGTTTGATGAATGCCCCAGCTATTTTCATGGACTTAATGAATAGGGTTTGTAAACCTTATTTAGACAAGTTCATCATTGTATTCATCGACGATATTCTTATTTATTCGAAGTCTCGATCCGATCACGAACAACACCTTCGTCTGATGATGGAACTCCTGAAAAAGGAGAAACTTTTTGCCAAATTTTCAAAGTGCGAATTCTGGCTTAAGGAAGTTCAATTTTTGGGTCATATTGTTAACGAGCAGGGTATTCATGTGGATCCTTCCAAAATAGCTGCTATTAAGGATTGGAATACACCTAAGACACCTACAGAAGTTCGTTCTTTTCTTGGTCTTGCTGGTTATTATTGACGGTTTATTTCGAACTTCTCGAAATCGCGGTTCCTCTCACTACTTTGACTCAGAAGAATAAGCCTTTTGAGTGGGGACCCAAACCAGAAGAAGCGTTCCAAACACTGAAACAAAAACTATGTGATGCTCTTATCTTATCTTTGCCCGATGGAAAAGATGATTTTGTTGTCTATTGTGACGCGTCGAATCTAGGCTTTGGTTGTGTTCTCATTCAACGGGTCAAAGTTTTAGCTTACGCGGAAAGACAACTTAAGGTTCACGAGAAAAACTACACGACTCATGATCTTGAGTTAGGCACTGTGGTTTTTGCTCTTAAAATCTGGAGACACTATCTTTATGGCACAAAATGTGTGGTTTTCACAGACCACAAAAGTCTCCAACACATTCTCAATCAGAAGGAGCTGAACATGAGACAACGACGCTGGGTTGAACTCCTAAACGATTACGATTGCGAAATTCGCTACCATCCTGGTAAGGCGAATGTCGTAGGCAATGCGCTAAGTCGAATGGAACGAGTCAAGCTTAATTCTGTTCGCACTCTATCTGATATCCAATCACGTGTCTCTCAAGCTCAACGTACTTGTGTTTCACAAGATATGATGGGTAAGGAATTACCACGTCAACTTGAGCTTAAACTCAAAACGAAAGACGATGGGTTGCTTTATTTCAAGATGATCTTCGCACTTTAGTGATGGACGAATCTCACAAGTCTCAATATTCTATCCATCCTGGTGCTGAAAAAATGTACAAGGATCTTCTTACTCAGTACTGGTGGCCGGGTATGAAGAAGGATATTGCTTTGTATGTGTCAAAATGCCTAACTTGTCTCAAATTCAAGGCTGAACATCAACGACCATCTGGTTTTCTTGTACAACCAGAGATACCGGTATGGAAGTGGGAGAACATTGCAATGGATCTCATCACTAAGTTACCGCGCACATCTAGAGGTCACGATGCTATTTGGGTAGTCATTGATCGATTAACGAAGTCAGCTCACTTTATACCGATTCGCGAGGATCTATCTGCTGATAAAATTGCCAAGATTTATGTTGATGAGATTGTATCTCGACATGGTGTTCGTTTGGATATCATATCTAATCGTGATGCTCGATTTTCATCTCACTTTTGGAAAACCATGCAATCTTCTATGGGAACCCAACTAAATCTAAGCACTGCTTATCATCCCTGAACATATGGACAATATGAGAGGACGATACAAACACTGGAGGATATGCTTAGAGTATGTGTGATAAACTTTGGTGGTAATTGGGATTCTCATCTGCCGTTGATCGAGTTCTCTTACAACAATAGTTATCATGCTAGCATTAATATGGGACCGTTCGAAGCTTCATACGGTCGAAAATGTCGTTCACCTGTCCGTTGGAATGAGTTCGGTGAAGCTCAGCTTACTGGACCTGAGCTTATTCTGGAAACAACAGACAAAATCAAGAAAATTCGCGATAATCTTCTGACAGCTAGGAGCCTTCAAAAGAGTTATGCGGATATACGACGCAAGCCCTCGGAATTTCAAGTCGAAGACCGTGTCCTACTCAAGGTATCCCCTTGGAAGGGAGTGGTGAGATTTGGAAAGAAAGGAAAACTTGCACCACGATATGTTGGACCATTTAAGATTGTTGAAAGAATCGGAAAGGTTGCCTATCGACTTGAGCTACCTCCTGAACTTGGGAATATTCACCCAACATTCCACGTGTCCAATTTACGAAAGTGTTTAGTCGATACTGACCTTCACATGCCACTCGACGAAATTCAAGTTGATGAAACGATGCAAATTGTCGAGAAATCTGTGGAGATAATGGACCGTGCAGTCAAACAGTTGAAGAACAAGCGAATACGATTGGTCAAAGTTCGCTGGGAGTCCAAACGTGGCCCAGAGTTTACTTGGGAGCGTGAGGACCAAATGAAAGCGAAATATCCACATTTGTTTTAACAAGTTTTCTCTAGTTAAAATTTCGGGACAAAATTTCCTAAAGTAGGGGAGACTGTGATAACTGTGCTCAGTAAACGATGTACGATGTAAAAAAATGTCAATTATCAATGAAACGATGTGTTTTGATTTTTATATTTGTGTATTTGTGTTTGATGATTTTACGATTTGATTCTAGTTCGATTTCAATATTTAAATCGCTTTCTGGAAGGTTATACGCAAACTGATGTGTAAACGTAATCAGTTTAATGCGAAAAACACTCCGGAACAATGACATAGGCTTAACATACCTTAAATTTTTTTAATCATTAAAATATTTTATTTTAGTGATTGGAATGAGAAATTACGCGACGCATCGTAATTTGAATCGTTTTTCGCGTCCGTTCGTGTTTCGTCGTAATAAACCGAATAACGCAACCGTACGACCAAACGAACCGACATACGAGATAATTTCAAGCATGTTTCAAGTCCCCTATGCTTTAACATCCTTGTAGAGCCTTGAAAATGGGTCAACGGGGTTTAAACGCATCGAAAATGGCTTATACATGCTGCAGGGACCATTCTTGCCAAGTTTCGAAAGTTTCTGGCTCAGGTAGGGTGTGGCCTCGCGCCACAGCAAAGGGGGGTACCCGTGGTGGCACACGACGGCCTACTTTTGACAGAAAGTCTGTTTCCAGCAACCAGCTTGAACTTCAGGGTCTTTTATGCAATTTTTCAATACAATGAACTTATTTTAGAGTATCCCATTTTATTAGAAACCATGTTCCACAAGTGTAGGGTCAAGATTGAACCTCCTAACACATGGAATGATCTCCTTGATCCAAACTTACTATAAATAGAAGTGGGTTTCTCATTCATTCCTCACATTTGATTCAAAATCTGCTTTAAGTTGAAGTTTATGACTTCATACCTGAGTGTTTTGGATCAATTCTTCCTTGCTTGGACCTTTTGTAAGCTTCTTTCATGCTTGTTTATGCTTTTCAAGCGTGAAAGTCAAACAGTTTTTGACTTTCTGCTTTGACCATGCATTGGTCAACACAAAGTTCATTTGAACTTTGCAACATGAGCGTAATCACGATGGTTATAGTCCCTTGTGACTATACCTACTGATTACCACGTCGATTAGTCGAAGTGACGAGTCAAAGTTTCGGTCAAAATACGTGTTTATGCGTATTTTGCGACGAAGCTATTTTCGGATATCAAAACACTTTTTTTATATCAAACTTGTTTTCTAACTTAGTTAAACATATTTTAACATGTTTAACTCGTCACTTTTAGTCTAGTGCTTGTTTAGGGTCGTAAGTCAAGCGGTCTTGACAACCGCTTAGACTTTCGAACCCGACTCGTTTGGTTGATCATTAGGATCTGACCAAGCATATTTTGTGACCATAGTTGTATAGGGAATAACCTTCCGAGGTTATACCTTATGGTCACTTAGTTTAATTAGTTGTATGATAGGTAGTTTATATGTCTTAGGAAAATGACCAAAATGCCCTTTTCATGCATAATTGGATTTTAAGCATATGTAACTTAACTTTTATCATTTAAAATGATATTGCAACATATTTAAATATGTTAGAGCATATAATACTTTTCATAGGACTAGTTAGGCGCCTCGAACTCGCATTTGCGCGAACGACGCATTAACGTAGCGTAAGCTACCTTAATGGGTCGTAATGGGTCGTAAGCACTTAGGATAGGTTCCGATTTAGAATGTAGGTTTTGTTAAACCATATCACATGAGTTCCAATACTCATTTGGTTTACAAGACCTCATTCTACCCGATCTCCCGTTTTAGGTGTCGATTTATTAACTAGCGATCCGATTACTAGGTGCTATTTGATTTCCTTGGTTTGCCTGAGCTTTGCTAAGTTCATTAGATCGAGGATACTTTGCACTTCGATGTGAGTAAATAGTTCCCCTATTTTACTGTTTTTAATTGTTTTGGGGTGATTCATATGTGTTAAATGATTTCGATGCTTTCAAACGATGATTCCGAAAACGAATACTATGGTTTATATTAAACAATAACGATTTCGATAACGTGAACGAACTTGTTGGGACATATTTACATAACGAATGACATTCGTTAGCTTTTGCCGAGCCGACCAGTCTTAGGTTATGGTACCATAGGATCTGACGAATCCGTTATCGGACTACACCCATGGTTATGTGTGGGGTTTATGTGGGTAACGACTGAACCTGTTAATTGTTAACTTACCCTTTAGTGGTTTGTTAATACGAGTTGAATGATGGACCAGTTACGAAGGTTTGAATGTTATAAGCAAGACGACCAAAAGTTAGTTTTCACAATTAAAACGAGAACGATTTGAACGATTGAATGATTTTGAACGACTGAACGATTGTGAACGATTTGGAATGATTTGAACGATTTAAACAAATGAACGATGGTCTATAACATGAACGAGTTAAACGATTTAAACGATGGGGTTTGGGTAAGTGATTAGGTAACGGGGCGGGTGTAATGTGATAAAATCATGGTAGATACGCCGCTGGTACTTCTTATATATAAGTGCTTTTATCATATTACATTCCGTAGCATTATTTAGTTCACTTGGACGAACGATTTTAAAAAATGTCACGCAACGATGTTTACTATACGATATAAACCATATGAGTTTTATTACGAGAATGATTTATAATTTGGTTACTTAAACAAATGTTTTGGGTTAAGACTCATGGCAACGAGATTTTATAAACTATAACCAACTTATTTTGAGTTGGTTAATCATATTGCAATACCAAACTCTTTTCAAAACAAGATTTTCAATTATCGACTCTTGTAGTCAAACGAGGTATTGTAACATGTAAATGAGCCATGAATCCGATGCTCACACAAAACCTATGTGCTCGCTGGCATTTCTTTGCTGACTTTATTTTTACATATGTTTCAGGTGGTGTTGAATGATGTTGATTGCTACTAGGATGCATGCTCACTTAGGACTAGACGAGGTCTTAGTGACCAAATAACAAATGATAGACAATGTAGTTGTGTTTTATCTTTAACTTCAAGATGATGTAAATGTTTAATAACTAAATAAAATGAAACTTTGAATCCATGGTTGTGAAACAATAATTCTGCCGCTCCACTCCCCGATGTTTCCGTCGCGGTTTTGTTGTTTTACGCGGTCGGGGTGTGATAAATATCCAGCCAGTCCAAGAAAATTTCTTACTTCCATTGGTGATTCAGGGACTTTCCATTTAGTAATCACCTCGATCTTTGTGGGATCCACATGAATTCCTTCATGGTTAACCAGATGTCCAAGGAATTGTACTTCTTGTAACCAAAATTTGCATTTTAAAAGTTTAGCATACAGCTTTTCTTTTCTTAATAAAGTCAGAAGTGCATGCAAGTGCTCCGCATGATCTTCTTTATTCTTGGAGTAGATTAGAATATCATCTATAAAGACAATTATGAATTTATTCGGGTATGGTTTACATATCCTGTTCATCATGTCCATAAATGCAGTTGGGGCATTGGTTAAACCAAATGGCATGACTGTAAATTCATAATGAACGTACCTTGTTTTGAAAGCAGTTTTAGGAATGTCCTCTTCCTGTACTTTCAAGTGATGATATCTTGAATGTAAGTCGATCTTAAAAACGAATCGGGCTCCTTGAAGTTGATCGAACAGATCATCGATTCTTGGTAGTGGGCACCGATATTTAATCTTAATCTTGTTCAATTCCCGATAATCAATGCACATACGCATCGATCCATCTTTCTTCTTGACAAACAAGACCGGTGCTCCCCATGGCGATGAGCTAGGTTGTATAAAACCTTTTTCAAGTAGTTCGTCCAACTATTTCTTCAGTTCCTGCATCTCTGTTGGTTCTAGTCGGTATGGTGCCTTGGCAATCGGTGTCGTTCCTGGTATTAGGTGAATTATAAATTCAACCTCTCGATCTGGCGGTAATCCAGGTAACTCTTCTGGAAAAACGTCTGAGAATTTGGATAGTACGGGAATATCTTTTAATTATTTTCCTTTAGTGTTAATGATTACTGAATTCATATATACTATTCCTCCTTTCCTTGCACAGCTTGCAGTTTTCATCACAGAGATGAATTTTGTTGACCTAGTTAGCTTATCTCCTTTAATTGTGATCTTTTCACCCTTTAGTATACTTACTTGCACAAATTGTTGATTACATAAAATACTGGCATGATTGGCTACCAACCAATCCATTCCTAAGACAACATCGAATCCGGTTAGATTTATTGGAAAAAGATTAGCAGTAAAATTGTGGTTTAAAATTTCTATCCTTGCTCCTTGCAGGATTTCACTAATCTTAATGGATTCTCCGTTTCCTGTCTCCACCAGACAGTCTTGTTGGAGTTTAGTTAATGGTTGGTTGAGAAGTTTATAGAAAGAATTATTGATAAAATTTTGGTTTGCACCAGAGTCAAATAATACTTTAGCAAAAACATTATTAACTAAAAACGTACCAACAATCACATCCTGAATCATCTTGGCTTCTTCAACAGTTAGAACGAATGCTCTAGCATTCTTCTTGGATCCTTCGTTTGTCTTAGCTTTGCTGGTTGTTGCTAGAGCTAGTTTCGGACAGTTTGGTTTAACGAAATTCTTAGGTAAGCTTTTGTGCTAGGTTCTTTCTCTAGTTTTCCTCTTGCGTACATACCATCTCGTTAGCTAGTTCTAGTGCTTCTTCTATGGTTTGTGGTCTAGCTGTCTTGACTACTTGTCTGATCTCATTAATTAATCCCCAGATGTAACGGGAGACTAATACTAGCTCTGGTGAGGCTTAGGTTGGTACTATCCTAGTATATTCAAAGAATATGTTAGTGTACTCCCTGCAGTCTATTCCAATCATTTTATGATTTAGGAATTTATTAGCAATTTGTTCGTTTTCATGAGGAGGACATAATTTCCTTTCAACTATCTCTTTAAAGTTAGTTCATTCTATATTATAAACTCTATCACTTCCTCTAGATTGGAGAATGGTATTCCACCATTCTAAGGCTGCATTCTTAAAAAGATTAGAAGCAAACATGATTTTATCTTCATCTACACATTTACTTATTTTTCTGACTGCTTCTGTCTTTTCTATTCAGCGCAAGGCTGAAATAGCTCCTTCATTGCCTGAGAATTCTAATGGTTTGCAGGCTAAGAATTCTTTAGAAGAACAACCATAAGAGATGGTTCTTTTTTTTTTTTTTTTTTTTTTTTAAATTGGAGCTTGGATTAGGGGTCTGTGATTTTCATTCACACTATGACTTGGTTCAGTGGGTTGACGTTTACTTCCAAATATAGAATTATTATTTTCTGCTTCTTTAATGGTCTTGATAATATATGGCATAGCATCTATGATTCCTGACTATATTGTCAATGACACTTTTATTCACTTGGTTTCCGTTATTATCCTTATTCTGGTTTTCCTGATTTACTTCGTTGTGGATATGAATTACAAACATTTATCAGGTATTAATATCACAGAATAAGATCTAATATAAACAATCATGCAAGCAGATTGATCAAAAACGTTGAGCATCGCGACTTACTCTTTTTATATATATGCATCGATTACAAATTACAACTGAAAATTAAACATAATAGTAATTATGCATCGATAGGTATTCTAGTCTATCTATTTTAGTTGATTAGATTATTTTTTCTTTAAAGTACAAGATTACACACACATACACACACACACAAACACTCACACACACACATGTATATATATATATATATATATTATACTAAGCGTTGGCTTGTCTAATACTGCAGTTCACGCTCGTCATACTTCCAGACGAGTTTTTCTCCTATCTGACGGATCCTATTTCCTTCTTCAACTAACTCTTCGCCATATGAGCGAAGTTCCTGCACATTTTCTTCGCTCATGGGAGGCAATGATGCTGGTACTAGGTCAGGGTAACGTGGTATCGGTTCTTTGTAAGGGTATGGGTTGGCTAATATATCCTGAATATACCTGTCATCTTTCCACCATGGGTCTAAAGGGTTCAGATCCGTATACTGCGCTATGGGGTTTGGTGCGGGAATTCTAGGGATCTCATTGGGGTCGAACGCTGGGATTGGGAATTGGTTCTCTTGGGTTTGCTCTTGCTCCATTGGTTGCTTGGGGAATAAGGGTAAAAGTTCTGGTTCAGCTATTTGGTTCAGATTAGGGTCTGCTGCTGCAGTTGCTAACATGTGGAAATCTGCTAATTGTCTATCAAGTTCATCCTCCCATAATGGTCTAGTAACTTCCTGGGTTTGGGTATTCATTTCTCTATTGGCTTTTGCTCTTGCTGTCTGTTGTTGAAGTTTCTTCATCCTTTTCCTCCTCTTATGCGTTCCTCTACTAAACCATCCTCTCTTTATAGGAGGGAATGGTTCCTCAGATTGTGCCTTAAAGATAAAGTTTCCTTCCTCAGAATCAGCAGAGTATCCTGAGAGGGTTGGCTGAGATGAGTTCCTTCATTCTTTGGGGAATTAGCTAATTGACGGTAAGCGTCGGAGGTACCTTACTCACTCATATTGTAAACTAACAAATTGTCAAATAAAACAAAACAAATATATACATATTTACACATAATCACATAAGTTATATCCTAACACAATCGGTTAAATTTTAGGTATTAACAGAACACCTAAATGGCTTAAACCAGTGGCTGTGGCTCTGATGCCACCTTCTGTCGTAGCTCCCGAACCCTACCCCCGAGAGCGGGCGCCGCGAGCTCGCAGAGTCTGTGGTATCGGTGTTTATCAATTTGACAGCGGAATTTAAACATCAGGACCGTAGTTAGAAAATAATATCAAAGTTTCAAAACACCATTTTTATAATATTCAAATGGGATAAAACCCAAGTTGCATTCACAATACATTTATAGGGATAAACCCTTAATTTGTTTGAAAACAAAATCTCCTTTTTATTTAGGTAACTTTAATAGCCACTTCTTTAAGCCTTCAGCGCTCTCCTGCTGGCTTCTATTAGCATCACATTAAGTTACCTGAAACGCGTTTTAAAAATGTTTTATTAGCGAAAAATACTGGCGAGTGCATCCCATTTTAATCAAAATAGCTTTTATAACTTTACAGTATTGAGAGCGATTAGAATGTTTATAACTATTCATATACCCATTCAGTATTTGTCATGTTCACAGTTTCATGACTGTGGTCATGTTACTCATTCGCTAACTCGTCGTCTAATAGTAACGGATTACAAGTAGTGTATACAAAACCCCACATACTGGCAGCAATTGTAGAATACATAGACTCAATCACTGTTAAGTATAATTGAAAACATTTGAGGTTTTGTAAAAATAGTTTAGTAGAAAAAGAGAATGACTCACATTGTACACTTAGGTAAATATATAGCTTCATGTTGCTTCCTGATTATAATCTATTAGAATTAAACAATGCACACGTGTTAGTAAGATCACCCAAATCACATTAGCCTTACAACATGAGACAGAACTCCAATGAACCGAGTCAGGCAGAGCCTTGACATACGTTACGGAGCCCTAGATCAATTGGGTAGGGTAAAAAATTAGTGATCGGGGGTTATAATACTTACAACGAGACAGAGCTTCGCCTTTTAGGGGTATTACACCCGTTAATATTTGCATTATATGAGAGAGAAGAAATTTGAGCGACGAACAACTGAGGCCTTCGACCTCCATTTAAAGGCTGATCAGGGGGTGGCTTGCGCCCTGCGACCCACTGGGGTCAGCCCTTCGAGGCCCGCGAGAACCCTAGACTAGGGTTTAGCCTTGGCGAATCAGCACCCTAGCTCTAACACGCACAGGGACACGTGGCGGCCTGAGGCTTCGTCAGTCGTCGCTCGGTCGCGCCCCGCGAACCTGCCACCTGTCTTGGTCGCGGCCCGCGAGGGACCTGTTTTCTTTATTTTATTTGAGTTTTGTTGAAATTAACTTTATACGGTTATTATTTTACGTCTACGTGGTATATTAGGAGCGTTTAGAGGTAATTCCGAGGGTTGTTATACACCGACGAAAGATATGAAAATTTAACATAAGACACGGTTAATATTTTAAGTCGCGGTTTATAAGGTATATTTCTTTATAACCGTTGAATATGGGATTGTGGATGTATTGTTAGACGGGGTTTTAAGGTGAGCCGCGTCTAATCATATATTCGACCGCATCAAATGCTCACTTTTGTACTAGTGAATATTAAATACAATTTTATTCCATTTGAATTTTGTTCGACCCAAATAACTCTCTCAATCAGAAAGTTTCATTTTGGTTTCAAATAACTTCAATTCTCAATGAGTTTTAGATCAACTGGTTTGAAAGGAGGCACCCCATGGCTTTACAATGTGAGGTCATTGGTTGGAGTTCCACTTGGTGCAATTTTTTCCAGATGGGCCAAAGATTTTACCAAAGTGATTCTTCGACAGTGATTTTACCAAAAATTTTTTTCCAGATGATGGGCGGGCCTTGTCACCAATGCTGTCTTTGTTCGCAAGGCGTGGATGACCTTTCGCCAATGCTCGAGTGGCGTGGATGACCTTTCGCCAAGGAATTAATTTAAATAAGTGGACGATTCTAGTTGAGCCAAAATTTTAATAAATATAATCCACTATCTAAAATTATATTAATGATTCTTATCAACCCAGCGACCTCAGCACCAAATCCATCCACCACAAAAAAATTTAATAAATATAATCCACTCAATACCAATCCCAACATCAACACACAGTGGTCTCAATAACTTAGGCACATGATGATAATATTGACATATTTGTCATGTTACACACAAATAAACGATAAAAAGAGAGTGAGGACTTGAATAAATTTAATACTTGTATCAAATTGCATGACTTATGAAAGTAAACGTTTATTTTTTCTTTTACCAAAATAACCTTTCTTATAACCAACCACTGGAACCTTTAGTAAGCCACTATAGTTATAACTTATAACCCAAGTGACCTGTTTGCTAATCTTGACCCATATTAACTAACTATTTGATCCAAAGTAACTAACTTTAACTACCTTTATTAATTATATTTGATTATTTCACATAATCTATTTGGAGATATACTAATAACATTAACAATAAGCTTATTAACATGTCTGGATTGTATATACTTTCTAACAATAAACACCAACAAAGAGTAAGATCAAGGCAACAGGTTCATATAGAAAATGCATCCAAACAATCTCAAACCACACCAAAAACCAAAATCTTGATACTAACAATTTACTAGCTAGTAAACTAGGAAAGAGTACAATTTAGGAGAAAAAAGGAATTGGTCAACATACTTTCTGGATGCTAATCGTGCAAATCAACTTCTTGAAACCACATATTCGACCATCCTGGATTACTTTGAGTAGTAAAGATGATTGCCCATGAAAATCTTACTAGCTTCACACTGGTTCATACTCGAGTGTTAATATATATTACTAACCAGTTACAAAGAAGAAAACAAATAAACATGAACTTACTTCATTACCTAAAGCTCAAATATGAATTTTAAGGAATCAGGGATTCCGTAAAAAAGCACGCCATTTTTCGATAAATGGTAGGTCACTTGGATCCATGTTTGGAATATCGCGACCTCCAAGTGTTTCGATAATTTGTGTAGTCTCACCTAAAAGTTGGGCTGCATCATAGACAGTGGCTTCCCTTTCCTCTATCACACTAGTGTGACATTTCATTGTTATGGCTTGTGGTAAGTTGGTGAGACAAGCGGCAATTATATCAGCAATCATTGATGATAAGCTGCCAAATAGTTCGTTCTGGCTAACCGTGGCATCAATGTTGGTGTGGCAGTTACGTAGAATTGTTTCGGTTATACGATACATTGAGTTGGCACCAATAGACCTGTGTATCAAATCATCATTCTCGCCTCCAGTATTATCATTATTTCTATCCTCCGAGCAAGCTATATTCTTAGCTTTATCCCTGAACCATTCAACAATTTGTTTAGCTGTATTTTCTCGGAAAGAAGGGTCACGCAAGTCGTTTCCTAACCATTTTTTGTGTAATGTAATTTCTCGCCACAAAGTTTCAGCCACATTTTGAAAACATACATGATCATCCGTAGCATTGAGGCTTTTTTCCACCACTTTGACATATAGTAGACCTTCCCTAACACTTTCCAACAAGCTAAAAACTTCCTCCTTTTTGATTCTAGGGAGAGTAACCAAGATGGTTGTTAGGGTTACCACTGGTAACCTCCAACAATCATCAGATGGAACATCATGATCAAATTGGTCAAACTTCTTAACCCCTTCAAAACCACTAGTAGCCTTTCCAAGAATTAGCTTGATGAGCTTTTTGGGTTGGTTTTTTGCACCATTTTGGATCAATCGGTTGACAGATTTTAAAAGGCCTTTCAGATATCTCTCACCAAGCTCACTCTTATCTTCAAGATGCAAAACATGAGGGTTAAGATCATTATCTCCTTGAAAGTTCATAACCCCGTTTTCCAATGAAGGAAACACTTTCTTTAATAACCACTTGATACAACGAAAACAATACAAGAAACATATCATAAAAAATAATGGGATCAAGGCTGTTACCTTACATACCGCCACAACTCCAATCTGCAATCCTATACACATGTTCAAAATTATCCTTTTCAAAGTCTTGATGACCACCTCGAGGACGTGGCTATGAAATGGGAGTCTTATACTAGCGTGTTTCCAATCATATAACTTGCTAGTCCAATAACAATCCACTTTAAAGAACTTAAAGTGGCTTGAAATCATTTTGGTGGACACCTTAAAGTTTAATGTTGCAAAACATCTGGACAGTGGTGCAATTGTACCAATAAGGACTCCGGTAAATTGTACTATGAGAATTGCCATCATGGACCTCCCATAATCCGAATCATAGTGCTTACCCTCCGCATGGAGTCTTGTACCAGCGTGTTTCCAATCATAAACAAGGACAGACATAGTATAAGTATGTAATATAGTGACCAAAAGACATATTACCCCAGAAGCAGATGTGGTGTGAAAGCAAGCTGTTATGAATTGTGGGCTGCCACTTCCTGCCATGATCCAGTGGTTGCTCACATGCTTATGTAGCTTCTCAACTGTTAGTAATTTTCTGGCTGATGTCTGAATCTCTTTTGAAGCTTTGTCATGACCTTTTTGGTATTTCGATTCTATAATCTTTTTGGACTTTAGAATTGCTACCGATGAACATACATGCACTATTAGCAACACAACTAACAAAATTGCATAAATGGAGGCTGCTCTATTGTTTAGTGGTGATGTGATTATTTTGACTTCAGACTGTCTAGGATTGCGATCATATGTGGTATATGTGGATATAACTCCAGTTTGTATTTGGATGCAAACATTGACAACCAAGGTGATGACAAGAACACACAAAGCTATGATGTTTGACAAAAGGTCACTGCTGTCCATGGTTGCTAAACTGGGCAATAAATTAGCCATCATGGTGCACATAAGGCCCATGCTTCCGAGCTTTGCTCCTTTGTCCACAAAACCCATCATTGAACTAGTTAGATCCACAGGTAACTTCATTGCAACTGATATTATAGTGAGAAAAGCAGCGTTAACTCTAAAATATTTACAGGGAAACCATAGCTTTCTACTACGGAAACCATGTAATAAATCAGCCACCATGGCAAGGATGCAAACAAGAGATGCCAATGCGATGTACATCCCAATCCAAAACATAGGTGCACTGAAATGGTTTTGGAGTTCTGATCGGGCTATAGAGCTTTCATAGCCTAACAATGAATCTGTAACGTTTTCAGGAACAGAGTAGGAGTGGAGACCATTTACAAGTCGGCGAAACCCTTCTCCTGAGTTGCAAGCCATTACTACAGGGAAGAAACTGATGATTTGATTTGATGAAATGAAGTTGGATATTTCGTTGAGAAAGACTTAAGTGTTAGTTACTTGCATTCCAAGGATGGACGCTCTTCCTTAAAAAGTCGCTGCTTGAATAAAGTAGTCAAATTCTCAGCAGCCGCTAGTTTCCGATAAGGATGTTGGATAATCTTGATGGGTTACGGGTCGAGTATGGGTTAGCAAATGGGTCGAAGAATTAAACGGGTCAGCTGAGTTTTATTTTAGTTACATGGTAGTGAATTAGTCTAAGGTTGACCGAGAACATGGGAAGTGGACGTTGAGGAAGTATACGTTGGAATATTGTTGCTGAAATGGAGGACTACGTTGGAATATTCTTTTGTGCATGTGCTATGGGTTTGCCAGGGCCGGCCCTAAGAATTCGTGTACCTTGTTCGAGCTCTAAAAAACGTGCCCTTAGGCCTTAACGAAATTGGGTATTGGGCTCAATATAGCTCTAAACCTAATGCTAATGAGCTAATAACTAATCTAAAATATAAGAATAGTTTTGTAAGTGATCCTATGTTGGTGTTTGTATAGGTATACCCTATTAACAAAGAAGTTTTTACATATACATATCGGGTTTTTTTCTAAAATAATGTGCCCTCCGAAATACCGGGCCCTGGCCGGTGGTCCTCCCCGCCCACCCCCAGGGCCGGCCTTGGGGTTTGCTATAAATAGGATAGCATTGTTTGTTTGTTGAAGTATCTTTCATTCTCGTTATATTTATTTTAAGTAATATAAGAGTTCTGTTTATAAGAGTTCTGTTTATATGAGGTATTCAGTAATCAGTATTTTAGTTTCAATTACAATGGTTGAATCAACCGATGCTCGATCATATATGCTTACTCAGTAATGGAACTTGACTAGGTACGATTTATTGAGTTACGTGTACACAGTCATGCAAATTCATACAAGTGATCTCTTGTCCCTACGTGTGCTGTTCAGATGGACTTTTTTGTACGGGTTTATGTTCACATATAAATGTAAGTTACTTTTATTTCTCAAGCTGTTTGAACATCATGACATACTTTAAAGTTTCCTGAATTTATGTGATGATTTCAGGTCAGCAGGCCATTAAAAACCCTCCACTCTATGGTATTTTTAAAACTACATTAAAACACTATTTATGTCTTGTTTGCACCCTTTTGTGTGTTTTGGGTAACAGATCAAGTTGTAATGGATTAAATTTCTGTAGTTTAATGAACCAAACATGTTTACAACATTCTTATTTTGTGTAATGTATTATTTAACCGTTTTGCTTTCACACAGTTTTGGGTCATACTGACGCTTGTTTTATTTGTAGTCTGTAACTAGGATAAATATGCTGATTTATAGATGAAGGACCATATGGATTGAGAATTTTATATCTGCTGGAATAGGGGAAGCCAGTAGCAATTTGTCATGCTTAGTTCGCACCCATTTGTGAGAGTTAAAGAGGTGAGTTGGGTTACGGGTCAAGTTGAAACATATCAATTTTTTGTACAGGGGTAGGGGACAGGTCCTTTTCTTTTCTCCGTTTTAGACAATAAAATAATTGTAATAATAATAAATCAGTTTCTATTTTGATTCAAACTTTGACAACCTATATCACTGGCTGCACTCATTGGCGAAGCTTGAACCCCCGTTTTTTCCGAAACCGGGGGCGAAAACGTATATACCTAAAAAATTCTATACGAAGTTACTGTTGATAACACTACGCATCGAAAAGTTCGGGGGGCGGGCGCCCTCTCCCGCCCCAAGTAAGCTGTGCCCCCTGGCTGCACTAGCAAGAAACTTTTATTTATGAGGTGTTAAAGAATTACAATTACATAGGATGCAAAATACAGATGCCAATGTACATCCCAATCCAAAACATAGGTGTGCAGAAATGGTTTTCGATCGGGATATATAGACGTTTTATATCCTTTCAATGAATTTATAATATCCCGAGGAAGAGAGTAGGAGCTGTGACCATTACAAGTCTGAGAAACTCTTTTGTTGAGTTGAAAGACATAACTCAAGGGGAAAAACTGATGATTTCATTTGGTGAATCAAAGCTGGGTGGTGGTGGAAATAATGCGGGCAGATTGAATTTGGATTGGATTTTGTGTTGATAAAGACTTAACTGTTAACTACATGCTTTTCACGGATGGATATTTACGGAAGAAATAATGCACTTCCTTAAAGCCACCGCTTGAATAAAGAAATCAAATTCTCAGCAGCCACTAGTTTCTGATAAGGACATGCCTAATAATTTTTTGGGAAAATAGCCAAAATGACCAAGTTTTGGTTAACATTTCCAAACTAGCCAAGTCAAACGTCTTGTGGAGACGTCACAAACAAGTTCAAAAGTCTTGGCGGCTGACCAACCAAAACCTGCCACGTGTTCGACACAGCTGAGACGTCTTAACGTCTTGGCTGAGACGTTTCAGACGGCTGCTTGAGACGTTTTAAAAGTCGAGCCGATAAGCTGCTACTTTTGCATGGCTTGAGACGTTTGAAGCCGGCTTTGAGACGTTTGAAGCCGGCTTTGAGACGCCTCAACACGGCTTGAGACGTCTGAAATTATCACGTTTTTTAAAAAATTTTAAGACGTTTGAGACGTTTCACGGTCTCCAAAGTTCTTTTTAAGTCGTTTCATAAAGTTTTTGAATTTAGATGTTTTCATTAATATAGTTTAATATAAGGTAACGAGTATATAAATACAATATAAGTTCAAGTTATATCAGCTCCGGGACGGAGGATAAACTGGTTAAGACGTTTGGGTTATACACGAGTGGCGCGGGTTCGAATCTCACTAAGGGTCGGTTCTAACAAGAAGACCCCCTTTTTGATATTTTTAAGTTTTTGAATTTGTTTGTTTTAAATAATATAGTTTAATATAACGAGTATATAAATACAATATAAGTTCAAGTTATATCAGCTCCGGACGGAGGATAAACTGGTTAAGACGTTTGGGTTATACACGAGTGGCGCGGGTTCGAATCTTACTAAGGGCCGGTTCTTTAAAGAAGACCCCCTTTTTCATATTTTTAAGTTTTTGAATTTAGATGTTTTGTATAATATAGTTTAATATAACGAGTATATAAATACAATATAACTTCAAGTTATAACAGCTCCGGACGGAGGATAAACTGGTTAAGATGTTTGGGTTATACACGAGTGGCGTGGGTTCGAATCTCACTAAGGGCCGGTTCTTTAATGAATGCAGTCAGGTTCACCTAAAAATCTTGAAACAGCAATCACATGCCCACAAGGTAGACCAGAAACTTGCCAGACACGGCAGCTGCACGAACGATTCAAAAAATCAACTAAACCCCTTTTCCCACCGTCTTCAACAAGAAAACTGTTTGCCCCGATACTGCAACACTCCAGTTTCTAGACCCTTCAATTTTCTTTAAAATTTTCTTCTGTGGCCACTGAGTCAGTGAGTGGCTCTCTTGCATGCCCTGCAGTCGACGGTCATAAAACTATTTTTGTACGGACTCGCGGAAGAATTCGATAAGTTGCGTTATCGGCATCTTACGCGAGAATCTAGACAAATAGTTAATAGACTCCGCACTATTAGATGTCATACAGTGGTATCGATTGCCAGGACAATGAGCTCTTACCCATCTACCAAACCCAATATTTGTTAAAACCCGGCGTATTCTAGGAACGGCAACACACAAAGCATTGAATGACTCGTTAAAGTCAGACATCCGATAAGATTTACATGTCTTCCCCCATAGTGCCTCGTCTTCTTGGTTTTAGACGACGGCAAACGTAAATTCATCATTAAATGAAGACAACACAACCCGTGGTAAAAACGTGGAAACACGTTTCTAACACCTACATGTATGGAATTCGCCCTATCCGAAATGATCGCCATATCTGCTATTTCACCAACACAATCTCTAAGCTTTGAGAGAAACCATGTCCAAGATTCACAATCCTCTGATTTTCCTATGCCATAAGCAATTGATAAAATCTGATTATTTCCATCCATGGCCACTGCTAAAAACAACGTCCCTTTAAATTCACCCTTTAGGTGTGCCGCATCAATGATAACGACCGGTCTTAGGTTAAACATAAAGCTACGAATCTGAATCAAACCCATGTTTTTCTAAAAAAATAAGAACAAGTACAAACGAAAAGGTGTAACTTACCGCAACACCTAACGCAACAAAAACCATTTCAAAATGACTCTGCTCATCAACCAAGATGTGAGTAACGCTTCCAGGATTTGCAAGCTTCAAATTGTAACAGTATATTGGTAGGTCGGCAAAAGAGTCTCGGGTTGTTCCTTGCAGAAGTTCAAGTGCAAGGCTTTTACCATGCCAAACTTGAAGGTTTGTTATCTCAACCTCGAACCTTTGTCTAAAATCTTTGACAATCTCTTTCGCTCGATATATCCTACCACTGTCTTTTAGTTGTTCCTTTAAAAAGTGACCCAAAACCTTTGGGTTAGCCTGACGGAAATGTGGGTGTGTTTGCGTCTTTGAACAGGTGTGTCTATCATTCATATGTTTAACAAAAAATAAACTATCACCAGGAATAGCATATGCCTTAAATCGCCATTCACAACCATCACCCATGCATGACACTTCATACCGTGTCTTAGATGATCTATCAACTTTAAACTCGAAATGCTCTAACAAACATTTCTTTCCCAATTCAAGTTTCATCTCTTCTTTGTTATTGAATATATGACCGGCCTCAAACACTATAGATGAAGAAGCTGATTCGTTTTTAGACGTGGATGATTTTTCAAAATTATTTTCTAAAATAGGACAGTCATCGTTTAAAACATCAACACTTTCTTTTACCGAAATATTTAGATTTGGAGTTTTGAAGTTGTTTAAAGAAGAAAAACCAGAGGAACCAACACCAGACTCTTGAATAACATATAATTTATATAATTCAAAAGGATTCTGCATCGCCAAATCAAAAAAAAATCTAACATCTCGATCATTAATTATATCGATCGGATCAGTAAACGTAGACATCCGGTATGACAACCGTGTAATGTTTGGAGTATCACACATCTTAGAAACATAGTTTAAAAAACTATTATATGAATGATCTGTTTCAATTTCTAAACCACGTCTCCTTGAATCGCCATCAGTAACATACTCAATGTTTCCGTTAATGACATCCCACTTCCCCCCAGTATAAACAACAAACTTGACCCTCATGTTGTGAGATAATTACTAAAAAACAAACTTTTTGAATCTTAGATTTAAACTTCAAATACGATTTTTCATAATGTAAATAAGGGATCGCTATAAATAAATGGAAAACGTCTTAAATTCCTAAAAAACGTCTTGAAATAGTACAAAAAAGTCTTGAAATCGTACAACAAACGTCTTAAAATAACAAATGAGGCTCGAGCAGATGTAGCCGGCTAAAGAGAGAGAAATGGGTCAAGTCGGGCTGAAATGGCTCAAGCCGGGCGAAAACGTCTCAAGCCGTCTGGAAAAATGGGCAGCCATAACGAAACGTCTCAAGCCGTCTGAAACGTCTCAGCCAAGACGTCAAGACGCCTGACTTTTCTGTCGGACACGTGGCAGGTTTTGGTTGGTCAGCCGCCAAGACGTTTGACTTGACTAGTTTGGAAATGTTGACCAAAACTTGGCCATTTTGCCTATTTTCCCTAATTTTTTTGGGGGGTTAAATTTATTTCAAATTGTCCCCAACTTTCAGGCAGATTTATACCAATATTTTGCACAAACATGACACATTATATCCCCAAAATAGATGGACGTTTAACTTTCCTATCAATTTAAAAAAAAAAATACTAAAATACCCCTTTAGAATAAAAAAAAAAATTAAGAAGAGTAAATTACTGTTTTGGCCCCTGTGGTTTAGCGACTTTAACCATTTCAGTCCAAAAAGAAATATTTTAACATATTATACCTTGAGGTTGCATTTTATAGCGATTTTAGCCACTGACACTAATTTTGTTACTCTTTTTGATGTTAAGTGTAAGAGTAATTAGGTAATTATATACATTAGAGGCTGTTTTTGATAATTACAAAGTTATTTTAATTATTTAGGGAAAATGTCATAAAAATGTAACCAAGTTTGTCTACTGTTTCAATTAAGTTATCCAAACTTTATTTGTCTCTCTAAAGTAATTAAACTTTAATTTAGTGTTCTAATAATGTGTAATTATCAGGTCACCAGGTTACCACTTTTTTTCTTATTATTTTTTATTTTTTTAAGCTTATATGAATATCATTTGTATTAAACAAACAAATTTTAAACCCTAAAAAACCCATACATTTCAATTTCAATCATCGATCAAAATTTTTTATCAACTACATGTTCAAAATCTTATTTCCCTCAAAATATCATATAATTTTTTAAAGCAAATCCTATCTGTTCATCTTAAATTCAAATCCATTCAAAAGTGATTTTTGATTTATTGATCATTTAACTATTCATCAATCCCAAACCAAATCCATTGTTGATTGATTCATGCAAGTCATGTGATAAAAAAAAGGTTTACTGGGTATGATAAATTAATATTAATAAATGGGTTTGAGGATTGATGAATATAACATGTGTTTTTAATAAGAACAGATATAGTCAAAATCTGTTGAGGATCTTGAGTAACTTAAAATGTGGTTTTAATAATAAAACAGGTTTAATAAAGGTTTAATAAGAAAATTTAATGGGATGCGTGTTGTGAATTAAAACAGGTTTAATAAAAAAAATTACTATTTTTCACGACCAAGGAAACAAAAAAAAAACATGATTTTACTAAATATAAAAGAAAAAAAGTCATTTTTAGTTAATATTTTTTAATTAAAAAAGCCAAGTCACTTTATGTATAATCCACTATTCCACTCAAGCAAAAAAAAATTATGACCTGACACGTCATCAAGCTTACCTGGTAACCTACAAATTACACAAGATTGGAACAGCATATAATACTTGGGTGACTTTAGAAAGACAAAAAAAGATTAAGTGACTTTAGTAGAAAACAAATTATCTTTTAAAACTTATCTTTTGGAACAGCATATAATACTTGGGTGACTTTAGTAGAAAACAAATTATCTTTTGGAACAGCATATAATACTTGGGTGACTTTAGAAAAACAAATTTTAAAAAGGAACAATTTTAAAAACGATAGATGGTTTAAACAAAATGTAAAAAAAAAAAACAAATTATCTTTTAAAACTACTTTTATAAAACAAACGGTTAATGAAAGTACATATTTATTTGTATATTTAAAACGTATTTTGTTAAATAATAATATCAGGAAAATAATGAAATAATAAAAAAAACTTGAGTAAATGCATTAATAATCTCTTAAATATTAAAAGAAATTTGTAATTATCAAAAACAGCCCCTTATAATGACATAATTACAGTGTAACTGTAAAAAAGTAACAAAGTTTGTGTGAGGGCCAAAACTGATATAAAATCCAAACTCGGAGTCTGATATGTTAAAAGATTTTTTTTGGGCTGAAATGGTTAACTGGCTAAACCACATGGTCCAAAACAGTAATTTACTCAATTAAGAATAAAATGCAAACATGATAGAAAACAGAGGTATCGCCGACGACTCTTTACCAACAGCAGGAAGAGCGAGTAACGTATATAAAAAATAAAAATTGTATTTTAATCTCTCCATCGGTATTCTTTTGCTTTCATCGACGGATTTCCAAGGGGATGGCATTTCGGGAATCGGTTGCTTTCATCGTTTTATGGAATAGTTAGAGACAACGGTTATTAGAATTTTGAAAGTTGAGCCATTCAGGCTTTTTAGTTCTTAAGACCGTGGGGTATGGTTGGGCTTGGGTTGGGTTGGGCATTGGTTGACACGTGGAATGGGAAAAAAAACCCCCGCCCAATGGGTATGGTGGGGCTTGGGTTGGGGGCATGAGTTGACACATGGCCATTGAGAGCCTGCCATGTCACCTTGCTAGCCCGCCCCATGCCCGGCTTCAAACCCACGCCAAATGGGCCACGCCCCAACCCAAGCCCCCGGGGTGGTGGCTTGGGCATTTTCCCCCAACCCACGCCCCAACCCAAGCCCCATACCCCATGGCCTAAACGTTGTGGCTCGTTCACCACAGACAAATTGTCCGTAATCCATATGTAATTTTTTCTATAGGTAGCCATGATGTCATACCAATAATGATAACCCAACTAATACCAACCTAAAAATAGTAATGGTCATACGAGTCATGTTCAACATACTTTTTGGATGCTAATCATGCTAGTTAAGACTACGGGGTGTGGAGGAAGGTAGTCTTCAAAGGATGCTCCGCCATGTAAGCGTCCACGTAAGCGGGTGTGAGGATGAGCCTAAGGCCGTGGGGTATGGTGGGGCGGGGGGTTGGGCTTGGGTTGGGGCATTAGTTGACACGTGGCTTGGGAGGGCAGACATGGGCTAACCCACATTCAACACGGTATGGTGGGGCGTGGGTTTGGCGGGCTTCGCTGGGCTATTTGAATATTATTTAAAACAAAAAAATTAATTTATTTAATATTTTTAAATAAAGAAAATTACAAAAAAAAAAAAATTCCTAACTTTTATATTTGTCTTTTATCTCTTCTCTCATCGCCAAGATTAGTTGTAACTCTTCACCCTCTAGGTGATCAATGGGCTGGGATAGAAATTTCAAATCATCCCGTTTTTGTTTCTGGGCATCTCTAGCTTCTTTGCTCATTCGTATTTCGGCCATTTGTTGTTGGAATACGTTGGATGTATCCAACTTGCATGAAATGTCATCCAACTGCTCGTTGTATATTCCCCTACGCGAGCCCGAACTCCCAGCTGAAGGCGATGCCGTACCAGATCTTGATTTTTGAGCACGCCTTCTTGAGGCATTTCTTCCATACTCAAGCCGGTTTGGGCTTGGCGAATCATCCAAAAGGTCTTCAAACTCTTGATCTCGTGCATCAAAATGGGCTTGGGACGAGGCCCTTGACCTTTTGGAAGACGAGTTAGTTTCGCTACCAATGGGGATATTCCCCCACTTTGGATGAAACTTACAAATCTCCCAACAATGCATGAAACGGAAGTCGGTCCCCACATTTGATTTGAATGTGCACACAGCTTTTGTCAAAATGTCGGCTTCGGTTTCACCACTTTTTTGGTTTTGCTTTGCTTTATTTAAAAAACCACTATATTTTGTAAGTTGGGTGCTTATCTCGCTCCACTTTGAGGATAAGCTATCGTTTTCATGATAAGCCTCCCTTCCCATTTCTTCATGGAATAGTCTACTAACTGATTCCCACAGGGCGGTTCGATATTGCAAATTTCCTATTTTAATAAAAACAAAATTTAATATATTACAAATTACAAAGTTATATAAAAAATAACCATTAATAAAAACAAAGGTTAAGAATACCTAAAGTTGAGATTGTTGACACCAAGCCCTCGCCAATGCAACTTCTTCAGCAACGACCCATTTTTGTTGTTTTCGTTTGACGGTTTCAACTACTTTATCCGCCTCGATTTTTTTCTTATGACTTCTCTTTTTGATGGGTTTCGATGCGGAAGGACCATCATTGGGTGGTTGAGTTTCGGGAACGGTTTCGTTTTGTGAAAGGTCGATGGAGGTTGGTGAAAGGTTGATGGGCGATTGTGTAAACGGGGTAGGTATCGAATCATCGGAGTGTGGGAAGTTAGTAAACAAACGATTCCCAAGAAGCGATGCGTAACTCGCCTCATGGGGCAAAGAAGAGTGTATGAAAAATGGACGAGGCATTGGACGATTGGGTGGTGGGCTAGGATTATTTTCTTGTAATGCATACGGGTTGTTCGGGTCAAAAGGACGGTTATAAGGATGCATTTTTTCGTTTTGTAGAAGGAGAATTGAAGATGATTTTATAGAAGATGTGGTTGGATGTGGTAAAAAATGGAAGAAAAATGTGAGTTTTATAGTGAAAAATTAAATTTTTTTAACATAGCCGTTGGCCAACGGCTATTTTGTTTTGGCCATACACAGCCCGCCATGTCAGCTCGCTTCCCCCGCCCCACGCCCACCCGGGGTGGTGCCTTGGGTGTTTTCCCCCAACCCAAGCCCCATACCCCATAGCCTAAAGGGAATGGAATGGTGAGATTAACTGGTTTGGTTCAAATGAGACATGAAAAAAAATGTGAGTGAGAATGGTGAGATTGGTGTGAGTGGTGAGAATTGTGAGAAGGAGATGAATGGTGTGAAAAGAGTGTCTTGCAGACGAGGACGAATGTGACTCGCTTGAGTACTGTGGGTGGTCCGAGCTATGGGATTGAGAGGGTATGTGTCCAGATGGTCCTCCTCTGATTGGACCTTTTCCTCGTCTACGTCCTCTGATTTTGGGTGGCATATTACCTGTTAAATATCGATAACAATAACTTAATAAAGATATGAGTAAATCCTAGGTCAATGCCTAGACTCAGAAAGTCTAAAGATTATGTTTTTGTGATTTTTTGAGATTAAACACAAAATGCTAGTGTTTAATTCACTCAAATATTGGCTCTAATACCAACCTGTCACACTCTGTATTTCCCGGTGGGCCCCGAATTGGGGTACGTGACGAGTTGATACAGATACACAAATAACAAATCGGAAGTTTTAGGATTTAAAATACTATTACAAATTACAAGTGTCTGAATGTTCAAAAATAATGTACAAACGGAAATGTATAAAAGATCCACAAGCGGATCGAAATAAAAAAAATGACTTTATAAGCAGACTACTAGGCTTCAATGCATGGAGTTGCAAATTTCAGTTAAGCATTTACCGGGCAACTTCCAGCCTATTTACGCGTCCTTGAAACCTGCGCTTAGTCTTTTGAAGATACGTCAGTTTACAATGGTAATACAAATAATCGACACATTTTGAGAATATTTCAAAAAATCATTTTAAGTGCACTAGGCACATGAATTTTCATAAATAACTTGGGATAAAATATATCTCTTGTATTCAGTATTACATGCTTGTCAATACGGGGGCATGGTACTAAACACCGATAACATGATTAACCGACACGCCACTTTAACTCATAAAGGGTATCCCTAATATGGGTAAGAAAAATATTTTATGATACCATTAGCATCTGTCGGGTGTATGCCTACACCCCGTGCTTAAGTTGTGGCCATTTGCAATTAAATTAGCCGAGGATATCCAGGACACGATCGCATTAACCCCCAATGTTTAAGTTATCAAGTAAAACGAATTAAAACGGGTTATGTAAAATTTGTAGACACAATTCGTTATTAATTCCATACCTGACCAAGCGGTAATAATCGTATCCCAAGCCCGTATAGGGAAAATAGGTTAAGAGTATTTACCTGTCTTAATATCTTACAATCCAAGATATATATATATATATATATATATATATATATATATATAGGGGACCGCTAGAATGAGAACCACCTCCAGTTATGAGAACCATGAGAACCACTTTATAGCCTTTAGATCAACTTGATGGATGGATGAGATTAAAAGTAACAAAAACTAATATTAAATAAAATTTGTCTTATTATGTCTTTTATATTTTAATCAAAAAGGGTAGATTAGTAAAATAACTCTTTTTTGTCTTTTTCACTTTATTATTTTTTAATTACCTTTTGTTTTATTATATTAATTTTTGTTTTCTTATATTACTTTTTAGTTTTATTATATTACTTTTTATTTTTTAAAAAGATTTTTTTATTAAAAACATTTTTAAATTCAGATTTTTTTAACAAAAGACAATTTTTTTTGCGCACCGGATTTTGCACGCCGTTTTTTACGTCCCGTTTATTTTTTTTTTAACAAAAGACAATTTTTTTTAACGCCGTTTTTTACGTCCCGTTTTAACGCGGCGTTTTTTACGTCCCGTTTTTTTTCGCGGCGTTTTTTACGTCCAGTTTTAACGCGGCGTTTTTTACGTCCCGTTTTACGTTAAAAAGTTTACGTTTCACGTTAAAAAGTTTACGTTTCACGTTAAAAAGTTTACGTTTTACGTTAAAAAGTTTACGTTTTATGTTTTTACGTTTTACGTTAAAATATTTACGTTTTACTTTAAAAACTTTACATTTTTACATTAAAAAGTTTACGTTTTACGTTAAAAGTTTACGTTTTACGTTAAAAGTTTACGTTTGACGTTAAAAAATTTATGTTTTACGTATTACGTTAATTTTTTTAATCTTTTTACGTTTTACGTTAAACTTTATTACGTTTTACGTTTTAAACTTTTTACGTACAACTTTTTACGTTTTACGTTTTACGAAAAACTTTTTACGTTTTACGTTTTTACGTAAAACTTTTTACGTTTTACGTTTTACTTTAAAACTTTTTTACGTTTTACGTTTTAACGTAAAACTTTTTACGTTTTACGTTTTACTTTAAAACTTTTTTAAGTTTTACGTTATTTTTTTTAATCTTTTTACGTTTTACGCTAAAATTTTTACGTTTTACGCTAAAATTTTTACGTTTTACGTTAAAATTTTTACGTTTTACGTTAAACTTTTTTACATTTTACGTTTTTTTTCACAAAGACTTTTTTACACAAAAACTTGTTTACGCAAGACGAACGCACCCATAAATCGCAAAGTCGGTAGGTGTCTCGGATAGATTTTTATCGTCATCGACTAGAGAAAAGAATATAGAAAACCAACAACAACAAAACAAAAGTGTATCTCGAAATAAAAACGGGGTTTGGCTCAGATTTTTTCCGATAATTAAAAGGCTGCAAATGTGGGGTTGCGGGTTCAAAAACCTACCATCCACCATCGTTGCCGCGCCATCGTCATCAAAAATCTAGTTTTTTTTTTTTTTTTTTTTTGCATCATCGCCACCCATTCCATCATTCAAACATATTCAAACCAGATTCAAACCTGTATCAACTGAGATCAACCCCCCAAACATCAAAAATCGAATCAACCCAGATCAACCCCGCAAACATCAAAAATCACCAGAAACATCAAGAACACATAATCATAGTTCACTGATTCAAACAAAAATCACTGATCAAAAATCAAACAAGAACAAACCCACATAGTTCATCAGGCAAAAAATCAAGAACCCCCATCAAACAAGAAACATCAAGAACACATAATCATAGTTCACTGATTCAAACAAAAATCACAGATCGAAAATCAAACAATAACAAACCCCACATAGTTCATCAGGCAAAAAATCACTGATCAAAAATCAAACAAGAACAAACCCACATATCTTACTAGAGAGAGAAACACCGTTCAAAGGCCACCCCCCGCCGCCGGTATCCAACCGCCGCCGTCATCTCCCTCATCTCCGCCCCCACCACAACTCAAGAACAGTAGAACTATACAAATCAACGACATAACACCACAACTCTGCACAACTCCCACCAATCGTCGGAAGTCATGGTAACGGAGATGAATGATACGGGATCGGAAATCGTCGGAAGTCACTCAGGGGTCGTGGGAGACGGTGGGAAAGGGGACGTGGCCGGCGGTCGTCGAGTTCGGCGGCGGTGGTTGCAGGTAAGTTTCGCCGGTTCCACTTCTCTCTCATCAAAGATGAACATGGAAATGGAAATTACAAAATGAGGAAGAAGCTTATAAAACAAAATAACCAGATGAGTTTGAGAGGAGAGAGGAATGAGTTTTCAATAAGGTGGAGAGAGAGAGATCTGACAATTATAAATGAGGAGTGAGGGATGGGAAATGACATTTGGGGGTAAAGACCAATATACCCTTTGAGGTGGCAAAATCTGATTGGTGGGGAGTGGTTCTCATGGTTCTCATAACTGGAGGTGGTTCTCATTCTAGCGGCTCCCTATATATATATATATATATATAAGCACAACCGATATAACAAATAACTTAACAAGGTTGCAATCTACTGGACGCCCTAGTCTGGAATGAATGGTATAATAACCAATTAGAATGTTAACGGGTCCTATTCAAGTCATAGACTTTGGACCAGTTAACTATAATATAAGAAAACGGTACCATACTCTAGATCAAGCGGTGACCGGATACAATGTAGTTTAAACCCTCACAAGTACTAAGACTTATATAATATGGGTAAACAAATATACATTCTGGAATTTATAAGAATACGAAGGAGTTTGACCCAATTCGGTTAACTTACGTAAATTAAGTTACATTAGCTAACTGTACGCGCATATGATATCGGGTGATCGGATGAGTCATAAACAAGTTCATTATGCCAAAATATTATAATTATGTTACCACATCAGTAGGTTTAGCAAATTATATGTACATTGCATTTTAAAACCATTCTATGCACCAAAAGGGCATTTTTGGTATTTTAAGGCATAATGTATGAACTTCTATAAAAACCCGACAATTGATTATGATCAAGTAGTATAACCACAGAGGGTTATTCTATACATAAATATGATCATAATGCAACTTCAAATCAGTAGCTAAGTTGGTTAATTCTGGTCATAATCGAAAGTCAAAGCAGAAGTCAAACTGCTTGACTTTCGGTTGCGACCAAGCTATAAACTGGAAATGACGGGCTGAACATGTTTAGACATGTTCTAATATTATTTTCTAGCTGATATAGTGTCAAAAACATGTGTTTAAACGTTTACAAGTTCAATTTATTAGTTTTCCGAAAAACTGCCTTTAGACTTTTTATTAAACATAACTTTGTCCCGTCATTTGACCAACTTAACGTGATTTCTAGAAAGTTCCCTTTTAAGGGATTATCACTTACCTTATTACGATCATATAGCCATGTTCAATTCGAATAATGGCTGGACCATAATAGTCTCAACCCAAAGTCAAAGCAAAAGTCAATTTGTTTGACTTTCGGCTAAATACTTAGCCTATAAATGAAATGAGCAGGGAAGGAGCACTTACTAGAGATCCAAGATGAAAGATAAACTCAGTATGGGGACCTCTATAGATCAGAAGCCATTCCAAGAGTAGTAGAGAAGATTATGAGGAAATGAGCAAATGAACAAGGTTGCAATGCTTGCTATTTATACTAGTGTGAGTGTGATAAGATGAAGTCAGGTGTTTGGGGCTGATCTAGGATGTCTCCAGGTTGTTTTTGAGGTGTCAAGTGTAGAAGGAGAGTGGCATTTTGCGTGCAACATGGCAACTCAACAGGCTGCCTTGGCCTCCAAATAAAACTGCCAGTGACCTGCCTTACGGAGCGTAAGGGCCTTAGGCTTACGGTCCGTAAGCCTCTTAGCACCCCTGGTTTTTGTACTCCTTACGGACCGTAAGACACAAGGTCTTGCGGTCCGTAACCGCTTCTCAGCAACAACAATATTCATTCCTTATGGTCAGTAAGCACATAAGGCTTACAGTCCGTAAGAGTCACTCAGAGGCCAATATAAAATGGCATGTTGACATAAATGATCCCTCCACAACATTCTTCCATAAATTTTACAAATTTAGTCCCTCTCGCCCAACAAAGTGGCATAAAATGAGAGTTTATCGCACACGTGTCATCATATAATTCGATGTAAATTTCCGTGGTGTTACAATATGATATATCTATGTATTCTATATAGGGTAGATCTTTTTATTAGTTTATTAATAATAAAAAATGTATATCATGATTTGGTACCATTATGTAGGGTAGATCTTTTTATTAGTCAATGCATGCTTATCAACCTATAAAAGGACCACGAAAATGAGGCGCGTGGGAATAAAAACATCACTACACAGATATACAAGTCCTGTAGTCGAAACTCGCTGAGTGATGGTATTAAGCTTTGATACAAAATGACAATCGTGCAATTAAAATATTGAAAAGTGGCTGAAAGTAAGCTTCAGTTTAATACACCTTAGAGATTAAGACGATAGCCAGCACGCAAAACTATCTTTAATTTTAGAGCATAAACAACTTTGAAGCTCTTTACATCCATTTGGGAAACCAAGATGAGGGAACAACAATAATAAGTAATACACAACAGACTATAAAGTATAGCTACTCTTTACATTGACACGTGCATACAACAAACTGTGTGCAAAACTCAGTGACCAACTATAATGTGATCACACATTCATCTAAAAGGAGAAATTATAAAGTATATGAGTAACACAAATACACAATTCATCAAAGATATTGTGTGTTTCGACCACTTTGAAGTTAAAAGCTTTGTGCAAATACAGGTAAGATATAGCTTAATGTAACTAACATTATCTACATCCAATTTAATTAGTGCATCCACAAAACCTTCTACTTCGACTATCATGAAATTTTCAATCAATTAAAAAATATTAGAGTTTTTTTAAGTTATAGTAGATAATAAAATAAATAAGAAAACATACCTTAGGCTTCTTGACCTGCAATGGGAAATTGGGAATATTGGATCCCAATTTTGAATACAATCACTCAAATTCTAGCATTCATTTACTATTAAAATAATGGGCGAATTTTTTATATACCCAACGAAACCATAAATTAGTATAAAAAAAATAACCTAAAGGTGTACTTTTCAAAAATTTACCTTCAAGAGTTCTCAAGCCATTGTTTTAATGGGATGAAAGTTTTGTGTGTGTCGTCCATCATGATTCAAACAATGATGTGGATGAAAGTTTGATAGAGGATACGCCACTCTTACTTCCTATATATAAGTGTCTCTATAAAATTTTCAAAATGAGCGTTAAACTAATCATGAGAGTTTTGTGTTAGTTTGATTTGGTTGTGTGTTTGTTGATTCAAATCCTATGGCTTTGCGTATTTAACTCTATCATTGTGACACTTTATGAGAGATTTTTTTTTAAATCCCAAATTGTGGTACGGATTACAATTTAGGCATCATGGGTATACATTATGACTCAGTTGCAAACACTCTCGTGATACAAGTCATCTTTGGGACATGATTTTATTTTAAGTTGCAATCAATCCTTGATACGCCATTCTCGGGCTTCATGATGTAATGATCGTATCGCCTATGACTGACTCTCTTGTACATAATCATTAAGGCTCTTCACTTCTGCAACTCTAGTATTTAAAATTGATTCCTTTATCTGGGTATGCAGCCCTTATTAGGAACGCTACCGCCTCATCAGATCTAAGCTTTACTTTTGATGTGTATTAGCTTGAGCGTACTCTGAGCATCGTTTGGACTCGTGTTACACTTGTTACCTGACTCCTAAGGAACAACCTGATCCCAAGATTCGAGTTCCTATGCTAATACTAATTTTAATCGATATTTTTCATGCCTATGAGAAACCCTACACATCATCCTACCCGAGCGGATTCCTCCTAATTTTGGGACGAAATTCTCAAAAGTAGGGGAGACTGTAACATCCACCAAAGCCAAAAACGGGTCTTAAAAAATCCGAATCTTTTTGTAAACCAGATGGGAAAGGTAATAAATAAAAATGCATATTTTCGTACAAATTATTTTTAGTAAAATCACGTCTTAATTTAACTAGTATAATTAATTTAAGTTTAAAAAATATATCAATTTTATAAACAATATAAGTTGGTCTCATTTTAGGGTAATAAAGGGAAAATAATTTATAAAACTTTTAATTGATCTTATACCTTTAACTAAGTAAATTAAAAACCAAATTAAGGCTCCATAAAACTTAATCAAGAACATGAAAAGTCTTGACAAAATTTACTAATTTGATCATCATAATTCACAAAATTAGTCCCGTTGGATTCTTATCATATTTTCACACATTAACCCAATCCCAAATTCCTTTAACACCCGTCCGAATAATCGAATTCAAGTAATGATCAAAGCTAGGGCTCGCATCTTGTTTCTACGATTTTTCCTTCACATCTCAATGGAATTAGGTAAATCTAGAGCCTATTCTATTTAGTTTTTCATGCACTACAAAACCCTTTTATCCATTTCTATGGTAGAAGGGCATACAAATTCGAATTTAATTCATGTTAAACTAAGATCCTTGAATAACATAATTTGGGGCTTCTGATTCTAGAGACTAGTTTTTTGTGAAATTTAAATTATGGATATGTTCATTATCATCTTATACTAGATTATGTAAATTTTTAGACTTATTGGACTTGGTTTGGATTTAGTGGATAACTTAATTTTGTATATTAGTTTAGTAAATTCATGCAAAAATACAAGATAATCAAAGTAATCATATCCACATTATTATGTAATTTGATTTTCAATATATAATCTAGATGTGGAAATTTTTTGACAATTGTTATATTTAATTTGATGATTGTTTAAAATATAAAGAATAAACAATTTTCAAAATTAGTTATATACTTTTTTTTTATAAAAATGACTAATTCTATTCGTACAAAATAATTATGTTGACCAAAATAATAGTTTAATTTGAGTTGTTATAATTACTTAGTAGATAGAATATATTTGTTGAATTACTTAAAATTGCGTAAAGTTGATAATCCCCCAAAGGTTGGAATATATATATATATATATATATATATATATATATATATAATTACTTATAATTAATAATATATTTCAGCAAGAAATATATATTATTCGTGAATGAACTTATAAAGTTGTTGAAGTATTAGTTTAAGAATTCATAAACCGACTTATTATTTTCATGGGAATTAAGTACCAACATTTAAGATTAAATTATAAGAAACATAACAAATTTTATGTTTGTAACTTGCAATAATAATTCTAATCAAGATTGCATTTATTTATAGCTATTATCTAAGCATTTGTACATTTAATTATTAGTTTTGTTGGAAAATCATTATTTACAAAAATGTAAGACTTACTAAAATATAACAAGATAATTAGGGCATGTTTGGATGGGTTTTTTCAATTCTTCGTTTTGACTTTTTAATATCCTAATCTCCTTTTTGGAAATGTCACAACCCAGTGATTTTTTCATTTCTGGTTTTCAATGACTAAAAAGCTCTTTTTCACCTTATTACCCAAACACTATTTCACAAAAATTCTTTTTCCAAGAAGTCAACTGAAGAAACACATACCTTAATCGGTAAGCTCCGGTTAGGACTTTAACTCTTTGGCGATCCGAACAGCTGACTGCAAAAACAAAACACCGTTAGGACTCGTGATAGGAATGAGGTTATTCCTGTAACCACTATCCGGCATGAGAATAAGTCTCGGTTTGGGAGTAAGAAAGTATAAGTAGAGAGAGAGTAAAACGAGAGCAGAATGACTCGTACCTTTTATGTTTACATCTATTTATAGTTTACCATTAGGGTTTCCCTTAACTTAGGATGGGCTCCGATAAGTTAGGGATTTGCATGATCTTCCTAAAAATTGGGGATTTAGTTACGTGGTTTATCCATGCAGAATGGAACATTCTAGAATAAACGTGTGTAATCAGGTATTTATAATAAAATAATAGGTAATGACCGGGTCGGGTTAGCCGGTCCGGGTCATACCTCGTCATGTCCCCCCAGTCCGAAGTTATGAAATGATGTTCATGAAATCGGACTAAAAAAGGAAAAAGTCAAAATTCCCCCTTTGAGTGTAAGTTTCTCGAGTGGGGTTCTGTTAATTTTTGAAAAATGGCGGCGATGGGATTAGATGTGACAGTTAGGTCATCATTAGGATGACAGTTGTACCTCCCCTGTCTTGACACGCATTCCCATCCGTTTGCCTTTTTGAATTCGAAAGGTTGTAATCCCTTATAAATAGGTTTCCGGTTTAGGGTTTGGGATTGCATTTCCATCCTTGTTCACAATTTCTTCACTTCTCCGATTTCTTGATTGCAAAAATGGCCTCCAAAACTGGCGAGTCTTCTTCTTCTGCCCAAGCAGGTTCTGATGCCCTGTATTGCAAATGGGGGCCCGTATCTTTCAACAATCTTGTTCAAGAGTACAACATTAAGGTGGAGTGGAATCTGGTACTGCTGTCAAAGACAGACATGGCGTTTCCGTTGAAAGAGGGCAAAGTCACTATGTTCAGTGATTTTTTCAAGTTCTGCAATTTTCGATTGCCCATCACCAAGTTCTATAAGGCCGTTCTTGACTATTATCCAATTCACATCTCCTAACTGCATCCATTAGGGTTGGTCAAGCTTCGTCATTTTGATTTTGCTTGCATAGCCCTGGGTCATATCCCTGAAATTACCGTTTTTAGGGATTTTTTCGTTCTTGTCTGGAAATACCGCTTCTTTACTTTTGATAGACGAGACATTGGTGTGTCTTGTTTGAGGGACATCCCTACCAGTTCTTGGGATACGGAATGGAAGAAGAAATTCTTTTACATTGACGCCAGTGTTTTCCCTAGGGGAATGCAGTGGAGGGAAATGGGGGCTAAGGACAAATTTAAAGATGAAGGTCCCCCTGCTGATGCTTACCATGAGAACGCGCTGTTTAAGAGGCTGAGTCAACGCCCCTCCGAATGAAAGGTGATCCCGGAGGGGGGCCTGGTGATGGCGGGCATGAGTTTGCTATGGCAGGATATCCGGTTGTACCCTTCCTTCCAGAGGGATGATGAAGGTACATGGTAATTTGCTTTTAAATTTGCTCTGCTAGACCTATTTGTACTGACTTGTGTGAATGTGAAACAGGTAAGTGGAGTCTGTTTGACTTCGTTGATCCCCCTCGAAATGCTGCTTTGAGGGCTGTGGACCGCGTGATTGGCGAGCAGGAACCTGACGTGCTAAAGATCCATCTTGAGCAGTTTCTATGCCCGTCATGCCGGCGGATCCGACTACTTATGTTTCCCAGCCTCCCCCCAGCGGGGGAAATAGTGTTTTTGCTGTAGAGACGAAAAAACCAATCCGGGTAAAGGTTACCGGGAGGAAATACATGACCGTGGGAGCCACTACTTCTCCTGTGGCGATTAGCATCTCTGTGCCCCCAGGGGGCGCTGTCGTTACATCCGCTGCTTTGATGCAGGTTGCTGATTTGGTGAGTCCACCCCGCGGGCAGAAAAAAACGCAAAATTGTGCCTCCTTTGACTGCTTTTCAAGCAATCCAAGCTGCTCATGCCCTACCTGCTGGTAACTGACTTTATTTGTGGATGTGGGCGTTGCCTTTTTATACTGTTGTGCTAAATATCTGATTTGATGCAGGTTCCGTTGCTGAGGTCCAAGTTGAGGGTGTGCCCTCTATGCCCTTGACATTTGTGGGTGTCGTGTCTTCCGCTTCAGGCGGGTCGAGCCTTTCAGACCTTATATTGCAGGCAAGTGTCGTTGCTGTCAGCTCTTCAATGCCGCCACACGTGTTTACATCTACTGTGTCTGTGGCCACCAACCCTGTTTCCACGCCACTTTTTCCTGGTGCTACCCCCGTGTCATTGTTTGATTCTCCTATTGGTGTTTCTGCCGCTTCTGAGAAGGAGATGCCTGCAACTTCTGTTGCCGGTGAGTCAACCAGCGTCAAGGATGCTACCGTAAGTGATACCGGGGAGTCTAGCAGTGGCTTTATTGATGATGGGGCTCACTTGGGTGATGATCTCTATCTGCCCACCATTTATTGGGATCCAAATGTGCAGGACAAGCGCTATCAACCCAAGTGGAAAATAGCAGAATCGTCCAGGTTGATCTTCCCTCCAGTGGTGCATCACTAGGTTGAGCGGGCATATCCCCCGGCTGAGTCGGCCTCTGTGAAGGGGTTAAACAATGAGAATTTGATGAATGCCATGGTGGTGGACGCCGTCAGTCAGCCTCGGAGGCTAGCAGAAATCCGACGCCGGTGGATGCATGATAACAATGCGCTCCACCAGGCGCGGATTGATATTCAGGAGGTGATGGATGAAAAGTACCATTTAGAAAGTCAACTCCAAGCTGCGGGTCTCCGGGAGAGCAGGTTTGTCTCCGAGAAAAACAAGGCGGAGGATGACCTGAAGCGTGTGACCACCAACCTTGCGAAGAGAGGATACTGTGGGCCCGCGATATAGCGGAAAAAGTCCGAGTTCTTGCTTACGCCAAAAACGTTCAGGAGGAGTTGGAACGTAAGGCTGCCGCCGAGGCTCAAAAGGTGAGGTCTGAACTCTCTGCTGAGATGGAAAAGTTCCGTATTGATATCGATTTTGTGTCTCAGGTGCAAGAGAGGTATCAGGGTCTAACTGTGGAGTTAGAGGTGTCCAACGCCAAGGTCCAAGCCAAACATGTTGAGTTGGAGGAGAACCAACTTGTTCAATCTTCCACCACCCACCAGGCGCGTCTTAAAGAGGCTGACCAGTCAAACGCCGAGATGCATAGCCTGACCAGCCACCTAGCTGGTTTGCAAGGTGACAGGAATTGGTTGAAAACCAATGGTTTGGTTGGGGCGTTCGAGTATTTGCGGCAATCAGAGTCGTTTGTGACTCTTTTGTATCGCCTCTCTGCCACCGCTTATCAGTCAGGGCATCATGACCGCGTTTACAAGGGCTATTTTAATTGCCAACAGACTGATAGGATTACTCCCGCGTTCCAGGAGAATAGGGGTAAACTGCAGGCGGAGATGGCGGATGCTCTTGAAGCGGCTTATAATGATCCGCTACCCGCGTATGCGGAGCTGGTGGACATAGTGACCGAAGACGGCGTGGACTCCTTACGCCAGATGCTGGACCAGGCGGAGGAGTCTGGAGAGGAATGAGTGTTTTTTTTCTTGTTTGTTATGTACATTGTTCCTTCAATATTTTGTGAAAACACTGTTTTGTTTGGGGTGCGTGTAAGCACTTGATTACTGTCAGACATTTAATGCGATTATCATGATGACCTGCGCCGCCGCTTTACTTATGTGTGACGATTTGACATGTAATGATGTCTTTTTACTAATTTTGCTATCATCATTGTTGCCAGACCCTTTAAACTTCTTATAAATTGAGTCATATTTTTTCCAAATTTGGTAATTGGAAAAATGGGGCGAAAGTGTCGTAATCAGAGAATTTCCCATGTACTTTGACGATTGGACGCAGCTGAGGCTCTGGTTCATCTCCAAGATTCAGTGACGGAGGAGATGATTAGAGGTAGGGAGATAAATTCCGGTGATACTGTGCCCCGGGTTAGCCGGTCTTATATAAGTATCGAAGATGAGGGCCATTCGAAGGCTGAAACAGTTGTGGTTCCTCTATCAGCTGACACCCTGATGCAAGCTTTTCCCCCCGAGCATGTTCAATGCTGTAGGACGGTGTATGAGCGACGCCGTAGTGGCCGTCGATGTGCAAGCCTGGTTGATGATCGGAGGGTGTCAGCTTTTCCGGTAGATGAGGTGAATGTCGACGACCTGATCGTCGACCCTCATCCTTTGGAGTACTATGGTGAAGCACTGTACACCCCTGCAAAGGTGAGAGCAATGTTCTCCGATATTTAGATATTTAGAACATGTTCGTTTTTTGGTTCCCATATGTTGGTGTTTAGCAACAAGGACAAGTACTTGGTTTTTGTAAGATAGTTGTATGTATTTATTACCAAAATACCTATATTTTTTGTAGTGGTTAATGTATCTATTACCAAGATACCGACTCTTAGCGTTGTATAGTTTTGGTCGTCTGACTTATATATATGAAAAACATTTCGTGTCAGAGACATTTTTTACCATTATATGCAGTTTAAATGCGATGGTAACTTTTTATACCGTAATATGCAGTATAAATGCGATGGTAATTGATATTGTGCATATAAGTAATAAAAGATAAAAAAGTAACTTTTATTAATTCAAAGACTTAAAAGAAAAAGAGACATCGTCAATGATGGATTACACTTGTTTAAAACAGAGAACAATCAATCCCGCTGTTAGGGGCGGGAGTCTACATGTAACATTTCTTCAACTGAGCAGCGTTCCAACTACGTTGAACCGCTGTGCCATCAAGCCTGGATAGGCTTTAAGCCTCTTCGCCTAAGTCTTCTTAGACGATGTAGGGGGCCTTCCCAGTTGGGTCCTAGTTTGCCTGAGGGCTCCGCTCTCCTGGCCTCGTTGTCCCGCATGACATACTCGCCTTCCTTGAAAGTTTGCTAATGACTGTCGTCAGAGTCAATCAAAAACCTAATTAAACTATGTAGATAGGGTAAGTAGGGTATCGTATCCACTGGGAATATGTGGTTAGTGTTAAAGAAATTAATTAAAACTAAACTATCTAAATCGGAGGTTTGTTTGTTTGATTGTAAAGAAAACACAATTTGTCACGAAAAGTGTTATCAAGATGAGAAGAAGTAACCTCCACCCGGAATCCCGAATACCCGTTTTAATATAAAAATCCGTTTTCTGATTCAAAACACCACATAGACATGGCCTCGGAATTAATGAATTTGATTAGTTAATAGGGATAGTTTTTAAGATTCACTATGCAACCTAATAACCCGTTTGATTGTATCAATTACCCACCAATTTACCAACCCGCTAACAACGCAAGAAAGTTGCCAATACGCTTAATAAATGACAAGTAATTCAAACACAAGAAATGTTTACCAATAATCCAACACAAGTGGTCAAGCTGTACCATTTTACAAGAATCAGAAAAACAAATAATTATGTCAAACCGCGTAAACATTCATCCGGGTAGAAGTCACGAGGAGTTTAGCCGCGCATGGTAATCTTTGCCGCTTCGGTTGTCATCCTGATTAGGTTAGACTTCATGGATTGGTTTGAGAGAATGATAACTAATATTAAAATTCGTCCCTATGTATTCACGTATGACAGCTGTGTATCCCCTTCAAAACTGTCGTAGCTCATAAATATCTATTTCTTCCTTTTTTTTTTCACCTCCCTAACCGACTTCCTTTTTTATCTTTGTGAAACAAGCTCTCTCAATTAAGGCCCATATAATTAGTTGGGCACAATAAGCTTCCTTTTAATATAAACTAGCATAGCGCGGGTATATTGCAAACATCGAACAAATTAGTCCAAACGTTAATGGATGTGTTAGCCATATGAAAACATGCTTTTTCATATATTCGATTCAACTGAATAGCATAACATATTTATATGTCATCAAGAATTAAAATTTTACCCCTCTATGGCGGACTGGCGGAGTCCCACTAATTTTAAATCAAATTCGGTTTATTCCGATTTGGCAAAATTGGTAAACTATTGTTATTATTTTTAATTATTATTAAGTTTATATAGTATATGTTTTACTAAAAAGTCAACCTAATTGTGTATACTCTTCTATTGGTAAAAAAAATTAAAGCCCATATCGATCTTCTTCAACAAAGTCCAGAAGTTGATCATCACAGATGCTTCATAGCCCAAATGTTGCAAAACCCAACGTCCAAGGTAAACACTTAAATTAAACCTACCCCCAAATCATATCTTCAACCTACTACTCCACCACGTATACACACCAAATAAACGCATAGACCCTTAGGGTTTCCCTCATTAAAATGGAGCTCCGAGACAACGTTTCTCCCATCGTTGAGGTCGCTTGCGGGTGTATCAGCCACCGCTAAGACGAGGCCACACAATCACCGCCTCCACGCGCCGTCAACACTGCCACGATCGTCAGGTGCCGGCTGATCAGGCTACTCTGACTTCCCCATTCCAACCTCATTCGTCTGAGTTTTGCCGGAGCCGGCCATAGTGCCACCGCGTAATATCTAAGTGTCTGTGCCTCCACATCACAACCACCTTCGTGATTACCACAACAACACCACCTAGATGCGCCGTAAAATTCCACTGTCGTCGTTATCGCTGTTAGGAGATGAACACCGGAAAACTGGTTCCTGTAGGTGCGTGATGTTTTGTACGTGGTTTCCATCGGCAGTTTGTAGGTATCGCTTGTGTAAAAGGCTGAAAAAGGAAAACCACCGACATATGTAGACAAAAAGGGAGAGGTTAGTATATAACTAGTGTATTTGACCGCGCCTTGCGGCGGTACGGTACCGCGAGCACTGTATCGGTATCGCTTTGGTTTGTTATAGTATCAGTACGATACATGCACTAAGTTTAGAAATCAACATGTGTTATACATCGATCCAAAACGATAGACGCGAACACTGGTACCGGCACCGACGATGTTCGAACAGTATCGACCGGTTCAGATCGTCACGGTACCGATATTTATATCCCATCGCGGATAGAGTTGTATAGATGAAAAATTATCGAAACCAAAAATAATAAAAGTGAGTATGGTCCTAGTACTAATGTTGTTCGGTACGATACAATATAAGTTTATTGAAAGTAAAAAAAAATAAAATACATAATGGTACCGAAACTGATATTGTTCCTTCGGTTTTGGCGCGCTTAACTACGGTAGCAGCACAATATCCATTATTATACATGAAACCATAAAAATAGATACAAATACCGTCACTGATCTTGTTCGGTTTGGTACGGTACGGTATGATAGCGATACGGTGTCAGATTATCAAAGGCAAAAAAAATAATAAAACTAAATACCTGCATCGATACAGATGTTGTTCGGTCGTTTTAGCTCAATCTGGTACGACAGGGGCACAATATCCGTTTTCAATTAAAGTAATATCACAATGTTGAAAAAGTTAAACATAGAACAAATAATAAATTATCATCCATCGTCCATTTTGGTTCGGCTTAATACGACAACGACACGGTATTCATTTTCAATAAAACTTATAATAGCAATGCTGAAAAAAATATATTAACATAGTTACGAAGTAAGATTTTTCTGAAAAGTTAGCAAATAAAACTTATTAGAAAAAATTAAACTAAATAATGAATAAAGTTTATAAAAAATAAATACTAAAAACATAGAATAAATGAATAAATGCTAAAAATAAAAAAAAGTAAACAAATAATTACTGTTCATGAAGAGTTTGTACTAATATGTATAATTCAACCCAACTCTTAGACCATGTGTAGTGGTTAAGAAAAATAATGCCCCCACCATGGGGCATTATCCGACACGTGGCAGTCCAGTCATCATGGGGCGTTATTGCAAAAGTGGCGTAGTGGGAATAATGCCCATTCCAATCACTAAGGGGCTGTTTGGTAGCCTCTTAATGACCATTCAGATGCTACCTCTTAATGGTTTAAAACCTCTGAATGAATAAGAGGTAATCTCAAGTCTGAATGGTTAAGAGGTAACCTCTGAATGGTAAATCATGACATGTCACAATCTTCTACTTTCTCATTGGTAAAATTCTTAATGGTTCCATTAAGAGGTAACCTCTTAATTACCATTCAGAGGCTACCAAACAGCCCCTAAAAAGGATAAAAACAAAAAAAGAAACTTACACTTGGACCTATAAAAGGCTGCCAGTCAAACATGTCAGACTAAAGCAAGTTGTTGTTGAGCGTTTTATATAAAACGCCGGTCACCTTTTTTTTCAAAAAAAATTACAAAATAACGCCCTATGTAATGGGGGGAGGCATTTTTGGGCGTTTTTTTTTTAAATTTAAAAAAAAAAACGCCCCACTACATATGTTCTTATAATCTGTTTTTTTCTGTTTCAATAGGTAAGAAAACAATTGAATTTGTTATCTCACTTATAATATTCTGTTTCAATATGTAAGAAAACAATTGAATTAGTTATCTCACTTATAATATATCCCGCCCCTAGCTCACTCGGCAATTCCCATGTGGTTTGGGTTGGACCGGCTTCCTCCTTGGAGCTCGCCGGTTCGATCCCCGGGTGTTGCATACGGGGGGTGGGACGTCCCAATGATGGATCGTATCCTACCGAGGCATGGTGCGGTCTTGAGGGCAACCTGGTTTTACCCAGCTGTTACCCCAGCGAGTCTCTCGTGTGGGGGCAGTATGGTTTCCGGGCGGAAGTTAGCTTGCGCGCCGGCCGGGGCCCGGTCGAACATCGCATCCGAAAGTGCGGGGCTGACGGGGGATTGTCTTCGACATGAACCCGGTGACCAATAGGTCCAGTACATAGAAAGTCACCTTCCAAAAAAAAAAAATCTCACTTATAATGTATTAAATAAACTAGTAACTAAGTGATCAACTTCATTTATTCTTTTCTTTGTTTTAACGTGACACCACAAAACACAAGCCATTTCAATCATTAAGTGCAATTAATAATTCCAATTTGATTTTCCAAATTTGCTTTTTAATATAACTTCTTTCATTTACACTCATTTTCTCCACGATCTCAAAGTTATAAAAACACTTCAAAATAATATACTTTGAGCTACTATCGGTGCATTTTTATTATTATTAATATAAAACAGAGTGTACCAAAAATGCACCGATCAAAATCCTCACACTTATCTTTTTTCGTCTCGAAAACATTATCTGCAATGGAATCACAATCAGAAACATCGGCATTCAATATATTCATTTAATTTATTAGCTAATCAAATCACTCATTAACCAAGATTGCAGGTATATGATCCACTTAAACCCAACCGCCAGCTTCCAAGCCCTTATTCACGATTCGTTTAATGTTCAGATAATTATAGTCATCTATGGATCTCACACTCAAAAGACTACAACTCCACCTAATCCCATTTCAAACTTATAAGATTAAAAGATAATAATCTACCGTCTTATATAAAAAACCTTATGTTATTCCGATTAAATTTATGATGGATAGATGGATGATATTGTGAGCTTTACATGTTTTTGCTTATGATCAGTTTAGCGGACATACGCCACACGAGTCACCATCCCCATGGTTAATGCCATAAACTTCACATATTTTTTTTATAACTCCACCTAGAGGGTATGTACCGCATGAGTCGCTATCCCCGCGGCAATAACATAGGCTTCGTTTTTTTTCTTTTTTTTTTCAACATGTGCTCAAATGAATGGATGGAATGTATTTTTTCGGGCGCCACACTGTTTCCGATTTGTTTTCACAAAAAGAAACAGGTGTGCCAATTTAATCGGAAAAACTTATAAGTTTTTTTTATTTATGACGTACCTCTTATACTTTACACGATTTCAGCTTTGTCACAGCTTCTAAGGCGAGAACCCACAAGATTCCTAATTTAAGTATATTATATCGATCCTAATAAACCTTTCAGCTGGCTGGCTGAGCCTACCCACATATCCTAAGTTAGACGCGTGACTGACCGTTTATTATCTCATATATATAATAATAAAATGCAAATGAACTGATTATACCTATCATCTTCCATTTTGTGCAAAAACCTTTACGAGACATTTTCAAATTTTTTTTTCAATTTTTTTTATTTATGATTTTTTTAATTTTTTTAAATTTTTATTTTTTTACGACACGACACTAAGATACAACTAAACGCTAGTTTCCTCTCCCCACACTTATTTCCTTCATTGTCCTTAATGGAGCAAGAAACTACCGAACTAAAAAAAATACAACAAAAATGAATAGACTCCCCTGGTTTAAAGCGGTAAAATCCTCATAAGTCATGTTCCACATTGACCGTATAACATTTCTTTCGCGGCCGCGTTCAATAAAACTCGGGTTGCTCTCTATAAATGGTGTTCAAATCATCATGTCCAAATGGAGATTGAGTATGGACAATTCTGATTGATTTCTGCAAAATTAACTCAAAGCAAACTCATAAAACCACAACGGACTCAAAGAAATAAAAACAAGACTCAAATTACACGACTCAATATACAAAAATCGAAACACATACCTGATTGCGTTGAATATGGTGAATGAACTATTCACATGGGACCGGGTTTAAAGGTAACAGATCGATTTATTAGGGTGTCGGCAGCACCATGCGGGGAGGGAAATCGGGGTGTGTTTGCCGAGCGGGAAGGGTGCCGCCATCAAAGCGGGGAGGGAAATCGGGGAGGGGGGATCGGGGAGGGTTCACCGCAATGAAGGAGAGAGGAGATGGTGGGCCACCCTTATTTTCAACCAATCAACATTTTTCCTTTTTTTTTTTTGAATAAAAAAACAATTCCCCTAAGAGGGGAGTGCCGCCATCAAATTGGGGTGTACGAGGGGAGTTTAAGAGGGGAGTTGACGTGGCATAACTTGATTGGCTGTGCGTAACAGAGAGGACTCCCCTAAGAGGGGAGTGCCCCTCTCACCCTTATTAGATGAGACTGGGTATTTGATTGAGGTGGGGCAGGGTTGGACTAAAAGAAACTAGGGTCACGTGCATTTTATGGTGGGAATAGGAATTGGTGGGCCACAAGACATATCAATTTAAGGCTAATTATGACTTAAACTACTGTTTTTCAACTTTCAACGCAGCCAAGCGCTGCACTTCAGCGCAATACAGTAGAGATTGGGTGCCAACGCAAGTTAACTTTGACTTTGATGCACCTCAGCGCTAAATTTGAATTTTTTTAACTAATACAAAAAAACATATTTTTTTTTTGGGTTTTTAAATTTTTATTGTTTTTTTTTAATTTTAATTTTGTAAAAACTAAAAATATACAAAACAAAACGCATGTGTTCGTGTGTTTCTTACTCGCTTATATTTTTAACCGCTTATCCTCAAACTTATCCGTGCATTATCCTCACCCATACAAAAAATGTATCCGGGGTTTCACCAAACATCCCCATACTTGGATAATTGCATCCGTAGAGACGATTAACTTGGTAACCTGCAAGAACACACACGCAAAACAAAACAAAACAAAACACACTACTCTACATCCTCGGGCTGCCTCCCGAGAGCGCTAAGTTTAGAGGTCTTTAGCCAGACCGTATCTGATATGCGCTATGGTGGTCTCAATGCACACTTACCTAATGTATTTCCAATGAATGCCCAGAAATTTACATGCCATCTCCATAAGCTCGTCGGTATAATTGGCGTGTTTAGAAAGCACCTGCGTGTTTCGCTGATCCACTTCACGAGATATACACTGATGTCTTGTAGCTTCGCCCTTTTCATCTTCTTCCTTGAACCCTCTTCCCCACACTTGTTAATTGGAATGATTGATATGGGAAGAAGTTCGGTACACACATTCATCTCATCAGACTGCTCTGCCTCATCATCCTCACACACCATCTGATCCACCAGTGACTCTTCATCAGATAAAGGATTCATTGATGTGGTATTATCCTCCACAACTGTCACGGCCCTCGCCCCGGTTTGACCTGGTCCAGGAGCCGCGGGACAGGAACCCGTGTTATTTATTAATTGAGTTGACAGCGGAAGATTTTACAGGATCTTTTTAATCTTAGAAATGCCCGATTATTTTATTTCATATTTCGGGATAAACCCCCGTAATTTACAATAGAGGAATTTTCTTAGGAAATTCCCTGGTTTTCAAAACATGTTTATTTATTTAACTAAACCACTACTTCAAGCTTGTTAGTGCTCCATAGCACTTTTCCTTGGTTCACAGTAGTCACTCGAAAAATGTTTTGAAAATATTTTATTAGCGGGGAAATACTGGCGAGTCACTCTAATTTAATAAAATGACACATAGTTATAAATTACAGCATAAGAGCGATTACAATGACTTTTATCTTATTTTTATCTGGCGCCGTGTCACCTCCTGGTGACGATGGTCATACCACTATTGGGTCTTTCCCCAAGTAGTGATGATTATCACTGTTGGGATTTATTAGCCTAACTGTGAGAAATTAGTAATGTGCACAATACCCCACTAGCCAGCGATTCAAGATAACCATGACTTAATCCCTGTAATTATAACCTTTGAAAATAATTGGAGTATTGTAAAATACATTTGATAAAAGAGAATGACTCACATTGCCGATTTAAACGGGCAGAGTTTAGCCTACTGATTAGCCTTGTAACCTAATTTAAATAACAATGCACACAAACTAGGTTAGTAACTAATACGACATTTACGATAACTCACGAGATTAAAACCCTCACAACGAATGACAAAGCGCAATACTTAAACATCCATCGAATTCACGATGAATGACAAAGTATAGCCCTAATTTGGGCAGCACTTAAACATCCATTGGATAGTTTTCAATCGATCGGACATTAAATCGTAGCAGCGATCGAGTTAATACCCTGTATCATAGCAGCGCCTTGCTATATTGAAATTCGATTTTGAGCAGTGAGATTTCGTTTTTGTGAAAAGATTTCGACACCAGAGGACTGCTCATGATCCAACCTATTTATAGCAGAAATTTGGGTCTTACGCGGCCTGCGTAAACCCATGCTTAACACTTATGCGGCCCGCGAGGGACTCCTAATCGTAGACTAGGGCTAGCGTGTCACACCTAGGCTTGCCATGTGTGTGACACGTGGCCCTGAACGCTTATCCGGTCAAACCTAAGTTGACGCGGCCAGCGTAAGGGTCTGCCTATCCTTTACGCGACCCGCCTGAGAACCAGAAATCTTGATTTCTTGATTTTTCGTGCACAGTAGGGTTTCAGGGGTCTAGGTTTTTACTTACGGGTCGTTTTGAGACATTTTTGAAGGTCCTTACATCCTCCCCAACTTATTTAAAATCTTGTCCTCGAGATTTACTGAAATAAGTGAGGATACTTTCGTTTCATCTCCGATTCCAGTTCCCATGTATATTCAGGTCATCTCTTTGAATCCCACTTGATTTGACCAGTACTAGTCGCTTGTGCTTGAGAAACTTGATCTTTTTGTCTTCTATTTGCATTTGCTTCTCGACAAACTTTAGCTTTTCATTTACCTCTATGTCTTGAAGAGGCACTACCCGAGATTCGTCCGATAAACATTTCTTGAGATTGGATACATGAAATACGTCATGTACTCCAGCTAATTCCTCTGGTAGTTGTAGGCGATAGGCAACTGGTCCTATTCTCTGTATTACTAGGAATGGTCCTATGTACCTTGGACTTAGCTTTCCTTTCTTACCGAACCGAACTACTCCTTTCCAAGGAGAAACTTTTAAGAGTACCTGGTCTCCCACTTGAAATTCTAATGGCTTGCGTCGAATATCGGCATAACTCTTCTGGTGATCTCGAGCCGTCTTTAATCTTTCTTTGATTTGAGTAATCTTGTCGGTAGTTTCTTGCACGATTTTGGGACCTGATAATTGACTTTCTCCTACTTCTGCCCAGCAGACTGGAGTTCTGCACTTTCGTCCATACAGTGCTTCGAATGGGGCAGCTTCTAAGCTTGCATGATAACTATTATTATAGGAGAATTCAATTAATGGTAGGTGGTCATCCCAATTTCCACCAAAATCTATTACAAATGCCCTGAGCATGTCCTCCATGGTTTGGATCGTCCTTTCACTTTGTCCGTCTGTCTGAGGATGATATGCAGTACTTAGATTTAATCAGGTTCCCATTGCTTCCTGGAAACTTGTCCAGAAATGCGAAGTGAAACGACTATCCCTATCCGATACAATGGAGAGTGGAACTCCATGTAAGGATACTACTTCGTCTACGTATAACTTGGCCAACCTTTCCATGCTAAAGGTTTCCTTCATGGGTAGAAAATGAGCTGATTTGGTTAATCGATCCACAATTACCCAAATCGCATCATTACCCTTTCTGGTTTTGGGTAACTTAGTAACAAAGTCCATGGTTATAAGTTCCCATTTCCATACAGGCATTATTAATTGTTGAAGTAAACCTAAAGGTTTCTGGTGTTCTGCCTTAACTTGTGAACAAGTAAGACATTTAGAAACATATCTAGCCATGTCCTTTTTCATTTCTATCCACCAGAAATTATTTCTTAAATCTTGGTACATCTTATTATTTCCCGGGATGTATGGTATACCTAGATTTATGGGCTTCCTCAAAAATCTTATTTCTTAATTCTCCTTGCTTAGGTACCCAAATTCTTTTCTTATGGAATCTCCAAATTCCATCAGATCATTGCTCTAATTCCTTTATTCTTCCTTTCATTCCTTCAGTATCATCCTTGATTGCTGCTTCTTGAGCGTTCTTCAGTTGTTTCATTAAGTCTAGTTGTAGACTTAATCTAAGAGCACGAACTCGTCGTTGTTTCTCATGATACTTACTACTTAAAGCATCAGCCACTACGTTTGCTTTTCCTTCGTGATATTGAATATCACAGTCGTAGTCACTTAGGATCTCCATCCATCTCCTTTGCCTCATGTTTAATTCTTTTTGCCCAAATATGTATCTTAAGCTTTTATGATCTGTATAGACAGTAAACTTACTTCCATACAAGTAATGTCTCCAAATCTTAAGGGCAAAAATTATGGCTCCTAATAATAAGTCATGAGTCGTATAATTTTCCTCGTGCTTTTTCAATTGCCTTGAGGCATACGCAATTACCTTTTTGCGTTTCATTAGTACACATCCTAATCCTAGCTTAGAAGCATCACAGTAAACTTCAAAATCTTCTATTCCTTCTGGCAAGGCTAGAATTGGGGTGTTTGTTAACTTTTGTTTCAAAATCCTAAAGGCCTCTTCTTGCCTAGGTCCCCATTCAAACTTAACTGCTTTACAAGTTAGCTTAGTTAATGGCACAACTATTTTGGAAAAATCTTTAATGAATTGTCTATAGTATCCAGCTAACCCTAGAAAACTTCTAATTTCCATAGCTGATTGCGGAACCTTCCATTTGGTAATTGCTTATATTTTAGCAGGATCCATGTGAATACCTTCGTGATTTACCATGTGTCCTAAAAATTGTACTTCCTGCAGCCAAAATTCACACTTTGAGAATTTGGCGTAGAGCTTCTCTTTTCTTAACAAAGTTAAGAGCGTATGCAAGTGCTGACAATGTTCATCCTGGCTTTTGGAATAAATAAGTATATCGTCGATGAAGACAATTACAAATTTATCCAAATACGGTTTACAGATCCTATTCATCATATCCATAAATGCCGCAGGAGCATTTGTTAGTCCGAAGGGCATGACTGTAAACTCATAATGACCATACCTAGTTCTGAAAGCAGTTTTAGGTATGTCTTCTTCTTGTACCTTTAACTGATGGTATCCTGAGCGTAAATCTATTTTAGAAAAATATCTAGCTCCTTGCAATTGATCAAAAAGATCGTCAATCCTAGGTAATGGATATCGATTCTTAATTGTAACCTTATTTAATTCCCTATAATCCATACACATTCTCATTGACCCATCTTTCTTCTTCACAAACAACACTGGAGCTCCCCACGGGAATGAACTAGGTTGTATGAATCCTTTACTTAATAATTCATCTAATTGCTTTTTCAATTCTAGCATTTCGGTGGGTGCTAACCGATAAGGTGCCTTAGCTATCGGTGTAGTTCCGGGAATTAGATGAATTCTAAATTCAACTTCCCTATTGGGTGGTAATCCAGGTAGTTCTTCCGGAAAGACATCCGGGTATTCTACTACTACCGGAATTTCTTTAAGTTCCTTACCTTTTGTGTTAATGATTACTGAAATCATATACACCACTTCTTGGTTTCTTGAATAACTGGCCAACTTCATTACTGAAATGAATTTCAGTGGCTTTCGTGGCTGATCTCCTGTAATTACCACTAACTCTCCTGTGGGTGTATGAATTTCTATGGAGTTTTTATCACAGAGAATTCAAGTATGGTTGGCTACTAACCAATCCATTCCTAATACTATATCGAATCCGGCTAAATTCATAGGTAACAGGGTTGCAGAGAATTTATGGCCTAAGAGTTCTATTTTTCCTTCTTGCCAAACCTTATCTATGTTAACAGAATTCCCATCCGCCGTTTCGACTGTAAAAATCTGCCTAAGGTTGGTTAAGGGTAAGTTAAGAGCTTGGCAGAATGAAGTATTTATAAAACTTTGGTTTGCACCAGAGTCAAATAATACTTTTGCATAAACGTCGTGAACTAGGAATGTACCAGCTATTACGTCAGGAATTAGCTCTGCTTCCTGAGTAGTCAACAGGAAGGCTCTTATGTTTCTCTTGGTAGTTCCTTCAGCAGGTTTGGCTTTGTTATCAGCCGGTTTGGCCAATTTCGGGCAGTCTGGCCTGAAATATCCAGCTTTTTCGCAGTTGTAGCAGATTGTTGCTTTCTTCTTCCTGCAATCTTCTTCTTGATGCCCCGGAATTTTGCAGAAATTGCAATACCCTTTGCATCTTCCAAAATGCTTTCTTTTTCAGGCATTGAAAAATGGAACAGTGGAAGATTGCCCGGTTCCCTTTCTCTTGAAATTACTACGGTTACCTACACGGAATCCTTGGGAAATCTTTTGGGCCACTTCCCTCTTTCTATTTTCTTCTTGCGTACGCACTAGTCCGTCAGTTAGGGTGTTAGGTAATTCCACAGCATCGTCAATTGTGCGGGGTCTCGCAGCCTTGACGATATCACGAATTTCGCCAATCAAACCCCAGATATATCGGGAAATAAGTACTGGCTCTGGCGAAGCCAGGGTTGGTACAACTCTAGCGTACTCGAAGAATGTCGAAGTATACCCTCGACAATCCACATCCACCATCCGATGGTTCAGAAATTTATTTTCCATTTGTTCTTTCTCATATTCGGGACAGAATTTTCTCTCCACCAGTCGCTTAAATTCTTCCCAACTCATGGCATAGGCCGCATCGCTTCCCTTGGCTTGAAGTACCATATTCCACCATTCTAGCGCCCCTTCTTTGAAAAGATGCGACGTGTACATGACCTTGTCTTCTTCAGTACATTTACTTATTTTAATCACCGCCTCGGTTTTCTCTAACCAACGCAGTGCAGCAGTCGCCCCTTCATTGCCTGCAAATTCAACTGGTTTACAGGCAAGAAACTCCTTGTAAGTGCAACCAGGTGTTGCAGCTTTCATTTTCTTAAGGAGTGGAGCTTGCATTCCATCGTTGTCGTTATTAGTATGGTTGCCGCCTCCGTTTACACTATTACTGAAATTATCACCATGTGTACGTTTGCTAGGAATAATTTGTTGAGGTTCAATTGGATTTCGGGCAGCAGCAAGAATTGCTGGAATAGCATTGGCTATTCCCTGAGCAACGATATTCTCGATATCTTGCCTATTCAGAAATTGATCTTCATTGTTTTGCTCAGAATGATTAACTTCATTTACGGGTTCATTACCAGCGTGTTCCATCTGGTAATTAATTTATATAAGTAATTAGCAGAAAATAATTAATAATCAAACATAACAAAACAATTGCACATAATTATGTTAACAAGTATAGCCAAAATTGTCGATTTTTCGACGTTCGATATTTTATATATTATAATAGGCATCCGTACACACTGGTTATCTTACACAAGTTTTATTTTTAAGTTATTTCATAGGATTATATTTTGATTATTATATTCTTATTAAACACATGCTTCCTCCATCACATGCTATCCCATCCGCTGGAATTTTCAGTAACGACGTTCCCTCTTGTCGTACTTCTAGGAGATCTGTTCTCCCACCTCTCGGATTCGATTTCCTACATCCATCAGCTCCTCGCCAAAATGGCAGAGCTCAGCCAGATTCTCGTTGCTCATCGGTGGACTGGGTGCAGGCTCTGGGTCAAACTGAGGGAGAAAAGTATAAGGGTTGTTTAAAAGATTCTAAAATTGTCAATCGTTGGTCCACCATTCTTCCATTTCTCCTAATGGTCTGGTATTGACAAGGGGATCTGGGATGGCTGGTTCCAAGTTTACTGGAAGCTGGGTTTCGGCAGGATAAGTGAAAAGGTTTTCATTAACAGGCTTGAGGATATCCCAACTTGCTAGTATGCAATCTAGCTCTTCCTGCAATGGCATTTCCTCGTCTTGCTTGGAGCTTTCTCCAATCTCTATTCCTTTCCCTTCATCCATTGGGTCCTCCGTCTTGGCAACTTTTCGAGTTACTGGTTTCCTTCTGCGCACACGCCTCCAACCCACGATTCTTCTTCTCTTCTTTGGCTTGGGTTTCTCCGGAGATTGAGTTTGAAATTCCATAGGTTCCTCAACATCGGCACAATATCCAGTAAAGTCTTTGGAAACTTCCACATTAACAGAATAAAGATTGAGATTCTGAAGGGCTCCAGATAATTCATTCATGTTGTTTAGCAGATATGAAGAAACATACAAAATTCTAGGTTAACATTTTGTAAATTGAATAATCACAGAAAAAAAATCTAATATTTATACAAATAGATTGATTAAAACAAAATATTGCGATTTATATATATATATATATATATATATATATTTATTACAAAATACAATTGAAATTTAAAAACATATTAGGGGATAATTTATTTTAATTTATCAAAGTTTCTGGCGTATAGATGATATAGGTGCTGGTACTAGTTTGGTAATTTAACTATAAGTTAGCATTTACTGCTGTAGTAGCTAACATATAGAGATCTGCCCATTGTTCGTCTAATTCACCTTCCCATGGTGGGTTATTTCCTATATCCTGAGTTTCCTTATTACTCATCACTCCTTTTGGTTGTGACTTCTTTATTTTCTCTTAACTTTTTCTAATAATCCAACTTCTTTTATTAGGGGTAAGTGGTTTCGCAAACTGTGCCTTACGGACAAATATTCATTCCTCAGTATTTGCTGAGTATTTTGAGGAATTTGATTGAAATGAAGTTCCCTTATCTTTTGGTGAACTATCTAATTGACGATAGATGTCCGAAAGTCTTTGCTTACCCATACTGTAACTAACAAGTAGTCAGTTAATAAAACATGAAATCACAGGATGGCAATCAGTAAAATTAAGTATTTCTAAATACTTAATTGGCTTAAATCAGTGGCTCTGATACCACCTTTTCCTGTCACGGCCCCCGCCCTGGTCTGACCCGGTCCAGGAGCTGCGGGACAGGAACCCGTGGTATTTATTAATTGAGTTGACAGCGGAAGATTTTACAGGATCTTTTTAATCTTGGAAATGACCGATTATTTTATTTCATAATTCGGGATAAACCCCCGTAATTTACAATAGAGGAATTTTCCTAGGAAAGTCCCTGGTTTGCAAAACATGTTTATTTATTTAACTGGGCCACTACTTCAAGCTTGTTAGTGCTCCGTATCACTTTTCCTTGGTTCACAGTAGTCACCTGAAACATGTTTTGGAAATATTTTATCAGCGGGGAAATACTGGCGAGTCACTCTAATTTAATAAAATGACACATAGTTATAAATTATAGCATAAGAGCGATTACAATGGCTTTTATCTTGTTTTTATCTGGCGCCGTGTCACCTCCTGGTGACGATGGTTATACCACTATTGGGTCTTTCCCCAAGTAGTGATGATTATCACTGTTAGGATTTATTAGCCTAACTGTGAGAAATTAGTAATGTGCACAATACCCCACTAGCCAGTGATTCAAGATAACCATGACTTAATCCCTGTAATTATAACCTTTGAAAATAATTGGAGTATTGTAAAATACATTTGATAAAAGAGAATGACTCACATTGCCGATTTAAACGGGCAGAGTTGAGCCTACTGATTAGCCTTGTAACCTAATTTAAATAACAATGCACACGAACTAGGTTAGTAACTAATACAGCATTTATGATAACTCACGAGATTAAAACCCTCACAACGAATGACAAAGCGCAATACTTAAACATCCGTCGAATTCACGACGAATGACAACGTATAGCCCTAATTTGGGCAGCACTTAAACATCCATTGGATAGTTTTCAATCGATCGGGCATTAAATCGTAGCAGCGACGAGTTAATACCCTGTATCGTAGCAGCGCCTTGCTATATTGAAATTCGATTTTGAGCAGTGAGATTTCATTTTTGTGAAAAGATTTCGACACCAGAGGACTGCTCATGATCCAACCTATTTATAGCTGAAATTTGGGTCTTACGCGGCTCGTGTAAACCCATGCTTAACACTTACGCGGCCCGCGAGGGCCTCCTAATCATAGACTAGGGCTAGCGTGTCACACCTAGGCTTGACACGTGTGTGACACGTGGCCCTGAACGCTTATCCGGTCAAACCTAAGTTGACGCGGCTCGCGTAAGGGTCTGCCTATCCTTTACGCGGCCCGCCTGAGAACCAGAAATCTTGATTTCTTGATTTTTCGTGCACAGTAGAGTTTCAGGGGTCCAGGTTTTTACTTACGGGCTGTTTTGAGACATTTTTGAAGGTCCTTACAACAACCTCCTCCTCCATGTGAGAATAATCTCTAATATCATCAGATAATGGTAAGAGACGCTCTTCTATTTTTATCTTCATTTTTAACTTCTGACACTTGGAAACTAGAAAGCTGATTCGATCTTCATCGGAAAGGTTGGTTGCTGATAAATACTGCTCGAGTTTGGACAAAATCACTTCCAACATAGCAAGTTTTTTCTCCTCCTCGGTCTGATAAGTATAGACACCCTCGGGTTCAGAATATACCTCGGGATGATACTGTCGGTATCCCTGATACGGTCTTGAGATGTACGCATCCATCATTTTTTTATTCCAATACTTTGGATTTTACAAATACACCGAGCACATAACACAATCATAAGTATGATCACGACCACAACAGAAACATCGTCCATCCGTCCTTGGCTCATAATAAGCATCCTCATCCCGATCCCATCCGTCAGAGTAATAACCATCCTCCACTGTTGTATCAGAATTATAGAAATATGGTGGATGGAAAAGATTCTCATAGCAAGGAATCGATGGTTCTTCCAATTTCGCTTTTTCCCGTATAAATCGGGCATCGTGGCAACCGATACACGGGTGAAGTGGTTTCCCACACAACTTGCATGTAGAAGAGCCGCAAAATATAGTAAGATCTGTCATCCGGCACAAACACAGCTCAACTACCCACGTAAATCATGAACAAACCAGATAAAACAAAAAATATTTTTGGTTTTTTTTTAGATTTTTTTAGAAAGCAAAAGCAACTAACTAACTAACTAACTAACTAACTAACTAACTAACTAACTAACTAACTAACTAACTAACTAACTAACTAACTAACTAACTAACTAACTAACTAACTAACTAACTAACTAACTAACTAACTAACATTAAGCGCACTAATTCCCCGGCAACGTCGCCATTTTGATGACTGTCGTCAGAGTCAATCAAAAACCTAAATAAACTACGTAGATAGCGTAAGTAGGGTATCGTATTCACGGGAAATATGTGGTTAGTGTTAAAGAAATTAATTAAAACTAAACTATCTAAATCGGGGGTTTGTTTGTTTGATTGTAAAGAAAACACAATTTGTCACGAAAAGTGTTATCAAGATGAGAAGAAGTAACCTCCACCCGGAATCCCGAATACCCGTTTTAATATAAAAATCCGTTTTCTGATTCAAAACACCACATAGACATGGCCTCGGAATTAATGAATTTGATTAGTTAATAGGGATAGTTTTTAAGATTCACTATGCAACCTAATAATCCGTTTGATTGTATCAATTACCCACCAATTTACCAATCCGCTAACAACGCAAGAAAGTTCCCAATACGCTTATTAAATGACAAGTAATTCAAACACAAGAAACGTTTACCAATAATCCAACACAAGTGGTCAAGCTGTACCAGTTTACAAGAATCAGAAAAACAAATAATTATGTCAAACCGCGTAAACATTCATCCGGGTAGAAGTTACGAGGAGTTTAGCCGCGCATGGTGATCTTTGCCGCTTCGGTTGTCATCCCGATTAGGTTAGACTTCATGGATTGGTTTGAGAGAATGATAACTAGGGTTAGGATATAATAGTAAGTTTATTTGGCTAAGAAGGCTAGGAAGTGATCTTGACCATCCATTTAGTTAATCAAGGGCTAAGATTAAATGATGGAAATTGAATGGAAGAAAAGAGGCGCGTGAGTTTGTTTAGGGGCATTATAGTCAATCCAAGGCAATAGTTTCTCTCTCCTCCAACTCCCCCCCATTTTTTAAACGTTAATAACTCTTTCATACGACATTATTTTTTTATAAAAATTGCACCAAAAAAACAAGCGTTTTTTATCTTTAAAACGAGTATACTATTGCTATATTTTCAATTTTTTTTGAAAACCCAGTTGCGTAAAACGCAATGGAAAAAACCCAATTGCGTAAAACGCAATGGAAAAAAAACCCCTAAAAAATGACATCTTTCTAAAACGCAATGCACAAAAAACACAAAGAAATGTCTTATTTGTAAAACGCAATGGCTAGAAAACACAAAGAAATGTGTTATTTCTAAAACGCAATAGCCAAAAAACACAAAAGAAAGTGTACTTTCTAAAACGCAATGGACTGAAAACACATAAAAATGTGTTTTACCTAAAACGCAATGCACAAAAAACACAAAGAAATGTCTTATTTCTAAAACGCAATGGCTAGAAAACACTTAAAATGTCTGTTTTCTAAAACACAATGGACTGAAAACACATAAAATTGTGTTTTATCTAAAACGCAATGCACCAAAAACACAAAGAATTGTCTTATTTATAAAACGCAATGGCCAGAAAATTAAAAATGTCTCCTTTCTAAAACGCAATGGTCTAAAAAACCAAAGAAAGTGTTCTCTCTAAAACGCAATGGACTGAAAACACCTAAAAATGTGTTTTACCTAAAACGAAATGACAAAAAACACTTCAAAAATGTGTTTTACCTACAACGCAATGACTAAAAACACTTAAAAATGTGTTTTTTCTAAAACGCAATAGCCAGAAAACAAATAAAACTCTCTTATTTCTAAAACGCAATGGACACATAAAATTGTCTGTGAACTGTCTGTGAATTGTCTGAACCAGAGAGTAGAAAATCAAAAAAGTTGTCTGAATTATCTACGAATTACTGTCTTCAAAATGAGCCAATTTCTGGAAAATTAAATTTTCTGATGCATTTTTATTAAAGCAATTTAATCGAAAATTAAATTACTGTCTTCGAAATGCTCAACCCCAGCCAGGGGCTCTGCCCCCGGACCCCCGCCAAGATCGTAAAATGCAATGACTAAATCAAAAACCCAGATCATAAAAATAAAATTAAAGAATTTCTTACATGGATCGAAGTCGGTTTCTTCAACGATTGACGAAATTTGAATGATAGAAACCCTTATCAGCGATCGAATCGAACGGATCGAGTGATTATCTTCAAAATCACAGGAAAAAAAGAGATTTTATATGAAATTAAACTGAGTTTTCTTCAAAAAAAGCTGAAGAACACGTTGATCGGGTGTTTGATTCAATGATTGGTGACGAAAATCGCACTATAATGTAGTAATTATTGAGATGGTGTAAAATTAAAATGGGATATACCGGGCTAGGATTCGAGTTACAGGAACAAGGGCCAAACCAACCACCCAAGAATGGAATCTTCGAGCGAAAACACTTGACAACCTCCTAGAAGCAACTTTTCTTACCACCAGACCTTTCTCCATCAATTAGGAATCTGATGCCGTCACTATACATATTCCTTAAATTGTAGCCATTTGTTGAGTGTTTTTTTTTGTGTCTAATCCGCATATATATCACCATTGCCCTTGATTTTCTTGACTGTATATCTCTTAAATATCAACATATACACGTGTGATTTAGTTTACAAAGATTTTTCAATGCCGAGAACCTCGATCAGAGAGTAAAAAAGGCGTAAGGTTCACAATGGTGTAAAATTAAAATGGGATATACCGGGCTAGGATTCGAGTTACAGGAACAAGGGCCAAACCAACCACCCAAGAATGGAATCGTCGAGCGAAAACACTTGACAACCTCCTAGAAGCAGCTTTTCTTACCACCAGACCTTTCTCCATCAATTAGGAATCTGATGCCGTCACTAAACACATTCCTTAAATTGTAGCCATTTGTTAAGTGTTTTTTTTGGTGTCTAATCCGCATATATATCACCATAGCCCTTGATTTTTTTGACTGTATATCTCTTAAATGTCAACATATACACGTGTAATTTAGTTTACGAAGATTTTTCAATGCCGAGAACCTCGATTGGAGAGTAAAAAAGGCGTAAGGTTCACAGTAGTGTAAAATTAAAATGGGATATACCGGGCTAGGATTCGAGTTACAGGAACAAGGGCCAAACCAACCACCCAAGAATGGAATCGTCGAACGAAAACACTTGACACCTTCCTAGAAGCAGCTTTTCTTGCCACCAGACCTTTCTCCATCAATTAGGAATCTGATTCCGTCACTAACACATTCCTTAAATTGTGGCCATTTGTTGAGTGTTTTTTTTGTTGTCTAATCCGCATATATATCACCATAGCCCTTGATTTTCTTGACTGTATATCTCTTAAATGTCAACATACACACGTGTGATTTAGTTTACGAAGATTTTTCAATGCCGAGAACCTCGATTAGAGAGTAAAAAAGGCGTAAGGTTCACAATGGTGTAAAATTAAAATGGGATATACCGGGCTAGGATTCGAGTTACAGGAACAAGGGCCAAACCAACCACCCAAGAATGGAATCGTCGAGCGAAAACACTTGACAACCTCCTAGAAGCAGCTCTTCTTACCACCAGACCATTCTCCATCAATTAGGAATCTGATGCCGTCAATAAACACATTCCATAAATTGTAGCCATTTGTTGAGTGTTTTTTTTGGTGTCTAATCCGCATGTATATCACCATTGCTCTTGATTTTCTTGACTGTATATCTCTTAAATATCAACATATACACGTGTGATTTAGTTTACGAAGATTTTTCATTGTCGAGAACCTCGATCAGAGTTTAAAAAAGGTGTAAGGTTGACAATGGTGTAAAATTAAAATGAGATATACCGGGCTAGGATTCGAGTTACAGGAACAAGGGCCAAACCAACCACCTAAGAATGGAATCTTCGAGCGAAAACACTTGACAACCTCCTAGAAGCAGCTTTTCTTGCCACCAGACCTTTCTCCATCAATTAGGAATCTGATGTCGTCACTAAACACATTCCTTAAATTGTATCCATTTGTTGAGTGTTTTTTTTTGGTGTCAAATCCGCATGTATATCACCATTGCCCTTGATTTTCTTGACTGTATATCTCTTAAATATCAACATATACACGTGTGATTCAGTTTACGAAGATTTTTCAATGCCGAGAACCTCGATCAGAGAGTAAAAAAGGCGTAAGGTTCGCAATGGTGTAAAATTAAAACGGGATATACCGGGCTAGGATTCGAGTTACAGGAAAAGGGCCAAACCAACCACCCAAGAATGGAATCGTCGAGCGAAAACACTTGACAACCTCCTAGAAGCAGCTTTTCTTGCCACCAGACCTTTCTCCATCAATTAGGAATCTGATGCCGTCACTAAACACATTCCTTAAATTGTAGCCATTTGTTGAGGGTTTTTTTTTTGGTGTCTAATCCGCATATATATCACCATAGCCCTTGATTTTCATGACTGTATATCTCTTAAATGTGAACATATACACGTGTGATTTAGTTTACGAAGATTTTTTTTTCAATGCCGAGAACCTCGATTAGAGAGTAAAAAAGGCGTAAGGTTCACAATGGTGTAAAATTAAAATGGGATATACCGAGCTAAGATTTGAGTTACAGGAACAAGGGCCAAACCAACCACCCAAGAATGGAATCGTCGATCGAAAACACTTGACAACCTCCTAGAAGCAGCTCTTCTTACCACCAGACCATTCTCCATCAATTAGGAATCTGATGCCGTCAATAAACACATTCCATAAATTGTAGCCATTTGTTGAGTGTTTTTTTTGGTGTCTAATCCGCATGTATATCACCATTGCTCTTGATTTTCTTGACTGTATATCTCTTAAATATCAACATATACACGTGTGATTTAGTATACGAAGATTTTTCATTGCCGAGAACCTCGATCAGAGTTTAAAAAAGGTGTAAGGTTCACAATGGTGTAAAATTAAAATGAGATATACCGGGCTAGGATTCGAGTTACAGGAACAAGGGCCAAAACGACCACCTAAGAATGGAATCTTCGAGCGAAAACACTTGACAACCTCCTAGAAGCAGCTTTTCTTACCACCAGACCTTTCTCCATCAATTAGGAATCTGATGCCGTCACTAAACACATTCATTAAATTGTAGCCATTTGTTGAGTGTTTTTTTTTTGTGTCTAATCCGCATATATATCACCATTGCCCTTGATTTTCTTGACTGTATATCTCTTAAATATCAACATATACACGTGTGATTTAGTTTACGAAGATTTTTCAATGCCGAGAACCTCGATCAGAGAGTAAAAAAGGTGTAAGGTTCCCAATGGTGTAAAATTAAAATGGGATATATCGGGCTAGGATTCGAGTTACAGGAACAAGGGCCAAAACAACCACCCAAGAATGGAATCATCGAGCGAAAACACTTGACAACCTCCTAGAAGCAGCTTTTCTTGCCACCAGACCTTTCTCCATCAATTAGGAATCTGATGTCGTCACTAAACACATTCCTTAAATTGTATCCATTTGTTGAGTGTTTTTTTTGGTGTCAAATCCGCATGTATATCACCATTGCCCATGATTTTCTTGACTGTATATCTCTTAAATATCAACATATACACGTGTGATTTAGTTTACGAAGATTTTTCAATGCCGAGAACCTCGATCAGAGAGTAAAAAAGGCGTAAGGTTCGCAATGGTGTAAAATTAAAACGGGATATACCGGGCTAGGATTCGAGTTACAGGAAAAGGGCCAAACCAACCACCCAAGAATGGAATCGTCGAGCGAAAACACTTGACAACCTCCTAGAAGCAGCTTTTCTTGCCACCAGACCTTTCTCCATCAATTAGGAATCTGATGCCGTCACTAAACACATTCCTTAAATTGTAGCCATTTGTTGAGGGTTTTTTTTTTGGTGTCTAATCCGCATATATATCACCATAGCCCTTGATTTTCATGACTGTATATCTCTTAAATGTCAACATATACACGTGTGATTTAGTTTACGAAGATTTTTTTTTCAATGCCGAGAACCTCGATTAGAGAGTAAAAAAGGCGTAAGGTTCACAATGGTGTAAAATTAAAATGGGATATACCGGGCTAGGATTCGAGTTATAGGAACAAGGGCCAAACCAACCACCCAAGAACGAAATCTTCTAGAGAAAACACTTGAAAACCTCCTAGAAGCAGCTTTTCTTACCACCAGACCTTTCTTCATCAATTAGGAATCTGATGCCACCACTAAACACATTCCTTAAATTGTTGCCATTTGTTGAGTGTTTTTTTTTGTATCTAATCCGCATATATATCACCATTGACCTTGATTTTCTTGACTGTATATCTCTTAAATATCAACATATACACGTGTGATTTAGTTTACGAACATTTTTCAATGCCGAGAACCTCGATCAGAGAGTAAAAAAGGCGTAAGGTTCGCAATGGTGTAAAATTAAAACGGGATATACCGGGCTAGGATTCGAGTTACAGGAAAAGGGCCAAACCAACCACCCAAGAATGGAATCGTCGAGCGAAAACACTTGACAACCTCCTAGAAGCAGCTTTTCTTGCCACCAGACTTTTCTCCATCAATTAGGAATCTGATGCCGTCAATAAACACATTCCTTAAATTGTAGCCATTTGTTAAGTGTTTTTTTGTGTGTCTAATCCGCATATAAATCACCATTGCTCTTGATTTTCTTCACTGTATATCTCTTAAATATCAACATATACACGTGTTATTTAGTTTACGAAGATTTTTCAATGCCGAGAACCTCGATCAGAGAGTAAAAAAGGCGTAAGGTTCACAATGGTGTAAAAGTAAAATGGGATATACCGGGCTAGGATTCGAGTTATAGGAACAAGGGCCAAACCAACAACCCAAGAACGAAATCTTCTAGAGAAAACACTTGAAAACCTCCTAGAAGCAGCTTTTCTTACCACCAGACCTTTCTCCATCAATTAGGAATCTGATGCCGCCACTAAACACATTCCTTAAATTGTTGCCATTTGTTGAGTGTTTTTTTTGTATCTAATCCGCATATATATCACCATTGACCTTGATTTTCTTGACTGTATATCTCTTAAATATCAACATATACACGTGTGATTTAGTTTACGAACATTTTTCAATGCCGAGAACCTCGATCAGAGAGTAAAAAAGGCGTCAGGTTCACAATGGTGTAAAATTAAAATGGGATATACCGGGCTAGGATTCGAGTTACAGGAACAATGGCCAAACCAACCACCAAAGAATGGAATCGTCGAGAGAAAAACTTGACAACCTCATAGAAGCAGCTTTTCTTACCACCAGACCTTTCTCCATCAATTAGGAATCTGATGCCGCCACTAAACACATTCCTTAAATTGTTGCCATTTGTTGAGTGTTTTTTTTTGTGTCTAATCCGCATATATATCACCATTGACCTTGATTTTCTTGACTGTATATCTCTTAAATGTCAACATACACACGTGTGATTTAGTTTACGAAGATTTTTCAATGCCGAGAACCTCGATTAGAGAGTAAAAAAGGCGTAAGGTTCACAATGGTGTAAAATTAAAATGGGATATACCGGGCTAGGATTCGAGTTACAGGAACAAGGGCCAAACCAACCACCCAAGAATGGAATCGTCAAGCGAAAACACTTGACAACCTCCGAGAAGCAGCTCTTCTTACCACCAGACCATTCTCCATCAATTAGGAACCTGATGCCGTCAATAAACACATTCCATAAATTGTAGCCATTTGTTGAGTGTTTTTTTTGGTGTCTAATCCGCATGTATATCACCATTGCTCTTGATTTTCTTGACTGTATATCTCTTAAATATCAACATATACACGTGTGATTTAGTTTACGAAGATTTTTCATTGCCGAGAACCTCGATCAGAGTTTAAAAAAGGTGTAAGGTTCACAATGGTGTAAAATTAATATGAGATATACCGGGCTAGGATTCGAGTTACAGGAACAAGGGCCAAACCAACCACCTAAGAATGGAATCTTCGAGCGAAAACACTTGACAACCTCCTAGAAGCAGCTTTTCTTACCACCAAACCTTTCTCCATCAATTAGGAATCTGATGCCGTCACTAAACACATTCATTAAATTGTAGCCATTTGTTGAGTGTTTTTTTTTGTGTCTAATCCTCATATATATCACCATTGCCCTTGATTTTCTTGACTGTATATCTCTTAAATATCAACATATACACGTGTGATTTAGTTTACGAAGATTTTTCAATGCCGAGAACCTCGATCAGAGAGTAAAAAAGGTGTAAGGTTCCCAATGGTGTAAAATTAAAATGGGATATATCGGGCTAGGATTCGAGTTACAGGAATAAGGGCCAAACCAACCACCCAAGAATGGAATCATCGAGCGAAAACACTTGACAACCTCCTAGAAGCAGCTTTTCTTGCCACCAGACCTTTCTCCATCAATTAGGAATCTGATGCCGTCACTAAACACATTCCTTAAATTGTATCCATTTGTTGAGTGTTTTTTTTGGTGTCAAATCCACATGTATATCACCATTGCCCTTGATTTTCTTGACTGTATATCTCTTAAATATCAACATATACACGTGTGATTTAGTTTACGAAGATTTTTCAATGCCGAGAACCTCGATCAGAGAGTAAAAAAGTCGTAAGGTTCGCAATGGTGTAAAATTAAAACGGGATATAACGGGCTAGGATTCGAGTTACAAGAAAAGGGCCAAACCAACCACCCAAGAATGGAATCGTCGAGCGAAAACACTTGACAGCCTCCTAGAAGCAGCTTTTCTTGCCACCAGACCTTTCTCCATCAATTAGGAATCTGATGCCGTCACTAAACACATTCCTTAAATTGTAGCCATTTGTTGAGGGTTTTTTTTTTGGTGTCTAATCCGCATATATATCACCATAGCCCTTGATTTTCATGACTGTATATCTCTTAAATGTCAACATATACACGTGTGATTTAGTTTACGAAGATTTTTTTTTTCAATGCCTAGAACCTCGATTAGAGAGTAAAAAAGGCGTAAGGTTCACAATGGTGTAAAATTAAAATGGGATATACCGGGGGCTAAGATTCGAGTTACAGGAACAAGGGCCAAACCAACCACCCAAGAATGGAATCGTCGAGCGAAAACACTTGACAACCTCCTAGAAGCAGCTCTTCTTACCACCAGACCATTCTCCATCAATTAGGAATCTGATGCCGTCAATAAACACATTCCTTAAATTGTAGCCATTTGTTGAGTGTTTTTTTTTGGTGTCTAATCCGCATGTATATCACCATTGCTCTTGATTTTCTTGAATGTATATATCTCTTAAATATCAACATATACTCGTGTGATTTAGTTTACGAAGCTTTTTCATTGCAGAGAACCTCCATCAGAGAGTAAAAAAGGCGTAAGGTTCACAATGGTGTAAAATTAAAATGGGATATACCGGGCTAGGATTCGAGTTACAAGAACAAGGGCCAAAGCAACCACATAAGAATGGAATCTTCGAGCGAAAACACTTGACAACCTCCTAGAAGCAGCTTTTCTTACCACCAAACCTTTCTCCATTAATTAGGAATCTGATGCCGTCACTAAACACATTCATTAAATTGTAGCCATTTGTTGAGTGTTTTTTTTGTGTCTAATCCGCATGTGTATCATCATTGCCCTTGATTTTCTTGACTGTATATCTCTTAAATATCAACATATACACGTGTGATTTAGTTTATGAAGATTTTTCAATGCCGAGAACCTCGATCAGAGAGTAAAAAAGGTGTAAGGTTCACAATGGTGTAAAATTAAAATGTGATATATCGGGTTAGGATTCGAGTTACAGGAACAATGGCCAAACCAACCACCCAAGAGTGGAATCATCGAGCGCAAACACTTGACAACCTCCTAGAAGCAGCTTTTCTTGCCACCAGACCTTTCTCCATCAATTAGGAATCTGATGTCGTCTCTAAACACATTCCTTAAATTGTATCCATTTGTTGAGTGTTTTTTTTGGTGTCTAATCCGCATGTATATCACCATTGCCCTTGATTTTCTTGACTGTATATCTCTTAAATATCAACATATACACGTGTGATTTAGTTTACGAAGATTTTTCAATGTCGAGAACCTCGATCAGAGAGTAAAAAAGGCGTAAGGTTCACAATGGTGTAAAATTAAAATGGGATATACCGGGCTAGGATACGAGTTACAGGAACAAGGGCCAAACCAACCACCCAAGAATGGAATCGTCGAGCGAAAACACTTGACAACCTCCTAGAAGCAGATTTTCTTACCACCAGACCATTCTCGATCAATTAGGAATCTAATGCCGTCAATAAACACATTCCTTAAATTGTAGCCATTTGTTGAGTGTTTTTTTTTTGTGTCTAATCCGCATATATATCACCATTGCTCTTGATTTTCTTGACTGTATATCTCTTAAATATCAACATATACACGTGTTATTTAGTTTACGAAGATTTTTCAATGCCGAGAACCTCGATCAGAGAGTAAAAAAGGCGTAAGGTTCACAATGGTGTAAAATTAAAATGGGATATACCGGGCTAGGATTCGAGTTACAGGAACAAGGGCCAAACCAACCACCCAAGAACGAAATCTTCTAGATAAAACACTTGAAAACCTCCTAGAAGCAGCTTTTCTTACCACCAGACCTTTCTCCATCAATTAGGAATCTGATGCCATCACTAAACACATTCCTTAAATTGTAGCCATTTGTTGAGTGTTTTTTTGGTGTCTAATCCGCATATATATCACCATTGCCCTTGATTTTCTTGACTGTATATCTTTTAAATGTCAACATATACAGGTGTGATTTAGTTTACGAAGATTTTTCAACGCCGAGAACCTCTATCAGAGAGTAAAAAGGGCGTAAGGTTCACAATGGTGTAAAATTAATGTGGGATATACCGGGCTAGGATTCGAGTTACAGGAACAAGGGCCAAACCAACCACCCAAGAATGGAATCGTCGAGCGAAAACACTTGACAACCTCCTAGAAGCATCTTTTCTTGCCACCAGACCTTTCTCCGTCAATTAGGAATCTGATGCCGTCACTAAACACATTCCTTAAATTGTAGCCATTTGTTGAGTGTTTTTTTTTTGTGTCTAATCCGCATATATATCACCATTGCCCTTGATTTTCTTCACTGTACATCTCTTAAATATCAACATATACACGTTTGATTTAGTTTACGAAGATTTTTCAATGCCGAGAACCTCGATCAGAGAGTAAAAAAGGCGTAAGGTTCACAATGGTGTAAAATTAAAATGGGATATACCGGGCTAGGATTCGAGTTACAGGAACAAGGGCTAAACCAACCACCCAAGAATGGAATCGTCGAGAGAAAACACTTGACAAGCTCCTAGAAGCAGCTTTTCTTGCCACCAGACCTTTCTCCATCAATTAGGAATCTGATGCCGTCACTAAACACATTGCTTAAATTGTAGCCATTTGTTGAGTGTTTTTTTTGGTGTTTAATCCGCATATATATCACCATTGCCCTTGATTTTCTTGACTGTATATCTTTTAAATGTCAACATATACACGTGTGATGCAATTTACGAAGATTTGTCAATGCCGAGAACCTCTATCAGAGAGTAAAAAGGGCGTAAGGTTCACAATGGTGAAAAATTAATGTGGGATATACCGGGCTAGGATTCGAGTTACAGGAACAAGGGCCAAACCAACCACCCAAGAATCGAATCGTCGAGCGAAAACACTTGACAAGCTCCTAGAAGCAGCTTTTCTTGCCACCAGACCTTTCTCCATCAATTAGGAATTTGATGCCATCACTAAACACATTCCTTAAATTGTAGCCATTTGTTGAGTGTTTTTTTTGGTGTCTAATCCTCGTATATATCACCATTGCCCTTGATTTTCTTGACTGTATATCTTTTAAATGTCAACATATACAGGTGTGATACAATTTATGAAGATTTTTCAATGACGAGAACCTCTATCAGAGAGGAAAAAGGGCGTAAGGTTCACAATGGTGTAAAATTAATGTGGGATATACCGAGCTAGGATTCTAGTTACAGGAACAAGGGCCAAACCAACCACCCAAGAATGGAATCGTCGAGCGAAAACACTTGACAACCTCCTAGAAGTAGCTTTTCTTGCCACCAGACCTTTCTCCATCAATTAGGAATCTGATACCGTCACTAAACACATTCCTTAAATTGTAGCCATTTGTTTAGTGTTTTTTTTGTGTCTAATCCGCATATATATCACCATTTCCCTTGATTTTCTTGACTGTATATCTCTTAAATATCAACATATACACGTGTGATTTAGTTTACGAAGATTTTTCAATGCCGAGAACCTCTATCAGAGAGTAAAAAGGGCGTAAGGTTCACAATGGTGTAAAATTAATGTGGGATATACCGGGCTAGGATTCGAGTAACAGGAACAAGGGCCAAACCAACCACCCAAGAATGGAATCATCGAGCGAAAACACTTGACAACCTCCTAGAAGCGGCTTTTCTTGCCACCAGACCTTTCTCCATCAATTAGGAATCTGATGCCGTCACTAAACACATTCCTGAAATTGTTGCCATTTGTTGAGTGTTTTTTTTGGTGTCTAATCCGCATATATATCACCATTTCCCTTGATTTTCTTAACTGTATATCTTTTAAATGTCAACATATACACGTGTGATGCAGTTTACGAAGATTTTTCAATGCCGAGAACCTCTATCAGAGAGTAAAAAGGGCATAAGGTTCACAATGGTGTAAAATTAATGTGGGATATACCGGGCTAGGATTCGAGTTACAGGAACAAGGGCCAAACCAACCACCCAAGAATGGAATCGTCGAGCGAAAACACTTGACAAGCTCCTAGAAGCAGCTTTTCTTGCCACCAGACCTTTCTCCATCAATTAGGAATCTGATGCCGTCACTAAACACATTCCTTAAATTGTAGCCATTTGTTGAGTGTTTTTTTTGGTGTCTAATCCGCATATATATCACCATTGCCCTTGATTTTCTTGACTGTATATCTTTTAAATGTCAACATATACACGTGTGTTGCAATTTACGAAGATTTTTCAATGCCGAGAACCTCTATAAGAGAGTAAAAAGGGCGTAAGGTTCAAAATGGTGTAAAATTAATGTGGGATATACCAGGCTAGGATTCTAGTTACAGGAACAAGGGCCAAACCAACCACCCAAGAATGGAATCGTCGAGCGAAAACACTTAACAACCTCCTAGAAGCAGCTTTTCTTGCCACCAGACCTTTCTCCATCAATTAGGAATCTGATGCCGTCACTAAACACATTCCTTAAATTGTAGCCATTTGTTTAGTTTTTTTTTTGTGTGTCTAATCCGCATATATATCACCATTGCCCTTGATTTTCTTGACTGTATATCTCTTAAATATCAACATATACCCGTGTGATTTAGTTTACGAAGATTTTTCAATGCCGAGAACCTCTATCAGAGAGTAAAAATGGCGTAAGGTTCACAATGGTGTAAAATTAATGTGGGATATACCGGGCTAGGATTCTAGTTACAGGAACAAGGGCCAAACCAACCACCCAAGAATGAAATCGTCGAGCGAAAACACTTGACAACCTCCTAGAAGCTGCTTTTCTTGCCACCAGACCTTTCTCCATCAATTAGGAATCTGATGCCGTCACTAAACACATTCCTTAAATTGTAGCCATTTGTTAAGTTTTTTTTTGTGTGTCTAATCCGCATATATATCACCATTGCCCTTGATTTTCTTGACTGTATATCTCTTAAATATCAACATATACTGGTGTGATTTAATTTACGAAGATTTTTCTATGCCGAGAACCTCTATCAGAGAGTAAAAAGGGCGTCAGGTTCACAATGATGTAAAATTAATGTGGGATATACCGGGCTAGGATTCGAGTTATAGGAACAAGGGCCAAACCAACCACCCAAGAATGGAATCGTCGAGCGAAAACACTTGACAACCACCTAGAAGCAGCTTTTCTTGCCATCAGACCTTTCTCCATCAATTAGGAATCTAATGCCGTCACTAAACACATTCCTTAAATTGTTGCCATTTGTTGAGTGTTTTTTTTGGTGTCTAATCCGCATATATATTACCATTGCCCTTGATTTTCTTGACTGTATATCTTTTAAATGTCAAGATATACACGTGTGATGCAGTTTACGCAGATTTTTCAATGCCGAGAACCTCTATCAGAGAGTAAAAAGGGCGTAAGGTTCACAATGGTGTAAAATTAAAGTGGGATATACCGGGCTAGGATTCGAGTTACAGGAAAAAGGGCCAAACCAACCACCCAAGAATGGAATCGTCGAGCGAAAACACTTGACAACCTCCTAAAAGCAGCTTTTCTTGCCAACAGACCTTTCTCCATCAATTAGGAATCTGATGCCGTCACTAAACACATTCCTTAAATTGTAGCCATTTGTTGAGTGTTTTTTTTGGTGTCTAATCCGCATATATATTACCATTGCCCTTGATTTTCTTGACTGTATATCTTTTAAATGTCAACATATACACGTGTGATGCAGTTTACGAATATTTTTCAATGCCGAGAACCTCTATCAGAGAGTAAAAAGGGCGTAAGGTTCACAATGGTGTAAAATTAATGTGGGATATACCGGGCTAGGATTCGAGTTACAGGAACAAGGGCCAAACCAACCACCCAAGAATGGAATCGTCGAGCGAAAACACTTGACAAGCTCCTAGAAGCAGCTTTTCTTGCCTCCAGACCTTTCTCCATCAATTAGGAATCTGATGCCGTCACTAAACACATTCCTTAAATTGTAGCCATTTGTTGAGTGTTTTTTTTAGTGTCTAATCCGCATATATATTACCATTGCCCTTGATTTTCTTGACTGTATATCTTTTAAATGTCAAGATATACACGTGTGATGCAGTTTACGCAGATTTTTCAATGCCGAGAACCTCTATCAGAGAGTAAAAAGGGCGTAAGGTTCACAATGGTGTAAAATTAATGTGGGATATACCGGGCTAGGATTCGAGTTACAGGAAAAAGGGCCAAACCAACCACCCAAGAATGGAATCGTCGAGCGAAAACACTTGACAACCTCCTAAAAGCAGCTTTTCTTGCCAACAGACCTTTCTCCATCAATTAGGAATATGATACCGTCACTAAACACATTCCTTAAATTGTAGCCATTTGTTGAGTGTTTTTTTTGTGTCTAATCCGCAAATATATCACCATTGCCCTTGATTTTCTTGACTGTATATCTCTTAAATATCAACATATACACGTGTGATTTAGTTTACGAAGATTTTTCAATGCCGAGAACCTCGATCAGGGAGTAAAAAAGGCGTAAGGTTCACAATGGTGTAAAATTAAAATGGGATATACCGGGTTAGGATTCGAGTTACCGGAACAAGGGCCAAACCAACCACCCAAGAATGGAATCGTCGAGAGAAAAACTTGACAACCTCTTAGAAGCAGCTTTTCTTACTACCAGACCTTTCTCCCTCAATTAGGAATCTGATGCCGTCACTAAACACATTCATTAAATTGTAGCCATTTGTTGAGTGTTTTTTTGGTGTCTAATCCGCATATATATCACCATTTCCCTTGATTTTCTTGACTGTATATCTCTTAAATATCAACATATACACGTGTGATTTAGTTTACGAAGATTTTTCAATGCCGAGAACCTCTATCAGAGCGTAAAAAGGGCGTAAGGTTCACAATGGTGTAAAATTAAAATGGGATATACCGGGCTAGGATTCGAGTTACAGGAACAAGGGCCAAACCAACCACCCAAGAATGGAATCGTCGAGAGAAAAACTTGACAACCTCCTAGAAGCAGCTTTTCTTACCACTAGACCTTTCTCTGTCAATTAGGAATCTGATGCCGTCACTAAACACATTCCTTAAATTGTTGCCATTTGTTGAGTATTTTTTTTGGTGTCTAATCCGCATATATATCACCATTGCCCTCGATTTTCTTGACTGTATATCTCTTAAATATCAACATATACACGTGTGATTTAGTTTACGAATATTTTTCAATGCCGAGAACCTCTATCAGAGAGTAAAAGGGGCGTAAGGTTCACAATGGTGTAAAATTAATGTGGGATATACCGGGCTAGGATTCGAGTTACAGGAACAAGGGCCAAACCAACCACCCAAGAATGGAATCGTCGAGCGAAAACACTTGACAACCTCCTAGAAGCAGCTTTTCTTGCCACCAGACCTTTCTCCATCAATTAGGAATCTGATGCCGTCACTAAACACATTCCTTAATTGTAGCCATTTGTTGAGTGTTTTTTTTGGTGTCTAATCCGCATATATATCACCATTTCCCTTGATTTTCTTGACTGTATATCTTTTAAATGTCAACATATACACGTGTGATGCAGTTTACGAATATTTTTCAATGCCGAGAACCTCTATCAGAGAGTAAAAAGGGCGTAAGGTTCACAATGGTGTAAAATTAATGTGGGATATACCGGGCTAGGATTCGAGTTACAGGAACAAGGGCCAAACCAACCACCCAAGAATGGAATCGTCGAGCGAAAACACTTGACAAGCTCCTAGAAGCAGCTTTTCTTGCCTCCAGACCTTTCTCCATCAATTAGGAATCTGATGCCGTCACTAAACACATTCCTTAAATTGTAGCCATTTGTTGAGTGTTTTTTTTTGGTGTCTAATCCGCATATATATCACCATTGCCCTTGATTTTCTTGACTGTATATCTTTTAAATGTCAAGATATACACGTGTGATGCAATTTACGAAGATTTTTCAATGCTGAGAACCTCTATAAGAGAGTAAAAAGGGCGTAAGGTTCACAATGGTGTAAAATTAATGTGGGATATACCGGGCTAGGATTCTAGTTACAGGAACAAGGGCCAAACCAACCACCCAAGAAGGGAATCGTCGAGCGAAAACACTTGACAACCTCCTAGAAGCAGCTTTTCTTGCCACCAGACCTTTCTCCATCAATTAGGAATTTGATGCCGTCACTAAACACATTCCTTAAATTGTAGCCATTTGTTTAGTGTTTTTTTTTTGTGTCTAATCCGCATATATATCACCATTTCCCTTGATTTTCTTGACTGTATATCTCTTAAATATCAACATATACACGTGTGATTTAGTTTACGAAGATTTTTCAATGCCGAGAACCACTATCAGGGAGTAAAAACGGCGTCAGGTTCACAATGATGTAAAATTAATGTGGGATATACCGGGCTCGGATTCGAGTTACAGGAACAAGGGCCAAACCAACCACCCAAGAATGGAATCGTCGAGCGAAAACACTTGACAACCTCCTAGAAGCAGCTTTTCTTGCCACCAGACCTTTCTCCATCAATTAGGAATCTAATGCCGTCACTAAACACATTCCTTAAATTGTAGCCATTTGTTGAGTGTTTTTTTTGGTGTCTAATCCGCATATATATCACCATTGCCCTTGATTTTCTTGCCTGTATATCTTTTAAATGTCAACATATACACGTGTGATGCAGTTTACGAAGATTTTTCAATGCCGAGAACCTCTATCAGAGAGTAAAAAGGGCGTAAGGTTCACAATGGTGTAAAATTAATGTGGGATATACCGGGCTAGGATTCGAGTTACAGGAACAAGGGCCAAACCAACCACCCAAGAATGGAATCGTCGAGCGAAAACACTTGACAACCTCCTAGAAGTAGCTTTTCTTGCCACCAGACCTTTCTCCATCAATTAGGAATCTGATGCCGTCACTAAACACATTCCTTAAATTGTAGCCATTTGTTGAGTGTTTTTTTTGTGTCTAATCCGCATATATATCACCATTGCCCTTGATTTTCTTGACTGTATATCTCTTAAATATCAACATATACAGGTGTGATTTAGTTTACGAAGATTTTTCAATGCCGAGAACCTCTATAAGAGAGTAAAAAGGGCGTAAGGTTCACAATGGTGTAAAATTAATGGGGGATATACCGGGCTAGGATTCGAGTTACAGGAACAAGGGCCAAACCAACCACCCAAGAATGGAATCGTCGAGCGAAAACACTTGACAAGCTCCTAGAAGCAGCTTTTCTTGCCACCAGACCTTTCTCCATCAATTAGGAATCTGATGCCGTCACTAAACACATTCCTTAAATTGTAGCCATTTGTTGAGTGTTTTTTTTGGTGTCTAATCTGTGACACCCCAGGAAAACCAGTAAACCATGCAAACTTAACTAGGTTCCTCAGTAACCGCATGCTAAATTTCGGGACGAAATTTCATTCAAGTTGGGGATGATGTGATAACCCGAACTTTAAGGTTAGTGCCTTGATTTTCGCGATCCCGATTTCTATTATTATTTTCTTTCTTGTCTCGTTTTATTAAACTTGTTCAACACTCGTGACTCTGTTAAACGTGTTAGGATGTAACGTAGCGACTAGCGAGTAATGAGTGTTGGGCCAATCTGTATGTAGACTTTAATAGTGGGCCGCACCCTGAACTATTGAAGCCTGCTCTCCTTAATCAGTAGTATTGAAACCCATTTTACTTGGGCTTAAGCCCATGTTCACGGCCAGCTAGGAACCGCCCCAAACATCTGATTATATTCTTCATGTTTACGTATTTGTATGCACCCAAGATTTTAACAACCCTAAACAAACCCTACTTATCCCCTGGTTACGTGCGACAGTAGCAAACCCCCCCCCCCCCAGTCGGAATTACCTTCTCCGGTTAGTATTATGTTATCTCTTTAATTCTACATGTTATCTCTTGTTTGTTTAACTTGTTAACTTTTGACTCTATGTGAACAGTTTGTTTAGCAACTATGTTTGTTGTGATTACTTGTGATCTTGTACAAAATAATCGAATGAGTGCACCCCAACTACTTGTTATTTTGAGTTGCTGTTTGAACCATCTGGCCGAAGACCTGCTTGTTGATTAGTGTTTTGATCCATTAATTTCAATTTCATATGTGATAAAAGTTATGTGATAATGATGGATGTTGATATGTAGTTAAGGGGGCGATAATATGGTGTCAATAGGGGAGCCGATTATAGTTGATTGCTGTTCATTGGGTGTTGCATGCTAAAAAGTTATTAAGGAATATTAATGGGATGATTGAACTTTATTGAGTGAATAAATGTCTGCACATGTTGATCATAAACTGTCACATGATGATTGAATGTTTATTATCCATATGTAGAATTAATCACAAGTCAGACTTCACGTGTCAATCTAATATGTGCATGCATCTTGAAATAATTAGGTTTGAGTATAATTATTTTTCAAAGGTTTAAATATTAAATAAACAAGAAATTGAATTGGAGATTTAGGTTATGATGACTGAATATAAAACAAATATAGAGGACCGAGGTGATGTTTGACAAGTTCTGACATATACATGTGTTTGTATTATTTGAAATCAAATTAATAGTATGGTGGGCCGATTTGTGATTAGGCTGCACTTGGTTGTTGAAATTGAATTGTATGTTAGTGGCAGATTTCGATGTGTGTGTATGTGCATGGAGTCAAAATATGATTTATCATCAATGTTGAATATGAATATGGCGGCCATGTGATCAAATCAAATCATATAGACATTTAGAGATGTTGTCAGTAGGGATATCATGTGCATTGAATGATGAGTTGCATGATTCGATTACTCCTTAGATTTCATGATTTAATTGATGTTCGGATCACTGATATAAACATTGAACACATGATTTGGAATTATGCTTGAACCAAATACCTTAACAGTTTATATGTATATACTTTGTTTGGGCCGATGTTTGTTATTTATTCGATACTGTATGATCATGAATGATACGTGAACTATGTGGATATAAACTGATTGTGAATACGTGCATAATTATAGGCCTTGACTGATTAATTGGAACCAAGTAATTAATCAAACCGAGCAAACCAAGGTGAGTTCACACTTTCTACAAGGCATGGGATTCCCAGGGGTTGGGAATGGGTAAAGAATTGAAACTGAAACTGCGTGATCTCCTCGTTTGGAACACGTACACACCCTCTTTATTGAAGGGTGACAACACGTGATAAGAATATAATCGGAACCTGCGTAATCTCCTAGTTTGGGGATTACGTACACACCCTCTTTATTGAAGGGTGACAACACGGATACTGGACCAAAACTCTCTATCATGAAGTCCCTCCTTTTATATCGACTTAATCGCCGGGCCAATGGCGAGCGGGCCATTAGTTAGATAGCGCTATTTAGGTTTGACAAGCCTCACACCGTGCCGCAGAGGACGGGCGTGAACTAATGGATCTGGGCACGTCAATGATGATAGACATTGACGCTAGGGCACCAACTTACTTTAGTCAGTGGTCGATATGGTAAACAGGTCTAGTGGTTAACATGGGGAAGCCCCCACCAACTATGGATAGGTTTGGGAAACAGGGTAAACGGATTAACTTACTACTTACAAACGAACTCATGGTTTTTGAAACAACCTAACAAAGAACACCAACTGTGAACTCGCTCAACTTTGTTGTTGACTCGTTGTTACATGCCTTGCAGGTCGTTAGGTACTTATGGAGCTTGCACGAGGAGGCGTGGTCGTTGTGGGACATGGACAACTGTGTGCCATGTTAAACATTTAAACATTTGAACTTATATTTGGTTTTGGATTTAATCATTATGCTTCCGCTTGCAACTTAAACTATGTTTTGTTTGGACACCAATTGTATTGGTTGGATTTTCTAATTACTTACATGCTTGTTCAATATGATTGGTGGCTGGATCCTGGTCAGTAACGCCTCCAGGCGGTGATACTCCGCGTGTGGATTTTGGGGGTGTGACAGATTGGTATCAGAGCCATTGGTTATAGTGAACTTGGTTTTAAAAAGGGGAAAAGCTTTTTGATAAAACCAGACTATAACCTGTACAGTGCTCAACGATCCACAACGACGCTTCGCTCCACGTGCAAGACTCCACACTATAGGTGATATGATTTATGTTTATATTGCCTACTTGCTAGTTACATAGAACTTTGCTCGTGATATGCTTAGATAAACGTAACAACTATTGTTTGAAAACACTTGTGTGCTTACTCTCTTCTGTCATCGCACTCTCGCGAACCTCTCTCACCCATGTTTCCTTTGATGTGACAGTACACATTTGTTTATGACGAAACACACAAACACACACTCGTCACTATAGCAAGATGGCATGGATTGCTTGCTCACCTTATGATGCGTTGATAGTATGCCATAGTCCTTAGGTTTTTTTTTTGTGATCTTATTACATTGACGACCTCCGTTTGACATCTGAGTTTGAGGAATCATTTGACATGAGTTAGGAGGAACTGAGATGAGCATGCAAATCGCAATATTATTGTGGGTGCACACATAATAATAATGTGGGGTGCATGCGAGTCCCAGTGAGCCTTGACAAGTGGAAAAGGGGTTCCGTTCCGTTATATGACCGATGTGAAACATAACAAACCTATAGGGGTCATAGCAGTGATTGTCCCATTCTCGAATGTGAACTTTTCATTCATCTCTAGATCCTTTCGAATCTCGATGCTCTCGAGTATTACCTGAACACCCATCTGAACACCTAGCGAACCGTGTAGAATGTTAGGTGCTTATACGAACGTCCCTGAGTAGGATGTCGCAGCGTCGAATGATTGATCGATACCTTTCTTGCTCCTCTTCGTTTGCTGGAACTCATGTTTTGACATCTTAGATCCCGAAGTGTGATCACTTCTACGTTACCCTCGTAACAGACCGAGTATTACTCAAGCAACTTGCAACATCGATGGACAGGAGGATGAGCGTAGTACTTTACCGACCTCAGTACTTGACGACCCTAATTACCGGCAACGAGCACCAGCGAATTGGCTTCAAACGAATCCTTAACCCTCGTCAGCAACTCATGGGAGTCAACTCTTATGAAATAATCGGGGCATAAGTGAGGACAGCTGATGGTAGTATGGAAGGTGTGACTGCCAGCACAGTGAGTAACGCGTTAGGACGTGGCTCAGAATGTGAAAAGATGGACCTTGATGGTGAAGAGTCGTAGAGCTTCGTTTCAAACAACAGCATTAGAGGCAACGGTCACGGCAACAACAAGGTATTTGTAATGGTAACCAACAGTATGGAAAGTGAAGGTGCTTACGGCATGGAGTGGCCAATGTTAAATTCAACGACAACAACCAAGGGAACGACGGCCGTACTGGGAATCCTCACAACGAGTACAACAACACGGGAAATGATGCTCATAGAGGGACATTAGGGATTGGCGTGGGCGACGCCGGGATTATAACAACATGGTAGCCTACGTGTTCTTGGTGACTAATCACTTCGCCACTGTTCTGCTTAACCCTGATGCTTCTTGAAACCCACCCTGTTGTGGAATCGGCTGATGGCGAAAACAATGAAACCACTACTGAGGTTGAAGCTACTGCGGAATTTCGGGACGAAATTCCAAACCAACGGGGGAATGATGTGACACCCCAGGAAAACCAGTAAACCACGCAAACTTAACTAGGTTCCTCAGTAACCGCATGCTAAATTTCGGGACGAAATTTCATTCAAGTTGGGGATGATGTGACAACCCGAACTTTAAGGTTAGTGCCTTGATTTTCGCGATCCCGATTTCTATTATTATTTTCTTTCTTGTCTCGTTTTATTAAACTTGTTCAACACTCGTGACTCTGTTAAACGTGTTAGGATGTAACGTAGCGACTAGCGAGTAATGAGTGTTGGGCCAATCTGTATGTAGACTTTAATAGTGGGCCGCACCCTGAACTATTGAAGCCTGCTCTCCTTAATCAGTAGTATTGAAACCCATTTTACTTGGGCTTAAGCCCATGTTCACGGCCAGCTAGGAACCGCCCCAAACATCTGATTATATTCTTCATGTTTACGTATTTGTATGCACCCAAGATTTTAACAACCCTAAACAAACCCTACTTATCCCCTGGTTACGTGCGACAGTAGCAACCCCCCCCCCCCCCAGTCGGAATTACCTTCTCCGGTTAGTATTATGTTATCTCTTTAATTCTACATGTTATCTCTTGTTTGTTTAACTTGTTAACTTTTGACTCTATGTGAACAGTTTGTTTAGCAACTATGTTTGTTGTGATTACTTGTGATCTTGTACAAAATAATCGAATGAGTGCACCCCAACTACCTGTTATTTTGAGTTGCTGTTTGAACCATCTGGCCGAAGACCTGCTTGTTGATTAGTGTTTTGATCCATTAATTTCAATTTCATATGTGATAAAAGTTATGTGATAATGATGGATGTTGATATATAGTTAAGGGGGCGATAATATGGTGTCAATAGGGGAGCCGATTATAGTTGATTGCTGTTCATTGGGTGTTGCATGCTAAAAAGTTATTAAGGAATATTAATGGGATGATTGAACTTTATTGAGTGAATAAATGTCTGCACATGTTGATCATAAACTGTCACATGATGATTGAATGTTTATTATCCATATGTAGAATTAATCACAAGTCAGACTTCACGTGTCAATCTAATATGTGCATGCATCTTGAAATAATTAGGTTTGAGTATAATTATTTTTCAAAGGTTTAAATATTAAATAAACAAGAAATTGAATTGGAGATTTAGGTTATGATGACTGAATATAAAACAAATATAGAGGACCGAGGTGATGTTTGACAAGTTCTGACATATACATGTGTTTGTATTATTTGAAATCAAATTAATAGTATGGTGGGCCGATTTGTGATTAGGCTGCACTTGGTTGTTGAAATTGAATTGTATGTTAGTGGCAGATTTCGATGTGTGTGTATGTGCATGGAGTCAAAATATGATTTATCATCAATGTTGAATATGAATATGGCGGCCATGTGATCAAATCAAATCATATAGACATTTAGAGATGTTGTCAGTAGGGATATCATGTGCATTGAATGATGAGTTGCATGATTCGATTACTCCTTAGATTTCATGATTTAATTGATGTTCGGATCACTGATATAAACATTGAACACATGATTTGGAATTATGCTTGAACCAAATACCTTAACAGTTTATATGTATATACTTTGTTTGGGCCGATGTTTGTTATTTATTCGATACTGTATGATCATGAATGATACGTGAACTATGTGGATATAAACTGATTGTGAATACGTGCATAATTATAGGCCTTGACTGATTAATTGGAACCAAGTAATTAATCAAACCGAGCAAACCAAGGTGAGTTCACACTTTCTACAAGGCATGGGATTCCCAGGGGTTGGGAATGGGTAAAGAATTGAAACTGAAACTGCGTGATCTCCTCGTTTGGAACACGTACACACCCTCTTTATTGAAGGGTGACAACACGTGATAAGAATATAATCGGAACCTGCGTAATCTCCTAGTTTGGGGATTACGTACACACCCTCTTTATTGAAGGGTGACAACACGGATACTGGACCAAAACTCTCTATCATGAAGTCCCTCCTTTTATATCGACTTAATCGCCGGGCCAATGGCGAGCGGGTCATTAGTTAGATAGCGCTATTTAGGTTTGACAAGCCTCACACCGTGCCGCAGAGGACGGGCGTGAACTAATGGATCTGGGCACGTCAATGATGATAGACATTGACGCTAGGGCACCAACTTACTTTAGTCAGTGGTCGATATGGTAAACAGGTCTAGTGGTTAACATGGGGAAGCCCCCACCAACTATGGATAGGTTTGGGAAACAGGGTAAACGGATTAACTTACTACTTACAAACGAACTCATGGTTTTTGAAACAACCTAACAAAGAACACCAACTGTGAACTCGCTCAACTTTGTTGTTGACTCGTTGTTACATGCCTTGCAGGTCGTTAGGTACTTATGGAGCTTGCACGAGGAGGCGTGGTCGTTGTGGGACATGGACAACTGTGTGCCATGTTAAACATTTAAACATTTGAACTTATATTTGGTTTTGGATTTAATCATTATGCTTCCGCTTGCAACTTAAACTATGTTTTGTTTGGACACCAATTGTATTGGTTGGATTTTCTAATTACTTACATGCTTGTTCAATATGATTGGTGGCTGGATCCTGGTCAGTAACGCCTCCAGGCGGTGATACTCCGCGTGTGGATTTTGGGGGTGTGACATAATCCGCATATATATCACCATTGCCCTTGATTTTCTTGATTGTATATCTTTTAAATGTCAACATATACACGTGTGATGCAATTTACGAAGATTTTTCAATGCCGAGAACCTCTATAAGAGAGTAAAAAGGGCGTAAGGTTCACAATGGTGTAAAATTATCTGATGCCGTCACTAAACACATTCCTTAAATTGTAGCCATTTGTTTAGTGTTTTTTTTTGTGTCTAATCCGCATATATATCACCATTTCCCTTGATTTTCTTGATTGTATATCTCTTAAATATCAACATATACACGTGTGATTTAGTTTACGAAGATTTTTCAATGCCGAGAACCTCTATCAGAGAGTAAAAACGGCGTCAGGTTCACAATGATGTAAAATTAATGTGGGATATACCGGGCTCGGATTCGAGTTACAGGAACAAGGGCCAAACCAACCACCCAAGAATGGAATCGTCGAGCGAAAACACTTGACAACCTCCTAGAAGCAGCTTTTCTTGCCACCAGACCTTTCTCCATCAATTAGGAATCTGATGCCGTCACTAAACACATTCCTTAAATTGTAGCCATTTGTTGAGTGTTTTTTTTGGTGTCTAATCCGCATATATATCACCATTGCCCTTGATTTTCTTGCCTGTATATCTTTTAAATGTCAACATATACACGGGTGATGCAGTTTACGAAGATTTTTCAATGCCGAGAACCTCTATCAGAGAGTAAAAAGGGCGTAAGGTTCACAATGGTGTAAAATTAATGTGGGATATACCGGGCTAGGATTCGAGTTACAGGAACAAGGGCCAAACCAACCACCCAAGAATGGAATCGTCGAGCGAAAACACTTGACAACCTCCTAGAAGCAGCTTTTCTTGCCACCAGACCTTTCTCCATCAATTAGGAATCTGATGCCGTCACTAAACACATTCCTTAAATTGTAGCCATTTGTTGAGTGTTTTTTTTTGGTGTCTAATCCGCATATATATCACCATTGCCCTTGATTTTCTTGACTGTATATCTCTTAAATATCAACATATACACGTGTGATGCAATTTATGAAGATTTTTCAATGCCGAGAAACTCTATCAGAGAGTAAAAACGGCGTCAGGTTCACAATGATGTAAAATTAATGTGGGATATACCGGGCTCGGATTCGAGTTACAGGAACAAGGGCCAAACCAACCACCCAAGAATGGAATCGTCGAGCGAAAACACTTGAAAACCTCCTAGAAGCAGCTTTTCTTGCCACCAGACCTTTCTCCATCAATTAGGAATCTGATGCCGTCACTAAACACATTCCTTAAATTGTAGCCATTTGTTGAGTGTTTTTTTTGGTGTCTAATCCGCATATATATCACCATTTCCCTTGATTTTCTTGCCTGTATATCTTTTAAATGTCAACATATACACGTGTGATGCAGTTTACGAAGATTTTTCAATGCCGAGAACCACTATCAGAGAGTAAAAACGGCGTCAGGTTCACAATGGTGTAAAATTAATGTGGGATATACCGGGCTAGGATTCGAGTTACAGGAACAAGGGCCAAACCAACCACCCAAGAATGGAATCGTCGAGCGAAAACACTTGACAACCTCCTAGAAGCAGCTTTTCTTGCCACCAGACCTTTCTCCATCAATTAGGAATCTGATGCCGTCACTAAACACATTCCTTAAATTGTAGCCATTTGTTGAAAGTTTTTTTTGGTGTCTAATCCGCATATATATCACCATTGCCCTTGATTTTCTTGCCTGTATATCTTTTAAATGTCAACATATACACGTGTGATGCAGTTTACGAAGATTTTTCAATGCCGAGAACCTCTATCAGAGAGTAAAAAGGGCGTAAGGTTCACAATGGTGTAAAATTAATGTGGGATATACCGGGCTAGGATTCGAGTTACAGGAACAAGGGCCAAACCAACCACCCAAGAATGGAATCGTCGAGCGAAAACACTTGACAACCTCCTAAAAGCAGCTTTTCTTGCCACCAGACCTTTCTCCATCAATTAGGAATCTGATGCCGTCACTAAACACATTCCTTAAATTGTAGCCATTTGTTGAGTGTTTTTTTTGGTGTCTAATCCGCATATATATCACCATTGCCCTTGATTTTCTTGACTGTATATCACTTAAATATCAACATATACAGGTGTGATTTAGTTTACGAAGATTTTTCAATGCCGAGAACCTCTATCAGAGAGTAAAAAGGGCGTCAGGTTCACAATGATGTAAAATTAATGTGGAATATACCGGGCTAGGATTCGAGTTACAGGAACATGGGCCAAACCAACTATCCAAGAATGGAATCGTCGAGCGAAAACACTTGACAACCTCCTAGAAGCAGCTTTTCTTGCCACCATACCTTTCTCCATCAATTAGGAATCTGATGCCGTCACTAAACACATTCCTTAAATTGTAGCCATTTGTTGAGTGTTTTTTTTTGTGTCTAATCCGCATATATATCACCATTGCCCTTGATTTTCTTGACTGTATATCTCTTAAATATCAACATATACAGGTGTGATTTAGTTTACGAAGATTTTTCAATGCCGAGAACCTCTATAAGAGAGTAAAAAGGGCGTAAGGTTCACAATGGTGTAAAATTAATGGGGGATATACCGGGCTAGGATTCGAGTTACAGGAACAAGGGCCAAACCAACCACCCAAGAATGGAATCGTCGAGCGAAAACACTTGACAAGCTCCTAGAAGCAGCTTTTCTTGCCACCAGACCTTTCTCCATCAATTAGGAATCTGATGCCGTCACTAAACACATTCCTTAAATTGTAGCAATTTGTTGAGTGTTTTTTTTGGTGTCTAATCCGCATATATATCACCATTGCCCTTGATTTTCTTGATTGTATATCTTTTAAATGTCAACATATACACGTGTGATGCAATTTACGAAGATTTTTCAATGCCGAGAACCTCTATAAGAGAGTAAAAAGGGCGTAAGGTTCACAATGGTGTAAAATTATCTGATGCCGTCACTAAACACATTCCTTAAATAGTAGCCATTTGTTTAGTGTTTTTTTTTGTGTCTAATCCGCATATATATCACCATTTCCCTTGATTTTCTTGACTGTATATCTCTTAAATATCAACATATACACGTGTGATTTAGTTTACGAAGATTTTTCAATGCCGAGAACCTCTATCAGAGAGTAAAAACGGCGTCAGGTTCACAATGATGTAAAATTAATGTGGGATATACCGGGCTCGGATTCGAGTTACAGGAACAAGGGCCAAACCAACCACCCAAGAATGGAATCGTCGAGCGAAAACACTTGACAACCTCCTAGAAGCAGCTTTTCTTGCCACCAGACCTTTCTCCATCAATTAGGAATCTGATGCCGTCACTAAACACATTCCTTAAATTGTAGCCATTTGTTGAGTGTTTTTTTGGTGTCTAATCCGCATATATATCACCATTGCCCTTGATTTTCTTGCCTGTATATCTTTTAAATGTCAACATATACACGTGTGATGCAGTTTACGAAGATTTTTTAATGCCGAGAACCTCTATCAGAGAGTAAAAAGGGCGTAAGGTTCACAATGGTGTAAAATTAATGTGGGATATACCGGGCTAGGATTCGAGTTACAGGAACAAGGGCCAAACCAACCACCCAAGAATGGAATCGTCGAGCGAAAACACTTGACAACCTCCTAGAAGCAGCTTTTCTTGCCACCAGACCTTTCTCCATCAATTAGGAATCTGATGCCGTCACTAAACACATTCCTTAAATTGTAGCCATTTGTTGAGTGTTTTTTTGGTGTCTAATCCGCATATATATCACCATTGCCCTTGATTTTCTTGACTGTATATCTCTAAAATATCAACATATACAGGTGTGATTTAGTTTACGAAGATTTTTCAATGCCGAGAACCTCTATCAGAGAGTAAAAAGGGCGTCAGGTTCACAATGATGTAAACTTAATGTGGAATATACCGGGCTAGGATTCGAGTTACAGGAACATGGGCCAAACCAACTATCCAAGAATGGAATCGTCGAGCGAAAACACTTGACAACCTCCTAGAAGCAGCTTTTCTTGCCACCAGACCTTTCTCCATCAATTAGGAATCTGATGCCGTCACTAAACACATTCCTTAAATTGTAGCCATTTGTTGAGTGTTTTTTTTTGTGTCTAATCCGCATATATATCACCATTGCCCTTGATATTCTTGACTATATATCTCTTAAATATCAACATATACAGGTGTGATTTAGTTTACGAAGATTTTTCAATGCCGAGAACCTCTATAAGAGAGTAAAAAGGGCGTAAGGTTCACAATGGTGTAAAATTAATGGGGGATATACCGGGCTAGGATTCGAGTTACAGGAACAAGGGCCAAACCAACCACCCAAGAATGGAATCGTCGAGCGAAAACACTTGACAAGCTCCTAGAAGCAGCTTTTCTTGCCACCAGACCTTTCTCCATCAATTAGGAATCTGATGCCGTCACTAAACACATTCCTTAAATTGTAGCCATTTGTTGAGTGTTTTTTTTGGTGTCTAATCCGCATATATATCACCATTGCCCTTGATTTTCTTGATTGTATATCTTTTAAATGTCAACATATACACGTGTGATGCAATTTACGAAGATTTTTCAATGCCAAGAACCTCTATAAGAGAGTAAAAAGGGCGTAAGGTTCACAATGGTGTAAAATTATCTGATGCCGTCACTAAACACATTCCTTAAATTGTAGCCATTTGTTTAGTGTTTTTTTTTTTTGTGTCTAATCCGCATATATATCACCATTGCCCTTGATTTTCTTGACTGTATATCTCTTAAATATCAACATATACACGTGTGATTTAGTTTACGAAGATTTTTCAATGCCGAGAACCTCTATCAGAGAGTAAAAAAAGCGTCAGGTTCACAATGATGTAAAATTAATGTGGAATATACCGGGCTAGGATTCGAGTTACTGGAACATGGGCCAAACCAACTATCCAAGAATGGAATCGTCGAGCGAAAACACTTGACAACCTCCTAGAAGCAGCTTTTCTTGCCACCAGACCTTTCTCCACCTTTCTCCATCAATTAGGAATCTGATGCCGTCACTAAACACATTCCTTAAATTGTAGCCATTTGTTGAGTGTTTTTTTTGGTGTCTAATCCGCATATATATCACCATTGCCCTTAATTTTCTTGATTGTATATCTCTTAAATATCAACATATACAGGTGTGATTTAGTTTACGAAGATTTTTCAACGCCGAGAACCTCTATCAGAGAGTAAAAAGGGCGTCAGGTTCACAATGATGTAAAATTAATGTGGAATATACCGGGCTAGGATTCGAGTTACAGGAACATGGGCCAAACCAACTATCCAAGAATGGAATCGTCGAGCGAAAACACTTGACAACCTCCTAGAAGCAGCTTTTCTTGCCACCAGACCTTTCTCCATCAGTTAGAAATCTGATGCCGTCACTAAACACATTCCTTAAATTGTAGCCATTTGTTGAGTGTTTTTTTTGGTGTCTAATCCGCATATATATCACCATTTCCCTTGATTTTCTTGCCTGTATATCTTTTAAATGTCAACATATACACGTGTGATGCAGTTTACGAAGATTTTTCAATGCCGAGAACCTCTATCAGAGAGTAAAAAGGGCGTAAGGTTCACAATGGTGTAAAATTAATGTGGGATATACCGGGCTAGGATTCGAGTTACAGGAACAAGGGCCAAACCAACCACCCAAGAATGGAATCGTCGAGCGAAAACACTTGACAAGCTCCTAGAAGCAGCTTTTCTTGCCACCAGACCTTTCTCCATCAATTAGGAATCTGATGCCGTCACTAAACACATTCCTTAAATTGTAGCCATTTGTTGAGTGTTTTTTTTGGTTTCTAATCCATATAGATATCACCATTGCCCTTGATTTTCTTGATTGTATATCTTTTAAATGTCAACATATACACGTGTGATACAATTTACGAAGATTTTTCAATGCCGAGAACCTCTATAAGAGAGTAAAAAGGGCGTAAGGTTCACAATGGTGTAAAATTAATGTGGGATATACCGGGCTAGGATTCTAGTTACAGGAACAAGGGCCAAACCAACCACCCAAGAATGGAATCGTCGAGCGAAAACACTTGACAAGCTCCTAGAAGCAGCTTTTCTTGCCACCAGACCTTTCTCCATCAATTAGGAATCTGATGCCGTCACTAAACACATTCCTTAAATTGTAGCCATTTGTTGAGTGTTTTTTTTGGTGTCTAATCCGCATATATATCACCATTGCCCTTGATTTTCTTGATTGTATATCTTTTAAATGTCAACATATACACGTGTGATGCAATTTACGAAGATTTTTCAATGCCGAGAACCTCTATAAGAGAGTAAAAAGGGCGTAAGGTTCACAATGGTGTAAAATTATCTGATGCCGTCACTAAACACATTCCTTAAATTGTAGCCATTTGTTTAGTGTTTTTTTTTTGTGTCTAATCCGCATATATATCACCATTGCCCTTGATTTTCTTGACTGTATATCTCTTAAATATCAACATATACACGTGTGATTTAGTTTATGAAGATTTTTCAATGCCGAGAACCTCTATCAGAGAGTAAAAACGGCGTCAGGTTCACAATGATGTAAAATTAATGTGGAATATACCGGGCTAGGATTCGAGTTATTGGAACATGGGCCAAACCAACTATCCAAGAATGGAATCGTCGAGCGAAAACACTTGATAACCTCCTAGAAGCAGCTTTTCTTGCCACCAGACCTTTCTCCATCAATTAGGAATCTGATGCCGTCACTAAACACATTCCTTAAATTGTAGCCATTTGTTTCGTGTTTTTTTTTGTGTCTAATCCGCATATATATCACCATTGCCCTTGATTTTCTTGACTGTATATCTCTTAAATATCAACATATACACGTGTGATTTAGTTTATGAAGATTTTTCAATGCCGAGAACCTCTATCAGAGAGTAAAAACGGCGTCAGGTTCACAATGATGTAAAATTAATGTGGAATATACCGGGCTAGGATTCGAGTTACAGGAACATGGGCCAAACCAACTATCCAAGAATGGAATCGTCGAGCGAAAACACTTGACAACCTCCTAGAAGCAGCTTTTCTTGCCACCAGACCTTTCTCCATCAATTAGGAATCTGATGTCGTCACTAAACACATTCCTTAAATTGTAGCCATTTGTTGAGTGTTTTTTTTGGTGTCTAATCCGCATATATATCACCATTGCCCTTGATTTTCTTGACTGTATATCTCTTAAATATCAACATATTACGGTGTGATTTAGTTTACGAAGATTTTTCAATGCCGAGAACCTCTATCAGAGAGTAAAAAGGGCGTCAGGTTCACAATGATGTAAAATTAATGTGGAATATACCGGGCTAGGATTCGAGTTACAGGAACATGGGCCAAACCAACTATCCAAGAATGGAATCGTCGAGCGAAAACACTTGACAACCTCCTAGAAGCAGCTTTTCTTGCCACCAGACCTTTCTCCATCAATTAGGAATCTGATGCCGTCACTAAACACATTCCTTAAAGTGTAGCCATTTGTTGAGTGTTTTTTTTTGTGTCTAATCCGCATATATATCACCATTGCCCTTGATTTTCTTGACTGTATATTTCTTAAATATCAACATATACATGTGTGATTTAGTTTACGAAGATTTTTCAATGCCGAGAACCTCTATAAGAGAGTAAAAAGGGCGTAAGGTTCACAATGGTGTAAAATTAATGTGGGATATACCGGGCTAGGATTCTAGTTACAGGAACAAGGGCCAAACCAACCACCCAAGAATGGAATCGTCGAGCGAAAACACTTGACAAGCTCCTAGAAGCAGCTTTTCTTGCCACCAGACCTTTCTCCATCAATTAGGAATCTGATGCCGTCAATAAACACATTCCTTAAATTGTAGCCATTTGTTGAGTGTTTTTTTTGGTTTCTAATCCGCATATATATCACCATTGCCCTTGATTTTCTTGATTGTATATCTTTTAAATGTCAACATATACACGTGTGATACAATTTACGAAGATTTTTCAATGCCGAGAACCTCTATAAGAGAGTAAAAAGGGCGTAAGGTTCACAATGGTGTAAAATTATCTGATGCCGTCACTAAACACATTCCTTAAATTGTAGCCATTTGTTTAGTGTTTTTTTTGTGTCTAATCCGCATATATATCACCATTGCCCTTGATTTTCTTGACTGTATATCTCTTAAATATCAACATATACACGTGTGATTTAGTTTACGAAGATTTTTCAATGCCGAGAACCTCTATCAGAGAGTAAAAACGGCGTCAGGTTCACAATGATGTAAAATTAATGTGGGATATACCGGGCTAGGATTCGAGTTACAGGAACAAGGGCCAAACCAACCACCCAAGAATGAAATCGTCGAGCGAAAACACTTGACAACCTCCTAGAAGCAGCCTTTCTTGCCACCAGACCTTTCTCCATCAATTAGGAATCTTTTGCCGTCACTAAACACATTCCTTAAATTGTAGCTATTTGTTGAGTGTTTTTTTTGGTGTCTAATCCGCATATATATCACCATTGCCCTTGATTTTCTTGACTGTATATCTTTTAAATGTCAACATATACACGTGTGATGCAGTTTAGGAAGATTTTTCAATGCCGAGAACCTCTATCAGAGAGTAAAAACGGCGTCAGGTTCACAATGATGTAAAATTAATGTGGGATATACCGGGCTAGGATTCGAGTTACAGGAACAAGGGCCAAACCAACCACCCAAGAATGGAATCGTCGAGCGAAAACACTTGACAACCTCCTAGAAGCAGCTTTTCTTGCCACCAGACCTATCTCCATCAATTAGGAATCTGATGCCGTCACTAAACACATTCCTTAAATTGTAGCCATTTGTTGAGTGTTTTTTTTAGTGTCTAATCCACATATATATCACCATTGCCCTTGATTTTCTTGACTGTATATCTCTTAAATATCAACATATACAGGTGTGATTTAGTTTACGAAGATTTTTCAATGCCGAGAACCTGTATAAGAGAGTAAAAAGGGCGTAAGGTTCACAATGGTGTAAAATTAATGTGGGATATACCGGGCTAGGATTCGAGCTACAGGAACAAGGGCCAAACCAACCACCCAAGAATGGAATCGTCGAGCGAAAACACTTGACAAGCTCCTAGAAGCAGCTTTTCTTTCCACCAGACCTTTCTCCATCAATTAGGAATCTGATGCCGTCACTAAACACATTCCTTAAATTGTAGCCATTTGTTGAGTGTTTTTTTTGGTGTCTAATCCGCATATATATCACCATTGCCCTAGATTTTCTTGATTGTATATCTTTTAAATGTCAACATATACACGTGTGATACAATTTACGAAGATTTTTCAATGCCGAGAACCTCTATAAGAGAGTAAAAAGGGCGTAAGGTTCACAATGGTGTAAAATTATCTGATGCCGTCACTAAACACATTCCTTTAATTGTAGCCATTTGTTTAGTGTTTTTTTTTGTGTCTAATCCGCATATATATCACCATTGCCCTTGATTTTCTTGACTGTATATCTCTTAAATATCAACATATATACGTGTGATTTAGTTTACGAAGATTTTTCAATGCCGAGAACCTCTATCAGAGAGTAAAAACGGCGTCAGGTTCACAATGATGTAAAATTAATGTGGGATATACCGGGCTAGGATTCGAGTTACAGGAACAAGGGCCAAACCAACCACCCAAGAATGGAATCGTCGAGCGAAAACACTTGACAACCTCCTAGAAGCAGCTTTTCTTGCCACCAGACCTATCTCCATCAATTAGGAATCCGATGCCGTCACTAAACACATTCCTTAAATTGTAGCCATTTGTTGAGTGTTTTTTTTGGTGTCTAATCCGCATATATATCACCATTGCCCTTGATTTTCTTGACTGTATATCTCTTAAATATCAACATATACAGGTGTGATTTAGTTTACGAAGATTTTTCAATGCCGAGAACCTCTATCAGAGAGTAAAAAGGGCGTCAGGTTCACAATGATGTAAAATTAATGTGGAATATACAGGGCTAGGATTCGAGTTACAGGAACATGGGCCAAACCAACTATCCAAGAATGGAATCGTCGAGCGAAAACACTTGACAACTTCCTAGAAGCAGCTTTTCTTGCCACCAGACCTTTCTCCATCAATTAGGAATCTGATGCCGTCACTAAACACATTCCTTAAATTGTAGCCATTTGTTGAGTGTTTTTTTGTGTCTAATCCGCATATATATCACCATTGCCCTTGATTTTCTTGACTGTATATCTCTTAAATATCAACATATACAGGTGTGATTTAGTTTACGAAGATTTTTCAATGCCGAGAACCTCTATAAGAGAGTAAAAATGGCGTAAGGTTCACAATGGTGTAAAATTAATGTGGGATATACCGGGCTAGGATTCGAGTTACAGGAACAAGGGCCAAACCAACCACCCAAGAATGGAATCGTCGAGCGAAAACACTTGACAAGCTCCTAGAAGCAGCTTTTCTTGCCACCAGACCTTTCTCCATCAATTAGGAATCTGATGCCGTCACTAAACACATTCCTTAAATTGTAGCCATTTGTTGAGTGTTTTTTTTGTTGTCTAATCCGCATATATATCACCATTGCCCTTGATTTTCTTGACTGTATATCTCTTAAATATCAACATATACACGTGTGATTTAGTTTACGAAGATTTTTCAATGCCGAGAACCTCTATCAGAGAGTAAAAACGGCGTCAGGTTCACAATGATGTAAAATTAATGTGGAATATACCGGGCTAGGATTCGAGTTACAGGAACATGGGCCAAACCAACTATCCAAGAATGGAATCGTCGAGCGAAAACACTTGACAACCTCCTAGAAGCAGCTTTTCTTGCCACCAGACCTTTCTCCATCAATTAGGAATCTGATGCCGTCACTAAACACATTCCTTAAATTGTAGCCATTTGTTGAGTGTTTTTTTTGGTGTCTAATCCGCATATATATCACCATTGCCCTTGATTTTCTTGACTGTATATCTTTTAAATATCAACATATACAGGTGTGATTTAGTTTACGAAGATTTTTCAATGCCGAGAACCTCTCTCAGAGAGTAAAAAGGGCGTCAGGTTCACAATGATGTAAAATTAATGTGGAATATACCGGGCTAGGATTCGAGTTACAGGAACATGGGCCAAACCAACTATCCAAGAATGGAATCGTCGAGCGAAAACACTTGACAACCTCCTAGAAGCAGCTTTTCTTGCCACCAGACCTTTCTCCATCAATTAGGAATCTGATGCCGTCACTAAACACATTCCTTAAAGTGTAGCCATTTGTTGAGTGTTTTTTTTTTGTCTAATCCGCATATATATCACCATTGCCCTTGATTTTCTTGACTGTATATTTCTTAAATATTAACATATACAGGTGTGATTTAGTTTACGAAGATTTTTCAATGCCGAGAACCTCTATCAGAGAGTAAAAACGGCGTCAGGTTCACAATGGTGTAAAATTAATGTGGGATATACCGGGCTAGGATTCGAGTTACAGGAACAAGGGCCAAACCAACCACCCAAGAATGGAATCGTCGAGCGAAAACACTTGACAACCTCCTAGAAGCAGCTTTTCTTGCCACCAGACCTATCTCCATCAATTAGGAATCTGATGCCGTCACTAAACACATTCCTTAAATTGTAGCCATTTGTTGAGTGTTTTTTTTGGTGTCTAATCCGCATATATATCACCATTGCCCTTGATTTTCTTGACTGTATATCTCTTAAATATCAACATATACAGGTGTGATTTAGTTTAAGAAGATTTTTCAATGCTGAGAACCTCTATCAGAGAGTAAAAAGGGCGTTAGGTTCACAATGATGTTAAATTAACGTGGAATATACAGGGCTAGGATTCGAGTTACAGGAACATGGGCCAAACCCACTATCCAAGAATGGAATCGTCGAGCGAAAACACTTGACAACCTCCTAGAAGCAGCTTTTCTTGCCACCAGACCTTTCTCCATCAATTAGGAATCTGATGCCGTCACTAAACACATTCCTTAAATTGTAGCCATTTGTTGAGTGTTTTTTTTGTGTCTAATCCGCATATATATCACCATTGCCCTTGATTTTCTTGACTGTATATCTCTTAAATATCAACATATACAGGTGTGATTTAGTTTACGAAGATTTTTCAATGCCGAGAACCTCTATAAGAGAGTAAAAAGGGCGTAAGGTTCACAATGGTGTAAAATTAATGTGGGATATACCGGGCTAGGATTCGAGTTACAGGAACAAGGGCCAAACCAACCACCCAAGAATGGAATCGTCGAGCGAAAACACTTGACAAGCTCCTAGAAGCAGCTTTTCTTGCCACCAGACCTTTCTCCATCAATTAGGAATCTGATGCCGTCACTAAACACATTCCTTAAATTGTAGCCATTTGTTGAGTGTTTTTTTAGTTGTCTAATCCGCATATATATCACCATTGCCCTTGATTTTCTTGACTGTATATCTCTTAAATATCAACATATACACGTGTGATTTAGTTTACGAAGATTTTTCAATGCCGAGAACCTCTATCAGAGAGTAAAAACGGCGTCGGGTTCACAATGATGTAAAATTAATGTGGAATATACCGGGTTAGGATTCGAGTTACAGGAACATGGGCCAAACCAACTATCCAAGAATGGAATCGTCGAGCGAAAACACTTGACAACCTCCTAGAAGCAGCTTTTCTTGCCACCAGACCTTTCTCCATCAATTAGGAATCTGATGCCGTCACTAAACACATTCCTTAAATTGTAGCCATTTGTTGAGTGTTTTTTTTGGTATCTAATCCGCATATATATCACCATTGCCCTTGATTTTCTTGACTGTATATCTTTTAAATATCAACATATACAGGTGTGATTTAGTTTACGAAGATTTTTCAATGCCGAGAACCTCTCTCAGAGAGTAAAAAGGGCGTCAGGTTCACAATGATGTAAAATTAATGTGGAATATACCGGGCTAGGATTCGAGTTACAGGAACATGGGCCAAACCAACTATCCAAGAATGGAATCGTCGAGCGAAAACACTTGACAACCTCCTAGAAGCAGCTTTTCTTGCCCCCAGACCTTTCTCCATCAATTAGGAATCTGATGCCGTCACTAAACACATTCCTTAAAGTGTAGCCATTTGTTGAGTGTTTTTTTTTGTGTCTAATCCGCATATATATCACCATTGCCCTTGATTTTCTTGACTGTATATTTCTTAAATATCAACATATACAGGTGTGATTTAGTTTACGAAGATTTTTCAATGCCGAGAACCTCTATAAGAGAGTAAAAAGGGCGTAAGGTTCACAATGGTGTAAAATTAATGTGGGATATACCGGGCTAGGATTCGAGTTACAGGAACAAGGGCCAAACCAACCACCCAAGAATGGAATCGTCGAGCGAAAACACTTGACAAGCTCCTAGAAGCAACTTTTCTTGCCACCAGACCTTTCTCCATCAATTAGGAATCTGATGCCGTCACTAAACACATTCCTTAAATTGTAGCCATTTGTTGAGTGTTTTTTTTGGTGTCTAATCCGCATATATATCACCATTGCCCTTGATTTTCTTGATTGTATATCTTTTAAATGTCAACATATACACGTGTGATGCAATTTACAAAGATTTTTCAATGCCGAGAACCTCTATAAGAGAGTAAAAAGGGCGTAAGATTCATAATGGTGTAAAATTATCTGATGCCGTCACTAAACACATTCCTTAAATTGTAGCCATTTGTTGAGTGTTTTTTTTTTGTGTCTAATCCGCATATATATCACCATTGCCCTTGATTTTCTTGACTGTATATCTCTTAAATATCAACATATACACGTGTGATTTAGTTTACGAAGATTTTTCAATGCCGAGAACCTCTATCAGAGAGTAAAAACGGCGTCAGGTTCACAATGATGTAAAATTAATGTGGAATATACCGGGCTAGGATTCGAGTTACAGGAACATGGGCCAAACCAACTATCCAAGAATGGAATCGTCGAGCGAAAACACTTGACAACCTCCTAGAAGCAGCTTTTCTTGCCACCAGACCTTTCTCCATCAATTAGGAATCTGATGCCGTCACTAAACACATTCCTTAAATTGTAGCCATTTGTTGAGTGTTTTTTTTAGTGTCTAATCCACATATATATCACCATTGCCCTTGATTTTCTTGACTGTATATCTCTTAAATATCAACATATACAGGTGTGATTTAGTTTACGAAGATTTTTCAATGCCGAGAACCTGTATAAGAGAGTAAAAAGGGCGTAAGGTTCACAATGGTGTAAAATTAATGTGGGATATACCGGGCTAGGATTCGAGTTACAGGAACAAGGGCCAAACCAACCACCCAAGAATGGAATCGTCGAGCGAAAACACTTGACAAGCTCCTAGAAGCAGCTTTTCTTGCCACCAGACCTTTCTCCATCAATTAGGAATCTGATGCCGTCACTAAACACATTCCTTAAATTGTAGCCATTTGTTGAGTGTTTTTTTAGTTGTCTAATCCGCATATATATCACCATTGCCCTTGATTTTCTTGACTGTATATCTCTTAAATATCAACATATACACGTGTGATTTAGTTTACGAAGATTTTTCAATGCCGAGAACCTCTATCAGAGAGTAAAAACGGCGTCGGGTTCACAATGATGTAAAATTAATGTGGAATATACCGGGTTAGGATTCGAGTTACAGGAACATGGGCCAAACCAACTATCCAAGAATGGAATCGTCGAGCGAAAACACTTGACAACCTCCTAGAAGCAGCTTTTCTTGCCACCAGACCTTTCTCCATCAATTAGGAATCTGATGCCGTCACTAAACACATTCCTTAAATTGTAGCCATTTGTTGAGTGTTTTTTTTGGTATCTAATCCGCATATATATCACCATTGCCCTTGATTTTCTTGACTGTATATCTTTTAAATATCAACATATACAGGTGTGATTTAGTTTACGAAGATTTTTCAATGCCGAGAACCTCTCTCAGAGAGTAAAAAGGGCGTCAGGTTCACAATGATGTAAAATTAATGTGGAATATACCGGGCTAGGATTCGAGTTACAGGAACATGGGCCAAACCAACTATCCAAGAATGGAATCGTCGAGCGAAAACACTTGACAACCTCCTAGAAGCAGCTTTTCTTGCCCCCAGACCTTTCTCCATCAATTAGGAATCTGATGCCGTCACTAAACACATTCCTTAAAGTGTAGCCATTTGTTGAGTGTTTTTTTTTGTGTCTAATCCGCATATATATCACCATTGCCCTTGATTTTCTTGACTGTATATTTCTTAAATATCAACATATACAGGTGTGATTTAGTTTACGAAGATTTTTCAATGCCGAGAACCTCTATAAGAGAGTAAAAAGGGCGTAAGGTTCACAATGGTGTAAAATTAATGTGGGATATACCGGGCTAGGATTCGAGTTACAGGAACAAGGGCCAAACCAACCACCCAAGAATGGAATCGTCGAGCGAAAACACTTGACAAGCTCCTAGAAGCAACTTTTCTTGCCACCAGACCTTTCTCCATCAATTAGGAATCTGATGCCGTCACTAAACACATTCCTTAAATTGTAGCCATTTGTTGAGTGTTTTTTTTGGTGTCTAATCCGCATATATATCACCATTGCCCTTGATTTTCTTGATTGTATATCTTTTAAATGTCAACATATACACGTGTGATGCAATTTACAAAGATTTTTCAATGCCGAGAACCTCTATAAGAGAGTAAAAAGGGCGTAAGATTCATAATGGTGTAAAATTATCTGATGCCGTCACTAAACACATTCCTTAAATTGTAGCCATTTGTTGAGTGTTTTTTTTTTGTGTCTAATCCGCATATATATCACCATTGCCCTTGATTTTCTTGACTGTATATCTCTTAAATATCAACATATACACGTGTGATTTAGTTTACGAAGATTTTTCAATGCCGAGAACCTCTATCAGAGAGTAAAAACGGCGTCAGGTTCACAATGATGTAAAATTAATGTGGAATATACCGGGCTAGGATTCGAGTTACAGGAACATGGGCCAAACCAACTATCCAAGAATGGAATCGTCGAGCGAAAACACTTGACAACCTCCTAGAAGCAGCTTTTCTTGCCACCAGACCTTTCTCCATCAATTAGGAATCTGATGCCGTCACTAAACACATTCCTTAAATTGTAGCCATTTGTTGAGTGTTTTTTTTGGTGTCTAATCCGCATATATATCACCATTGCCCTTGATTTTCTTGACTGTATATCTTTTAAATATCAACATATACAGGTGTGATTTAGTTTACGAAGATTTTTCAATGCCGAGAACCTCTCTCAGAGAGTAAAAAGGGCGTCAGGTTCACAATGATGTAAAATTAATGTGGAATATACCGGGCTAGGATTCGAGTTACAGGAACATGGGCCAAACCAACTATCCAAGAATGGAATCGTCGAGCGAAAACACTTGACAACCTCCTAGAAGCAGCTTTTCTTGCCACCAGACCTTTCTCCATCAATTAGGAATCTGATGCCGTCACTAAACACATTCCTTAAAGTGTAGCCATTTGTTGAGTGTTTTTTTTTGTGTCTAATCCGCATATATATCACCATTGCCCTTGATTTTCTTGACTGTATATTTCTTAAATATCAACATATACAGGTGTGATTTAGTTTACGAAGATTTTTCAATGCCGAGAACCTCTATAAGAGAGTAAAAAGGGCGTAAGGTTCACAATGGTGTAAAATTAATGTGGGATATACCGGGCTAGGATTCGAGTTACAGGAACAAGGGCCAAACCAACCACCCAAGAATGGAATCGTCGAGCGAAAACACTTGACAAGCTCCTAGAAGCAACTTTTCTTGCCACCAGACCTTTCTCCATCAATTAGGAATCTGATGCCGTCACTAAACACATTCCTTAAATTGTAGCCATTTGTTGAGTGTTTTTTTTGGTGTCTAATCCGCATATATATCACCATTGCCCTTGATTTTCTTGATTGTATATCTTTTAAATGTCAACATATACACGTGTGATGCAATTTACGAAGATTTTTCAATGCCGAGAACCTCTATAAGAGAGTAAAAAGGGCGTAAGATTCATAATGGTGTAAAATTATCTGATGCCGTCACTAAACACATTCCTTAAATTGTAGCCATTTGTTTAGTGTTTTTTTTTTGTGTCTAATCCGCATATATATCACCATTGCCCTTGATTTTCTTGACTGTATATCTCTTAAATATCAACATATACACGTGTGATTTAGTTTACGAAGATTTTTCAATGCCGAGAACCTCTATCAGAGAGTAAAAACGGCGTCAGGTTCACAATGATGTAAAATTAATGTGGAATATACCGGGCTAGGATTCGAGTTACAGGAACATGGGCCAAACCAACTATCCAAGAATGGAATCGTCGAGCGAAAACACTTGACAACCTCCTAGAAGCAGCTTTTCTTGCCACCAGACCTTTCTCCATCAATTAGGAATCTGATGCCGTCACTAAACACATTCCTTAAATTGTAGCCATTTGTTGAGTGTTTTTTTTGGTGTCTAATCCGCATATATATCACCATTGCCCTTGATTTTCTTGACTGTATATCTTTTAAATATCAACATATACAGGTGTGATTTAGTTTACGAAGATTTTTCAATGCCGAGAACCTCTCTCAGAGAGTAAAAAGGGCGTCAGGTTCACAATGATGTAAAATTAATGTGGAATATACCGGGCTAGGATTCGAGTTACAGGAACATGGGCCAAACCAACTATCCAAGAATGGAATCGTCGAGCGAAAACACTTGACAACCTCCTAGAAGCAGCTTTTCTTGCCACCAGACCTTTCTCCATCAATTAGGAATCTGATGCCGTCACTAAACACATTCCTTAAAGTGTAGCCATTTGTTGAGTGTTTTTTTTTGTGTCTAATCCGCATATATATCACCATTGCCCTTGATTTTCTTGACTGTATATTTCTTAAATATCAACATATACAGGTGTGATTTAGTTTACGAAGATTTTTCAATGCCGAGAATCTCTATAAGAGAGTAAAAAGGGCGTAAGGTTGACAATGGTGTAAAATTAATATGGGATATACCGGGCTAGGATTCGAGTTACAGGAACAAGGGCCAAACCAACCACCCAAGAATGGAATCGTCGAGCGAAAACACTTGACAAGCTCCTAGAAGCAACTTTTCTTGCCACCAGACCTTTCTCCATCAATTAGGAATCTGATGCCGTCACTAAACACATTCCTTAAATTGTAGCCATTTGTTGAGTGTTTTTTTTAGTGTCTAATCCGCATATATATCACCATTGCCCTTGATTTTCTTGATTGTATATCTTTTAAATGTCAACATATACACGTGTGATGCAATTTACGAAGATTTTTCAATGCCGAGAACCTCTATAAGAGAGTAAAAAGGGCGTAAGATTCATAATGGTGTAAAATTATCTGATGCCGTCACTAAACACATTCCTTAAATTGTAGCCATTTGTTTAGTGTTTTTTTTTTGTGTCTAATCCGCATATATATCACCATTGCCCTTGATTTTCTTGACTGTATATCTCTTAAATATCAACATATACACGTGTGATTTAGTTTACGAAGATTTTTCAATGCCGAGAACCTCTATCAGAGAGTAAAAACGGCGTCAGGTTCACAATGATGTAAAATTAATGTGGAATATACCGGGCTAGGATTCGAGTTACAGGAACATGGGCCAAACCAACTATCCAAGAATGGAATCGTCGAGCGAAAACACTTGACAACCTCCTAGAAGCAGCTTTTCTTGCCACCAGACCTTTCTCCATCAATTAGGAATCTGATGCCGTCACTAAACACATTCCTTAAATTGTAGCCATTTGTTGAGTGTTTTTTTTGGTGTCTAATCCGCATATATATCACCATTGCCCTTGATTTTCTTGACTGTATATCTTTTAAATATCAACATATACAGGTGTGATTTAGTTTACGAAGATTTTTCAATGCCGAGAACCTCTCTCAGAGAGTAAAAAGGGCGTCAGGTTCACAATGATGTAAAATTAATGTGGAATATACCGGGCTAGGATTCGAGTTACAGGAACATGGGCCAAACCAACTATCCAAGAATGGAATCGTCGAGCGAAAACACTTGACAACCTCCTAGAAGCAGCTTTTCTTGCCACCAGACCTTTCTCCATCAATTAGGAATCTGATGCCGTCACTAAACACATTCCTTAAATTGTAGCCATTTGTTGAGTGTTTTTTTTGGTGTCTAATCCGCATATATATCACCATTGCCCTTGATTTTCTTGACTGTATATCTTTTAAATATCAACATATACAGGTGTGATTTAGTTTACGAAGATTTTTCAATGCCGAGAACCTCTCTCAGAGAGTAAAAAGGGCGTCAGGTTCACAATGATGTAAAATTAATGTGGAATATACCGGGCTAGGATTCGAGTTACAGGAACATGGGCCAAACCAACTATCCAAGAATGGAATCGTCGAGCGAAAACACTTGACAACCTCCTAGAAGCAGCTTTTCTTGCCACCAGACCTTTCTCCATCAATTAGGAATCTGATGCCGTCACTAAACACATTCCTTAAAGTGTAGCCATTTGTTGAGTGTTTTTTTTTGTGTCTAATCCGCATATATATCACCATTGCCCTTGATTTTCTTGACTGTATATTTCTTAAATATCAACATATACAGGTGTGATTTAGTTTACGAAGATTTTTCAATGCCGAGAACCTCTATAAGAGAGTAAAAAGGGCGTAAGGTTCACAATGGTGTAAAATTAATGTGGGATATACCGGGCTAGGATTCGAGTTACAGGAACAAGGGCCAAACCAACCACCCAAGAATGGAATCGTCGAGCGAAAACACTTGACAAGCTCCTAGAAGCAACTTTTCTTGCCACCAGACCTTTCTCCATCAATTAGGAATCTGATGCCGTCACTAAACACATTCCTTAAATTGTAGCCATTTGTTGAGTGTTTTTTTTGGTGTCTAATCCGCATATATATCACCATTGCCCTTGATTTTCTTGATTGTATATCTTTTAAATGTCAACATATACACGTGTGATGCAATTTACGAAGATTTTTCAATGCCGAGAACCTCTATAAGAGAGTAAAAAGGGCGTAAGATTCATAATGGTGTAAAATTATCTGATGCCGTCACTAAACACATTCCTTAAATTGTTGCCATTTGTTTAGTGTTTTTTTTTTGTGTCTAATCCGCATATATATCACCATTGCCCTTGATTTTCTTGACTGTATATCTCTTAAATATCAACATATACACGTGTGATTTAGTTTACGAAGATTTTTCAATGCCGAGAACCTCTATCAGAGAGTAAAAACGGCGTCAGGTTCACAATGTTGTAAAATTAATGTGGAATATACCGGGCTAGGATTCGAGTTACAGGAACATGGGCCAAACCAACTATCCAAGAATGGAATCGTCGAGCGAAAACACTTGACAACCTCCTAGAAGCAGCTTTTCTTGCCACCAGACCTTTCTCCATCAATTAGGAATCTGATGCCGTCACTAAACACATTCCTTAAATTGTAGCCATTTGTTGAGTGTTTTTTTTGGTGTCTAATCCGCATATATATCACCATTGCCCTTGATTTTCTTGACTGTATATCTTTTAAATATCAACATATACAGGTGTGATTTAGTTTACGAAGATTTTTCAATGCCGAGAACCTCTCTCAGAGAGTAAAAAGGGCGTCAGGTTCACAATGATGTAAAATTAATGTGGAATATACCGGGCTAGGATTCGAGTTACAGGAACATGGGCCAAACCAACTATCCAAGAATGGAATCGTCGAGCGAAAACACTTGACAACCTCCTAGAAGCAGCTTTTCTTGCCACCAGACCTTTCTCCATCAATTAGGAATCTGATGCCGTCACTAAACACATTCCTTAAATTGTAGCCATTTGTTGAGTGTTTTTTTTGGTGTCTAATCCGCATATATATCACCATTGCCCTTGATTTTCTTGACTGTATATCTTTTAAATATCAACATATACAGGTGTGATTTAGTTTACGAAGATTTTTCAATGCCGAGAACCTCTCTCAGAGAGTAAAAAGGGCGTCAGGTTCACAATGATGTAAAATTAATGTGGAATATACCGGGCTAGGATTCGAGTTACAGGAACATGGGCCAAACCAACTATCCAAGAATGGAATCGTCGAGCGAAAACACTTGACAACCTCCTAGAAGCAGCTTTTCTTGCCACCAGACCTTTCTCCATCAATTAGGAATCTGATGCCGTCACTAAACACATTCCTTAAAGTGTAGCCATTTGTTGAGTGTTTTTTTTTTGTGTCTAATCCGCATATATATCACCATTGCCCTTGATTTTCTTGACTGTATATTTCTTAAATATCAACATATACAGGTGTGATTTAGTTTACGAAGATTTTTCAATGCCGAGAACCTCTATAAGAGAGTAAAAAGGGCGTAAGGTTCACAATGGTGTAAAATTAATGTGGGATATACCGGGCTAGGATTCGAGTTACAGGAACAAGGGCCAAACCAACCACCCAAGAATGGAATCGTCGAGCGAAAACACTTGACAAGCTCCTAGAAGCAACTTTTCTTGCCACCAGACCTTTCTCCATCAATTAGGAATCTGATGCCGTCACTAAACACATTCCTTAAATTGTAGCCATTTGTTGAGTGTTTTTTTTGGTGTCTAATCCGCATATATATCACCATTGCCCTTGATTTTCTTGATTGTATATCTTTTAAATGTCAACATATACACGTGTGATGCAATTTACGAAGATTTTTCAATGCCGAGAACCTCTATAAGAGAGTAAAAAGGGCGTAAGATTCATAATGGTGTAAAATTATCTGATGCCGTCACTAAACACATTCCTTAAATTGTTGCCATTTGTTTAGTGTTTTTTTTTTGTGTCTAATCCGCATATATATCACCATTGCCCTTGATTTTCTTGACTGTATATCTCTTAAATATCAACATATACACGTGTGATTTAGTTTACGAAGATTTTTCAATGCCGAGAACCTCTATCAGAGAGTAAAAACGGCGTCAGGTTCACAATGTTGTAAAATTAATGTGGAATATACCGGGCTAGGATTCGAGTTACAGGAACATGGGCCAAACCAACTATCCAAGAATGGAATCGTCGAGCGAAAACACTTGACAACCTCCTAGAAGCAGCTTTTCTTGCCACCAGACCTTTCTCCATCAATTAGGAATCTGAGCCGTCACTAAACACATTCCTTAAATTGTAGCCATTTGTTGAGTGTTTTTTTTGGTGTCTAATCCGCATATATATCACCATTGCCCTTGATTTTCTTGACTGTATATCTTTTAAATATCAACATATACAGGTGTGATTTAGTTTACGAAGATTTTTCAATGCCGAGAACCTCTCTCAGAGAGTAAAAAGGGCGTCAGGTTCACAATGATGTAAAATTAATGTGGAATATACCGGGCTAGGATTCGAGTTACAGGAACATGGGCCAAACCAACTATCCAAGAATGGAATCGTCGAGCGAAAACACTTGACAACCTCCTAGAAGCAGCTTTTCTTGCCACCAGACCTTTCTCCATCAATTAGGAATCTGATGCCGTCACTAAACACATTCCTTAAAGTGTAGCCATTTGTTGAGTGTTTTTTTTTGTGTCTAATCCGCATATATATCACCATTGCCCTTGATTTTCTTGACTGTATATTTCTTAAATATCAACATATACAGGTGTGATTTAGTTTACGAAGATTTTTCAATGCCGAGAACCTCTATAAGAGAGTAAAAAGGGCGTAAGGTTCACAATGGTGTAAAATTAATGTGGGATATACCGGGCTAGGATTCGAGTTACAGGAACAAGGGCCAAACCAACCACCCAAGAATGGAATCGTCGAGCGAAAACACTTGACAAGCTCCTAGAAGCAACTTTTCTTGCCACCAGACCTTTCTCCATCAATTAGGAATCTGATGCCGTCACTAAACACATTCCTTAAATTGTAGCCATTTGTTGAGTGTTTTTTTTGGTGTCTAATCCGCATATATATCACCATTGCCCTTGATTTTCTTGATTGTATATCTTTTAAATGTCAACATATACACGTGTGATACAATTTACGAAGATTTTTCAATGCCGAGAACCTCTATAAGAGAGTAAAAAGGGCGTAAGGTTCACAATGGTGTAAAATTATCTGATGCCGTCACTAAACACAGTCCTTAAATTGTAGCCATTTGTTTAGTGTTTTTTTTTGTGTCTAATCCGCATATATATCACCATTGCCCTTGATTTTCTTGACTGTATATCTCTTAAATATCAACATATACACGTGTGATTTAGTTTACGAAGATATTTCAATGCCGAGAACCTCTATCAGAGAGTAAAAACGGCGTCAGGTTCACAATGATGTAAAATTAATGTGGGATATACCGGGCTAGGATTCGAGTTACAGGAACAAGGGCCAAACCAACCACCCAAGAATGGAATCGTCGAGCGAAAACACTTGACAACCTCCTAGAAGCAGCTTTTCTTGCCCCCAGACCTTTCTCCATCAATTAGGAATCTTATGCCGTCACTAAACACATTCCTTAAATTGTAGCTATTTGTTGAGTGTTTTTTTTGGTGTCTAATCCGCATATATATCACCATTGCCCTTGATTTTCTTGACTGTATATCTTTTAAATGTCAACATATACACGTGTGATGCAGTTTACGAAGATTTTTCAATGCCGAGAACATCTATCAGAGAGTAAAAAGGGCGTAAGGTTCACAATGGTGTAAAATTAATGTGGGATATACCGGGCTAGGATTCGAGTTACAGGAACAAGGGCCAAACCAACCACCCAAGAATGGAATCGTCGAGCGAAAACACTTGACAAGCTCCTAGAAGCAGCTTTTCTTGCCACCAGACCTTTCTCCATCAATTAGGAATCTGATGCCGTCACTAAACACATTCCTTAAATTGTAGCCATTTGTTGAGTGTTTTTTTTGGTGTCTAATCCGCATATATATCACTATTGCCCTTGATTTTCTTGACTGTATATCTTTTAAATGTCAACATATACACGTGTGATGCAATTTACGAAGATTTTTCAATGCCGAGAACCTCTATCAGAGAGTAAAAAGGGCGTAAGGTTCACAATGGTGTAAAATTAATGTGGGATATACCGGGCTAGGATTCTAGTTACAGGAACAAGGGCCAAACCAACCACCCAAGAATAGAATCGTCGTGCGAAAACACTTGACAACCTCCTAGAAGCAGCTTTTCTTGCCACCAGACCTTTCTCCATCAATTAGGAATCTGATGCCGTCACTAAACACATTCCTTAAATTGTAGCCACTTGTTGAGTGTTTTTTTGTGTGTCTAATCCGCATATATATCGCCATTGCCCTTGATTTTCTTGACTGTATATCTCTTAAATATCAACATATACAGGTGTGATTTAGTTTACGAAGATTTTTCAATTCCGAGAACCTCTATCAGAGAGTAAAAACGGCGTCAGGTTCACAATGATGTAAAATTAATGTGGGATATACCGGGCTAGGATTCGAGTTACAGGAACAAGGGCCAAACCAACCACCCAAGAATGGAATCGTCGAGCGAAAACACTTGACAACCTCCTAGAAGCAGCTTTTCTTGCCACCAGACCTTTCTCCATCAATTAGGAATCTGATGCCGTCACTAAACACATTCCTTAAATTGTAGCCACTTGTTGAGTGTTTTTTTGTGTGTCTAATCCGCATATATATCGCCATTGCCCTTGATTTTCTTGACTGTATATCTCTTAAATATCAACATATACAGGTGTGATTTAGTTTACGAAGATTTTTCAATTCCGAGAACCTCTATCAGAGAGTAAAAACGGCGTCAGGTTCACAATGATGTAAAATTAATGTGGGATATACCGGGCTAGGATTCGAGTTACAGGAACAAGGGCCAAACCAACCACCCAAGAATGGAATCGTCGAGCGAAAACACTTGACAAGCTCCTAGAAGCAGCTTTTCTTGCCACCAGACCTTTCTCCATCAATTAGGAATCTGATGCCGTCACTAAACACATTCCTTAAATTGTAGCCATTTGTTGAGTGTTTTTTTTGTTGTCTAATCCGCATATATATCACCATTGCCCTTGATTTTCTTGACTGTATATCTCTTAAATATCAACATATACACGTGTGATTTAGTTTACGAAGATTTTTCAATGCCGAGAACCTCTATCAGAGAGTAAAAACGGCGTCAGGTTCACAATGATGTAAAATTAATGTGGGATATACCGGGCTAGGATTCGAATTACAGGAACAAGGGCCAAACCAACCACCCAAGAATGGAATCGTCGAGTGAAAACACTTGACAAGCTCCTAGAAGCAGCTTTTCTTGCCACCAGACCTTTCTCCATCAATTAGGAATCTGATGCCGTCACTAAACACATTCCTTAAATTGTAGCCATTTGTTGAGTGTTTTTTTTGGTGTCTAATCCGCATATATATCACTATTGCCCTTGATTTTCTTGACTGTATATCATTTAAATGTCAACATATACACGTGTGATGCAATTTACGAAGATTTTTCAATGCCGAGAACCTCTATCAGAGAGTAAAAAGGGCGTAAGGTTCACAATGGTGTAAAATTAATGTGGGATATATCGGGCTAGGATTCTAGTTACAGGAACAAGGGCCAAACCAACCACCCAAGAATGGAATCGTCGAGCGAAAACACTTGACAACCTCCTAGAAGCAGCTTTTCTTGCCACCAGACCTTTCTCCATCAATTAGGAATCTGATGCCGTCACTAAACACATTCTTTAAATTGTAGCCATTTGTTGAGTGTTTTTTTTGTGTCTAATCCGCATATATATCACCATTGCCCTTGATTTTCTTGACTGTATATCTCTTAAATATCAACATATACAGGTGTGATTTAGTTTACGAAGATTTTTCAATGCCGAGAACCTCTATAAGAGAGTAAAAAGGGCGTAAGGTTCACAAAGGTGTAAAATTAATGTGGGATATACCGGGCTAGTATTCGAGTTACAGGAACAAGGGCCAAACCAACCACCCAAGAATGGAATCGTCGAGCGAAAACACTTGACAAGCTCCTAGAAGCAGCTTTTCTTGCCACCAGACCTTTCTCCATCAATTAGGAATCTGATGCCGTCACTAAACACATTCCTTAAATTGTAGCCATTTGTTGAGTGTTTTTTTTGTTGTCTAATCCGCATATATATCACCATTGCCCTTGATTTTCTTGACTGTATATCTCTTAAATATCAACATATACACGTGTGATTTAGTTTACGAAGATTTTTCAATGCCGAGAACCTCTATCAGAGAGTAAAAACGGCGTCAGGTTCACAATGATGTAAAATTAATGTGGAATATACCGAGCTAGGATTCGAGTTACAGGAACATGGGCCAAACCAACTATCCAAGAATGGAATCGTCGAGCGAAAACACTTGACAACCTCCTAGAAGCAGCTTTTCTTGCCACCAGACCTTTCTCCATCAATTAGGAATCTGATGCCATCACTAAACACATTCCTTAAATTGTAGCCATTTGTTGAGTGTTTTTTTGGTGTCTAATCCGCATATATATCACCATTGCCCTTGATTTTCTTGACTGTATATCTCTTAAATATCAACATATACAGGTGTGATTTAGTTTACGAAGATTTTTCAATGCCGAGAACCTCTATCAGAGAGTAAAAAGGGCGTCAGGTTCACAATGATGTAAAATTAATGTGGAATATACCGGGCTAGGATTCGAGTTACAGGAACATGGGCCAAACCAACTATCCAAGAATGGAATCGTCGAGCGAAAACACTTGACAACCTCCTATAAGCAGCTTTTCTTGCCACCAGACCTTTCTCCATCAATTAGGAATCTGATGCCGTCACTAAACACATTCCTTAAATTGTAGCCATTTGTTGAGTGTTTTTTTTTGTGTCTAATCCGCATATATATCACCATTGCCCTTGATTTTCTTGACTGTATATCTCTTAAATATCAACATATACAGGTGTGATTTAGTTTACGAAGATTTTTCAATGCCGAGAACCTCTATAAGAGAGTAAAAAGGGCGTAAGGTTCACAATGGTGTAAAATTAATGTGGGATATACCGGGCTAGGATTCGAGTTACAGGAACAAGGGCCAAACCAACCACCCAAGAATGGAATCGTCGAGCGAAAACACTTGACAACCTCCTAGAAGCAGCTTTTCTTGCCACCAGACCTTTCTCCATCAATTAGGAATCTGATGCCGTCACTAAACACATTCTTTAAATTGTAGCCATTTGTTGAGTGTTTTTTTTGTGTCTAATCCGCATATATATCACCATTGCCCTTGATTTTCTTGACTGTATATCTCTTAAATATCAACATATACAGGTGTGATTTAGTTTACGAAGATTTTTCAATGCCGAGAACCTCTATAAGAGAGTAAAAAGGGCGTAAGGTTCACAAAGGTGTAAAATTAATGTGGGATATACCGGGCTAGTATTCGAGTTACAGGAACAAGGGCCAAACCAACCACCCAAGAATGGAATCGTCGAGCGAAAACACTTGACAAGCTCCTAGAAGCAGCTTTTCTTGCCACCAGACCTTTCTCCATCAATTAGGAATCTGATGCCGTCACTAAACACATTCCTTAAATTGTAGCCATTTGTTGAGTGTTTTTTTTGTTGTCTAATCCGCATATATATCACCATTGCCCTTGATTTTCTTGACTGTATATCTCTTAAATATCAACATATACACGTGTGATTTAGTTTACGAAGATTTTTCAATGCCGAGAACCTCTATCAGAGAGTAAAAACGGCGTCAGGTTCACAATGATGTAAAATTAATGTGGAATATACCGAGCTAGGATTCGAGTTACAGGAACATGGGCCAAACCAACTATCCAAGAATGGAATCGTCAAGCGAAAACACTTGACAACCTCCTAGAAGCAGCTTTTCTTGCCACCAGACCTTTCTCCATCAATTAGGAATCTGATGCCATCACTAAACACATTCCTTAAATTGTAGCCATTTGTTGAGTGTTTTTTTGGTGTCTAATCCGCATTTATATCACTATTGCCCTTGATTTTCTTGACTGTATATCATTTAAATGTCAACATATACACGTGTGATGCAATTTACGAAGATTTTTCAATGCCGAGAACCTCTATCAGAGAGTAAAAAGGGCGTAAGGTTCACAATGGTGTAAAATTAATGTGGGATATACCGGGCTAGGATTCTAGTTACAGGAACAAGGGCCAAACCAACCACCCAAGAATGGAATCGTCGAGCGAAAACACTTGACAACCTCCTAGAAGCAGCTTTTCTTGCCACCAGACCTTTCTCCATCAACTAGGAATCCGATGCCGTCACTAAACACATTCCTTAAATTGTAGCCACTTGTTGAGTGTTTTTTTTGTGTCTAATCCGCATATATATCACCATTGCCCTTGATTTTCTTGACTGTATATCTCTTAAATATCAACATATACAGGTGTGATTTAGTTTACGAAGATTTTTCAATTCCAAGAATCTCTATCAGAGAGTAAAAACGGCGTCAGGTTCACAATGATGTAAAATTAATGTGGGATATACCGGGCTAGGATTCGAGTTACAGGAACAAGGGCCAAACCAACCACCCAAGAATGGAATCGTCGAGCGAAAACACTTGACAACCTCCTAGAAGCAGCTTTTCTTGCCACCAGACCTTTCTCCATCAATTAGGAATCTGATGCCGTCACTAAACACATTCCTTAAATTGTAGCCATTTGTTGAGTGTTTTTTTTGGTGTCTAATCCGCATATATATCACTATTGCCCTTGATTTTCTTGACTGTATATCTTTTAAATGTCAACATATACACGTGTGATGCAATTTACGAAGATTTTTCAATGCCGAGAACCTCTATCAGAGAGTAAAAAGGGCGTAAGGTTCACAATGGTGTAAAATTAATGTGGGATATACCGGGCTAGGATTCGAGTTACAGGAACAAGGGCCAAACCAACCACCCAAGAATGGAATCGTCGAGCGAAAACACTTGACAACCTCCTAGAAGCAGCTTTTCTTGCCACCAGACCTTTCTCCATCAATTAGGAATCTGATGCCGTCACTAAACACATTCCTTAAATTGTAGCCATTTGTTGAGTGTTTTTTTTGGTGTCTAATCCGCATATATATCACCATTGCCCTTGATTTTCTTGATTGTATATCTTTTAAATGTCAACATATACACGTGTGATACAATTTACGAAGATTTTTCAATGCCGAGAACCTCTATAAGAGAGTAAAAAGGGCGTAAGGTTCACAATGGTGTAAAATTATCTGATGCCGTCACTAAACACATTCCTTAAATAATAGCCATTTGTTTGGTGTTTTTTTTTGTGTCTAATCCGCATATATATCACCATTGCCCTTGATTTTCTTGACTGTATATCTCTTAAATCTCAACATATACACGTGTGATTTAGTTTACGAAGATTTTCAATGCCGAGAACCTCTATGAGAGAGTAAAAACGGCGTCAGGTTCACAATGATGTAAAATTAATGTGGGATATACCGGGCTAGGATTCGAGTTACAGGAACAAGGGCCAAACCAACCACCTAAGAATGGAATCGTCGAGCGAAAACACTTGACAACCTCCTAGAAGCAGCTTTTCTTGCCACCAGACCTTTCTCCATCAATTAGGAATCTGATGCCGTCACTAAACACATTCCTTAAATTGTAGCCATTTGTTGAGTGTTTTTTTTGGTGTCTAATCCGCATATATATCACCATTGCCCTTGATTTTTTTGACTGTATATCTTTTAAATGTCAACATATACACGTGTGATGCAGTTTACGAAGATTTTTCAATGCCGAGAACCTCTATCAGAGAGTAAAAAGGGCGTAAGGTTAACAATGGTGTAAAATTCATGTGGGATATACCGGGCTAGGATTCGAGTTACAGGAATAAGGGCCAAACCAACCACCCAAGAATGGAATCGTCGAGCGAAAACACTTGACAAGCTCCTAGAAGCAGCTTTTCTTGCCACCAGACCTTTCTCCATCAATTAGGAATCTGATGCCGTCACTAAACACATTCCTTAAATTGTAGCCATTTGTTGAGTGTTTTTTTTGGTGTCTAATCCGCATATATATCACCATTGCCCTTGATTTTTTTGACTGTATATCTTTTAAATGTCAACATATACACGTGTGATGCAGTTTACGAAGATTTTTCAATGCCGAGAACCTCTATCAGAGAGTAAAAAGGGCGTAAGGTTCACAATGGTGTAAAATTCATGTGGGATATACCGGGCTAGGATTCGAGTTACAGGAATAAGGGCCAAACCAACCACCCAAGAATGGAATCGTCGAGCGAAAACACTTGACAAGCTCCTAGAAGCAGCTTTTCTTGCCACCAGACCTTTCTCCATCAATTAGGAATCTGATGCCGTCACTAAACACATTCCTTAAATTGTAGCCATTTGTTGAGTGTTTTTTTTGGTGTCTAATCCACATTTATATCACTATTGCCCTTGATTTTCTTGACTGTATATCATTTAAATGTCAACATATACACGTGTGATGCAATTTACGAAGATTTTTCAATGCCGAGAACCTCTATCAGAGAGTAAAAAGGGCGTAAGGTTCACAATGGTGTAAAATTAATGTGGGATATACCGGGCTAGGATTCTAGTTACAGGAACAAGGGCCAAACCAACCACCCAAGAATGGAATCGTCGAGCGAAAACACTTGACAACCTCCTAGAAGCAGCTTTTCTTGCCACCAGACCTTTCTCCATTAACTAGGAATCCGATGCCGTCACTAAACACATTCCTTAAATTGTAGCCACTTGTTGAGTGTTTTTTTTGTGTCTAATCCGCATATATATCACCATTGCCCTTGATTTTCTTGACTGTATATCTCTTAAATATCAACATATACAGGTGTGATTTAGTTTACGAAGATTTTTCAATTCCGAGAATCTCTATCAGAGAGTAAAAACGGCGTCAGGTTCACAATGATGTAAAATTAATGTGGGATATACCGGGCTAGGATTCGAGTTACAGGAACAAGGGCCAAACCAACCACCCAAGAATGGAATCGTCGAGCGAAAACACTTGACAACCTCCTAGAAGCAGCTTTTCTTGCCACCAGACCTTTCTCCATCAATTAGGAATCTGATGCCGTCACTAAACACATTCCTTAAATTGTAGCCATTTGTTGAGTGTTTTTTTTGGTGTCTAATCCGCATATATATCACTATTGCCCTTGATTTTCTTGACTGTATATCTTTTAAATGTCAACATATACACGTGTGATGCAATTTACGAAGATTTTTCAATGCCGAGAACCTCTATCAGAGAGTAAAAAGGGCGTAAGGTTCACAATGGTGTAAAATTAATGTGGGATATACCAGGCTAGGATTCGAGTTACAGGAACAAGGGCCAAACCAACCACCCAAGAATGGAATCGTCGAGCGAAAACACTTGACAACCTCCTAGAAGCAGCTTTTCTTGCCACCAGACCTTTCTCCATCAATTAGGAATCTGATGCCGTCACTAAACACATTCCTTAAATTGTAGCCATTTGTTGAGTGTTTTTTTTGGTGTCTAATCCGCATATATATCACCATTGCCCTTGATTTTCTTGATTGTATATCTTTTAAATGTCAACATATACACGTGTGATACAATTTACGAAGATTTTTCAATGCCGAGAACCTCTATAAGAGAGTAAAAAGGGCGTAAGGTTCACAATGGTGTAAAATTATCTGATGCCGTCACTAAACACATTCCTTAAATTATAGCCATTTGTTTGGTGTTTTTTTTTTGTGTCTAATCCGCATATATATCACCATTGCCCTTGATTTTCTTGACTGTATATCTCTTAAATCTCAACATATACACGTGTGATTTAGTTTACGAAGATTTTCAATGCCGAGAACCTCTATGAGAGAGTAAAAACGGCGTCAGGTTCACAATGATGTAAAATTAATGTGGGATATACCGGGCTAGGATTCGAGTTACAGGAACAAGGGCCAAACCAACCACCTAAGAATGGAATCGTCGAGCGAAAACACTTGACAACCTCCTAGAAGTAGCTTTTCTTGCCACCAGACCTTTCTCCATCAATTAGGAATCTGATGCCGTCACTAAACACATTCCTTAAATTGTAGCCATTTGTTGAGTGTTTTTTTTGGTGTCTAATCCGCATATATATCACCATTGCCCTTGATTTTTTTGACTGTATATCTTTTAAATGTCAACATATACACGTGTGATGCAGTTTACGAAGATTTTTCAATGCCGAGAACCTCTATCAGAGAGTAAAAAGGGCGTAAGGTTAACAATGGTGTAAAATTCATGTGGGATATACCGGGCTAGGATTCGAGTTACAGGATTAAGGGCCAAACCAACCACCCAAGAATGGAATCGTCGAGCGAAAACACTTGACAAGCTCCTAGAAGCAGCTTTTCTTGCCACCAGACCTTTCTCCATCAATTAGGAATCTGATGCCGTCACTAAACACATTCCTTAAATTGTAGCCATTTGTTAAGTGTTTTTTTTGGTGTCTAATCCGCATTTATATCACTATTGCCCTTGATTTTCTTGACTGTATATCATTTAAATGTCAACATATACACGTGTGATGCAATTTATGAAGATTTTTCAATGCCGAGAACCTCTATCAGAGAGTAAAAAGGGCGTAAGGTTCACAATGGTGTAAAATTAATGTGGGATATACCGGGCTAGGATTCTAGTTACAGGAACAAGGGCCAAACCAACCACCCAAGAATGGAATCGTCGAGCGAAAACACTTGACAACCTCCTAGAAGCATCTTTTCTTGCCACCAGACCTTTCTCCATCAACTAGGAATCTGATGCCGTCACTAAACACATTCCTTAAATTGTAGCCACTTGTTGAGTGTTTTTTTTGTGTCTAATCCGCATATATATCACCATTGCCCTTGATTTTCTTGACTGTATATCTCTTAAATATCAACATATACAGGTGTGATTTAGTTTACGAAGATTTTTCAATTCCGAGAATCTCTATCAGAGAGTAAAAACGGCGTCAGGTTCACAATGATGTAAAATTAATGTGGGATATACCGGGCTAGGATTCGAGTTACAGGAACAAGGGCCAAACCAACCACCCAAGAATGGAATCATCGAGCGAAAACACTTGACAACCTCCTAGAAGAAGCTTTTCTTGCCACCAGACCTTTCTCCATCAATTAGGAATCTGATGCCGTCACTAAACACATTCCTTAAATTGTAGCCATTTGTTGAGTGTTTTTTTTGGTGTCTAATCCGCATATATATCACTATTGCCCTTGATTTTCTTGACTGTATATCTTTTAAATGTCAACATATACACGTGTGATGCAATTTACGAAGATTTTTCAATGCCGAGAACCTCTATCAGAGAGTAAAAAGGGCGTAAGGTTCACAATGGTGTAAAATTAATGTGGGATATACCGTGCTAGGATTCTAGTTACAGGAACAAGGGCCAAACCAACCACCCAAGAATGGAATCGTCGAGCGAAAACACTTGACAACCTCCTAGAAGCAGCTTTTCTTGCCACCAGACCTTTCTCCATCAATTAGGAATCTGATGCCGTCACTAAACACATTCCTTAAATTGTAGCCATTTGTTGAGTGTTTTTTTTGTTGTCTAATCTGCATATATATCACCATTGCCCTTGATTTTCTTGACTGTATATCTCTTAAATATCAACATATACAGGTGTGATTTAGTTTACGAAGATTTTTCAATGCCGAGAACCTCCATCAGAGAGTAAAAAGGGCGTCAGGTTCACAATTATGTAAAATTAATGAGGGATATACCGGGCTAGGATTCGAGTTACAGGAACATAGGCCAAACCAACTATCCAAGAATGGAATCGTCGAGCGAAAACACTTGACAACCTCCTAGAAGCAGCTTTTCTTGCCACCAGACCTTTCTCCATCAATTAGGAATCTGATGCCGTCACTAAACACATTCCTTAAATTGTAGCCATTTGTTGAGTGTTTTTTTTTTGTTGTCTAATCCGCATATATATCACCATTGCCCTTGATTTTCTTGACTGTATATCTCTTAAATATCAACATATACACGTGTGATTTAGTTTACGAAGATTTTTCAATGCCGAGAACCTCTATCAGAGAGTAAAAAGGGCGTCAGGTTCACAATGATGTAAAATTAATGTGGGATATACCAGGCTAGGATTCGAGTTACAGGAACATGGGCCAAACCAACTATCCAAGAATGGAATCGTCGAGTGAAAACACTTGACAACCTCCTAGAAGCAGCTTTTCTTGCCACCAGACCTTTCTCCATCAATTAGGAATCTGATGCCTTCACTAAACACATTCCTTAAATTGTAGCCATTTGTTGAGTGTTTTTTTTGGTGTCTAATCCGCATATATATCACCATTGCCCTTGATTTTCTTGACTGCATATCTTTTAAATGTCAACATATACACGTGTGATTTAGTTTACGAAGATTTTTCAATGCCGAGAACCTCTATCAGAGAGTAAAAAGGGCGTCAGGTTCACAATGATGTAAAATTAATGTGGGATATACCAGGCTAGGATTCGAGTTACAGGAACATGGGCCAAACCAACTATCCAAGAATGGAATCGTCGAGTGAAAACACTTGACAACCTCCTAGAAGCAGCTTTTCTTGCCACCAGACCTTTCTCCATCAATTAGGAATCTGATGCCGTCACTAAACACATTCCTTAAATTGTAGCCATTTGTTGAGTGTTTTTTTTGTGTCTAATCCGCATATATATCACCATTGCCCTTGATTTTCTTGACTGTATATCTCTTAAATATCAACATATACACGTGTGATTTAGTTTACGAAGATTTTTCAATGCCGAGAACCTCTATCAGAGAGTAAAAAGGGCGTCAGGTTCACAATGATGTAAAATTAATGTGGGATATACCAGGCTAGGATTCGAGTTACAGGAACATGGGCCAAACCAACTATCCAAGAATGGAATCGTCGAGTGAAAACACTTGACAACCTCCTAGAAGCAGCTTTTCTTGCCACCAGACCTTTCTCCATCAATTAGGAATCTGATGCCTTCACTAAACACATTCCTTAAATTGTAGCCATTTGTTGAGTGTTTTTTTTGGTGTCTAATCCGCATATATATCACCATTGCCCTTGATTTTCTTGACTGTATATCTCTCAAATATCAACATATACAGGTGTGATTTAGTTTACGAAGATTTTTCAATGCCGAGAACCTCTATCAGAGAGTAAAAAGGTCGTCAGGTTCACAATGATGTAAAATTAATGTGGAATATACCGGGCTAGGATTCGAGTTACAGGAACATGGGCGAAACCAACTATCCAAGAATGGAATCGTCGAGCGAAAACACTTGACAACCTCCTAGAAGCAGCTTTTCTTGCCACCAGACCTTTCTCCATCAATTAGGAATCTGATGCCGTCACTAAGCACATTCCTTAAATTGTAGCCATTTGTTGAGTGTTTTTTTTTTTTTTTTGTGTCTAATCCGCATATATATCACCATTGCCCTTGATTTTCTTGACTGTATATCTCTTAAATATCAACATATACAGGTGTGATTTAGTTTACGAAGATTTTTCAATGCCGAGAACCTCTATAAGAGAGTAAAAAGGGCGTAAGGTTCACAATGGTGTAAAATTAATGTGGGATATACCGGGCTAGGATTCGAGTTACAGGAACAAGGGCCAAACCAACCACCCAAGAATGGAATCGTCGAGCGAAAACACTTGACAAGCTCCTAGAAGCAGCTTTTCTTGCCACCAGACCTTTCTCCATCAATTAGGAATCTGATGCCGTCACTAAACACATTTCTTAAATTGTAGCCATTTGTTGAGTGTTTTTTTTGGTGTCTAATCCGCATATATATCACCATTGCCCTTGATTTTCTTGACTGTATACCTCTTAAATGTCAACATATACAGGTGTGATTTAATTTACGAAGATTTTTCAATGCCGAGAACCTCTATAAGAGAGTAAAAAGGGCGTAAGGTTCACAATGGTGTAAAATTAATGTGGGATATACCGGGCTAGGATTCGAGTTACAGGAACAAGGGCCAAACCAACCACCCAAGAATGGAATCGTCGAGCGAAAACACTTGACAAGCTCCTAGAAGCAGCTTTTCTTGCCACCAGACCTTTCTCCATCAATTAGGAATCTGATGCCGTCACTAAACACATTTCTTAAATTGTAGCCATTTGTTGAGTGTTTTTTTTGGTGTCTAATCCGCATATATATCACCATTGCCCTTGATTTTCTTGATTGTATACCTTTTAAATGTCAACATATACACGTGTGATGCAATTTACGAAGATTTTTCAATGCCGAGAACCTCTTTAACAGAGTAAAAAGGGCGTAAGGTTCACAATGGTGTAAAATTATCTGATGCCGTCACTAAACACATTCCTTAAATTGTAGCCATTTGTTTAGTGTTTTTTTTTGTGTCTAATCCGCATATATATCACCATTGCCCTTGATTTTCTTGACTGTATATCTCTTAAATATCAACATATACACGTGTGATTTAGTTTACGAAGATTTTTCAATGCCGAGAACCTCTCTCTGAGAGTAAAAACGGCGTCAGGTTCACAATGATGTAAAATTAATGTGGGATATACCGGGCTAGGATTCGAGTTACAGGAACAAGGGCCAAACCAACCACCAAAGAATGGAATCGTCGGGCGAAAACACTTGACAACCTCCTAGAAGCAGCTTTTCTTGCCACCAGACCTTTCTCTATCAATTAGGAATCTGATGCCGTCACTAAACACATTCCTTAAATTGTAGCCATTTGTTGAGTGTTTTTTTTGGTGTCTAATCCGCATATATATCACCATTGCCTTTGATTTTCTTGACTGTATACCTTTTAAATGTCAACATATACACGTGTGATGCAGTTTACGAAGTTTTTTCAATGCCGAGAACCTCTATCAGAGAGTAAAAAGGGCGTAAGGTTCACAATGGTGTAAAATTAATGTGTGATATACCGGGCTAGGATTCGAGTTACAGGAACAAGGGCCAAACCAACCACCCAAGAATGGAATCGTCGAGCGAAAACACTTGACAACCTCCTAGAAGCAGCTTTTCTTGCCACCAGACCTTTCTCCATCAATTAGGAATCTGATGCCGTCACTAAACACATTCCTTAAATTGTAGCCATTTGTTGAGTGTTTTTTTTGGTGTCTAATCCGCATATATATCACTATTGCCCTTGATTTTCTTGACTGTATATCTTTTAAATGTCAACATATACACGTGTGATGCAATTTACGAAGATTTTTCAATGCTGAGAACCTCTATCAGAGAGTAAAAGAGGCCTAAGGTTCACAATGGTGTAAAATTAATGTGGGATATACCGGGCTAGGATTCTAGTTACAGGAACAAGGGCCAAACCAACCACTCAAGAATGGAATCATCGAGCGAAAACACTTGACAACCTCCTAGAAGCAGCTTTTCTTGCCACCAGACCTTTCTCCATCAATTAGGAATCTGATGCCGTCACTAAACATATTCCTTAAATTGTAGCCACTTGTTGAGTGTTTTTTTTGTGTCTAATCCGCATATATATCACTATTGCCCTTGATTTTCTTGACTGTATATCTTTTAAATGTAAATATATACACGTGTGATGCAATTTACGAAGATTTTTCAATGCCGAGAACCTCTATCAGAGAGTAAAAAGGGCGCAAGGTTCACAATGGTGTAAAATTAATGTGGGATATACCGGGCTAGGATTCTAGTTACAGGAACAAGGGCCAAACCAACCACCCAAGAATGGAATCGTCGAGCGAAAACACTTGACAAGCTCCTAGAAGCATGTTTTCTTGCCACCAGACCTTTCTCCATCAATTAGGAATCTGATGCCGTCACTAAACACATTCCTTAAATTGTAGCCATTTGTTGAGTGTTTTTTTTGTTGTCTAATCCGCATATATATCACCATTGCCCTTGATTTTCTTGACTGTATATCTCTTAAATATCAACATATACACGTGTGATTTAGTTTACGAAGATTTTTCAATGCCGAGAACCTCTATCAGAGAGTAAAAAGGGCGTCAGGTTCACAATGATGTAAAATTAATGTGGAATATACCGGGCTAGGATTCGAGTTACAGGAACATGGGCCAAACCAACTATCCAAGAATGGAATCGTCGAGCGAAAACACTTGACAACCTCCTAGAAGCAGCTTTTCTTGCCACCAGACCTTTCTCCATCAATTAGGAATCTGATGCCGTCACTAAACACATTCCTTAAATTGTAGCCATTTGTTGAGTGTTTTTTTTTTGTGTCTAATCCGCATATATATCACCATTGCCCTTGATTTTCTTGACTGTATATCTCTTAAATATCAACATATACAGGTGTGATTTAGTTTACGAAGATTTTTCTATGCCGAGAACCTCTATCAGAGAGTAAAAAGGGCGTAAGGTTCACAATGGTGTAAAATTAATGTGGGATATACCGGGCTAGGATTCAGTTACAGGAACAAGGGCCAAACCAACCACCCAAGAATGGAATCGTCGAGCGAATACACTTGACAAGCTCCTAGAAGCAGCTTTTCTTGCCACCAGACCTTTCTTCATCAATTAGGAATCTGATGTCGTCACTAAACACATTCCTTAAATTGTAGCCATTTGTTGAGTGTTTTTTTTGGTGTCTAATCCGCATATATATCACCATTGCCCTTGATTTTCTTGAATGTATATCTTTTAAATGTCAACATATACACGTGTGATGCAATTTACAAAGATTTTTCAATGCCGAGAACCTCTATAAGAGAGTAAAAAGGGCGTAAGGTTCACAATGGTGTAAAATTATCTGATATCGTCACTAAACACATTCCTTAAATTGTAGCCATTTGTTTAGTGTTTTTTTTTGTGTCTAATCCGCATATATATCACCATTGCCCTTGATTTTCTTGACTGTATATCTCTTAAATATCAACATATACACGTGTGATTTAGTTTACGAAGATTTTTCAATGCCGAGAACCTCTATCAGAGAGTAAAAACGGCGTCAGGCTCACAATGATGTAAAATTAATGTGGGATATACCGGGCTAGGATTCGAGTTACAGGAACAAGGGCCAAACCAACCACCCAAGAATGGAATTGTCGAGCGAAAACACTTGACAACCTCCTAGAAGCAGCTTTTCTTGCCACCAGACCTTTCTCCATCAATTAGGAATCTGATGCCGTCACTAAACACATTCCTTAAATTGTAGCCATTTGTTGAGTGTTTTTTTTGGTGTCTAATCCGTATATATATCACCATTGCCCTTGATTTTCTTGACTGTATATCTTTTAAATGTCAACATATACACGTGTGATGCAGTTTACGAAGATTTTTCAATGCCGAGAACCTCTATTAGAGAGTAAAAAGGGCGTAAGGTTCACAATGGTGTAAAATTAATGTGGGATATACCGGGCTAGGATTCGAGTTACAGGAACAAGGGCCAAACCAACCACCCAAGAATGGAATCGTCGAGCGAAAACACTTGACAAGCTCCTAGAAGCAGCTTTTCTTGCCACCAGACCTTTCTCCATCAATTAGGAATCTGATGCCGTCACTAAACACATTCCTTAAATTGTAGCCATTTGTTGAGTGTTTTTTTTGGTGTTTAATCCGCATATATATCACCATTGCCCTTGATTTTCTTGACTGTATATCTTTTAAATGTCAACATATACACGTGTGATGCAATTTACGAAGATTTTTCAATGCCGAGAACCTCTATCAGAGAGTAAAAAGGGCGTCAGGTTCACAATGGTGTAAAATTAATGTGGGATATACCGGGGCTAGGATTCTAGTTACAGGAACAAGGGCCAAACCGACCACCCAAGAATGGAATCGTCGAGCGAAAACACTTGACAACCTCCTAGAAGCAGCTTTTCTTGCCACCAGACCTTTCTCTATCAATTAGGAATCTGATGCCATCACTAAACACATTCCTTAAATTGTAGCCATTTGTTGAGTGTTTTTTTTTTGTGTCTAATCCGCATATATATCACCATTGCCCTTGATTTTCTTGACTGTATATCTCTTAAATATCAACATATACAGGTGTGATTTAGTTTACGAAGATTTTTCAATGCCGAGAACCTCTATCAGAGAGTAAAAAGGGCGTAAGGTTCACAATGGTGTAAAATTAATGTGGGATATACCGGGCTAGGATTCAGTTACAGGAACAAGGGCCAAACCAACCACCCAATAATGGAATCGTCAAGCGAAAACACTTGACAAGCTCCTAGAAGCAGCTTTTCTTGCCACCAGACCTTTCTCCATCAATTAGGAATCTGATGCCGTCACTAAACACATTCCTTAAATTGTAGCCATTTGTTGAGTGTTTTTTTTGGTGTCTAATCCGCATATATATCACCATTGCCCTTGACTTTCTTGAATGTATATCTTTTAAATGTCAACATATACACGTGTGATGCAATTTACGAAGATTTTTCAATGCCGAGAACCTCTATAAGAGAGTAAAGAGGGCGTAAGGTTCACAATGGTGTAAAATTATCTGATGTCGTCACTAAACACATTTCTTAAATTGTAGCCATTTGTTTAGTGTTTTTTTTTGTGTCTAATCCGCATATATATCACCATTGCCCTTGATTTTCTTGACTGTATATCTCTTAAATATCAACATATACACGTGTGATTTAGTTTACGAAGATTTTTCAATGCCGAGAACCTCTATCAGAAAGTAAAAACGGCGTCAGGCTCACAATGATGTAAAATTAATGTGGGATATACCGGGCTAGGATTCGAGTTACAGGAACAAGGGCCAAACCAACCACCCAAGAATGGAATCGTCGAGCGAAAACACTTGACAACCTCCTAGAAGCAGCTTTTCTTGCCACCAGACCTTTCTCCATCAATTAGGAATCTGATGCCGTCACTAAACACATTCCTTAAATTGTAGCCATTTGTTGAGTGTTTTTTTTGGTGTCTAATCCAAATATATATCACCATTGCCCTTGATTTTCTTGACTGTATATCTTTTATATGTCAACATATACACGTGTGATGCAGTTTACGAAGATTTTTCAATGCCGAGAACCTCTATCAGAGAGTAAAAAGGGCGTAAGGTTCACAATGGTGTAAAATTAATGTGGGATATAACGGGCTAGGATTCGAGTTACAGGAACAAGGGCCAAACCAACCACCCAAGAATGGAATCGTCGAGCGAAAACACTTGACAAGCTCCTAGAAGCAGCTTTTCTTGCCACCAGACCTTTCTCCATCAATTAGGAATCTGATGCCGTCACTAAACACATTCCTTAAATTGTAGCCATTTGTTGAGTGTTTTTTTTTGGTGTCTAATCCGCATATATATCACCATTGCCCTTGATTTTCTTGACTGTATATCTTTTAAATGTCAACATATACACGTGTGATGCAATTTACGAAGATTTTTCAATGCCGAGAACCTCTATCAGAGAGTAAAAAGGGCGTAAGGTTCACAATGGTATAAAATTAATGTGGGATATATCGGGTTAGGATTCTAGTTACAGGAACAAGGGCCAAACCAACCACCCAAGAATGGAATCGTCGAGGGAAAACACTTGACAACCTCCTAGAAGCAGCTTTTCTTGCCACCAGACCTTTCTCCATCAATTAGGAATCTGATGCCGTCACTAAACACATTCCTTAAATTGTAGCCATTTGTTGAGTGTTTTTTTTTGTGTCTAATCCGCATATTTATCACCATTGCCCTTGATTTTCTTGACTGTATATCTCTTAAATATTAACATATACAGGTGTGATTTAGTTTACGAAGATTTTTCAATGCCGAGAACCTCTATCAGAGAGTAAAAAGGGCGTAAGGTTCACAATGGTGTAAAATTAATGTGGTATATACCGGGCTAGGATTCGAGTTACAGGAACAAGGGCCAAACCAACCACCCAAGAATGGAATCGTCGAGCGAAAACACTTGACAAGCTCCTAGAAGCAGCTTTTCTTGCCACCAGACCTTTCTCCATCAATTAGGAATCTGATGCCGTCACTAAACACATTCCTTAAATTGTAGCCATTTGTTGAGTGTCTTTTTTTGTGTCTAATCCGCATATATATCACCATTGCCCTTGATTTTCTTGACTGTATATCTTTTAAATGTCAATATATACACGTGTGATGCAATTTACGAAGATTTTCCAATGCCGAGAACCTCTATCAGAGAGTAAAAAGGGCGTCAGGTTCACAATGATGTAAAATTAATGTGGGATATACCGGGCTAGGATTCGAGTTACAGGAACATGGGCCAAACCAACTATCCAAGAACGGAATCGTCGAGCGAAAACACTTGACAACCTCCTAGAAGCATTGCCGCCAGACCTTTCTCCATCAATTAGGAATCTGATGCCGTCACTAAACACATTCCTTAAATTGTAGCCATTTGTTGAGTGTTTTTTTTTGTGTCTAATCCGCATATATATCACCATTGCCCTTGAATTTCTTGACTGTATATCTCTTAAATATCAACATATACACGTGTGATTTAGTTTACGAAGATTTTTCTATGCCGAGAACCTCTATCAGAGAGTAAAAAGGGCGTCAGGTTCACAATTATGTAAAATTAATGTGGGATATACCGGGCTAAGATTCGAGTTACAGGAACATGGGCCAAACCAACTGTCCAAGAATGGAATCGTCGAGCGAAAACACTTGACAACCTCCTAGAAGCAGCTTTTCTTACCACCAGACCTTTCTCCATCAATTAGGAATCTGATGCCGTCACTAAACACATTCCTTAAATTGTAGCCATTTGTTGAGTGTGTTTTTTGTTGTCTAATCCGCATATATATTACCATTGCCCTTGATTTTCTTGACTGTATATCTCTTAAATATCAACATATACACGTGTGATTTAGTTACGAAGATTTTTCAATGCCGAGAACCTCTATCAGAGAATAAAAAGGGCGTCAGGTTCACAATGATGTAAAATTAATGTGGGATATACCGGGATAGGATTCGAGTTACAGGAACATGGGCCAAACCAACTATCCAAGAATGGAATCGTCGAGCGAAAACACTTGACAACCTCCTAGAAGAAGTTTTTTTTGCCACAAGACCTTTCTCCATCAATTAGGAATCTGATGCCGTCACTAAACATATTCCTTAAATTGTAGCCATTTGTTGAGTGTTTTTTTGGTGTCTAATCCGCATATATATCACAATTGCCCTTGATTTTCTTGACTGTATATCTTTTAAATGTCAACATATACACGTGTGATGCAGTTTACGAAGATTTTTCAATGCCGAGAACCTCTATCACAGAGTAAAAAGGGCGTAAGGTTCACAATGGTGTAAAATTAATGTGGGATATACCGGGCTAGGATTCGAGTTACAGGAACAAGGGCCAAACCAACCACCCAAGAATGGAATCATCGAGCGAAAACACTTGACAAGCTCCTAGAAGCAGCTTTTCTTGCCACCAGACCTTTCTCCATCAATTAGGAATCTGATGCCGTCACTAAACACATTCCTTAAATTGTAGCCATTTGTTGAGTGTTTTTTTTGGTGTCTAATCCGCATATATATCACCATTGCCCTTGATTTTCTTGACTGTATATCTCTTAAATATCAACATATACAGGTGTGATTTAGTTTACGAAGATTTTTCAATGCCGAGAACCTCTATCAGAGAGTAAAAAGGGCGTCAGGTTCACAATGATGTAAAATTAATGTGGAATATACCGGGCTAGGATTCGAGTTACAGGAATATGGGCCAAAGCAACTATCCAAGAATGGAATCGTCGAGCGAAAACACTTAACAACCTCCTAGAAGCAGCTTTTCTTGCCACCAGACCTTTCTCCATCAATTAGGAATCTGATGCCGTCACTAAACACATTCCTTAAATTGTAGCCATTTGTTGAGTGTTTTTTTTTGTGTCTAATCCGCATATATATCACCATTGCCCTTGATTTTCTAGACTGTATATCTCTTAAATATCAACATATACATGTGTGATTTAGTTTACAAAGATTTTTCAATGCCGAGAACCTCTATAAGAGAGTAAAAAGGGCGTAAGGTTCACAATGGTGTAAAATTATCTGATGTCGTCACTAAACACATTTCTTAAATTGTAGCCATTTGTTTAGTGTTTTTTTTGTGTCTAATCCGCATATATATCACCATTGCCCTAGATTTTCTTGACTGTATATCTCTTAAATATCAACATATACACCTGTGATTTAGTTTACGAAGATTTTTCAATGCCGAGAACCTCTATCAGAAAGTAAAAACGGCGTCAGGCTCACAATGATGTAAAATTAATGTGGGATATACCGGGCTAGGATTCGAGTTACAGGAACAAGGGCCAAACCAACCACCCAAGAATGAAATCCTCGAGCGAAAACACTTGACAACCTCCTAGAAGCAGCTTTTCTTGCCACCAGACCTTTCTCCATCAATTAGGAATCTGATGCCGTCACTAAACACATTCCTTAAATTGTAGCCATTTGTTGAGTGTTTTTTTTGGTGTCTAATCCGCATATATATCACCATTGCCCTTGATTTTCTTGACTGTATATCTCTTAAATATCAACATATACAGGTGTGATTTAGTTTACGAAGATTTTTCAATGCCGAGAACCTCTATCAGAGAGTAAAAAGGGCGTCAGGTTCACAATGATGTAAAATTAATGTGGGATATACCGGGATAGGATTCGAGTTACAGGAACATGGGCCAAACCAACTATCCAAGAATGGAATCGTCGAGCGAAAACACTTGACAACCTCCTAGAAGAAGTTTTTTTTGCCACAAGACCTTTCTCCATCAATTAGGAATCTGATGCCGTCACTAAACACATTCCTTAAATTGTAGCCATTTGTTGAGTGTTTTTTTGGTGTCTAATCCGCATATATATCACAATTGCCCTTGATTTTCTTGACTGTATATCTTTTAAATGTCAACATATACACGTGTGATGCAGTTTACGAAGATTTTTCAATGCCGAGAACCTCTATCACAGAGTAAAAAGGGCGTAAGGTTCACAATGGTGTAAAATTAATGTGGGATATACCGGGCTAGGATTCGAGTTACAGGAACAAGGGCCAAACCAACCACCCAAGAATGGAATCATCGAGCGAAAACACTTGACAAGCTCCTAGAAGCAGCTTTTCTTGCCACCAGACCTTTCTCCATCAATTAGGAATCTGATGCCGTCACTAAACACATTCCTTAAATTGTAGCCATTTGTTGAGTGTTTTTTTTGGTGTCTAATCCGCATATATATCACCATTGCCCTTGATTTTCTTGACTGTATATCTCTTAAATATCAACATATACAGGTGTGATTTAGTTTACGAAGATTTTTCAATGCCGAGAACCTCTATCAGAGAGTAAAAAGGGCGTCAGGTTCACAATGATGTAAAATTAATGTGGAATATACCGGGCTAGGATTCGAGTTACAGGAATATGGGCCAAAGCAACTATCCAAGAATGGAATCGTCGAGCGAAAACACTTAACAACCTCCTGGAAGCAGCTTTTCTTGCCACCAGACCTTTCTCCATCAATTAGGAATCTGATGCCGTCACTAAACACATTCCTTAAATTGTAGCCATTTGTTGAGTGTTTTTTTTTGTGTCTAATCCGCATATATATCACCATTGCCCTTGATTTTCTAGACTGTATATCTCTTAAATATCAACATATACATGTGTGATTTAGTTTACAAAGATTTTTCAATGCCGAGAACCTCTATAAGAGAGTAAAAAGGGCGTAAGGTTCACAATGGTGTAAAATTATCTGATGTCGTCACTAAACACATTTCTTAAATTGTAGCCATTTGTTTAGTGTTTTTTTTGTGTCTAATCCGCATATATATCACCATTGCCCTAGATTTTCTTGACTGTATATCTCTTAAATATCAACATATACACCTGTGATTTAGTTTACGAAGATTTTTCAATGCCGAGAACCTCTATCAGAAAGTAAAAACGGCGTCAGGCTCACAATGATGTAAAATTAATGTGGGATATACCGGGCTAGGATTCGAGTTACAGGAACAAGGGCCAAACCAACCACCCAAGAATAAAATCCTCGAGCGAAAACACTTGACAACCTCCTAGAAGCAGCTTTTCTTGCCACCAGACCTTTCTCCATCAATTAGGAATCTGATGCCGTCACTAAACACATTCCTTAAATTGTAGCCATTTGTTGAGTGTTTTTTTTGGTGTCTAATCCGCATATATATCACCATTGCCCTTGATTTTCTTGACTGTATATCTTTTAAATGTCAACATATACACGTGTGATGCAGTTTACGAAGATTTTTCAATGCCGAGAACCTGTATCAGAGAGTAAAAAGGGCGTAAGGTTCACAATGGTGTAAAATTAATGTGGGATATAACGGGCTAGGATTCGAGTTACACGAACAAGGGCCAAACCAACCACCCAAGAATGGAATCGTCGAGCGAAAACACTTGACAAGCTCCTAAAAGCAGCTTTTCTTGCCACCAGACCTTTCTCCATCAATTAGGAATCTGATGCCGTCACTAAACACATTCCTTAAATTGTAGCCATTTGTTGAGTGTTTTTTTTTGGTGTCTAATCCGCATATATATCACCATTGCCCTTGATTTTCTTGACTGTATATCTTTTAAATGTCAACATATACACGTGTGATGCAATTTACGAAGATTTTTCAATGCCGAGAACCTCTATCAGAGAGTAAAAAGGGCGTAAGGTTCACAATGGTGTAAAATTAATGTGGGATATACCGGGTTAGGATTCTAGTTACAGGAACAAGGGCCAAACCAACCACCCAAGAATGGAATCGTCGAGCGAAAACACTTGACAACCTCCTAGAAGCAGCTTTTCTTGCCACCAGACCTTTCTCCATCAATTAGGAATCTGATGCCGTCACTAAACACATTCCTTAAATTGTAGCCATTTGTTGAGTGTTTTTTTTGTGTCTAATCCGCATATTTATCACCATTGCCCTTGATTTTCTTGACTGTATATCTCTTAAATATCAACATATACAGGTGTGATTTAGTTTACGAAGATTTTTCAATGCCGAGAACCTCTATCAGAGAGTAAAAAGGGCGTAAGGTTCACAATGGTGTAAAATTAATGTGGGATATACCGGGCTAGGATTCGAGTTACAGGAACAAGGGCCAAACCAACCACCCAAGAATGGAATCGTCGAGCGAAAACACTTGACAAGCTCCTAGAAGCAGCTTTTCTTGCCACCAGACCTTTCTCCATCAATTAGGAATCTGATGCCGTCACTAAACACATTCCTTAAATTGTAGCCATTTGTTGAGTGTTTTTTTTGGTGTCTAATCCGCATATATATCACCATTGCCCTTGATTTTCTTGACTGTATATCTTTTAAATGTCAACATATACACGTGTGATGCAATTTACGAAGATTTTTCAATGCCGAGAACCTCTATCAGAGAGTAAAAAGGGCGTCAGGTTCACAATGATGTAAAATTAATGTGGGATATACCGGGCTAGGATTCGAGTTACAGGAACATGGGCCAAACCAACTATCCAAGAATGGAATCGTCGAGCGAAAACACTTGACAACCTCCTAGAAGCATTGCCGCCAGACCTTTCTTCATCAATTAGGAATCTGATGCCGTCACTAAACACATTCCTTAAATTGTAGCCATTTGTTGAGTGTTTTTTTTGTGTCTAATCCGCATATATATCACCATTGCCCTTGAATTTCTTGACTGTATATCTCTTAAATATCAACATATACACGTGTGATTTAGTTTACGAAGATTTTTCTATGCCGAGAACCTCTATCAGAGAGTAAAAAGGGCGTCAGGTTCACAATTATGTAAAATTAATGTGGGATATATCGGGCTAAGATTCGAGTTACAGGAACATGGGCCAAACCAACTGTCCAAGAATGGAATCGTCGAGCGAAAACACTTGACAACCTCCTAGAAGCAGCTTTTCTTACCACCAGACCTTTCTCCATCAATTAGGAATCTGATGCCGTCACTAAACACATTCCTTAAATTGTAGCCATTTGTTGAGTGTGTTTTTTGTTGTCTAATCCGCATATATATCACCATTGCCCTTGATTATCTTGACTGTATATCTCTTAAATATCAACATATACACGTGTGATTTAGTTACGAAGATTTTTCAATGCCGAGAACCTCTATCAGAGAGTAAAAAGGGCGTCAGGTTCACAATGATGTAAAATTAATGTGGGATATACCGGGCTAGGATTCGAGTTACATGAACATGGGCCAAACCAACTATCCAAGAATGGAATCGTCGAGCGAAAACACTTGACAACCTCCTAGAAGCAGTTTTTCTTGCCACCAGACCTTTCTCCATCAATTAGGAATCTGATGCCGTCACTAAACACATTCCTTAAATTGTAGCCATTTGTTGAGTGTTTTTTTGGTGTCTAATCCGCATATATATCACCATTGCCCTTGATTTTCTTGACTGTATATCTTTTAAATGTCAACATATACACGTGTGATGCAGTTTACGAAGATTTTTCAATGCCGAGAACCTCTATCACAGAGTAAAAAGGGCGTAAGGTTCACAATGGTGTAAAATTAATGTGGGATATACCGGGCTAGGATTCGAGTTACAGGAACAAGGGCCAAACCAACCACCCAAGAATGGAATCGTCGAGCGAAAACACTTGACAAGCTCCTAGAAGCAGCTTTTCTTGCCACCAGACCTTTCTCCATCAATTAGGAATCTGATGCCGTCACTAAACACATTCCTTAAATTGTAGCCATTTGTTGAGTGTTTTTTTTGGTGTCTAATCCGCATATATATCACCATTGCCCTTGATTTTCTTGACTGTATATCTCTTAAATATCAACATATACAGGTGTGATTTAGTTTACGAAGATTTTTCAATGCCGAGAACCTCTATCAGAGAGTAAAAAGGGCGTCAGGTTCACAATGATGTAAAATTAATGTGGAATACACCGGGCTAGGATTCGAGTTACAGGAACATGGGCCAAAGCAACTATCCAAGAATGGAATCCTCGAGCGAAAACACTTAACAACCTCCTAGAAGCAGCTTTTCTTGCCACCAGACCTTTCTCTATCAATTAGGAATCTGATGCCGTCACTAAACACATTCCTTAAATTGTAGCCATTTGTTGAGTGTTTTTTTTGTGTCTAATCCGCATATATATCACCATTGCCCTTGATTTTCTAGACTGTATATCTCTTAAATATCAACATATACATGTGTGATTTAGTTTACGAAGATTTTTCAATGCCGAGAACCTCTATCAGAGGGTAAAAAGGGCGTAAGGTTCACAATGGTGTAAAATTATTTGATGCCGTCACTAAACACATTCCTTAAATTGTAGCCATTTGTTTTGTGTTTTTTTTTTTGTGTCTAATCCGCATATATATCACCATTGCACTTGATTTTCTTGACTGTATATCTCTTAAATATCAACATATACACGTGTGATTTAGTTTACGAAGATTTTTCAATGCCGAGAACCTCTATCAGAGAGTAAAAACGGCGTCAGGTTCACAATGATGTAAAATTAATGTAGGATATACCGGGCTAGGATTCGAGTTACAGGAACAAGGGCCAAACCAACCACCCAAGAATGGAATCGTCGAGCGAAAACACTTGACAACCTCCTAGAAGCAGCTTTTCTTGCCACCAGACCTTTCTCCATCAATTAGGAATCTGATGCCGTCACTAAACACATTCCTTAAATTGTAGCCATTTGTTGAGTGTTTTTTTTGGTGTCTAATCCGCATATATATCACCATTGCCCTTGATTTTCTTGACTGTATATCTTTTAAATGTCAACATATACACGTGTGATGCAGTTTACGAAGATTTTTCAATGCCGAGAACCTCTATCAGAGAGTAAAAAGGGCGTAAGGTTCACAATGGTGTAAAATTAATGTGGGATATACCGGGCTAGGATTCGAGTTACAGGAACAAGGGCCAAACCAACCACCCAAGAATGGAATCGTCGAGCGAAAACACTTGACAAGCTCCTAGAAGCAGCTTTTCTTGCCACCAGACCTTTCTCCATCAATTAGGAATCTGATGCCGTCACTAAACACATTCCTTAAATTGTAGCCATTTGTTGAGTGTTTTTTTTGGTGTCTAATCCGCATATATATCACCATTGTCCTTGATTTTCTTGACTGTATATCTTTTAAATGTCAACATATACACGTGTGATGCAATTTACGAAGATTTTTCAATGCCGAGAACCTCTATCAGAGAGTAAAAAGGGCGTAAGGTTCACAATGGTGTAAAATTAATGTGGGATATACCGGGCTAGGATTCTAGTTACAGGAACAAGGGCCAAACCAACCACCCAAGAATGGAATCGTCGAGCGAAAACACTTGACAAGCTCTTAGAAGCAACTTTTCTTGCCACCAGACCTTTCTCCATCAATTAGGAATCTGATGCCGTCACTAAACACATTCCTTAAATTGTAGCCATTTGTTGAGTGTTTTTTTTGGTGTCTAATCCGCATATATATCACCATTGCCCTTGATTTTCTTGATTGTATATCTTTTAAATGTCAACATATACACGTGTGATGCAATTTACGAAGATTATTCAATGCCGAGAACCTCTATAAGAGAGTAAAAAGGGCGTAAGGTTCACAATGGTGTAAAATTATTTGATGCCGTCACTAAACACATTCCTTAAATTGTAGCCATTTGTTTTGTGTTTTTTTTTTGTGTCTAATCCGCATATATATCACCATTGCCCTTGATTTTCTTGATTGTATATCTCTTAAATATCAACATATACACGTGTGATTTAGTTTACGAAGATTTTTCAATGCCGAGAACCTCTATCAGAGAGTAAAAACGGCGTCAGGTTCACAATGATGTAAAATTAATGTAGGATATACCGGGCTAGGATTCGAGTTACAGGAACAAGGGCCAAACCAACCACCCAAGAATGGAATCGTCGAGCGAAAACACTTGACAACCTCCTAGAAGCAGCTTTTCTTGCCACCAGACCTTTCTCCATCAATTAGGAATCTGATGCCGTCACTAAACACATTCCCTTAATTGTAGCCATTTGTTGAGTGTTTTTTTTGGTGTCTAATCCGCATATATATCACCATTGCCCTTGATTTTCTTGACTGTATATCTTTTAAATGTCAACATATACACGTGTGATGCAGTTTACGAAGATTTTTCAATGCCGAGAACCTCTATCAGAGAGTAAAAAGGGCGTAAGGTTCACAATGGTGTAAAATTAATGTGGGATATACCGGGCTAGGATTCGAGTTACAGGAACAAGGGCCAAACCAACCACCCAAGAATGGAATCGTCGAGCGAAAACACTTGACAAGCTCCTAGAAGCAGCTTTTCTTGCCACCAGACCTTTCTCCATCAATTAGGAATCTGATGCCGTCACTAAACACATTCCTTAAATTGTAGCCATTTGTTGAGTGTTTTTTTTTGGTGTCTAATCCGCATATATATCACCACTGTCCTTGATTTTCTTGACTGTATATCTTTTAAATGTCAACATATACACGTGTGATGCAATTTACGAAGATTTTTCAATGCCGAGAACCTCTATCAGAGAGTAAAAAGGGCGTAAGGTTCACAACGGTGTAAAATTAATGTGGGATATACCGGGCTAGGATTCTAGTTACAGGAACAAGGGCCAAACCAACCACCCAAGAATGGAATCGTCGAGCGAAAACACTTGACAACCTCCTAGAAGCAGCTTTTCTTGCCACCAGACCTTTCTCCATCAATTAGGAATCTGATGCCGTCACTAAACACATTCCTTAAATTGTAGCCATTTGTTGAGTGTTTTTTTGTGTCTAATCCGCATATATATCACCATTGCCCTTGATTTTCTTGACTGTATATCTCTTAAATATCAACATATACAGGTGTGATTTAGTTTACGAAGATTTTTCAATGCCGAGAACCTATATCAAAGGGTAAAAAGGGCGTCAGGTTCACAATGATGTAAAATTAATGTGGGATATACCGGGCCAGGATTCGAGTTACAGGAACATGGGCCAAACCAACTATCCAAGAATGAAATCGTCGAGCGAAAACACTTGACAACCTCCTAGAAGCAGCTTTTCTTGCCACCAGACCTTTCTCCATCAATTAGGAATCTGATGCCGTCACTAAACACATTCCTTAAATTGTAGCCATTTGTTGAGTGTTTTTTTTGTTGTCTAATCCGCATATATATCACCATTGCCCTTGATTTTCTTGACTGTATATCTCTTAAATATCAACATATACACGTGTGATTTAGTTTACGACGATTTTTCAATGCCGAGAACCTCTATCAGAGAGTAAAAAGGGCGTCAGGTTCACAATGATGTAAAATTAATGTGGGATATACCGGGCTAGGATTCAAGTTACAGGAACATGGGCCAAACCAACTATCCAAGAATGGAATCGTCGAGCGAAAACACTTGACAACCTCCTAGAAGCAGCTTTTCTTGCCACCAGACCTTTCTCCATCAATTAGGAATCTGATGCCGTCACTAAACACATTCCTTAAATTGTAGCCATTTGTTGAGTGGTTTTTTTGTGTCTAATCCGCATATATATCACCATTGCCCTTGATTTTCTTGACTGTATATCTCTTAAATATCAACATATACACGTGTGATTTAGTTTACGAAGATTTTTCAATGCCGAGAACCTCTATCAGAGAGTAAAAACGGTGTCAGGTTCACAATGATGTAAAATTAAAATGGGATATACCGGGTTAGTATTCGAGTTACAGGAACAAGGGCCAAACCAACCACCCAAGAATGGAATCGTCGAGAGAAAAACTTGACAACCTCCTAGAAGCAGCTTTTCTTACCACCAGACCTTTCTCCATCAATTAGGAATCTGATGCCGTCACTAAACACATTCCTTAAATTGTAGTCATTTGTTGAGTGTTTTTTTGTGTCTAATCCGCATATATATCACCATTGCCCTTGATTTTCTTGACTGTATATCTCTTAAATATCAACATATACACGTGTGATTTAGTTTACGAAGATTTTTCAATGCCGAGAACCTCTATCAGAGAGTAAAAAAAGCGTAAGGTTCACAATGGTGTAAAATTAAAATGGGATATACCGGGTTAGGATTCGAGTTACAGGAACAAGGGCCAAACCAACCACCCAAGAATGGAATCGTCGAGAGAAAAACTTGACAACCTCCTAGAAGCAGCATTTCTTACCACCAGACCTTTCTCCGTCAATTAGGAATCTGATGCCATCACTAAACACATTCCTTAAATTGTAGCCATTTGTTGAGTGTTTTTTTTGGTGTCTAATCCGCATATATATCACCATTTCCCTTGATTTTCTTGACTGTATATCTTTTAAATGTCAACATATACACGTGTGATGCAGTTTACGAAGATTTTTCAATGCCGAGAACCTCTATCAGAGAGTAAAAAGCGCGTAAGGTTCACAATGGTGTAAAATTAACGTGGGATATACCAGGCTAGGATTCGAGTTACAGGAACAAGGGCCAAACCAACCACCCATGAATGGAATCTTCGAGCGAAAACACTTGACAAGCCCCTAGAAGCAGCTTTTCTTGCCACCAGAACTTTCTCCATCAATTAGGAATCTGATGCCGTCACTAAACACATTCCTTAAATTGTAGCCATTTGTTGAGTGTTTTTTGGTGTCTAATCCGCATATATATCACCATTGCCCTTGATTTTCTTGACTGTATATCTTTTAAATGTCAACATATACACGTGTGATGCAATTTACGAAGATTTTTCAATGCCGAGAACCTCTATAAGAGAGTAAAAAGGGCGTAAGGTTCACAATGGTGTAAAATTAATGTGGGATATACCGGGCTAGGATTCTAGTTACAGGAACAAGGGCCAAACCAACTACCCAAGAATGGAATCGTCGAGCGAAAACACTTGACAACCTCCTAGAAGCAGCTTTTCTTGCCACCAGACCTTTCTCCATCAATTAGGAATCTGATGCCGTCACTAAACACATTCCTTAAATTGTAGCCATTTGTTTAGTGTTTTTTTTTTTGTGTCTAATCCGCATATATATCACCATTGCCCTTGATTTTCTTGACTGTATATCTCTTAAATATCAACATATACACGTGTGATTTAGTTTACGAAGATTTTTCAATGCCGAGAACCTCTATCAGAGAGTAAAAACGGTGTCAGGTTCACAATGATGTAAAATTAATGTGGGATATACCGGGCTATGATTCGAGTTACAGGAACAAGGGCCAAACCAACCACCCAAGAATGGAATCGTCGAGCGAAAACACTTGACAACCTCCTAGAAGCAGCTTTTCTTGCCACCAGACCTTTCTCCATCTATTAGGAATCTGATGCCGTCACTAAACACATTCCTTAAATTGTAGCCATTTGTTGAGTGTTTTTTTTGGTGTCTAATCCGCATATATATCAACATTGCCCTTGAGTTTCTTGACTGTATATCTTTTAAATGTCAACATATACACGTGTGATGCAGTTTACGAAGATATTTCAATGCCGAGAACCTCTATCAGAGAGTAAAAAGGGCGTAAGGTTCACAATGGTGTAAAATTAATGTGGGATATACCGGGCTAGGATTGGAGTTACAGGAACAAGGGCCAAACCAACCACCCAAGAATGGAATCGTCGAGCGAAAACACTTGACAAGCTCCTAGAAGCAGCTTTTCTTGCCACCAGACCTTTCTCCATCAATTAGGAATCTGATGCCGTCACTAAACACATTCCTTAAATTGTAGCCATTTGTTGAGTGTTTTTTTGGTGTCTAATCCGCATATATATCACCATTGCCCTTGATTTTCTTGACTGTATATCTTTTAAATGTCAACATATACATGTGTGATGCAATTTACGAAGATTTTTCAATGCCGAGAACCTCTATCAGAGAGTAAAAAGGGTGTAAGGTTCACAATGGTGTAAAATTATTGTGGGATATACCGGGCTAGGATTCTAGTTACAGGAACAAGGACCAAACCAACCACCCAAGAATGGAATAGTCCAGCGAAAACACTTGACAACCTCCTAGAAGCAGCTTTTCTTGCCACCAGACCTTTCTCCATCAATTAGGAATCTGATGCCGTCACTAAACACATTCCTTAAATTATAGCCATTTGTTGAGTGTTTTTTTTTTGTGTCTAATCCGCATATATATCACCGTTGCCCTTGATTTTCTTGACTGTATATCTCTTAAATATCAACGTATACACGTGTGATTTAGTTTACGAAGATTTTTCAATGCCGAGAACCTCTATCAGAGAGTAAAAAGGGCGTCAGGTTCACAATGATGTAAAATTAATGTGGGATATACCGGGCTAGGATTCGAGTTACAGGAACAAGGGCCAAACCAACAACCCAAGAATGGAATCGTCGAGCGAAAACACTTGACAACCTCCTAGAAGCAGCTTTTCTTGCCATCAGACCTTTCTCCATCAATTAGGAATCTGATGCCGTCACTAAACACATTCCTTAAATTGTAGCCATTTGTTGAGTGTTTTTTGGTGTCTAATCCGCATATATATCACCATTGCCCTTGATTTTCTTGACTGTATATCTTTTAAATGTCAACATATACACGTGTGATGCAATTTACGAAGATTTTTCAATGCCGAGAACCTCTATAAGAGAGTAAAAAGGGCGTAAGGTTCACAATGGTGTAAAATTAATGTGGGATATACCGGGCTAGGATTCTAGTTACAGGAACAAGGGCCAAACCAACTACCCAAGAATGGAATCGTCGAGCGAAAACACTTGACAACCTCCTAGAAGCAGCTTTTCTTGCCACCAGACCTTTCTCCATCAATTAGGAATCTGATGCCGTCACTAAACACATTCCTTAAATTGTAGCCATTTGTTTAGTGTTTTTTTTTGTGTCTAATCCGCATATATATCACCATTGCCCTTGATTTTCTTGACTGTATATCTCTTAAATATCAACATATACACGTGTGATTTAGTTTACGAAGATTTTTCAATGCCGAGAACCTCTATCAGAGAGTAAAAACGGTGTCAGGTTCACAATGATGTAAAATTAATGTGGGATATACCGGGCTATGATTCGAGTTACAGGAACAAGGGCCAAACCAACCACCCAAGAATGGAATCGTCGAGCGAAAACACTTGACAACCTCCTAGAAGCAGCTTTTCTTGCCACCAGACCTTTCTCCATCTATTAGGAATCTGATGCCGTCACTAAACACATTCCTTAAATTGTAGCCATTTGTTGAGTGTTTTTTTTGGTGTCTAATCCGCATATATATCAACATTGCCCTTGAGTTTCTTGACTGTATATCTTTTAAATGTCAACATATACACGTGTGATGCAGTTTACGAAGATATTTCAATGCCGAGAACCTCTATCAGAGAGTAAAAAGGGCGTAAGGTTCACAATGGTGTAAAATTAATGTGGGATATACCGGGCTAGGATTGGAGTTACAGGAACAAGGGCCAAACCAACCACCCAAGAATGGAATCGTCGAGCGAAAACACTTGACAAGCTCCTAGAAGCAGCTTTTCTTGCCACCAGACCTTTCTCCATCAATTAGGAATCTGATGCCGTCACTAAACACATTCCTTAAATTGTAGCCATTTGTTGAGTGTTTTTTTGGTGTCTAATCCGCATATATATCACCATTGCCCTTGATTTTCTTGACTGTATATCTTTTAAATGTCAACATATACATGTGTGATGCAATTTACGAAGATTTTTCAATGCCGAGAACCTCTATCAGAGAGTAAAAAGGGTGTAAGGTTCACAATGGTGTAAAATTATTGTGGGATATACCGGGCTAGGATTCTAGTTACAGGAACAAGGACCAAACCAACCACCCAAGAATGGAATAGTCCAGCGAAAACACTTGACAACCTCCTAGAAGCAGCTTTTCTTGCCACCAGACCTTTCTCCATCAATTAGGAATCTGATGCCGTCACTAAACACATTCCTTAAATTGTAGCCATTTGTTGAGTGTTTTTTTTTTTGTGTCTAATCCGCATATATATCACCGTTGCCCTTGATTTTCTTGACTGTATATCTCTTAAATATCAACGTATACACGTGTGATTTAGTTTACGAAGATTTTTCAATGCCGAGAACCTCTATCAGAGAGTAAAAAGGGCGTCAGGTTCACAATGATGTAAAATTAATGTGGGATATACCGGGCTAGGATTCGAGTTACAGGAACAAGGGCCAAACCAACAACCCAAGAATGGAATCGTCGAGCGAAAACACTTGACAACCTCCTAGAAGCAGCTTTTCTTGCCATCAGACCTTTCTCCATCAATTAGGAATCTGATGCCGTCACTAAACACATTCCTTAAATTGTAGCCATTAGTTGAGTGTTTTTTTTTTGTGTCTAATCCGCATATATATCACCATTGCCCTTGATTTTCTTGACTGTATATCTCTTAAATATCAACATATACACGTGTGATTTAGTTTACGAAGATTTTTCAATGCCGAGAACCTCTATCAGAGAGTAAAAAGGGCGTAAGGTTCACAATGGTGTAAAATTAATGTGGGATATACCGGGCTAGGATTCTAGTTACAGGAACAAGGGCCAAACCAACCACCCAAGAATGGAATCGTCGAGCGAAAACACTTGACAACCTCCTAGAAGCAGCTTTTCTTGCCACCAGACCTTTCTACATCAATTAGGAATCTGATGCCGTCACTAAACACATTCCTTAAATTGTAGCCATTTGTTTAGTGTTTTTTTTTTGTGTCTAATCCGCATATATATCACCATTGCCCTTGATTTTCTTGACTGTATATCTCTTAAATATCAACGTATACACGTGTGATTTAGTTTACGAAGATTTTTAATGCCGAGAACCTCTATCAGAGAGTAAAAAGGGCGTCAGGTTCACAATGATGTAAAATTAATGTGGGATATACCGGGCTAGGATTCTAGTTACAGGAACAAGGACCAAACCAACCACCCAAGAATGGAATAGTCCAGCGAAAACACTTGACAACCTCCTAGAAGCAGCTTTTCTTGCCACCAGACCTTTCTCCATCAATTAGGAATCTGATGCCGTCACTAAACACATTCCTTAAATTGTAGCCATTTGTTGAGTGTTTTTTTTTTGTGTCTAATCCGCATATATATCACCGTTGCCCTTGATTTTCTTGACTGTATATCTCTTAAATATCAACGTATACACGTGTGATTTAGTTTACGAAGATTTTTCAATGCCGAGAACCTCTATCAGAGAGTAAAAAGGGCGTCAGGTTCACAATGATGTAAAATTAATGTGGGATATACCGGGCTAGGATTCGAGTTACAGGAACAAGGGCCAAACCAACAACCCAAGAATGGAATCGTCGAGCGAAAACACTTGACAACCTCCTAGAAGCAGCTTTTCTTGCCATCAGACCTTTCTCCATCAATTAGGAATCTGATGCCGTCACTAAACACATTCCTTAAATTGTAGTCATTTGTTGAGTGTTTTTTGGTGTCTAATCCGCATATATATCACCATTGCCCTTGATTTTCTTGACTGTATATCTTTTAAATGTCAACATATACACGTGTGATGCAATTTACGAAGATTTTTCAATGCCGAGAACCTCTATAAGAGAGTAAAAAGGGCGTAAGGTTCACAATGGTGTAAAATTAATGTGGGATATACCGGGCTAGGATTCTAGTTACAGGAACAAGGGCCAAACCAACTACCCAAGAATGGAATCGTCGAGCGAAAACACTTGACAACCTCCTAGAAGCAGCTTTTCTTGCCACCAGACCTTTCTCCATCAATTAGGAATCTGATGCCGTCACTAAACACATTCCTTAAATTGTAGCCATTTGTTTAGTGTTTTTTTTTTGTGTCTAATCCGCATATATATCACCATTGCCCTTGATTTTCTTGACTGTATATCTCTTAAATATCAACATATACACGTGTGATTTAGTTTACGAAGATTTTTCAATGCCGAGAACCTCTATCAGAGAGTAAAAACGGTGTCAGGTTCACAATGATGTAAAATTAATGTGGGATATACCGGGCTATGATTCGAGTTACAGGAACAAGGGCCAAACCAACCACCCAAGAATGGAATCGTCGAGCGAAAACACTTGACAACCTCCTAGAAGCAGCTTTTCTTGCCACCAGACCTTTCTCCATCTATTAGGAATCTGATGCCGTCACTAAACACATTCCTTAAATTGTAGCCATTTGTTGAGTGTTTTTTTTGGTGTCTAATCCGCATATATATCAACATTGCCCTTGAGTTTCTTGACTGTATATCTTTTAAATGTCAACATATACACGTGTGATGCAGTTTACGAAGATATTTCAATGCCGAGAACCTCTATCAGAGAGTAAAAAGGGCGTAAGGTTCACAATGGTGTAAAATTAATGTGGGATATACCGGGCTAGGATTGGAGTTACAGGAACAAGGGCCAAACCAACCACCCAAGAATGGAATCGTCGAGCGAAAACACTTGACAAGCTCCTAGAAGCAGCTTTTCTTGCCACCAGACCTTTCTCCATCAATTAGGAATCTGATGCCGTCACTAAACACATTCCTTAAATTGTAGCCATTTGTTGAGTGTTTTTTTGGTGTCTAATCCGCATATATATCACCATTGCCCTTGATTTTCTTGACTGTATATCTTTTAAATGTCAACATATACATGTGTGATGCAATTTACGAAGATTTTTCAATGCCGAGAACCTCTATCAGAGAGTAAAAAGGGTGTAAGGTTCACAATGGTGTAAAATTATTGTGGGATATACCGGGCTAGGATTCTAGTTACAGGAACAAGGACCAAACCAACCACCCAAGAATGGAATAGTCCAGCGAAAACACTTGACAACCTCCTAGAAGCAGCTTTTCTTGCCACCAGACCTTTCTCCATCAATTAGGAATCTGATGCCGTCACTAAACACATTCCTTAAATTGTAGCCATTTGTTGAGTGTTTTTTTTTTGTGTCTAATCCGCATATATATCACCGTTGCCCTTGATTTTCTTGACTGTATATCTCTTAAATATCAACGTATACACGTGTGATTTAGTTTACGAAGATTTTTCAATGCCGAGAACCTCTATCAGAGAGTAAAAAGGGCGTCAGGTTCACAATGATGTAAAATTAATGTGGGATATACCGGGCTAGGATTCGAGTTACAGGAACAAGGGCCAAACCAACAACCCAAGAATGGAATCGTCGAGCGAAAACACTTGACAACCTCCTAGAAGCAGCTTTTCTTGCCATCAGACCTTTCTCCATCAATTAGGAATCTGATGCCGTCACTAAACACATTCCTTAAATTGTAGCCATTAGTTGAGTGTTTTTTTTTTGTGTCTAATCCGCATATATATCACCATTGCCCTTGATTTTCTTGACTGTATATCTCTTAAATATCAACATATACACGTGTGATTTAGTTTACGAAGATTTTTCAATGCCGAGAACCTCTATCAGAGAGTAAAAAGGGCGTAAGGTTCACAATGGTGTAAAATTAATGTGGGATATACCGGGCTAGGATTCTAGTTACAGGAACAAGGGCCAAACCAACCACCCAAGAATGGAATCGTCGAGCGAAAACACTTGACAACCTCCTAGAAGCAGCTTTTCTTGCCACCAGACCTTTCTCCATCAATTAGGAATCTGATGCCGTCACTAAACACATTCCTTAAATTGTAGCCATTTGTTTAGTGTTTTTTTTTTGTGTCTAATCCGCATATATATCACCATTGCCCTTGATTTTCTTGACTGTATATCTCTTAAATATCAACATATACACGTGTGATTTAGTTTACGAAGATTTTTCAATGCCGAGAACCTCTATCAGAGAGTAAAAACGGTGTCAGGTTCACAATGATGTAAAATTAATGTGGGATATACCGGGCTATGATTCGAGTTACAGGAACAAGGGCCAAACCAACCACCCAAGAATGGAATCGTCGAGCGAAAACACTTGACAACCTCCTAGAAGCAGCTTTTCTTGCCACCAGACCTTTCTCCATCAATTAGGAATCTGATGCCGTCACTAAACACATTCCTTAAATTGTAGCCATTTGTTGAGTGTTTTTTTTGGTGTCTAATCCGCATATATATCAACATTGCCCTTGAGTTTCTTGACTGTATATCTTTTAAATGTCAACATATACACGTGTGATGCAGTTTACGAAGATATTTCAATGCCGAGAACCTCTATCAGAGAGTAAAAAGGGCGTAAGGTTCACAATGGTGTAAAATTAATGTGGGATATACCGGGCTAGGATTGGAGTTACAGGAACAAGGGCCAAACCAACCACCCAAGAATGGAATCGTCGAGCGAAAACACTTGACAAGCTCCTAGAAGCAGCTTTTCTTGCCACCAGACCTTTCTCCATCAATTAGGAATCTGATGCCGTCACTAAACACATTCCTTAAATTGTAGCCATTTGTTGAGTGTTTTTTTGGTGTCTAATCCGCATATATATCACCATTGCCCTTGATTTTCTTGACTGTATATCTTTTAAATGTCAACATATACATGTGTGATGCAATTTACGAAGATTTTTCAATGCTGAGAACCTCTATCAGAGAGTAAAAAGGGTGTAAGGTTCACAATGGTGTAAAATTAATGTGGGATATACCGGGCTAGGATTCTAGTTACAGGAACAAGGGCCAAACCAACCACCCAAGAATGGAATAGTCCAGAGAAAACACTTGACAACCTCTTAGAAGCAGCTTTTCTTGCCACCAGACCTTTCTCCATCAATTAGGAATCTGATGCCGTCACTAAACAAATTCCTTAAATTGTAGCCATTTGTTGAGTGTTTTTTTTTTGTGTCTAATCCGCATATATATCACCGTTGCCCTTGATTTTCTTGACTGTATATCTCTTAAATATCAACGTATACACGTGTTATTTAGTTTACGAAGATTTTTCAATGCCGAGAACCTCTATCAGAGAGTAAAAAGGGCGTCAGGTTCACAATGATGTAAAATTAATGTGGGATATACCGGGCTAGGATTCGAGTTACAGGAACAAGGGCCAAACCAACAACCCAAGAATGGAATCGTCGAGCGAAAACACTTGACAACCTCCTAGAAGCAGCTTTTCTTGCCATCAGACCTTTCTCCATCAATTAGGAATCTGATGCCGTCACTAAACACATTCCTTAAATTGTAGCCATTTGTTGAGTGTTTTTTTTTGTGTCTAATCCGCATATATATCACCATTGCCCTTGATTTTCTTGACTGTATATCTCTTAAATATCAACATATACACGTGTGATTTAGTTGACGAAGATTTTTCAATGCCGAGAACCTCTATCAGAGAGTAAAAAGGGCGTAAGGTTCACAATGGTGTAAAATTAATGTGGGATATACCGGGCTAGGATTCGAGTTACAGGAACATGGGCCAAACCAACTATCCAAGAATGGAATCGTCGAGCGAAAACACTTGACAACCTCCTAGAAGCAGCTTTTCTTGCCACCAGACCTTTCTCTATCAATTAGGAATCTGATGCCGTCACTAAACACATTCCTTAAATTGTAGCCATTTGTTGAGTGTTTTTTTTTTTGTCTAATCCGCATATATATCACCATTGCCCTTGATTTTCTCGACTGTATATCTCTTAAATATCAACATATACACGTGTGATTTAGTTTACGAATATTTTTCAATGCCGAGAACCTCTATCAGAGAGTAAAAAGGGCGTAAGGTTCACATTGGTGTAAAATTAATGTGGGATATACTGGGCTAGGATTCGAGTTACAGGAACAAGGGCCAAACCAACCACCCAAGAATGGAATCGTCGAGTGAAAACACTTGACAACCTCCTAGAAGCAGCTTTTCTTGCCACAAGACCATTCTCCATCAATTAGGAATCTGATGCCGTCACTAAACACATTCCTTAAATTGTTGCCGTTTGTTTAGTGTTTTTTTTGTGTCTAATCCGCATATATATCACCATTGCCCTTGATTTTCTTGACTGTATATCTTTTAAATGTCAACATATACACGTGTGATGCAATTTACGAAGATTTTTCAATGCCGAGAACCTCTATAAGAGAGTAAAAAGTGCGTAAGGTTCACAATGGTGTAAAATTAATGTGGGATATACCGGGCTAGGATTCTAGTTACAGGAACAAGGGCCAAACCAACCACCCAAGAATGGAATCGTCGAGCGAAAACACTTGACAACCTCCTAGAAGCAGCTTTTCTTGCCACCAGACCTTTCTCCATCAATTAGGAATCTGATGCCGTCACTAAACACATTCCTTAAATTGTAGCCATTTGTTTAGTGTTTTTTTTTGTGTCTAATCCGCATATATATCACCATTGCCCTTGATTTTCTTGACTGTATATCTCTTAAATATCAACATATACACGTGTGATTTAGTTTACGAAGATTTTTCAATGCCGAGAACCTCTATCAGAGAGTAAAAACGGTGTCAGGTTCACAATGATGTAAAATTAATGTGGGATATACCGGGCTATGATTCGAGTTACAGGAACAAGGGCCAAACCAACCACCCAAGAATGGAATCGTCGAGCGAAAACACTTGACAACCTCCTAGAAGCAGCTTTTCTTGCCACCAGACCTTTCTCCATCAATTAGGAATCTGATGCCGTCACTAAACACATTCCTTAAATTGTAGCCATTTGTTGAGTGTTTTTTTTGGTGTCTAATCCGCATATATATCAACATTGCCCTTGATTTTCTTGACTGTATATCTTTTAAATGTCAACATATACACGTGTGATGCAGTTTACGAAGATATTTCAATGCCGAGAACCTATATCAGAGAGTAAAAAGGGCGTAAGGTTCACAATGGTGTGAAATTAATGTGGGATATACCGGGCTAGGATTGGAGTTAGAGGAACAAGGGCCAAACCAACCACCCAAGAATGGAATCGTCGAGCGAAAACACTTGACAAGCTCCTAGAAGCAGCTTTTCTTGCCACCAGACCTTTCTCCATCAATTAGGAATCTGATGCCGTCACTAAACACATTCCTTAAATTGTAGCCATTTGTTGAGTGTTTTTTTGGTGTCTAATCCGCATATATATCACCATTGCCCTTGATTTTCTTGACTGTATATCTTTTAAATGTCAACATATACATGTGTGATGCAATTTACGAAGATTTTTCAATGCCGAGAACCTCTATTAGAGAGTAAAAAGGGTGTAAGGTTCACAATGGTGTAAAATTAATGTGGGATATACCGGGCTAGGATTCGAGTTACAGGAACATGGGCCAAACCAACTATCCAAGAATGGAATCGTCGAGCGAAAACACTTGACAACTTCCTAGAAGCAGCTTTTCTTGCCACCAGACCTTTCTCTATCAATTAGGAATCTGATGCCGTCACTAAACACATTCCTTAAATTGTAGCCATTTGTTGAGTGTTTTTTTTTGTTGTCTAATCCGCATATATATCACCATTGCCCTTGATTTTCTCGACTGTATATCTCTTAAATATCAACATATACACGTGTGATTTAGTTTACGAATATTTTTCAATGCCGAGAACCTCTATCAGAGAGTAAAAAGGGCGTAAGGTTCACAATGGTGTAAAATTAATGTGGGATATACTGGGCTAGGATTCGAGTTACAGGAACAAGGGCCAAACCAACCACCCAAGAACGGAATCGTCGAGCGAAAACACTTGACAACCTCCTAGAAGCAGCTTTTCTTGCCACAAGACCTTTCTCCATCAATTAGGAATCTGATGCCGTCACTAAACACATTCCTTAAATTGTTGCCGTTTGTTTAGTGTTTTTTTTGTGTCTAATCCGCATATATATCACCATTGCCCTTGATATTCTTGACTGTATATCTCTTAAATATTAACATATACACGTGTGATTTAGTTTACGAAGAGTTTTCAATGTCGAGAACCTCGATCAGAGAGTAAAAAAGGCGTAAGGTTCACAATGGTGTAAAATTAAAATGGGATATACCGGGTTAGGATTCGAGTTACAGGAACAAGGGCCAAACCAACCACCCAAGAATGGAATCGTCGAGAGAAAAACTTGACAACCTCCTAGAAGCAACTTTTCTTACCACCAGACCTTTCTCCGTCAATTAGGAATCTGATGCCGTCACTAAACACATTCCTTAAATTGTAGCTATTTGTTGAGTGTTTTTTTTGGTGTCTAATCCGCATATATATCACCATTGCCCTTGATTTTCTTGACTGTATATCTCTTAAATATCAACATATACACGTGTGATTTAGTTTACGAAGATTTTTCAATGCCGAGAACCTCTATCAGAGAGTAAAAAGGGCGTAAGGTTCACAATGGTGTAAAATTAATGTGGGATATACCGGGCTAGGATTCGAGTTACAGGAACAAGGGCAAAACCAACCACCCAAGAATGGAATTGTCGAGTGAAAACACTTGACAACCTCCTAGAAGCCGCTTTTCTTGCCACCAGACCTTTCTCCATCAATTAGGAATCTGATGCCGTCACTTAACACATTCCTTAAATTGTAGCCATTTGTTGAGTGTTTTTTTTTTGTTGTCTAATCCGCATATATATCACCATTGCCCTTGATTTTCTTGACTGTATATCTCTTAAATATCAACATATACACGTGTGATTTAGTTTACGAAGATTTTTCAATGCCGAGAACCTCTATCAGAGAGTAAAAAGGGCGTAAGGTTCACAATGGTGTAAAATTAATGTGGGATATACTGGGCTAGGATTCGAGTTACAGGAACAAGGGCTAAACCAACCACCCAAGAATGGAATCGTCGAACGAAAACACTTGATAACCTCCTAGAAGCAGCTTTTCTTACCACCGGACCTCTCTCCATCAATTAGGAATCTGATGCCGTCACTAAACACATTCCTTAAATTGTAGCTATTTGTTGAGTGTTTTTTTTGGTTTCTAATCCGCATATATATCACCATTGATCTTGATTTTCTTGACTGTATATCTCTTAAATATCAACATATACACGTGTGATTTAGTTTACGAAGATTTTTCAATGCCGAGAACCTCGATCAGAGAGTAAAAAAGGCGTAAGGTTCACAATGGTGTAAAATTAAAATGGGATATACCGGGCTAGGATTCGAGTTACAGGAACAAGGGCCAAACCAACCACCCAAGAATGGAATCGTCGAGCGAAAACACTTGACAACCTCCTAGAAGCAGCTTTTCTTGCACCAGACTTTTCTCCATAAATTAGGAATCTGATGCCGTAACTAAACACATTCCATAAATTGTAGCCATTTGTTGAGTGTTTTTTTTTTGTGTCTAATCCGCATATATATCACTAATTCCCTTGATTTTCTTGACTGTATATCTCTTAAATATCAACATATACACGTGTCATTTAGTTTACGAATGTTTTTCAATGCCGAGAACCTCGATCAGAGAGTAAAAAAGGCGTAAGGTTCACAATGGTGTAAAATTAAAATGGGATATACCGGGCTTGGATTCGAGTTACAGGAACAAAGGCAAAACCAACCACCCAAGAATGGAATCGTCGAGCGAAAACACTTGACAACCTCCTGGAAGCCGCTTTTCTTGCCACCAGACCTTTCACCATCAATTAGGAATCTGATGTCGTCACTAAACACATTCCTTAAATTGTAGCCATTTGTTGAGTGTTTTTTTTTTGTGTCTAATCCGCATATATATCACCATTGCTCTTGATTTTCTTGACTGTATATCTCTTAAATATCAACATATACACGTGTGATTTAGTTTACGAAGATTTTTCAATGCCGAGAACCTCGATCAGAGAGTACAAAAGGCGTGATGTTCACAATGGTGTAAAATTAAAATGGGATATACCGGGCTAGGATTCGAGTTACAGGAACAAGGGCCAAACCAACCACCCAAGAATGGAATCGTCGAGAGAAAAACTTGACAACCTCCTAGAAGCAGCTTTTCTTACCACCAGACCTTTCTCCGTCAATTAGGAATCTGATGCCGTCACTAAACACGTTCCTTAAATTGTAGCCATTTGTTGAGTGTTTTTCTTTGGTGTCTAATCCGCATATATATCACCATTGCCGTTGATTTTCTTGACTGTATATCTCTTAAATATCAACATATACAGGTGTGATTTAGTTTACGAAGATTTTTCAATGCCAAGAACCTCGATCAGAGAGTAAAAAAGGCGTCTGGTTCACAATGGTGTAAAATTAAAATGGGATATACCAGGATTGGATTCGAGTTACAGGAACAAGGGCCAAACCAACCACCCAAGAATGGAATCGTCGAGCGAAAACACTTGACAACCTGCTAGAAGCAGCTTTTCTTGCCACCAGACTTTTCTCCATCAATTCGGAATCTGATGCCGTCACTAAACACATTCCTTAAATTGTAGCCATTTGTTGAGTGTTTTTTTTTTTTTTGTGTCTAATCCGCATATATATCACTATTTCCCTTGATTTTCTTGACTGTATATCTCTTAAATATCAACATATACACGTGTCATTTAGTTTACGAATGTTTTTCAATGCCGAGAACCTCGACCAGAGAGTAAAAAAGGCGTAAGGTTCACAATGGTATAAAATTAAAATGGGATATACCGGGCTTGGATTCGAGTTACAGGAACAAGGGCAAAACCAACAACCCAAGAATGGAATCGTCGAGCGAAAAAACTTGACAACCTCCTAGAAGCCGCTTTTCTTGCCACCAGACCTTTCTCCATCAATTAGGAATCTGATGCCGTCACTAAACACATTCCTTAAATTGTAGCCATTTGTTGATTGTTTTTTTTTTTGTGTCTAATCCGCATATATATCACCATTGCTCTTGAATTTCTTGACTGTAAATCTCTTAAATATCAACATATATACGTGTGATTTAGTTTACGAAGATTTTTCAATGCCGAGAACCTCGATCAGAGAGTACAAAAGGCGTGAGGTTCACAATGGTGTAAAATTAAAATGGGATATACCGGGCTAGGATTCGAGTTACAGGAACAAGGGCCAAACCAACCACCCAAGAATGGAATCGTCGAGAGAAAAACTTGACAACCTCCTAGAAGCAACTTTTCTTACCACCAGACCTTTCTCCGTCAATTAGGAATCTGATGCCGTCACTAAACACATTCCTTAAATTGTAGCTATTTGTTGAGTGTTTTTTTTGGTGTCTAATCCGCATATATATCACCATTGCCCTTGATTTTCTTGACTGTATATCTCTTAAATATCAACATATACACGTATGATTTAGTTTACGAAGATTTTTCAATGCCGAGAACCTCTATCAGAGAGTAAAAAGGGCGTAAGGTTCACAATGGTGTAAAATTAATGTGGGATATACCGGGCTAGGATTCGAGTTACAGGAACAAGGGCAAAACCAACCACCCAAGAATGGAATCGTCGAGTGAAAACACTTGACAACCTCCTAGAAGCCGCTTTTCTTGCCACCAGACCTTTCTCCATCAATTAGGAATCTGATGCCGTCACTTAACACATTCCTTAAATTGTAGCCATTTGTTGAGTGTTTTTTTTTGTTGTCTAATCCGCATATATATCACCATTGCCCTTGATTTTCTTGACTGTATATCTCTTAAATATCAACATATACACCTGTGATTTAGTTTACGAAGATTTTTCAATGCCGAGAACCTCTATCAGAGAGTAAAAAGGGCGTAAGGTTCACAATGGTGTAAAATTAATGTGGGATATACTGGGCTAGGATTCGAGTTACAGGAACAAGGGCCAAACCAACCACCCAAGAATGGAATCGTCGAGAGAAAAACTTGACAACCTCCTAGAAGCAACTTTTCTTACCACCAGACCTTTCTCCGTCAATTAGGAATCTGATGCCGTCACTAAACACATTCCTTAAATTGTAGCTATTTGTTGAGTGTTTTTTTTGGTGTCTAATCCGCATATATATCACCATTGCCCTTGATTTTCTTGACTGTATATCTCTTAAATATCAACATATACACGTGTGATTTAGTTTACGAAGATTTTTCAATGCCGAGAACCTCTATCAGAGAGTAAAAAGGGCGTAAGGTTCACAATGGTGTAAAATTAATGTGGGATATACCGGGCTAGGATTCGAGTTACAGGAACAAGGGCAAAACCAACCACCCAAGAATGGAATCGTCAAGTGAAAACACTTGACAACCTCCTAGAAGCCGCTTTTCTTGCCACCAGACCTTTCTCCATCAATTAGGAATCTGATGCCGTCACTTAACACATTCCTTAAATTGTAGCCATTTGTTGAGTGTTTTTTTTTGTTGTCTAATCCGCATATATATCACCATTGCCCTTGATTTTCTTGACTGTATATCTCTTAAATGTCAACATATACACGTGTGATTTAGTTTACGAAGATTTTTCAATGCCGAGAACCTCTATCAGAGAGTAAAAAGGGCGTAAGGTTCACAATGGTGTAAAATTAATGTGGGATATACTGGGCTAGGATTCGAGTTACAGGAACAAGGGCCAAACCAACCACCCAAGAATGGAATCGTCGAACGAAAACACTTGACAACCTCCTAGAAGCAGCTTTTCTTGCCACCGGACCTCTCTCCATCAATTAGGAATCTGATGCCGTCACTAAACACATTCTTTAAATTGTAGCTATTTGTTGAGTGTTTTTTTTGGTTTCTAATCCGCATATATATCACCATTGATCTTGATTTTCTTGACTGTATATCTCTTAAATATCAACATATACACGTGTGATTTAGTTTACGAAGATTTTTCAATGCCGAGAACCTCGATCAGAGAGTAAAAAAGGCGTAAGGTTCACAATGGTGTAAAATTAAAATGGGATATACCGGGCTAGGATTCGAGTTACAGGAACAAGGGCCAAACCAACCACCCAAGAATGGAATCGTCGAGCGAAAACACTTGACAACCTCCTAGAAGCAGCTTTTCTTGCACCAGACTTTTCTCTATAAATTAGGAATCTGATGCCGTAACTAAACACATTCCATAAATTGTAGCCATTTGTTGAGTGTTTTTTTTTTGTGTCTAATCCGCATATATATCACTAATTCCCTTGATTTTCTTGACTGTATATCTCTTAAATATCAACATATACACGTGTCATTTAGTTTACGAATGTTTTTCAATGCCGAGAACCTCGATCAGAGAGTAAAAAAGGCGTAAGGTTCACAATGGTGTAAAATTAAAATGGGATATACCGGGCTTGGATTCGAGTTACAGGAACAAAGGCAAAACCAACCACCCAAGAATGGAATCGTCGAGCGAAAACACTTGACAACCTCCTGGAAGCCGTTTTTCTTGCCACCAGACCTTTCACCATCAATTAGGAATCTGATGTCGTCACTAAACACATTCCTTAAATTGTAGCCATTTGTTGAGTGTTTTTTTTTTGTGTCTAATCCGCATATATATCACCATTGCTCTTGATTTTCTTGACTGTATATCTCTTAAATATCAACATATACACGTGTGATTTAGTTTACGAAGATTTTTCAATGCCGAGAACCTCGATCAGAGAGTACAAAAGGCGTGATGTTCACAATGGTGTAAAATTAAAATGGGATATACCGGGCTAGGATTCGAGTTACAGGAACAAGGGCCAAACCAACCACCCAAGAATGGAATCGTCGAGAGAAAAACTTGACAACCTCCTAGAAGCAGCTTTTCTTACCACCAGACCTTTCTCCGTCAATTAGGAATCTGATGCCGTCACTAAACACGTTCCTTAAATTGTAGCCATTTGTTGAGTGTTTTTCTTTGGTGTCTAATCCGCATATATATCACCATTGCCGTTGATTTTCTTGACTGTATATCTCTTAAATATCAACATATACAGGTGTGATTTAGTTTACGAAGATTTTTCAATGCCGAGAACCTCGATCAGAGAGTAAAAAAGGCGTCTGGTTCACAATGGTGTAAAATTAAAATGGGATATACCAGGATTGGATTCGAGTTACAGGAACAAGGGCCAAACCAACCACCCAAGAATGGAATCGTCGAGCGAAAACACTTGACAACCTGCTAGAAGCAGCTTTTCTTGCCACCAGACTTTTCTCCATCAATTAGGAATCTGATGCCGTCACTAAACACATTCCTTAAATTGTAGCCATTTGTTGAGTGTTTTTTTTTTTTGTGTCTAATCCGCATATATATCACTATTTCCCTTGATTTTCTTGACTGTATATCTCTTAAATATCAACATATACACGTGTCATTTAGTTTACGAATGTTTTTCAATGCCGAGAACCTCGATCAGAGAGTAAAAAAGGCGTAAGGTTCACAATGGTATAAAATTAAAATGGGATATACCAGGCTTGGATTCGAGTTACAGGAACAAGGGCAAAACCAACAACCCAAGAATGGAATCGTCGAGCGAAAAAACTTGACAACCTCCTAGAAGCCGCTTTTCTTGCCACCAGACCTTTCTCCATCAATTAGGAATCTGATGCCGTCACTAAACACATTCCTTAAATTGTAGCCATTTGTTGATTGTTTTTTTTTTGTGTCTAATCCGCATATTTATCACCATTGCTCTTGAATTTCTTGACTGTATATCTCTTAAATATCAACATATATACGTGTGATTTAGTTTACGAAGATTTTTCAATGCCGAGAACCTCGATCAGAGAGTACAAAAGGCGTGAGGTTCACAATGGTGTAAAATTAAAATGGGATATACCGGGCTAGGATTCGAGTTACAGGAACAAGGGCCAAACCAACCACCCAAGAATGGAATCGTCGAGAGAAAAACTTGACAACCTCCTAGAAGCAGCTTTTCTTTCCACCAGACCTTTCTCCGTCAATTAGGAATCTGATGCCGTCACTAAACACATTCCTTAAATTGTAGCCATTTGTTGAGTGTTTTTTTGGTGTCTAATCCGCATATATATCACCATTGCCCTTGATTTTCTTGACTGTATATCTCTTAAATATCAACATATACACGTGTGATTTAGTTTACGAAGATTTTTCAATGCCGAGAACCTCTATCAGAGAGTAAAAAGGGCGTAAGGTTCACAATGGTGTAAAATTAATGTGGGATATACCGGGCTAGGATTCGAGTTACAGGAACATGGGCCAAACCAACTACCCAAGAATGGAATCGTCAAGCGAAAACAGTTGACAACCTCCAAGAAGCAGCTTTTCTTGCCACCAGACCTTTCTCCATCAATTAGGAATCTGATGCCGTCAATAAACACATTCCTTAAATTTTAGCCATTTGTTGAGTGTTTTTTTTTTGTGTCTAATCCGCATATATATCACCATTGCCCTTGATATTATTGACTGTATATCTCTTAAATATCAACATATACACGTGTGATTTAGTTTACGAAGAGTTTTCAATGCCGAGAACCTCGATCAGACAGTAAAAAAGGCGTAAGGTTCACAATGGTGTAAAATTAAAATGGGATATACCGGGCTAGGATTCGAGTTACAGGAACAAGGGCCAAACCAACCACCCAAGAATGGAATCGTCGAGAGAAAAACTTGACAACCTCCTAGAAGCAGCTTTTCTTGCCACCAGACCTTTCTCCGTCAATTAGGAATCTGATGCCGTCACTAAACACATTCCATAAATTGTAGCCATTTGTTGAGTGTTTTTTTTGGTGTCTAATCCGCATATATATCACCATTGCCCTTGATTTTCTTGACTGTATATCTCTTAAATATCAACATATACACGTGTGATTTAGTTTACGAAGATTTTTCAATGCCGAGAACCTCTATCAGAGAGTAAAAAGGGCGTAAGGTTCACAATGGTGTAAAATTAATGTGGGATATACCGGGCTAGGATTCGAGTTACAGGAACATGGGCCAAACCAACTATCCAAGAATGGAATCGTCGAGCGAAAACACTTGACAACCTCCTAGAAGCAGCTTTTCTTGCCACCAGACCTTTCTCTATCAATTAGGAATCTGGTGCCGTCACTAAACACATTCCTTAAATTGTAGCCATTTGTTGAGTGTTTTTTTTTGTTGTCTAATCCGCATATATATCACCATTGCCCTTGATTTTCTCGACTGTATATCTCTTAAATATCAACATATACACGTGTGATTTAGTTTACGAATATTTTTCAATGCCGAGAACCTCTATCAGAGAGTAAAAAGGGCGTAAGGTTCACAATGGTGTAAAATTAATGTGGGATATACTGGGCTAGGATTCGAGTTACAGGAACAAGGGCCAAACCAACCACCCAAGAATGGAATCGTCGAGGGAAAACACTTGACAACCTCCTAGAAGCAGCTTTTCTTGCCACCAGACCTTTCTCCATCAATTAGGAATCTGATGCCGTCACTAAACACATTCCTTAAATTGTTGCCGTTTGTTTAGTGTTTTTTTTGTGTCTAATCCGCATATATATGACCATTGCCCTTGATATTCTTGACTGTATATCTCTTAAATATCAACATATACACGTGTGATTTTGTTTACGAAGAGTTTTCAATGCCGAGAACCTCGATCAGAGAGTAAAAAAGGCGTAAGGTTCACAATGGTGTAAAATTAAAATGGGATATACCGGGCTAGGATTCGAGTTACAGGAACAAGGGCCAAACCAACCACCCAAGAATGGAATCGTCGAGAGAAAAACTTGACAACCTCCTAGAAGTAGCTTTTCTTACCACCAGACCTTTCTCCGTCAATTAGGAATCTGATGCCGTCACTAAACACATTCCTTAAATTGTAGCCATTTGTTGAGTGTTTTTTTTGGTGTCTAATCCGCATATATATCACCATTGCCCTTGATTTTCTTGACTGTATATCACTTAAATATCATCATATACACGTGTCATTTAGTTTACGAAGATTTTTCAATTCCGAGAACCTCTATCAGAGCGTAAAAAAAGGCGTAAGGTTCACAATGGTGTAAAATTAATGTGGGATATACCGGGCAAGGATTCGAGTTACAGGAACAAGGGCAAAACCAACCACCCAAGAATGGAATCGTCGAGTGAAAACACTTGACAACCTCCTAGAAGCCGCTTTTCTTGCCACCAGACCTTTCTCCATCAATTAGGAATCTGATGCCGTCACTTAACACATTCCTTAAATTGTAGCCATTTGTTGAGTGTTTTTTTTTGTTGTCTAATCCGCATATATATCACCATTGCCCTTGATTTTCTTGACTGTATATCTCTTAAATATCAACATATACACGTGTGATTTAGTTTACGAAGATTTTTCAATGCCGAGAACCTCTATCAGAGAGTAAAAAGGGCGTAAGGTTCACAATGGTGTAAAATTAATGTGGGATATACTGGGCTAGGATTCGAGTTACAGGAACAAGGGCCAAACCAACCACCCAAGAATGGAATCGTCGAACGAAAACACTTGACAACCTCCTAGACGCAGCTTTTCTTGCCACCGGACCTTTCTCCATCAATTAGGAATCTGATGCCGTCACTAAACACATTCCTTAAATTGTAGCCATTTGTTGAGTGTTTTTTTTGGTGTCTAATCCGCATATATATCACCATTGATCTTGATTTTCTTGACTGTATATCTCTTAAATATCAACATATACACGTGTGATTTAGTTTACGAAGATTTTTCAATGTCGAGAACCTCGATCAGAGAGTAAAAAAGGCGTAAGGTTCACAATGGTGTAAAATTAAAATGGGATATACCGGGCTAGGATTCGAGTTACAGGAACAAGGGCCAAACCAACCACCCATGAATTGAATCGTCGAGCGAAAACACTTGACAACCTCCTAGAAGCCGCTTTTCTTGCCACCAGACCTTTCACCATCAATTAGGAATCTGATGCCGTCACTAAACACATTCCTTAAATTGTAGCCATTTGTTGAGTGTTTTTTTTTTTGTGTCTAATCCGCATATATATCACCATTGCTCTTGATTTTCTTGACTGTATATCTCTTAAATATCAACATATACACGTGTGATTTAGTTTACGAAGATTTTTCAATGCCGAGAACCTCGATCAGAGAGTACAAAAGGCGTGATGTTCACAATGGTGTAAAATTAAAATGTGATATACCGGGCTAGGATTCGAGTTACAGGAACAAGGGCCAAACCAACCACCCAAGAATGGAATCGTCGAGAGAAAAACTTGACAACCTCCTAGAAGCAGCTTTTCTTACCACCAGACCTTTCTCCGTCAATTAGGAATATGATGCCGTCACTAAACACGTTCCTTAAATTGTAGCCATTTGTTGAGTGTTTTTCTTTGGTGTCTAATCCGCATATATATCACCATTGCCCTTGATTTTCTTGACTGTATATCTCTTAAATATCAACATATACACGTGTGATTTAGTTTACGAAGATTTTTCAATGCCGAGAACCTCGATCAGAGAGTAAAAAAGGCGTCAGGTTCACAATGGTGTAAAATTAAAATGGGATATACCAGGCTTGGATTCGAGTTACAGGAACAAGGGCCAAACCAACCACCCAAGAATGGAATCGTCGAGCGAAAACACTTGACAACCTGCTAGAAGCAGCTTTTCTTGCCACCAGACTTTTCTCCATCAATTAGGAATCTGATGCCGTCACTAAACACATTCCTTAAATTGTAGCCATTTGTTGAGTGTTTTTTTTTGGTGTCTAATCCGCATATATATCACTATTTCCCTTGATTTTCTTGACTGTATATCTCTTAAATATCAACATATACACGTGTCATTTAGTTGACGAATGTTTTTCAATGCCGAGAACCTCGATCAGAGAGTAAAAAAGGCGTAAGGTTCACAATGGTATAAAATTAAAATGGGATATACCGGGCTTGGATTCGAGTTACAGGAACAAGGGCAAAACCAACCACCCAAGAATGGAATCGTCGAGCGAAAACACTTGACAACCTCCTAGAAGCCGCTTTTCTTGCCACCAGACCTTTCTCCATCAATTAGGAATCTGATGCCGTCACTAAACACATTCCTTAAATTGTAGCCATTTGTTGAGTGTTTTTTTTGTGTCTAATCCGCATATATATCACCATTGCTCTTGAATTTCTTGACTGTATATCTCTTAAATATCAACATATATACGTGTGATTTAGTTTACGAAGATTTTTCAATGCCGAGAACCTCGATCAGAGAGTACAAAAGGCGTGAGGTTCACAATGGTGTAAAATTAAAATGGGATATACCGGGCTAGGATTCGAGTTACAGGAACAAGGGCCAAACCAACCACCCAAGAATGGAATCGTCGAGAGAAAAACTTGACAACCTCCTAGAAGCAGCTTTTCTTACCACCAGACCTTTCTCCGTCAATTAGGAATCTGATGCCGTCACTAAACACATTCCTTAAATTGTAGCCATTTGTTGAGTGTTTTTTTTTTGGTGTCTAATCCGCATATATATCACCATTGCCCTTGATTTTCTTGACTGTATATCTCTTAAATATCAACATATACACGTGTGATTTAGTTTACGAAGATTTTTCAATGCCGAGAACCTCTATCAGAGAGTAAAAAGGGCGTAAGGTTCACAATGGTGTAAAATTAATGTGGGATATACCGGGCTAGGATTCGAGTTACAGGAACATGGGCCAAACCAACTACCCAAGAATGGAATCGTCAAGCGAAAACAGTTGACAACCTCCAAGAAGCAGCTTTTCTTGCCACCAGACCTTTCTCCATCAATTAGGAATCTGATGCCGTCAATAAACACATTCCTTAAATTTTAGCCATTTGTTGAGTGTTTTTTTTTGTGTCTAATCCGCATATATATCACCATTGCCCTTGATTTTCTTGACTGTATATCTCTTAAATACCAACATATACACGTGTGATTTAGTTTACAAAGATTTTTCAATGCCGAGAACCTCTATCAGAGAGTAAAAAGGGCGTAAGGTTCACAATGGTGTAAAATTAATGTGGGATATACCGGGCTAGGATTCGAGTTACAGGAACAAGGGCCAAACCAACCACCCATGAATGGAATCGTCGAACGAAAACACTTGACAACCTCCTAGAAGCAGCTTTTCTTGCCACCAGACCTTCCTCCATCAATTAGGAATCTGATGTCGTCACTAAACACATTCCTTAAATTGTAGCCATTTGTGAGTGTTTTTTTTTTGGTGTCTAATCCGCAAATATATCACCATTGCTCTTGATTTTCTTGACTGTATATCTCTTAAATATCAACATATACACGTGTGATTTAGTTTACGAAGATTTTTCAATGCCGAGAACCTCGATCAGAGAGTAAAAAAGGCGTAAGGTTCACAATGGTGTAAAATTAAAATGGGATATACCGATTTAGGATTCGAGTTACAGGAACAAGGGCCAATCCAACCACCCAAGAATGGAATCGTCGAGCGAAAACACTTGACAACCTCCTAGAAGCAGCTTTTCTTGCCACCAGACCTTTCTCCATCAATTAGGAATCTGATGCCGTCACTAAACACATTCCTTAAATTGTAGCCATTTGTTAAGTGTTTTTTTTTGTGTCTAATCCGCATATATATCACCATTTCCCTTGATTTTCTTGACTATATATCTCTTAAATATCAACATATACACGTGTCATTTAGTTTACGGATGTTTTTCAATGCCGAGAACGTTGATCAGAGAGTAAAAAAGGCGTAAGGTTCACAATGGTGTAAAATTAAAATGGGATATACCGGGCTAGGATTCGAGTTACAGGAACAAGGGCCAAACCAACCACCCAAGAATGGAATCGTCGAGCGAAAACACTTGACAACCTCCTAGAAGCAGCTTTTCTTGTCACCAGACCTTTCTCCATCAATTAGGAATCTGATGCCGTCACTAAACACATTCCTTAAATTGTAGCCATATGTTGAGTGATTTTTTTTGGTGTCTAATCCGCATATATATCACCATTGCCCTTGATTTTCTTGACTGTATATCTCTTAAATATCAACATATACACGTGTCAATTAGTTTACGAATGTTTTTCAATGCCGAGAACCTCGATCAGAGAGTAAAAAAGGCGTAAGGTTCACAATGGTGTAAAATTAAAATGGGATATACCGGGCTAGGATTCGAGTTACAGGAAAAAGGGCCAAACCAACCACCCAAGAATGGAATCGTCGAGCGAAAACACTTGACAATCTCCTAGAAGCAGCTTTTCTTGTCACCAGACCTTTCTCCATCAATTAGGAATCAGATGCCGTCACTAAACACATTCCTTAAATTGTAGCCATATGTTGAGTGATTTTTTTTGGTGTCTAATCCGCATATATATCACCATTGCCCTTGATTTTCTTGACTGTATATCTCTTAAATGTCAACATATACATGTGTGAATTAGTTTACGAAGATTTTTCAATGCCGAGAACCTCGATCAGAGAGTAAAAAAGTCGTAAGGTTCACAATGGTGTAAAATTAAAATGGTATATACCGGGCTAGGATTCGAGTTACAGGAACAAAGGCCAAACCAACCACCCAAGAATGGAATCCTCGAGCGAAAACACTTGACAACATCCTAGAAGCAGTTTTTCTTGCCACCAGACTTTCTCCATTAATTAGGAATCTGATGCCGTCACTAAACACATTCCTTAAATTGTAGCCATTTGTTAAGTGTTTTTTTTTGTGTCTAATCCGCATATATATCACCATTGCCCTTGATTTTCTTAACTGTATATCTCTTAAATGTCAACATATACACGTGTGATTTAGTTTACGAAGATTTTTCAATGCCGAGAACCTCTATCAGAGAGTAAAAAAACCGTAAGGTTCACAATGGTGTAAGATTAAAATGGGATATACCGGGCTAGGATTCGAGTTACAGGAACAAGAGCCAAACCAACCACCCAAGAATGGAATGGTTGAGCGAAAACACTTGACAACATCCTAGAAGCAGCTTTACTTGCCACCAGACCTTTCTCCATCACATAGGAATCTGACGCCGTCAATAAACACAATCCTTAAATTGTAGCCATTTGTTGAGTGTTTTTTTTTTTGTGTCTAATCCGCATATATATCACCATTGCCCTTGATTTTCTTGACTGTATATCTCTTAAATGTCAACATATACACGTGCGATTTAGTTTACCAAGATTTTGCAATGCCGAAAACATCGATCAGAGAGTAAAAAAGGCGTAAGGTTCACAATGGTGTAAAATTAAAATGGGATATACCGGGCTAGGATTCGAGTTACAGGAACAAGGGCCAAACCAACCACCCAAGAATGGAACCGTCGAGCGAAAACACATGACAACCTCCTAAAAGCAGCTTTTCTTGCCACCAGACCTTTCTCCATCAATTATGAATCTGATGCCGTCACAAAACACATTTCTTAAATTGTAGCCATTTGTTGAGTTATTTTTTTTGGTGTCTAATCCGCATATATATCACCATTGCCCTTGATTTTCTTGACTGTATATCTCTTAAATGTCAACATATACATGTGTGATTTAGTTCACGAAGATATTTCAATGCCGAGAACCTCGATCAGAGAGGTAAAAAGGCGTAAGGTTCACAATGGTGTAAGTTTAAAATGGGATATACCGGTCTAGGATTCGAGTTACAGGAACAAGGGCCAAACCAACCACCCAAGAATGGAATCGTCGAGCGAAAAAACTTGACAACCTCCCAGAAGCAACTTTTCTTACCACGAGACCTTTCTCCATCAATTAGGAATCTGATGCCGTCACTAAACACATTCCTTAATTTGTAGCCATTTGTTGTGTGTTTTTTTTGGTGTCTAATCCGCATATATATCACCATTGCCCTTGATTTTCTTGACTGTATATCACTTAAATATCAACATATACGCGTGTGATGTAGTTTACGAAGATTTTCAATGCCGAGAACCTCGATCAGAGAGTAAAAAAGGCGTAAGGTTCACAATGGTTTAAAATTAAAATGGGATATACTGGGCTAGGATTTGAGTTACAAGAACAAGGGCCAAACCAACCACTCAAGAATGGAATCGTCGAGCGAAAACACTTGAAAACCTCCTAGAAGCAGCTTTTCTTGCCACCAGACCTTTCTCCATCAATTAGGAATCTGATGCCGTCACTAAACACATTCCTTAATTTGTAGCCATTTGTTGTGTGTTTTTTTTTGGTGTCTAATCCGCATATATATCACCATTGCCCTTAATTTTCTTGACTGTATATCTCTTAAATGTCAACATATACACGTGTGGTTTAGTTTACAAAGATTTTCAATTCCGAGAACCTCGACCAGAGAGTAAAAAAGGCGTATGGTTCACAATGGTGTAAAATTAAAATGGGATATACCGGGCTAGGATTCGAGTTACAGGAACAAGGGCCAAACCAACCACCCAAGAATGGAACCGTCGAGCGAAAACACATGACAACCTCCTAGAAGCAACTTTTCTTACCACGAGACCTTTCTCCATCAATTAGGAATCTGATGCCGTCACTAAACACATTCCTTAATTTGTAGCCATTTGTTGAGTTATTTTTTTGGGTGTCTAATCCGCATATATATCACCATTGCCCTTGATTTTCTTGACTGTATATCTCTTAAATGTCAACATATACATGTGTGATTTAGTTCACGAAGATATTTCAATGCCGAGAACCTCGATCAGAGAGGTAAAAAGGCGTAAGGTTCACAATGGTGTAAGATTAAAATGGGATATACCGGTCTAGGATTCGAGTTACAGGAAAAAGGGCCAAACCAACCACCCAAGAATGGAATCGTCGAGCGAAAACACTTGACAACCTCCCAGAAGCAACTTTTCTTACCACGAGACCTTTCTCCATCAATTAGGAATCTGATGCCGTCACTAAACACATTCCTTAATTTGTAGCCATTTGTTGTGTGTTTTTTTTGGTGTCTAATCCGCATATATATCACCATTGCCCTTGATTTTCTTGACTGTATATCACTTAAATATCAACATATACACGTGTGATGTAGTTTACGAAGATTTTCAATGCCGAGAACCTCGATCAGAGAGTAAAAAAGGCGTAAGGTTCACAATGGTTTAAAATTAAAATGGGATATACCGGGCTAGGATTTGAGTTACAGGAACAAGGGACAAACCAACCACCCGAGAATGGAATCGTCGAGCGAAAACACTTGACAACCTCCTAGAAGCAGCTTTTCTTGCCACCAGACCTTTCTCCATCAATTAGGAATCTGATGTCGTCACTAAACACATTTCTTAAATTGTAGCCATTTGTTGAGTTATTTTTTTTGGTGTCTAATCCGCATATATATCACCATTGCCCTTGATTTTCTTGACTGTATATCTCTTAAATGTCAACATATACATGTGTGATTTAGTTCACGAAGATATTTCAATGCCGAGAACCTCGATCAGAGAGGTAAAAAGGCGTAAGGTTCACAATGGTGTAAGATTAAAATGGGATATACCGGTCTAGGATTCGAGTTACAGGAAAAAGGGCCAAACCAACCACCCAAGAATGGAATCGTCGAGCGAAAACACTTGACAACCTCCCAGAAGCAACTTTTCTTACCACGAGACCTTTCTCCATCAATTAGGAATCTGATGCCGTCACTAAACACATTCCTTAATTTGTAGCCATTTGTTGTGTGTTTTTTTTGGTGTCTAATCCGCATATATATCACCATTGCCCTTGATTTTCTTGACTGTATATCACTTAAATATCAACATATACATGTGTGATGTAGTTTACGAAGATTTTCAATGCCGAGAACCTCGATCAGAGAGTAAAAAAGGCGTAAGGTTCACAATGGTTTAAAATTAAAATGGGATATACTGGGCTAGGATTTGAGTTACAAGAACAAGGGCCAAACCAACCACTCAAGAATGGAATCGTCGAGCGAAAACACTTGAAAACCTCCTAGAAGCAGCTTTTCTTGCCACCAGACGTTTCTCCATCAATTAGGAATCTGATGCCGTCACTAAACACATTCCTTAATTTGTAGCCATTTGTTGTGTGTTTTTTTTTGTGTCTAATCCGCATATATATCACCATTGCCCTTAATTTTCTTGACTGTATATCACTTAAATGTCAACATATACACGTGTGGTTTAGTTTACAAAGATTTTCAATTCCGAGAACCTCGATCAGAGAGTAAAAAAGGCGTATGGTTCACAATGGTGTAAAATTAAAATGGGATATACCGAGCTAGGATTCGAGTTACAGGAACAAGGGCCAAACCAACCACCCAAGAATGGAACCGTCGAGCGAAAACACATGACAACCTCCTAGAAGCAACTTTTCTTACCACGAGACCTTTCTCCATCAATTAGGAATCTGATGCCGTCACTAAACACATTCCTTAATTTGTAGCCATTTGTTGAGTTATTTTTTTTGGTGTCTAATCCGCATATATATCACCATTGCCCTTGATTTTCTTGACTGTATATCTCTTAAATGTCAACATATACATGTGTGATTTAGTTCACGAAGATATTTCAATGCCGAGAACCTCGATCAGAGAGGTAAAAAGGCGTAAGGTTCACAATGGTGTAAGATTAAAATGGGATATACCGGTCTAGGATTCGAGTTACAGGAAAAAGGGCCAAACCAACCACCCAAGAATGGAATCGTCGAGCGAAAACACTTGACAACCTCCCAGAAGCAACTTTTCTTACCACGAGACCTTTCTCCATCAATTAGGAATCTGATGCCGTCACTAAACACATTCCTTAATTTGTAGCCATTTGTTGTGTGTTTTTTTTTTGTGTCTAATCCGCATATATATCACCATTGCCCTTGATTTTCTTGACTGTATATCACTTAAATATCAACATATACACGTGTGATGTAGTTTACGAAGATTTTCAATGCCGAGAACCTCGATCAGAGAGTAAAAAAGGCGTAAGGTTCACAATGGTTTAAAATTAAAATGGGATATACCGGGCTAGGATTTGAGTTACAGGAACAAGGGACAAACCAACCACCCGAGAATGGAATCGTCGAGCGAAAACACTTGACAACCTCCTAGAAGCAGCTTTTCTTGCCACCAGACCTTTCTCCATCAATTAGGAATCTGATGCCGTCACTAAACACATTTCTTAAATTGTAGCCATTTGTTGAGTTATTTTTTTTGGTGTCTAATCCGCATATATATCACCATTGCCCTTGATTTTCTTGACTGTATATCTCTTAAATGTCAACATATACATGTGTGATTTAGTTCACGAAGATATTTCAATGCCGAGAACCTCGATCAGAGAGGTAAAAAGGCGTAAGGTTCACAATGGTGTAAGATTAAAATGGGATATACCGGTCTAGGATTCGAGTTACAGGAAAAAGGGCCAAACCAACCACCCAAGAATGGAATCATCGAGCGAAAACACTTGACAACCTCCCAGAAGCAACTTTTCTTACCACGAGACCTTTCTCCATCAATTCGGAATCTGATGCCGTCACTAAACACATTCCTTAATTTGTAGCCATTTGTTGTGTGTTTTTTTTGGTGTCTAATCCGCATATATATCACCATTGCCCTTGATTTTCTTGACTGTATATCACTTAAATATCAACATATACACGTGTGATGTAGTTTACGAAGATTTTCAATGCCGAGAACCTCGATCAGAGAGTAAAAAAGGCGTAAGGTTCACAATGGTTTAAAATTAAAATGGGATATACTGGGCTAGGATTTGAGTTACAAGAACAAGGGCCAAACCAACCACCCAAGAATGGAATCGTCGAGCGAAAACACTTGAAAACCTCCTAGAAGCAGCTTTTCTTACCACCAGACCTTTCTCCATCAATTAGGAATCTGATGCCGTTACTAAACACATTTTTTAAATTGTAGCCATTTGTTGAGTTATTTTTTTTGGTGTCTAATCCGCATATATATCACCATTGCCCTTGATTTTCTTGACTGTATATCTCTTAAATGTCAACATATACATGTGTGATTTAGTTTACGAAGATATTTCAATGCCGAGAACCTCGATCAGAGAGGTAAAAAGGCGTAAGGTTCACAATGGTGTAAGATTAAAATGGGATATACCGGTCTAGGATTCGAGTTACAGGAACAAGGGCCAAACCAACCACCCAAGAATGGAATCGTCGAGCGAAAACACTTGACAACCTCCTAGAAGTAGCTTTTCTTACCACCAGACCTTTCGCCATCAATTAGGAATCTGATGCCGTCACTAAACACATTCCTTAAATTGTAGCCATTTGTTGAGTGTTTTTTTTTTGTTTCTAATCCGCATATATATCACCATTGCCCTTGATTTTCTTGATTGTATATTTCTTAAATATCAATATATGCACGTGTGATTTAGTTTAGGAAGATTTTTCAATGCCGAGAACCTGGATCAGAGAGTAAAAAAGGCGTAAGGTTCACAATGGTGTAAAATTAAAATGGGATATACCGGGCTAGGATTCGAGTTTCAGGAACAAGGGCCAAACCAACCACCCAAGAATGGAATCGTCTAGCGAAAACACTTGATAACCTCCTAGAAGCAGCTTTTCTTGCCACCAGACCTTTCTCCATCAATGAGGAATCTGATGCCGTCACTAAACACAAGCGAAAACACTTGATAACCTCCTAAAAGCAGCTTTTCTTGCCACCAGACCTTTCTCCATCAATTAGGAATCTGATGCCGTCACTAAACACATTCCTTAAATTGTAGCCATTTGTTTAGTGTTTTTTTTTTTTGTGTCTAATCCGCATATATATCACCATTGCCCTTGATTTTCTTGACTTTATATCTCTTAAATGTCAACATATACACGTGTGATTTAGTTTATAAAGATTTTTCAATGCCGAGAACCTCTATTAGAGAGTAAAAAAGGCGTAAGGTTCACAATGGTGTAAGATTAAAATGGGATATACCGGGCTAGGATTCGAGTTACAGGAACAAGAGCCAAACCAACCACCCAATAATGGAATGGTTGAGCGAAAACACTTGACAACCTCCTAGAAGCACCTTTTCTTGCCACCAGACCTTTCTCCATCAATTAGGAATCTGACGCCGTCACTAAACACCTTCCTTAAATTGTAGCCATTTGTTGAGTGTTTTTTTTTTGGTGTCTAATCCGCATATATATCACCATTGCCCTTGATTTTCTGGACTGTATATCTCTTAAATGTCAACATATACACGTGCGATTTAGTTTACAAAGATTTTTCAATGCCGAGAACCTCGATCAGAAAGTAAAAAAGGCGTAAGGTTCACAATGGTGTAAAATTAAAATGGATACCGGGCTAGGATTCGAGTTACAGGAACAAGGTCCAGACCAGCCACCAGACCTTTCTCCATCAATTAGGAATCTGATGCCGTCACTAAACACATTTCTTAAATTGTAGCCATTTGTTGAGTGATTTTTTTTGGTGTCTAATCTGCATATATATCACCATTTCCCTTGAGTTTCTTGACTGTATATCTCTTAAATGTCAACATATACATGTGTGATTTAGTTTACGAAGATATTTCAATGCCGAGAACCTCGATCAGAGAGGTAAAAAGGCGTAAGGTTCACAATGGTGTAAGATTAAAATGGGATATACCGGTCTAGGATTCGAGTTACAGGAACAAGGGCCAAACCAACCACCCAAGAATGGAATCGTCGAGCGAAAACACTTGACAACCTCCTGGAAGTAGCTTTTCTTACCACCAGACCTTTCTCCATCAATTAGGAATCTGATGCCGTCACTAAACACATTCCTTAAATTGTAGCCATTTGTTGAGTGTTTTTTTTGTTTCTAATCCGCATATATATCACCATTGCCCTTGATTTTCTTGATTGTATATCTCTTAAATATCAATATATGCACGTGTGATTTAGTTTACGAAGATTTTTCAATGCCGAGAACCTGGATCAGAGAGTAAAAAAGGCGTAAGGTTCACAATGGTGTAAAATTAAAATGGGATATACCGGGCTAGGAATCGAGTTACAGGAACAAGGGCCAAACCAACCACCCAAGAATGGAATCGTCTAGCGAAAACACTTGATAACCTCCTAGAAGCAGCTTTTCTTGCCACCAGACCTTTCTCCATCAATTAGGAATTTTGATGCCGTCACTAAACACATTCCTTAAATTGTAGCCATTTGTTGAGTGTTTTTTTTGGTGTCTAATCCGCATATATATCAGCATTGTCCTTGATTTTCTTGACTATATATCTCTTAAATGTCAACATATACACGTGTGATTTAGTTTACAAAGATTTTTCAATGCCGAGAACCTCGATCAGAGAGGAAAAAAGGCGTAAGGTTCACAATGGTGTAAAATTAAAATGGGATATACCGGGCTAGGATTCGAGTTACAGGAACTAGGGCCAAACCAACCACCCAGGAATGGAATCGTGGAGCGAAAGCACTTGACAACCTCCTAGAAGCAGCTTTTCTTGCCTCCAGACCTTTCTCCATCTATTTGGAATCTGATGCCGTCACTAAACACATTCCTTAAATTGTAGCCATTTGTTGAGTGTTTTTTTTTTGTGTCTAATCCGCATATATATCACCATTGCCCTTGATTTTCTTGACTGTATATATTTTAAATATAAACATATACAGGTGTGATTTACTTTACGAAGATTTTTCAATGCCGAGAACCTCGATCAGAGAGTAAAAAAGGCGTAAGGTTCACAATGGTGTAAAATTAAATGGGATATACCGGGCTAGGATTTGAGTTACAGGAACAAGGGACAAACCAACCACCCGAGAATGGAATCGTCGAGCGAAAACACTTGACAACCTCCTAGAAGCAGCTTTTCTTGCCACCAGACCTTTCTCCATCTATTTGGAATCTGATGCCGTCACTAAACACATTCCTTAAATTGTAGCCATTTGTTGAGTGTTTTTTTTTGTGTCTAATCCGCATATATATCACCATTGCCCTTGATTTTCTTGATTGTATATCTCTTAAATATCAACATATACACGTGTGATTTAGTTTACGAAGATTTTTCAATGCCGAGAACCTCGATTAGAGAGTAAAAAAGGTGCAAGGTTCACAATGGTGTAAAATTAAAATGGGATATACCGGGCTAGGATTCTAGTTACAGTCCAGAAAGGAATCGTCGAGCGAAAACACTTGACAACCTCCTAGAAGCAGCTTTTCTTGCCACCAGACCTTTCTCCATCAATTAGGAATCTGATGTCGGCACTAAACACATTCCTAAATTGTAGCCATTTGTTGAGTGTTTTTTTTTGTGTCTAATCCGCATATATCTCACCATTGCCCTTGATTTTCTTGACTGTATATCTCTTTTAATTTTACACCATTATGAACCTTACGCCTTTTTTATTCTCTGATCGAGGTTCTCGGCATTGAAAAATCTTCATAAACTAAATCACACGTTTATATGTTGACATTTAAGAGATATACAGTCAAGAAAATCAAGGGAAATGGTGATATGTATGCGGATTAGACACCCAAAAAAAAAACACTCAACAAATGGCTACAATTTAAGGAATGTGTTTAGTGACGGAATCAGATTCCTAATTGATAGAGAAAGGTCTGGTGGCAAGAAAAGCTGCTTCTAGGAGGTTGTCAAGTGTTTTCGCTCGACGATTCCATTCTTGGGTGGTTGGTTTGGCCCTTGTTCCTGTAACTCGAATCCAAGCCCGGTATATCCCATTTTAATTTTACACCATTATGAACCTTACGCCTTTTTTACTCTCTGATCGATGTTCTCGGGATTGAAAAATCTTCATAAACTAAATCACACGTGTATATGTTGACATTTAAGAGATATACTGTCAAGAAAATCTAGGGCAATGGTGATATATTTGCGGATTAGACACCAAAAAAAAAAGACTCAACAAATGGCTACAATTTAAGGAATGTGTTTAGTGACGGCATCAGATTCCTAATTGATGGAGAATGGTCTGGTGGCAAGAAAAGCTGTTTCAAGGAGGTTGTCAAGTGTTTTCGCTCGACGATTCCATTCTTGGGTGGTTGGTTTGGCCCTTGTTCCTGTAACTCGAATCCTAGCCCGGTATATCCCATTTTAATTTTACACCATTGTGAACCTTACGCCTTTTTTACTCTCTGATCGAGGTTCTCGGCATTGAAAAATCTTCCTAAACAAAATCACACGTGTATATGTAGATATTTAACAAATATACAGTCAAGAAAATCAAGGGCAATGGTGATATATATGCGGATTAGACACCATAAAAAAACACTCAACAAATGGCTACAATTTAAGGAATGTGTTTAGTGACTGCATCAGATTCCTAATTGATGGAGAAATGTCTGGTGGTAAGAAAAGCTGCTTCTATGAGGTTGTCAAGTGTTTTCGCTCAACGATTCCATTCTTGGGTGGTTGGTTTGGCCTTTGTTCCAATAACTCGAATCCTAGCCCGGTATATCCCATTTTAATCTTACACCATTGTGAAACTTACGCCTTTTTTACTCTCTGATCGAGGTTCTCGGCATTGAAAAATCTTCGTAAACTAAATCATACGTGTATATGTTGTTATTTAAGAGATATACAGTCAAGAAAATCAAGGGCAATGGTGATATATATGCGGATTAGACACAAAAAAAAAACACTCAACAAATGGCTAAAATTTAAGGAATGTGTTTAGTGACGGCATCAGATTCCTAATTGATGGAGAAAGGTCTGGTGGCAAGAAAAGCTGCTTCTAGAAGGTAGTAAAGTGTTTTCGCTCGACGATTCCATTCTTAGGTGGTTGGTTTGGCCCTTGTTCCTGTAACTCGAATCCTAGCCCGGTATATCCCATTTTAATTTTACACCAATGTGAACCTTACGCCTTTTTTACTCTCTGATCGAGGTTCTCGGCATTGAAAAATCTTCCTAAACTAAATCACACGTGTATGTGTAGATATTTAACAGATATACAGTCAAGAAAATCAAGGGCAATGGTGATATATATGCGGATTTGACACCATAAAAAAACACTCAACAAATGGCTACAATTTAAGGAATGTGTTTAGTGACGGCATCAGACTCCTAATTGATGGAGAAAGGTCTGGTGGTAAGAAAAGCTGCTTCTATGAGGTTGTCAAGTGTTTTCGCTCGACGATTCCATTCTTGGGTGGTTGGTTTGGCCTTTGTTCCTGTAACTCGAATCCTAGCCCGGTATATCCCATTTTAATCTTACACCATTGTGAACCTTACGCCTTTTTTACTCTCTGATCGAGGTTCTCGGAATTGAAAAATCTTCATAAACTAAATCATACGTGTATATGTTGATATTTAAGAGATATACAGTCAAGAAAATCAAGGGAAATGGTGATATATATGCGGATTAGACACAAAAAAAAACACTCAACAAATGGCTACAATTTATGGAATGTGTTTAGTGACGGCATCAGATTCCTAATTGATGGAGAAAGGTCTGGTGGCAAGAAAAGCTGCTTCTAGGAGGTTGTCAAGTGTTTTCGCTCGACGATTCCATTCTTGAGTGGTTGGTTTGGCCCTTGTTCCTGTAACTCGAATCCTAGCCCGGTATATCCCATTTTAATTTTACACCATTGTGAACCTTACGCCTTTTTACTCTCTGATCGAGGTTCTCGGCATTGAAAAATCTTCCTAAACTAAATCACACGTGTATATGTGGATATTTAAGAGATATACATTCAAGAAAATCAAGGGCAATGGTGATATGTATGCGGATTAGACTCCCAAAAAAACCACTCAACAAATGACTACAATTAAAGGAATGTGTTTAGTGACGGAATCAGATTCCTAATTGATGGAGAAAGGTCTGGTGGCAAGAAAAGCTGCTTCTAGGAGGTTGTCAAGTGTTTTCGCTCGACGATTCCATTCTTGGGTGGTTGGTTTAGCCCTTATTCCTGTAACTCGAATCCTAGCCCGGTATATCCGATTTTAATTTTACACCATTATGAACCTTACTCCTTTTTTACTCTCTGATCGAGGTTCTCGGCATTGAGAAATCTTCATAAACTAAATCACACGTGTATATGTTGACATTTAAGAGATATACAGTCAAGAAAATCAAGGGCAATGGTGATATATATGCAGATTAGACACAAAAAAAAAAACACTCAACAAATGGCTACAATTTAAGGAATGTGTTTAGTGACGGCATCAGATTCCTAATTGATGGAGAAAGGTCTGGTGGCAAGAAAAGCTGCTTCAAGGAGGTTGTCAAGTGTTTTCGCTCGACGATTCCATTCTTGGGTTGTTGGTTTGGCGCTTGTTCATGTAACTCGAATCCTAGCCCGGTATATCCCATTTTAATTTTACACCATTGTGAACCTTACGCCTTTTTTACTCTCTGATCGAGGTTCTCGGCATTGAAAAATCTTCCTAAACTAAATCACACGTGTATATGTAGATATTTAACAGATATTCAGTCAAAAATATCAAGGGCAATGGTGATATATATGCGGATTAGACACCAAAAAAACACTCAACAAATGGCTACAATTTAAGGAATGTGTTTAGTGACGGCATCAGATTCCTAATTGATGGAGAAAGGTCTGGTGGTAAGAAAAGCTGCTTCTAAGAGGTTGTCAATTGTTTTCGCTCGACGATTCCATTCTTGGGTGGTTGGTTTGGCCTTTGTTCCTATAATTCGAATCCTAGCCCGGTATATCCCATTTTAATCTTACACCATTATGAACCTTACGCATTTTTTACTCTCTGATCGAGGTTCTCGGCATTGAAAAATCTTCGTAAACTAAATCATACGTGTATATGTTGATATTTAAGAGATATACAGTCAAGAAAATCAAGGGCAATGGTGATATATATGCGGATTAGACACAAAAAAAAACACTCAACAAATGGCTACAATTTAAGGAATGTGTTTAGTGACGGCATCAGATTCCTAATTGATGGAGAAAGGTCTGGTGGCAAGAAAAGCTGCTTCTAGGAGGTAGTAAAGTGTTTTCGCTCGACGATTCCATTCTTAGGTGGTTGGTTTGGCCCTTGTTCCTGTAACTCGAATCCTAGCCCGGTATATCCCATTTTAATTTTACACCATTGTGAACCTTACGCCTTTTTTACTCTCTGATCGAGGTTCTCGGCATTGAAAAATCTTCGTAAACTAAATCTCACGTGTATATGTTGATATTTAAGAGATATACGGTCAAGAAAATCTAGGGCAATGGTGATATATATGCGGATTAGACACAACAAAAAAACACTCAACAAATAGCTACAATTTAAGGAATGTGTTTAGTGACGACATCAGATTCCTAATTGATGGAGAAAGGTCTGGTGGTAAGAAAAGCTGCTTCTAGGAGATTGTCAAGTGTTTTCGCTCGACGATTCCATTCTTAGGTGGTTGGTTTGGCCCTTGTTCCTGTAACTCGAATCCTAGTCCGGTATATCCTATTTTAATTTTACACCATTGTGAACCTTACGCCTTTTTTACTCTCTGATCCAGGTTTTCGGCATTGAAAATTCTTCGTAAACTAAATCACACGTGTATATGTTGATATTTAAGAGATATACAGTCAAGAAAATCAAGGGCAATGGTGATATATATGCGGATTAGACACCAAAAAAAAACACTCAACAAATGGCTACAATTTAAGGAGTGTGTTTAGTGACGGCATCAGATTCCTAATTGATGGAGAAAGGTCAGGTGGTAAGAAAAGCTGCTTCTAGGAGGTTGTCAAGTGTTTTCGCTCGACGATTCCATTCTTGGGTGGTTGGTTTGGCGCTTGTTCCTGTAATTCGAATCCTAGCCCGGTATATCCCATTTTAATTTTACACCATTGTGAACCTTACGCCTTTTTTACTCTCTGATCGATGTTCTCGTCTTGAAAAATCTTCCTAAACTAAATCACACGTGTATATGTGGATATTTAAGAGATATACAGTCATGAAAATCAAGGGCAATGGTGATATGTATGCGGATTAGACAACCAAAAAAAAAAAAAACACTCAACAAATGGCTACAATTTAAGGAATGTGTTTAGTGACGGAATCAGATTCCTAATTGATGGAGAAAAGTCTGGTGGCAAGAAAAGCAACTTCTAGGGTGGTTGGTTTGGCCCTTGTTCTTGTAACTCGAATCATAGACCGGTATATCCCATTTTAATTTTACACCATTATGAACCTTACACCTTTTTTACTCTCTGATCGAGGTTCTCGGCATTGAAAAATCTTTATAAACTAAATCACACGTGTATATGTTGACATTTAAGAGATATACAGTCAAGAAAATCAAGGGCAATGGTGATATATATGCAGATTGGACACAAAAAAAACACTCAACAAATGGCTACAATTTAAGGAATGTGTTTAGTGACGGCATCAGATTCCTAATTGATGGAGAAAGGTCTGGTGGCAAGAAAAGCTGCTTCAAGGAGGTTGTCAAGTGTTTTCGCTCGACGATTCCATTCTTGGGTGGTAGGTTAGGCCCTTGTTCCTGTAACTCGAATCCTAGCCCGGTATATCCCATTTTAATTTTACACCATTGTGAACCTTACGCCTTTTTTACTCTCTGATCGAGGTTCTCGGCATTGAAAAATCTTCCTAAACTAAATCACACGTGTATATGTAGATATTTAACTAATATACAGTCAAGAAAATCAAGGGCAATGGTGATATATATGCGGATTAGACACCAAAAAAAACACTCAACAAATGGCTACAATTTAAGGAATGTGTTTAGTGACGGCATCAGATTCCTAATTGATGGAGAAAGGTCTGGTGGTAAGAAAAGCTGCTTCTAGGAGGTTGTCAAGTGTTTTCGCTCGACGATTCCATTCTTGGGTGATTGGTTTGGCCTTTGTTCCTGTAACTCGAATCCTAGCCCGGTATATCCCATTTTAATCTTACACCATTGTGAACCTTACGCCTTTTTTACTCTCTGATCGAGGTTCTCGGCATTGAAAAATCTTCGTAAACTAAATCATACGTGTAAATGTTGATATTTAAGAGATATACAGTCAAGAAAATCAAGGGTAATGGTGATATATATGCGGATTAGACACAAAAAAAAACACGCAACAAATGGCTACAATTTAAGGAATGTGTTTAGTGGCGGCATCAGATTCCTAATTGATGGAGAAAGGCCTGGTCGCAAGAAAAGCGACTTCTAGGAGGCTGTCAAGTGTTTTCGCTCGACGATTCCATTCTTGGATGGTTGGTTTGGCCCTTGTTCCTGTAACTCGAATCCTAGCCCGGTATATCCCATTTTAATTTTACACCATTGTGAACCTTATGCCTTTTTTACTCTCTGATCGAGGTTCTCGGCATTGAAAAATCTTCGTAAACTAAATCACACGTGTATATGTTGATATTCAAGAGATATACAGTCAAGAAAATCTAGGGCAATGGTGATATATATGCGGATTAGACACCAAAAAAAAAAAACACTCAACAAATAGCTACAATTTAAGGAATGTGTTTAGTGACGGCATCAGATTCCTAATTGATGGAGAAAGGTCTGGTGGTAAGAAAAGCTGCTTCTAGGAGATTGTCAAGTGTTTTCGTTCGACGATTCCATTCTTGGGTGGTTGGTTTGGCCCTTTTTCCTGTAACTCGAATCCTAGCCCGGTACATCCCATTTTAATTTAACACCATTGTCAACCTTACGCCTTTTATACTCTCTGATCTAGGTTCTCGGCATTGAAAAATCTTCGTAAACTAAATCACACGTGTATATGTTGACATTTAAGAGATATACAGTCAGGAAAATCAAGGGCAATGGTGATATATATGCGGATTAGACAACAAAAAAAAATCACTCAACAAATGGCTACAATTTAAGGATTGTGTTTAGTGATGGCATCAGATTCCTAATTGATGGAGAAAGGTCTGGTGGTAAGAAAAGCTGCTTCTAGGAGGTTGTCAAGTGTTTTCGCTCGACGATTCCATTCTTGGGTGGTTGATTTGGCTCTTGTTCCTGTAACTCGAATCCTTTCCCGGTATATCCCATTTTAATTTTACACCATTGTGAACCTTACGCCTTTTTTACTCTCTGATCGAGGTTCTCGGCATTGAAAAATCTCCGTAAACTAAATCACACGGGTATATGTTGACATTTAAGACATATACAGTGTAACACCTCGAAATTTCATGTCCTATAATGTATTGACACGTGTCATAAGCTTGAACTATGTGAATATAAGGGTTCAAAATGTCAACAATGGATAATTATACTTTACAATAACCCTACATGATGTTCATACCCGTAAACGAATAAATCATGGATCATACGAAGCTAATTGTGAAAGAAAGTGAGAGATTACAAACTATAGGGGTTAAATGTGTCGACATGTTTAAAGTATAATTCTGAGTGACCTTTTAGCAAACCCGAAGCTTTGTATCGATTAATTATGCTCACTAGAATGCGTGATAAAAATTTCACCAAGTTTCGTTATCGTATGAGAAAGTTATGATAAAATTCGTGTGCGAGGGGTTAAAAGCGTCAACGTTGAAATCTATGACTTTTCGGGTGATCAAAAGTTAACCAAGGACTTAACAAAGTTGGTATAAGTCTTGAAGCCCTTAGAATTTAATTTAGAGGGCCCAAAGTGCAAGAAATAAAGGTAAAATCAAGTTTGGAAGTCCAGGGGTCAAAACTGTCAACATTTGAAAGATTCATTGTGCTGGCCAAGGGCTTGCGCACTTCAACACCAAAAGCCTTACGGTGCGCAAGCAGGTCCCAGATGCAGCAACTCATTTCTGTTGCCTGTTCAGCCCATGTAAACGTCATGTATTGCCCTTTAACACTTCATGGGCGCCCCCTACATGTTCCTAGGCCTTAGGGGCACTTGTAAATGATCTGGGATCCATGGTAGCATGAGTTGTCAACAATCTAATGGATCAAAATCACTATAAAAAGGGACATTGGTTGCAACATTTGATCACACCTTTCCATCTGCTTTCTTGGAGCTTCCTGGAGCATAAGAGCAGACCCTAAGCATCCCAAATCGATCATAGGACTTTGGTAAGTATGCTTAACCTTTCTAAGTTGAGTTTTTACTTAGTTTTAGCTTAAAAGTCAAACCGTCGTAATTAACGGTTGACTTATCGATTAATCACTAACGGTCCAGTGATTATTCGAATTGAAGGTAGTTATAAGTTGGTAATTATGTGGGCATTAAACCCTTAAAAGGGCACCCTCTGATTCCCACTCTACCTAGACCATATGTCGGGTCAAAGTTGTTTTGAAAAAGTCAACAGAAGCTATAATTTGCAAATTAACATGTAATTAACAATGTAAAAGGTATGTAACCTATTTTATCGCTGATATAACTTGTTAATTGGTATAAGAACTGGTCTAAGCTTGTTTGATCCGATAATTTCCTGTTTAGACCCGGTTCGGAACCAAGAGTCGCAAAACTTTGACTTTTGCTTTGACTTCAGTTCTGACCCATTTTAGTATGATTTGGAAATGCCTTAGAGTTTCCTTAGGACCAGGCTACATGTTAACATAACCCTCTGTGGTTGGTTCATTGATTATCCGATTCGTTTACATGTTTCCGTTAATTGCTTAAATGTTGACCAATATGCCCTTTTGACCATAAAACGAGGATTTAGGAAATGTGAAAGGACAATAATCCTTATTACTGATTTATAAAGTTGTCCCTAAAATTTTACATCAGTTGGAGGTCTAGATTAGGAGTTATGCTCATTAGCGTAATTATAACCCCTTTTAGTAATTAAAAGGCGCAATTAGCATAAAGCCTATCTAAACCCAATTTTTGACATCAAACCTTTTACCCACTGATGTAATATAATATTTTGGGATTTTTAAATATTTTTAATTATTTTTAACCTGCTCATAACCTAAGGTTATGGCATTAATTCGGTAAATACCGAATATACCCTTTTCGGTCATAAAATGAGTTCTACATAGTATTTTGACACCAATCCAATTGCTACTGATTTTATGTAATAAATAAAGTATTTTGAACTTTATAACCTGATCAGAAAACTCAGATTTCCTGTATAACCCGGAAATCGCTTAAAATGACTCTTACGCGTATTAAACGCATAGTTTGAGTTTAAAAACCATTTTGCCATATAAGACTTATTACCAACTGATATGACCTATTAAAATAAATTATTTTACTGATATATTCAGACCCGAATCTCAGAAACTTAAATAATCTCTTTTTATAATCTTTAAAATGACCAAAATACCCCTACGGGGCTTAAATTGTGATTAAACTCGTTTTGGGCATAATGGAAGATATCCTACTGATATCAAAACATATTAAAGGCATATTAACTTAGGAAACCTATATATGACTCTTATGGTTACCCGTTACGCTTCTTGCGCGTTCGGTTCGGTTTATGTAACTAGTTTGCATAAGTTAGCCGAAACGGGTCAAACCTTATCTTTTTATCTCAAAATCCAGAAGGTGTTTAGATTAACCATATTATACAAGTCTTCAAACTTGTCGGGTCTAAAACACATTCTATTCCGGTCTTCGCTTAATCATGCGTTTGAACCGTATCTTTCGGTAAGACTAACCGGTCTAAGCTTAGGCTTAATTAAAGACCCGTTAGCATTCTAATTGGTTATTTATACCATCATTCCAGACTAGAGCCTTCCGGTAAATGGTACCTACGCTTACTTAAGTGAATACGGCTGAGTTATTAAATTCTTGCTATTTAAGACAGGAGCTAGCTCAGGTAAATACTCTTAACTTATTTTCCCTATACAGGCTTGGGATACGGTATTATAATAATACCGCTTGGTCGGGTAATGAATGTTTAATCATATTGTGGTTAAATTATTGAGGTAACCCGGTTTAATCTGTATTGTTTGAAATAAAAGCCTTTAGGGGTTAATGACCATGTCCCGGATATCCTTGACATCATTGTATTATAAAATGGCCACGTCTTAAGCACGGGGTGTAGGCATACACCTGACAGTTGCTTAAGTAATAACGGTATCTCACTCTCTTGTGGGCCTATACTTGTGGCATGTCTGTTAATCTTACTCGGTTTCTACATCGGGCCCTGAACGTACAACGAACATGTAAATCTGTATACACGATTATAAATATAATTGTCCCAAGTTATAAAGAGTTTGTGCCTCGTGCATTCAAATCAATTTTATTAAACCTTTTCAAAATGAGTCGGTTGAGTGTATTTACCAGTGAAAACTGACGTATTTTCCAAAAGGGTTAAGTGACAGGTACTGAACGTAATTGGCTGGAAGCTCAGGGTGTTAATAAGGAATCTTGCAAGTTCTAGGCGTGTAAAGTCTGTTGAACAATGTTATGTTTGAAGATCCGCCTGTGGATCCTTTACTTTCCGTTGTAACACTTTGATATTACTTTATATTCGGATAATAATATATTTATCTTTTGCTTCCGCTGTGCATTTATATATTGTGTTGTTTGACTATGATGATATCAACTACATCACGATACTCCCCAACAGGGCCCACCGGTCATACGTGGAAAGTCGGGGTGTGACATACAGTCAAGAAAATCAAGGGCAATGGTGATATATATGCGGATTAGTCACCAAAAAAAAAACACTCAACAAATTGCTACAATTTAAGGAATGTGTTTAGTGACGGCATCAGATTCCTAATTGATGGAGAAAGGTCTGGTGGCAAGAAAAGCTGCTTCTAGGAGGTTGTCAAGTGTTTTCACTCGACGATTCCATTCTTGGGAGGTTGGTTTGGCCCTTGTTCCTGTAACTCGAATCCTAGCTCGGTATATCCCATTTTAATTTTACACCATTGTGAACCTTACACCTTTTTTACTCTCTGATCGAGGTTCTCGGCATTGAAAAATCTTCGTAAACTAAATCACATGTGTATATGTTGATATTTAAGAGATATACAGTCAAGAAAATCAAGGGCAATGGTGATATATATGCGGATTAGACACCAAAAAAAACACTCAACAAATGGCTACAACTTAAGGAATTTGTTTAGTGACGGCATCAGATTCCTAATTAATGGAGAAAGGTCTGGTGGTAAGAAAAGCTGCTTCTAGGAGATTGTCAAGTGTTTTCGATCGACGATTCCATTCTTGGGTGGTTGGTTTGGCCCTTGTTCCTGTAACTCGAATCCTAGCTCGGTATATCCCATTTTAATTTTACACCATTGTGAACCTTACGCCTTTTTTACTCTCTGATCGAGGTTCTCGACATTGAAAAATCTTCGTAAACTAAATCACACGTGTATATGTTGACATTTAAGAGATATACAGTCAAGAAAATCAAGGGCAATGGTGATATATATGCGGATTAGACACCAAAAAAAAAAAACACTCAACAAATGGCTACAATTTAAGGAATGTGTTTAGTGACGGCATCAGATTCCTAATTGATGGAGAAAGGTCCTAATTGATGGAGAAGGTCTGGTGGTAAGAAAAGCTGCTTCTAGGAGATTGTCAAGTGTTTTCGATCGACGATTCCATTCTTGGGTGGTTGGTTTGGCCCTTGTTCCTATAACTCGAATCCTAGCCCGGTATATCCTATTTTAATTTTACACCATTGTGAACCTTACGCCATTTTTACTCTCTGATCGAGGTTCTCGGCATTGAAAAATCTTCGTAAACTAAATCACACGTTTATATGTTGACATTTAAGAGATATACAGTGAAGAAAATCAAGGGCAATGGTGATATATATGCGGATTAGACAACAACAAAAAATCACACAACAAATGGCTACAATTTAAGGTATGTGTTTAGTGATAGCATTTGATTCCTAATTGATGGAGAATGGTCTGGTGGTAAGAAAAGCTGCTTCAAGGAGGTTGTCAAGTGTTTTCACTCGACGATTCCGTTCTTGGGTGGTTTATTTGGCCCTTGTTCCTGTAACTCCAATCCTAGCCCGGTATATCCCATTTTAATATTACACCCTTGTGAACCTTACGCCTTTTTTACTCTCTGATAGAGGTTCTCGGCATTGAAAAATCTTCGTAAACTAAATCACACGTGTATATGTTGATATTTAAGAGATATACAGTCAAGAAAATCAAGGGCAATGGTGATATATATGCGGATTAGACACCAAAAAAAACACTCAACAAATGGCTACAATTTAAGGAATTTGTTTAGTGACGGCATCAAGATCCTAATTAATGGAGAAAGGTCTGGTGGTAAGAAAAGCTGCTTCTAGGAGATTGTCAAGTGTTTTCGATCGACGATTCCATTCTTGGGTGGTTGGTTTGGCCCTTGTTCCTGTAACTCGAATCCTAGCTCGGTATATCCCATTTTAATTTTACACCATTGTGAACCTTACGCCTTTTTACTCTCTGATCGAGGTTCTCGACATTGAAAAATCTTCGTAAACTAAATCACACGTGTATATGTTGACATTTAAGAGATATACAGTCAAGAAAATCAAGGGCAATGGTGATATATATGCGGATTAGACACCAAAAAAAAAACACTCAACAAATGGCTACAATTTAAGGAATGTGTTTAGTGACGGCATCAGATTCCTAATTGATGGAGAAAGGTCCTAATTGATGGAGAAGGTCAGGTGGTAAGAAAAGCTGCTTCTAGGAGATTGTCAAGTGTTTTCGATCGACGATTCCATTCTTGGGTGGTTGGTTTGGCCCTTGTTCCTATAACTCGAATCCTAGCCCGGTATATCCTATTTTAATTTTACACCATTGTGAACCTTACGCCATTTTTACTCTCTGATCGAGGTTCTCGGCATTGAAAAATCTTCGTAAACTAAATCACACGTTTATATGTTGACATTTAAGAGATATACAGTGAAGAAAATCAAGGGCAATGGTGATATATATGCGGATTAGACAACAACAAAAAAATCACACAACAAATGGCTACAATTTAAGGAATGTGTTTAGTGATAGCATTTGATTCCTAATTGATGGAGAAAGGTCTGGTGGTAAGAAAAGCTGCTTTTAGAGGTTGTCAAGTGTTTTCCCTCGACGATTCCATTCTTGGGTGGTTGGTTTGGCCCTTGTTCCTGTAACTCGAATCTTAGCCCGGTATATCCCATTTTAATTTTACACCATTGTGAACCTTACGCCTTTTTTACTCTCTGATCGAAGTTCTCGGCATTGAAAAATCTTCCTAAACTAAATCACACGTGTATATGTTGATATTTAAGAGATATACAGTCAAGAAAATCAAGGGCAATGGTGATATATATGCGGATTAGACACCCAAAAAAAACACTCAACAAATGGCTATAATTTTAGGAATGTGTTTAGTGACGGAATCAAATTCCTAATTGATGGAGAAAGGTCTGGGGGCAAGAAAAACTGCTTCTAGGAGGTTGTCAAGTGTTTTCGCTTGACGATTCCATTCTTGGGTGGTTGGTTTGGCCCTTGTTCCTGTAACTCGAATCCTAGCCCGGTATATCCCATTTTAATTTTACACCATTACGAACCTTACGCCTTTTTTACTCTCTGATCGAGGTTCTCGGCATTGAAAAATCTTCGTAAACAAAATCACACGTGTATATGTTGATATTTAAGAGATATACGGTCAAGAAAATCAAGGGCAATGGTAATATATATGCGGATTAGACACAAAAAAAACACTCAACAAATGGCTACAATTTAAGGAATGAGTTTAGTGACGGCATCAAATTCCTAATTAATGGAGAAAGGTCTGGTGGCAAGAAAAGCTGCTTCTAGGAGGTTGTCAAGTGTTTTCGCTCGACGATTCCATTCTTGGGTGGTAGCTTTGGCTTTTGTTCCTTTAACTTGAATCCTAACCCGGTACATCCCATTTTAATCTTACACCATTGTGAACCTTACGCCTTTTTTACTCTCTAATCGAGGTTCTCGGCATTGAAAAATCTTCGTAAACTAAATCACATGTGTATATGTTGATATTTAAGAGATATACAGTCAAGAAAATCAAGGGCAATGGTGATATATATGCGGATTAGACACCAAAAAAAACACTCAACAAATGGCTACAACTTAAGGAATTTGTTTAGTGACGGCATCAGATTCCTAATTAACGGAGAAAGGTCTGGTGGTAAGAAAAGCTGCTTCTAGGAGATTGTCAAGTGTTTTCGATCGACGATTCCATTCTTGGGTGGTTGGTTTGGCCCTTGTTCCTGTAACTCGAATCCTAGCTCGGTATATCCCATTTTAATTTTACACCATTGTGAACCTTACGCCTTTTTTACTCTCTGATCGAGGTTCTCGACATTGAAAAATCTTCGTAAACTAAATCACACGTGTATATGTTGACATTTAAGAGATATACAGTCAAGAAAATCAAGGGCAATGGTGATATATATGCGGATTAGACACCAAAAAAAAAACACTCAACAAATGGCTACAATTTAAGGAATGTGTTTAGTGACGGCATCAGATTCCTAATTGATGGAGAAAGGTCCTAATTGATGGAGAAGGTCTGGTGGTAAGAAAAGCTGCTTCTAGGAGATTGTCAAGTGTTTTCGATCGACGATTCCATTCTTGGGTGGTTGGTTTGGCCCTTGTTCCTATAACTCGAATCCTAGCCCGGTATATCCTATTTTAATTTTACACCATTGTGAACCTTACGCCATTTTTACTCTCTGATCGAGGTTCTCGACATTGAAAAATCTTCGTAAACTAAATCACACGTTTATATGTTGACATTTAAGAGATATACAGTGAAGAAAATCAAGGGCAATGGTGATATATATGCGGATTAGACAACAACAAAAAATCACACAACAAATGGCTACAATTTAAGGAATGTGTTTAGTGATAGCATTTGATTCCTAATTGATGGAGAAAGGTCTGGTGGTAAGAAAAGCTGCTTCAAGGAGGTTGTCAAGTGTTTTCACTCGACGATTCCGTTCTTGGGTGGTTTATTTGGCCCTTGTTCCTGTAACTCCAATCCTAGCCCGGTATATCCCATTTTAATATTACACCCTTGTGAACCTTACGCCTTTTTTACTCTCTGATAGAGGTTCTCGGCATTGAAAAATCTACGTAAACTAAATCACACGTGTATATGTTGATATTTAAGAGATATACAGTCAAGAAAATCAAGGGCAATGGTGATATATATGCGGATTAGACACCAAAAAAAACACTCAACAAATGGCTACAATTTAAGGAATTTGTTTAGTGACGGCATCAAGATCCTAATTAATGGAGAAAGGTCTGGTGGTAAGAAAAGCTGCTTCTAGGAGATTGTCATGTGTTTTCGATCGACGATTCCATTCTTGGGTGGTTGGTTTGGCCCTTGTTCCTGTAACTCGAATCCTAGCTCGGTATATCCCATTTTAATTTTACACCATTGTGAACCTTACGCCTTTTTACTCTCTGATCGAGGTTCTCGACATTGAAAAATCTTCGTAAACTAAATCACACGTGTATATGTTGACATTTAAGAGATATACAGTCAAGAAAATCAAGGGCAATGGTGATATATATGCGGATTAGACACCAAAAAAAAACACTCAACAAATGGCTACAATTTAAGGAATGTGTTTAGTGATGGCATCAGATTCCTAATTGATGGAGAAAGGTCCTAATTGATGGAGAAAGGTCCTAATTGATGGAGAAGGTCAGGTGGTAAGAAAAGCTGCTTCTAGGAGATTGTCAAGTGTTTTCGATCGACGATTCCATTCTTGGGTGGTTGGTTTGGCCCTTGTTCCTATAACTCGAAACCTAGCCCGGTATATCCTATTTTAATTTTACACCATTGTGAACCTTACGCCATTTTTACTCTCTGATCGAGGTTCTCGGCATTGAAAAATCTACGTAAACTAAATCACACGTTTATATGTTGACATTTAAGAGATATACAGTGAAGAAAATCAAGGGCAATGGTGATATATACGCGGATTAGACAACAACAAAAAAATCACACAACAAATGGCTACAATTTAAGGAATGTGTTTAGTGATAGCATTTGATTCCTAATTGATGGAGAAAGGTCTGGTGGTAAGAAAAGCTGCCTCAAGGAGGTTGTCAAGTGTTTTCACTCGACGATTCCGTTCTTGGGTGGTTTATTTGGCCCTTGTTCCTGTAACTCCAATCCTAGCCCGGTATATCCCATTTTAATATTACACCCTTGTGAACCTTACGCCTTTTTTACTCTCTGATAGAGGTTCTCGGCATTGAAAAATCTACGTAAACTAAATCACACGTGTATATGTTGATATTTAAGAGATATACAGTCAAGAAAATCAAGGGCAATGGTGATATATATGCGGATTAGACACCAAAAAAAACACTCAACAAATGGCTACAATTTAAGGAATTTGTTTAGTGACGGCATCAAGATCCTAATTAATGGAGAAAGGTCTGGTGGTAAGAAAAGCTGCTTCTAGGAGATTGTCAAGTGTTTTCGATCGACGATTCCATTCTTGGGTGGTTGGTTTGGCCCTTGTTCCTGTAACTCGAATCCTAGCTCGGTATATCCCATTTTAATTTTACACCATTGTGAACCTTACGCCTTTTTACTCTCTGATCGAGGTTCTCGACATTGAAAAATCTTCGTAAACTAAATCACACGTGTATATGTTGACATTTAAGAGATATACAGTCAAGAAAATCAAGGGCAATGGTGATATATATGCGGATTAGACACCAAAAAAAAACACTCAACAAATGGCTACAATTTAAGGAATGTGTTTAGTGACGGCATCAGATTCCTAATTGATGGAGAAAGGTCCTAATTGATGGAGAAAGGTCCTAATTGATGGAGAAGGTCAGGTGGTAAGAAAAGCTGCTTCTAGGAGATTGTCAAGTGTTTTCGATCGACGATTCCATTCTTGGGTGGTTGGTTTGGCCCTTGTTCCTATAACTCGAATCCTAGCCCGGTATATCCTATTTTAATTTTACACCATTGTGAACCTTACGCCATTTTTACTCTCTGATCGAGGTTCTCGGCATTGAAAAATCTACGTAAACTAAATCACACGTTTATATGTTGACATTTAAGAGATATACAGTGAAGAAAATCAAGGGCAATGGTGATATATACGCGGATTAGACAACAACAAAAAAATCACACAACAAATGGCTACAATTTAAGGAATGTGTTTAGTGATAGCATTTGATTCCTAATTGATGGAGAAAGGTCTGGTGGTAAGAAAAGCTGCCTCAAGGAGGTTGTCAAGTGTTTTCACTCGACGATTCCGTTCTTGGGTGGTTTATTTGGCCCTTGTTCCTGTAACTCTAATCCTAGCCCGGTATATCCCATTTTAATATTACACCCTTGTGAACCTTACGCCTTTTTTACTCTCTGATAGAGGTTCTCGGCATTGAAAAATCTACGTAAACTAAATCACACGTGTATATGTTGATATTTAAGAGATATACAGTCAAGAAAATCAAGGGCAATGGTGATATATATGCGGATTAGACACCAAAAAAAACACTCAACAAATGGCTACAATTTAAGGAATTTGTTTAGTGACGGCATCAAGATCCTAATTAATGGAGAAAGGTCTGGTGGTAAGAAAAGCTGCTTCTAGGAGATTGTCAAGTGTTTTCGATCGACGATTCCATTCTTGGGTGGTTGGTTTGGCCCTTGTTCCTGTAACTCGAATCCTAGCTCGGTATATCCCATTTTAATTTTACACCATTGTGAACCTTACGCCTTTTTACTCTCTGATCGAGGTTCTCGACATTGAAAAATCTTCGTAAACTAAATCACACGTGTATATGTTGACATTTAAGAGATATACAGTCAAGAAAATCAAGGGCAATGGTGATATATATGCGGATTAGACACCAAAAAAAAACACTCAACAAATGGCTACAATTTAAGGAATGTGTTTAGTGACGGCATCAGATTCCTAATTGATGGAGAAAGGTCCTAATTGATGGAGAAGGTCAGGTGGTAAGAAAAGCTGCTTCTAGGAGATTGTCAAATGTTTTCGATCGACGATTCCATTCTTGGGTGGTTGGTTTGGCCCTTGTTCCTATAACTCGAATCCTAGCCCGGTATATCCTATTTTAATTTTACACCATTGTGAACCTTACGCCATTTTTACTCTCTGATCGAGGTTCTCGGCATTGAAAAATCTTCGTAAACTAAATCACACGTTTATATGTTGACATTTAAGAGATATACAGTGAAGAAAATCAAGGGCAATGGTGATATATATGCGGATTAGACAACAACAAAAAAATCACACAACAAATGGCTACAATTTAAGGAATGTGTTTAGTGATAGCATTTGATTCCTAATTGATGGAGAAAGGTCTGGTGGTAAGAAAAGCTGCTTTTAGAGGTTGTCAAGTGTTTTCCCTCGACGATTCCATTCTTGGGTGGTTGGTTTGGCCCTTGTTCCTGTAACTCGAATCTTAGCCCGGTATATCCCATTTTAATTTTACACCATTGTGAACCTTACGCCTTTTTTACTCTCTGATCGAGGTTCTCGGCATTGAAAAATCTTCCTAAACTAAATCACACGTGTATATGTTGATATTTAAGAGATATACAGTCAAGAAAATCAAGGGCAATGGTGATATATATGCGGATTAGACACCCAAAAAAAACACTCAACAAATGGCTATAATTTAAGGAATGTGTTTAGTGACGGAATCAAATTCCTAATTGATGGAGAAAGGTCTAGGGGCAAGAAAAACTGCTTCTAGGAGGTTGTCAAGTGTTTTCGCTCGACGATTCCATTCTTGGGTGGTTGGTTTGGCCCTTGTTCCTGTAACTCGAATCCTAGCCCGGTATATCCCCTTTTAATTTTACACCATTATGAACCTTACGCCTTTTTTACTCTCCGATCGAGGTTCTCGGCGTTGAAAAATCTTCATAAACTAAATCACACGTGTATATGTTGACATTTAAGAGATATACAGTCAAGAAAATCAAGGGCAATGGTGATATATATGCAGATTAGACACAAAAAAAAAAAAAAAAACACTCAACAAATGGCTACAATTTAAGGAATGTGTTTAGTGACGGCATCAGATTCCTAATTGATGGAGAAATGTCTGGTGGCAAGAAAAGCTGCTTCAAGGAGGTTGTCAAGTGTTTTCGCTTGACGATTCCATTCTTGGGTGGTTGGTTTGGCCCTTGTTCCTGTAACTCGAATCCTAGCCCGGTATATCCCATTTTAATTTTACACCATTGTGAACCTTATGCCTTTTTTACTCTCCGATCGAGGTTCTCGGCATTGAAAAATCTTCATAAACTAAATCACACGTGTATATGTTGACATTTAAGAGATATACAGTCAAGAAAATTAAGGGCAATGGTGATATATATGCAGATTAGACACAAAAAAAAAACATTCAACAAATGGCTATAATTTAAGGAATGTGTTTAGTGACGGCATCAGATTCCTAATTGATGGAGAAAGGTCTGGTTGCAAGAAAAACTGCTTGTATAAGGTTGTCAAGTGTTTTCGCTCGACGATTCCATTCTTGGGTGGTTGGTTTGGCCCTTGTTCCTGTAACTCGAATCCTAGTCCGGTATATCGTATTTTAATTTTACACCATTGTGAACCTTACGCCTTTTTTACTCTCTGATCGAGGTTCTCGGCATTAAAAATCTTCGTAAACAAAATCACACGTGTATATGTTGATATTTAAGAGATATACGGTCAAGAAAATCAAGGGCAATGGTAATATATATGCGGATTAGACACAAAAAAAACACTCAACAAATGGCTACAATTTAAGGAATGACTTTAGTGACGGCATCAAATTCCTAATTAATGGAGAAAGGTCTGGTGGTAAGAAAAGCTGCCTCTAGGAGGTTGTCAAGTGTTTTCGCTCGACGATTCCATTCTTGGGTGGTAGCTTTGGCCTTTGTTCCTTTAACTTGAATCCTAACCCGGTACATCCCATTTTAATCTTACACCATTGTGAACCTTATGCCTTTTTTACTCTCTAATCGAGGTTCTCGGCATTGAAAAATCTTCGTAAACTAAATCATACGTGTATATGTTGATATTTAAGAGATATACAGTCAAGAAAGTCAAGGGCAATGGTGATATATATGCGGATTAGACACAAAAAAAAAACACTTAACAAATGACTACAATTTAAGGAATGTGTTAAGTGACGGCATCAGATTCCTAATTGATGGAAAAAAGGTCTGGTGGCAAGAAAAGCTGCTTCTAGGAGATTGTCAAGTGTTTTCGCTCGACGATTCCATTCTTGGGTGGTTGGTTTGGCCCTTGTTCCTGTAACTCGAATCCTAGCCCGGTATATCCCATTTTAATTTTACACCATTATGAACCTTACGCCTTTTTTACTCTCTGTTCGAGGTTCTCGGCATTGAAAAATCTTCATAAACTAAATCACACGTGTATATGTTGACATTTAAGAGATATACAGTCAATAAAATCAAGGGCAGTGGTGATATATATGCATATTAGACACAAAAAAAAAAAAAAAAAAAAAAAAACACTCAACAAATGGCTACAATTTAAGGAATGTGTTTAGTGACGGCATCAGATTCCTAATTGATGGAGAAAGGTCTGGTGGCAAGAAAAGCTGCTTCAAGGAGGTTGTCAAGTGTTTTCGCTGGACGATTCCATTCTTGGGTGGTTGGTTTGGCCCTTGTTCCTGTAACTCGAATCCTAGCCCGGTATATCCCATTTTAATTTTACACCATTATGAACCTTACGCCTTTTTTACTCTCTGATCGAGGTTCTCGGCATTGAAAAATCTTCGTAAACTAAATCACACGTGTATATGTTGACATTTAAGAGATATACAGTCAAGAAAATCAAGGGCAATGGTGATATATATGCAGATTAGACACAAAAAAAACACTCAACAAATGGCTACAATTTAAGGAATGTGTTTAGTGAAGGCATCAGATTCCTAATTGATGGAGAAAGGTCTGGTGGCAAGAAAAGCTGCTTGTAGAAGGTTGTCAATTGTTTTCGCTCGACGATTCCATTCTTGGGTGGTTGGTTTGGCCCTTGTTCCTGTAACTCGAATCCAAGTCCGGTATATCCTATTTTAATTTTACACCATTGTGAACCTTACGCCTTTTTTACTCTCTGATTGAGGTTCTCGGCATTGAAAAATCTTCGTAAACTAAATCCCACGTGTATATGTTGATATTTAAGAGATATACGGTCAAGAAAATCAAGGGCAATGGTAATATATATGCGGATTAGACACAAAATAAAAACACTCAACAAATGGCTACAATTTAAGGAATGTGTTTAGTGACGGCATCAGATTCCTAATTGATGGAGAAAGGTCTGGTGGTAAGAAAAGCTGCTTCAAGGAGGTTGTCAAGTGTTTTCACTCGACGATTCCGTTCTTGGGTGGTTTATTTGGCCCTTGTTCCTGTAACTCCAATCCTAGCCCGGTATATCCCATTTTAATATTACACCCTTGTGAACCTTACGCCTTTTTTACTCTCTGATAGAGGTTCTCGGCATTGAAAAATCTTCGTAAACTAAATCACACGTGTATATGTTGATATTTAAGAGATATACAGTCAAGAAAATCAAGGGCAATGGTGATATATATGCGGATTAGACACCAAAAAAAACACTCAACAAATGGCTACAATTTAAGGAATTTGTTTAGTGACGGCATCAGATTCCTAATTAATGGAGAAAGGTCTGGTGGTAAGAAAAGCTGCTTCTAGGAGATTGTCAAGTGTTTTCGATCGACGATTCCATTCTTGGGTGGTTGGTTTGGCCCTTGTTCCTGTAACTCGAATCCTAGCTCGGTATATCCCATTTTAATTTTACACCATTGTGAACCTTACGCCTTTTTTACTCTCTGATCGAGGTTCTCGACATTGAAAAATCTTCGTAAACTAAATCACACGTGTATATGTTGACATTTAAGAGATATACAGTCAAGAAAATCAAGGGCAATGGTGATATATATGCGGATTAGACACCAAAAAAAAAATACTCAACAAATGGCTACAATTTAAGGAATGTGTTTAGTGACGGCATCAGATTCCTAATTGATGGAGAAAGGTCCTAATTGATGGAGAAGGTCAGGTGGTAAGAAAAGCTGCTTCTAGGAGATTGTCAAGTGTTTTCGATCGACGATTCCATTCTTGGGTGGTTGGTTTGGCCCTTGTTCCTATAACTCGAATCCTAGCCCGGTATATCCTATTTTAATTTTACACCATTGTGAACCTTACGCCATTTTTACTCTCTGATCGAGGTTCTCGGCATTGAAAAATCTTCGTAAACTAAATCACACGTTTATATGTTGACATTTAAGAGATATACAGTGAAGAAAATTAAGGGCAATGGTGATATATATGCGGATTAGACAACAACAAAAAAATCACACAACAAATGGCTACAATTTAAGGAATGTGTTTAGTGATAGCATTTGATTCCTAATTGATGGAGAAAGGTCTGGTGGTAAGAAAAGCTGCTTTTAGAGGTTGTCAAGTGTTTTCGCTCGACGATTCCATTCTTGGGTGGTTGGTTTGGCCCTTGTTCCTGTAACTCGAATCTTAGCCCGGTATATCCCATTTTAATTATACACCATTGTGAACCTTGCGCCTTTTTTACTCTCTGATCGAGGTTCTCGGCATTGAAAAATCTTCCTAAACTAAATCACACGTGTATATGTTGATATTTAAGAGATATACAGTCAAGAAAATCAAGGGCGATGGTGATATATATGCGGATTAGACACCCAAAAAAAACACTCAACAAATGGCTATAATTTAAGGAATGTGTTTAGTGACGGAATCAAATTCCTAATTGATGGAGAAAGGTCTGGGGGCAAGAAAAACTGCTTCTAGGAGGTTGTCAAGTGTTTTCGCTCGACGATTCCATTCTTGGGTGGTTGGTTTGCCCTTGTTCCTGTAACTCGAATCCTAGCCCGGTATATCCCATTTTAATTTTACACCATTATGAACCTTACGCCTTTTTTACTCTCCGATCGAGGTTCTCGGCATTGAAAAATCTTCATAAACTAAATCACACGTGTATATGTTGACATTTAAGAGATATACAGTCAAGAAAATCAAGGGCAATGGTGATATATATGCAGATTAGACACAAAAAAAACACTCAACAAATGGCTACAATTTAAGGAATGTGTTTAGTGACGGCATCAGATTCCTAATTGATGGAGAAAGGTCTGGTGGCAAGAAAAGCTGCTTCAAGGAGGTTGTCAAGTGTTTTCGCTTGACGATTCCATTCTTGGGTGGTTGGTTTGGCCCTTGTTCCTGTAACTCGAATCCTAGCCCGGTATATCCCATTTTAATTTTACACCATTGTGAACCTTACGCCTTTTTTACTCTCTGATCGAGGTTCTCGACTTTGAAAAATCTTCATAAACTAAATCACACGTGTATATGTCGACATTTAAGAGATATACAGTCAAGAAATTTAAGGGCAATGGTGATATATATGCAGATTAGACACAAAAAAAAAACATTCAACAAATGGCTATAATTTAAGGAATATGTTTAGTGACGGCATCAGATTCCTAATTGATGGAGAAAGGTCTGGTTGCAAGAAAAGCTGCTTGTATAAGGTTGTCAAGTGTTTTCGCTCGACGATTCCATTCTTGGGTGGTTGGTTTGGCCCTTGTTCCTGTAACTCGAATCCTAGTCCGGTATATCGTATTTTAATTTTACACCATTGTGAACCTTACGCCTTTTTTACTCTCTGATCGAGGTTCTCGGCATTGAAAAATCTTCGTAAACAAAATCACACGTGTATATGTTGATATTTAAGAGATATACGGTCAATAAAATCAAGGGCAATGGTAATATATATGCGGATTAGACACAAAAAAAAAACACTCAACAAATGGCTACAATTTAAGGAATGAGTTTAGTGACGGCATCAAATTCCTAATTAATGGAGAAAGGTCTGGTGGTAAGAAAAGCTGCCTCTAGGAGGTTGTCAAGTGTTTTCGCTCGACGATTCCATTCTTGGGTGGTAGCTTTGGCCTTTGTTCCTTTAACTTGAACCCTAACCCGGTACATCCCATTTTAATCTTACACCATTGTGAACCTTACGCCTTTTTTACTCTCTAATCGAGGTTCTCGGCATTGAAAAATCTTCGTAAACTAAATCATACGTGTATATGTTGATATTTAAGAGATATACAGTCAAGAAAATCAAGGGCAATGGTGATATATATGCGGATTAGACACAAAAAAAAAACACTTAACAAATGATACAATTTAAGGAATGTGTTAAGTGACGGCATCAGATTCCTAATTGATGGAAAAAAGGTCTGGTGGCAAGAAAAGCTGCTTCTAGGAGGTTGTCAAGTGTTTTCGCTCGACGATTCCATTCTTGGGTGGTTGGTTTGGCCCTTGTTCCTGTAACTCGAATCCTAGCCCGGTATATCCCATTTTAATTTTACACCATTATGAACCTTACGCCTTTTTTACTCTCTGTTCGAGGTTCTCGGCATTGAAAAATCTTCATAAACTAAATCACACGTGTATATGTTGACATTTAAGAGATATACAGTCAATAAAATCAAGGGCAATGGTGATATATATGCATATTAGACACAAAAAAAAAAAACACTCAACAAATGGCTACAATTTAAGGAATGTGTTTAGTGACGGCATCAGATTCCTAATTGATGGAGAAAGGTCTGGTGGCAAGAAAAGCTGCTTGTATAATGTTGTCAAGTGTTTTCGCTCGACGATTCCATTCTTGGGTGGTTGGTTTGGCCCTTGTTCCTGTAACTCTAATCCTAGTCCGGTATATCCTATTTTAATTTTACACCATTGTGAACCTTACGCCTTTTTTACTCTCTGATCGAGGTTCTCGGCATTGAAAAATCTTCGTAAACTAAATCCCACGTGTATATGTTGATATTTAAGAGATATACGGTCAAGAAAATCAAGGGCAATGGTAATATATATGCCGATTAGACACAAAATAAAAACACTCAACAAATGGCTACAATTTAAGGAATGTGTTTAGTGATTGCATTTGATTCCTAATTGATGGAGAAAGGTCTGGTGGTAAGAAAAGATGCTTCAAGGAGGTTGTCAAGTGTTTTCACTCGACGATTCCGTTCTTGGGTGGTTTATTTGGCCCTTGTTCCTGTAACTCCAATCCTAGCCCGGTATATCCCATTTTAATATTACACCCTTGTGAACCTTACGCCTTTTTTACTCTCTGATAGAGGTTCTCGGCATTGAAAAATCTTCGTAAACTAAATCACACGTGTATATGTTGATATTTAAGAGATATACAGTCAAGAAAATGAAGGGCAATGGTGATATATATGCGGATTAGACACCAAAAAAAACACTCAACAGATGGCTACAATTTAAGGAATTTGTTTAGTGACGGCATCAGATCCCTAATTAATGGAGAAAGGTCTGGTGGTAAGAAAAGCTGCTTCTAGGAGATTGTCAAGTGTTTTCGATCGACGATTCCATTCTTGGGTGGTTGGTTTGGCCCTTGTTCCTATAACTCGAATCCTAGCTCGGTATATCCCATTTTAATTTTACACCATTGTGAACCTTACGCCTTTTTTACTCTCTGATCGAGGTTCTCGACATTGAAAAATCTTCGTAAACTAAATCACACGTGTATATGTTGACATTTAAGAGATATACTGTCAAGAAAATCAAGGGCAATGGTGATATATATGCGGATTAGACACCAAAAAAGAAACACTCAACAAATGGCTACAATTTAAGGAATGTGTTTAGTGACGGCATCAGATTCCTAATTGATGGAGAAAGGTCCTAATTGATGGAGAAGGTCAGGTGGTAAGAAAAGCTGGTTCTAGGAGATTGTCAAGTGTTTTCGATCGACGATTCCATTCTTGGGTTGTTGGTTTGGCCCTTGTTCCTATAACTCGAATCCTAGCCCGGTATATCCTATTTTAATTTTACACCATTGTGAACCTTACGCCATTTTTACTCTCTGATCGAGGTTCTCGGCATTGAAAAATCTTCATAAACTAAATCACACGTTTATATGTTGACATTTAAGAGATATACAGTGAAGAAAATCAAGGGCAATGGTGATATATATGCGGATTAGACAACAACAACAAAATCACACAACAAATGGCTACAATTTAAGGAATGTGTTTAGTGATAGCATTTGATTCCTAATTGATGGAGAAAGGTCTGGTGGTAACAAAAGCTGCTTTTAGAGGTTGTCAAGTGTTTTCACTCGACGATTCCATTCTTGGGTGGTTAGTTTGGCCCTTGTTCCTGTAACTCGAATCTTAGCCCGGTATATCCCATTTTAATTTTACACCATTGTGAACCTTACGCCTTTTTTACTCTCTGATCGAGGTTCTCGGCATTGAAAAATCTTCCTAAACTAAATCACACGTGTATATGTTGATATTTAAGAGATATACAGTCAAGAAAATCAAGGGCAATGGTGATATATATGCGGATTAGACACCCAAAAAAAACACTCAACAAATGGCTATAATTTAAGGAATGTGTTTAGTGACGGAATCAAATTCCTAATTGATGGAGAGAGGTCTGGGGGCAAGAAAAACTGCCTCTAGGAGGTTGTCAAGTGTTTTCGCTCGACGATTCCATTCTTGGGTGGTAGCTTTGGCCTTTGTTCCTTTAACTTGAATCCTAGCCCGGTATATCCCATTTTAATCTTACACCATTGTGAACCTTACGCCTTTTTTACTCTCCGATCGAGGTTCTCGGCATTGAAAAATCTTCGTAAACTAAATCATACGTGTATATGTTGACATTTAAGAGATATACAGTCAAGAAAATCAAGGGCAATGGTGATATATATGCGGATTAGACACAAAAAAAAAAACACTTAACAAATGGCTACAATTTAAGGAATGTGTTAAGTGACGGCATCAGATTCCTAATTGATGGAAAAAAGGTCTGGTGGCAAGAAAAGCTGCTTCTAGGAGGTTGTCAAGTGTTTTCGCTCGACGATTCCATTCTTGGGTGGTTGGTTTGGCCCTTGTTCCTGTAACTCGAATCCTAGCCCGGTATATCCCATTTTAATTTTACACCATTATGAACCTTACGCCTTTTTTACTCTCTGTTCGAGGTTCTCGGCATTGAAAAATCTTCATAAACTAAATCACACGTGTATATGTTGACATTTAAGAGATATACAGTCAATAAAATCTAGGGCAATGGTGATATATATGCATATTAGACACAAAAAAAAACACTCAACAAATGGCTACAACTTAAGGAATGTGTTTAGTGACGGCATCAGATTCCTAATTGATGGAGAAAGGTCTGGTGGCAAGAAAAGCTGCTTGTATAAGGTTGTCAAGTGTTTTCGCTCGACGATTCCATTCTTGGGTGGTTGGTTTGGCCCTTGTTCCTGTAACTCGAATCCTAGCCCGGTATATCCCATTTTAATTTTACACCATTATGAACCTTACGCCTTTTTTACTCTCTGATCGAGGTTCTCGGCATTGAAAAATCTTCGTAAACTAAATCACACGTGTATATGTTGACATTTAAGAGATATACAGTCAAGAAAATCAAGGGCAATGGTGATATATATGCAGATTAGACACAAAAAAAACACTCAACAAATGGCTACAATTTAAGGAATGTGTTTAGTGAAGGCATCAGATTCCTAATTGATGGAGAAAGGTCTGGTGGCAAGAAAAGCTGCTTGTAGAAGGTTGTCAAGTGTTTTCGCTCGACGATTCCATTCTTGGGTGGTTGGTTTGGCCCTTGTTCCTGTAACTCGAATCCTAGTCCGGTATATCCTATTTTAATTTTACACCATTGTGAACCTTACGCCTTTTTTACTCTCTGATCGAGGTTCTCGGCATTGAAAAATCTTCGTAAACTAAATCCCACGTGTATATGTTGATATTTAAGAGATATACGGTAAAGAAAATCAAGGGCAATGGTAATATATATGCGGATTAGACACAAAATAAAAACACTCAACAAATGGCTACAATTTAAGGAATGTGTTTAGTGATTGCATTTGATTCCTAATTGATGGAGAAAGGTCTGGTGGTAAGAAAAGCTGCTTCAAGGAGGTTGTCAAGTGTTTTCACTCGACGATTCCGTTCTTGGGTGGTTTATTTGGCCCTTGTTCCTGTAACTCCAATCCTAGCCCGGTATATCCCATTTTAATATTACACCCTTGTGAACCTTACGCCTTTTTTACTCTCTGATAGAGGTTCTGGGCATTGAAAAATCTTCGTAAACTAAATCACACGTGTATATGTTGATATTTAAGAGATATACAGTCAAGAAAATCAAGGGCAATGGTGATATATATGCGGATTAGACACCAAAAAAAACACTCAACAAATGGCTACAATTTAAGGAATTTGTTTAGTGACGGCATCAGATTCCTAATTAATGGAGAAAGGTCTGGTGGTAAGAAAAGCTGCTTCTAGGAGATTGTCAAGTGTTTTTGATCGACGATTCCATTCTTGGGTGGTTGGTTTGGCCCTTGTTCCTATAACTCGAATCCTAGCTCGGTATATCCCATTTTAATTTTACACCATTGTGAACCTTACGCCTTTTTTACTCTCTAATCGAGGTTCTCGACATTGAAAAATCTTCGTAAACTAAATCACACGTGTATATGTTGACATTTAAGAGATATACAGTCAAGAAAATCAAGGGCAATGGTGATATATATGCGGATTAGACACCAAAAAAGAAACACTCAACAAATGGCTACAATTTAAGGAATGTGTTTAGTGACGGCATCAGATTTCTAATTGATGGAGAAAGGTCCTAATTGATGGAGAAGGTCAGGTGGTAAGAAAAGCTGCTTCTAGGAGATTGTCAAGTGTTTTCGATCGACGATTCCATTCTTGGGTGGTTGGTTTGGCCCTTGTTCCTATAACTCGAATCCTAGCCCGGTATATCCTATTTTAATTTTACACCATTGTGAACCTTACGCCATTTTTACTCTCTGATCGAGGTTCCCGGCATTGAAAAATCTTCGTAAACTAAATCACACGTTTATATGTTGACATTTAAGAGATGTACAGTGAAGAAAATCAAGGGCAATGGTGATATATATGCGGATTAGACAACAACAAAAAAATCACACAGCAAATGGCTACAATTTAAGGAATGTGTTTAGTGATAGCATTTGATTCCTAATTGATGGAGAAAGGTCTGGTGGTAAGAAAAGCTGCTTTTAGTGGTTGTCAAGTGTTTTCGCTCGACGATTCCATTCTTGGGTGGTTGGTTTGGCCCTTGTTCTTGTAACTCGAATCTTAGCCCGGTATATCCCATTTTAATTTTACACCATTGTGAACCTTACGCCTTTTTTACTCTCTGATCGAGGTTCTCGACATTGAAAAATCTTCGTAAACTAAATCACATGTGTATATGTTGACATTTAAGAGATATACAGTCAAGAAAATCAAGGGCACTGGTGATATATATGCGGATTAGACACCAAAAAAGAAACACTCAACAAATGGCTACAATTTATGGAATGTGTTTAGTGACGGCATCAGATTCCTAATTGATGGAGAAAGGTCCTAATTGATGGAGAAGGTCAGGTGGTAAGAAAAGCTGCTTCTAGGAGATTGTCAAGTGTTTTCGATCGACGATTCCATTCTTGGGTGGTTGGTTTGGCCCTTGTTCCTATAACTCGAATCCTAGCCCGGTATATCCTATTTTAATTTTACACCATTGTGAACCTTACGCCATTTTTACTCTCTGATCGAGGTTCTCGGCATTGAAAAATCTTCGTAAACTAAATCACACGTTTATATGTTGACATTTAAGAGATATACAGTGAAGAAAATCAAGGGCAATGGTGATATATATGCGGATTAGACAACAACAAAAAAATCACACAACAAATGGCTACAATTTAAGGAATGTGTTTAGTGATAGCATTTGATTCCTAATTGATGGAGAAAGGTCTGGTGGTAAGAAAAGCTGCTTTTAGAGGTTGTCAAGTGTTTTCGCTCGACGATTCCATTCTTGGGTGGTTGGTTTGGCCCTTGTTCCTGTAACTCGAATCTTAGCCCGGTATATCCCATTTTAATTTTACACCATTGTGAACCTTACGCCTTTTTTACTCTCTGATCGAGGTTCTCGGCATTGAAAAATCTTCCTAAACTAAATCACACGTGTATATGTTGATATTTAAGAGATATACAGTCAAGAAAATCAAGGGCAATGGTGATATATATGCGGATTAGACACCCAAAAAAAACACTCAACAAATGGCTATAATTTAAGGAATGTGTTTAGTGACGGAATCATATTCCTAACTGATGGAGAAAGGTCTGGGGGCAAGAAAAACTGCTTCTAGGAGGTTGTCAAGTGTTTTCGCTCGACGATTCCATTCTTGGGTGGTTGGTTTGGCCCTTGTTCCTGTAACTCGAATCCTAGCCCGGTATATCCCATTTTAATTTTACACCATTATGAACCTTACGCCTTTTTTACTCTCCGATCGAGGTTCCCGGCATTGCAAAATCTTCATAAACTAAATCACACGTGTATATGTTGACATTTAAGAGATATACAGTCAAGAAAATCAAGGGCAATGGTGATATATATGCAGATTAGACACCAAAAAAAACACTCAACAAATGGCTACAATTTAAGGAATTTGTTTAGTGACGGCATCAGATTCCTAATTAATGGAGAAAGGTCTGGTGGTAAGAAAAGCTGCTTCTAGGAGATTGTCAAGTGTTTTTGATCGACGATTCCATTCTTGGGTGGTTGGTTTGGCCCTTGTTCCTATAACTCGAATCCTAGCTCGGTATATCCCATTTTAATTTTACACCATTGTGAACCTTACGCCTTTTTTACTCTCTGATCGAGGTTCTCGACATTGAAAAATCTTCGTAAACTAAATCACACGTGTATATGTTGACATTTAAGAGATATACAGTCAAGAAAATCAAGGGCAATGGTGATATATATGCGGATTAGACACCAAAAAAGAAACACTCAACAAATGGCTACAATTTATGGAATGTGTTTAGTGACGGCATCAGATTCCTAATTGATGGAGAAAGGTCCTAATTGATGGAGAAGGTCAGGTGGTAAGAAAAGCTGCTTCTAGGAGATTGTCAAGTGTTTTCGATCGACGATTCCATTCTTGGGTGGTTGGTTTGGCCCTTGTTCCTATAACTCGAATCCTAGCCCGGTATATCCTATTTTAATTTTACACCATTGTGAACCTTACGCCATTTTTACTCTCTGATCGAGGTTCTCGGCATTGAAAAATCTTCGTAAACTAAATCACACGTTTATATGTTGACATTTAAGAGATATACAGTGAAGAAAATCAAGGGCAATGGTGATATATATACGGATTAGACAACAACAAAAAAATCACACAACAAATGGCTACAATTTAAGGAATGTGTTTAGTGATAGCATTTGATTCCTAATTGATGGAGAAAGGTCTGGTGGTAAGAAAAGCTGCTTTTAGAGGTTGTCAAGTGTTTTCGCTCGACGATTCCATTCTTGGGTGGTTGGTTTGGCCCTTGTTCCTGTAACTCGAATCTTAGCCCGGTATATCCCATTTTAATTTTACACCATTGTGAACCTTACGCCTTTTTTACTCTCTGATCGAGGTTCTCGGCATTGAAAAATCTTCCTAAACTAAATCACACGTGTATATGTTGATATTTAAGAGATATACAGTCAAGAAAATCAAGGGCAATGGTGATATATATGCGGATTAGACACCAAAAAAAACACTCAACAAATGGCTACAATTTAAGGAATTTGTTTAGTGACGGCATCAGATTCCTAATTAATGGAGAAAGGTCTGGTGGTAAGAAAAGCTGCTTCTAGGAGATTGTCAAGTGTTTTTGATCGACGATTCCATTCTTGGGTGGTTGGTTTGGCCCTTGCTCCTATAACTCGAATCCTAGCTCGGTATATCCCATTTTAATTTTACACCATTGTGAACCTTACTCCTTTTTTACTCTCTAATCGAGGTTCTCGACATTGAAAAATCTTCGTAAACTAAATCACACGTGTATATGTTGACATTTAAGAGATATACAGTCAAGAAAATCAAGGGCAATGGTGATATATATGCGGATTAGACACCAAAAAAGAAACACTCAACAAATGGCTACAATTTAAGGAATGTGTTTAGTGACGGCATCAGATTTCTAATTGATGGAGAAAGGTCCTAATTGATGGAGAAGGTCAGGTGGTAAGAAAAGCTGCTTCTAGGAGATTGTCAAGTGTTTTCGATCGACGATTCCATTCTTGGGTGGTTGGTTTGGCCCTTGTTCCTATAACTCGAATCCTAGCCCGGTATATCCTATTTTAATTTTACACCATTGTGAACCTTACGCCATTTTTACTCTCTGATCGAGGTTCCCGGCATTGAAAAATCTTCGTAAACTAAATCACACGTTTATATGTTGACATTTAAGAGATATACAGTGAAGAAAATCAAGGGCAATGGTGATATATATGCGGATTAGACAACAACAAAAAAATCACACAACAAATGGCTACAATTTAAGGAATGTGTTTAGTGATAGCATTTGATTCCTAATTGATGGAGAAAGGTCTGGTGGTAAGAAAAGCTGCTTTTAGTAGTTGTCAAGTGTTTTCGCTCGACGATTCCATTCTTGGGTGGTTGGTTTGGCCCTTGTTCCTGTAACTCGAATCTTAGCCCGGTATATCCCATTTTAATTTTACACCATTGTGAACCTTACGCCTTTTTTACTCTCTGATCGAGGTTCTCGACATTGAAAAATCTTCGTAAACTAAATCACATGTGTATATGTTGACATTTAAGAGATATACAGTCAAGAAAATCAAGGGCACTGGTGATATATATGCGGATTAGACACCAAAAAAGAAACACTCAACAAATGGCTACAATTTATGGAATGTGTTTAGTGACGGCATCAGATTCCTAATTGATGGAGAAAGGTCCTAATTGATGGAGAAGGTCAGGTGGTAAGAAAAGCTGCTTCTAGGAGATTGTCAAGTGTTTTCGATCGACGATTCCATTCTTGGGTGGTTGGTTTGGCCCTTGTTCCTATAACTCGAATCCTAGCCCGGTATATCCTATTTTAATTTTACACCATTGTGAACCTTACGCCATTTTTACTCTCTGATCGAGGTTCTCGGCATTGAAAAATCTTCGTAAACTAAATCACACGTTTATATGTTGACATTTAAGAGATATACAGTGAAGAAAATCAAGGGCAATGGTGATATATATGCGGATTAGACAACAACAAAAAAATCACACAACAAATGGCTACAATTTAAGGAATGTGTTTAGTGATAGCATTTGATTCCTAATTGATGGAGAAAGGTCTGGTGGTAAGAAAAGCTGCTTTTAGAGGTTGTCAAGTGTTTTCGCTCGACGATTCCATTCTTGGGTGGTTGGTTTGGCCCTTGTTCCTGTAACTCGAATCTTAGCCCGGTATATCCCATTTTAATTTTACACCATTGTGAACCTTACGCCTTTTTTACTCTCTGATCGAGGTTCTCGGCATTGAAAAATCTTCCTAAACTAAATCACACGTGTATATGTTGATATTTAAGAGATATACAGTCAAGAAAATCAAGGGCAATGGTGATATATATGCGGATTAGACACCCAAAAAAAACACTCAACAAATGGCTATAATTTAAGGAATGTGTTTAGTGACGGAATCATATTCCTAACTGACGGAGAAAGGTCTGGGGGCAAGAAAAACTGCTTCTAGGAGGTTGTCAAGTGTTTTCGCTCGACGATTCCATTCTTGGGTGGTTGGTTTGGCCCTTGTTCCTGTAACTCGAATCCTAGCCCGGTATATCCCATTTTAATTTTACACCATTATGAACCTTACGCCTTTTTTACTCTCCGATCGAGGTTCTCGGCATTGCAAAATCTTCATAAACTAAATCACACGTGTATATGTTGACATTTAAGAGATATACAGTCAAGAAAATCAAGGGCAATGGTGATATATATGCAGATTAGACACCAAAAAAAACACTCAACAAATGGCTACAATTTAAGGAATTTGTTTAGTGACGGCATCAGATTCCTAATTAATGGAGAAAGGTCTGGTGGTAAGAAAAGCTGCTTCTAGGAGATTGTCAAGTGTTTTTGATCGACGATTCCATTCTTGGGTGGTTGGTTTGGCCCTTGTTCCTATAACTCGAATCCTAGCTCGGTATATCCCATTTTAATTTTACACCATTGTGAACCTTACGCCTTTTTTACTCTCTGATCGAGGTTCTCGACATTGAAAAATCTTCGTAAACTAAATCACACGTGTATATGTTGACATTTAAGAGATATACAGTCAAGAAAATCAAGGGCAATGGTGATATATATGCGGATTAGACACCAAAAAAGAAACACTCAACAAATGGCTACAATTTATGGAATGTGTTTAGTGACGGCATCAGATTCCTAATTGATGGAGAAAGGTCCTAATTGATGGAGAAGGTCAGGTGGTAAGAAAAGCTGCTTCTAGGAGATTGTCAAGTGTTTTCGATCGACGATTCTATTCTTGGGTGGTTGGTTTGGCCCTTGTTCCTATAACTCGAATCCTAGCCCGGTATATCCTATTTTAATTTTACACCATTGTGAACCTTACGCCATTTTTACTCTCTGATCGAGGTTCTCGGCATTGAAAAATCTTCGTAAACTAAATCACACGTTTATATGTTGACATTTAAGAGATATACAGTGAAGAAAATCAAGGGCAATGGTGATATATATACGGATTAGACAACAACAAAAAAATCACACAACAAATGGCTACAATTTAAGGAATGTGTTTAGTGATAGCATTTGATTCCTAATTGATGGAGAAAGGTCTGGTGGTAAGAAAAGCTGCTTTTAGAGGTTGTCAAGTGTTTTCGCTCGACGATTCCATTCTTGGGTGGTTGGTTTGGCCCTTGTTCCTATAACTCGAATCTTAGCCCGGTATATCCCATTTTAATTTTACACCATTGTGAACCTTACGCCTTTTTTACTCTCTGATCGAGGTTCTCGGCATTGAAAAATCTTCCTAAACTAAATCACACGTGTATATGTTGATATTTAAGAGATATACAGTCAAGAAAATCAAGGGCAATGGTGATATATATGCGGATTAGACACCAAAAAAAAACACTCAACAAATGGCTATAATTTAAGGAATGTGTTTAGTGACGGAATCAAATTCCTAATTGATGGAGAAAGGTCTGGGGGCAAGAAAAACTGCTTCTAGGAGGTTGTCAAGTCTTTTCGCTCGACGATTCCATTCTTGGGTGGTTGGTTTGGCCCTTGTTCCTATAACTCGAATCCTAGCCCGGTATATCCCATTTTAATTTTACACCATTATGAACCTTACGCCTTTTTTACTCTCCGATCGAGGTTCTCGGCATTGCAAAATCTTCATAAACTAAATCACACGTGTATATGTTGACATTTAAGAGATATACAGTCAAGAAATTCAAGGGCAATGGTGATATATATGCAGATTAGACACAAAAAAAAAAACACTCAACAAATGGCTACAATTTAAGGAATGTGTTTAGTGACGGCATCAGATTCCTAATTGATGGAGAAAGGTCTGGTGGCAAGAAAAGCTGCTTCAAGGAGGTTGTCAAGTGTTTTCGCTTGACGATTCCATTCTTGGGTGGTTGGTTTGTCCCTTGTTCCTGTAACTCGAATCCTAGCCCGGTATATCCCATTTTAATTTTACACCATTGTGAACCTTACGCCTTTTTTACTCTCTGATCGAGGTTCTCGGCATTGAAAAATCTTCATAAACTAAATCACACGTGTATATGTTGACATTTAAGAGATATACAGTCAAGAAAATTAAGGGTAATGGTGATATATATGCAGATTAGACACAAAAAAAAAACATTCAACAAATGGCTATAATTTAAGGAATGTGTTTAGTGACGGCATCAGATTCCTAATTGATGGAGAAAGGTCTAGTTGCAAGAAAAGCTGCTTGTATAAGGTTGTCAAGTGTTTTCGCTCGACGATTCCATTCTTGGGTGGTTGGTTTGGCCCTTGTTCCTGTAACTCGAATCCTAGTCCGGTATATCGTATTTTAATTTTACACCATTGTGAACCTTACGCCATTTTTACTCTCTGATCGAGGTTCTCGGCATTGAAAAATCTTCGTAAACAAAATCACACGTGTATATGTTGATATTTAAGAGATATACGGTCAAGAAAATCAAGGGGAATGGTAATATATATGCGGATTAGACACAAAAAAAAACACTCAACAAATGGCTACAATTTAAGGAATGAGTTTAGTGACGGCATCAAATTCCTAATTAATGGAGAAAGGTCTGGTGGTAAGAAAAGCTGCCTCTAGGAGGTTGTCAAGTGTTTTCGCTCGACGATTCCATTCTTGGGTGGTAGCTTTGGCCTTTGTTCCTTTAACTTGAATCCTAACCCGGTACATCCCATTTTAATCTTACACCATTGTGAACCTTACGCCTTTTTTACTCTCTAATCGAGGTTCTCGGCATTGAAAAATCTTCGTAAACTAAATCATACGTGTATATGTTGATATTTAAGAGATATACAGTCAAGAAAATCAAGGGAAATGGTGATATATATGCGGATTAGACACAAAAAAAAACACTTAACAAATGGCTACAATTTAAGGAATGTGTTAAGTGACGGCATCAGATTCCTAATTGATGGAAAAAAGGTCTGGTGGCAAGAAAAGCTGCTTCTAGGAGGTTGTCAAGTGTTTTCGCTCGACGATTCCATTCTTGGGTGGTTGGTTTGGCCCTTGTTCCTGTAACTCGAATCCTAGCCCGGTATATCCCATTTTAATTTTACACCATTATGAACCTTACGCCTTTTTTACTCTCTGTTCGAGGTTCTCGGCATTGAAAAATCTTCATAAACTAAATCACACGTGTATATGTTGACATTTAAGAGATATACAGTCAATAAAATCAAGGGCAATGGTGATATATATGCAGATTAGACACAAAAAAAAAAAACACTCAACAAATAGCTACAATTTAAGGAATGTGTTTAGTGAAGGCATCAGATTCCTAATTGATGGAGAAAGGTCTGGTGGCAAGAAAAGCTGCTTGTAGAAGGTTGTCAAGTGTTTTCGCTCGACGATTCCATTCTTGGGTGGTTGGTTTGGCCCTTGTTCCTGTAACTCGAATCCTAGTCCGGTATATCCTATTTTAATTTTACACCATTGTGAACCTTACGCCTTTTTTACTCTCTGATCGAGGTTCTTGGCATTGAAAAATCTTCGTAAACTAAATCCCACGTGTATATGTTGATATTTAAGAGATTTACGGTCAAGAAAATCAAGGGCAATGGTAATATATATGCGGATTAGACACAAAATAAAAACACTCAACAAATGGCTACAATTTAAGGAATGTGTTTAGTGACGGCATCAGATTCCTAATTGATGGAGAAAGGTCTGGTGGTAAGAAAAGCTGCTTCTAGGAGGTGTTGCTGACAGAAGCTTTTAAAGCTGAAGCTATCCAAAGACCAAAAGACTGTGAGATTCTGAAGACTGAAGTTACCTTTGCGAGCTATTGTCAAGGGGGAGTTTGTTGGTTAAAACTTCAATTTCAGCCTCATAGCCTTTTATCTTTTTCAAATATGATGACTCGTTTCTTTTAGCAAAGAAATTTGATTCTTTAACGTTAGATATTTCGCTCACCAGACTTTTGTTTTGAGTTGACAACCTGTCAACTTCACCCTGTATTTCACGACACTTTAAACACACAGAAGTAGCAGAGTTACTTACCTCTCCTGTCGATTTGTCTGAGTTGGCCATAAGAGCAGCAAGTTGAGCTTCCATTCTTTTGATGATCTCATCTTTAGCTTCGTCTTCCCTTTCATGCTCAGACTTTGGCTTTTCTTTTTCAGCATCAGTTGTCTGATCAGCCTTATCTACCTCAGCTTCACTTTTCTTTTCAACTTCAGCATTCACGTTAGCTTCAGCATCATCAACGGGTACAATTTCTGCCATGAAAGCTTGAGTGATATTCTCATCATTTTCCAAGTGAATACTCCAGTCGTATGAACCTTCTCGAGCAGTAGAGATCAATGCCCTTGTGTTAGAGTTGTTGGAAGCATTCCTGTTGTTTGAATTCTGACTCGACGTCTCTTGCTTTTGTTTTTGACATTCTCTAGCGAAATGTCCATAACTTTGACAGTTAAAGCACCTTACTTTGGTCTTGTCAAAACCAACAGTTTTCCCCACAAACTTCCTTCCAGTTCTGTTCATGAACCTCTTCACACGTCTGGTAATCATGGCCATTTGCCATTGCAAATCCATATCTTCAAGATCATCAGGGTCAATCTGATTGTAATCTTCATCTAAAACGGCTGGATCAGATATCTTCCCCTGAATGTAGTTTTCATAAGAAGCAACAAACGAAGCAAGTAGAGCAAGATGTTCTTCAGCAGACTTCACACTCATTGGCATTGACTTTGAACTACTACTTTGTTTAGCAGTTGATGTTCTCTTAGCTCCAGTTGATCCTCCCGATGCAGCCACAAAACACACATCACCATCCTCATTCACTATGACCTGCTCATTTTCATGCGAGAGAAAAGCAGTGGCAGAGTCGCTAGAAGCATCGTGAGATGAAGAAGATGTAAGCCCATTGTAAATCCCTGGATCTTGAACCTGATCATATCCAGTGTCCTTCTTCTTCATGCTGAGCTCATAAGCTCTTAGCTTTCCAACTACTTCTTCCAGTTCCTTTGTTTCATAATCAGCTTCTCCCTTTATCATGAGAGTGTAGATATCCCATTTAGTAGGTAGAGCATCAAGTAGCTTGTCATTTTTTTCTATGTCAGTATAGCAATCTATATCATAATTGTCCAATTCTGACATCAGATGGTAGTATCGAGTGATGACGTCCTCAAGTGACTCATTTTTCATGTACTTGAACACAGCAAACTGCTTCTTCAATATATCAACTTTGTTCTTCTTTACATCAGGATTTCCCTCATATCGCTTCTCTAGTGCATCCCACATTTCCTTTGAAGTAGTGTACTTCTTAAAGGTATGTTTGATGCCATCAGGTAAAGACATTTTAATGGCAGCCAAGGCTCTCTTTTCAGCCTCATACACGCAGATTAGACACCAAAAAAAAACACTCAACAAATGGCTACAATTTAAGGAATTTGTTTAGTGACGGCATCAGATTCCTAATTAATGGAGAAAGGTCTGGTGGTAAGAAAAGCTGCTTCTAGGAGATTGTCAAGTGTTTTTGATCGACGATTCCATTCTTGGGTGGTTGGTTTGGCCCTTGTTCCTATAACTCGAATCCTAGCTCGGTATATCCCATTTTAATTTTACACCATTGTGAACCTTACGCCTTTTTTACTCTCTGATCGAGGTTCTCGACATTGAAAAATCTTCGTAAACTAAATCACACGTGTATATGTTGACATTTAAGAGATATACAGTCAAGAAAATCAAGGGCAATGGTGATATATATGCGGATTAGACACCAAAAAAGAAACACTCAACAAATGGCTACAATTTATGGAATGTGTTTAGTGACGGCATCAGATTCCTAATTGATGGAGAAAGGTCCTAATTGATGGAGAAGGTCAGGTGGTAAGAAAAGCTGCTTCTAGGAGATTGTCAAGTGTTTTCGATCGACGATTCCATTCTTGGGTGGTTGGTTTGGCCCTTGTTCCTATAACTCGAATCCTAGCCCGGTATATCCTATTTTAATTTTACACCATTGTGAACCTTACGCCATTTTTACTCTCTGATCGAGGTTCTCGGCATTGAAAAATCTTCGTAAACTAAATCACACGTTTATATGTTGACATTTAAGAGATATACAGTGAAGAAAATCAAGGGCAATGGTGATATATATGCGGATTAGACAACAACAAAAAAATCACACAACAAATGGCTACAATTTAAGGAATGTGTTTAGTGATAGCATTTGATTCCTAATTGATGGAGAAAGGTCTGGTGGTAAGAAAAGCTGCTTTTAGAGGTTGTCAAGTGTTTTCGCTCGACGATTCCATTCTTGGGTGGTTGGTTTGGCCCTTGTTCCTGTAACTCGAATCTTAGCCCGGTATATCCCATTTTAATTTTACACCATTGTGAACTTTACGCCTTTTTTACTCTCTGATCGAGGTTCTCGGCATTGAAAAATCTTCCTAAACTAAATCACACGTGTATATGTTGATATTTAAGAGATATACAGTCAAGAAAATCAAGGGCAATGGTGATATATATGCGGATTAGACACCCAAAAAAAACACTCAACAAATGGCTATAATTTAAGGAATGTGTTTAGTGACGGAATCAAATTCCTAATTGATGGAGAAAGGTCTGGGGGCAAGAAAAACTGCTTCTAGGAGGTTGTCAAGTGTTTTCGCTCGACGATTCCATTCTTGGGTGGTTGGTTTGGCCCTTGTTCCTATAACTCGAATCCTAGCCCGGTATATCCCATTTTAATTTTACACCATTATGAACCTTACGCCTTTTTTACTCTCCGATCGAGGTTCTCGGCATTGCAAAATCTTCATAAACTAAATCACACGTGTATATGTTGACATTTAAGAGATATACAGTCAAGAAAATCAAGGGCAATGGTGATATATATGCAGATTAGACACAAAAAAAAAACACTCAACAAATGGCTACAATTTAAGGAATGTGTTTAGTGACGGCATCAGATTCCTAATTGATGGAGAAAGGTCTGGTGGCAAGAAAAGCTGCTTCAAGGAGGTTGTCAAGTGTTTTCGCTTGACGATTCCATTCTTGGGTGGTTGGTTTGTCCCTTGTTCCTGTAACTCGAATCCTAGCCCGGTATATCCCATTTTAATTTTACACCATTGTGAACCTTACGCCTTTTTTACTCTCTGATCGAGGTTCTCGGCATTGAAAAATCTTCATAAACTAAATCACACGTGTATATGTTGACATTTAAGAGATATACAGTCAAGAAAATTAAGGGTAATGGTGATATATATGCAGATTAGACACAAAAAAAAAACATTCAACAAATGGCTATAATTTAAGGAATGTGTTTAGTGACGGCATCAGATTCCTAATTGATGGAGAAAGGTCTAGTTGCAAGAAAAGCTGCTTGTATAAGGTTGTCAAGTGTTTTCGCTCGACGATTCCATTCTTGGGTGGTTGGTTTGGCCCTTGTTCCTGTAACTCGAATCCTAGTCCGGTATATCGTATTTTAATTTTACACCATTGTGAACCTTACGCCTTTTTTACTCTCTGATCGAGGTTCTCGGCATTGAAAAATCTTCGTAAACAAAATGACACGTGTATATGTTGATATTTAAGAGATATACGGTCAAGAAAATCAAGGGCAATGGTAATATATATGCGGATTAGACACAAAAAAAAACACTCAACAAATGGCTACAATTTAAGGAATGAGTTTAGTGACGGCATCAAATTCCTAATTAATGGAGAAAGGTCTGGTGGTAAGAAAAGCTGCCTCTAGGAGGTTGTCAAGTGTTTTCGCTCGACGATTCCATTCTTGGGTGGTAGCTTTGGCCTTTGTTCCTTTAACTTGAATCCTAACCCGGTACATCCCATTTTAATCTTACACCATTGTGAACCTTACGCCTTTTTTACTCTCTAATCGAGGTTCTCGGCATTGAAAAATCTTCGTAAACTAAATCATACGTGTATATGTTGATATTTAAGAGATATACAGTCAAGAAAATCAAGGGCAATGGTGATATATATGCGGATTAGACACAAAAAAAAAAACACTTAACAAATGGCTACAATTTAAGGAATGTGTTAAGTGACGGCATCAGATTCCTAATTGATGGAGAAAGGTCTGGTGGCAAGAAAAGCTGCTTCTAGGAGGTTGTCAAGTGTTTTCGCTCGACGATTCCATTCTTGGGTGGTTGGTTTGGCCCTTGTTCCTGTAACTCGAATCCTAGCCCGGTATATCCCATTTTAATTTTACACCATTATGAACCTTACGCCTTTTTTACTCTCCGATCGAGGTTCTCGGCATTGAAAAATCTTCATAAACTAAATCACACGTGTATATGTTGACATTTAAGAGATATACAGTCAATAAAATCAAGGGCAATGGTGATATATATGCAGATTAGACACAAAAAAAAACACTCAACAAATGGCTACAATTTAAGGAATGTGTTTAGTGAAGGCATCAGATTCCTAATTGATGGAGAAATGTCTGGTGGCAAGAAAAGCTGCTTGTAGAAGGTTGTCAAGTGTTTTCGCTCGACGATTCCATTCTTGGGTGGTTGGTTTGGCCCTTGTTCCTGTAACTCGAATCCTAGTCCGGTATATCTTATTTTAATTTTACACCATTGTGAACCTTAGGCCTTTTTTACTCTCTGATCGAGGTTCTCGGCATTGAAAAATCTTCGTAAACTAAATCCCACGTGTATATGTTGATATTTAAGAGATTTACGGTCAAGAAAATCATGGGCAATGGTAATATATATGCGGATTAGACACAAAATAAAAACACTCAACAAATGGCTACAATTTAAGGAATGTGTTTAGTGACGGCATCAGATTCCTAATTGATGGAGAAAGGTCTGGTGGTAAGAAAAGCTGCTTCTAGGAGGTGTTGCTGACAGAAGCTTTTAAAGCTGAAGCTATCCAAAGACCAAAAGACTGTGAGATTCTGAAGACTGAAGTTACCTTTGCGAGCTATTGTCAAGGGGGAGTTTGTTGGTTAAAACTTCAATTTCAGCCTCATAGCCTTTTATCTTTTTCAAATATGATGACTCGTTTCTTTTAGCAAAGAAATTTGATTCTTTAACGTTAGATATTTCGCTCACCAGACTTTTGTTTTGAGTTGACAACCTGTCAACTTCACCCTGTATTTCACGACACTTTAAACACACAGAAGTAGCAGAGTTACTTACCTCTCCTGTCGATTTGTCTGAGTTGGCCATAAGAGCAGCAAGTTGAGCTTCCATTCTTTTGATGATCTCATCTTTAGCTTCGTCTTCCCTTTCATGCTCAGACTTTGGCTTTTCTTTTTCAGCATCAGTTGTCTGATCAGCCTTATCTACCTCAGCTTCACTTTTCTTTTCAACTTCAGCATTCACGTTAGCTTCAGCATCATCAACGGGTACAATTTCTGCCATGAAAGCTTGAGTGATATTCTCATCATTTTCCAAGTGAATACTCCAGTCGTATGAACCTTCTCGAGCAGTAGAGATCAATGCCCTTGTGTTAGAGTTGTTGGAAGCATTCCTGTTGTTTGAATTCTGACTCGACGTCTCTTGCTTTTGTTTTTGACATTCTCTAGCGAAATGTCCATAACTTTGACAGTTAAAGCACCTTACTTTGGTCTTGTCAAAACCAACAGTTTTCCCCACAAACTTCCTTCCAGTTCTGTTCATGAACCTCTTCACACGTCTGGTAATCATGGCCATTTGCCATTGCAAATCCATATCTTCAAGATCATCAGGGTCAATCTGATTGTAATCTTCATCTAAAACGGCTGGATCAGATATCTTCCCCTGAATGTAGTTTTCATAAGAAGCAACAAACGAAGCAAGTAGAGCAAGATGTTCTTCAGCAGACTTCACACTCATTGGCATTGACTTTGAACTACTACTTTGTTTAGCAGTTGATGTTCTCTTAGCTCCAGTTGATCCTCCCGATGCAGCCACAAAACACACATCACCATCCTCATTCACTATGACCTGCTCATTTTCATGCGAGAGAAAAGCAGTGGCAGAGTCGCTAGAAGCATCGTGAGATGAAGAAGATGTAAGCCCATTGTAAATCCCTGGATCTTGAACCTGATCATATCCAGTGTCCTTCTTCTTCATGCTGAGCTCATAAGCTCTTAGCTTTCCAACTACTTCTTCCAGTTCCTTTGTTTCATAATCAGCTTCTCCCTTTATCATGAGAGTGTAGATATCCCATTTAGTAGGTAGAGCATCAAGTAGCTTGTCATTTTTTTCTATGTCAGTATAGCAATCTATATCATAATTGTCCAATTCTGACATCAGATGATAGTATCGAGTGATGACGTCCTCAAGTGACTCATTTTTCATGTACTTGAACACAGCAAACTGCTTCTTCAATAGATCAACTTTGTTCTTCTTTACATCAGGATTTCCCTCATATCGCTTCTCTAGTGCATCCCACATTTCCTTTGAAGTAGTGTACTTCTTAAAGGTATGTTTGATGCCATCAGGTAAAGACATTTTAATGGCAGCCAAGGCTCTCTTTTCAGCCTCATACATTTTCTTTTGTTCGGCTTCCATATCAACATAAGCAGTTATACGTTGTCTTCCCTCAAACTCATGAGTTGGGTTCACATACCCATCGTCTATACATATCCACATACGAGTATCCTGGTACTCCACAAAGGATTGAAACCTATCCTTCCATGTCAAGTAGTTCTCCACCTTCATCATCTTAGGTGGTTTATTCGTTGTGCCTACCTCATGTTCCATCCTTAAGAGTTCGTTCAACTTAGACATGTTCGACATTTTAACTTAAGCAGACTGGTAAAACCGTACAATTTTAGTCCGAAATCTGTTTTTACCAAGTTATACCGTTAGATTCGTCTCGAGATTACGATTCCAATGATATATAATGTCGAAAACCGTTTTCGGGATTTTCCAGAGGTTTTTTTTTTTTTTTTTTTTTTTTTTTTTTTTTTTTTTTTTTTGTCCTAAAAATCCGAGGATCCCAACGGTGCAAACGGTTTCCTGTGACGAGTTACGGATAATTTTCTAAACACGAAACTGTGAAATTTTTCTTACGCGAGCCAAGAAAAATTCCACCCTTTCCGAAATGGTCAGAAAAGGTCCGAAATGGTTAAAGGTTATCCGTAATGGTCCGAAATGGTTATGTTGGTCCGAAATGAACACCCTTTTGTCCGAAATGGTCCGAAATGAGTTAAACTGATCCGTAATCACCACTTGTTTATCCGAAATGGAACTTCTGATCCGAAATGGAGTCAAGCTGGTCCGAAATCAAGTTGATCTGGTCCGAAATGAGTTCTTTTGATCCAAAATCCAAGACTTCTAGTTCGAAATGATCCGTAATCAACTCAGCTGGTCCGTAATGCAACTGTATGATCCGAAATGCAATCCTGAGTATCCGAAATGCTTGTTTCTGGTCCGAAATTGATGCTGATTAATCCGAAATGACTGATTTCCTGTCCGAAATCAATCCGTAATGCTTGTTTCTTGATCCGAAATCCAAGTTATCAACCCGAAATCAGCAGCAAACCCTAGAACAGCCGTCAAAACACGTCCAAAAAGGCCGATTTTCTGCAGAAACGATTCTGAACCGAGCAAAACAAGAGCCGAACGCTCTGATACCAATTGTAGGTCCCGTGAGCCGTGCGGATCGTAACAGAATCGTCGATCCAACCTAGAGTGCGGAATCCTCTAGATCAGATTTAACAGAAAACGTGTAGAAAACCGAAATCACTTTAAACCCGATCTTTATTGATTATCTTCCAACGATTACAATCAATCAAGATCCTAATTCGTCCAAGCCTTTGTCTTTCACGAATTCTCTCCAAGAGTGATTAGATGATTAGAAAATCAACCTTAACCCTAATGCTAAGCTTTGTTTATATAGGACAAAGCTTTGCACATGGGCTAGGTCATGGGCTAGGCCCATTTCGCCTACCATCCCCCTATGTGGGTTTGGTTTGGCCCAATCACTCTTAATTAACTATTACAAAGCTAAACCCACTAACCGTTTATCGTTTTACTAAATACAAGATATCCAAAGACCAAATCTAAGCTCTTGGATCAAACCTGGGTGATAATCTTGAAGTTGATGCAGTTGCTTCTACACGAGCAAATAGAGATCATCCAGTTGACATGATACTTGGAGATCCTACTGCAGGTGTTCAGACGAGAAGAAGCATAGCAGCGAATTCAGGGTTATTTGTTTCGATTGAGAAGACTGGGATAGTGAACGAGTGCTTGTATAGTTGCTTTATTTCCCAAGAGGAGCCGAAGAACATTCATATGGCTCTTAAAGACAATTCATGGGTTGAAGCTATGCAAGAAGAATTGGCCCAGTTTGCAAAGTTGAAGGTATGGGAGTTAGTGGACCTTCCTAAAGGTGAAAGAGAGATTGGCACTAAATGGGTATTTAGGTGCAAGAAAGATGAAAGAGGAATTGTCACGTGCAACAAGGCTCGATTGGTTGTCAAAGGGTTCAATCAGCAAGAAGGGATAGATTACAATGAAGTGTTTGCACAAGTGGCAAGGTTGGAGGCAATTCGGTTGTTTCTAGCTTTCGCTTCATTCAAGGGCTTTAAAGTGTACCAACTAGACGTGAAGAGTGCATTTCTTTACGGTCAAGTCCAAGAAGTGGTGTATGTCTCACAACCAGATGGGTTCGTTGATCCAGACTATCCAGATCGAGTGTACAAACTTGATAAGGCTTTGTATGGGTTACATCAAGCTCCCAGGGCGTGGTACGAGACACTGTCTACACATCTGCTCAAGAATGGTTTTGAAAGGGGTCAGATAGACAGTACACTGTTCATAAAGAGGAAAAAGGAAGATTTTCTGCTGGTACAGGTATACGTGGATGACATCATCTTTGGGTCATCTGATGTGAACATGTGTAAAGAGTTTGAACAGGTGATGAAGAGCAAGTTTGAAATGAGCGCTATGGGTGAGCTGTCTTACTTTCTGGGATTACAAGTTGAACAGAAGGAGGATGGGATGTTTATTCATCAAACGAAGTATGTGTATGACATTTTGGATCGGTTCAAAATGAATGATTGCTCTACTTTCAACACACCCATTTGCGAAAATCACAATCTTGGCCCAGATCATGAAAGCATTGAAGATGTTGATCCTACTCAATACAGGGCGATGATTGGTTCTCTAATGTACTTGACTGCTTCAAGGCCTGACATAATGTTTGCCGTATGCTTGTGTGCCAGATATCAAGCGAATCCAAAAGAGTCACACATGAAAGCAGTGAAGCGTATTCTTCGTTACTTGAAGGGGAAACCTAAACTTGGGTTGTGGTATCCAGCTGATAGTGATTTGAGGTTCGTTGCTTACACTGATTCAGACTTTGGCGGATGCAAATCAAACAGAAAGTCTACAACAGGTGGTTGTCAGTTCTTAGGAGGCAGGATCGTGTCTTGGCAATGCAAGAAGCAATCCTGTGTGTCTACATCTACGTGTGAAGTTGAATATATTGCTGCGGGTAGCTGTTGCTCTCAGGTTCTCTGGATTCAACAGCAGATGCGCGATTACGGTTTGGATTTCACTCGTACTCCTCTTATGATAGATAATAATGCCACTATATCAATCACAAACAATCCCGTAAAGCACAGTAGAACTAAACATATTGACATACGTCATCACTTTATACGGGATTGTGCTGAAAAACGACTCATTGAATTGCACCGAGTCGACACAGAAGATAACCTTGCTGATATTTACACAAAAGCTTTTGATCGAGCTCGCTTTGAACACTTAGTCGAACTCAACGGGATGAGGAATCCTGAATAACTGGTTTTTCATAAGAATTTTGTAAATAGTTTACTGCTTTCTTAAAAATCAAAAATACAAAAACATTGAAAAATAAAAAAACATAAAAAATAGAAAATCAAAAATGAGTTTTCACTGTGTGAAAAAGAAGAAATGATAGTACATCAGCAAGTTAAACTGTCACACTCAAACTGAATTAACATGCTTAAGTGTGATAGCAGCTTCATCATATGATGTACCAGTAGGCAAAAGCATGAAATAATCAACTTACCAATGTGATATAAACCTAAATGTACTGAGTATGAGTGGGGAACACATCAGTGGTGTATGGTTTAATGACCTTAAATCTTGCGTTGATAGATTGCCAAAATCTGAAGTTTTGGGTCTTTATACTGTTATTTCATCTGGGGATATCAGGGGTGTCCTTCTGCTGCATCCAGATACATGCTGACCTAGACACACCCCGGATATCTTAAAAGAGCTAAAAATGCCAAAACCCTAAAAATGAAGAAGCTCTCATAGAGAGTCATTCAAAATAAGTGCAAAATGCACAAATCGTACCAAAAATGGTATTTGTCTTAGCCCTCGTTAGATATTTTGGTCTCTCTGCTGTACGGAAGTACTGACCTGTTCACCAATTATCTATCGTCACGGATGAATTCAGTATACTCACCTACTACGATGAATCTTTGTGCATACCTTGATCGCGGGGGTATATCCTGAAGTGGGACACACTAGTATTTCAGAATTAATATTACCTTAACGTATCATACGGTAATGGTACTTGAAATGTTCATGCATTTGTTTAAGTGGACAAACATACTGGTAATCGTCTTGAACTGCTTTTCATGAAAATTTAAATAAAGAATTATCTAATAGTGTGAAACAGTTTGATTGTGCTGATATGATCTTCTTACCGGTGATTCTCACAAAAATAGAGTGTTTATTGCTTTTCATATTTATTTGCTTTCAGAAAATACAAAAATACAAAAATAGTGTCTTTTTCTGTTAAAAATTCTTAATGTACGGAAAACTGTTATTCTTGGAGGAATTGTTACTGATAGGGGGAGACGGTGTTAGTAAGTGGGTTCAAAATTTTGAAATGATGCAGGTTATGGGGTGTTTATTTAAAATTTGTGCGTGTTGGTATTGAATTGGAAAGTGCTTAATTGTTATACAGTTTAACAAATCTCTTGAATAATAATAATTTGTTTAACTTGTGTTGAAAAATTCTTATGGTTTCTCGAGATGTTTGTTTTATAGTATACAGATTGAAGCAGTGTGTTGCTGAGAAGTTGCTGTGTTGCTGAGAAGTTGCTGTGAAGAGATGAGAGTTTGATTGGATGCATGGTAGACCCTCCTTTCTACATTGCAGACAAAGTTGAAGAGTTGAAGAGTGCTATACAAAAGCTGAACTGGAGTTTACTCAAACGCTAAAGTTTTGAAGATTTGGTGATTGGATGCATCAGCTTAGGGGGAGTCTGTTGCTGACAGAAGCTTTTAAAGCTGAAGCTATCCAAAGACCAAAAGACTGTGAGATTCTGAAGACTGAAGTTACCTTTGCGAGCTATTGTCAAGGGGGAGTTTGTTGGTGCATGTTTTGTGACAACAGCTTAGATTTGGTCTTTGGATATCTTGTATTTAGTAAAACGATAAACGGTTAGTGGGTTTAGCTTTGTAATAGTTAATTAAGAGTGATTGGGCCAAACCAAACCCACATAGGGGGATGGTAGGCGAAATGGGCCTAGCCCATGACCTAGCCCATGTGCAAAGCTTTGTCCTATATAAACAAAGCTTAGCATTAGGGTTAAGGTTGATCTTCTAATCATCTAATCACTCTTGGAGAGAATTCGTGAAAAACAAAGGCTTGGACGAATTAGGATCTTGATTGATTGTAATCGTTGGAAGATAATCAATAAAGATCGGGTTTAAAGTGATTTCGGTTTTCTACACGTTTTCTGTTAAATCCGATCTAGAGGATTCCGCACTCTAGGTTGGATCGACGATTCTGTTACGATCCGCACGGCTCACGGGACCTACAGGAGGTTGTCAAGTGTTTTCGCTCGACGATTCCATTCTTGGGTGGTTGGTTTTGCCTTTGTTCCTTTAACTCGAATCCTAGCCCGGTACATCCCATTTTAATCTTACACCATTGTGAACCTTACGCCTTTTTTACTCTCTGATCGAGGTTCTCGGCATTGAAAAATCTTCGTAAACTAAATCATACGTGTATATGTTGATATTTAAGAGATATACAGTCAAGAAAATCAAGGGCAATGGTGATATATATGCGGATTAGACAGAAAAAAAACACTCAACAAATGGCTACAATTTAAGGAATGTGTTTAGTGACGGCATCAGATTCCTAATTGATGGAAAAAGGTCTGGTGGCAAGAAAAACTGCTTCTAGGAGGTTGTCAAGTGTTTTCGCTCGACGATTCCATTCTTGGGTGGTTGGTTTGGCCCTTGTTCCTGTAACTCGAATCCTAGCCCGGTATATCCCATCTTAATTTTACACCATTATGAACCTTACGCTTTTTTACTCTCTGATCGAGGTTCTCGGCATTGAAAAATCTTCATAAACTAAATCACACGTGTATATGTTGACATTTAAGAGATATACAGTCAATAAAATCAAGGGCAATGGTGATATATACGCAGATTAGACACAAAAAAAAACACTCAACAAATGGCTAAAATTTAAGGAATGTGTTTAGTGACGGCATAAGATTCCTAATTGATGGAGAAAGGTCTGGTGGCAAGAAAAGCTGCTTCAAGGAGGTTGTCAAGTGTTTTCGCTCGACGATTCCATTCTTGGGTGGTTGGTTTGGCCCTTGTTCCTGTAACTCGAATCCTAGCCCGGTATATCCCATTTTAATTTTACACCATTGTGAACCTTAAGCCTTTTTTACTCTCTGATCGAGGTTCTCGGCATTGAAAAATCTTCGTAAACTAAATCACACGTGTATATGTTGACATTTAAGAGATATACAGTCAAGAAAATCAAGAGCAATGGTGATATATATGCAGATTAGACACAAAAAAAACACTCAACAAATGGCTACAATTTAAGGAATGTGTTTAGTGAAGGCATCAGATTCCTAATTGATGGAGAAAGGTCTGGTGGCAAGAAAAGCTGCTTGTAGAAGGTTGTCAAGTGTTTTCGCTCGACGATTTCATTCTTGGGTGGTTGGTTTGGCCCTTGTTCCTGTAACTCGAATCTTAGTCCAGTATATCCTATTTTAATTTTACACCATTATGAACCTTACGCCTTTTTTACTCTCTGATCGAGGTTCTCGGCATTGAAAAATCTTCGTAAACTAAATCACACGTGTATATGTTGACTTTTAAGAGATATACAGTCAAGAAAATCAAGGGCAATGGTGATATATATGCAGATTAGACACAAAAAAAACACTCAACAAATGGCTACAATTTAAGGAATGTGTTTAGTGAAGGCATCAGATTCCTAATTGATGGAGAAAGGTCTGGTGGTAAGAAAAGCTGCTTCTAGGAGGTTGTCAAGTGTTTTCGCTCGACGATTCCATTCTTGGGTGGTTGGTTTTGCCTTTGTTCCTTTAACTTGAATCCTAGCCCGGTACATCCCATTTTAATCTTACACCATTGTGAACCTTACGCCTTTTTTACTCTCTGGTCGAGGTTCTCGGCATTGAAAAATCTTTGTAAACTAAATCATACGTGTATATGTTGATATTTAAGAGATATACGGTCAAGAAAATCAAGGGCAATAGTGATATATATGCGGATTAGACACAAAAAAAAAACGCTTAACAAATGGCTACAATTTAAGGAATGTGTTTAGTGACGGCATCAGATTCCTAATTGATGGAGAAAGGTCTGGTGGCAAGAAAAGCTGCTTCTAGGAGGTTGTCAAGTGTTTTCGCTCGACGATTCCATTCTTGGGTGGTTGGTTTGGCCCTTGTTCCTGTAACTCGAATCCTAGCCCGGTATATCCCATTTTAATTTTACACCATTATGAACCTTACGCCTTTTTTACTCTCTGATCGAGGTTCTCGGCATTGAAAAATCTTCATAAACTAAATCACACGTGTATATGTTGACATTTAAGAGATATACAGTCAAGAAAATCAAGGGCAATGGTGATATATATGCAGATTAGACACAAAAAAAAAAACACTCAACAAATGGCTACAATTTAAGGAATGTGTTTAGTGACGGCATCAGATTCCAAATTGATGGAGAAAGGTCTGGTGGCAAGAAAAGCTGCTTCAAGGAGGTTGTCAAGTGTTTTCGCTCGATGATTCCATTCTTGGGTGGTTGGTTTGGCCCTTGTTCCTGTAACTCGAATCCTAGCCCGGTATATCCCATTTTAATTTTACACCATTGTGAACCTTAAGCCTTTTTTACTCTCTGATCGAGGTTCTCGGCATTGAAAAATCTTCGTAAACTAAATCACACGTGTATATGTTGACATTTAAGAGATATACAGTCAAGAAAATCAAGGGCAATGGTGATATATATGCAGATTAGACACAAAAAAAAAAAACACTCAACAAATGGCTACAATTTAAGGAATGTGTTTAGTGAAGGCATCAGATTCCTAATTGATGGAGAAAGGTCTGGTGGCAAGAAAAGCTGCTTGTAGAAGGTTGTCAAGTGTTTTCGCTCGACGATTCCATTCTTGGGTGGTTGGTTTGGCCCTTGTTCCTATAACTCGAATCCTTGTCCGGTATATCCTATTTTAATTTTACACCATTGTGAACCTTACGCCTTTTTTACTCTCTGATCGAGGTTCTCGGCGTTGAAAAATCTTCGTAAACTAAATCACACGTGTATATATTGATATTTAAGAGATATACGGTCAAGAAAATCAAGGGCAATGGTAATATATATGCGGATTAGACACAAAATAAAAACACTCAACAAATGGCTACAATTTAAGGAATGTGTTTAGTGACGGCATCAGATTCCTAATTGATGGAGAAAGGTCTGGTGGTAAGAAAAGCTGCTTCTAGGAGGTTGTCAAGTGTTTTCGCTCGACTATTCCATTCTTGGGTGGTTGGTTTTGCCTTTGTTCCTTTAACTTGAATCCTAGCCTGGTACATCCCATTTTAATCTTACACCATTGTGAACCTTACGCCTTTTTTACTCTATGGTCGAGGTTCTCGGCGTTAAAAAATCTTTGTAAACTAAATCATACGTGTATATGTTGATATTTAAGAGATATACGGTCAAGAAAATCAAGGGCAATGGTGATATGTATGCGGATTAGACACAAAAAAAAAACACTTAACAAATGGCTACAATTTAAGGAATGTGTTTAGTGACGGAATCAGATTCCTAATTGATGGCGAAAGGTCTGGTGGCAAGAAAAGCTGCTTCTAGGAGGTTGTCAAGTGTTTTTGCTCGACGATTCCATTCTTGGGTGGTTGGTTTGGCCCTTGTTCCTGTAACTCGAATCCTAGCCCGGTAAATCCCATTTTAATTTTACACCATTATGAACCTTACGCCTTTTTTACTCTCTGATCGAGGTTCTCGGCATTGAAAAATCTTCATAAACTAAATCACACGTGTATATGTTGACATTTAAGAGATATACAGTCAAGAAAATCAAGGGCAATGGTGATATATATGCAGATTAGACACAAAAAAAAAAAACACTCAACAAATGGCTACAATTTAAGGAATGTGTTTAGTGACGGCATCAGATTCCTAATTGATGGAGAAAGGTCTGGTGGCAAGAAAAGCTGCTTCAAGGAGGATGTCAAGTGTTTTCGCTCGACGATTCCATTCTTGGGTGGTTGGTTTGGCCCTTGTTCCTGTAACTCGAATCCTAGCACGGTATATCCCATTTTAATTTTACACCATTATGAACCTTACACCTTTTTTACTCTCTGATCGAGGTTCTCGTCATTGAAAAATCTTCGTAAATTAAATCACACGTGTATATGTTGATATTTAAGAGATATACGGTCAAGAAAAACAAGGGCAATGGTAATATATATGCGGATTAGACACAAAAAAAAAACACTCAACAAATGGCTACAATTTAAGGAATGTGTTTAGTGACGGCATCAGATTCCTAATTGATGGAGAAAGGTCTGGTGGTAAGAAAAGCTGCTTCTAGGAGGTTGTCAAGTGTTTTCGCTCGACGATTCCATTCTTGGGTGGTTGGTTTTGCCTTTGTTCCTTTAACTCGAATCCTAGCCCGGTACATCCCATTTTAATCTTACACCATTGTGAACCTTGCGCCTTTTTTACTCTCTGATCGAGATTCTCGGCATTGAAAAATCTTCGTAAACTAAATCATACGTGTATATATTGATATTTAAGAGATATACAGTCAAGAAATTCAAGGGCAATGGTGATATATATGCGGATTAGACACAAAAAAAAAACACTCAACAAATGGCTACAATTTAAGGACTGTGTTTAGTGACGGCATCAGATTCCTAATTGATGGAAAAAGGTCTGGTGGCAAGAAAAGCTGCTTCTAGGAGGTTGTCAAGTGTTTTCGCTCGACGATTCCATTCTTGGGTGGTTGCTTTGGCCCTTGTTCCTGTAACTCGAATCCTAGCCCGGTATATCCCATTTTAATTTTACACCATTATGAACCTTACGCCTTTTTTACTCTCTGATCGAGGTTCTCGGCATTGAAAAATCTTCATAAACTAAATCACACGTGTATATGTTGACATTTAAGAGATATACAGTCAATAAAATCAAGGGCAATGGTGATATATATGCAGATTACACACAAAAAAAAAAAACTCAACAAATGGCTACAATTTAAGGAATGTGTTTAGCGACGGCATCAGATTCCTAATTGATGGAGATAGCTCTGGTGGCAAGAAAAGCTGCTTCAAGGAGGTTGTCAAGTGTTTTCGCTCGACGATTCCATTCTTGGGTGGTTGGTTTGGCCCTTGTTCCTGTAACTCGAATCCTAGCCCGGTATATCCCATTTTAATTTTACACCATTGTGAACCTTAAGCCTTTTTTACTCTCTGATCGAGGTTCTTGGCATTGAAAAATCTTCGTAAACTAAATCACACGAGTATATGTTGACATTGAAGAGATATACAGTCAAGAAAATCAAGGGCAATGGTGATATATATGCAGATTAGACACAAAAAAAAAAACACTCAACAAATGGCTACAATTTAAGGAATGTGTTTAGTGAAGGCATCATATTCCTAATTGATGGAGAAAGGTCTGGTGGCAAGAAAAGCTGCTTGTAGAAGGTTGTCAAGTGTTTTCGCTCGACGATTCCATTCTTGGGTGGTTGGTTTGGCCCTTGTTCCTATAACTCGAATCCTAGTCCGGTATATCCTATTTTAATTTTACACCATTGTGAACCTTACGCCTTTTTTACTCTCTGATCGAGGTTCTCGGCATTGAAAAATCTTCGTAAACTAAATCACACGTGTATATATTGATATTTAAGAGATATACGGTCAAGAAAATCAAGGGCAATGGTAATAGATATGCGGATTAGACACAAAATAAAAACACTCAACAAATGGCTACAATTTAAGGAATGTGTTTAGTGACGGCATCAGATTCCTAATTGATGGAGAAAGGTTTGGTGGTAAGAAAAGCTGCTTCTAGGAGGTTGTAAGTGTTTTTGCTCGACGATTCCATTCTTGGGTGGTTGGTTTTGCCTTTGTTCCTTTAACTTGAATCCTAGCCCGGTACAACCCATTTTAATCTTACACCATTGTGAACCTTACGCCTTTTTTACTCTATGGTCGAGGTTTTCGGCATTGAAAAATCTTTGTAAACTAAATCATACGTATATATGTTGATATTTAAGAGATATACGGTCAAGAAAATCAAGGGCAATGGTGATATATATGCGGATTAGACACAAAAAAAAACACTTAACAAATGGCTACAATTTAAGGAATGTGTTTAGTGACGGCATCAGATTCCTAATTGATGGAGAAAGGTCTGGTGGCAAGAAAAGCTGCTTCTAGGAGGTTGTCAAGTGTTTTTGCTCGACGATTCCATTCTTGGGTGGTTGGTTTGGCCCTTGTTCCTGTAACTCGAATCCTAGCCTGGTATATCCCATTTTAATTTTACACCATTATGAACCTTACGCCTTTTTTACTCTCTGATCGAGGTTCTCGGCATTGAAAAATCTTCATAAACTAAATCACACGTGTATATGTTGACATTTAAGAGATATACAGTCAAGAAAATCAAGGGCAATGGTGATATATATGCAGATTAGACACAAAAAAAAAACACTCAACAAATGGCTACAATTTAAGGAATGTGTTTAGTGACGGCATCAGATTCCTAATTGATGGAGAAAGGTCTGTTGGCAAGAAAAGCTGCTTCAAGGAGGATGTCAAGTGTTTTCGCTCGACGATTCCATTCTTGGGTGGTTGGTTTGGCCCTTGTTCCTGTAACTCGAATCCTAGCACGGTATATCCCATTTTAATTTTACACCATTATGAACCTTACACCTTTTTTACTCTCTGATCGAGGTTCTCGTCATTGAAAAATCTTCGTAAACTTAATCACACGTGTATATGTTGACATTTAAGAGATATACAGTCAAGAAAATCAAGGGCAACGGTGATATATATGCTGATTAGACACAAAAGAAAAACACTCAACAAATGGCTACAATTTAAGGAATGTGTCCTAATTGATGGAGAAAGGTCTGGTGGCAAGAAAAGCTGCTTGTAGAAGGTTGTCAAGTGTTTTCGCTCGACGATTCCATTCTTGGGTGGTTGGTTTGGCCCTTGTTCTTGTAACTCGAATCCTAGTCCGGTATATCATATTTTAATTTTACACCATTGTGAACCTTACGCCTTTTTTACTCTCTGATCGAGGTTCTCGGCATTGAAAAATCTTCGTAAACTAAATCACACGTGTATATGTTGATATTTAAGAGATATACGGTCAGGAAAATCACGGGCAATGGTAATATATATGCGGACTAGACACAAAAAAAAAACACTCAACAAATGGCTACAATTTAAGGAATGTGTTTAGTGACGGCATCAGATTCCTAATTGATGGAGAAAGGTCTGCTGGTAAGAAAAGCTGCTTCTAGGAGGTTGTCAAGTGTTTTCGCTCGACGATTCCATTCTTGGGTGGTTGGTTTGGCCTTTGTTCCTGTAACTCGAATCCTAGCTCGGTATATCCCATTTTAATCTTACACCATTGTGAACCTTACACCTTTTTTACTCTCTGATCGAGGTTCTCGGCATTGAAAAATCTTCGTAAACTAAATCATACGTGTATATGTTGATATTAAAGTGATATACAGTCAAGAAAATCAAGGGCATTGGTGATATATATGCGGATTAGACACAAAAAAAAACACTCAACAAATGGCTACAATTTAAGGAATGTGTTTAGTGACGGCATCTGATTCCTAATTGATGGAGAAAGGTCTGGTGGCCAGAAAAGCTGCTTCTAGGAGGTTGTCAAGTGTTTTCGCTCGACGAATCCATTCTTGAGAGGTTGGTTTGGCCCTTGTTCCTGTAACTCAAATCCTTGCCCGTTATATCCCATTTTAATTTTACACCATTGTGAACCTTACGCCTTTTTTACTCTCTGATCGAGGTTCTCAGCATTGAAAAATCTTCGTAAACTAAATCACATGTGTATATGTTGATACTTAAGAGATATACAGTCAAGAAAATCAAGGGCAATGGTGATATATATGCGGATTAGACACCAAAAAAACACTCAACAAATGGCTACAATTTAAGGAATGTGTATAGTGACGACATCAGTTTCCTAATTGATGGAGAAAGGTCTGGTGGTAAGAAAAGCTGCTTCTAGGAGATTGTCAAGTGTTTTCGATCGACGATTCCATTCTTGGGTGGTTGGTTTGGCCCTTGTTCCTGTAACTCGAATCCTAGCCCGGTATACCCCATTTTAATTTTACACCATTGTGAACCTTACGCCTTTTTTACTCTCTGATCTAGGTTCTCGGCATTGAAAAATCTTCGTAGACTGAATCACACATGTATATGTTGATATTTAAGAGATATAGAGTCAAGAAAATCACGGGCAATGGAGATATATATGCGGATTAGACACCAAAAAAAAAAACACTCAACAAATGGCTACAATTTAAGGAATGTGTTTAGTGACGGCACCAGATTCCTAATTGATGTAGAAAGGTCTGGTGGCAAGAAAAGCTGCTTCTAAGAGGTTGCCAAGTGTTTTCGCTCGACGATTCCATTCTTGGGTGGTTGGTTTGGCCTTTGTTCCTGTAACTCGAATCCTAGCCCGATATATCCCATTTTAATCTTACACCATTGTGAACCTTCCACCTTTTTTACTCTCTGATCGAGGTTCTCGGCATTGAAAAATCTTCGTAAACTAAATCATACGTGTATATGTTGATATTTAAGAGATATACAGTCAAGAAAATGAAGGGCAATGGTGATATATATGCGGATTAGACACAAAAAAAAAGAAAAACACTCAACAAATGTCTACAATTTAAGGAATGTGTTTAGTGACGGCATCTGTTTCATAATGGATGGAGAAAGGTCTGGTGGTAAGAAAAGCTGCTTCTAGGTGATTGTCAAGTGTTTTCGATCGACGATTACATTCTTGGGTGGTTGGTTTGGCCCTTGTCCTGTAACTCGAATCCTAGCCCGGTATATCCCATTTTAATTTTACACCATTGTGAACCTTACTCCTTTTTTACTCTCTGAACGAGGTTCTCGGCATTGAAAAATCTTCGAAAGCTAAATCACACCTCTATATGTTGACATTTAAGAGATATACAATCAAGAAAATCAACGGTAATGGTGATATATATGCGGATTAGACACCAAAAAAAAACACTCAACAAATAGCTACAATTTAAGGAATGTGTTTAGTGACGGCATCAGATTCCTAATTGATGGAGAAAGGTTTGGTGGTAAGAAAAACTGCTACTAGGAGGTTGTCAAGTGTTTTCGCTCGACGATTCCATTCTTGGGTAGTTGATTTGGCCCTTGTTCCTGTAACTCGAATCCTTGCCCGGTATATCCCATTTTAATTTTACACCATTGTGAACCTTACGCCTTTTTTACTCTCTGATCGAGGTTCTCGGCATTGAAAACTCTTTGTAAACTAAATCACACGTGTATATGTTGACATTTATGAGATATACAGTCAAGAAAATCAAGGGCAATGGTGATATATATGCGGATTAGACACAAAAAAAAAACACTCAACAAATGGCTACAATTTAAGGAATGTGTTTAGTGACGGCATCAGTTTCCTAATTGATGGAGAAAGGTCTGGTGGCAAGAAAAGCTGCTTCTAGGAGGTTATCAAGTGTTTTTGCTCGACGATTCCACTCTTGGGAGGTTGGTTTGGCCCTTGTTCCTGTAACTCGAATCCTTGCCCGTTATATCCCATTTTAATTTTACACCATTGTGAACCTTACGGCTTTTTTACTCTCTGATAGAGGTTCTCGGCATTGAAAAATCTTTGTAAACTAAATCACATGTGTATATGTTGATATTTAAGAGATATACAGTCATGAAAATCAAGGGCAATGGTGATATATATGCGGATTAGACACCAAAAAAAAGCACTCAAGAAATGGCTACAATTTAAGGAATGTGTTTAGTGACGGCATCAGTTTCCTAATTGATGGAGAAAGGTCTGGTGGTAAGAATAGCTGCTTCTAGGAGATTGTCAAGTTTTTTCGATCGACGATTCCATTCTTGGGAGGTTGGTTTGGTCCTTGTTCCTGTAACTCGAATCCTTGCCCGTTATATCCCATTTTAATTTTACACCATTGTGAACCTTACGCCTTTTTTACTCTCTGATCGAGGTTTTCGGCATTGAAAAATCTTCGTAAACTAAATCACACCTGTATATGTTGACATTTAAAAGATATACAGTCAAGAAAATCACGGGCAATGGAGATATATATGCAGATTAGACACCAAAAAAAAAAAACACTCAACAAATGGCTACAATTTAAGGAATGTGTTTAGTGACGGCATCAGATTCCTAATTGATGGAGAAAGGTCTGGTGGCAAGAAAAGCTGCTTCTAGGAGGTTGTCAAGTGTTTTCGCTCGACGATTCCATTCTTGGGTGGTTGGTTTGGCCTTTGTTCCTGTAACTCGAATCCTAGCCCGGTATATCCCATTTTAATCTTACACCATTGTGAACCTTACACCTTTTTTACTCTCTGATCGAGGTTCTCAGCATTGAAAAATCTTCGTAAACTAAATCATACGTGTATATGTTGATATTTAAGAGATATACAGTCAAGAAAATCAAGGGCAATGGTGATATATATGCGGATTAGACACAAAAAAAAAACACTCAACAAATGTCTACAATTTAAGGAATGTGTTTAGTGACGGCATCAGTTTCCTAATTGATGGAGAAAGGTCTGGTGGTAAGAAAAGCTGCTTCTAGGTGATTGTCAAGTGTTTTCGATCGACGATTCCATTCTTGAGTGGTTGGTTTGGCCCTTGTTCCGGTAACTCGAATCCTAGCCCGGTATATCCCATTTTAATTTTACACCATTGTGAACCTTACGCCTTTTTTACTCTCTGATCGAGGTTCTCGGCATTGAAAAATCCTCGAAAGCTAAATCACACCTGTATATGTTGACATTTAAGAGATATACAATCAAGAAAATCAAGGGTAATGGTAATATATATGCGGATTAGACACAAAAAAAAAAACACTCAACAAATAGCTACAATTTAAGGAATGTGTTTAGTGACGGCATCAGATTCCTAATTGATGGAGAAAGGTTTGGTGGTAAGAAAAGCTGCTTCTAGGAGGTTGTCAAGTGTTTTCGCTCGACGATTCCATTCTTGGGTAGTTGATTTGGCCCTTGTTCCTGTAACTCGAATCCTTAACCGGTATATCCCATTTTAATTTTACACCATTGTGAACCTTACGCCTTTTTTACTCTCTGATCGAGGTTCTCGGCATTGAAAAATCTTTGTAAACTAAATCACACGTGTATATGTTGACATTTAAGAGATATACAGTCAAGAAAATCAAGGGCAATGGTGATATATATGCGGATTAGACACAAAAAAAAAACACTCAACAAATGGCTACAATTTAAGGAATGTGTTTAGTGACGGCATCAGATTCCTAATTGATGGAGAAAGGTCTGGTGGCAAGAAAAAGCTGCTTCTAGGAGGTTGTCAAGTGTTTTTGCTCGACGATTCCACTCTTGGGAGGTTGGTTTGGCCCTTGTTCCTGTAACTCGAATCCTTGCCCGTTATATCCCATTTTAATTTTACGCCATTGTGAACCTTACGCCTTTTTTACTCTCTGATCGAGGTTCTCAGCATTGAAAAATCTTTGTAAACTAAATCACATGTGTATATGTTGATATTTAAGAGATATACAGTCAAGAAAACAAGGGCAATGGTGATATATATGCGGATTAGTCACCAAAAAAAAAACACTCAACAAATGGCTACAATTTAAGGAATGTGTTTAGTGACGGCATCAGTTTCCTAATTGATGGAGAAAGGTCTGGTGGTAAGAAAAGCTGCTTCTAGGTGATTGTCAAGTGTTTTCGATCGACGATTCCATTCTTGAGTGGTTGGTTTGGCACTTGTTCCGGTAACTCGAATCCTAGCCCGGTATATCCCATTTTAATTTTACACCATTGTGAACCTTACGCCTTTTTTACTCTCTGATCGAGGTTCTCGGCATTGAAAAATCTTCGAAAGCTAAATCACACCTGTATATGTTGACATTTAAGAGATAAACAATCAAGAAAATCAAGGGTAATGGTGATATATATGCGGATTAGACACCAAAAAAAAAAAAAAACACTCAACAAATAGCTACAATTTAAGGAATGTGTTTAGTGACGGCATCAGATTCCTAATTGATGGAGAAAGGTTTGGTGGTAAGAAAAGCTGCTTCTAGGAGGTTGTCAAAGTGTTTTCGCTCGACGATTCCATTCTTGGGTAGTTGATTTGGCCCTTGTTCCAGTAACTCGAATCCTTAACCGGTATATCCCATTTTAATTTTACACCATTGTGAACCTTACGCCTTTTTTACTCTCTGATCGAGGTTCTCGGCATTGAAAAATCTTTGTAAACTAAATCACACGTGTATATGTTGACATTTAAGAGATATACAGTCAAGAAAATCAAGGGCAATGGTGATATATATGCGGATTAGACACAAAAAAAACACTCAACAAATGGCTACAATTTAAGGAATGTGTTTAGTGACGGCATCAGATTCCTAATTGATGGAGAAAGGACTGGTGGCAAGAAAAGCTGCTTCTAGGAGGTTGTCAAGTGTTTTTGCTCGACGATTCCACTCTTGGGAGGTTGGTTTGGCCCTTGTTCCTGTAACTCGAATCCTTGCCCGTTATATCCCATTTTAATTTTACACCATTGTGAACCTTACGCCTTTTTTACTCTCTGATCGAGGTTCTCAGCATTGAAAAATCTTTGTAAACTAAATCACATGTGTATATGTTGATATTTAAGAGATATACAGTCAAGAAAATCAAGGGCAATGGTGATATATATGCGGATTAGTCACCAAAAAAAAAAAAACACTCAACAAATGGCTACAATTTAAGGAATGTGTTTAGTGACGGCATCAGTTTCCTAATTGATGGAGAAAGGTCTGGTGGCAAGAATAGCTGCTTCTTGGAGATTGTCAAGTGTTTTCGATCAACGATTCCATTCTTGGGTGGTTGGTTTGGCCCTTGTTCCTGTAACTCGAATCCTAGCCCGGTATATCCCATTTTAATTTTACACCATTGTGAACCTTACGCCTTTTTTACTCTCTGATCTAGGTTCTCGGCATTGAAAAATCTTCGTAAACTAAATCACACCTGTATATGTTGTCATTTAAAAGATATACAGTCAAGAAAATCAAGAGCAATGGTGATATATATGCGGATTAGATACCAAAAAAAAAAAACTCAACAAATGGCTACAATTTAAGGAATGTGTTTAGTGACGGCATCAGATTCCTAATTGATGGAGAAATGTCTTGTGGTAAGAAAAGCTGCTTCTAGGAGATTGTCAAGTGTTTTCGATCGACGATTCCATTCTTGGGCGGTTGGTTTGTCTCTTGTTCCTGTAACTCGAATCCTAGCCCGGTATATCCGATTTTAATTTTACACCATTGTGAACCTTACGCCTTTTTTACTCTCTGATCGAGATTCTCGGCATTGAAAAATATTCGTCAACTAAATCACACGTGTATATGTTGACATTTAAGAGATATACAGTGAAGAAAATCAAGGGCAATGGTGATATATATGCGGATTAGACAACAACAAAAAAATCACTCAACAAATGGCTAGAATTTAAGGAATGTGTTTAGTGATAGCATTAGATTCCTAATTGATGGAGAAAGGTCTGGTGGTAAGAAAAGCTGCTTCTAGGAGGTTGTCAAGTGTTTTCACTCGACGATTCCATTCTTGGGTGGTTGATTTGGCCCTTGTTCCTGTAACTCGAATCCTAGCCCGGTATATCCCATTTTAATTTTACACCATTGTGAACCTTACGCCTTTTTTACTCTCTGATCGAGTTTCTCGGCATTGAAAAATCTTTGTAAACTAAATCACATGTGTATATGTTGATATTTAAGAGATATACAGTCAAGAAAATCAAGGGCAATGGTGATATATATGCGGATTAGTCACCAAAAAAAAAACACTCAACAAATGGCTACAATTTAAGGAATGTGTTTAGTGACGGCATCAGTTTCCTAATTGATGGAGAAAGGTCTGGTGGTAAGAAAAGCTGCTTCTAGGTGATTGTCAAGTGTTTTCGATCGACGATTCCATTCTTGAGTGGTTGGTTTGGCCCTTGTTCCGGTAAATCGAATCCTAGCCCGATATATCCTATTTTAATTTTACACCATTGTGAACCTTACGCCTTTTTTACTCTCTGATCGTGGTTCTCAGCATTGAAAAATCTTTGTAAACTAAATCACATGTGTATATGTTGATATTTAAGAGATATACAGTCAAGAAAATCAAGGGCAATGGTGATATATATGCGGATTAGTCACCAAAAAAAAAAAACACTAAACAAATGGCTACAATTTAAGGAATGTGTTTAGTGACGGCATCAGTTTCCTAATTGATGGAGAAAGGTCTGGTGGCAAGAATAGCTGCTTCTTGGAGATTGTCAAGTGTTTTCGATCAACGATTCCATTCTTGGGTGGTTGGTTTGGCCCTTGTTCCTGTAACTCGAATCCTAGCCCGGTATATCCCATTTTAATTTTACACCATTGTGAACCTTACGCCTTTTTTACTCTCTGATCTAGGTTCTCGGCATTTAAAAATCTTCGTAAACTAAATCACACCTGTATATGTTGTCATTTAAAAGATATACAGTCAAGAAAATCAAGGGCAATGGTGATATATATGCGGATTAGATACCAAAAAAAAAAACTCAACAAATGGCTACAATTTAAGGAATGTGTTTAGTGACGGCATCAGATTCCTAATTGATGGAGAAAGGTCTTGTGGTAAGAAAAGCTGCTTCTAGGAGATTGTCAAGTGTTTTCGATCGACGATTCCATTCTTGGGCGGTTGGTTTGTCTCTTGTTCCTGTAACTCGAATCCTAGCCCGGTATATCCGATTTTAATTTTACACCATTGTGAACCTTACGCCTTTTTTACTCTCTGATCGAGATTCTCGGCATTGAAAAATATTCGTCAACTAAATCACACGTGTATATGTTGACATTTAAGAGATATACAGTGAAGAAAATCAAGGGCAATGGTGATATATATGCGGATTAGACAACAACAAAAAAATCACTCAACAAATGGCTAGAATTTAAGGAATGTGTTTAGTGATAGCATTAGATTCCTAATTGATGGAGAAAGGTCTGGTGGTAAGAAAAGCTGCTTCTAGGAGGTTGTCAAGTGTTTTCACTCGACGATTCCATTCTTGGGTGGTTGATTTGGCCCTTGTTCCTGTAACTCGAATCCTAGCCCGGTATATCCCATTTTAATTTTACACCATTGTGAACCTTACGCCTTTTTTACTCTCTGATCGAGTTTCTCGGCATTGAAAAATCTTTGTAAACTAAATCACATGTGTATATGTTGATATTTAAGAGATATACAGTCAAGAAAATCAAGGGCAATGGTGATATATATGCGGATTAGTCACCAAAAAAAAAAAAAACACTCAACAAATGGCTACAATTTAAGGAATGTGTTTAGTGACGGCATCAGTTTCCTAATTGATGGAGAAAGGTCTGGTGGTAAGAAAAGCTGCTTCTAGGTGATTGTCAAGTGTTTTCGATCGACGATTCCATTCTTGAGTGGTTGGTTTGGCCCTTGTTCCGGTAACTCGAATCCTAGCCCGGTATATCCCATTTTAATTTTACACCATTGTGAACCTTACGCCTTTTTTACTCTCTGATCGAGGTTCTCGGCATTGAAAAATCTTCGAAAGCTAAATCACACCTGTATATGTTGACATTTAAGAGATAAACAATCAAGAAAATCAAGGGTAATGGTGATATATATGCGGATTAGACACCAAAAAAAAAAAACACTCAACAAATAGCTACAATTTAAGGAATGTGTTTAGTGACGGCATCAGATTCCTAATTGATGGAGAAAGGTTTGGTGGTAAGAAAAGCTGCTTCTAGGAGGTTGTCAAGTGTTTTCGCTCGACGATTCCATTCTTGGGTAGTTGATTTAGCCCTTGTTCCTGTAACTCGAATCCTTAACCGGTATATCCCATTTTAATTTTACACCATTGTGAACCTTACGCCTTTTTTACTCTCTGATCGAGGTTCTCGGCATTGAAAAATCTTTGTAAACTAAATCACACGTGTATATGTTGACATTTAAGAGATATACAGTCAAGAAAATCAAGGGCAATGGTGATATATATGCGGATTAGACACAAAAAAAACACTCAACAAATGGCTACAATTTAAGGAATGTGTTTAGTGACGGCATCAGATTCCTAATTGATGGAGAAAGGTCTGGTGGCAAGAAAAGCTGCTTCTAGGAGGTTGTCAAGTGTTTTTGCTCGACGATTCCACTCTTGGGAGGTTGGTTTGGCCCTTGTTCCTGTAACTCGAATCCTTGCCCGTTATATCCCATTTTAATTTTACACCATTGTGAACCTTACGCCTTTTTTACTCTCTGATCGAGGTTCTCAGCATTGAAAAATCTTTGTAAACTAAATCACATGTGTATATGTTGATATTTAAGAGATATACAGTCAAGAAAATCAAGGGCAATGGTGATATATATGCGGATTAGTCACCAAAAAAAAAACACTCAACAAATGGCTACAATTTAAGGAATGTGTTTAGTGACGGCATCAGTTTCCTAATTGATGGAGAAAGGTCTGGTGGTAAGAAAAGCTGCTTCTAGGTGATTGTCAAGTGTTTTCGATCGACGATTCCATTCTTGAGTGGTTGGTTTGGCCCTTGTTCCGGTAACTCGAATCCTAGCCCGGTATATCCCATTTTAATTTTACACCATTGTGAACCTTACGCCTTTTTTACTCTCTGATCGAGGTTCTCGGCATTGAAAAATCTTCGAAAGCTAAATCACACCTGTATATGTTGACATTTAAGAGATAAACAATCAAGAAAATCAAGGGTAATGGTGATATATATGCGGATTAGACACCAAAAAAAAAAAAACACTCAACAAATAGCTACAATTTAAGGAATGTGTTTAGTGACGGCATCAGATTCCTAATTGATGGAGAAAGGTTTGGTGGTAAGAAAAGCTGCTTCTAGGAGGTTGTCAAGTGTTTTCGCTCGACGATTCCATTCTTGGGTAGTTGATTTAGCCCTTGTTCCTGTAACTCGAATCCTTAACCGGTATATCCCATTTTAATTTTACACCATTGTGAACCTTACGCCTTTTTTACTCTCTGATCGAGGTTCTCGGCATTGAAAAATCTTTGTAAACTAAATCACACGTGTATATGTTGACATTTAAGAGATATACAGTCAAGAAAATCAAGGGCAATGGTGATATATATGCGGATTAGACACAAAAAAAACACTCAACAAATGGCTACAATTTAAGGAATGTGTTTAGTGACGGCATCAGATTCCTAATTGATGGAGAAAGGTCTGGTGGCAAGAAAACCTGCTTCTAGGAGGTTGTCAAGTGTTTTTGCTCGACGATTCCACTCTTGGGAGGTTGGTTTGGCCCTTGTTCCTGTAACTCGAATCCTTGCCCGTTATATCCCATTTTAATTTTACACCATTGTGAACCTTACGCCTTTTTTACTCTCTGATCGAGGTTCTCAGCATTGAAAAATCTTTGTAAACTAAATCACATGTGTATATGTTGATATTTAAGAGATATACAGTCAAGAAAATCAAGGGCAATGGTGATATATATGCGGATTAGTCACCAAAAAAAAAACACTCAACAAATGGCTACAATTTAAGGAATGTGTTTAGTGACGGCATCAGTTTCCTAATTGATGGAGAAAGGTTTAGTGGCAAGAATAGCTGCTTCTTGGAGATTGTCAAGTGTTTTCGATCAACGATTCCATTCTTGGGTGGTTGGTTTGGCCCTTGTTCCTGTAACTCGAATCCTAGCCCGGTATATTCCATTTTAATTTTACACCATTGTGAACCTTACGCCTTTTTTACTCTCTGATCTAGGTTCTCGGCATTGAAAAATCTTCGTAAACTAAATCACACCTGTATATGTTGTCATTTAAAAGATATACAGTCAAGAAAATCAAGGGCAATGGTGATATATATGCGGATTAGATACCAAAAAAAAAAAACTCAACAAATGGCTACAATTTAAGGAATGTGTTTAGTGACGGCATCAGATTCCTAATTGATGGAGAAATGTCTTGTGGTAAGAAAAGCTGCTTCTAGGAGATTGTCAAGTGTTTTCGATCGACGATTCCATTCTTGGGCGGTTGGTTTGTCTCTTGTTCCTGTAACTCGAATCCTAGCCCGGTATATCCGATTTTAATTTTACACCATTGTGAACCTTACGCCTTTTTTACTCTCTGATCGAGATTCTCGGCATTGAAAAATATTCGTCAACTAAATCACACGTGTATATGTTGACATTTAAGAGATATACAGTGAAGAAAATCAAGGGCAATGGTGATATATATGCGGATTAGACAACAACAAAAAAATCACTCAACAAATGGCATTAGATTCCTAATTGATGGAGAAAGGTCTGGTGGTAAGAAAAGCTGCTTCTAGGAGGTTGTCAAGTGTTTTCACTCGACGATTCCATTCTTGGGTGGTTGATTTGGCCCTTGTTCCTGTAACTCGAATCCTAGCCCGGTATATCCCATTTTAATTTTACACCATTGTGAACCTTACGCCTTTTTTACTCTCTGATCGAGTTTCTCGGCATTGAAAAATCTTTGTAAACTAAATCACATGTGTATATGTTGATATTTAAGAGATATACAGTCAAGAAAATCAAGGGCAATGGTGATATATATGCGGATTAGACACCAAAAAAAAACACTCAAGAAATGGCTACAATTTAAGGAATGTGTTTAGTGACGGCATCAGTTTCCTAATTGATGGAGAAAGGTCTGGTGGTAAGAATAGCTGCTTCTAGGAGATTGTCAAGTGTTTTCGATCAACGATTCCATTCTTGGGAGGTTGGTTTGGCCCTTGTTCCTGTAACTCGAATCCTTGCCCGTTATATCCCATTTTAATTTTACACCATTGTGAACCTTACGCCTTTTTACTCTCTGATCGAGGTTTTCGGCATTGAAAAATCTTCGTAAACTAAATCACACCTGTATATGTTGACATTTAAAAGATATACAGTCAAGAAAATCACGGGCAATGGAGATATATATGCAGATTAGACACCAAAAAAAAAAAACACTCAACAATTGGCTACAATTTAAGGAATGTGTTTAGTGACGGCATCAGATTCCTAATTGATGGAGAAGGGTCTGGTGGCAAGAAAAGCTGCTTCTAGGAGGTTGTCAAGTGTTTTCGCTCGACGATTCCATTCTTGGGTGGTTGGTTTGGCCTTTGTTCCTGTAACTCGAATCCTAGCCCGGTATATCCCATTTTAATCTTACACCATTGTGAACCTTACCCCTTTTTTACTCTTTGATCGAGGTTCTCGGCATTGAAAAATCCTCGTAAACTAAATTATACGTGTATATGTTGATATTTAAGAGATATACAGTCAAGAAAATCAAGGGCAATGGTGATATATATGCGGATTAGACACAAAAAAAAACACTCAACAAATGTCTACAATTTAAGGAATGTGTTTAGTGACGGCATCAGTTTCCTAATTGATGGAGAAAGGTCTGGTGGTAAGAAAAGCTGCTTCTAGGTGATTGTCAAGTGTTTTCGATCGACGATTCCATTCTTGAGTGGTTGGTTTGGCCCTTGTTCCGGTAACTCGAATCCTAGCCCGGTATATCCCATTTGAATTTTACACCATTGTGAACCTTACGCCTTTTTTACTCTCTGATCGAGGTTCTCAGCATTGAAAAATCTTTGTAAACTAAATCACATGTGTATATGTTGATATTTAAGAGATATACAGTCAAGAAAATCAAGGGCAATGGTGATATATATGCGGATTAGACACCAAAAAAAAAACACTCAACAAATGGCTACAATTTAAGGAATGTGTTTAGTGACGGCATCAGTTTCCTAATTGATGGAGAAAGGTCTGGTGGTAAGAATAGCTGCTTCTTGGAGATTGTCAAGTGTTTTCGATCAACAATTCCATTGTTGGGTGGTTGGTTTGGCCCTTGTTCCTGTAACTCGAATCCTAGCCCGGTATATCCCATTTTAATTTTACACCATTGTGAACCTTACGCCTTTTTTACTCTCTGATCTAGGTTCTCGGCATTGAAAAATCTTCGTAAACTAAATCACACCTGTATATGTTGTCATTTAAAAGATATACAGTCAAGAAAATCAAGGGAAATGGTGATATATATGCGGATTAGATACCAAAAAAAAACCCTCAACAAATGGCTACAATTTAAGGAATGTGTTTAGTGACGGCATCAGATTCCTAATTGATGGAGAAAGGTCTTGTGGTAAGAAAAGCTGCTTCTAGGAGATTGTAAAGTGTTTTCGATCGACGATTCCATTCTTGGGCGGTTGGTTTGTCTCTTGTTCCTGTAACTCGAATCCTAGCCCGGTATATCCGATTTTAATTTTACACCATTGTGAACCTTACGCCTTTTTTACTCTCTGATCGAGATTCTCGGCATTGAAAAATATTCGTCAACTAAATCACACGTGTATATGTTGACATTTAAGAGATATACAGTGAAGAAAATCAAGGGTAATGGTGATATATATGCGGATTAGACAACAACAAAAAAATCACTCAACAAATGGCTAGAATTTAAGGAATGTGTTTAGTGATAGCATTAGATTCCTAATTGATGGAGAAAGGTCTGGTGGTAAGAAAAGCTGCTTCTAGGAGGTTGTCAAGTGTTTTCACTCGACGATTCCATTCTTGGGTGGTTGATTTGGCCCTTGTTCCTGTAACTCGAATCCTAGCCCGGTATATCCCATTTTAATTTTACACCATTGTGAACCTTACGCCTTATTTACTCTCTGATCGAGTTTCTCGGCATCGAAAAATCTTTGTAAACTAAATCACATGTGTATATGTTGATATTTAAGAGATATACAGTCAAGAAAATCAAGGGCAATGGTGATATATATGCGGATTTGACACAAAAAAAAAAACACTCAAGAAATGGCTACTATTTAAGGAATGTGTTTAGTGACGGCATCAGTTTCCTAATTGATGGAGAAAGGTCTGGTGGTAAGAATAGTTGCTTCTAGGAGATTGTCAAGTGTTTTCGATCGACGATTCCATTCTTGGGAGGTTGGTTTGGCCCTTGTTCCTGTAACTCGAATCCTTGCCCGTTATATCCCATTTTAATTTTACACCATTGTGAACCTTACGCCTTTTTTACTCTCTGATCGAGGTTTTCGGCATTGAAAAATATTCGTAAACTAAATCACACCTGTATATGTTGACATTTAAAAGATATACAGTCAAGAAAATCACGGGCAATGGAGATATATATGCAGATTAGACACCAAAAAAAAAACACTCAACAAATGGCTACAATTTAAGGAATGTGTTTAGTGACGGCATCAGATTCCTAATTGATGGAGAAAGGTCTGGTGGCAAGAAAAGCTGCTTCTAGGAGGTTGTCAAGTGTTTTCGCTCGACGATTCCATTCTTGGGTGGTTGGTTTGGCCTTTGTTCCTGTAACTCGAATCCTAGCCCGGTATATCCCATTTTAATCTTACACCATTGTGAACCTTACACCTTTTTTACTCTCTGATCGAGGTTCTCGGCATTGAAAAATCTTCGTAAACTAAATCATACGTGTATATGTTGATATTTAAGAGATATACAGTCAAGAAAATCAAGGGCAATGGTGATATATATGCGGATTAGACACAAAAAAAAAAACACTCAACAAATGTCTACAATTTAAGGAATGTGTTTAGTGACGGCATCAGTTTCCTAATTGATGGAGAAAGGTCTGGTGGTAAGAAAAGCTGCTTCTAGGTGATTGTCAAGTGTTTTCGATCGACGATTCCATTCTTGAGTGGTTGGTTTGGCCCTTGTTCCGGTAACTCGAATCCTAGCCCGGTATATCCCATTTTAATTTTACACCATTGTGAACCTTACGCCTTTTTTACTCTCTGATCGAGGTTCTCGGCATTGAAAAATCCTCGAAAGCTAAATCACACCTGTATATGTTGACATTTAAGAGATATACAATCAAGAAAATCAAGGGTAATGGTAATATATATGCGGATTAGACACAAAAAAAAAACACTCAACAAATAGCTACAATTTAAGGAATGTGTTTAGTGACGGCATCAGATTCCTAATTGATGGAGAAAGGTTTGGTGGTAAGAAAAGCTGCTTCTAGGAGGTTGTCAAGTGTTTTCGCTCGACGATTCCATTCTTGGGTAGTTGATTTGGCCCTTGTTCCTGTAACTCGAATCCTTAACCGGTATATCCCATTTTAATTTTACACCATTGTGAACCTTACGCCTTTTTTACTCTCTGATCGAGGTTCTCGGCATTGAAAAATCTTTGTAAACTAAATCACACGTGTATATGTTGACATTTAAGAGATATACAGTCAAGAAAATCAAGGGCAATGGTGATATATATGCGGATTAGACAAAAAAAAAACACTCAACAAATGGCTACAATTTAAGGAATGTGTTTAGTGACGGCATCAGATTCCTAATTGATGGAGAAAGGTCTGGTGGCAAGAAAAGCTGCTTCTAGGAGGTTGTCAAGTGTTTTTGCTCGACGGTTCCACTCTTGGGAGGTTGGTTTGGCCCTTGTTCCTGTAACTCGAATCCTTGCCCGTTATATCCCATTTTAATTTTACACCATTGTGAACCTTATGCCTTTTTTACTCTCTGATCGAGGTTCTCAGCATTGAAAAATCTTTGTAAACTAAATCACATGTGTATATGTTGATATTTAAGAGATATATAGTCAAGAAAATCAAGGGCAATGGTGATATATATGTGGATTAGACACCAAAAAAAAAAAAAACACTCAACAAATGGCTACAATTTAAGGAATGTGTTTAGTGACGGCATCAGTTTCCTAATTGATGGAGAAAGGTCTGGTGGTAAGATTAGCTGCTTCTTGGAGATTGTCAAGTATTTTCGATCAACGATTCCATTCTTGGGTGGTTGGTTTGGCCCTTGTTCCTGTAACTCGAATCCTAGCCCGGTATATCCCATTTGAATTTTACACCATTGTGAACCTTACGCCTTTTTTACTCTCTGATCTAGGTTCTCGGCATTGAAAAATCTTCGTAAACTAAATCACACCTGTATATGTTGACATTTAAAAGATATACAGTCAAGAAAATCAAGGGCAATGGTGATATATATGCGGATTAGATACAAAAAAAAAAAAAAAGAACACTCAACAAATGGCTACAATTTAAGGAATGTGTTTAGTGACGGCATCATATTCCTAATTGATGGAGAAAGGTCTTGTGGTAAGAAAAGCTGCTTCTAGGAGATTGTCAAGTGTTTTCGATCGACGATTCCATTCTTGGGCGGTTGGTTTGTCTCTTGTTCCTGTAACTCGAATCCTAGCCCGGTATATCCGATTTTAATTTTACACCATTGTGAACCTTACGCCTTTTTTACTCTCTGATCGAGATTCTCGGCATTGAAAAATATTCATCAACTAATTCACACGTGTATATGTTGACATTTAAGAGATATACAGTGAAGAAAATCAAGGGCAATGGTGATATATATGCGGATTAGACAACAACAAAAAAATCACTCAACAAATGGCTAGAATTTAAGGAATGTGTTTAGTGATAGCATTAGATTCCTAATTGATGGAGAAAGGTCTGGTGGTAAGAAAAGCTGCTTCTAGGAGGTAGTCAAGTGTTTTCACTCGACGATTCCATTCTTGGGTGGTTGATTTGGCCCTTGTTCCTGTAACTCGAATCCTAGCCCGGTATATCCCAATTTAATTTTACACCATTGTGAACCTAACGCCTTTTTTACTCTCTGATCGAGTTTCTCGGCATTAAAAATCTTCGTAAACTAAATCACACGTGTATATGTTGACATTTAAGAGATATACAGTCAAGAAAATCATGGGCAATGGTGATATATATGCGGATTAGACACAAAAAAAAAACACTCAACAAATGGCTACAATTTAAGGAATGTGTTTAGTGACGGCATCAGATTCCTAATTGATGGAGAAAGGTCTGGTGGCAAGAAAAGCTGCTTCTAGGAGGTTGTCAAGTGTTTTCGCTCGACGATTCCATTCTTGGGTGGTTGGTTTAGCCCTTGTTCCTGTAACTCGAATCCTATCTCGTTATATCCCATTTTAATTTTACACCATTGTGAACCTTACGCCTTTTTTACTCTCTGATCGAGGTTCTCGGCATTGAAAAATCTTCGTAAACTAAATCACACGTGCATATGTTGATATTTAAGAGATATACAGTCAAGAAAATCAAGGGCAATGGTGATATATATGCGGATTAGACACCAAAAAACACACTCAACAAATGGCTACAATTTAAGGAATGTGTTTAGTGACGGCATCAGATTCCTAATTGACGGAGAAAGGTATGGTGGCAAGAAAAGCTGCTTCTAGGAGGTTGTCAAGTATTTTCACTCGATGATTCCATTCTTGGGTGCTTGGTTTGTCCCGTGTTCCTGTAACTCGAATCCTAGCCCGGTATATCCCATTTTAATTTTACACCATTGTGAACCTTACGCCTTTTTTACTCTCTAATCGAGGTTCTCGGCATTGAAAAATCTTCGTAAACTAAATCACACGTGCATATGTTGATATTTAAGAGATATACAGTCAAGAAAATCAAGGGCAATGGTGATATATATGCGGATTAGACACAAAAAAAAACACTCAACAAATGGCTACAATTTAAGGAATGTGTTTAGTGACGGCATCAGATTCCTAATTGATAGAGAAAGGTCTGGTGGCAAGAAAAGCTACTTCTAGGAGGTTGTCAAGTATTTTCACTGGATGATTCCATTCTTCGGTTGTTGATTTGGCCCTTGTTCCTGTAACTCGAATCCTTAACCGATATATCCCATTTTAATTTTACACCATTGTGAACCTTACGCCTTTTTTACTCTCTGATCGAGGTTCTCGGCATTGAAAAATCTTTGTAAACTAAATCACATGTGTATATGTTGATATTTAAGAGATATACAGTCAAGAAAATCAAGGGCAATGGTGATATGTATGCGGATTAGACACAAAAAAAAAACACTCAAGAAATGGCTACAATTTAAGGAATGTGTTTAGTGACGGCATCAGTTTCCTAATTGATGGAGAAAGGTCTGGTGGTAAGAATAGCTGCTTCTAGGAGATTGTCAAGTGTTTTCGATCGACGATTCCATTCTTGGGAGGTTGGTTTGGCCCTTGTTCCTGTAACTCGAATCCTTGCCCGTTATATCCCATTTTAATTTTACACCATTGTGAACCTTACGCCTTTTTTACTCTCTGATCGAGGTTTTCGGAATTGAAAAATCTTCGTAAACTAAATCACACCTATATATGTTGACATTTAAAAGATATACAGTCAAGAAAATCACGGGCAATGGAGATATATATGCAGATTAGACACCAAAAAAAAACACTCAACAAATGGCTACAATTTAAGGAATGTGTTTAGTGACGGCATCAGATTCCTAATTGATGGAGAAAGGTCTGGTGGCAAGAAAAGCTGCTTCTAGGAGGTTGTCAAGTGTTTTCGCTCGACGATTCCATTCTTGGGTGGTTGGTTTGGCCTTTGTTCCTGTAACTCGAATCCTAGCCCGGTATATCCCATTTTAATCTTACACCATTGTGAACCTTACACCTTTTTTACTCTCTGATCGCGGTTCTAGGCATTGAAAAATCTTCGTAAAGTAAATCATACGTGTATATGTTGATATTTAAGATATATACAGTCAAGAAAATCAAGGGCAATGGTGATATATATGCGGATTAGACACAAAAAAAAAACACTCAACAAATGTCTACAATTTAAGGAATGTGTTTAGTGACGGCATCAGTTTCCTAATTGATGGAGAAAGGTCTGGTGGTAAGAAAAGCTGCTTCTAGGTGATTGTCAAGTGTTTTCGATCGACGATTCCATTCTTGAGTGGTTGGTTTGGCCCTTGTTCCGGTAACTCGAATCCTTGCCCGGTATATCCCATTTTAATTTTACACCATTGTGAACCTTACGCCTTTTTTACTCTCTGATCGAGGTTCTCGGCATTGAAAAATCTTCGAATGCTAAATCACACCTGTATATGTTGACATTTAAGAGATATACAATCAAGAAAATTAAGGGTAATGGTGATATATATGCGGATTAGACACCAAAAAAAAACACTCAACAAATAGCTACAATTTAAGGAATGTGTTTAGTGACGGCATCAGATTCCTAATTGATGGAGAAAGGTTTGGTGGTAAGAAAAGCTGCTTCTAGGAGGTTGTCAAGTGTTTTCGCTTGACGTTTCCATTCTTGGGTAGTTGATTTGGCCCTTGTTCCTGTAACTCGAATCCTTAACCGGTATATCCCATTTTAATTTTACACCATTGTGAACCTTACGCCTTTTTTACTCTCTGATCAAGGTTCTCGGCATTGAAAAATCTTTGTAAACTAAATCACACGTGTATATGTTGACATTTAAGAGATATTCAGTCAAGAAAATCAAGGGCAATGGTGATATATATGCGGATTAGACACAAAAAAAAAACACTCAACAAATGGCTACAATTTAAGGAATGTGTTTAGTGACGGCATCAGATTCCTAATTGATGGAGAAAGGTCTGGTGGCAAGAAAAGCTGCTTCTAGGAGGTTGTCAAGTGTTTTTGCTCGACGATTCCACTCTTGGGAGGTTGGTTTGGCCCTTGTTCCTGTAACTCGAATCCTTGCCCGTTATATCCCATTTTAATTTTACACCATTGTGAACCTTACGCCTTTTTTACTCTCTGATCGAGGTTCTCAGCATTGAAAAATCTTTGTAAACTAAATAACATGTGTATATGTTGATATTTAAGAGATATACAGTCAAGAAAATCAAGGGCAATGGTGATATATATGCGGATTAGACACAAAAAAAAAACACTCAACAAATGGCTACAATTTAAGGAATGTGTTTAGTGACGGCATCAGTTTCCTAATTGATGGAGAAAGGTCTGGTGGTAAGAATAGCTGCTTCTTGGAGATTGTCAAGTGTTTTCGATCAACGATTCCATTCTTGGGTGGTTGGTTTGGCCCTTGTTCCTATAACTCGAATCCTAGCCCGGTATATCCCATTTTAATTTTACACCATTGTGAACCTTACGCCTTTTTTACTCTCTGATCTAGGTTCTCGGCATTGAAAAATCTTCGTAAACTAAATCACACCTGTATATGTTGACATTTAAAAGATATACAGTCAAAAAAATCAAGGGCAATGGTGATATATATGCGGATTAGATACCCAAAAAAAAACACTCAACAAATGGCTACAATATAAGGAATGTGTTTAGTGACGGCATCAGATTCCTAATCGATGGAGAAAGGTCTTGTGGTAAGAAAAGCTGCTTCTAGGAGATTGTCAAGTGTTTTCGATCGACGATTCCATTCTTGGGCGGTTGGTTTGTCTCTTGTTCCTGTAACTCGAATCCTAGCCCGGTATATCCGATTTTAATTTTACACCATTGTGAATCTTACGCCTTTTTTACTCTCTGATCGAGATTCTCGGCATTGAAAAATATTCGTCAACTAAATCACACGTGTATATGTTGACATTTAAGAGATATACAGTGAAGAAAATCAAGGGCAATGGTGATATATATGCGTATTAGACAACAACAAAAAAATCACTCAACAAATGGCTAGAATTTAAGGAATGTGTTTAGTGATAGCATTAGATTCCTAATTGATGGAGAAAGGTCTGGTTGTAAGAAAAGCTGCTTCTAGGAGGTTGTCAAGTGTTTTCACTCGACGATTCCATTCTTGGGTGGTTGATTTGGCCCTTGTACCGGTAACTCGAATCCTAGCCCGGTATATCCCATTTTAATTTTACACCATTGTGAACCTTACGCCTTTTTTACTCTCTGATCGAGTTTCTCGGCATTGAAAAATCTTCGTAAACTAAATCACACGTGTATATGTTGACATTTAAGAGATATACAGTCAAGAAAATCAAGGGCAATGGTGATATATATGCGGATTAGACACAAAAAAAAAAACACTCAACAAATGGCTACAATTTAAGGAATGTGTTTAGTGACGGAATCTGATTCCTAATTGATGGAGAAAGGTCTGGTGGCAAGAAAAGCTGCTTCTAGGATGTTGTCAAGTGTTTTCGCTCGACGATTCCATTCTTGGGTGGTTGGTTTAGCCCTTGTTCCTGTAACTCGAATCCTAGCCCGTTATATCCCATTTTAATTTTACACCATTGTGAACCTTACGCCTTTTTTACTCTCTGATCGAGGTTCTCGGCATTGAAAACACTTCGTAAACTAAATCACACGTGTATATGTTGATATTTAAGAGATATACAGTCAAGAAAATCAAGGGCAATGGTGATATATATGCGGATTAGACACCAAAAAACACACTCAACAAATGGCTACAATTTAAGGAATGTGTTTAGTAACGGCATCAGATTCAAAATTGACGGAGAAAGGTCTGGTGGTAAGAAAAGCTGCTTCTAGGAGGTTGTCAAGTATTTTCGCTCGATGATTCCATTCTTGGGTGGTTGGTTTGGCCCTTGTTCCTGTAACTCGAATCCTAGCCCGGTATATCCCATTTTAATTTTACACCATTGTAAACCTTACACCTTTTTTACTCTCTGATCGAGGTTCTCGGCATTGAAAAATCTTCGTAAACTAAATCACACGTGTATATGTTGACATTTAAGAGATATACAGTCAAGATAATCAAGGGCAATGGTGATGTATATGCGGATTAGACACAAAAAAAAAAACACTCAACAAATGGCTACAATTTAAGGAATGTGTTTAGTGACGGCATCAGATTCCTAATTGATGGAGAAAGGTCTGGTGGCAAGAAAAGCTGCTTCTAGGAGGTTGTCAAGTGTTTTCGCTCGACGATTCCAATCTTGGGTGGTTAGTTTGGCCCTTGTTCCTGTAACTCGAATCCTATCCCGTTATATCCCATTTTAATTTTACACCATTGTGAACCTTACGCCTTTTTTACTCTCTGATCGAGGTTCTCGGCATTGAAAACTCTTCGTAAACTAAATCACACGTGTATATGTTGATATTTAAGAGATATACAGTCAAGAAAATCAAGGGCAATGGTGATATATATGCGGATTAGACACCAAAAAAAAAAACACTCAACAAATGGCTACAATTTAAGGAATGTGTTTAGTGACGGCATCAGATTCCTAATTGATGGAGAAAGGTCTGGTGGCAAGAAAAGCTACTTCTAGGAGGTTGTCAAGTGTTTTCGCTGGATGATTCCATTCTTGGGTTGTTGGTTTGGCCCTTGTTCCTGTAACTCGAATCCTAGCCCGGTATATCCCATTTTAATTTTACACCATTGTGAACCTTACACCTTTTTACTCTCTGATCGAGGTTCTCGGCATTGAAAAATCTTCGTAAACTAAATCACACGTGTATACGTTGACATTTAAGAGATATACAGTCAAGAAAATCAAGGGCAATGGTGATATATATGCGGATTAGACACCAAAAAAAAATCTCTCAACAAATGGCTACAATTTAAGGAATGTGTTTAGTGACGGCATCGGATTCCTAATTGATGGAGAAAGGTCTGGTGGCAAGAAAAGCTGCTCCTTGGAGGTTGTCAAGTGTTTTCACTCGACGATTCCATTCTTGGGTGGTTGGTTTGGCCCGTGTTCCTGTAACTCGAATCCTAGCCCGGTGTATCCCATTTTAATTTTACACCATTGTAAACTTTACGCCTTTTCTACTCTCTGATCGAGGTTCTCGGCATTGAAAAATCTTCGTAAACTAAATCACACGTGTATATGTTGACATTTAAGAGATATACAGTCAAGAAAACCAAGGGCAATGGTGATATATATGCGGATTAGACACCAAAAAAAAAACACTCAACAAATGGCTACAATTTAAGGAATGTGTTTAGTGACGGCATCAGATTCCTAATTGACGGAGAAAGGTCTGGTGGCAAGAAAAGCTGCTTCTAGGAGGTTGTCAAGTATTTTCGCTCGATGATTCCATTCTTGGGTGGTTGCTTTGGCCCTTGTTCCTGTAACTCGAATCCTAGACCGGTATATCCCATTTTAATTTTACACCATTATAAACCTTACGCCTTTTTTACTCTCTGATCGAGGTTCTCGGCATTGAAAAATCTTCGTAAACTAAATCACACGTGTATATGTTGACATTTAAGAGATATACAGTCAAGAAAATCAAGGGCAATGGTGATGTATATGCGGATTAGTCACAAAAAAAACACTCGACAAATGGCTACAATTTAAGGAATGTGTTTAGTGACGGCATCAGATTCCTAATTGATGGAGAAAGGTCTGGTGGCAAGAAAAGATGCTTCTAGGAGGTTGTCAAGTGTTTTCGCTCGACGATTCCATTCTTGGGTGGTTAGTTTGGCCCTTGTTCCTGTAACTCGAATCCTAGCCCGTTATATCCCATTTTAATTTTACACCATTGTGAACCTTACGCCTTTTTTACTCTCTGATCGAGGTTCTCGGCATTGAAAACTCTTCGTAAACTAAATCACACGTGTATATGTTGATATTTAAGAGATATACAGTCAAGAAAATCAAGGGCAATGGTGATATATATGCGGATTAGACACCAAAAAAAACACTCAACAAATGGCTACAATTCAAGGAATGTGTTTAGTGGCGGCATCAGATTCCTAATTGAAGGACAAAGGTCTGGTGGCAAGAAAACCTGCTTCTAGGAGGTTGTCAAGTATTTTCGCTCGACGATTCCATTCTTGGGTGGTTGGTTTGGCCCTTGTTCCTGTAACTCGAATCCTAGCCCGGTATATCCCATTTTACTTTTACACCATTGTGAACCTTACACCTTTTTTACTCTCTGATCGAGGTTCTCGGCATTGAAAAATCTTCGTAAACTAAATCACACGTGCATATGTTGATATTTAAAAGATATACAGTCAAGAAAATCAGGGGCAATGGTGATATATATGCGGATTAGACACAAAAAAAAACACTCAGCAAATGGCTACAATTTAAGGAATGTGTTTAGTGACGGCATCAGATTCCTAATTGATGGAGAAAGGTCTGGTGGCAAGAAAAGCTACTTCTAGGAGGTTGTCAAGTGTTTTCGCTGGATGATTCCATTCTTGGGTTGTTGGTTTGGCCCTTGTTCCTGTAACTCGAATCCGAGCCCGGTATATCCCATTTTAATTTTACACCATTGTGAACCTTACGCCTTTTTTACTCTCTGATCGAGGTTCTCGGCATTGAAAAATCTTCGTAAACTAAATCACACGTGTATACGTTGACATTTAAGAGATATACAGTCAAGAAAATCAAGGGCAATGGTAATATATATGCGGATTAGACACCAAAAAAAAAATCTCTCAACAAATGGCTACAATTTAAAGAATGTGTTTAGTGACAGCATCAGATTCCTAATTGATGGAGAAAGGTCTGGTGGCAAGAAAAGCTGCTTCTTGGAGGTTGTCAAGTGTTTTCACTCGACGATTCCATTCTTGGGTGGTTGGTTTGGCCCGTGTTCCTGTAACTCGAATCCTAGCCCGGTGTATCCCATTTTAATTTTACACCATTGTAAACGTTACGCCTTTTCTACTCTCTGATCGAGGTTCTCGGCATTGAAAAATCTTCGTAAACTAAATCACACGTGTATATGTTGACATTTATGAGATATACAGTCAAGAAAACCAAGGGCAATGGTGATATATATGCGGATTAGACACCAAAAAAACACTCAACAAGTGGTTAAAATTTAAGGAATGTGTGTAGTGACGGCATCAGATTCCGAATTGATGGAGAAAGGTCTGGTGGCAAGAAAAGCTGCTTCTAGGAGGTTGTCTAGTGTTTTCGCTCGACGATTCCATTCTTGGGTGGTTGGTTTGGCCCTTGTTCCTGTAACTCGAATCCTAGCCCGGTATATCCCATTTTAATTTTACACCATTGTGAAACTTACACCTTTTTTACTCTCTAATCGAGGTTCTCGGCATTGAAAATCTTCGTAAACTAAATCACACGTGTATATGTTGACATTTAAGAGATATACGTTCAAGAAAATCAAGGGCAATGGTGATATATAAGCGGATTAGACACCAAAAAAAAACACTCAACAAATGGCTACAATTTAAGGAATGTGTTTAGTGACGGCATCAGATTCCTAATTGATGGAGAAAGGTCTGGTGGCAAGAAAAGCTACTTCTTGGAGGTTGTCAAATGTTTTCGCTCGACGATTCCATTCTTGGGTGGTTGGTTTGGCCCTTGTTCCTGTAACTCGAATCCTAGCCCAGTATATCCCATTTTAATTTTACACCATTGTGAACCTTACGCCTTTTTTACTCTCTCATCGAGGTTCTCGGCATTGAAAAATGTTTGTAAACTAAATCACACGTATATATGTTGACATTTACGAGATATACAGTAAAGAAAATCAAGGGCAATGGAGATATATGCGGATTAGACACAAAAAAAAGCACTCGACAAATGTCTACAATTTAAGAAATGTGTTTAGTGACGGCATCAGATTCCTAATTGATGGAGAAAGGTCTGGTGGCAAGAAAAGCTGCTTCTAGTAGGTTGTCAAGTATTTTCGCTCGATGATTCCAATCTTGGGTGGTTGGTTTGGCCCTTGTTCCTGTAACTCGAATCCTAGCCCGGTATTCCCCATCTTAATTTTACACCATTGTGAACCTTACACCTTCTTTACTCTCTGATCAAGGTTCACGGCATTGAAAAATCTTCGTAAACTAAATCACACGTGTATATGTTGACATTTATGAGATATACAGTCAAGAAAACCAAGGGCAATGGTGATATATATGCGGATTAGACACAAAAAAAAAACTCAACAAATGGCTACAATTTAAGAAATGTGTTTAGCGACGGCATCAGATTCCTAATTGATGGAGAAATGTCTGGTGGTAAGAAAAGCTGCTTCTAGGAGGTTATCAAGTGTTTTCGCTCGACAATTCCATTCTTGGGTGGTTGGTATGGCCCTTGTTCTTGTAACTCGAATCCTAGCCCGGTATATCCCATTTTAATTTTACACCATTGTGAACCTTACGCCTTTTTTACTCTCTGATCGAGGTTCTCGGCATCGAAAAATCTTCATAAACTAAATCACACGTGTATATATTGACATTTAAGAGATATACAGTCAAGAAAATCAAGGGCAATGGTGATATATATGTTGATTAGACACCAAAAAAAAATCACTCAACAAATGACTACAATTTAAGGAATGTGTTTAGTGACGGCATCAGATTCCTAATTGATGGAGAAAGGTCTGGTGGCAAGAAAAGCTGCTTCTAGGAGGTTGTCAAGTGTTTTCGCTCGACGATTCCATTCTTGGGTGGTTGGTTTGGCCCTTGTTCCTGTAACTCGAATCCTAGCCCGGTATATCCCATTTTAATTTTACACCATTATGAACCTTACACCATTATGAACCTTACGCCTTTTTTACTCTCTGATCGAGGTTCTCGGCATTGAAAAATCTTCGTAAACTAAATCACACGTGTATATGTTGATATTTAAGAGATATACAGTCAAGAAAATCAAGGGCAATGGATATATATATGCGGATTAGACACCAAAAAAAACACTCAACAAATGGCTACAATTTAAGGAATGTGTTTAGTGACGGCATCATATTCCTAATTGATGGAGAAAGGGCTGGTGGTAAGAAAAGCTGCTTATAGGATGTTGTCAAGTGTTTTCGCTCGACGATTCCATTCTTGGGTGGTTGGTTTGGCCCTTGTTTCTGTAACTCGAATTCTAGCCCGGTATATCCCATTTTAATTTTACACCATTGTGAACCTTACGGATTTTTTACTCTCTGATAGAGGTTCTCGGCATCGAAAAATCTTCGTAAACTAAATCACTCGTGTGTATGTTGACAATTAAGAGATATACAGTCAAGAAAATCAAGGGCAATGGTGATATATATGTTGATTACACACCAAAAAAAACACTCAACAAATGGCTACAATTTAAGGAATGTGTTTAGTGACGGCATCAGATTCCTAATTGATGGAGAAAGGTCTGGTAGCAAGAAAAGCTGCTTCTAGGAGGTTGTCAAGGATTTTCGCTCGACGATTCCATTCTTGGGTGGTTGGTTTGGCCCTTGTTCCTGTAACTCGAATCCTAGCCCGGTATATCCCATTTTAATTTTACACCATTGTGAACCTTACGCCTTTTTACTCTCTGATCAAGGTTCTCAACATTGAAAAATCTTCGTAAACTAAATCACACGTGTATATGTTGATATTTAAGAGATATACAGTCAAGAAAATCAAGGGCAATGGTGATATATATGCGGATTAGACACCAAAAAAAACACTCAACAAATGGCTACAATTCAAGGAATGTGTTTAGTGGCGGCATCAGATTCCTAATTGAAGGACAAAGGTCTGGTGGCAAGAAAACCTGCTTCTAGGAGGTTGTCAAGTATTTTCGCTCGACGATTCCATTCTTGGGTGGTTGGTTTGGCCCTTGTTCCTGTAACTCGAATCCTAGCCCGGTATATCCCATTTTAATTTTACACCATTGTGAACCTTATGCCTTTTTTACTCTCTGATCGAGATTCTCGACATTGAAAAATCTTCGTAAACTAAATCACACGTGAATATGTTGACATTTAAGAGATATACAATCTAGAAAATCAAGGGCAATGGTGATATATATGCGGATTAGACACAAAAAAAAACACTCAACAAATGGCTACAATTTAAGGAATGTGTTTAGTGACGGCATCATATTCCTAATTGATGGAGAAAGGGCTGGTGGTAAGAAAAGCTTCTTATAGGATGTTGTCAAGTGTTTTCGCTCGACGATTCCATTCTTGGGTGGTTGGTTTGGCCCTTGTTTCTGTAACTCGAATTCTAGCCCGGTATATCCCATTTTAATTTTACACCATTGTGAACCTTACGGATTTTTTACTCTCTGATAGAGGTTCTCGGCATCGAAAAATCTTCGTAAACTAAATCACACGTGTGTATGTTGACAATTAAGAGATATACAGTCAAGAAAATCAAGGGCAATGGTGATATATATGTTGATTAGACACCAAAAAACACACTCAACAAATGGCTACAATTTAAGGAATGTGTTTAGTGACGGCATCAGATTCCTAATTGATGGAGAAAGGTCTGGTAGCAAGAAAAGCTGCTTCTAGGAGGTTGTCAAGGGTTTTCGCTCGACGATTCCATTCTTGGGTGGTTGGTTTGGCTCTTGTTCCTGTAACTCGAATCCTAGCCCGGTATATCCCATTTTAATTTTACACCATTGTGAACCTTACGCCTTTTTACTCTCTGATCAAGGTTCTCGGCATTGAAAAATCTTCGTAAACTAAATCACACGTGTATATGTTGACATTTACGAGATATACAGTCAAGAAAATCAAGGGCAATGGTGATATATATGCGGATTAGACACAAAAAAAAAACAATCAACAAATGGCTACAATTTAAGGAATGTGTTTAGTGACGGCATCAGATTCCTAATTGATGGAGAAAGGTCTGGTAGAAAGAAAAGCTGCTTCTAGGAGGTTGTCAAGTGTTTTCGCTCGACGATTCCATTCTTGGGTGGTTGGTTTGGCCCTTGTTCCTATAACTCGAATCCTAGCCCGGTATAACCAATTTTAATTTTACACCATTGTGAACCTTACACCTTTTTTACTCTCTAAGCGAGGTTCTCGGCATAGAAAAATCTTCGTAAACTAAATCACATGTGTTTATGTTGACATTTAAGAGATATACAATCCAGAAAATCAAGGGCAATGGTGATATATATGCGGATTAGACACAAAAAAAAAAAACACTCAACAAATGGCTACAATTTAAGGAATGTGTTTAGTGACGGCATCAGATTCCTAATTGATGGAGAAAGGTTTGGTGGCAAGAAAAGCTGCTTCTAGTGGGTTGTCAAGTGTTTTTGCTTGACGATTCCATTCTTGGGTGGTTGGTTTGGCCCTTGTTCCTGTAACTCGAATCCTAGCCCGGTATATCCCATTTTAATTTTACACCATTGTGAACCTTATACCTTTTTTACTCTCTGATCGAGATTCTCGGCATTGAAAAATCTTCGTAAACTAAATCACACGTGAATATGTTGACATTTAAGAGATATACAATCTAGAAAATCAAGGGCAATGGTGATATATATGCGGATTAGACACAAAAAAAAAAACACTCAACAAATGGCTACAATTTAAGGAATGTGTTTAGCGACGGCATCAGATTCCTAATTGATAGAGAAAGGTCTGGTGGCAAGAAAAGCTGCTTCTAGGAGGTTGTCAAGTGTTTTCGCTCGATGATTCCATTACTTGAGTGGTTGGTTTGGCCGTTGTTCCTGTAACTCGAATCCTAGCCCGGTATATCCCATTTTAATTTTACACCATTGTGAACCTTACACCTTTTTTACTCTCTGATCGCGGTTCTCGGCATTGAAAAATCTTCGTAAACTAAATCACACGTGTATATGTTGACATTTAAGAGATATACAATCTAGAAAATCATGGGCAATGGTGATATATATGCGGATTAGACACCAAAAAAAAATCACTCAACAAATGGCTACAATTTAAGGAATGTGTTTAGTGACGGCATCAGATTCCTAATTGATGGAGAAAGGTCTGGTAGCAAGAAAAGCTGCTTCTAGGAGGTTGTCAAGTGTTTTCGCTCGACGATTCCATTCTTGGGTGGTTGGTTTGGCCCTTGTTCCTGTAACTCGAATCCTAGCCCGGTATATCCCATTTTAATTTTACACCATTGCGAACCTTACGCCTTTTTTACTCTCTAATCCAGGTTCTCAACATTGAAAAATCTTCGTAAACTAAATCACACGTGTATATGTTGATATTTAAGAGATATACAGTCAAGAAAATCAAGGGCAATGGATATATATATGCGGATTAGACACCAAAAAAAACACTCAACAAATGGCTACAATTTAAGGAATGTGTTTAGTGACGTCATCAGATTCCTAATTGATGGAGAAAGGTCTGGTAGCAAGAAAAGCTGCTTCTAGGAGGTTGTCAAGTGTTTTCGCTCGACGATTCCATTCTTGGGTGGTTGGTTTGGCCCTTGTTCCTGTAACTCGAATCCTAGCCCGGTATATCCCATTTTAATTTTACACCATTATGAACCTTACGCCTTTTTTACTCTCTGATCGAGGTTCTCGGCATTGAAAAATCTTCGTAAACTGCATCACACGTGTATATGTTGACATTTAAAAGATATACAGTCAAGAAAATCAAGGGCAATGGTGATATATATACGGATTAGACACAAAAAAACACTCAACAAATGGCTACAATTTAAGGAATGTGTTTAGTGACGGCATCAGATTCCTAATTGATGGAGAAAGGTCTGGTGGCAAGAAAAGCTGCTTCTAGGAGGTTGTTAAATGTTTTCGCTCGACGATTGCATTCTTGGGTGGTTTGTTTAGCCCTTGTTCCTGTAACTCGAATCCTAGACCGGTATATCCCATTTTAATTTTACACCATTGTGAACCTTACGCCTTTTTTACTCTCTGATCGAGGTTCTCGGCATTGAAAAATATTCGTAAACTAAATCACACGTGTATATGTTGACATTTAAGAGATATACAGTCAAGAAAATCAAGGGCAATGGTGATATATATGCGGATTAGACACAAAATAAAAACACTCAACAAATGGCTACAATTTAAGGATTGTGTTTAGTGACGGCATCAGATTCCTAATTGATGGAGAAAGGTCTGGTGGCAAGAAAAACTGCTTCTAGGAGGCTGTCAAATGTTTTCGCTCGACGATTCCATTCTTGGGTGGTTGGTTTGGCCCTTGTTCCTGTAACTCGAATCCTACACCGGTATATTGTGACAACTGGCCCAAACCGGTAATTTCCGTACACATTAATTATTGCTTAATGACTGCAATTATGAGTTTAAGTGTCAGCAATGGCTGAACACACGATTAAACAAGTGAATTCATGCACGTTGTATACTACAAAATATTGCTTTATGCATAAACAAGAGCGTTGCGTCAAAAATAATAGTAAACTCACCGGTAAGACACACTGTGTCAACGGAACTGCAGAAAGCAGTCAGACAATAAAATTGAGGCCTAGGTGTAGGTCCGACGACAAAAGAGCATTAAAACCCAAGAGTACATACAAGGGTTTATACATATACTCTTCGAAAGCAAAAATAAGCACTAAAAAGCACCCGAAACGCACTTTAAGTGCAGAATTTATACAAATCAGCAATAATTCAGCATTTAGACATATAAATATAGTGCAGAAATGTCGTTTTATTATCCAGAATATTTCCCTAAGTGTTGGGAATTGAAAGAGTACAAGAAAGGTACTTAAACGACACTAAAAAGTGTAATTTAGCACTTTAACGAATCGGTATGTAACCGAACGACCGGACTATACCCGGAACATGAAAATATTGTTATTTTCATTATTTATCTTTTTCTGAGCCAGTTAGGGTCCCCGTATACCCTAACACCCGTTGTAACACACTACACATTAGTAACGGGGTTAAACACTTAACTTAACTTAGTTTAACATAACTAACTACCTAATTACTAGTTGAGATCGAACTAGACCCCCCCCTCTCCAAACCGGCCCCAACTATGGGGAGACATTACTTGGTACTTGGAAGATTATTAAAATCCTTTGCCTAATATCTAGGTGACACAAGATCTTTTGGGTATTAGCACTTGGAATTGCCTATAAGATTAACACTAAACACACTTGTTCTTACCATCACTTAACTCACAAGAACAACTCTCTCTCCCTCTCTTCTAAGTTTCGGCCGAACACCCCCTAGCCCATACACCCACTTTCGGCTTTCGATCTTGCCATTTCAAGGTGATACAAACATCAAAGGACACGTATTAGGAGCCTTGGAGCAAACGGAACACGAAGGACCTCATTCTTTAGCTTTTATCCACGCGTTTTTCATCAAGAATCTTCCCTAGCCTTGAGCTAGAGGTATAACACTTAGAACTTGTATTTAAACTATTCTAAAGTGGTTAAAAGGAATTTTGTCGGTTAAAACTCGTTAACATGCAATATGATGCTCAAAAGTCTACAAAAGGCATGAAAAATGGTGGTTAAAAGCTCATATGTTGTGTAAATGTGGTAGTAATTGAAATATATGGTTATCTAGACCCGATCTATGATGTGGTAGCTCGGATCATCGTTTAACCCGGTTTGGTAAGATCATGGATCTTAACATAAAGCTATTCTAGAAGTAACAAGGGTTAAAAGGTGAAACCCTACCACACATAAACCATGAACTTGTGGAAAAATGTTTTAACTTGTACAAAAGTGTTTAAAACTAGTAGATCTACGTATCTACAAGCGGTATTTTCAAAGGACCAAGTGTCCAAGAAATCACATGTTCTAAACCGGAACTTACACAAACAAAAGTGGTTTTTGTGAACAAATAAGTGTGTGGATACTTGTGTAACAAAAGTGTTAACGAAGAAATAGTTTTCGTAAAAACCGACTAGAAGTTGTAAAACTTCATATTCTTTAAAAATAAAGTTTTTGAGAAGTTAAACTTATTTTTAAAGATAACAAGACTTACTAAATGTGCTAGTAAGTTACTACACATTTTTGTAAATATTCAAGTTCATGAAATTAGTGATTATTGTTGACGGATATTGTTGATAAATTGTTGTTGATGATTAATGATGATTGTTGACAATTCAAAAGAAAATAAACACATGTTTTGAAAACATGGGAAACGTCCATTTTTAGGGGAAACTCTGTTAAAATTTTTATAAATTTTGACACTTAGAAAAATATAAGTTTTTGAGAAACTTATTCCCTAAAAATGTGTTTAAAAGTATTACTAAGGTTTCCCTAATTTTTGATGATAAGAAATGGTGATTTCTTGAAGAATAAAAATGGATATTATGTATATATATTTTTGAGAGAAAAATATATATTATTTTATCACCAATTTTTGTGCTAAGTGTATATAGTATGTGTTATACGTGCTAGTGTATTAAGACTTAAAAATACACTAATTACTCATGAGGAGTAGAAATATAAAAATACACATACAACATACAAGATACATAATTCGGGTGCAAAGTGCAAAACACAAAAGACTTATATTTATTTTTGGAGAAAATAATATAAGTAAGATTCGTAGTTAAAAATATAGAATATTTTTAACACAAGAATATATACAAAAGAGAGTGACTGTACTTGTGCGACGCAAGTCTAGTGACTAACGTTAAGAAAACGCGTATAGGTTACGACGTTAATTAAGCAAATCCGGTGGAGTTTACGACGCTAGGAACGCAAAGTTGTGAGTTCATGCTCCCCCCTTTTCTCTTTAACTGTTTTCAGTTTTTATAACTTCGGGGGTGAAATACATGTACAAATGTACAATATTTATAATTGGTATGATATAAATACAAGAAGCGCACTTGGTGAGAATGAGAACCAAGTATGAGGCGCTATGAGAAATGATAACAAGAAACGCGCTTGGTGAGGACGAGAACCAAGTAGGATGCGTTATGAGAAATAGTGTCACGAATAGGGTACAGAAGCACCATTAATCAACAATATACCTAGACCGCAGAACAAAAGGTTAGATCTAACGGGTGCCTGGCAGCCACACTCCCGGTCGGGGCGAGAACCGAGGAGTGCTTTTGTGTCTCAGAACATACCAATTAAATGCCTTAGGTTTGGTGACTTCCTATGACGTGTCACATGTTAATGGCTTTGCAACCCATTAACAATCCTGATATTTACAGGAATATTTTAATTACATGAAATTCATACCATACTAAAAATTGATGAATACTTGAGTACGTGGGGTACTCAAGAAAAGATTGAGTTATACTTGAAGTACGTGGGGTACTCAAGAAGAAATTGAATTATACAGATGTACGTGGTGTACACATGAAACTGGATTTATATATGAAAACTTGATTTACTCACAAACTATGTTTTCATACAAAGTATACAAACATGAAATACAAAACTGCATGAATTCACACCAACTTTATGTTGACGTTTTTCCAAAAACTCACATGTATTTCAGGTAACTAGGATGGATGTGCGCGTGGTCTTGCTTATGCTCGTGGATGTCGCTTGTGTTTAACTTTAAATAAAGTTGTAAACTTTTAAGACAATGTTTTATGCTGTCTGGCGATATAAACGCTAAACGTATGTTTTCAAATCATGGAATTTGATGTTATTTTACGAGCATGTAGCATGTTTACTCTTCGTATGCAATGAGAACCTTTCATGATCACACCTCGTGCTTCCGCCGTAGAAAGGGGTGTGACAGATTGGTATCAGAGCTGCGATTGTAGTGAACTAGGATTCCTTCTCGAGTCTAGTCTACAATCTCTAGGATCCATTCACGAAAACAATTTTCAAAGAGTTTTCATTGCATAAAACATCCCGCGACATCCACTACCTGAAACTGTCTACATGAGTCTAGAAAGGACACTACGAGACTTAGAGTGCACTTGAGTAGCACTTGTCGTTGACTAGAAATTACTTGCAATTATGTGTGATAATTAGCATGTACTAGAAGTGGAATGTCACAAGTATATGTGACTTTACCTGAAAGCAATGGCCCATCTGAAGGAAGAAATACGAGGATGAAACGAACTGTGTGGACTGTGCAAGGAGTTACGTAATTATGGATGCATACATAATTATGGAATTCAGTGCACAGAAATCACAGCAAGTCTTGTCACGTATAGATTCCCTCAGTGCAAGCCTACTAAGTACTCTGCCAGAGTAATGATTTAGTGCATAAAGACAAGAATCGTCAATAAGGTGTTTACCTAACTCTACATGCTTGCTGCAGTATGAATTGATTTATACAATTGGCGGATTGTTTGATGTTACTAGGTGGTATATGCTTGTGTATATATAAATACTACCACTATCTCGTATGACGATATCAAACAAATGTCTGACCCTATTGGGTTGTGTTCTTCAGAACATGGCACCCAAAAGAGCTGTGAACGCTCGTGACCAACCTCCTCCTCCCCCACTGCCAAGAATTGCCGAAGAGCTGGAGGCTCTGCTGGAAGAAAGGATCTCCGCTGCTATCGCCCAGTACGAGGCAAACCGTATTCAAGACAGTGGAGGACCAAGCAACGCTAGACATAATGGGAATGGAGATTCATCTGGAGACAGCGCAGTTCGAAGCTGCACATTTAAGCAGTTCCTCGACTGCAAGCCGATGAACTATGATGGCACAGGAGGTGCAGTAGCATTTGTGCGCTGGACGGAGAAGACTGAAGCTACTTTCCGCATGAGCAAGTGTACCGCGGATCAACAAGTCACCTTTGCTACCGGGTTGTTTGCCGATGAAGCTCTGACTTGGTGGAATCTGCAAGCCCAAACCTTGCTCAAAAATGTCGCGTATGGTCTAACCTGGGAGGAACTGAAGGAAAGGATGAGAGAGAAGTATTGCTCTCGTGCTGAACTCCAAAGACTGGAAACGGAGTTCTGGCACTTGACTATGGAAGGTGCTGATATTGATAGTTATACTCGGAGATTCCACGATCTGTCCAGAGTGCTTCCCTACATGGTGACTCCCGAATTCAAGCGTGTCGAACGCTACATTTGGGGACTGGCCTCAGAGTTTCGTGGCATGGTGACGTCAGCCAAACCACAAACAATCACTGAGGCTGTAACTCTGGCTGTCAGCCTAACCAAAGATTGTGTTCGTAAGAAGAAGTTATCGTTGAACCCAACAGAGAAGACCGAGACACATGATGAGTCGTCCGGTGACAAGAAGAGAAAGCGTTCGAATCTGAATCAAGCGACTCGCAACAACAAAGGTTTCAACAAAAAGCATGAGGCTAACCCGTCTCAGGAGGCGAAGACCCTTTCAACCAAGGCATACCAAGGCTCCATGCCTGAATGCCAAAAATGTAAGTTTCATCATAAAGGAGCTTGTCGCATTCCAAGGTGCGACAAATGTGGTAGATTGGGTCACCAAGCAGAAAACTGTTGGGGAAACGGAAGGAATGGGAATGGCAATGGTAACCGGAATAGCCGTGGAGCTGGGCAAAACCAAGGATGCTTTGGTTGTGGAGGCATGGATCATTTCAAGAAAAATTGCCCAAGGGGAAACAATGCTCAGACCCGAGCATTTGTAATTAGAGCAAGGGACGCACACAAGGACCCAAATGTGGTCAACGGTACGTTCCTCATTAACAATCACTTTGTATCCATATTATTCGACACTGGCACCGATTATAGTTTCATGCCTGTGGAAATTAAACGCATACTTGGAATAGAATCTGGTAGATTAGAAATTCCTTATTCCATAGAACTAGCCAATGGTAAACTTGTTGAATCGGGCAAAACTGTTAGAGGCCGCACGCTAGAACTTGGTGAACGAAGATTTAGTATCGACCTCTTACCTATTCAATTAGGTAGCTTCGATGTAGTGGTTGGAATGGACTGGTTGTCCAAAAACAAGGCTGAAGTCATTTGTCATGAGAAAATCATTCGCATCCCTTTAGCGAATGGTGAAACTCTCATCGTACATGGAGGAAGACGAAACGCGCCTCTACAAATCATCAGATGTATGAAGGCACAGAAGTGCTTAAGGAAAGGATGTGTTGCTTTCCTAGCACACGTTGTAAATAAGAAGGCTGTGGAGCCAAAACTCGAAGACATTCCTGTGGTGAAGGAATTTCCTGATGTGTTCCCCGAAGATCTGCCAGGACTACCTCAGCAACGACAAGTCGAATTCCACATAGACTTGGTTCCAGGAGCCGCTCCTGTAGCCAAGGCTCCATATCGACTTGCGCCATCCGAAATGCAAAAATTATCTACACAACTCCAGGAGTTGTTGGATAAGGGATTTATAAGGCCAAGCTTCTCACCCTGGGGAGCTCCAGTATTATTCGTGAAGAAGGATGGATTACTGCGGATGTGTATCGATTACAGGGAACCAAACAAGCTCACAATCAAGAATCGGTATCCACTACCGAGGATTGATGACTTGTTTGATCAAAGTGCAAGGATCAAGCTACTATTCCAAGATCGACCTTCGAATCTGGATACCATCAGCTGAGAATCCAAGATAAAAGTGTGCCAAAGACTGCATTCAGAACGCGCTATGGGCACTACGAATTTCTTGTGATGCCGTTTGGATTGACGTTCGCGCGAGCGGTCTTTATGGGCCTGATGAACCGCGTATGCAAACCATATCTCGATAAATTCGTGATAGTATTTATCGATGATATCCTGATTTACTCGCGAACGAAAGAAGAGCATGAGCAACATCTCCGAACTATTCTGGAACTACTGAAGAAAGAGAAACCTTATGCAAAGTTCTCGAAATGCGAATTCTGGATTCGCGAAGTACAATTTCTTGGTCACGTGGTGAATGAGAAGGGCATTCATGTAGACCCATCCAAGATTGAAGCAATAAATAATTGGGAAGCTCCCAAGACCCCAACTGGAGTTCGACAATTTTTGGGCTTAGCGGGCTATTGTCGGCGATTCATCGGGAATTTCTCAAAGATAGCTCAACCGCTAACGACCCTTACGCAGAAGGACAGGAGATACGACTAGGGTCACAAACAAGAAGAAGCCTTTCAGCTACTTAAGAACAAGCTCTGCGATGCACCGATTCTATCGTTACCCGAAGGCACTGAAGACTTCATGGTATACTGTGACGCCTCACAGCAAGGCTTGGGTTGCGTGCTCATGCAACGCCAAAAAGTCATCGCTTATGCTTCAAGACAACTGAAGGTTCACGAGAGAAATTATACCACACACGACCTGGAGCTGGGTGCAGTGGTATTCGCCTTAAAGATTTGGCGACATTATTTATATGGTACTCAATGTACAACCTTCACAGATCATAAAAGCTTACAACACATATTTGATCAGAAGGAATTGAATATGCGCCAGCGACGTTGGGTCGAGCTGCTAAACGATTATGACTGTGAGATTAAGTACCATCCTGGAAAGGCAAACGTTGTAGCAGACGCGTTGAGCCGAAAAGAAGGGGTTAAGACCCTAAGGGTTCGAGCTTTGGAAATGACGATTCGAACGAACCTCACTACACGCATTCGGGATGCGCAACAAGAAGCTCTTAAAGAAGAGAACCGTAAAGCTGAATACCTACGGGGTATGTTGAAGTACATGGTGCCAAACGAAGAGGGAGCCTTATACTTCAAGAAGCGTATTTGGGTTCCACTCTATGGTGGCATACGAGAAGTCATCCTTAATGAAACCCACAAATCGAGATATTCGATCCACCCAGGATCGGACAAAATGTATCAAGACTTGAAGGAATATTATTGGTGGCCGAGACTCAAAAGCGACGTTGCTGTTTATGTTGGAAAATGCCTAACATGTGCCAAGGTTAAGGCAGAATATCAGAAACCGTCCGGCCTACTACAACAACCAGCGATTCCCGTGTGGAAGTGGGAACAAATCTCGATGGACTTCATAACGAAATTACCCAGGACCCCGAGAGGGCACGATATGATATGGGTAATAGTTGATCGATTAACGAAGTCTGCGCATTTCCTACCAATCCGAGAGAAGGATAGCACTGGAAAGCTGGCAGAGATATACTTAAGAGAAATTGTGGCACGTCATGGAGTGCCAATCTCGATCATTTCAGACAGAGATGGACGCTTTGTCTCAAGAATCTGGCAATCATTTCAGGAAGCCTTTGGATCTCAGTAAGATCTGAGCACGGCATTCCATCCGCAAACAGACGGCCAGAGCGAACGGACAATACAAACGTTAGAAGATATGCTTCGCGCATGTGTCATGGACCTAGGCGGCAGCTGGGATACTCATCTACCTTTAGTTGAGTTTTCCTACAATAACAGCTATCATACAAGCATAAAGGCCGCGCCGTTCGAAGCTCTGTATGGCCGCAAATGTCGATCGCCCTTATGTTGGGCAGATGCCGGAGATAAACGTATGGTTGGTCCTGAACTTGTACAAGAGACAACCGACAAGATTGCGCAGATCCGAGAGCGCATTAGGGCGGCTCGAGAGCGACAAAAGAGCTACGCTGATCCAAATAGAAAATCGGTAGATTTCAAGGTGGGAGACAAAGTGTTGTTAAAAGTCTCACCATGGAAGGGCGTAGTCAGATTTGGAAAGCGTGGAAAGCTGAATCCACGATATATCGGACCATTCAGAATACTGAAGAGAATTGGTACCGTGGCATACAAGTTGGAGTTACCGGAAGAACTTAACGGAGTACATGATACGTTTCATGTATCCAACCTGAAGAAGAGTCCAACGCAAGAAAACGTGATCATCCCGATGGATGAAATACATATTGATGAAGCCCTCCGATTTACAGAGCAACCCGTTGAGGTTACTGACTGGAAAGTCAACAAGACCAGGAGGAGCAGTGTGAAGCTTGTCAAAGTACGTTGGAGCTCTAAGCACGGACCCGAGTACACATGGGAACGTGAAGACCAGTTCAAGAAAAAGTATCCCCACCTATTCAAGAAGACTCCAGCGAGAGTGAGTTCAGTCTGAATTTCGGGACGAAATTCTTTTAACGGGGGGAGACTGTGACAACTGGCCCAAACCGGTAATTTCCGTACACATTAATTATTGCTTAATGACTGCAATTATGAGTTTAAGTGTCAGCAATGGCTGAACACACGATTAAACAAGTGAATTCATGCACGTTGTATACTACAAAATATTGCTTTATGCATAAACAAGAGCATTGCGTCAAAAATAATAGTAAACTCACCGGTAAGACACACTGTGTCAACGGAACTGCAGAAAGCAGTCAGACAATAAAATTGAGGCCTAGGTGTAGGTCCGACGACAAAAGAGCATTAAAACCCAAGAGTACATACAAGGGTTTATACATATACTCTTCGAAAGCAAAAATAAGCACTAAAAAGCACCCGAAACGCACTTTAAGTGCAGAATTTATACAAATCAGCAATAATTCAGCATTTAGACATATAAATATAGTGCAGAAATGTCGTTTTATTATCCAGAATATTTCCCTAAGTGTTGGGAATTGAAAGAGTACAAGAAAGGTACTTAAACGACACTAAAAAGTGTAATTTAGCACTTTAACGAATCGGTATGTAACCGAACGACCGGACTATACCCGGAACATGAAAATATTGTTATTTTCATTATTTATCTTTTTCTGAGCCAGTTAGGGTCCCCGTATACCCTAACACCCGTTGTAACACACTACACATTAGTAACGGGGTTAAACACTTAACTTAACTTAGTTTAACATAACTAACTACCTAATTACTAGTTGAGATCGAACTAGACCCCCCCCCCTCTCCAAACCGGCCCCAACTATGGGGAGACATTACTTGGTACTTGGAAGATTATTAAAATCCTTTACCTAATATCTAGGTGACACAAGATCTTTTGGGTATTAGCACTTGGAATTGCCTATAAGATTAACACTAAACACACTTGTTCTTACCATCACTTAACTCACAAGAACAACTCTCTCTCCCTCTCTTCTAAGTTTCGGCCGAACACCCCCTAGCCCATACACCCACTTTCGGCTTTCGATCTTGCCATTTCAAGGTGATACAAACATCAAAGGTCACGTATTAGGAGCCTTGGAGCAAACGGAACACGAAGGACCTCATTCTTTAGCTTTTATCCACGCGTTTTTCATCAAGAATCTTCCCTAGCCTTGAGCTAGAGGTATAACACTTAGAACTCGTATTTAAACTATTCTAAAGTGGTTAAAAGGAATTTTGTCGGTTAAAACTCGTTAACATGCAATATGATGCTTAAAAGTCTACAAAAGGCATGAAAAATGGTGGTTAAAAGCTCATATGTTGTGTAAATGTGGTAGTAATTGAAATATATGGTTATCTAGACCCGATCTATGATGTGGTAGCTCGGATCATCGTTTAACCCGGTTTGGTAAGATCATGGATCTTAACATAAAGCTATTCTAGAAGTAACAAGGGTTAAAAGGTGAAACCCTACCACACATAAACCATGAACTTGTGGAAAAATGTTTTAACTTGTACAAAAGTGTTTAAAACTAGTAGATCTACGTATCTACAAGCGGTATTTTCAAAGGACCAAGTGTCCAAGAAATCACATGTTCTAAACCGGAACTTACACAAACAAAAGTGGTTTTTGTGAACAAATAAGTGTGTGGATACTTGTGTAACAAAAGTGTTAACGAAGAAATAGTTTTCGTAAAAACCGACTAGAAGTTGTAAAACTTCATATTCTTTAAAAATAAAGTTTTTGAGAAGTTAAACTTATTTTTAAAGATAACAAGACTTACTAAATGTGCTAGTAAGTTACTACACATTTTTGTAAATATTCAAGTTCATGAAATTAGTGATTATTGTTGACGGATATTGTTGATAAATTGTTGTTGATGATTAATGATGATTGTTGACAATTCAAAAGAAAATAAACACATGTTTTGAAAACATGGGAAACGTCCATTTTTAGGGGAAACTCTGTCAAAATTTTTATAAATTTTGACACTTAGAAAAATATAAGTTTTTGAGAAACTTATTCCCTAAAAATGTGTTTAAAAGTATTACTAAGGTTTCCCTAATTTTTGATGATAAGAAATGGTGATTTCTTGAAGAATAAAAATGGATATTATGTATATATATTTTTGAGAGAAAAATATATATTATTTTATCACCAATTTTTGTGCTAAGTGTATATAGTATGTGTTATACGTGCTAGTGTATTAAGACTTAAAAATACACTAATTACTCATGAGGAGTAGAAATATAAAAATACACATACAACATACAAGATACATAATTCGGGTGCAAAGTGCAAAACACAAAAGACTTATATTTATTTTTGGAGAAAATAATATAAGTAAGATTCGTAGTTAAAAATATAGAATATTTTTAACACAAGAATATATACAAAAGAGAGTGACTGTACTTGTGCGACGCAAGTCTAGTGACTAACGTTAAGAAAACGCGTATAGGTTACGACGTTAATTAAGCAAATCCGGTGGAGTTTACGACGCTAGGAACGCAAAGTTGTGAGTTCATGCTCCCCCCTTTTCTCTTTAACTGTTTTCAGTTTTTATAACTTCGGGGGTGAAATACATGTACAAATGTACAATATTTATAATTGGTATGATATATGTTGGTGCACACATCTGTCGTCTTGGTCTTGTATCGAGTCTCGGGTTGCATTGCGGATCTAATCAAGGACTATGTCATCATCATTGATGATGACATCATCATGCTTACATCATCAACTACATATTCACGTGAGAATTGAAGTTTGCATGAAATCAGAATTGAGATTCACAAAAAGACAAAACAGCATGTCATATTTGGAATTTCGCTTGAAATTAGAATGATCACATTGTTAAGATTTCGCTTGAAGATTTCGCTTCAAGAGTTTCAAGCGAAATCCTTAGGCTTATAAATAGGTGATGTTAGATTTCATTTATAACAGTTTCTGAAAATTGATACCGAGGTGCTGCCGGTTTCTCTCCTGATTGTAAAGGTACTTGCAAGGTGTTTTACGAAGTATTTCCCAATTACTGAAGCATGGAAGAGGATTTCTACAACGCGTTTGCCACACCAGTAGCTCCGGTTACAGCTGCTGAAGCATTGTACAGTGAAAATGAGACGGGAACTCATCAAAAGCCGCCAAAGCTCATGTACATTGAAGACTTCAAAGGATGGCAAAATCGATTTGAGAACTGGGTGCAAGCTTACAAATTTGATGCATGGTGTTCGTTAGAAAAAGACTATGAAAAACCGAAAAACGAACGTGGGCTTGTAAAGGATTTCTGTGATTTTACAGAAGCTGACAAATTGAAGTATACTAGTGAGAAAATGATGATCAGTATTCTTCAACAGGCAATCAAAGAAGATATATTTGTTTTGCTTCAACATGACAATACAGCTAAGTCAATCTGGGAAGCATTGATTCAGAAATTCAAAGGAAGCGCAGATATGATTAAAAACAGAAAGGCGTTGCTGAAGAAATCATTCGATATGTTTGTAGCTTTTGATTACGAATCAACGAAACAGACAATTGACAGATATTGTCATCTTGTCTTGGAAATGGGAAGATTGGATATAAAGAAGGATGATGAGGAATGGGTGGATAAACTTGCTGAGGCATTACCACAACAGAAATGGGGAACTTATTTGTTGATTCTCAAACACATGAGAAAATCTGAGAATATGAGTCTAGCAAAGTTTATTCAAAAGATTGAAGAGCATGAGTTGGATATTCAGAAAACGGCTATCATGACGAATCCAAACGCCAAACAAGATATCAGTTTGTATTACCGAGGGAACAAGTTTGAGGCTACCCCCAGCCCTAGCCCAAAGATTCAAACTGGTTTCAGTGCGGATGGTTCATCCGGAACAAAGAGTAATGTTACTCAAAGTGGTGGATCTTCATCATTCTCGAGTTTTGATTCAAACTTTACAACATCAAGTCCTCAACAATCGAATTCAACAAGTCTTCAATGCAATGTTACCTTAAATATTCAAAATGGCCAGAATTTGTCTCCGGAAGTTGCCAAGCAGCACATGGCATCATTGGTTACTATGTTAGAATCTTACGAAAGTTTGATTGGTGGGAAGATTGGTAATCCGATGCTTACCAAAGAAGATTACGACCAAATTGATGCTGAAGAACTTGAAGTGATGGATATCAAGTGGTGCTTAGCAAGTGCTTGGAGGAGAGCTGAAAAATTTCAAGAGATTACTAGTAGAGATGAATTTCGAGGAATGGCTACTTCTCCATTGGGATTTGATAAATCAAAGGTTACCTGTTTCCGTTGTAAAGGAAAAGGTCATTTTAAACGAGAGTGCAAAAGTAAAGAAGCTACCAGGAATCAAGATAGAAACAATTATTATCAGAAATCAATTTTCCATCAGACTACTCAACAACCTCAAATTACGCATGCTCATGCTACTGATGATGGAAAGAAGAAAGCTTTAATTATTCATCAAGATGATGAATTTGTTGCTAAAGGATTTAGTTGGGATAAATACATTCCATCAGAATCAGGCTTTGTTGCTCGAATTCTAGGTGAAGATGAGGTTAATCAGAAAAGAATCCCAATTTTTTCAGATCTTGGAAGCGATGTGGATACCGATGATGAGGAAGAACATCTCAACAGAGCCAGAAAAGGCATTGATCCTACTAGTTTTAATTTGTTTTTTGCAGATAAAATGGAGATGCTGTATCAAAAGAAGATGGCAAGATTGAGGAAAGAGCTGGAAGCAACAAAAATGCAAGCTAATGAAAAGGCAAAGACAGAAGTTGGAGAAGCAAATGTTGAACCAGTGACTGAGAAAGTAGTTGAGAAAATCGTTGAAGTGGAGAAAGTGGTGGAAAAACTTGTTGAAGTTGAAAAAATAGTTGAAGTTGAAAAACTGGTCGAAGTAGAGAAAATTGTTGAAGTAGAAAAAATTGTTGAAATTGAGAAACTTGTTGAAGTTGAAAAGACTATCGAGGTTGAAAAGATAGTTGAAAAATTGGTTGAAGTTGAAAAACCATGTGTGAAGTGTTCAGAGTCTTGCAAAGCTTGTGAGGAGAAAGATACGAAGATTACTGAATTAGAGAAGATTAAAGAAGATTTACTGTCTGATGTGAAGTATGTGAAGGAGTCGTACGATGTACTGAACAACACAGTTGATCGTCTGAAAAAGACGAATACAGAAATTGAAAAAGCAATGGATAAAATGAGTGCAACATTAATGACAAAGCAGAAAGTCATTAATGAGTATATTGAAGATTGTGCTAATCTGAAGAAAGAAGTGGAACTTGAGAAGATTGAGAGTGAAAGGATTAAACGATTACTGTTGAGTTACACTACATGTGATTATTTGATTGATCGTGTTTATCCTACTGTTGCAGGTCTAGAAGCGTTCATGGACAAAAAGACTGAAGATACTGATACTGGTAAGAAACCAAGTGTCAAGTATAACAGATGTCCGCCCCCGATCCATGAAACTTATTCTCCCAGGAATCCAAATGAAGAGCGTCTAAAAAAGGCAGTCAACATCAAGTTAAAGTCTGAAATCATTGATGAATTACCAGACAATATTGATGTTACATTCACAGCGTCTGACACTGATCATGAGTCTGAGTTATTAAAGAAAGTTGTCGATCAGGTGTTGGATACGGATGAGGAGTCAAAACCGGAGTCTGAGTCTGATAGTCCGAGTTCGTCAGAAAAGAGTCCGAGTTCACCGGTTAATAGGGTTTACAATAGAGAATTCCTGTTATCAAAATCTAATTTGAATGACAGATCAATTAAAGTGGCTTATACTTTGAATGATTCAGACAAATTATATTTTGATGAGGAATTTCCAATCAGAAGTGTAAAAACTGAAATGATCAAACAGGTTTTCAAATTAACAGAAATTAATATTTCTGATATAAAAGATTTAAATCTTGATGAAAAACCTAAAAAATACACTTCAAGAGTTCAACAGAGATTGAACAAGAAAAAGGGTTATAGTTCTGGTTATGGTTATCGAAAGAAACCAAACTACAACGGTAATCTCAAAAGGAAAGGTTTAGGATTTATTCCTCCTGAAAATTATCAAAATCAGAAAACTTATAAACTAAATACAAAATTTGTTGCAGGTGGAAGTTGTGAAGATGAGCAGAAGAAACCATTCTGGAAACAATCCAATCAAGAGTTTCTTGCTGAAGTGAAGAAGAATGTGAGAAAGTTTGCTCAAAGTGTTGATCGAAGAACTTGTTTTAAATGCCAGGAAGTTGGACACATAGCTTGGAATTGCCCCAAGACCAATTACAAAGAACAGGGAGTATCTTCTAACTCTGAAATACAACAACAACAACAACCATACCCAGTAAATCCCACAAATAGCAAAGCTACTTATAGGGTCTGGGGAGGGTGGGATGTAGACAGACCTTGCCTCTATCCCTAGGGCTAGAGAGGCTGCTTCCAGAGAGACCCTCGGCTCCAAAACGAACAACATGCCACCACACCAAGTCAAACAACATAGAAATAGCATACAACATCATTTGGACATAATATAATGTAAATAGGAAATAGAAATAGCATACAACATCATTTGGACATAATATAATGTAAATAGTCAAACAACATAGAAATAGCATACAACATCATTTTTCTAACTCTGAAATGAAAAAGAAAAATGTTGATAAATCGACTTTGGAAGTTGGTGAAACTTCAAAACGATTTTACAAAAGAAGAGGTGATTTAACCAAACAAAAATGGATTGTAAAATCTGAAAGAAGTTCTGACAATGAATCTGATTCCATAAAATCAGAGGAGTCATTTGTTGAGAAAAAGATTGTGAATTCCGTTCCTGAGGTGAACGATGAAAATTTTCCTTCATTGTCAAAGGAAAATTGGAAGTCGAAAGTGGGAAAGGTAGAGATCTCAAATCAATTCTTCACTGATAAGGGAGAATTTGATGTTGAGAAGGCTTTCAACGGGAAAGTCAAACATATTTTCGGTAAGATGGTTGATAGGAAGGTAAAAGGTGCTCAAGAATTTTATAAATCAAAATGTTGGTGGGACAGATGTTTGCCACCAAAGTCACCCAAGGCTGGTGAGGCTTGGGTGGACGTTATGTTTGAGTAAAAACCGGACTTGCCGGAGATCCCAAGTTGGTAATCGTGGATCATGAATCGGCATCATTCTTTATCATATTTGTATAATGTTTGAGAAGTTTTTGCAGGACTTGCCGGAGCTCCCAGGTTGGTTTAAGTGGAGCAGGAATCGGCACATTTCTTGAGAAATTCACGAAAGTGATTTCGACTTACAAGTGGTAAATCAGGGATATTAAGTTGTACTTGATTTTCTACAAGTGGTTTTTGATATGAGAACAATGTGATGAGCTAAACCCCTAACCTACAAGTGGTAAAATCAACTAAACTAATTTTCCGGAAAAACCATTTGATTAAAACAAACTTAAGTGTTTTGAAATCACAATGGGAAAATAGTTTGTTGTAAGGGGGAGTTCTGATTGTTTATGCATAGTGGATGGCGATTTGAAGCAATTTGATATCAGTTGTCATGTTTTTGTACAATTGGTTTTTAAAATTTCCTAAAATGTGTTTGCATTTTAGGGGGAGTAAAAATTTTCAGAAAATCCAAAAACATTTGAAAATTTGAAAAAGCCAAAAACATGATAAAATCAAAAATGAGTTTTGTTGTATAAAAGAGGAAATGATAGTACATCAGTGGACTGTCACAACATGCTAAAGAAATGGAAGAAAAATGTGATAAACAATCTCACTGTGGATGTGTCAGTAGGTTTTTGCACATTTAGTAAATTGTGACGAGATATAAACATAAAATTTACTTGCGTCTACGTGGGGAACACCTCCAGGATATATAGGTAACCCCTGAAATCTTGTTTGAAGGGTTCCATATTCTGAGATACTAGGTCTTTATACTCAGTGATATCTGGGGTATTATCCCGGGACTTCTGATTTTGCGGAAGCAATGGCCTAGTCCCCGGAGAATACTTTCCGCATGCTTGAAATATAGCTCACCCTCAGCTAAAAAATGATGAAACATTGAAAAATGCTAATCATGGCTGTTGTAATACAAAAGATCCTCTAAAGGGGACACACCTAAAAGTCAACTAGGCTCTCTGCTGAACGGAAGTTCTGACCTGAGCTATCACGGTTGCATAATTTATTCCCCTTACAGATATCATCTGTGGTATACTCACCTGTAAGACTGAATACTGGGGTCTGGATACGGGAGTATATACTGAGGTGGGACACATGTAGATGTTTAAGTCCTAAAACACTAATTCATATCTCGAAGCAGTTGAACTTTGTGTGAAAATTTAAGTGGACAAGTATACTGACAATCAAGGTGAATTGTTTAGAACTTAAAATGTTTAAAGCTTAACGGTGTTGGTGATTTGTCTCAAAAACTGATATGATCCTCTTACACAAACTCACAAAAATATTGTATGTAAATAGTTCATTTCTGCATTTTATTTCTGTTATTTCAAAATCCAAAAAGATTTTCGGTGTGTTTTAGCATAAATTTTGAAAAAAATTCAAAAAGATTTTAGACAACTGATGTTGAAGAGCTGATTTTCAAAATTTCAAGTGCTGAACATGACGAACAGGTTTGGGAAAATTTGATTGAAAAGTTTTTCAGAGATAAAAATTCGTTAAATTATTGATTGTATTTTGATTGGAGAAGGCTCAGTGTTGGTGTTTGATATTTGACAAATTGTTAAATATTTTATTCTTGTGAATCTTATTTTTGGGTAGAGGATGTGCAGGATAGCAGATAGAGTGCCAGGTTCCGATACCTGAGGATTCTGAAATTCTGTAAAAGCCAGACTACGATCCCAGCATGTTTTGAGGGGGAGTCTGTTAGAGAGAGAGAGAATTGGAGATAGAATAGAGCCAGGTAGAGATCCTGAAGGAAGATCAAAGACTGATAAAGACTGAAGATTGAGAAGACTCGACACTTAAGACTCGTCAACATCTGAGGGGGAGTCTGTTGGTGCACACATCTGTCGTCTTCGTCTTGTATCGAGTCTCGGGTTGCATTGCGGATCTAATCAAGGACTATGTCATCATCATTGATGATGACATCATCATGCTTACATCATCAACTACATATTCACGTGAGAATTGAAGTTTGCATGAAATCAGAATTGAGATTCACAAAAAGACAAAACAGCATGTCATATTTGGAATTTCGCTTGAAATTAGAATGATCACATTGTTAAGATTTCGCTTGAAGATTTCGCTTCAAGAGTTTCAAGCGAAATCCTTAGGCTTATAAATAGGTGATGTTAGATTTCATTTATAACAGTTTTTTGGCCAAGTGTACCGAAGTGCTGCCAGTTTCTCTTCTGATTGTAAAGGTTGTAATATCAATATAAAAGAGGGTTAAAGTGTATATCAAGCTGTTTACATGTTCGTTTCTTAGTTTCCGCCTCTGAAACGGACTAGAACTCTTCCGAACGACTCGTTTAGGTCGCAATCCGATCCTACAATATAAATACAAGAAGCGCACTTGGTGAGAATGAGAACCAAGTATGAGGCGCTATGAGAAATGATAACAAGAAACGCGCTTGGTGAGGACGAGAACCAAGTAGGATGCGTTATGAGAAATAGTGTCACGAATAGGGTACAGAAGCACCATTAATCAACAATATACCTAGACCGCAGAACAAAAGGTTAGATCTAACGGGTGCCTGGCAGCCACACTCCCGGTCGGGGCGAGAACCGAGGAGTGCTTTTGTGTCTCAGAACATACCAATTAAATGCCTTAGGTTTGGTGACTTCCTATGACGTGTCACATGTTAATGGCTTTGCAACCCATTAACAATCCTGATATTTACAGGAATATTTTAATTACATGAAATTCATACCATACTAAAAATTGATGAATACTTGAGTACGTGGGGTACTCAAGAAAAGATTGAGTTATACTTGAAGTACGTGGGGTACTCAAGAAGAAATTGAATTATACAGATGTACGTGGTGTACACATGAAACTGGATTTATATATGAAAACTTGATTTACTCACAAACTATGTTTTCATACAAAGTATACAAACATGAAATACAAAACTGCATGAATTCACACCAACTTTATGTTGACGTTTTTCCAAAAACTCACATGTATTTCAGGTAACTAGGATGGATGTGCGCGTGGTCTTGCTTATGCTCGTGGATGTCGCTTGTGTTTAACTTTAAATAAAGTTGTAAACTTTTAAGACAATGTTTTATGCTGTCTGGCGATATAAACGCTAAACGTATGTTTTCAAATCATGGAATTTGATGTTATTTTACGAGCATGTAGCATGTTTACTCTTCATATGCAATGAGAACCTTTCATGATCACACCTCGTGCTTCCGCCGTAGAAAGGGGTGTGACATATATCCCATTTTAATTTTACACCATTGTGAACCTTACGCCTTTTTTACTCTCTGATCGAGGTTCTAGGCATTGAAAAATCATCGTTAACTAAATCACACGTGTATATGTTGATATTTAAGAGTTAAACAGTCAAGAAAATCAAGGGCAATGGTGATATATATGCGGATTAGACACCAAAAACAACACTCAACAAATGGCTACAATTTAAGGAACGTGTTTAGTGATGGCATCAGATTCCTAATTGAATGAGAAAGGTCTGGTGGCAAGAAAAACTGCTTGTAGGAGGTTGTCAAATGTTTTCGCTCGACGATTCCATTCTTGGGTGATTGGTTTGGCCCTTGTTCCTGTAACTCTAATCCTAGCCCGGTATATCCCATTTTAATTTTACACCATTGTGAACCTAACGGCTTTTTTACTCTCTGATCGAGGTTCTAGGCATTGAAAAATCTTTGTTAACTAAATCACTTGTGTATATGTTGATATTTAAGAGTTAAACTGTCAAGAAAATCAATGGAAATGGTGATATATATGCGGATTAGACACCAAAAAAAACACTAAACAAATGGCTACAATTTAAGTAATGTGTTTAGTGACGGCATCAGATTCCTAATTGTTGGAGAAAGGTCTGGTGGTAAGAAAAGCTGCTTCTAGGAGGTTGTCAAGTGTTTTCGCTCGACGATTCCATTCATGGGTAGTTGGTTTGACCCTTGTTCTTGTAACTCGAATCCTAGCCCGGTATATCCCATTTTAATTTTACACCATTGTGAACCTTACGCCTTTTTTACTCTCTGATAGAGGTTCTCGGCATTGAAAAATCTTCGTAAACTAAATCACACGTGTATATGTTGACATTTAAGAGATATACAGTCAAGAAAATCAAGGGCAATGGTGATATATATACGGATTAGACAAATAAAAAAACACTCAACAAATGGCTACAATTTAAGGAATGGGTTTAGAGACGGCATCAGATTCCTAATTGATGGAGAAAGTTCTGGTGGCAAGAAAAGCTGCTTCTAGGAGGTTGTCAAGTGTTTTCACTCGACGATTACATCCTTGGGTAGTTGGTTATGCCCTTGTTCCTGTAACTCGAATCCTAGCCTGGTATATCCCATTTTAATTTTACACAATTGTGAACCTTACGCCTTTTTTACTCTCTGATCGAGGTTCTCGGCATTGAAAAATCTTCGTAAACTAAATCACACGTGTATATGTTGATATTTAAGAGATATATAGTCAAGAAAATCAAGGGCAAAGGTGATATATATGCGGATTAGACACAAAAAAAAACTCAACAAATGGCTACAATTTAAGGAATGTGTTTAATGACGGCATCAGATTCCTAATTGATGGAGAAAGGTCTGGTGGCAAGAAAAGCTGCTTCTAGGAGGTTGCCAAATGTTTTCGCTCAACAATTCCATTCTTGGGTGGTTGGTTTGTCCCTTGTTCCTGTAACTCGAATCCTAGCCCGGTATATCCCATTTTAATTTTACACCATTGTGAACCTTACGCCTTTTTTACTCTCTGATCGAGGTTCTCGGCATTGAAAAATCTTCGTAAACTAAATCAGACGTGTATATGTTGACATTTAAGAGATATACAGTCAAGAAAATTAAGGGCAATGGTGATATATATGCGGATTAGACACAAAAAAAAAAAAACACTCAACAAATGGCTACAATTTAAGGAATGTTTTTTGTGACGGCATCCGATTCCTAATTGATGGAGAAATGTCTGGTGGTAAGAAAAGCTGCTTCTAGGAGGTTGTCAAATATTTTCGCTCGACGATTCCATTCTTGGGTGGTTTGTTTGGCCCTTGTTCCTGTAACTCGAATCCTTGCCAGGTATATCCCATTTTAATTTTACACCATTGTGAACCTTACGCCTTTTTTACTCTCTGATCAAGGTTCTCGGCATTGAAAAATCTTTGTAAACTAAATCACATGTGTATCTGTTGACATTTAAGAGATATACAATCAAGAAAATCAAGGGCAATGGTAATATATATGCGGATTAGACACAAAAAAAAAACACTCAACAAATGGCTACAATTTAAGGAATGTGTTTAGTGACGACATCAGATTCCTAATTGATGGAGAAAGGTCTGGTGGCAAGAAAAGCTGCTTCTAGGAGGTTGTTAAATGTTTTCGCTCGACGATTGCATTCTTGGGTGGTTTGTTTAGCCCTTGTTCCTGTAACTCGAATTCTAGCCCGGTATATCCCATTTTAATTTTACACCATTGTGAACTTTACGCCTTTTTTACTCTCTGATCGAGGTTCTCGGCATTGAAAAATCTTCGTAAACTAAATCACACGTCTATATGTTGATATTTAAGAGATATACAGTCAAGAAAATCAAGGGCAATGGTGATATATATGCGGATTAGACACCAAAAAAAAACACTCAACAAATGGCTACAATTTAAGGAATGTGTTTAGTGACGGCATCAGATTCCTAATTGATGGAGAATGGTCTGGTGGCAAGAAAAGCTGCTTCTAGGAGGTTGTCAAATGTTTTCGCTCGACGATTCCATTCTTGGGTGGTTGGTTTGGCCCTTGTTACTGTAACTCGAATCCTAGACCGGTATATCCCATTTTAATTTTACACCATTGTGAACCTTACGCCTTTTTTACTCTCTGATCGAGGTTCTAGGCATTGAAAAATCTTCGTTAACTAAATCACACGTGTATATGTTGATATTTAAGAGTTAAACAGTTAAGAAAATCAAGGGCAATGGTGATATATATGCGGATTAGACACCAAAAACAAGACTCAACAAATGGCTACAATTTAAGTAATGTGTTTAGCGACGGCATCAGATTCCTAATTGATGGAGAAAGGTCTGGTGGTAAGAAAAGCTGCTTCTAGGAGGTTGTCAAGTGTTTTCGCTCGACGATTCCATTCTTGGGTAGTTGTTTTGACCCTTGTTCCTGTAACTCGAATCCTAGCCCGGTATATCTCATTTTTATTTTACACCATTGTGAACCTTACGCCTTTTTTACTCTCTGATCGAGGTTCTCGGCATTGAAAAATCTTCGTAATCTAAATCACACGTGTAAATGTTGACATTTAAGAGATATACAGTCAAGAAAATCAAGGGCAATGGTGATATATATGAGGATTAGATACCAAAAAAAAACAACACTCAACAAATGGCTACAATTTAAGGAATGTGTTTAGTGATGGCATCAAATTCCTAATTGAATGAGAAAGGTCTGGTGGCAAGAAAAACTGTTTGTAGGAGGTTGTCAAATGTTTTCGCTCGACGATTCCATTCTTGGGTGGTTGGTTTGGCCCTTGTTCCTGTAACTCTAATCCTAGCCCGGTATATCCCAATTTAATTTTACACCATTGTGAACCTTACGGCTTTTTTACTCTCTGATCGAGGTTCTAGGCATTGAAAAATCTTTGTTAACTAAATCACTTGTGTATATGTTGATATTTAAGAGTTAAACAGTCAAGAAAATCAAGGGCAATGGTGATATATATGCGGATTAGATACCAAAAAAAACACTCAACAAATGGCTACAATTTAAGTAATGTGTTTAGTGACGGCATCAGATTCCTAATTGTTGGAGAAAGGTCTGGTGGTAAGAAAAGCTGCTTCTAGGAGGTTGTCAAGTGTTTTTGCTCGACGATTCCATTCATGGGTAGTTGGTTTGACCCTTGTTCCTCTAACTCGAATCCTAGCCCGGTATATCCCATTTTAATTTTACACCATTGTGAACCTTACGCCTTTGTTACTCTCTGATAGAGGTTCTCGACATTGAAAAATCTTCGTAAACTAAATCACACGTGTATATGTTGACATTTCAGAGATATATAGTCAAGAAAATCAAGGGCAATGGTGATATATATACGGATTAGACAAATAAAAAAACACTCAACAAATGGCTACAATTTAAGGAATGTGTTTAGTGACGGCATCAGATTCCTATTTGATGGAGAAAGTTTGGTGGCAAGAAAAGCTGCTTCTAGGAGGTTGTCAACTGTTTTCGCTCGACGATTCCATTCTTGGGTGGTTGGTTTGGCCCTTGTTCCTGTAACTCGAATCCTAGCCTGGTATATCCCATTTTAATTTTACACAATTGTGAACCTTACGCCTTTTTTTACTCTCTGATCAAGGTTCTCGGCATTGAAAAATCTTCGTAAACTAAATCACATGTGTATATTTTGACATTTAAGAGATGTACAATCAAAAAAATCAAGGGCAATGGTGATATATATGCTGATTAGACACAAAAAAAAAAACACTCAACAAATGGCTATAATTTAAGGAATGTGTTTAGTGATGGCATCAGATTCCTAATATTTGGAGAAAGGTCTGGTGGCAAGAAAAGCTGCTTCTAGGAGGTTGTCAAGTGTTTTCGCTCGACGATTCCATTCTTGGGTGGTTGGTTTGGCTCTTGTTCCTGTAACTCGAATCCTAGCCCGGTATATCCCATTTTAATTTTACACCATTGTGAACCTTAAGCCTTTTTTACTCTCTGATCGAGGTTCTCGGCATTGAAAAATCTACGTAAACTAAATCACACGTGTAAATGTTGACATTTAAGAGATATACAGTCAAGAAAATCAAGGGCAATGGTGATATATAAGCGGATTAGACACCAAAAAAAAACACTCAACAAATGGCTACAATTTAAGGAATGTGTTTAGTGACGGCATCAGATTCCAAATTGATGGAGGAAGGTCTGGTGGCAAGAAAAGCTGCTTCTAGGAGGTTGTCAAGTGTTTTCGTTCGACAATTCCATTCTTGGGTGGTTGGTTTGGCCCTTGTTCCTGTAACTCGAATCCTAGCCTGGTATATCCCATTTTAATTTTACACAATTATGAACCTTACACCTTTTTTTCTCTCTGATCGAGGTTCTCGGCATTGAAAAATCTTTGTAAACTAAATCACACGTGTATATGTTGACATTTAATAGATATACAGTCAAGAAAATCAAGGGCAATGGTGATATATATGCGGATTAGACACCAAAAAAAAACACTCAACAAATGGCAATAATTTAAGGAAAGTGTTTAGTGACGGCATCAGATTCCTAATTAATGGAGAAAGGTCAGGTGGCAAGAAAAGCTGCTTCTAGGAGGTTGTTAAGTGTTTTCGCTCGACGATTCCATTCTTGGGTGGTTTGTTTGGCCCTTGTTCCTGTAACACGAATCATAGCCTGGTATATCCCATTTTAATTTTACACAATTGTGAACCTTATGCCCTTTTTACTCTCTGATCGAGGTTCTCGGCATTGAAAAATCTTCGTAAACTAAATCACACGTGTATATGTTGACATTTAAGAGATATACAGTCAAGAAAATCAAGGGCAATGGTGATATATATGCGGATTAGACACAAAAAAAAACACTCAACAAATGGCTACAATTTAAGGAATGTGTTTAGTGATGACATCAGATTCCTAATTGATGGAGAAAGGTCTGGTGGCAAGAAAAACTGCTTCAAGGAGGTTGTCAAGTGTTTTCGCTCGACGTTCCATTCTTGGGTGGTTGGTTTGGCCCTTGTTCATGTAACTCGAATCCTAGCCTGGTATATCCCATTTTAATTTTACACAATTGTGAACCTTACGCCTTTTTTACTCTCTGATCGAGGTTCTCGGCATTGAAAAATCTTGGTAAACTAAATCACACGTGTATATCTTGACATTTAAGAGATATACAGTCAAGAAAATCAAGGGCAATGGTGATATATATGCGGATTAGACACCAAAAAAAACACTCAACAAATGGCTACAATTTAAGGAATGTGTTTAGTGACGGCATCAGAATCCTATTTGATGGAGAAAGGTCTGGTGGCAAGAAAAGCTGCTTCTAGGAGGTTGTCAAGTGTTTTCGCTCGACGATTCCATTCTTGGGTGGTTGGTTTTGCCCTTGTTCCTGTAACTCGAATCATAGCCCGGTATATCCCATTTTAATTTTACACAATTGTGAACCTTACGCCTTTTTTACTCTCTGATCGAGGTTCTCGGCATTGAAAAATCTACGTAAACTAAATCACACGTGTAAATGTTGACATTTAAGAGATATACAGTCAAGAAAATCAAGGGAAATGGTGATATATATGCAGATTAGACAAATAAAAAAACACTCAACAAATGGCTACAATTTAAGGAATGTGTTTAGAGACGGCATCAGATTCCTAATTGATGGAGAAAGTTCTGGTGGCAAGAAAAGCTGCTTCTAGGAGGTTGTCAAGTGTTTTCGCTCGACGATTCCATTCTTGGGTTGTTGGTTTGGCCCTTGTTCCTGTACCTCGAATCCTAGCCCGGTATATCCCATTTTAATTTTACACAATTGTGAACCTTACGCCTTTTTTTACTCTCTGATCGAGGTTCTCGGCATTGAAAAACCTTCGTAAACTAAATCACATGTGTATATTTTGATATTTAAGATATGTACAAACAAAAAAATCAAGGGCAATGGTGATATATATGCTGATTAGACACCAAAAAAAAAACACTCAACAAATGGCTATAATTTAAGGAATGTGTTTAGTGATGGCATCAGATTCCTAATGGATGGAGAAAGGTCTGATGGCAAGAAAAGGTACTTCTAGGAGGTTGTCAAGTGTTTTCGCTCGACGATTCCATTCTTGGGTGGTTGGTTTGGCCCATGTTCCTGTAACTCGAATCCTAGCCCGGTATATCCCATTTTAATTTTACACCATTGTGAACCTTACGCCTTTTTTACTCTCTGATCGAGGTTCTCGGCATTGAAAAATCTTCGTAAACTAAATCACACGTGTATATGTGGATATTTAAGAGATATACAGTCAAGAAAATCAAGGGCAATGGTGATATATTTGCGGATTAGACACTAAAAAAAAACACTCAACAAATGGCTACAATTTAAGGAATGTGTTTAGTGACGGCATCAGATTCCTAATTGATGGAGAAAGGTCTGGTGGCAAGAAAAGCAGCTTCTAGGAGGTTGTCAAGTGTTTTCGTTCGACAATTCCATTCTCGGGTGGTTGGTTTGGCCCTTGTTCCTGTAACTCGAATCCTAGCCTGGTATATCCCATTTTAATTTTACACAATTATGAACCTTACACCTTTTTTTCTCTCTGATCGAGGTTCTCGGCATTGAAAAATATTCGTAAACTAAATCACACGTGTATATGTTTGACATTTAATAGATATACAGTCAAGAAAATCAAGGGCAATGGTGATATATATGCAGATTAGACACCAAAAAAAACACTCAACAAATGGCTATAATTTAAGGAATGTGTTTAGTGACGGCATCAGATTCCTAATTAATGGAGAAAGGTCAGGTGGCAAGAAAAGCTGCTTCTAGGAGGTTGTTAAGTGTTTTCCCTCGACGATTCCATTCTTGGGTGGTTGGTTTGGCCCTTGTTCCTGGAACTCGAATCCTAGCCTGGTATATCCCATTTTAATTTTACACAACTGTGAGCCTTATGCCCTTTTTACTCTCTGATCGAGGTTCTCGGCATTGAAAAATCTTCGTAAACTAAATCACACGTGTATATGTTGACATTTAAGAGATATACAGTCAAGAAAATCATGGGCAATGGTGATATATATGCGGATTAGACACAAAAAAAAAACACTCAACAAATGGCTACAATTTAAGGAATGTGTTTAGTGATGGCATCAGATTCCTAATTGATGGAGAAAGGTCTGGTGGCAAGAAAAACTGCTTCAAGGTGGTTGTTAAGTGTTTTCGCTCGACGATTCCATTCTTGGGTGGTTGGTTTGGCCCTTGTTCATGTAACTCGAATCCTAGCCTGGTATATCCCATTTTAATTTTACACAATTGTGAACCTTACGCCTTTTTTACTCTCTGATCGAGGTTCTCGGCATTGAAAAATCTTCGTAAACTAAATCACACGTGTATATCTTGACATTTAAGAGATATACAGTCAAGAAAATCAAGGGCAATGGTGATATATATGCGGATTAGACACCAAAAAAAAACACTCAACAAATGGCTACAATTTAAGGAATGTGTTTAGTGACGGCATCAGAATCCTATTTGATGGAGAAAGGTCTGGTGGCCAGAAAAGCTGCTTCTAGGAGGTTGTCAAGTGTTTTCGCTCGACGATTCCATTCTTGGGTGGTTGGTTTGGCCCTTGTTCCTGTAACTCGAATCATAGCCCGGAATATCCCATTTTAATTTTACACAATTGTGAACCTTACGCCTTTCTTACTCTCTGATCGAGGTTCTCGGCATTGAAAAATCTACGTAAACTAAATCACACGTGTAAATATTGACATTTAAGAGATATACAGTCAAGAAAATCAAGGGCAATGGTGATATATATGCAGATTAGACAAATAAAAAAAACACTCAACAAATGGCTACAATTTAAGAAATGTGTTTAGAGACGGCATCAGATTCCTAATTGATGGAGAAAGTTCTGGTGGCAAGAAAAGCTGCTTCTTGGAGGTTGTCAAGTGTTTTCGCTTGACGATTCCATTCTTGGCTAGTTGGTTTGACCCTTGTTCCTGTAACTCGAATCCTAGCCCGGTATATCCCATTTTAATTTTACATCATTGTGAACCTTACGCCTTTTTTACTCTCTGATCGAGGTTCTCGGCATTGAAAAATCTTCGTAAACTAAATCACACGTGTAAATGTTGACATTTAAGAGATATACAATCAAGAAAATAAAGGGCAATGGTGATATATATGAGGATTAGACACCAAAAAAAACAACACTCAACAAATGGCTACAATTTAAGGAATGTTCTTAGTGATGGCATCAGATTCCTAAATGAATGAGAAAGGTCTGGTGGCAAGAAAAGCTGCTTGTAGGAGGTTGTCAAATGTTTTCGCTCGACGATTCCATTCTTGGGTGGTTGGTTTGGCCCTTGTTCCTGTAACTCTAATCCTAGCCCGGTATATCCCATTTTAATTTTACACCATTGTGAACCTTACGGCTTTTTTACTCTCTGATCGAGGTTCTAGGCATTGAAAAATCTTTGTTAACTAAATCACATGTGTATATGTTGATATTTAAGAGTTAAACAGTTAAGAAAATCAAGGGCAATGGTGATATATATGCGGATTAGACACCAAAAAAAACACTCAACAAATGGCTACAATTTAAGTAATGTGTTTAGTGACGGCATCAGATTCCTAATTGTTGGAGAAAGGTCTGGTGGTAAGAAAAGCTGCTTCTAGGAGGTTGTCAATTGTTTTCGCTCGACGATTCCATTCTTGGGTAGTTGGTTTGACCCTTGTTCCTGTAACTCGAATCCTATCCCGGAATATCCCATTTTAATTTTACACCATTGTGAACCTTACGCCTTTTTTACTCTCTGATAGAGGTTCTCGGCATTGAAAAATCTTTGTAAACTAAATCACACGTGTATATGTTGACATTTAAGACATATACAGTCAAGAAAATCAAGGGCAATGGTGATATATATGCAGATTAGACAAATAAAAAAACACTCAACAAATGGCTACAATTTAAGGAATGTGTTTAGAGACGGCATCAGATTCCTAATTGATGGAGAAAGTTCTGGTGGCAAGAAAAGCTGCTTCTAGGAGGTTGTCATGTGTTTTCGCTCGACGATTACATTCTTGGGTGGTTGGTTTGGCCCTTGTTCCCGTAACTCGAATCCTAGCCTGGTGTATCCCATTTTAATTTTACACAATTGTGAACCTTACGCCTTTTTTTACTCTCTGATCGAGGTTCTCGGCATTGAAAAATCTTCGTAAACTAAATCACACGTGTATGTTGACATTTAAGAGATATACAGTCAAGAAAATCAAGGGCAATGGTGATATATATGCGGATTAGACACAAAAAAAAACACTCAACAAATGGCTACAATTTAAGGAATGTGTTTAGTGACGGCATCAGATTACTATTTGATGGAGAAAGGTTTGGTGGCAAGAAAAGCTGCTTCTAGGAGGTTGTCAACTGTTTTCGCTCGACGATTCCATTCTTGGGTGGTTGGTTTGGCCCTTGTTCCTGTAACTCGAATCCTAGCCCGGTATATCCCATTTTAATTTTACACAATTGTGAACCTTACGCCTTTTTTTACTCTCTGATCGAGGTTCTCGGCATTGAAAAATCTTCGTAAACTAAATCACACGTGTATAGTTTGACATTTAAGAGATGTACAATCAAAAAAATCAAGGGCAATGGTGATATATAGGCTGATTAGAAACCAAAAAAAAACACTCAACAAATGGCTATAATTTTAGGAATGTGTTTAGTGATGGCATCAGATTCCTAATTGATGGAGAAAGGTCTGGTGGCAAGAAAAGTTGCTTCTAGGAGTTTGTCAAGTGTTTTCGCTCGACGATTCCATTCTTGGGTGGTTGGTTTGGCCCTTGTTCCTGTAACTCGAATCCTAGCCCGGTATATCCCATTTTAATTTTACACCATTGTGAACCTTACGCCTTTTTTACTCTCTGATCGAGGTTCTCGGCATTGAGAAATCTTCGTAAACTAAATCACACGTGTATATGTGGATATTTAAGAGATATACAGTCAACAAAATCAAGGGTAATGGTGATATATATGCGGATTAGACACCAGATAAAAAAAAACACTCAACAAATGGCTACAATTTAAGGAATGTGTTTAGTGACGGCATCAGATTACTATTTGATGGAGAAAGGTTTGGTGGCAAGAAAAGCTGCTTCTAGGAGGTTGTCAACTGTTTTCGCTCGACGATTCCATTCTTGGGTGGTTGGTTTGGCCCTTGTTCCTGTAACTCGAATCCTAGCCCGGTATATCCCATTTTAATTTTACACAATTGTGAACCTTACACCTTTTTTTCTCTCTGATCGAGGTTCTCGGCATTGAAAAATCTTCGTAAACTAAATCACACGTGTATATGTTGACATTTAATAGATATACAGTCAAGAAAATCAAGGGCAATGGTGATATATATGCGGATTAGACACACAAAAAAAAAAAAAAAAAAAAACAATCAACAAATGGCTACAATTTAAGGAATGTGTTTAGTGATGACATCAGATTCCTAATTGATGGAGAAAGGTCTGGTGGCAAGAAAAGCTGCTTCTAGGAGGTTGTCAAGTGTTTTCGCTCGACAATTCCATTCTTGGGTGGTTGGTTTGGCCCTTGTTCCTGTAACTCGAATCCTAGCCTGGTATATCTCATTTTAATTTTACACAATTATGAACCTTACACCTTTTTTTCTCTCTGATCGAGGTTCTCGGCATTGAAAAATCTTCGTAAACTAAATCACACGTGTATATGTTGACATTTAATAGATATACAGTCAAGAAAATCAAGGGCAATGGTGATATATATGCGGATTAGACACACAAAAAAAAAAAAAAAAAAAACACTCAACAAATGGCTACAATTTAAGGAATGTGTTTAGTGATGACATCAGATTACTAATTGATGGAGAAAGGTCTGGTGGCAAGAAAAGCTGCTTCTAGGAGGTTGTCAAGTGTTTTCGCTCGACGATTCCATTCTTGGGTGGTTGGTTTGGCCCTTGTTCCTGTAACTCGAATCCTAGCCTGGTATATCCCCTTTTAATTTTACACAATTGTGAACCTTACGCCTTTTTTACTCTCTGATCGAGGTTCTCAGCATTGAAAAATCTTCGTAAACTAAATCACACGTGTATATCTTGACATTTAAGAGATATACAGTCAAGAAAATCAAGGGTAATGGTGATATATATGCGGATTAGACACAAAAAAAACACTCAACAAATGGCTACAATTTAAGGAATGTGTTTAGTGATGACATCAGAATCCTATTTGATGGAGAAAGGTCTGGTGGCAAGAATAGCTGCTTCAAGGAGGTTGTCAAGTGTTTTCGCTTGACGATTCCATTCTTGGGTGGTTGGTTTGGCCCTTGTTCCTGTAACTCGAATCATAGCCCTGTATATCCCATTTTAATTTTACACAATTGTGAACCTCACGCCTTTTTTACTCTCTGATCGAGGTTCTCGGCATTGAAAAATCTTCGTAAACTAAATCACACATGTGTATGTTGACATTTAAGAGATGCACAATCAATAAAATCAAGGGCAATGGTGATATATATGCGGATTAGACACCAAAAAAAAAAAACACTCAACAAATGGCTACAATTTAAGGAATGTGTTTAGTGATGGCATCAGATTCCTAATTGATGGAGAAAGGTTTGGTGGCAAGAAAAGCTGCTTCTAGGAGGTTGTCAAGTGTTTTCGCTCGACGATTCCATTCTTGGGTGGTTGGTTTGTCCCTTGTTCCTGTAACTCGAATCCTAACCCGGTATATCCCATTTTAATTTTAAACCATTGTGAACCTTACGCCTTTTTTACTATCTGATCGAGGTTCTCGGCATTGAAAAATCTTCGTAAACTAAATCACACGTGTATATGTGGATATTTAAGAGATATACAGTCAAGAAAATCAAGGGCAACGGTGATATATATGCGGATTAGACACAAAAAAAAAACACTCAACAAATGGCTACAATTTAAGGGATGTGTTTAGTGACGGCATCAGATTCCTAATTGATGGAGAAAGGTCTGGTGGCAAGAAAAGCTGCTTCTAGGAGGTTGTCAAGTGTTTTTGCTCGATGATTCCATTCTTGGGTGGTTGGTTTTGCCTTTGTTCCTTTAACTTGAATCCTAGCCCGATACATCCCATTTTAATCTTACACCATTGTGAACCTTACGCCTTTTTTACTCTCTGATCGAGGTTCTCGGCATTGAAAAATCTTCGTAAACTAAATCACACGTGTATATGTGGATATTTAAAAGATATACAGTCAAGAAAATCAAGGGCAATGGTGATATATATGCGGATTAGACACAAAAAAAACACTCAACAAATGGCTACAATTTAAGGAATGTGTTTAGTGACGGCATCAGATTACTATTTGATGGAGAAAGGTTTGGTGGCAAGAAAAGCTGCTTCTAGGAGGTTGTCAACTGTTTTCGCTCGACGATTCCATTCTTGGGTGGTTGGTTTGGCCCTTGTTCCTGTAACTCGAATCCTAGCCCGGTATATCCCATTTTAATTTTACACAATTGTGAACCTTACACCTTTTTTTCTCTCTGATCGAGGTTCTCGGCATTGAAAAATCTTCGTAAACTAAATCACACGTGTATATGTTGACATTTAATAGATATACAGTCAAGAAAATCAAGGGCAATGGTGATATATATGCGGATTAGACACAAAAAAAAAAAAAAAAAAAAACAATCAACAAATGGCTACAATTTAAGGAATGTGTTTAGTGATGACATCAGATTCCTAATTGATGGAGAAAGGTCTGGTGGCAAGAAAAACTGCTTCTAGGAGGTTGTCAAGTGTTTTCGCTCGACAATTCCATTCTTGGGTGGTTGGTTTGGCCCTTGTTCCTGTAACTCGAATCCTAGCCTGGTATATCTCATTTTAATTTTACACAATTATGAACCTTACACCTTTTTTTCTCTCTGATCGAGGTTCTCGGCAATGAAAAATCTTCGTAAACTAAATCACACGTGTATATGTTGACATTTAATAGATATATAGTCAAGAAAATCAAGGGAAATGGTGATATATATGCGGATTAGACACACAAAAAAAAAAAAAAAAAAAAAACAATCCACAAATGGCTACAATTTAAGGAATGTGTTTAGTGATGACATCAGATTACTAATTGATGGAGAAAGGTCTGGTGGCAAGAAAAGCTGCTTCTAGGAGGTTGTCAAGTGTTTTCGCTCGACGATTCCATTCTTGGGTGGTTGGTTTGGCCCTTGTTCCTGTAACTCGAATCCTAGCCTGGTATATCCCCTTTTAATTTTACACAATTGTGAACCTTACGCCTTTTTTACTCTCTGATCGAGGTTCTCAGCATTGAAAAATCTTCATAAACTAAATCACACGTGTATATCTTGACATTTAAGAGATATACAGTCAAGAAAATCAAGGGTAATGGTGATATATATGCGGATTAGACACAAAAAAAACACTCAACAAATGGCTACAATTTAAGGAATGTGTTTAGTGACGGCATCAGAATCCTATTTGATGGAGAAAGGTCTGGTGGCAAGAATAGCTGCTTCAAGGAGGTTGTCAAGTGTTTTCGCTTGACGATTCCATTCTTGGGTGGTTGGTTTGGCCCTTGTTCCTGTAACTCGAATCATAGCCCTGTATATCCCATTTTAATTTTACACAATTGTGAACCTCACGCCTTTTTTACTCTCTGATCGAGGTTCTCGGCATTGAAAAATCTTCGTAAACTAAATCACACATGTGTATGTTGACATTTAAGAGATGCACAATCAATAAAATCAAGGGCAATGGTGATATATATGCGGATTAGACACCAAAAAAAAAAAACACTCAACAAATGGCTACAATTTAAGGAATGTGTTTAGTGATGGCATCAGATTCCTAATTGATGGAGAAAGGTTTGGTGGCAAGAAAAGCTGCTTCTAGGAGGTTGTCAAGTGTTTTCGCTCGACGATTCCATTCTTGGGTGGTTGGTTTGTCCCTTGTTCCTGTAACTCGAATCGTAACCCGGTATATCCCATTTTAATTTTAAACCATTGTGAACCTTACGCCTTTTTTACTATCTGATCGAGGTTCTCGGCATTGAAAAATCTTCGTAAACTAAGTCACACGTGTATATGTGGATATTTAAGAGATATACAGTCAAGAAAATCAAGGGCAACGGTGATATATATGCGGATTAGACACAAAAAAAACACTCAACAAATGGCTACAATTTAAGGGATGTGTTTAGTGACGGCATCAGATTCCTAATTGATGGAGAAAGGTCTGGTGGCAAGAAAAGCTGCTTCTAGGAGGTTGTCAAGTGTTTTTGCTCGATGATTCCATTCTTGGGTGGTTGGTTTTGCCTTTGTTCCTTTAACTTGAATCCTAGCCCGATACATACCATTTTAATCTTACACCATTGTGAACCTTACGCCTTTTTTACTCTCTGATCGAGGTTCTCGGCATTGAAAAATCTTCGTAAACTAAATCACACGTGTATATGTGGATATTTAAAAGATATACAGTCAAGAAAATCAAGGGCAATGGTGATATATATGCGGATTAGACACAAAAAAAACACTCAACAAATGGCTACAATTTAAGGAATGTGTTTACTGACGGCATCAGATTCCTAATTGATGGAGAAAGGTCTGGTGGCAAGAAAAGCTGCTTCTAGGAGGTTGTCATGTGTTTTCGCTCGACGATTCCATTCTTGGGTGGTTGGTTTGGCCCTTGTTCCTGTAACTCGAATCCTAGCCTGGTATATCCCATTTTAATTTTACACAATTGTGAACCTTACGCCTTTTTTACTCTCTGATCGAGGTTCTCGGCATTGAAAAATCTTCGTAAACTAAATCACACGTGTATATGTTGACATTTAAGAGATATACAGTCAAGAAACTCAAGGGCAATGGTGATATATATGCGGATTAGACACAAAAAAAAACACTTAACAAATGGCTACAATTTAAGGAATGTGTTTAGTGACGACATCAGAATCCAATTTGATGGAGAAAGGTCTGGTGACAAGATAAGCTGCTTCTAGGAGGTTGCCAAGTGTTTTCGCTCAACGATTCCATTCTTGGGTGGTTGGTTTGACCCTTGTTCCCGTAACTCGAATCATAGCCAGGTATATCCCATTTTAATTTTACTCATTAGTGAACCTTACGCCTTTTTTACTCTCTGATCGAGGTTCTCGGCATTGAAAAATCTTCGTAAACTAAATCACACGTGTATATGTTGACATTTAAGAGATGTACAATCAATAAAATCAATGGCAATGGTGATATATATGCGGATTAGACACCAAAAAAAAACACTCAACAAATAGGTACAATTTAAGGAATGTGTTTAGTGATGGCATCAGATTCCTAATTGATGGAGAAAGGTCTGGTGGCAAGAAAAGCTGCTACTAGGAGGTTGTCAAGTGTTTTCGCTCGACGATTCCATTCTTGGGTGGTTGGTTTGGCCCTTGTTCCTGTAACTCGAATCCTAGCCCGGTATATCCCATTTTAATTTTACACCATTGTGAACCTTACTCCTTTTTTATTCTCTGATCGAGGTTCTCGGCATTGAAAAATCTTCGTAAACTAAATCACACGTGTATATGTGGATATTTAAGATATATATACAGTCAAGAAAATCAAGGGCAATGATGATATATATGCGGATTAGACACCAAAAAAAAACACTCAACAAATGGCTACAATTTAAGGAATGTGTTTAGTGACGGCATAAGATTCCTAATTGATGGAGCAAGGTCTGGTGGCAAGAAAAGCTGCTTCTAGGAGGTTGTCAAGTGTTTTCGCTCGACAATTCCATTCTTGGGTGGTTGGTTTGGCCCTTGTTCCTGTAACTCGAATCCTAGCCTGGTATATCCCATTTTAATTTTACACAATTATGAACCTTACGCCTTTTTTACTCTCTGATCGAGGTTCTCGGCATTGAAAATTCTCCGTAAACTAAATCACACGTGTATATGTTGACATTTAATAGATATACTGTCAAGAAAATCAAGGGCAATGGTGATATATATGCAGATTAGGCACAAAAAAAAAACACTCAACAAATGGCTACAATTTAAGGACTGTGTTTATTGACGGCATCAGATTCCTAATTGATGGAGAAAGGTCTGGTGGCAAGAAAAGTTGCTTCTAGGAGGTTGTCAAGTGTTTTCGTTCGACAATTCCATTCTTGGGTGGTTGGTTTGGCCCTTGTTCCTGTAACTCGAATCCTAGCCTGGTATATCCCATTTTAATTTTACACAATTGTGAACCTTACGCCTTTTTTACTCTCTGATCGAGGTTCTCGGCATTGAAAAATCTTCGTAAACTAAATCACACGTGTATATGTTGATATTTAAGAGATATACAGTCAAGAAAATTAAGGGCAATGGTGATATATATGCGTATTAGACACAAAAAAAAAAACACTCAACAAATGGCTACAATTTAAGGAATGTGTTTAGTGACGACATCAGAATCCTATTTGATGGAGAAAGGTCTGGTGGCAAGAAAAGCTGCTTCTAGGAGGTTGCCAAGTGTTTTCGCTCGACGATTCCATTCTTGGGTGGTTGGTTTGGCCCTTGTTCCTGTAACTCGAATCATAGCCCGGTATATCCCATTTTAATTTTACACAATTGTGAGCCTTACGCCTTTTTTACTCTCTGATCGAGGTTCTCGGCATTGAAAAATCTTCGTAAACTAAATCACACGTGTATATGTTGACATTTAAGAGATGTACAATCAATAAAATCAAGGGCAATGGTGATATATATGCGGATTAGACACAAAAAAAAAACACTCAACAAATGGCTACAATTTAAGGAATGTGTTTAGTGATGGCATCAGATTCCTAATTGATGGAGAAAGGTCTGGTGGCAAGAAAAGCTGCTACTAGGAGGTTGTCAACTGTTTTCGCTCGACGATTCCATTCTTGGGTGGTTGGTTTGGCCCTTGTTCCTGTAACTCGAATCCTAGCCCGGTATATCCCATTTTAATTTTACACCATTGTGAACCTTACGCCTTTTTTACTCTCTGATCGAGGTTCTCGGCATTGAAAAATCTTCGTAAACTAAATCACACGTGTATATGTGGATATTTAAGAGATATACAGTCAAGAAAATCAAGGGCAATGATGATATTTATGGGGATTAGACACCAAAAAAAAAAAAAACACTCAACAAATGGCTACAATTTAAGGAATGTGTTTAGTGACGGCATCAGATTCCTAATTGATGGAGCAAGGTCTGATGGCAAGAAAAGCTGCTTCTAGGAGGTTGTCAAGTGTTTTCGCTCGACAATTACATTCTTGGGTGGTTGGTTTGGCCCTTGTTCCTGTAACTCGAATCCTAGCCTGGTATATCCCATTTTAATTTTACACAATTATGAACCTTACGCCTTTTTTACTCTCTGATCGAGGTTCTCGGCATTGAAAAATCTTCGTAAACTAAATCACACGTGTATATGTTGACATTTAAGAGATATACTGTCAAGAAAATCAAGGGCAATGGTGATATATATGCAGATTAGGCACAAAAAAAAACACTCAACAAATGGCTACAATTTAAGGACTGTGTTTATTGACGGCATCAAATTCCTAATTGATGGAGAAAGGTCTGGTGGCAAGAAAAGTTGCTTCTAGGAGGTTGTCAAGTGTTTTCGTTCGACAATTCCATTCTTGGGTGGTTGGTTTGGCCCTTGTTCCTGTAACTCGAATCCTAGCCTGGTATATCCCATTTTAATTTTACACAATTGTGAACCTTACGCCTTTTTTACTCTCTGATCGAGGTTCTCGGGATTGAAAAATCTTCGTAAACTAAATCACACGTGTATATGTTGATATTTAAGAGATATACTGTCAAGAAAATCAAGGGCAATGGTGATATATATGCAGATTCGGCACAAAAAAAAAACACTCAACAAATGGCTACAATTTAAGGACTGTGTTTATTGACGGCATCAAATTCCTAATTGATGGAGCAAGGTCTGATGGCAAGAAAAGCTGCTTCTAGGAGGTTGTCAAGTGTTTTCGCTCGACGATTCCATTCTTGGGTGGTTGGTTTGGCCCTTGTTCCTGTAACTCGAATCATAGCCCGGTATATCCCATTTTAATTTTACACAATTGTGAGCCTTACGCCTTTTTTACTCTCTGATCGAGGTTCTCGGCATTGAAAAATCTTCGTAAACTAAATCACACGTGTATATGTTGACATTTAAGAGATGTACAATCAATAAAATCAAGGGCAATGGTGATATATATGCGGATTAGACACAAAAAAAAAAACACACAACAAATGGCTACAATTTAAGGAATGTGTTTAGTGATGGCATCAGATTCCTAATTCATGGAGAAAGGTCTGGTGGCAAGAAAAGCTGCTACTAGGAGGTTGTCAACTGTTTTCGCTCGACGATTCCATTCTTGGGTGGTTGGTTTGGCCCTTGTTCCTGTAACTCGAATCCTAGCCCGGTATATCCCATTTTAATTTTACACCATTGTGAACCTTACGCCTTTTTTACTCTCTGATCGAGGTTCTCGGCATTGAAAAATCTTCGTAAACTAAATCACACGTGTATATGTGGATATTTAAGAGATATACAGTCAAGAAAATCAAGGGCAATGATGATATTTATGGGGATTAGACACCAAAAAAAAAAAAAAACACTCAACAAATGGCTACAATTTAAGGAATGTGTTTAGTGACGGCATCAGATTCCTAATTGATGGAGCAAGGTCTGATGGCAAGAAAAGCTGCTTCTAGGAGGTTGTCAAGTGTTTTCGCTCGACAATTACATTCTTGGGTGGTTGGTTTGGCCCTTGTTCCTGTAACTCGAATCCTAGCCTGGTATATCCCATTTTAATTTTACACAATTATGAACCTTACGCCTTTTTTACTCTCTGATCGAGGTTCTCGGCATTGAAAAATCTTCGTAAACTAAATCACACGTGTATATGTTGACATTTAAGAGATATACTGTCAAGAAAATCAAGGGCAATGGTGATATATATGCAGATTAGGCACAAAAAAAAAAACACTCAACAAATGGCTACAATTTAAGGACTGTGTTTATTGACGGCATCAGATTCCTAATTGATGGAGAAAGGTCTAGTGGCAAGAAAAGTTGCTTCTAGGAGGTTGTCAAGTGTTTTCGTTCGACAATTCCATTCTTGGGTGGTTGGTTTGGCCCTTGTTCCTGTAACTCGAATCCTAGCCTGGTATATCCCATTTTAATTTTACACAATTGTGAACCTTACGCCTTTTTTACTCTCTGATCGAGGTTCTCGGCATTGAAAAATCTTCGTAAACTAAATCACACGTGTATATGTTGATATTTAAGAGATATACAGTCAAGAAAATTAAGGGCAATGGTGATATATATGCGTATTAGACACAAAAAAAAAACACTCAACAAATGGCTACAATTTAAGGAATGTGTTTAGTGACGACATCAGAATCCTATTTGATGGAGAAAGGTCTGGTGGCAAGAAAAGCTGCTTCTAGGAGGTTGCCAAGTGTTTTCGCTCGACGATTCCATTCTTGGGTGGTTGGTTTGGCCCTTGTTCCTGTAACTCGAATCATAGCCCGGTATATCCCATTTTAATTTTACACAATTGTGAGCCTTACGCCTTTTTTACTCTCTGATCGAGGTTCTCGGCATTGAAAAATCTTCGTAAACTAAATCACACGTGTATATGTTGACATTTAAGAGATGTACAATCAATAAAATCAAGGGCAATGGTGATATATATGCGGATTAGACACAAAAAAAAAACACTCAACAAATGGATACAATTTAAGGAATGTGTTTAGTGATGGCATCAGATTCCTAATTGATGGAGAAAGGTCTGGTGGCAAGAAAAGCTGCTACTAGGAGGTTGTCAACTGTTTTCGCTCGACGATTCCATTCTTGGGTGGTTGGTTTGGCCCTTGTTCCTGTAACTCGAATCCTAGCCCGGTATATCCCATTTTAATTTTACACCATTGTGAACCTTACGCCTTTTTTACTCTCTGATCGAGGTTCTCGGCATTGAAAAATCTTCGTAAACTAAATCACACGTGTATATGTGGATATTTAAGAGATATACAGTCAAGAAAATCAAGGGCAATGATGATATTTATGGGGATTAGACACCAAAAAAAAAAAAACACTCAACAAATGGCTACAATTTAAGGAATGTGTTTAGTGACGGCATCAGATTCCTAATTGATGGAGCAAGGTCTGATGGCAAGAAAAGCTGCTTCTAGGAGGTTGTCAAGTGTTTTCGCTCGACAATTACATTCTTGGGTGGTTGGTTTGGCCCTTGTTCCTGTAACTCGAATCCTAGCCTGGTATATCCCATTTTAATTTTACACAATTATGAACCTTACGCCTTTTTTACTCTCTGATCGAGGTTCTCGGCATTGAAAAATCTTCGTAAACTAAATCACACGTGTATATGTTGACATTTAATAGATATACTGTCAAGAAAATCAAAGGCAATGGTGATATATATGCAGATTAGGCACACAAAAAAAACACTCAACAAATGGCTACAATTTAAGGAATGTGTTTAGTGACGGCATCAGATTCCTAATTGATGGAGAAAGGTTTGGTGGCAAGAAAAGCTGCTACTAGGAGGTTGTCAAGTGTTTTCGCTCGACAATTCCATTCTTGGGTGGTTGGTTTGGCCCTTGTTCCTGTAACTCGAATCCTAGCCTGGTATATCCCATTTTAATTTTACACAATTGTGAACCTTACGCCTTTTTTACTCTCTGATCGAGGTTCTCGGCATTGAAAAATCTTCGTAAACTAAATCACACGTGTATATGTTGACATTTAAGAGATATACGGTCAAGAAAATCAAGGGCAATGGTGATATATATGCGGATTAGACACAAAAAAAAAAAAACACTCAACAAATGGCTACAATTTAAGGAATGTGTTTAGTGACGATATCAGAATCCTATTTGATGGAGAAAGGTCTGGTGGCAAGAAAAGCTGCTTCTAGGAGGTTGCCAAGTGTTTTCGCTCGACGATTCCATTCTTGGGTGGTTGGTTTGGCCCTTGTTCCTGTAACTCGAATCATAGCCCGGTATATCCCATTTTAATTTTACACAATTATGAACCTTACGCCTTTTTTACTCTCTGATCGAGGTTTTCGGCATTGAAAAATCTTCGTAAACTAAATCACACGTGTATATGTTGACATTTAATAGATATACTGTCAAGAAAATAAAGGGCAATGGTGATATATATGCGGATTAGGCACCAAAAAAAAACACTCAACAAATGGCTACAATTTAAGGAATGTGTTTAGTGACGGCATCAGATTCCTAATTGATGGAGAAAGGTTTGGTGGCAAGAAAAGCTGCTTCTAGGAGGTTGTCAAGTGTTCTCGCTCGACAATTCCATTCTTGGGTGGTTGGTTTGGCCCTTGTTCCTGTAACTCGAATCCTAGCCTGGTATATCCCATTTTAATTTTACACAATTGTGAACCTTACGCCTTTTTTACTCTCTGATCGAGGTTCTCGGCATTGAAAAATCTTCGTAAACTAAATCACACGTGTATATGTTGACATTTAAGAGATATACGGTCAAGAAAATCAAGGGCAATGGTGATATATATGCGGATTAGACACAAAAAAAAAACACTCAACAAATGGCTACAATTTAAGGAATGTGTTTAGTGACGACATCAGAATCCTATTTGATGGAGAAAGGTCTGGTGGCAAGAAAAGCTGCTTCTAGGAGTTTGCCAAGTGTTTTCGCTCGACGATTCCATTCTTGGGTGGTTGGTTTGGCCCTTGTTCCTGTAACTAGAATCATAGCCCGGTATATCCCATTTTAATTTTACACAATTGTGAACCTTACGCCTTTTTTACTCTCTGATCGAGGTTCTCGGCATTGAAAAATCGTCGTAAACTAAATCAAACGTGTATATGTTGACATTTAAGAGATGTACAATCAATAAAATCAAGGGCAATGGTGATATATATGCGGATTAGACACCAAAAAAAAACACTCAACAAATGGCTACAATTTAAGAAATGTGTTTAGTGATGGCATCAGATTCCTAATTGATGGAGAAAGGTCTGGTGGCAAGAAAAGCTGCTACGAGGAGGTTGTCAAGTGTTTTCGCTCGACGATTCCATTCTTGGGTGGTTGGTTTGGCCCTTGTTCCTGTAACTCGAATCCTAGCCCGGTATATCCCATTTTAATTTTACACCATTGTGAACCTTACGCCTTTTTTACTCTCTGATCGAGGTTCTCGGCATTGAAAAATCTTTGTAAACTAAATCACACGTGTATATGTTGACATTTAAGAGATGTACAACCAATAAAATCAAGGGCAATGGTGATATATATGCGGATTAGACACCAAAAAAAAACACTCAACAAATGGCTACAATTTAAGGAATGTGTTTAGTGACGATATCAGAATCCTATTTGATGGAGAAAGGTCTGGTGGCAAGAAAAGCTGCTTCTAGGAGGTTGCCAAGTGTTTTCGCTCGACAATTCCATTCTTGGGTGGTTGGTTTGGCCCTTGTTCCTGTAACTCGAATCCTAGCCTGGTATATCCCATTTTAATTTTACACAATTATGAACCTTACGCCTTTTTTACTCTCTGATCGAGGTTCTCGGCATTGAAAAATCTTCGTAAACTAAATCACACGTGTATATGTTGACATTTAATAGATATACTGTCAAGAAAATCAAGGGCAATGGTGTATATATGCAGATTAGGCACAAAAAAAAAACACTCAACAAATGGCTACAATTTAAGGACTGTGTTTATTGACGGCATCAGATTCCTAATTGATGGAGAAAGGTCTGGTGGCAAGAAAAGTTGCTTCTAGGAGGTTGTCAAGTGTTTTCGTTCGACAATTCCATTCTTGGGTGGTTGGTTTGGCCCTTGTTCCTGTAACTCGAATCCTAGCCTGGTATATCCCATTTTAATTTTACACAATTGTGAACCTTACGCCTTTTTTACTCTCTGATCGAGGTTCTCGGCATTGAAAAATCTTCGTAAACTAAATCACACGTGTATATGTTGATATTTAAGAGATATACAGTCAAGAAAATTAAGGGCAATGGTGATATATATGCGGATTAGACACAAAAAAAAAACACTCAACAAATGGCTACAATTTAAGGAATGTGTTTAGTGACGACATCAGAATCCTATTTGATGGAGAAAGGTCTGGTGGCAAGAAAAGCTGCTTCTAGGAGGTTGCCAAGTGTTTTCGCTCGACGATTCCATTCTTGGGTGGTTGGTTTGGCCCTTGTTCCTGTAACTCGAATCATAGCCCGGTATATCCCATTTTAATTTTACACAATTGTGAGCCTTACGCCTTTTTTACTCTCTGATCGAGGTTCTCGGCATTGAAAAATCTTCGTAAACTAAATCACACGTGTATATGTTGACATTTAAGAGATGTACAATCAATAAAATCAAGGGCAATGGTGATATATATGCGGATTAGACACAAAAAAAAAAAAACACTCAACAAATGGCTACAATTTAAGGAATGTGTTTAGTGATGGCATCAGATTCCTAATTGATGGAGAAAGGTCTGGTGGCAAGAAAAGCTGCTACTAGGAGGTTGTCAACTGTTTTCGCTCGACGATTCCATTCTTGGGTGGTTGGTTTGGCCCTTGTTCCTGTAACTCGAATCCTAGCCCGGTATATCCCATTTTAATTTTACACCATTGTGAACCTTACGCCTTTTTTACTCTCTGATCGAGGTTCTCGGCATTGAAAAATCTTCGTAAACTAAATCACACGTGTATATGTGGATATTTAAGAGATATACAGTCAAGAAAATCAAGGGCAATGATGATATTTATGGGGATTAGACACCAAAAAAAAAAAAAAAACACTCAACAAATGGCTACAATTTAAGGAATGTGTTTAGTGACGGCATCAGATTCCTAATTGATGGAGCAAGGTCTGATGGCAAGAAAAGCTGCTTCTAGGAGGTTGTCAAGTGTTTTCGCTCGACAATTACATTCTTGGGTGGTTGGTTTGGCCCTTGTTCCTGTAACTCGAATCCTAGCCTGGTATATCCCATTTTAATTTTACACAATTATGAACCTTACGCCTTTTTTACTCTCTGATCGAGGTTCTCGGCATTGAAAAATCTTCGTAAACTAAATCACACGTGTATATGTTGACATTTAATAGATATACTGTCAAGAAAATCAAAGGCAATGGTGATATATATTTGGATTAGGCACCAAAAAAAAACACTCAACAAATGGCTACAATTTAAGGAATGTGTTTAGTGACGGCATCAGATTCCTAATTGATGGAGAAAGCTTTGGTGGCAAGAAAAGCTGCTACTAGGAGGTTGTCAAGTGTTTTCGCTCGACAATTCCATTCTTGGGTGGTTGGTTTGGCCCTTGTTCCTGTAACTCGAATCCTAGCCTGGTATATCCCATTTTAATTTTACACAATTGTGAACCTTACGCCTTTTTTACTCTCTGATCGAGGTTCTCGGCATTGAAAAATCTTCGTAAACTAAATCACACGTGTATATGTTGACATTTAAGAGATATACGGTCAAGAAAATCAAGGGCAATGGTGATATATATGCGGATTAGACACAAAAAAAAAACACTCAACAAATGGCTACAATTTAAGGAATGTGTTTAGTGACGATATCAGAATCCTATTTGATGGAGAAAGGTCTGGTGGCAAGAAAAGCTGCTTCTAGGAGGTTGCCAAGTGTTTTCACTCGACGATTCCATTCTTGGGTGGTTGGTTTGGCCCTTGTTCCTGTAACTCGAATCATAGCCCGGTATATCCCATTTTAATTTTACACAATTATGAACCTTACGCCTTTTTTACTCTCTGATCGAGGTTTTCGGCATTGAAAAATCTTCGTAAACTAAATCACACGTGTATATGTTGACATTTAATAGATATACTGTCAAGAAAATAAAGGGCAATGGTGATATATATGCGGATTAGGCACCAAAAAAAACACTCAACAAATGGCTACAATTTAAGGAATGTGTTTAGTGACGGCATCAGATTCCTAATTGATGGAGAAAGGTTTGGTGGCAAGAAAAGCTGCTTCTAGGAGGTTGTCAAGTGTTCTCGCTCGACAATTCCCTTCTTGGGTGGTTGGTTTGGCCCTTGTTCCTGTAACTCGAATCCTAGCCTGGTATATCCCATTTTAATTTTACACAATTGTGAACCTTACGCCTTTTTTACTCTCTGATCGAGGTTCTCGGCATTGAAAAATCTTCGTAAACTAAATCACACGTGTATATGTTGACATTTAAGAGATATACGGTCAAGAAAATCAAGGGCAATGGTGATATATATGCGGATTAGACACAAAAAAAAAAACACTCAACAAATGGCTACAATTTAAGGAATGTGTTTAGTGACGACATCAGAATCCTATTTGATGGAGAAAGGTCTGGTGGCAAGAAAAGCTGCTTCTAGGAGTTTGCCAAGTGTTTTCGCTCGACGATTCCATTCTTGGGTGGTTGGTTTGGCCCTTGTTCCTGTAACTAGAATCATAGCCCGGTATATCCCATTTTAATTTTACACAATTGTGAACCTTACGCCTTTTTTACTCTCTGATCGAGGTTCTCGGCATTGAAAAATCGTCGTAAACTAAATCAAACGTGTATATGTTGACATTTAAGAGATGTACAATCAATAAAATGAAGGGCAATGGTGATATATATGCGGATTAGACACCAAAAAAAACACTCAACAAATGGCTACAATTTAAGAAATGTGTTTAGTGATGGCATCAGATTCCTAATTGATGGAGAAAGGTCTGGTGGCAAGAAAAGCTGCTACGAGGAGGTTGTCAAGTGTTTTCGCTCGACGATTCCATTCTTGGGTGGTTGGTTTGGCCCTTGTTCCTGTAACTCGAATCCTAGCCCGGTATATCCCATTTTAATTTTACACCATTGTGAACCTTACGCCCTTTTTACTCTCTGATCGAGGTTCTCGGCATTGAAAAATCTTTGTAAACTAAATCACACGTGTATATGTTGACATTTAAGAGATGTACAACCAATAAAATCAAGGGCAATGGTGATATATATGCGGATTAGACACCAAAAAAAAACACTCAACAAATGGCTACAATTTAAGGAATGTGTTTAGTGACGATATCAGAATCCTATTTGATGGAGAAAGGTCTGGTGGCAAGAAAAGCTGCTTCTAGGAGGTTGCCAAGTGTTTTCGCTCGACAATTCCATTCTTGGGTGGTTGGTTTGGCCCTTGTTCCTGTAACTCGAATCCTAGCCTGGTATATCCCATTTTAATTTTACACAATTATGAACCTTACGCCTTTTTTACTCTCTGATCGAGGTTCTCGGCATTGAAAAATCTTCGTAAACTAAATCACACGTGTATATGTTGACATTTAATAGATATACTGTCAAGAAAATCAAGGGCAATGGTGTATATATGCAGATTAGGCACAAAAAAAAAACACTCAACAAATGGCTACAATTTAAGGACTGTGTTTATTGACGGCATCAGATTCCTAATTGATGGAGAAAGGTCTGGTGGCAAGAAAAGTTGCTTCTAGGAGGTTGTCAAGTGTTTTCGTTCGACAATTCCATTCTTGGGTGGTTGGTTTGGCCCTTGTTCCTGTAACTCGAATCCTAGCCTGGTATATCCCATTTTAATTTTACACAATTGTGAACCTTACGCCTTTTTTACTCTCTGATCGAGGTTCTCGGCATTGAAAAATCTTCGTAAACTAAATCACACGTGTATATGTTGATATTTAAGAGATATACAGTCAAGAAAATTAAGGGCAATGGTGATATATATGCGGATTAGACACAAAAAAAAAACACTCAACAAATGGCTACAATTTAAGGAATGTGTTTAGTGACGACATCAGAATCCTATTTGATGGAGAAAGGTCTGGTGGCAAGAAAAGCTGCTTCTAGGAGGTTGCCAAGTGTTTTCGCTCGACGATTCCATTCTTGGGTGGTTGGTTTGGCCCTTGTTCCTGTAACTCGAATCCTAGCCCGGTATATCCCATTTTAATTTTACACCATTGTGAACCTTACGCCTTTTTTACTCTCTGATCGAGGTTCTCGGCATTGAAAAATCTTCGTAAACTAAATCACACGTGTATATGTGGATATTTAAGAGATATACAGTCAAGAAAATCAAGGGCAATGATGATATTTATGGGGATTAGACACCAAAAAAAAAAAAAAAACACTCAACAAATGGCTACAATTTAAGGAATGTGTTTAGTGACGGCATCAGATTCCTAATTGATGGAGCAAGGTCTGATGGCAAGAAAAGCTGCTTCTAGGAGGTTGTCAAGTGTTTTCGCTCGACAATTACATTCTTGGGTGGTTGGTTTGGCCCTTGTTCCTGTAACTCGAATCCTAGCCTGGTATATCCCATTTTAATTTTACACAATTATGAACCTTACGCCTTTTTTACTCTCTGATCGAGGTTCTCGGCATTGAAAAATCTTCGTAAACTAAATCACACGTGTATATGTTGACATTTAATAGATATACTGTCAAGAAAATCAAAGGCAATGGTGATATATATTTGGATTAGGCACCAAAAAAAAACACTCAACAAATGGCTACAATTTAAGGAATGTGTTTAGTGACGGCATCAGATTCCTAATTGATGGAGAAAGGTTTGGTGGCAAGAAAAGTTGCTTCTAGGAGGTTGTCAAGTGTTTTCGTTCGACAATTCCATTCTTGGGTGGTTGGTTTGGCCCTTGTTCCTGTAACTCGAATCCTAGCCTGGTATATCCCATTTTAATTTTACACAATTGTGAACCTTACGCCTTTTTTACTCTCTGATCGAGGTTCTCGGCATTGAAAAATCTTCGTAAACTAAATCACACGTGTATATGTTGACATTTAAGAGATATACGGTCAAGAAAATCAAGGGCAATGGTGATATATATGCGGATTAGACACAAAAAAAAAAACACTCAACAAATGGCTACAATTTAAGGAATGTGTTTAGTGACGATATCAGAATCCTATTTGATGGAGAAAGGTCTGGTGGCAAGAAAAGCTGCTTCTAGGAGGTTGCCAAGTGTTTTCGCTCGACGATTCCATTCTTGGGTGGTTGGTTTGGCCCTTGTTCCTGTAACTCGAATCATAGCCCGGTATATCCCATTTTAATTTTACACAATTATGAACCTTACGCCTTTTTTACTCTCTGATCGAGGTTTTCGGCATTGAAAAATCTTCGTAAACTAAATCACACGTGTATATGTTGACATTTAATAGATATACTGTCAAGAAAATAAAGGGCAATGGTGATATATATGCGGATTAGGCACCAAAAAAAACACTCAACAAATGGCTACAATTTAAGGAATGTGTTTAGTGACGGCATCAGATTCCTAATTGATGGAGAAAGGTTTGGTGGCAAGAAAAGCTGCTTCTAGGAGGTTGTCAAGTGTTCTCGCTCGACAATTCCCTTCTTGGGTGGTTGGTTTGGCCCTTGTTCCTGTAACTCGAATCCTAGCCTGGTATATCCCATTTTAATTTTACACAATTGTGAACCTTACGCCTTTTTTACTCTCTGATCGAGGTTCTCGGCATTGAAAAATCTTCGTAAACTAAATCACACGTGTATATGTTGACATTTAAGAGATATACGGTCAAGAAAATCAAGGGCAATGGTGATATATATGCGGATTAGACACAAAAAAAAAACACTCAACAAATGGCTACAATTTAAGGAATGTGTTTAGTGACGACATCAGAATCCTATTTGATGGAGAAAGGTCTGGTGGCAAGAAAAGCTGCTTCTAGGAGTTTGCCAAGTGTTTTCGCTCGACGATTCCATTCTTGGGTGGTTGGTTTGGCCCTTGTTCCTGTAACTAGAATCATAGCCCGGTATATCCCATTTTAATTTTACACAATTGTGAACCTTACGCCTTTTTTACTCTCTGATCGAGGTTCTCGGCATTGAAAAATCGTCGTAAACTAAATCAAACGTGTATATGTTGACATTTAAGAGATGTACAATCAATAAAATCAAGGGCAATGGTGATATATATGCGGATTAGACACCAAAAAAAACACTCAACAAATGGCTACAATTTAAGGAATGTGTTTAGTGATGGCATCAGATTCCTAATTGATGGAGAAATGTCTGGTGGCAAGAAAAGCTGCTACGAGGAGGTTGTGAAGTGTTTTCGCTCGACGATTCCATTCTTGGGTGGTTCGTTTGGCCCTTGTTCCTGTAACTCGAATCCTAGCCCGGTATATCCCATTTTAATTTTACACCATTGTGAACCTTACGCCTTTTTTACTCTCTGATCGAGGTTCTCGGCATTGAAAAATCTTAGTAAACTAAATCACACGTGTATATGTTGACATTTAAGAGATATACAGTCAAGAAAATCAAGGGCAATGGTGATATATATGCGGATTAGACACAAAAAAAAAAAAAAAACACTCAACAAATGGCTACAATTTAAGGAATGTGTTTAGTGACGACATCATAATCCTATTTGATGGAGAAAGGTCTGGTGGCAAGAAAAGCTGCTTCTAGGAGGTTGCCAAGTGTTTTCGCTCGACGATTCCATTCTTGGGTGGTTGGTTTGGCCCTTGTTCCTGTAACTCGAATCATAGCCCGGTATATCCCATTTTAATTTTACACAATTGTGAACCTTACGCCTTTTTTACTCTCTGATCGAGGTTCTCGGCATTGAAAAATCTTTGTAAACTAAATCACACGTGTATATGTTGACATTTAAGAGATGTACAACCAATAAAATCAAGGGCAATGGTGATATATATGCGGATTAGACACCAAAAAAAAAAACACTCAACAAATGGCTACAATTTAAGGAATGTGTTTAGTGATGGCATCAGATTCCTAATTGATGGAGAAAGTTCTGGTGGCAAGAAAAGCTGCTACTAGGAGGTTGTCAGGTGTTTTCGCTCGACGATTCCATTCTTGGGTGGTTGGTTTGGCCCTTGTTCCTGTAACTCGAATCCTAGCCCGGTATATCCCATTTTAATTTTACACCATTGTGAACCTTACGCCTTTTTTACTCTCTGATCGAGGTTCTCGGCATTGAAAAAACTTCGTAAAATAAATCACACGTGTATATGTGGATATTTAAGAGATATACAGTCAAGAAAATCAAGGGCAATGATGATATTTATGCGGATTAGACACCAAAAAAAAAAAAACACTCAACAAATGGCTACAATTTAAGGAATGTGTTTAGTGACGGCATCAGATTCCTAATTGATGGAGCAATGTCTGGTGGCAAGAAAAGCTGCTTCTAGGAGGTTGTCAAGTGTTTTCGCTCGACGATTCCATTCTTTGGTGGTTGGTTTGGCCCTTGTTCCTGTAACTCGAATCCTAGCCTGGTATATCGCATTTTAATTTTACACAATTATGAACCTTACGCCTTTTTTACTCTCTGATCAAGGTTCTCGGCATTGAAAAATCTTCGTAAACTAAATCACACGTGTAGATGTTGACATTTAATAGATATACTGTCAAGAAAATCAAGGGCAATGGTGATATATATGCGGATTAGGCACCAAAAAAAAACACTCAACAAATGGCTACAATTTAAGGAATGTGTTTAGTGACGTCATCAGATTCCTAATTGATGGAGAAAGGTTTGGTGGCAAGAAAAGCTGCTTCTAGGAGGTTGTCAAGTGTTTTCGCTCGACGATTCCATTCTTGGGTGGTTGGTTTGGACCTTGTTCATGTAACTAGAATCCTAGCCTGGTATATCCCATTTAAATTTTACACAATTGTGAACCTTACGCCTTTTTTACTCTCTGATCGAGGTTCTCAGCGTTGAAAAATCTTCGTAAACTAAATCACACGTGTATATGTTGACATTTAAGAGATATACAGTCAAGAAAATCAAGGGCAATGGTGATATATATGCGGATTAGACACCAAAAAAAAACACTCAACAAATGGCTACAATTTAAGGAATGTGTTTAGTGACAACATCAGATTCCTAATTGATGGAGAAAGGTCTGGTGGCAAGAAAAGCTGCTTCTTGGAGGTTGTCAAGTGTTTTCGCTCGACAATTCCATTCTTAGGTGGTTGGTTTGGCCCTTGTTCCTGTAACTCGAATCCTAGCCTGGTATATCCCATTTTAATTTTACACAATTATGAATCTTACGCCTTTTTTACTCTCTGATCGTGGTTCTTGGCATTGAAAAATCTTCGTAAACTAAATCACACGTGTATATATTGACATTTAATAGATATACAGTCAAGAAAATCAAGGGCTATGGTGATATATATGCGGATTAGACACCCAAAAAAAACACTCAACAAATGGCTACAATTTAAGGAATGTGTTTAGTGATGGCATGAGATTCCTAATTGATGGAGAAAGGTCTGGTGGCAAGAAAAGCTGCTTCTAGGAGGTTGTCAAGTGTTTTCGCTCGACAATTCCATTCTTGGGTGGTTGGTTTGGCCCTTGTTCCTGTAACTCGAATCCTAGCCTGGTATATCCCATTTTAATTTTACACAATTATGAACCTTACGCCTTTTTTACTCTCTGATCGAGGTTCTCGGCATTGAAAAATCTTCGTAAACTAAATCACACGTGTATATGTTGACATTTAATAGATATACTGTCAAGAAAATCAAGGGCAATGGTGATATATATGCGGATTAGACACAAAAAAAAAACACTCAACAAATGGCTACAATTTAAGGAATGTGTTTAGTGACGGCATCAGATTCCTAATTGATGGAGAAAGGTCTGGTGGCAAGAAAAGCTGCTTCAAGGAGGTTGTCAAGTGTTTTCGCTCGACGATTCCATTCTTGGGTTGTTGGTTTAGCCCTTGTTCCTGTAACTCGAATCCTAGCCTGGTATATCCCATTTTAATTTTACACAATTGTGAACCTTACGCCTTTTTTACTCTCTGATCGAGATTCTCGGCATTAAAAATCTTCGTAAACTAAATCACACGTGTATATGTTGACATTTAGAGATATACAGTCAAGAAAATCAAGGGCAATGGTGATATATATGCGGATTAGACACCAAAAAAAAAACAAAAAACACTCAATAAATGGCTACAATTTGAGGAATGTGTTTACTGACGGCATCTGATTCCTAATTAATGGAGAAAGGTCTGGTGGCAAGAAAAGCTGCTTCTAGGAGGTTGTCAAGTGTTTTCGCTCGGCAATTCCATTCTTGGGTCGTTGGTTTGGCCCTTGTTCCTGTAACTCGAATCCTAGCCTGGTATATCCCATTTTAATTTTACACAATTATGAACCTTACGCCTTTTTTACTCTCTGATCGAGGTTCTCGGCATTGAAAAATCTTCGTAAACTAAATCACACGTGTATATTTTGACATTTAGTAGATATACAGTCAAGAAAATCAAGGGCAATGGTGATATATATGCGGATTAGACACCAAAAAAAAAACACTCAACAAATGGCTACAATTTAAGGAATGTGTTTAGTGACGGTATCAGATTCCTAATTGATGGAGAAAGGTCTGGCGGCAAGAAAAGCTGCTTCTAGGAGGTTGTCAAGTGTTTTCGCTCGACGATTCCATTCTTGGGTGGTTGGTTTAGCCCTTGTTCATGTAACTCGAATCCTAGCCTGGTATATCCCATTTTAATTTTACACACTTGTGAACCTTACGCCTTTTTTACTCTCTGATTAAGGTTCTCAGCATTGAAAAATCTTCGTAAACTAAATCACACGTGTATATGTTGAGATTTAAGAGATATACAGTCAAGAAAATCAAGGGCAATGGTGATATATATGCGGATTAGACACAAAAAAAAAACACTCAACAAATGGCTACAATTTAAGGAATGTGTTTAGTGATGGCATCAGATTCCAAATTGATGGAGAAAGGTCTGGTGGCAAGAAAAACTGCTTCTAGGAGGTTGTCAAGTGTTTTCGCTCGACAATTCCATTCTTGGGTGGTTGGTTTGGCCCTTGTTCCTGTAACTCGAATCCTAGCCTGGTATAACCCATTTTAATTTTACACAATTATGAACCTTACGCCTTTTTTACTCTCTGATCGAGGTTCTCGGCATTGAAAAATCTTCGTAAACTAAATCACACGTGTATATGTTGACATTTAATAGATATACAGTCAAGAAAATCAAGGGCAATGGTGATATATATGCGGATTAGACACCAAAAAAAAACACTCAACAAATGGCTACAATTTAAGGAATGTGTTTAGTGACGGTATCAGATTCCTAATTGATGGAGAAAGGTCTGGTGGCAAGAAAAGCTGCTTCTAGGAGGTTGTCAAGTGTTTTCGCTCGACGATTCCATTCTTGGGTGGTTGGTTTAGCCCTTGTTCCTGTAACTAGAATCCTAGCCTGGTATATCCCATTTTAATTTTACACAATTGTGAACCTTACGCCTTTTTTACTCTCTGATCGAGATTCTCAGCATTGAAAAATCTTCGTAAACTAAATCACACGTGTATATGTTGACATTTAAGAGATATACAGTCAAGAAAATCAAGGGCAATGGTGATATATATGCGGATTAGACACAAAAAAAAAACAAAAAACACTCAACAAATGACTACAATTTAAGGAATGTGTTTACTGACGGCATCTGATTCCTAATTAATGGAGAAAGGTCTGGTGGCAAGAAAAGCTGCTTCTAGGATGTTGTCAAGTGTTTTCGCTCGGCAATTCCATTCTTGGGTGGTTGGTTTGGCCCTTGTTCCTGTAACTCGAATACTAGCCTGGTATATCCCATTTTAATTTTACACAATTATGAACCTTACGCCTTTTTTACTCTCTGATCGAGGTTCTCGGCATTGAAAAATCTTCGTAAACTAAATCACACGTGTATATTTTGACATTTAATAGATATACATTCAAGAAAATCAAGGGCAATGGTGATATATATGCGGATTAGACACCAAAAAAAAAACACTCAACAAATGGCTACAATTTAAGGAATGTGTTTAGTGACGGTATCAGATTCCTAATTGATGGAGAAAGGTCTGGCGGCAAGAAAAGCTGCTTTTAGGAGGTTGTCAAGTGTTTTCGCTCGACGATTCCATTCTTGGGTGGTTGGTTTAGCCCTTGTTCATGTAACTCGAATCCTAGCCTGGTATATCGCATTTTAATTTTACACACTTGTGAACCTTACGCCTTTTTTACTCTCTGATCGAGGTTCTCAGCATTGAAAAATCTTCGTAAACTAAATCACACGTGTATATGTTGACATTTAACAGATATACAGTCAGGAAAATCAAGGGCAATGGTGATATATATTCAGATTAGACACAAAAAAAAACACTCAACAAATGGCTACAATTTAAGGAATGTGTTTAGTGACGGCATCAGATTCCTAATTGATGGAGAAAGGTTTGGTGGCAAGAAAAGCTGCTTCTAGGAGGTTGTCAAGTGTTTTCGCTCGACAATTCCATTCTTAGGTGGTTGGTTTGGCCCTTGTTCCTGTAACTCGAATCCTAGCCTGGTATATCCCATTTTAATTTTACACAATTATGAACCTTACGCCTTTTTTACTCTCTGATCGAGGTTCTCGTCATTGAAAAATCTTCGTAAACTAAATCACACGTGTATATGTTGACATTTAATAGATATACAGTCAAGAAAATCCAGGGCAATGGTGATATATATGCGGATTAGACACCAAAAAAAACACTCAACAAATGGCTACAATTTAAGGAATGTGTTTAGTGACGGTATCAGATTCTTAATTGATGGAGAAAGGTCTGGTGGCAAGAAAAGCTGCTTCTAGGAGGTTGTCAAGTGTTTTCGCTCGACGATTCCATTCTTGGGTGGTTGGTTTAGCCCTTGTTCCTGTAACTCGAATCCTAGCCTGGTATATCCCATTTTAATTTTACACAATTGTGAACCTTACGCCTTTTTTACTCTCTGATCGAGATTCTCGGCATTGAAAAATCTTCGTAAACTAAATCACACGTGTATATGTTGACATTTAAGAGATATACAGTCAAGAAAATCAAGGGCAATGGTGATATATATGCGGATTAGACACCAAAAAAAAAACAAAAAACACTCAACAAATGGCTACAATTTAAGGAATGTGTTTACTGACGGCATCTGATTCCTAATTAATGGAGAAAGGTCTGGTGGCAAGAAAAGTTGCTTCTAGGAGGTTGTCAAGTGTTTTCGCTCGGCAATTCCATTCTTGGGTGGTTGGTTTGGCCCTTGTTCCTGTAACTCGAATACTAGCCTGGTATATCCCATTTTAATTTTACACAATTATGAACCTTACGCCTTTTTTACTCTCTGGTCGAGGTTCTCGGCATTGAAAAATCTTCGTAAACTAAATCACACGTGTATATTTTGACATTTAATAGATATACATTCAAGAAAATCAAGGGCAATGGTGATATATATGCGGATTAGACACAAAAAAAAACACTCAACAAATGGCTACAATTTAAGGAATGTGTTTAGTGACGGTATCAGATTCCTAATTGATGGAGAAAGGTCTGGCGGCAAGAAAAGCAGCTTCTAGGGGGTTGTCAAGTGTTTTCGCTCGACGATTCCATTCTTGGGTGGTTGGTTTAGCCCTTGTTCATGTAACTCGAAACCTAGCCTGGTATATCGCATTTTAATTTTACACACTTGTGAACCTTACGCCTTTTTTACTCTCTGATCGAGGTTCTCAGCATTGAAAAATCTTCGTAAACTAAATCACACGTGTATATGTTGACATTTAAGAGATATACAGTCAGGAAAATCAAGGGCAATGGTGATATATATGCAGATTAGACACAAAAAAAAACACTCAACAAATGGCTACAATTTAAGGAATGTGTTTAGTGACGGCATCAGATTCCTAATTGATGGAGAAAGGTTTGGTGGCAAGAAAAGCTGCTTCTAGGAGGTTGTCAAGTGTTTTCGCTCGACAATTCCATTCTTAGGTGGTTGGTTTGGCCCTTGTTCCTGTAACTCGAATCCTAGCCTGGTATATCCCATTTTAATTTTACACAATTATGAACCTTACGCCTTTTTTACTCTCTGATCGAGGTTCTCGGCATTGAAAAATCTTCGTAAACTAAATCACACGTGTATATGTTGACATTTAATAGATATACAGTCAAGAAAATCCAGGGCAATGGTGATATATATGCGGATTAGACACCAAAAAAAACACTCAACAAATGGCTACAATTTAAGGAATGTGTTTAGTGACGGTATCAGATTCTTAATTGATGGAGAAAGGTCTGGTGGCAAGAAAAGCTGCTTCTAGGAGGTTGTCAAGTGTTTTCGCTCGACGATTCCATTCTTGGGTGGTTGGTTTAGCCCTTGTTCCTGTAACTCGAATCCTAGCCTGGTATATCCCATTTTAATTTTACACAATTGTGAACCTTACGCCTTTTTTACTCTCTGATCGAGATTCTCAGCATTGAAAAATCTTCGTAAACTAAATCACACGTGTATATGTTGACATTTAAGAGATATACAGTCAAGAAAATCAAGGGCAATGGTGATATATATGCGGATTAGACACCAAAAAAAAAACAAAAAACACTCAACAAATGGCTACAATTCAAGGAATGTGTTTACTGACGGCATCTGATTCCTAATTAATGGAGAAAGGTCTGGTGGCAAGAAAAGCTGCTTCTAGGAGGTTGTCAAGTATTTTCGCTCGGCAATTCCATTCTTGGGTGGTTGGTTTGGCCCTTGTTCCTGTAACTCGAATCCTAGCCTGGTATATCCCATTTTAATTTTACACAATTATGAACCTTACGCCTTTTTTACTCTCTGATCGAGGTTCTCTGCATTGAAAAATCTTCGTAAACTAAATCACACGTGTATATTTTGACATTTAATAGATATACAGTCAAGAAAATCAAGGGCAATGGTGATATATATGCGGATTATACACCAAAAAAAAACACTCAACAAATGGCTACAATTTAAGGAATGTGTTTAGTGACGGTATCAGATTCCTAATTGATGTAGAAAGGTCTGGCGGCAAGAAAAGCTGCTTCTAGGAGGTTGTCAACTGTTTTCGCTCGACGATTCCATTCTTGGGTGGTTGGTTTAGCCCTTGTTCATGTAACTCGAATCCTAGCCTGGTATATCCCATTTTAATTTTACACACTTGTGAACCTTACGCCTTTTTTACTCTCTGATCGAGGTTCTCAGCATTGAAAAATCTTCGTAAACTAAATCACACGTGTATATGTTGACATTTAAGAGATATACAGTCAAGAAAATAAAGGGCAATGGTGATATATATGCAGATTAGACACAAAAAAAAACACTCAACAAATGGCTACAATTTAAGGAATGTGTTTAGTGACGGCATCAGATTCCTAATTGATGGAGAAAGGTTTGGTGGCAAGAAAAGCTGCTTCTAGGAGGTTGTCAAGTGTTTTCGCTCGACAATTCTATTCTTAGGTGGTTAGTTTGGCCCTTGTTCCTGTAACTCGAATCCTAGCCTGGTATATCCCATTTTAATTTTACACAATTATGAACCTTACGCCTTTTTTACTCTCTGATCGAGGTTCTCGGCATTGAAAAATCTTCGTAAACTAAATCACACGTGTATATGTTGACATTTAATAGATATACAGTCAAGAAAATCAAGGGCAATGGTGATATATATGCGGATTAGACACCAAAAAAAAACACTCAACAAATGGCTACAATTTAAGGAATGTGTTTAGTGACGGTATCAGATTCCTAATTGATGGAGAAAGGTCTGGTGGCAAGAAAAGCTGCTTCTAGGAGGTTGTCAATTGTTTTCGCTCGGCAATTCCATTCTTGGGTGGTTGGTTTGGCCCTTGTTCCTGTAACTCGAATCCTAGCATGGTATATCTCATTTTAATTTTACACAATTATGAACCTTACGCCTTTTTTACTCTCTGATCGAGGTTCTCGGCATTGAAAAATCTTCGTAAACTAAATCACACGTGTATATGTTGACATTTAATAGATATACAGTCAAGAAAATCAAGGGCAATGATGATATATATGCGGATTAGACACCAAAAAAAACACTCAACAAATGGCTACAATTTAAGGAATGTGTTTAGTGACGGTATCAGATTCCTAATTGATGGAGAAAGGTCTGGCGGCAAGAAAAGCTGCTTCTAGGAGGTTGTCAAGTGTTTTCGCTCGACGATTCCATTCTTGGGTGGTTGGTTTAGCCCTTGTTCATGTAACTCGAATCCTAGCCTGGTATATCCCATTTTAATTTTACACACTTGTGAACCTTACGCCTTTTTTACTCTCTGATCGAGGTTCTCAGCATTGAAAAATCTTCGTAAACTAAATCACACGTGTATATGTTGACATTTAAGGGATATACAGTCAAGAAAATCAAGGGCAATGGTGATATATATGAAGATTAGACACAAAAAAAAACACTCAACAAATGGCTACAATTTAAGGAATGTGTTTAGTGACGGCATCAGAATCCTAATTGATGGAGAAAGGTTAGGTGGCAAGAAAAGCTGCTTCTTGGAGGTTGTCAAGTGTTTTCGCTCGACAATTCCATTCTTAGGTGGTTGGTTTGGCCCTTTTTCCTGTAACTCGAATCCTAGCCTGGTATATCCCATTTTAATTTTACACAATTATGAACCTTACGCCTTTTTTACTCTCTGATCGAGGTTCTCGGCATTGAAAAATCTTCGTAAACTAAATCACACGTGTATATGTTGACATTTAATAGATATACAGTCAAGAAAATCAAGGGCAATGGTGATATATATGCGGATTAGACACAAAAAAAAAAAAAAAACACTCAACAAATGGCTACAATTTAAGGAATGTGTTTAGTGACGGTATCAGATTCCTAATTGATGGAGAAAGGTCTAGTGGCAAGAAAAGCTGCTTCTAGGAAGTTGTCAAGTGTTTTCGCTCGACGATTCCATTCTTGGGTGGTTGGTTTAGCCCTTGTTCCTGTAACTCGAATCCTAGCCTGGTATATCCCATTTTAATTTTACACAATTGTGAACCATACGCCTTTTTTACTCTCTGATCGAGATTCTCGGCATTGAAAAATCTTCGTAAACTAAATCACACGTGTATATGTTGACATTTAAGAGATATACAGTCAAGAAAATCAAGGGCAATGGTGATATATATGCGGATTAGACACAAAAAAAAAACAAAAAACACTCAACAAATGGCTACAATTTACGGAATGTGTTTACTGACGGCATCTGATTCCTAATTAATGGAGAAAGGTCTGGTGGCAAGAAAAGCTGCTTCTAGGAGGTTGTCAAGTGTTTTCGCTCGGCAATTCCATTCTTGGGTGGTTGGTTTGGCCCTTGTTCCTGTAACTCGAATCCTAGCCTTGTATATCCCATTTTAATTTTACACAATTATGAACCTTACGCCTTTTTTACTCTCTGATCGAGGTTCTCGGCATTGAAAAATCTTCGTAAACTAAATCACACGTGTATATTTTGACATTTAAGAGATATACAGTCAAGAAAATTACGGGCAATTGTGATATATATGCGGATTAGACATAAAAAAAAACACTCAACAAATGGCTACAATTTAAGGAATGTGTTTAGTGACGGCATCAGATTCCTAATTGATAGAGAATGGTCTGGTGGCAAGAAAAGCTGCTTCTAGGAGGTTGTCAAGTGTTTTCGCTCGACAATTCCATTCTTGGGTGGTTGGTTTGCCCCTTGTTCCTTTAACTTGAATCCTAGCCCGGTATATCCCATTTTAATTTTACACAATTATGAACCTTACGCCTTTTTTACTCTCTGATCGAGGTTCTCGGCATTGAAAAATCTTCGTAAACTAAATCACACGTGTAAATGTTGACATTTAATAGATATACAGTCAAGAAAATCAAGGGCAATGGTGATATATATGCGGATTAGACACCAAAAAAAACACTCAACAAATGGCTACAATTTAAGGAATGTGTTTAGTGACGGTATCAGATTCCTAATTAATGGAGAAAAGTCTGGTGGCAAGAAAAGCTGCTTCTAGGAGGTTGTCAAGTGTTTTCGCTCGGCAATTCCATTCTTGGGTGGTTGGTTTGGCCCTTGTTCCTGTAACTCGAATCCTAGCCTGGTATATCTCATTTTAATTTTACACAATTATGAACCTTACGCCTTTTTTACTCTCTGATCGAGGTTCTCGGCATTGAAAAATCTTCGTAAACTAAATCACACGTGTATATTTTGACATTTAATAGATATACAGTCAAGAAAATCAAGGGCAATGGTGATATATATGCGGATTAGACACCAAAAAAACACTCAACAAATGGCTACAATTTAAGGAATGTGTTTAGTGACGGTATCAGATTCCTAATTGATGGAGAAAGGTCTGGCGGCAAGAAAAGCTGCTTCTAGGAGGTTGTCAAGTGTTTTCGCTCGACGATTCCATTCTTGGGTGGTTGGTTTAGCCCTCGTTCATGTAACTCGAATCCTAGCCTGGTATATCCCATTTTAATTTTACACACTTGTGAACCTTACGCCTTTTTTACTCTCTGATCGAGGTTCTCAGCATTGAAAAATCTTCGTAAACTAAATCACACGTGTATATGTTGACATTTAAGAGATATAAAGTCAAGAAAATCAAGGGCAATGGTGATATATATGAAGATTAGACACAAAAAAAAAACACTCAACAAATGGCTACAATTTAAGGAATGTGTTTAGTGACGGCATCAGAATCCTAATTGATGGAGAAAGGTTAGGTGGCAAGAAAAGCTGCTTCTTGGAGGTTGTCAAGTGTTTTCGCTCGACAATTCCATTCTTAGGTGGTTGGTTTGGCCCTTGTTCCTGTAACTCGAATCCTAGCCTGGTATATCCCATTTTAATTTTACACAATTATGAACCTTACGCCTTTTTTACTCTCTGATCGAGGTTCTCGGCATTGAAAAATCTTCGTAAACTAAATCACACGTGTATATTTTGACATTTAATAGATATACAGTCAAGAAAATCAAGGGCAATGGTGATATATATGCGGATTATACACCAAAAAAAAACACTCAACAAATGGCTACAATTTAAGGAATGTGTTTAGTGACGGTATCAGATTCCTAATTGATGTAGAAAGGTCTGGCGGCAAGAAAAGCTGCTTCTAGGAGGTTGTCAACTGTTTTCGCTCGACGATTCCATTCTTGGGTGGTTGGTTTAGCCCTTGTTCATGTAACTCGAATCCTAGCCTGGTATATCCCATTTTAATTTTACACACTTGTGAACCTTACGCCTTTTTTACTCTCTGATCGAGGTTCTCAGCATTGAAAAATCTTTGTAAACTAAATCACACGTGTATATGTTGACATTTAAGAGATATACAGTCAAGAAAATAAAGGGCAATGGTGATATATATGCAGATTAGACACAAAAAAAAACACTCAACAAATGGCTACAATTTAAGGAATGTGTTTAGTGACGGCATCAGATTCCTAATTGATGGAGAAAGGTTTGGTGGCAAGAAAAGCTGCTTCTAGGAGGTTGTCAAGTGTTTTCGCTCGACAATTCTATTCTTAGGTGGTTAGTTTGGCCCTTGTTCCTGTAACTCGAATCGTAGCCTGGTATATCCCATTTTAATTTTACACAATTATGAACCTTACGCCTTTTTTACTCTCTGATCGAGGTTCTCGGCATTGAAAAATCTTCGTAAACTAAATCACACGTGTATATGTTGACATTTAATAGATATACAGTCAAGAAAATCAAGGGCAATGGTGATATATATGCGGATTAGACACCAAAAAAAAACACTCAACAAATGGCTATAATTTAAGGAATGTGTTTAGTGACGGTATCAGATTCCTAATTGATGGAGAAAGGTCTGGTGGCAAGAAAAGCTGCTTCTAGGAGGTTGTCAAGTGTTTTCGCTCGACGATTCCATTCTTGGGTGGTTGGTTTAGCCCTTGTTCCTGTAACTAGAATCCTAGCCGGGTATATCCCATTTTAATTTTACACAATTGTGAACCTTACGCCTTTTTTACTCTTTGAACGAGATTCTCGGCATTGAAAAATCTTCGTAAACTAAATCACACGTGTATATGTTGACATTTAAGAGATATACACTCAAGAAAATCAAGGGCAATGGTGATATATATGCGGATTAGACACCAAAAAAAAAAACAAAAAACACTCAACAAATGGCTACAATTTAAGGAATGTGTTTACTGACGGCATCTGATTCCTAATTAATGAAGAAAGGTCTGGTGGCAAGAAAAGCTGCTTCTAGGAGGTTGTCAAGTGTTTTCGCTCGGCAATTCCATTCTTGGGTGGTTGGTTTGGCCCTTGTTCCTGTAACTCGAATCCTAGCCTGGTATATCTCATTTTAATTTTACACAATTATGAACCTTACGCCTTTTTTACTCTCTGATCGAGGTTCTCGGCATTGAAAAATCTTCGTAAACTAAATCACACGTGTATATTTTGACATTTAATAGATATACAGTCAAGAAAATCAAGGGCAATGATGATATATATGCGGATTAGACACCAAAAAGAAAACACTCAACAAATGGCTACAATTTAAGGAATGTGTTTAGTGACGGTATCAGATTCCTAATTGATGGAGAAAGGTCTGGCGGCAAGAAAAGCTGCTTCTAGGAGGTTGTCAAGTGTTTTCGCTCGACGATTCCATTCTTGGGTGGTTGGTTTAGCCCTTGTTCATGTAACTCGAATCCTAGCCTGGTATATCCCATTTTAATTTTACACACTTGTGAACCTTACGCCTTTTTTACTCTCTGATCGAGGTTCTCAGCATTGAAAAATCTTCGTAAACTAAATCACACGTGTATATGTTGACATTTAAGAGATATACAGTCAAGAAAATCAAGGGCAATGGTGATATATATGAAGATTAGACACAAAAAAAAAACACTCAACAAATGGCTACAATTTAAGGAATGTGTTTAGTGACGGCATCAGAATCCTAATTGATGGAGAAAGGTTAGGTGGCAAGAAAAGCTGCTTCTTGGAGGTTGTCAAGTGTTTTCGCTCGACAATTCCATTCTTAGGTGGTTGGTTTGGCCCTTGTTCCTGTAACTCGAATCCTAGCCTGGTATATCCCATTTTAATTTTACACAATTATGAACCTTACGCCTTTTTTACTCTCTGATCGAGGTTCTCGGCATTGAAAAATCTTCGTAAACTAAATCACACGTGTATATGTTGACATTTAATAGATATACAGTCAAGAAAATCAAGGGCAATGGTGATATATATGCGGATTAGACACCAAAAAAAAAACACTCAACAAATGGCTACAATTTAAGGAATGTGTTTAGTGACGGTATCAGATTCCTAATTGATGGAGAAAGGTCTAGTGGCAAGAAAAGCTGCTTCTAGGAGGTTGTCAAGTGTTTTCGCTCGACGATTCCATTCTTGGGTGGTTGGTTTAGCCCTTGTTCCTGTAACTCGAATCCTAGCCTGGTATATCGCATTTTAATTTTACACAATTGTGAACCATACGCCTTTTTTACTCTCTGATCGAGATTCTCGGCATTGAAAAATCTTCGTAAACTAAATCACACGTGTATATGTTGACATTTAAGAGATATACAGTCAAGAAAATCAAGGGCAATGGTGATATATATGCGGATTAGACACAAAAAAAAAAAACAAAAAACACTCAACAAATGGCTACAATTTACGGAATGTGTTTACTGACGGCATCTGATTCCTAATTAATGGAGAAAGGTCTGGTGGCAAGAAAAGCTGCTTCTAGGAGGTTGTCAAGTGTTTTCGCTCGGCAATTCCATTCTTGGGTGGTTGGTTTGGCCCTTGTTCCTATAACTCGAATCCTAGCCTTGTATATCCCATTTTAATTTTACACAATTATGAACCTTACGCCTTTTTTACTCTCTGATCGAGGTTCTCGGCATTGAAAAATCTTCGTAAACTAAATCACACGTGTATATTTTGACATTTAAGAGATATACAGTCAAGAAAATTACGGGCAATTGTGATATATATGCGGATTAGACACAAAAAAAAAACACTCAACAAATGGCTACAATTTAAGGAATGTGTTTAGTGACGGCATCAGATTCCTAATTGATAGAGAAAGGTATGGTGGCAAGAAAAGCTGCTTCTAGGAGGTTGTCAAGTGTTTTCGCTCGACAATTCCATTCTTGGGTGGTTGGTTTGGCCCTTGTTCCTGTAACTCGAATCCTAGCCTGGTATATCCCATTTTAATTTTACACAATTATGAACCTTACGCCTTTTTTACTCTCTGATCGAGGTTCTCGGCATTGAAAAATCTTCGTAAACTAAATCACACGTGTATATGTTGACATTTAATAGATATACAGTCAAGAAAATCAAGGGCAATGGTGATATATATGCGGATTAGACACCAAAAAAAACACTCAACAAATGGCTACAATTTAAGGAATGTGTTTAGTGACGGTATCAGATTCCTAATTGATGGAGAAAGGTCTGGTGGCAAGAAAAGCTACTTCTAGGAGGTTGTCAAGTGTTTTCGCTCGACGATTCCATTCTTGGGTGGTTGGTTTAGCCCTTGTTCCTGTAACTCGAATCCTAGCCTGGTATATCCCATTTTAATTTTACACAATTGTGAACCTTACGCCTTTTTTACTCTCTGATCGAGATTCTCGGCATTGAAAAATCTTCGTAAACTAAATCACACGTGTATATGTTGACATTTAAGAGATATACAGTCAAGAAAATCAAGGGCAATGGTGATATATATGCGGATTAGACACCAAAAAAAAAAACAAAAAACACTCAACAAATGGCTACAATTTAAGAAATGTGTTTACTGACGGCATCTGATTCCTAATTAATGGAGAAAGGTCTGGTGGCAAGAAAAGCTGCTTCTAGGAGGTTGTCAAGTGTTTTCGCTCGGCAATTCCATTCTTGGGTGGTTGGTTTGGCCCTTGTTCCTGTAACTCGAATCCTAGCCTGGTATATCCCATTTTAATTTTACACAATTATGAACCTTACGCCTTTTTTACTCTCTGATCGAGGTTCTCGGCATTGAAAAATCTTCGTAAAGTAAATCACACGTGTATATTTTGACATTTAATAGATATACAGTCAAGAAAATCAAGGGCAATGGTGATATATATGCGGATTAGACACAAAAAAAAAACACTCAACAAATGGCTACAATTTAAGGAATGTGTTTAGTGACGGTATCAGATTCCTAATTGATGGAGAAAGGTCTGGCGGCAAGAAAAGCTGCTTCTAGGAGGTTCTCAAGTGTTTTCGCTCGACGATTCCATTCTTGGGTGGTTGGTTTAGCCCTTGTTCATGTAACTCGAATCCTAGCCTGGTATATCCCATTTTAATTTTACACAATTGTGAACCTTACGCCTTTTTTACTGTCTGATCGAGGTTCTCAGCATTGAAAAATCTTCGTAAACTAAATCACACGTGTATATGTTGACATTTAAGAGATATACAGTCAAGAAAATCAAGGGCAATGGTGATATATATGCATATTAGACACAAAAAAAAACACTCAACAAATGGCTACAATTTAAGGAATGTGTTTAGTGACGGCATCAGATTCCTAATTGATGGAGAAAGGTTTGGTGGCAAGAAAAGCTGCTTCTAGGAGGTTGTCAAGTGTTTTCGCTCGACAATTCCATTCTTAGGTGGTTGGTTTGGCCCTTATTCCTGTAACTCGAATCCTAGCCTGGTATATCCCATTTTAATTTTACACAATTATGAACCTTACGCCTTTTTTACTCTCTGATCGACGTTCTCGGCATTGAAAAATCTTCGTAAACTAAATCACACGTGTATATGTTGACATTTAATAGATATACAGTCAAGAAAATCAAGGGCAATGGTGATATATATGCGGATTAGACACCAAAAAAAAACACTCAACAAATGGCTAAAATTTATGGAATGTGTTTAGTGACGGTATCAGATTCCTAATTGATGGAGAAAGGTCTGGTGGCAAGAAAAGCTGCTTTTAGGAGGTTGTCAAGTGTTTTCGCTTAACGATTCCATTCTTAGGTGGTTGGTTTAGCCCTTGTTCCTGTATCTCGAATCCTAGCCTGGTATATCCCATTTTAATTTTACACAATTGTGAACCTTACGCCTTTTTTACTCTCTGATCGAGGTTCTCGGCATTGAAAAATCTTCGTAAACTAAATCACACGTGTATATGTTGACATTTAAGAGATATACAGTCAAGAAAATCAAGGGCAATGGTGATATATATGCGGATTAGACACCAAAAAAAAAAACAAAAAACACTCAACAAATGGCTACAATTTAAGGAATGTGTTTACTGACGGCATCTGATTCCTAATTAATGGAGAAAGGTCTGGTGGCAAGAAAACCTGCTTCTAGGAGGTTGTCAAGTGTTTTCGCTAGGGAATTCCATTCTTGGGTGGTTGGTTTGGCCCTTGTTCCTGTAACTTGAATCCTAGCCTGGTATATCCCATTTTAATTTTACACAATTATGAACCTTACGCCTTTTTTACTCTCTGATCGAGGTTCTCGGCATTGAAAAATCTTCGTAAACTAAATCACACGTGTATATTTTGACATTTAATAGATATACAGTCAAGAAAATCAAGGGCAATGGTGATATATATGCGGATTAGACACCAAAAAAAAACACTCAACAAATGGCTACAATTTAAGGAATGTGTTTAGTGACGGTATCAGATTCCTAATTGATGGAGAAAGGTCTGGCGGCAAGAAAAGCTGCTTCTAGGAGGTTGTCAAGTGTTTTCGCTCGACGATTCCATTCTTGGGTGGTTTGTTTAGCCCTTGTTCATGTAACTCGAATCCTAGCCTGGTATATCCCATTTTAATTTTACACACTTGTGAACCTTACGCCTTTTTTACTCTCTGATCGAGGTTCTCAGCATTGAAAAATCTTCGTAAACTAAATCACACGTGTATATGTTGACATTTAAGAGATATACAGTCAAGAAAATCAAGGGCAATGGTGATATATATGAAGATTAGACACAAAAAAAAAACACTCAACAAATGGCTACAATTTAAGGAATGTGTTTGGTGACGGCATCAGATTCCTAATTGATGGAGAAAGGTTAGGTGGCAAGAAAAGCTGCTTCTTGGAGGTTCTCAAGTGTTTTCGCTCGACGATTCCATTCTTGGGTGGTTGGTTTAGCCCTTGTTCATGTAACTCGAATCCTAGCCTGGTATATCCCATTTTAATTTTACACAATTGTGAACCTTACCCCTTTTTTACTCTCTGATCGAGGTTCTCAGCATTGAAAAATCTTCGTAAACTAAATCACACGTGTATATGTTGACATTTAAGAGATATACAGTCAAGAAAATCAAGGGCAATGGTGATATATATGCATATTAGACACAAAAAAAGAACACTCAACAAATGGCTACAATTTAAGGAATGTGTTTAGTGACGGCATCAGATTCCTAATTGATGGAGAAAGGTTTGGTGGCAAGAAAAGCTGCTTCTAGGAGGTTGTCAAGTGTTTTCGCTCGACAATTCCATTCTTAGGTGGTTGGTTTGGCCCTTATTCCTGTAACTCGAATCCTAGCCTGGTATATCCCATTTTAATTTTACACAATTATGAACTTTACGCCTTTTTTACTCTCTGATCGACGTTCTCGGCATTGAAAAATCTTCGTAAACTAAATCACACGTGTATATGTTGACATTTAATAGATATACAGTCAAGAAAATCAAGGGCAATGGTGATATATATGCGGATTAGACACAAAAAAAAAAACACTCAACAAATGGCTAAAATTTATGGAATGTGTTTAGTGACGGTATCAGATTCCTAATTGATAGAGAAAGGTCTGGTGGCAAGAAAAGCTGCTTCTAGGAGGTTGTCAAGTGTTTTCGCTTAACGATTCCATTCTTAGGTGGTTGGTTTAGCCCTTGTTCCTGTAACTCGAATCCTAGCCTGGTATATCTCATTTTAATTTTACACAATTGTGAACCTTACGCCTTTTTTACTCTCTGATCGAGGTTCTCGGCATTGAAAAATCTTCGTAAACTAAATCACACGTGTATATGTTGACATTTAAGAGATATACAGTCAAGAAAATCAAGGGCAATGGTGATATATATGCGGATTAGACACCAAAAAAAAAAACAAAAAACACTCAACAAATGGCTACAATTTAAGGAATGTGTTTACTGACGGCATCTGATTCCTAATTAATGGAGAAAAGTCTGGTGGCAAGAAAACCTGCTTCTAGGAGGTTGTCAAGTGTTTTCGCTCGGCAATTCCATTCTTGGGTGGTTGGTTTGGCCCTTGTTCCTGTAACTCGAATCCTAGCCTGGTATATCTCATTTTAATTTTACACAATTATGAACCTTACGCCTTTTTTACTCTCTGATCGAGGTTCTCGGCATTGAAAAATCTTCGTAAACTAAATCACACGTGTATATTTTGACATTTAATAGATATACAGTCAAGAAAATCAAGGGCAATGGTGATATATATGCGGATTAGACACCAAAAAAAAACACTCAACAAATGGCTACAATTTAAGGAATGTGTTTAGTGACGGTATCAGATTCCTAATTGATGGAGAAAGGTCTGGCGGCAAGAAAAGCTGCTTCTAGGAGGTTGTCAAGTGTTTTCGCTCGACGATTCCATTCTTGGGTGGTTTGTTTAGCCCTTGTTCATGTAACTCGAATCCTAGCCTGGTATATCCCATTTTAATTTTACACACTTGTGAACCTTACGCCTTTTTTACTCTCTGATCGAGGTTCTCAGCATTGAAAAATCTTCGTAAACTAAATCACACGTGTATATGTTGACATTTAAGAGATATACAGTCAAGAAAATCAAGGGCAATGGTGATATATATGAAGATTAGACACAAAAAAAAAACACTCAACAAATGGCTACAATTTAAGGAATGTGTTTGGTGACGGCATCAGATTCCTAATTGATGGAGAAAGGTTAGGTGGCAAGAAAAGCTGCTTCTTGGAGGTTGTCAAGTGTTTTCGCTCGACAATTCCATTCTTAGGTGGTTGGTTTGGCCCTTGTTCCTGTAACTCGAACCCTAGCCTGGTATATCCCATTTTAATTTTACACAATTATGAACCTTACGCCTTTTTTACTCTCTGATCGAGGTTCTCGGCATTGAAAAATCTTCTTAAACTAAATCACACGTGTATATGTTGACATTTAATAGAAATACAGTCAAGAAAATCAAGGGCAATGGTGATATATATGCGGATTAGACACCAAAAAAAAAAACACTCAACAAATGGCTACAATTTAAGGAATGTGTTTAGTGACGGTATCAGATTCCTAATTGATGGAGAAAGGTCTGGTGGCAAGAAAAGCTGCTTCTAGGAGGTTGTCAAGTGTTTTCGCTCGACGATTCCATTCTTGGGTGGTTGGTTTAGCCCTTGTTCCTGTAACTCGAATCCTAGCCTGGTATATCCCATTTTAATTTTACACAATTGTGAACCTTACGCCTTTTTTACTCTCTGATCGAGATTCTCGGCATTGAAAAATCTTCTTAAACTAAATCACACGTGTATATGTTGACATTTAAGAGATATACAGTCAAGAAAATCAAGGGCAATGGTGATATATATGCGGATTAGACACAAAAAAAAAAACAAAAAACACTCAACAAATGGCTACAATTTACGGAATGTGTTTACTGACGGCATCTGATTCCTAATTAATGGAGAAAGGTCTGGTGGCAAGAAAAGCTGCTTCTAGGAGGTTGTCAAGTGTTTTCGCTCGGCAATTCCATTCTTGGGTGGTTGGTTTGGCCCTTGTTCCTATAACTCGAATCCTAGCCTGGTATATCCCATTTTAATTTTACACAATTATGAACCTTACGCCTTTTTTACTCTCTGATCGAGGTTCACGGCATTGAAAAATCTTCGTAAACTAAATCACACGTGTATATTTTGACATTTAAGAGATATACAGTCAAGAAAATTACGGGCAATTGTGATATATATGCGGATTAGACACAAAAAAAAAACACTCAACAAATGGCTACAATTTAAGAAATGTGTTTACTGACGGCATCTGATTCCTAATTAATGGAGAAAGGTCTGGTGGCAAGAAAAGCTGCTTCTAGGAGGTTGTCAAGTGTTTTCGCTCGGCAATTCCATTCTTGGGTGGTTGGTTTGGCCCTTGTTCCTGTAACTCGAATCCTAGCCTGGTATATCCCATTTTAATTTTACACAATTATGAACCTTACGCCTTTTTTACTCTCTGATCGAGGTTCTCGGCATTGAAAAATCTTCGTAAACTAAATCACACGTGTATATTTTGACATTTAATAGATATACAGTCAAGAAAATCAAGGGCAATGGTGATATATATGCGGATTAGACACCAAAAAAAAAAACACTCAACAAATGGCTACAATTTAAGGAATGTGTTTAGTGACGGTATCAGATTCCTAATTGATGGAGAAAGGTCTGGCGGCAAGAAAAGCTGCTTCTAGGAGGTTGTCAAGTGTTTTCGCTCGACGATTCCATTCTTGGGTGGTTGGTTTAGCCCTTGTTCATGTAATTCGAATCCTAGCCTGGTATATCCCATTTTAATTTTACACAATTGTGAACCTTACGCCTTTTTTACTCTCTGATCGAGGTTCTCAGCATTGAAAAATCTTCGTAAACTAAATCACACGTGTATATGTTGACATTTAAGAGATATACAGTCAAGAAAATCAAGGGCAATGGTGATATATATGCATATTAGACACAAAAAAAAAACACTCAACAAATGGCTACAATTTAAGGAATGTGTTTAATGACGGCATCAGATTCCTAATTGATGGAGAAAGGTTTGGTGATAAGAAAAGCTGCTTCTAGGAGGTTGTCAAGTGTTTTCGCTCGACAATTCCATTCTTAGGTGGTTGGTTTGGCCCTTATTCCTGTAACTCGAATCCTAGCCTGGTATATCCCATTTTAATTTTACACAATTATGAACCTTACGCCTTTTTTACTCTCTGATCGACGTTCTCGGCATTGAAAAATCTTCGTAAACTAAATCACACGTGTATATGTTGACATTTAATAAATATACAGTCAAGAAAATCAAGGGCAATGGTGATATATATGCGGATTAGACACCAAAAAAAAACACACAACAAATGGCTACAATTTAAGGAATGTGTTTAGTGACGGTATCAGATTCCTAATTGATGGAGAAAGGTCTGGTGGCAAGAAAAGCTGCTTCTAGGAGGTTGTCAAGTGTTTTCGCTCGACGATTACATTCTTGGGTGGTTGGTTTAGCCCTTGTTCGTGTAACTCGAATCCTAGCCTAGTATATCCCATTTTAATTTTACACAATTATGAACCATACGCCTTTTTTACTCTCTGATCGAGGTTCTCGGCATTGAAAAATCTTCGTAAACTAAATCACACGTGTAGATGTTGACATTTAAGAGATATACAGTCAAGAAAATCAAGGGCAATGGTGATATATATGCGGATTAGACACCAAAAAAAAAAACACTCAACAAATGGCTACAATTTAAGGAATGTGTTTAGTGACGGTATCAGATTCCTAATTGATGGAGAAAGGTCTGGCGGCAAGAAAAGCTGCTTCTAGGAGGTTGTCAAGTGTTTTCGCTCGACGATTCCATTCTTGGGTGGTTGGTTTAGCCCTTGTTCATGTAATTCGAATCCTAGCCTGGTATATCCCATTTTAATTTTACACAATTGTGAACCTTACGCCTTTTTTACTCTCTGATCGAGGTTCTCAGCATTGAAAAATCTTCGTAAACTAAATCACACGTGTATATGTTGACATTTAAGAGATATACAGTCAAGAAAATCAAGGGCAATGGTGATATATATGCATATTAGACACAAAAAAAAACACTCAACAAATGGCTACAATTTAAGGAATGTGTTTAGTGACGGCATCAGATTCCTAATTGATGGAGAAAGGTCTGGTGGCAAGAAAAGCTGCTTCTAGGAGGTTGTCAAGTGTTTTCGCTCGACAATTCCATTCTTGGGTGGTTGGTTTGGCCCTTGTTCCTGTAACTCGAATCCTAGCCTGGTATATCCCATTTTAATTTTACACAATTATGAACCTTACGCCTTTTTTACTCTCTGATCCAGGTTCTCGGCATTGAAAAATCTTCGTAAACTAAATCACACGTGTATATGTTGACATTTAATAGATATACAGTCAAGAAAATCAAGGGCAATGGTGATATATATGCGGATTAGACACCAAAAAAAAAACACACAACAAATGGCTACAATTTAAGGAATGTGTTTAGTGATGGTATCAGATTCCTAATTGATGGAGAAAGGTCTGGTGGCAAGAAAAGCTGCTTCAAGGAGGTTGTCAAGTGTTTTCGCTCGACGATTACATTCTTGGGTGGTTGGTTTAGCCCTTGTTCGTGTAACTCGAATCCTAGCCTGGTATATCCCATTTTAATTTTACACAATTATGAACCTTACGCCTTTTTTACTCTCTGATCGAGGTTCTCGGCATTGAAAAATCTTCGTAAACTAAATCACACGTGTAGATGTTGACATTTAATAGATATACTGTCAAGAAAATCAAGGGCAATGGTGATATATATGCGGATTAGGCACCAAAAAAAAATACTCAGCAAATGGCTACAATTTAAGGAATGTGTTTAGTGACGGCATCTGATTCCTAATTAATGTAGAAAGGTCTGGTGGCAAGAAAAGCTGCTTCTAGGAGGTTGTCAAGTGTCTTCGCTCGACGATTCCATTCTTGGGTGGTTGGTTTGGCCCTTGTTCATGTAACTCGAATCCTAGCCTGTAATATCCCATTTTAATTTTACACAATTGTGAACCTTACGCCTTTTTTACTCTCTGATCGAGGTTCTCAGCATTGAAAAATCTTCGTAAACTAAATCACACGTGTATATGTTGACATTTAAGAGATATACAGTCAAGAAAATCAAGGGCAATTGTGATATATATGCGGATTAGACACAAAAAAAAACACTCAACAAATGGCTACAATTTAAGGAATGTGTTTAGTGACGGCATCAGATTCCTAATTGATGGAGAAAGGTCTGGTGGCAAGAAAAGCTGCTTCTAGGAGGTTGTCAAGTGTTTTCGCTCGACAATTCCATTCTTGGGTGGTTGGTTTGGCCCTTGTTCCTGTAACTCGAATCCTAGCCTGGTATATCCCATTTTAATTTTACACAATTATGAACCTTACGCCTTTTTTACTCTCTGATCCAGGTTCTCGGCATTGAAAAATCTTCGTAAACTAAATCACACGTGTATATGTTGACATTTAATAGATATACAGTCAAGAAAATCAAGGGCAATGGTGATATATATGCGGATTAGACACCAAAAAAAAAAACACACAACAAATGGCTACAATTTAAGGAATGTGTTTAGTGACGGTATCAGATTCCTAATTGATGGAGAAAGGTCTGGTGGCAAGAAAAGCTGCTTCAAGGAGGTTGTCAAGTGTTTTCGCTCGACGATTACATTCTTGGGTGGTTGGTTTAGCCCTTGTTCGTGTAACTCGAATCTTAGCCTGGTATATCCCATTTTAATTTTACACAATTATGAACCTTACGCCTTTTTTACTCTCTGATCGAGGTTCTCGGCATTGAAAAATCTTCGTAAACTAAATCACACGTGTAGATGTTGACATTTAATAGATATACTGTCAAGAAAATCAAGGGCAATGGTGATATATATGCGTATTAGGCACCAAAAAAAAATACTCAACAAATGGCTACAATTTAAGGAATGTGTTTAGTGACGTCATCAGATTCCTAATTGATGGAGAAAGGTTTGGTGGCAAGAAAAGCTGCTTCTAGGAGGTTGTCAAGTGTTTTCGCTCGACGATTCCATTCTTGGGTGGTTGGTTTGGCCCTTGTTCTTGTAACTCGAATCCTAGCCTGGTATATCCCATTTTAGTTTTACACATTTGTGAACCTTACGCCTTTTTTACTCTCTGATCGAGGTTCTCAGCATTGAAAAATCTTCGTAAACTAAATCACACGTGTATATGTTGACATTTAAGAGATATACAGTCAAGAAAATCAAGGGCAATGGTGATATATATGCGGATTAGACACCAAAAAAAAAACACTCAACAAATGGCTACAATTTAAGGAATGTGTTTAGTGACGGCATCAGATTCCTAATTGATGGAGAAAGGTCTGGTGGCAAGAAAAGCTGCTTCTAGGAGGTTGTCAAGTGTTTTCGCTCGACAATTCCATTCTTAGGTGGTTGGTTTGGCCCTTGTTCCTGTAACTCGAATCCTAGCCTGGTATATCCCATTTTAATTTTACACAATTATGAACCTTACGCCTTTTTTACTCTCAGATCGAGGTTCTCGGCATTGAAAAATCTTCGTAAACTAAATCACACGTGTATATGTTGACATTTAATAGATATACAGTCTAGAAAATCATGGGCAATGGAGATATATATGCGGATTAGACACCAAAAAAAACACACAACAAATGGCTACAATTTAAGGAATGTGTTTAGTGACGGTATCAGATTCCTAATTGATGGAGAAAGGTCTGTTGGCAAGAAAAGCTGCTTCTAGGAGGTTGTCAAGTGTTTTCGCTCGACAATTCCATTCTTAGGTGGTTGGTTTGGCCCTTGTTCCTGTAACTCGAATCCAAGCCTGGTATATCCCATTTTAATTTTACACAATTGTGAACCTTACGCCTTTTTTACTCTCTGATCGAGGTTCTCAGCATTGAAAAATCTTCGTAAACTAAATCACACGTGTATATGTTGACATTTAAGAGATATACAGTCAAGAAAATCAAGGGCAATGGTGATATATATGCATATTAGACACAAAAAAAAACACTCAACAAATGGCTACAATTTAAGGAATGTGTTTAATGACGGCATCAGATTCCTAATTTATGGAGAAAGGTCTGGCGGCAAGAAAAGCTGCTTCTAGGAGGTTGTCAAGTGTTTTCGCTCGACGATTCCATTCTTGGGTGGTTGGTTTAGCCCTTGTTCATGTAATTCGAATCCTAGCCTGGTATATCCCATTTTAATTTTACACAATTGTGAACCTTACGCCTTTTTTACTCTCTGATCGAGGTTCTCAGCATTGAAAAATCTTCGTAAACTAAATCACACGTGTATATGTTGACATTTAAGAGATATACAGTCAAGAAAATCAAGGGCAATGGTGATATATATGCATATTAGACACAAAAAAAAAACACTCAACAAATGGCTACAATTTAAGGAATGTGTTTAATGACGGCATCAGATTCCTAATTGATGGAGAAAGGTTTGGTGATAAGAAAAGCTGCTTCTAGGAGGTTGTCAAGTGTTTTCGCTCGACAATTCCATTCTTAGGTGGTTGGTTTGGCCCTTATTCCTGTAACTCGAATCCTAGCCTGGTATATCCCATTTTAATTTTACACAATTATGAACCTTACGCCTTTTTTACTCTCTGATCGACGTTCTCGGCATTGAAAAATCTTCGTAAACTAAATCACACGTGTATATGTTGACATTTAATAAATATACAGTCAAGAAAATCAAGGGCAATGGTGATATATATGCGGATTAGACACCAAAAAAAAACACACAACAAATGGCTACAATTTAAGGAATGTGTTTAGTGACGGTATCAGATTCCTAATTGATGGAGAAAGGTCTGGTGGCAAGAAAAGCTGCTTCTAGGAGGTTGTCAAGTGTTTTCGCTCGACGATTACATTCTTGGGTGGTTGGTTTAGCCCTTGTTCGTGTAACTCGAATCCTAGCCTAGTATATCCCATTTTAATTTTACACAATTATGAACCATACGCCTTTTTTACTCTCTGATCGAGGTTCTCGGCATTGAAAAATCTTCGTAAACTAAATCACACGTGTAGATGTTGACATTTAATAGATATACTGTCAAGAAAATCAAGGGCAATGGTGATATATATGCGGATTAGGCACCAAAAAAAATACTCAGCAAATGGCTACAATTTAAGGAATGTGTTTAGTGACGGCATCTGATTCCTAATTAATGTAGAAAGGTCTGGTGGCAAGAAAAGCTGCTTCTAGGAGGTTGTCAAGTGTCTTCGCTCGACGATTCCATTCTTGGGTGGTTGGTTTGGCCCTTGTTCATGTAACTCGAATCCTAGCCTGTAATATCCCATTTTAATTTTACACAATTGTGAACCTTACGCCTTTTTTACTCTCTGATCGAGGTTCTCAGCATTGAAAAATCTTCGTAAACTAAATCACACGTGTATATGTTGACATTTAAGAGATATACAGTCAAGAAAATCAAGGGCAATTGTGATATATATGCGGATTAGACACAAAAAAAAACACTCAACAAATGGCTACAATTTAAGGAATGTGTTTAGTGACGGCATCAGATTCCTAATTGATGGAGAAAGGTCTGGTGGCAAGAAAAGCTGCTTCTAGGAGGTTGTCAAGTGTTTTCGCTCGACAATTCCATTCTTGGGTGGTTGGTTTGGCCCTTGTTCCTGTAACTCGAATCCTAGCCTGGTATATCCCATTTTAATTTTACACAATTATGAACCTTACGCCTTTTTTACTCTCTGATCCAGGTTCTCGGCATTGAAAAATCTTCGTAAACTAAATCACACGTGTATATGTTGACATTTAATAGATATACAGTCAAGAAAATCAAGGGCAATGGTGATATATATGCGGATTAGACACCAAAAAAAAAACACACAACAAATGGCTACAATTTAAGGAATGTGTTTAGTGACGGTATCAGATTCCTAATTGATGGAGAAAGGTCTGGTGGCAAGAAAAGCTGCTTCAAGGAGGTTGTCAAGTGTTTTCGCTCGACGATTACATTCTTGGGTGGTTGGTTTAGCCCTTGTTCGTGTAACTCGAATCCTAGCCTGGTATATCCCATTTTAATTTTACACAATTATGAACCTTACGCCTTTTTTACTCTCTGATCGAGGTTCTCGGCATTGAAAAATCTTCGTAAACTAAATCACACGTGTAGATGTTGACATTTAATAGATATACTGTCAAGAAAATCAAGGGCAATGGTGATATATATGCGGATTAGGCACCAAAAAAAAATACTCAGCAAATGGCTACAATTTAAGGAATGTGTTTAGTGACGGCATCTGATTCCTAATTAATGTAGAAAGGTCTGGTGGCAAGAAAAGCTGCTTCTAGGAGGTTGTCAAGTGTCTTCGCTCGACGATTCCATTCTTGGGTGGTTGGTTTGGCCCTTGTTCATGTAACTCGAATCCTAGCCTGTAATATCCCATTTTAATTTTACACAATTGTGAACCTTACGCCTTTTTTACTCTCTGATCGAGGTTCTCAGCATTGAAAAATCTTCGTAAACTAAATCACACGTGTATATGTTGACATTTAAGAGATATACAGTCAAGAAAATCAAGGGCAATTGTGATATATATGCGGATTAGACACAAAAAAAAACACTCAACAAATGGCTACAATTTAAGGAATGTGTTTAGTGACGGCATCAGATTCCTAATTGATGGAGAAAGGTCTGGTGGCAAGAAAAGCTGCTTCTAGGAGGTTGTCAAGTGTTTTCGCTCGACAATTCCATTCTTGGGTGGTTGGTTTGGCCCTTGTTCCTGTAACTCGAATCCTAGCCTGGTATATCCCATTTTAATTTTACACAATTATGAACCTTACGCCTTTTTTACTCTCTGATCCAGGTTCTCGGCATTGAAAAATCTTCGTAAACTAAATCACACGTGTATATGTTGACATTTAATAGATATACAGTCAAGAAAATCAAGGGCAATGGTGATATATATGCGGATTAGACACCAAAAAAAAAACACACAACAAATGGCTACAATTTAAGGAATGTGTTTAGTGACGGTATCAGATTCCTAATTGATGGAGAAAGGTCTGGTGGCAAGAAAAGCTGCTTCAAGGAGGTTGTCAAGTGTTTTCGCTCGACGATTACATTCTTGGGTGGTTGGTTTAGCCCTTGTTCGTGTAACTCGAATCCTAGCCTGGTATATCCCATTTTAATTTTACACAATTATGAACCTTACGCCTTTTTTACTCTCTGATCGAGGTTCTCGGCATTGAAAAATCTTCGTAAACTAAATCACACGTGTAGATGTTGACATTTAATAGATATACTGTCAAGAAAATCAAGGGCAATGGTGATATATATGCGTATTAGGCACCAAAAAAAAATACTCAACAAATGGCTACAATTTAAGGAATGTGTTTAGTGACGTCATCAGATTCCTAATTGATGGAGAAAGGTTTGGTGGCAAGAAAAGCTGCTTCTAGGAGGTTGTCAAGTGTTTTCGCTCGACGATTCCATTCTTGGGTGGTTGGTTTGGCCCTTGTTCATGTAACTCGAATCCTAGCCTGGTATATCCCATTTTAGTTTTACACATTTGTGAACCTTACGCCTTTTTTACTCTCTGATCGAGGTTCTCAGCATTGAAAAATCTTCGTAAACTAAATCACACGTGTATATGTTGACATTTAAGAGATATACAGTCAAGAAAATCAAGGGCAATGGTGATATATATGCGGATTAGACACCAAAAAAAAAACACTCAACAAATGGCTACAATTTAAGGAATGTGTTTAGTGACGGCATCAGATTCCTAATTGATGGAGAAAGGTCTGGTGGCAAGAAAAGCTGCTTCTAGGAGGTTGTCAAGTGTTTTCGCTCGACAATTCCATTCTTAGGTGGTTGGTTTGGCCCTTGTTCCTGTAACTCGAATCCTAGCCTGGTATATCCCATTTTAATTTTACACAATTATGAACCTTACGCCTTTTTTACTCTCAGATCGAGGTTCTCGGCATTGAAAAATCTTCGTAAACTAAATCACACGTGTATATGTTGACATTTAATAGATATACAGTCTAGAAAATCATGGGCAATGGAGATATATATGCGGATTAGACACCAAAAAAAACACACAACAAATGGCTACAATTTAAGGAATGTGTTTAGTGACGGTATCAGATTCCTAATTGATGGAGAAAGGTCTGTTGGCAAGAAAAGCTGCTTCTAGGAGGTTGTCAAGTGTTTTCGCTCGACAATTCCATTCTTAGGTGGTTGGTTTGGCCCTTGTTCCTGTAACTCGAATCCAAGCCTGGTATATCCCATTTTAATTTTACACAATTATGAACCTTACACCTTTTTTACTCTCAGATCGAGGTTCTCGGCATTGAAAAATCTTCGTAAACTAAATCACACGTGTATATGTTGACATTTAATAGATATACAGTCTAGAAAATCAAGGGCAATGGTGATATATATGCGGATTAGACACCAAAAAAAACACACAACAAATGGCTACAATTTAAGGAATGTGTTTAGTGACGGTATCAGATTCCTAATTGATGGAGAAAGGTCTGGTGGCAAGAAAAGCTGCTTCTAGGAGGTTGTCAAGTATTTTCGCTCGACGATTCCATTCTTGGGTGGTTGGTTTAGCCCTTGTTCGTGTAACTCGAATCCTAGCCTGGTATATCCCATTTTAATTTTACACAATTATGAACCTTACACCTTTTTTACTCTCTGATCGAGGTTCTCGGCATTGAAAAATCTTCGTAAACTAAATCACACGTGTAGATGTTGACATTTAATAGATATACTGTCAAGAAAATCAAGGGCAATGGTGATATATATGCGGATTAGGCACCAAAAAAAAAATACTCAACAAATGGCTACAATTTAAGGAATGTGTTTAGTGACGTCATCAGATTCCTAATTGATGGAGAAAGGTTTGGTGGCAAGAAAAGCTGCTTCTAGGAGGTTGTCAAGTGTTTTCGCTCGACGATTCCATTCTTGGGTGGTTGGTTTGGCCCTTGTTCATGTAACTCGAATCCTAGCCTGGTATATCCCATTTTAATTTTACACAATTGTGAACCTTACGCCTTTTTTACTCTCTGATCGAGGTTCTCAGCATTGAAAAATCTTCGTAAACTAAATCACACGTGTATATGTTGACATTTAAGAGATATACAGTCAAGAAAATCAAGGGCAATTGTGATATATATGCGGATTAGACACAAAAAAAATAACACTCAACAAATGGCTACAATTTAAGGAATGTGTTTAGTGACGGCATCAGATTCCTAATTGATGGAGAAAGGTCTGGTGGCAAGAAAAGCTGCTTCTAGGAGGTTGTCAAGTGTTTTCGCTCGACAATTCCATTATTGGGTGGTTGGTTTGGCCCTTGTTCCTGTAACTCGAATCCTAGCTTGGTATATCCCATTTTAATTTTACACAATTATGAACCTTACGCCTTTTTTACTCTCTGATCGAGGTTCTTGGCATTGAAAAATCTTCGTAAACTAAATCACACGTGTATATGTTGACATTTAATAGATATACAGTCCAGAAAATCAAGGGCATTGGTGATATATATGCGGATTAGACACCAAAAAAAAAACACTCAACAAATGGCTACAATTTAAGGAATGTGTTTAGTGACGGTATCAGATTCCTAATTGATGGAAAAAGGTCTGGTGGCAAGAAAAGCTGCTTCTAGGAGGTTGTCAAGTGTTTTCGCTCGACGATTCCATTCTTGGGTGGTTGGTTTAGCCCTTGTTCCTGTAACTCGAATCCTAGCCGGGTATATCCCATTTTAATTTTACACAATTGTGAACCTTACGCCTTTTTTACTCTCTGATCGAGATTCTCGGCATTGAAAAATCTTCGTAAACTAAATCACACGTGTATATGTTGATATTTACGCCCCGCTTGCGGTATGCTCATATAATGTATATATGCGTGGGCGCTCGGGGGGCAAAAGTGAAAGTGCACTAATTTTAACGTTATTTTACTAATTTCGTGAAAATAACGTTAAAAGAGGGGGACGGTTAATCATGCATCATGTGGTGGCGTTGATAGCCAAAAGACAAGGGGGTACATGCACTAATCGGCGTTTGTCTCAATTGCTGAGTGTTATGTGCCTTATGTCCAAGGCTTGATGCAAAACCACAATTGAGCCGGGGGTCTCATTGGAAGCAGCCTCTCTATTCCTACAAGGTAGAGGTAAGGCGGTCTACATCTCACCATCCTCAGACCCTACCTTAGCTTTGCTATTGGTGGGATATACTGAGTATGATGATGATGATGATAAGAGATATATAGTCAAGAAAATCATGGGCAATGGTGATATATATGCGGATTAGACACCAAAAAAAAAACAAAAAACACTCAACAAATGGCTACAATTTAAGGAATGTGTTTAGTGACGGCATCTGATTCCTAATTAATGTAGAAAGGTCTGGTGGCAAGAAAAGCTGCTTCTAGGAGGTTGTCAAGTGTTTTCGCTCGACAATTCCATTCTTGGGTGGTTGGTATGGCCCCTGTTCCTGTAACTCGAATCCTAGCCTGGTATATCCCATTTTAATTTTACACAATTATGAACCTTACGCCTTTTTTACTCTCTGATCGAGGTTCTCGGCATTGAAAAATATTCGTAAACTAAATCACACGTGTATATGTTGACATTTAATAGATATACAGTCAAGAAAATCAAGGGCAATGGTGATATATATGCGGATTAGACACCAAAAAAAACACTTAACAAATTGCTACAATTTAAGGAATGTGTTTAGTGACGGCATCAGATTCCTAATTGATGGAGAAAGGTCTGGTGGCAAGAAAAGCTGCTTCTAGGAGGCTGTCAAGTGTTTTCGCTCGATGATTCCATTCTTGGGTGGTTGGTTTGGCCCTTGTTCCTGTAACTCGAATCCTATCCCGGTATATCCCATTTTAATTTTACACAATTGTGAACCTTACGCCTTTTTTACTCTCTGATCGAGGTTCTCGGCGTTGAAAAATCTTCGTAAACTAAATCACAAGTGTATATGTTGACATTTAAGAGATATATAGAATCAATAAAATCAAGGGTAATGGTGATATATATGCGGATTAGACACACAAAAAAAAACACTCAACAAATGGTTACAATTTAAGGAATGTGTTTAGTGATGGCATCAGATTCCTAATTGATGGAGAAAGGGCTGGTGGCAAGAAAAGCTGCTTCTAGGAGGTTGTCAAGTGTTTTCGCTCGACGATTCCATTCTTGGGTGGTTGGTTTGGCCCTTGTTCCTGTAACTCGAATCCTAGCCCGGTATATCCCATTTTAATTTTACACCAGTGTGAACCTTACTCCTTTTTTACTCTCTGATCGAGGTACTCGGGCATTGAAAAATCTTCGTAAACTAAATCACACGGATATATGTTGATATTTAAGAGATATACAGTCAAGAAAATCAAGGGAAATGGTGTTATATATGCGGATTATACACCAAAAAAAAAACACTCAACAAATGGCTACAATTTAAGGAATGTGTTTAGTGACGGTATCAGATTCCTAATTGATGGAGAAAGGTCTGGTGGCAAGAAAAGCTGCTTCTAGGAGGTTGTCAAGTGTTTTCGCTCGACGATTCCATTCTTGGGTGGTTGGTTTGGCCCTTGTTCCTGTAACTCGAATCCTAGCCCGGTATATCCCATTTTAATTTTACACCAGTGTGAACCTTACTCCTTTTTTACTCTCTGATCGAGGTACTCGGGCATTGAAAAATCTTCGTAAACTAAATCACACGGATATATGTTGATATTTAAGAGATATACAGTTAAGAAAATCAAGGGAAATGGTGTTATATATGCGGATTATACACCCAAAAAAAAAACACTCAACAAATGGCTACAATTTAAGGAATGTGTTTAGTGACGGTATCAGATTCCTAATTGATGGAGAAAGGTCTGGTGGTAAGAAAAGCTGTTTCTTGGAGGTTGTCAAGTGTTTTCGCTCGACGATTTCATTCTTGGGTAGTTGGTTTAGCCCTTGTTCCTGTAACTCGAATTCTAGCCCGGTATATCCCATTTTAATTTTACTCCATTGTGAACCTTACGCCTTTTTTACTCTCTGATAGAGGTTCTCGGCATTGAAAAATCTTCGTAAACAAAATCACACGTGTATATGTTGACTTTTAAGAGATATACAGTCAAGAAAATGAAGGGAAATGGTGATATATATGCGGATTAGAGACCTAAAAAAAACACTCAACAAATGTCTACAATTTAAGGAATGTGTTTAGTGACGGCATTAGATTCCTAATTCATGGAGAAAGGTCTGGTGGCAAGAAAAACTGCTTCTAGGAGGTTGTCAAGTGTTTTCGCTCGACGATTCCATTCTTGGGTGGTTGGTTTGGCCCTTGTTCTGGCAACTCGAATCCTAGCCCGGTATATCCCATTTTAATTTTACACAATTGTGAACCTTACGCCTTTTTTACTCTCTGATCGAGGTTCTCGTTATTGAAAAATCTTCGTAAACTAAATCACACGTGTATATGTTGACATTTAAGAGATATACAGTCAAGAAAATCAAGGGCAATGGTGATATATATGCGGATTAGACACCAAAAAAACACTCAACAAATGGTTACAATTTAAGGAATATGTTTAGTGACGGCATCAGATTCCTAATTCATGGAGAAATGTCTGGTGGCAAGAAAAGTTGCTTCTAGGAGGTTGTGAAGTGTTTTCGCTCGACGATTCCATTCTTGGGTGGTTGGTTTGGCCCTTGTTCCTATAACTCGAATCCTAGCCCGGTATATCCCATTTTAATTTTACATCATTGTGAACCTTACGCCTTTTTAACTCTCTGATCGAGGTTCTCGGCATTGAAAAATCTTCGTAAACTAAATCACACGTGTATATGTTGATATTTAAGAGATATACAGTCAAGAAAATCAAGGGCAATGTTTATATATATCCGGATTAGACACCAAAAAAAAAAAACACTCAACAAATGGCTACAATTTAAGAAATGTGTTTAGTGACGGCATCAGATTCCTAATTGATGGAGAAAGGTCTGGTGGCAAGAAAAGCTGCTTCTAGGAGGTTGTCAAGTGTTTTCGCTCAACGATTCCATTCTTGGGTGGTTGGTTTGGCCCTTATTCCTGTAACTCGAATCCTAGCCCGGTATATCCCATTTTAATTTTGCACCATTGTGAACCTTACGCCTTTGTTACTCTCTGATCGAGGTTCTAGGCATTGAAAAATCTTTGTAAACTAAAACACACGTGTATATGTTGATATTTAAGAGTTAAACAGTCAAGAAAATCAAGGGCGATGGTGACATATATGCGGATTAGACACCAAAAAAAACACTCAACAAATGGCTACAATTTAAGTAATGTGTTTAGTGACGGCATCAGATTCCTAATTGATGGAGAAGGGTCTGGCGGTAAGAAAAGCTGCTTCTAGGAGGTTGTCAAGTGTTTTCGCTCGACGATTCCATTCTTGGGTAGGTTTGGCCCTTGTTCCTGTAACTCGAATCCTAGCCCGGTATATCCCATTTTAATTTTACACCATTGTGAACCTTACGCCTTTTTTACTCTCTGATCGAGGTTCTCGGCATTGAAAAATCTTCGTAAACTAAATCACACGTGTATATGTTGATATTTAAGAGATATACAGTCAAGAAAATCAAGGGCAATGGTGATATATATATGCGGATTAGACACCAAAAAAAAAATACTAAACAAATGGCTACATTTTAAGGAATGTGTTTAGTGACGGCATCAGATTCCTAATTGATTTAGAAAGGTCTGGTGGTAAGAAAAGCTGCTTCTAGGAGGTTATCAAGTCTTTTCGCTCGACGATTCCATTCTTGGGTGGTTGGTTTGGCCCTTGTTCCTGTAACTCAAATCCTAGCCTGGTATATCCCATTTTAATTTTACACCATTGTGAACCTTACGCCTTTTTTACTCTCTGATAGAGGTTCTCAGCATTGAAAAATATTCGTAAACTAAATCACACACGTATATATGTTGACATTTAAGAGATATACAGTCAAGAAAATCGAGGGCAATGGTGATATATATGCGGATTAGACACAAAAAAAAAAAAAAAAAAAAAACTCAACAAATGGCTACAATTTAAGGAATGTGTTTAGTGAAGACATCAGATTCCTAATTAATGGAGAAAGGTCCGGTGGCAAGAAAAGCTGCTTTTAGGAGGCTGTCAAGTGTTTTCGCTCAATGATTCCATTCTTAGGTGGTTGGTTTGGCCCTTGTTCCTGTAACTCGAATCCTAGCCCGGTATATCCCATTTTAATTATACACCATTGTGAACCTTACGCCTTTTTACACCCGGATCGAGGTTCTCGGCATTGAAAAATCTTCATAAACTAAATCACACGTGTATATGTTGATATTTAAGAGATATACAGTCAAAAAAATCTAGGGCAATGGTGATATATATGCGGATTAGACACAAAAAAAAAAACACTCAACAAATGGCTACAATTTAAGGAATGTGTTTAGTGACGGCATCAGATTCCTAATTGATGGAGAAAGGTCTGGTGGTAAGAAAAGCTGCTTCTAGGAGGTTGTCAAGTGTTTTCGCTCGACGATTCCATTCTTGGGTGGTTGGTTTGGCCCTTGTTCCTGTAACTCGATGTCACACCCCCAAAATACCACAAGCGGATACCCCCGCGAGGTGTGTGACGTACCAGGATCTAGCCACCAATCATATTGAGCTCATAGGTATATTTAAATAAAACTTTCATTTATTAACATTAAATGTTACAACATTACAAATAAATTACAGTGTACAGCGGAAGCATAATTCATTCATTAAGTGTTTATAAACCACATGTAAAATCCATTAGTCCTGTGTTGTGATTCCATGTATCTCGACCCATAACCACTCCAGCCTCCTAGACTGCAAGTTCCAACAATATGCACCTAAAGGCCTGCAAGGCATGTAACAACGAGTCAACCATAAGTTGGTTGTTTAGTTTTACAAGTTTGTTTTGACAACCATAAGTTGTTTTGTAAACCATGAGTTAACCAGTATCTTTGTTCCCCAAAACCGTATCCATAATCAGTGGGGGCTTCCCCATGTGAAACACTAGACCGTTACCATATCGACAACTGACGAACAATAGTTATGCCCTACGTCAATGTCTATCATCATTGACTGTTTGCCATGATCCATTAGTACACGCCCGTCCGACCGGCACGGTGTGAGGTTTGTCAAACCTAATAGTGCTATTAACTAATGGCCCGCTCGCCATCGGCCTCGGCGATTAAGTCGATATAAAATGAGGGACTTAGGTGATAGAGTTTTGGCTAGTAGTTTAAGGTTGTTGTCCTACCCAAGGAGGACTAACGTACGTATTATACCCAAGGAGAATACGCAGGATTAATATTGGCATCCTACCCATGGAGGATGGCGGTACATATCCTACCCAAGGGGGATATGTAGGTTCCGTTTTAGTTCTTTAACCCCATTCCCAACCACCGGGAATCCCTTGCTTTTAAAGAGTGTGAACTCAACTCGGTTTGCTCGGTAAGACTTAATTAACTGCTTAATAGTCGATCAAACACGTCCTATCATTGTTTACCAACCATGATCAGTTTATATTCACATTGCACCACGTTGATTGTCACGTATTACACAAGTAGCAAATAAGCACGACATATATCATTACTGCTAGCATAGCAAGTGTACGAGCCACAAACACCCTCATATCACAAGTTCGTATTTTACAATGGCAAAAATCACACAGTTCGGTTGACATGTAAGTCCACATATTACACAATAAATATTTCACAGCGCGTTATGATGCTCATAGTACTCGTGCATTCAACAGGCTGTAATCCTCCAAAAATCATTATCTAATACACGTTAAGATATTTAGACCACATTCATTAATATATCACCAACATACAACACAAATTCTTGCATAACAGCCTATAATGACACTTCCTGCTATTGTGCGACCCAATTGTTTACCAGGCCCAACCAAAATATACCAAGTCCACAAACATGTGTGACTTCCCTCTATTAAAGTCTCTCGGCCCAACATGATTGTGCAACTGGCCCGATGTGTTTCACTTATTATCATGCAATACTAATTTCACATGCAATGTATTACTATTTGAATTAATTTTTAATGGCCGACAACCTTTATAATAGGTTGATGATTATTGGGCCTTTCAACTTAAAGCACATGTACCGTCTTTAGTTCTATGGTCATCATCATCACGGCAGTAGAGGGCACAAGTTCAAAAGGGTCAACAACATTATAAATTTCACGGCTAGTGGTGGGACCTTGAACAACATCATCACCTAGAGCCTACGTCAAACATAATCAGGCATTCATCACTTCACAAAACACAATCATGGGAACCACTTCTATAACATCATCATTGATAAGCACAACCAGATCGATCCAAACAATAAATAATTACTCATCATGCTATCCTTCTTATTATAACTATTGAATCATTAATGTTAATTATCCAAATAAAAGAACATCATACATGAAATCAATTGCATCGGATCGGTCATATAATATCAAAACTGGACATCAACACATCATAACGAAACTAGCAATCAGAATTAATATCCCTAATTAATCTGATATCATGATCATCACCAATAATTGTTTGTAACACATTGATCAAATATGTTTGCCATCATATATATCAAATAATTAATTTATGATTAACAGGACATGCACTAACCTGGAGTCGAGGGGGGGTGGGGTTTCGAGAGAGATGGGGCTGTCGTCCAAGATGGAAAAGAGTAGGGTAATTGTTATCCTTTTATGATTGGGAGAGACACTTGAAGTTTACGTAAAGTTTAAACAAGTGGACCAATAATCTAAACAAGTGGGCCGATCCCACTTTTGATCTTATTACTGATTTCAACTTCACAGTAGTTGGGCTGAAAAGAAGAGAGTCAAACAACACAAGTGGGCCGATGTGGTTTTGTGAAAGATAATGTGAAGGTTTGAAGGGTGTGTGTATGTGGCCCAATACGCATCGTGTAGCTCGTGGCCCAAATAGGTTAGTCCCCTAAATTAACTAAACGACACCTAGAAACGTTTAACGATTCCTTGCAGTTAATCAGTCAAACACACGTACACATACTCAAATACGTTATACATTTAGCAATTACATTACAGTCACAAGTGTTTATCAATTTACATCATCGCAAGGGACCCTAGAAATTCGGGTTGTCACTCTCGAATCCTAGCCCGGAATATCCCATTTTAATTTTACACCATTGTGAACCTTACGCCTTTTTTACTCTCTGATCGAGGTTCTCGGAATTGAAAAAATCTTCGTAAACTAAATCACACGTGTATATGTTAACATTTAAGAGATATACAGTCAACAAAATCAAGGGCAATGGTGATATATATGCGGATTAAACACAAAAAAAACACACTCAATAAATGGCTACAATTTAAGGAATGTGTTTAGTGACGGCATCAGATTCCTAATTGATGGAGAAAGGTCTGGTGGCAAGAAAAGCTGCTTCTAGGAGGTTGTCAAGTGTTTTCGCTCGACGATTCCATTCTTGGGTGCTTGGTTTGGCCCTTGTTCCTGTAACTTGAATCCTAGACCGGTTTATCCCATTTTAATTTTACACCATTGTGAAACTTACGCCTTTTTTACTCTCTGATCGAGGTTCTCGGCATTTAGAAATCTTCGTAAACAAAATCACACGTGTATATGTTGATATTTAAGAGATATACAGTCAAGAAAATCAAGGGCAAGGGTGATATATATGCGGATTAGACACAAAAAAAAAAAACAGTCAACAAATGGCTACAATTTAAGGAATGTGTTTAGTGACGGCATCAGATTCCTGAATGATGGAGAAAGGTCTGGTGGCAAGAAAAGCTGCTTCTAGGAGTTGTCAAGTGTTTTCGCTCGACGATTTCATTCTTGGTTGGTTGGTTTGGCCCTTGTTCCTGTAATTCGAATCCTAGCCCGTTATATCCCGTTTTAGTTTTACACCATTGTGAACCTTACGCCTTTTTTACTCTCTGATCGAGGTTCTCGGCATTGAAAAATCTTCGTAAACTAAATCACACGTGTATATGTTAACATTTAAGAAATATACAGTCAAGAAAATCTAGGGCAATGGTGATATATATGCGGATTAGACACAAAAAAAAAAAAACACTCAACAAATGGCTACAATTTAAGGAATGTGTTTAGTGACGGCATCAGATTCCTAATTGATGGAGAAAGGTCTGGTGGTAAGAAAAGCTGCATCTAGGCGGTTGTCAAGTGTTTTCGCTCGACGATTCCATTCTTGGGTGGTTGGTTTGGCCCTTGTTCCTGTAACTCGAATCCTAGCCCAGTATATCCCATTTTAATTTTACACCATTGTGAACCTTACGCCTTTTTTACTCTCTGATCGAGGTTCTCGGCATTGAAAAATCTTCATAAACTAAATCACACGTGTATTTGTTGACATTTAAGAGATATACAGTCAAGAAAATCAAGGGTAATGGTGATATATATGCGGATAAGACACCAAAAAAAAAAACACTCAACAAATGGGTACAATTTAAGGAATGTGTTTAGTGACGGCATCAGATTCCTAATTGATGGAGAAAGGTCTGGTGGGAAGAAAAGCTGCTTCTAGGTGGTTGTCAAGTGTTTTCGATCGACGATTCCATTCTTGGGTGGTTGGTTTGGCCTTTGTTCCTGTAACTCGAATCCTAGCCCGGTATATCCCATTTTAATATTACACCGTTGTGAACCTTACGCCTTTTTTACTCTTTGATAGAGTTTCTCGGCATTGAAAAATCTTCCTAAACTAAATCACACGTGTATATGTTGACATTTAAGAGATATACAGTCAAGAAAATAAATGGCAATGGTGATATATATGTGGATTAGACACCAAGAAAAAAAAACACTCAACAAATGGCTTCAATTTAAGGAATGTGTTTAGTTACGGCATCAGATTCCTAATTGATGGAGAAAGGTCTGGTGGCAAGAAAAGCTGCTTCTAGGAGGTTGTCAAGTGTTTTCGCTCGACGATTCCATTCTTGGGTGGTTGGTTTGGCCCTTGTTCCTGTAACTCGAATCCTAGCCCGGTATATCCCATTTTAATATTACACCGTTGTGAACCTTACGCCTTTTTTACTCTCTGATCGAGGTTCTCGGCATTGAACAATCTTCATAAACTAAATCACACGTGTATATGTTGACATTTAAGAGATATATTGTCAAGAAAATCAAGGGAAATGGTGATATATATGCGGATTAGACACAAAAAAAAAAAAACACTCAACAAATGGCTACAATTTAAGGAATGTGTTTAGTGACGGCATCAGATTCCTAATTGATGGAGAAAGGTCTGGTGGTAAGAAAAGCTGCTTCTAGGTGTTGTCAAGTGTTTTCGCTCGACGATTTCATTCTTGGGTGGTTGGTTTGGCCCTTGTTCCTGTAACTCGAATCCTAGCCCGGAATATCCCATTTTAATTTTACACCATTGTGAACCTTGCGCCTTTTTTACTCTCTGATCGAGGTTCTCGGCATTGAAAAATCGTCATAAACTAAATCACACGTGTATTTGTTGACATTTAAGAGATATACAATCAAGAAAATCTAGGGCAATGGTGATATATATGCGGATAAGACACCAAAAAAAACACTCAACAAATGGCAACAATTTAAGGAATGTGTTTAGTGACGTCATCAGATTCTTAATTGATGTAGAAAGGTCTGGTGGTAAGAAAAGCTGCATTTAGGAGGTTGTCAAGTGTTTTCGCTCGACGATTCCATTCTTTGGCGGTTGGTTTGGCCCTTATTCCTGTAACTCGAATCCTAGCCCGGTATATCCAATTTTAATTTTACACCATTGTGAACCTTACGCCATTTTTACTCTCTCATAGAGGTTCTCGGCATTGAAAAAACTTCGTAAACTAAATCACACGTGTATATTTTGACATTTAAGAGATATACAGTCAAGAAAATCAAGGGCAATGGTGATATATATGCGGATTAGACACCAAAAAAAACACTCAACAAATGGCTACAATTTAAGGAATGTGTTTAGTGAAGGCATCAGATTCTTAATTGATGGAGAAAGGTCTGGTGGTAAGAAAAACTGCTTCTAGGAGGTTGTCAAGTGTTTTCGCTCGACGATTCCATTCTTGGGTGGTTGGTTTGGCCCTTGTTCCTGTTACTCGAATCCTAGCCCGGTATATCCCATTTTAATTTTACACCATTGTGAACAATACCCCTTTTATAATCTCTGATATAGGTTCTCGGCATTGAAAAATCTTCATAAACTAAATTACACATGTATTTGTTGACATTTAAGAGATATACAGTCAAGAAAATCAAGGGCAATGGTGATATATATGCGGATAAGACACCAAAAAAAAAACACTCAACAAATGGGTACAATTAAAGGAATGTGTTTAGTGACGGCATTAGATTCCTAATTGATGGAGAAAGGTCTGGTGGTAAGAAAAGCTGCTTCTAGGAGGTTGTCAAGTGTTTTCGCTTGACGATTCCATTCTTGGGTGGTTGGTTTGGCCCTTGTTCCTGTAACTCGAATCCTAGCCTGATATATCCCATTTTAATTTTACACCATTGTGAACCTTACGCCTTTTTTACTCTCTGATCGAGGTTCTCGGCATTGAAAAATCTTCATAAACTAAATCACACGTGTATTTGTTGACATTTAAGAGATATACAGTCAAGAAAATCAAGGGCAATGGTGATATATATGCGGATAAGACACCAAAAAAAAAAACACTCAACAAATGTGTACAATTTAAGGAATGTGTTTAGTGACGGCATCAGATTCCTAATTGATGGAGAAAGGTCTGGTGGCAAGAAAAGCTGCTTCTAGGAGGTTGTCAAGTGTTTTCCCTCGACGATTCCATTCTTGGGTGGTTGGTTTGGCCCTTGTTCCTGTAACTCGAATCCTAGCCCGGTATATGCCATTTTAATTTTACACCGTTGTGAACCTTACGCCTTTTTTACTCTCTGATCGAGGTTCTCGGCATTGAAAAATCTTCATAAACTAAATCACACGTGTATATGTTGACATTTAAGAGATATAAAGTCAAGAAAATCAAGGGCAATGGTGATATATATGCGGATTAGACACCAAAAAAAAACACTCAACAAATGGCTACAATTTAAGGAATGTGTTTAGTGACGGCATCAGATTCCTAATTGATGGAGAAAGGTCTGGTGGTAAGAAAAGCTGCTTCTAGGAGGTTGTCAAGTGTTTTCGCTCGACGATTTCATTCTTGGGTGGTTGGTTTGGCCCTTGTTCCTGTAACTCGAATCCTAGCCCGGAATATTCCATTTTAATTTTACACCATTGTGAACCTTACGCCTTTTTTACTCTCTGATCGAGGTTCTCGGCATTGAAAAATCTTCATAAACTAAATCACACGTGTATTTGTTGACATTTAAGAGATATACAGTTAAGAAAATCAAGGGCAATGGTGATATATATGCGGATAAGACACCAAAAAAAAACACTCAACAAATGTGTACAATTTAAGGAATGTGTTTAGTGACGGCATCAGATTCCTAATTGATGGAGAAAGGTCTGGTGGTAAGAAAAGCTGCTTCTAGGAGGTTGTCAAGTGTTTTCGCTCGACGATTCCATTCTTGGGTGGTTGGTTTGGCCCTTGTTCCTGTAACTCGAATCCTAGCCCGGTATATCCCATTTTAATTTTACACCATTGTGAACCGTACGCCTTTTTTAATCTCTGATAGAGTTTCTCGGCATTGAAAAATCTTCCTAAACTAAATCACACGTGTATATGTTGACATTTAAGAGATAACAGTCAAGAAAATAAATGGCAATGGTGATATATATGCGGATTAGACACCAAGAAAAAAAAAACTCAACAAATGGCTTCAATTTAAGGAATGTGTTTAGTGACGGCATCAGATTCCTAATTGATGGAGAAAGGTCTGGTGACAAGAAAAGCTGCTTCTAGGAGGTTGTCAAGTGTTTTCGCTCGACGATTCCATTCTTGGGTGGTTGGTTTGGCCCTTGTTCCTGTAACTCGAATCCTAGCCCGGTATATCCCATTTTAATTTTACACCGTTGTGAACCTTACGCCTTTTTTACTCTCTGATCGAGGTTCTCGGCATTGAAAAATCTTCATAAACTAAATCACACGTGTATAAGTTGACATTTAAGAGATATACAGTCAAGAAAATCAAGGGCAATGGTGATATATATGCGGATTAGACACCAAAAAAAACACTCAACAAATGGCTACAATTTAAGGAATGTGTTTAGTGACGGCATCAGATTCCTAATTGATGGAGAAAGGTCTGGTGGTAAGAAAAGCTGCTTCTAGGAGGTTGTCAAGTGTTTTCGCTCGACGATTTCATTCTTGGGTGGTTGGTTTGGCCCTTGTTCCTGTAACTCGAATCCTAGCCCGGAATATCCCATTTTAATTTTACACCATTGTGAACCTTACGCCTTTTTTACTCTCTGATCGAGGTTCTCGGCATTGAAAAATCTTCATAAACTAAATCACACGTGTATTTGTTGACATTTAAGAGATATACAGTCAAGAAAATCATGGGAAATGGTGATATATATGCGGATAAGACACCAAAAAAAAAACACTCAACAAATGTGTACAATTTAAGGAATGTGTTTAGTGACGGCATCAGATTCCTAATTGACGGAGAAAGGTCTGGTGGCAAGAAAAGCTGCTTCTAGGAGGTTGTCAAGTGTTTTCGCTCGATGATTCCATTCTTGGGTGGTTGGTTTGGCCCTTGTTCCTGTAACTCGAATCCTAGCCCGGTATATCCCATTTTAATTTTACACCGTTGTGAACCTTACGCCTTTTTTACTCTCTGATCGAGGTTCTCGGCATTGAAAAATCTTCATAAACTAAATCACACGTGTATATGTTGACATTTAAGAGATATACAGTCAAGAAAATCAAGGGCAATGGTGATATATATGCGGATTAGACACCAAAAAAAACACTCAACAAATGGCTACAATTTAAGGAATGTGTTTAGTGACGACATCAGATTCCTAATTGATGGAGAAAGGTCTGGTGGTAAGAAAAGCTGCTTCTAGGAGGTTGTCAAGTGTTTTCGCTCGACGATTTCATTCTTGGGTGGTTGGTTTGGCCCTTGTTCCTGTAACTCGACTCCTAGCCCGGAATATCCCATTTTAATTTTACACCATTGTGAACCTTACGCCTTTTTTACTCTCTGATCGAGGTTCTCGGCATTGAAAAATCTTCATAAACTAAATCACACGTGTATTTGTTGACATTTAAGAGATATACAGTCAAGAAAATCAAGGGCAATGGTGATATATATGCGGATAAGACACCAAAAAAAAACACTCAACAAATGTGTACAATTTAAGGAATGTGTTTAGTGACGGCATCAGATTCCTAATTGATGGAGAAAGGTCTAGTGACAAGAAAAGCTGCTTCTAGGAGGTTGTCAAGTGTTTTCGCTCGACGATTCCATTCTTGGGTGGTTGGTTTGGCCCTTGTTCCTGTAACTCGAATCCTAGCCCGGTATATCCCATTTTAATTTTACACCGTTGTGAACCTTACGCCTTTTTTACTCTCTGATCGAGGTTCTCGGCATTGAAAAATCTTCATAAACTAAATCACACGTGTATATGTTGACATTTAAGAGATATACAGTCAAGAAAATCAAGGGCAATGGTGATATATATGCGGATTAGACACCAAGAAAAAAACACTCAACAAATGTGTACAATTTAAGGAATGTGTTTAGTGACGGCATCAGATTCCTAATTGATGGAGAAAGGTCTGGTGGCAAGAAAAGCTGCTTCTAGGAGGTTGTCAAGTGTTTTCGCTCGACGATTCCATTCTTGGGTGGTTGGTTTGGCCCTTGTTCCTGTAACTCGAATCCTAGCCCGGTATATCCCATTTTAATTTTACACCGTTGTGAACCTTACGCCTTTTTTAATCTCTGATCGAGGTTCTCGGCATTGTAAAATCTTCATAAACTAAATCACACGTGTATATGTTGACATTTAAGAGATATACAGTCAAGAAAATCAAGGGCAATGGTGATATATATGCGGATTAGACACCAAAAAAAAAACACTCAACAAATGGCTACAATTTAAGGAATGTGTTTAGTGACGGCATCAGATTCCTAATTGATGGAGAATGGTCTGGTGGTAAGAAAATCTGCTTCTAGGAGGTTGTCAAGTGTTTTCGCTCGACGATTTCATTCTTGGGTGGTTGGTTTGGCCCTTGTTCCTGTAACTCGAATCCTAGCCCGGAATATCCCATTTTAATTTTACACCATTGTGAACCTTACGCCTTTTTTACTCTCTGATCGAGGTTCTCGGCATTGAAAAATCTTCATAAACTAAATCACACGTGTATTTGTTGACATTTAAGAGATATACAGTCAAGAAAATCAAGGGCAATGGTGATATATATGCGGATAAGACACCAAAAAAAAAAAAACACTCAACAAATGTGTACAATTTAAGGAATGTGTTTAGTGACGGCATCAGATTCCTAATTGATGGAGAAAGGTCTGGTGGTAAGAAAAGCTGCTTCTAGGAGGTTGTCAAGTGTTTTCGCTCGACGATTCCATTCTTTGGTGGTTGGTTTGGACCTTGTTCCTGTAACTCGAATCCTAGCCCGGTATATCCCATTTTAATTTTACACCATTGTGAATCTTACGCCTTTTTTAATCTCTGATAGAGTTTCTCGGCATTGAAAAATCTTCCTAAACTAAATCACACGTGTATATGTTGACATTTAAGAGATAACAGTCAAGAAAATAAATGGCAGTGGTGATATATATGCGGATTAGACACCAAGAAAAAAAAACACTCAACAAATGGCTTCAATTTAAGGAATGTGTTTAGTGACGGGATCAGATTCCTAATTGATGGAGAAAGGTCTGGTGACAAGAAAAGCTGCTTCTAGGAGGTTGTCAAGTGTTTTCGCTCGACGATTCCATTCTTGGGTGGTTGGTTTGGCCCTTGTTCCTGTAACTCGAATCCTAGCCCGGTATATCCCATTTTAATTTTACACCGTTGTGAACCTTACGCCTTTTTTACTCTCTGATCGAGGTTCTCGGCATTGAAAAATCTTCATAAACTAAATCACACGTGTATAAGTTGACATTTAAGAGATATACAGTCAAGAAAATCAAGGGCAATGGTGATATATATACGGATTAGACACAAAAAAAAAACACTCAACAAATGGCTACAATTTAAGGAATGTGTTTAGTGACGGCATCAGATTCCTAATTGATGGAGAAAGGTCTGGTGGTAAGAAAAGCTGCTTCTAGGAGGTTGTCAAGTGTTTTCGCTCGACGATTTCATTCTCGGGTGGTTGGTTTGGCCCTTGTTCCTGTAAATCGAATCTTAGCCCGGTATATCCCATTTTAATTTTACACCATTGTGAACCTTACGCCTTTTTTACTCTCTGATCGAGGTTCTCGGCATTGAGAAATCTTCATAAACTAAATCACACGTGTATTTGTTGACATTTAAGAGATATACAGTCAAGAAAATCAAGGGCAATGGTGAGATATATGCGGATAAGACACCAAAAAAAAAACACTCAACAAATGTGTACAATTTAAGGAATGTGTTTAGTGACGGCATCAGATTCCTAATTGATGGAGAAAGGTCTGGTGGCAAGAAAAGCTGCTTCTAGGAGGTTGTCAAGTGTTTTCGCTCGACGATTCCATTCTTGGGTGGTTGGTTTGGCCCTTGTTCCTGTAACTCGAATCCTAGCCCGGTATATCCCATTTTAATTTTACACCGTTGTGAACCTTACGCCATTTTTACTCTCTGATCGAGGTTCTCGGCATTGAAAAATCTTCATAAACTAAATCACACGTGTATATGTTGACATTTAAGAGATATACAGTTAAGAAAATCAAGGGCAATGGTGATATATATGCGGATTAGACACCAAAAAAAACACTCAACAAATGGCTACAATTTAAGGAATGTGTTTAGTGACGGCATCAGATTCCTAATTGATGGAGAAAGGTCTGGTGGTAAGAAAAGCTGCTTCTAGGAGGTTGTCAAGTGTTTTCGCTCGACGATTCCATTCTTGGGTGGTTGGTTTGGACCTTGTTCCTGTAACTCGAATCCTAGCCCGGTATATCCCATTTTAATTTTACACCATTGTGAATCTTACGCCTTTTTTAATCTCTGATAGAGTTTCTCGGCATTGAAAAATCTTCCTAAACTAAATCACACGTGTATATGTTGACATTTAAGAGATAACAGTCAAGAAAATAAATGGCAGTGGTGATATATATGCGGATTAGACACCAAGAAAAAAAAACACTCAACAAATGGCTTCAATTTAAGGAATGTGTTTAGTGACGGGATCAGATTCCTAATTGATGGAGAAAGGTCTGGTGACAAGAAAAGCTGCTTCTAGGAGGTTGTCAAGTGTTTTCGCTCGACGATTCCATTCTTGGGTGGTTGGTTTGGCCCTTGTTCCTGTAACTCGAATCCTAGCCCGGTATATCCCATTTTAATTTTACACCGTTGTGAACCTTACGCCTTTTTTACTCTCTGATCGAGGTTCTCGGCATTGAAAAATCTTCATAAACTAAATCACACGTGTATAAGTTGACATTTAAGAGATATACAGTCAAGAAAATCAAGGGCAATGGTGATATATATACGGATTAGACACAAAAAAAAAACACTCAACAAATGGCTACAATTTAAGGAATGTGTTTAGTGACGGCATCAGATTCCTAATTGATGGAGAAAGGTCTGGTGGTAAGAAAAGCTGCTTCTAGGAGGTTGTCAAGTGTTTTCGCTCGAAGATTTCATTCTTGGGTGGTTGGTTTGGCCCTTGTTCCTGTAAATCGAATCTTAGCCCGGTATATCCCATTTTAATTTTACACCATTGTGAACCTTACGCCTTTTTTACTCTCTGATCGAGGTTCTCGGCATTGAAAAATCTTCATAAACTAAATCACACGTGTATTTGTTGACATTTAAGAGATATACAGTCAAGAAAATCAAGGGCAATGGTGAGATATATGCGGATAAGACACCAAAAAAAAAACACTCAACAAATGTGTACAATTTAAGGAATGTGTTTAGTGACGGCATCAGATTCCTAATTGATGGAGAAAGGTCTGGTGGCAAGAAAAGCTGCTTCTAGGAGGTTGTCAAGTGTTTTCGCTCGACGATTCCATTCTTGGGTGGTTGGTTTGGCCCTTGTTCCTGTAACTCGAATCCTAGCCCGGTATATCCCATTTTAATTTTACACCGTTGTGAACCTTACGCCATTTTTACTCTCTGATCGAGGTTCTCGGCATTGAAAAATCTTCATAAACTAAATCACACGTGTATATGTTGACATTTAAGAGATATACAGTTAAGAAAATCAAGGGCAATGGTGATATATATGCGGATTGGACACCAAAAAAACACTCAACAAATGGCTACAATTTAAGGAATGTGTTTAGTGACGGCATCAGATTCCTAATTGATGGAGAAAGGTCTGGTGGTAAGAAAAGCTGCTTCTAGGAGGTTGTCAAGTGTTTTCGCTCGACGATTTCATTCTTGGGTGGTTGGTTTGGCCCTTGTTCCTGTAACTCGAATCCTAGCCCGGAATATCCCATTTTAATTTTACACCATTGTGAACCTTACGCCTTTTTTACTCTCTGATCGAGGTTCTCGGCATTGAAAAATCTTCATAAACTAAATCACACGTGTATTTGTTGACATTTAAGAGATATACAGTCAAGAAAATCAAGGGCAATGGTGATATATATGCGGATAAGAAACCAAAAAAAAACACTCAACAAATGTGTACAATTTAAGGAATGTGTTTAGTGACGGCATGAGATTCCTAATTGATGGAGAAAGGTCTGGTGGTAAGAAAAGCTGCTTCTAGGAGGTTGTCAAGTGTTTTCGCTCGACGATTCCATTCTTGGGTGGTTGGTTTGGCCCTTGTTCCTGTAACTCGAATCGTAGCCCGGTATATCCCATTTTAATTTTACACCATTGTGAACCTTCGCCTTTTTTAATCTCTGATAGAGTTTCTCGGCATTGAAAAATCTTCCTAAACTAAATCACACGTGTATATGTTGACATTTAAGAGATAACAGTCAAGAAAATAAATGGCAGTGGTGATATATATGCGGATTCGACACCAAGAAAAAAAAACACTCAACAAATGGCTTCAATTTAAGGAATGTGTTTAGTGACGACATCAGATTCCTAATTGATGGAGAAAGGTCTGGTGACAAGAAAAGCTGCTTCTAGGAGGTTGTCAAGTGTTTTCGCTCGACGATTCCATTCTTGGGTGGTTGGTTTGGCCCTTGTTCCTGTAACTCGAATCCTAGCCCGGTATATCCCATTTCAATTTTACACCGTCGTGAACCTTACGCCTTTTTTACTCTCTGGTCGAGGTTCTCGGCATTGAAAAATCTTTATCAACTAAATCACACGTGTATATGTTGACATTTAAGAGATATACAGTCAAGAAAATCAAGGGCAATGGTGATATATATGCGGATTAGACACAAAAATAAACACTCAACAAATGGCTACAATTTAAGGAATGTGTTTAGTGACGGCATCAGATTCCTAATTGATGGAGAAAGGTCTGGTGGTAAGAAAAGCTGCTTCTAGGAGGTTGTCAAGTGTTTTCGCTCGACGATTTCATTATTGGGTGGTTGGTTTGGCCCTTGTTCCTGTAACTCGAATCCTAGCCCGGAATATCCCATTTTAATTTTACACCGTTGTGAACCTTACGCCTTTTTTACTCTCTGATCGAGGTTCTCGACATTGAAAAATCTTCATAAACTAAATCACACGTGTATTTGTTGACATTTAAGAGATATACAGTCAAGAAAATCAAGGGCAATGGTGATATATATGCGGATAAGACACCAAAAAAAAACACTCAACAAAAGGCTACAATTTAAGGAATGTGTTTAGTGACGGCATCAGATTCCTAATTGATGGAGAAAGGTCTGGTGGTAAGAAAAGCTGCTTCTAGGAGGTTGTCAAGTGTTTTGGCTCGACGATTTCATTCTTGGGTGGTTGGTTTGGCCCTTGTTCCTGTAACTCGAATCCTAGCCCGGAATATCCCATTTTAATTTTACACCATTGTGAACCTTACGCCTTTTTTACTCTCTGATCGAGGTTCTTGGCATTGAAAAATCTTCATAAACTAAATCACACCTGTATTTGTTGACATTTAAGAGATATACAGTCAGGAAAATCAAGGGCAATGGTGATATATATGCGGATTAGACACAAAATAAAAACACTCAACAAATGGCTACAATTTAAGGAATGTGTTTAGTGACGGCATCAGATTCATAATTGATGGAGAAAGGTCTGGTGACAAGAAAAGCTGCTTCTAGGAGGTTGTTAAGTGTTTTCGCTCGACGATTCCATTCTTGGGTGGTTGGTTTGGCCCTTGTTCCTGTAACTCGAATCCTAGCCCGGTATATCCCATTTTAATTTTACACCGTTGTGAACCTTATGCCTTTTTTACTCTCTGATCGAGGTTCTCGGCATTGAAAAATCTTCATAAACTAAATCACACGTGTATATGTTGACATTTAAGAGATATACAGTCAAGAAAATCAAGGGCAATGGTGATATATATGCGGATTAGACACCAAAAAAAACACTCAACAAATGGCTACAATTTAAGGAATGTGTTTAGTGACGGCATCAGATTCCTAATTGATGGAGAAAGGTCTGGTGGTAAGAAAAGCTGCTTCTCGGAGATTGTCAAGTGTTTTCGCTCGACGATTTCATTCTTGGGTGGTTGGTTTGGCCCTTGTTCCTGTAACTCGAATCCTAGCCCGGAATATCCCATTTTAATTTTACACCATTGTGAACCTTACGCCTTTTTTACTCTCTGATCGAGGTTCTCGGCATTGAAAAATCTTCATAAACTAAATCACACGTGTATAAGTTGACATTTAAGAGATATACAGTCAAGAAAATCAAGGGCAATGGTGATATATATACGGATTAGACACAAAAAAAAAACACTCAACAAATGGCTACAATTTAAGGAATGTGTTTAGTGACGGCATCAGATTCCTAATTGATGGAGAAAGGTCTGGTGGTAAGAAAAGCTGCTTCTAGGAGGTTGTCAAGTGTTTTCGCTCGACGATTTCATTCTTGGGTGGTTGGTTTGGCCCTTGTTCCTGTAAATCGAATCTTAGCCCGGTATATCCCATTTTAATTTTACACCATTGTGAACCTTACGCCTTTTTTACTCTCTGATCGAGGTTCTCGGCATTGAAAAATCTTCATAAACTAAATCACACGTGTATTTGTTGACATTTAAGAGATATACAGTCAAGAAAATCAAGGGCAATGGTGAGATATATGCGGATAAGACACCAAAAAAAAAACACTCAACAAATGTGTACAATTTAAGGAATGTGTTTAGTGACGGCATCAGATTCCTAATTGATGGAGAAAGGTCTGGTGGCAAGAAAAGCTGCTTCTAGGAGGTTGTCAAGTGTTTTCGCTCGACGATTCCATTCTTGGGTGGTTGGTTTGGCCCTTGTTCCTGTAACTCGAATCCTAGCCCGGTATATCCCATTTTAATTTTACACCGTTGTGAACCTTACGCCATTTTTACTCTCTGATCGAGGTTCTCGGCATTGAAAAATCTTCATAAACTAAATCACACGTGTATATGTTGACATTTAAGAGATATACAGTTAAGAAAATCAAGGGCAATGGTGATATATATGCGGATTAGACACCAAAAAAAACACTCAACAAATGGCTACAATTTAAGGAATGTGTTTAGTGACGGCATCAGATTCCTAATTGATGGAGAAAGGTCTGGTGGTAAGAAAAGCTGCTTCTAGGAGGTTGTCAAGTGTTTTCGCTCGACGATTTCATTCTTGGGTGGTTGGTTTGGCCCTTGTTCCTGTAACTCGAATCCTAGCCCGGAATATCCCATTTTAATTTTACACCATTGTGAACCTTACGCCTTTTTTACTCTCTGATCGAGGTTCTCGGCATTGAAAAATCTTCATAAACTAAATCACACGTGTATTTGTTGACATTTAAGAGATATACAGTCAAGAAAATCAAGGGCAATGGTGATATATATGCGGATAAGAAACCAAAAAAAAAACACTCAACAAATGTGTACAATTTAAGGAATGTGTTTAGTGACGGCGTGAGATTCCTAATTGATGGAGAAAGGTCTGGTGGTAAGAAAAGCTGCTTCTAGGAGGTTGTCAAGTGTTTTCGCTCGACGATTCCATTCTTGGGTGGTTGGTTTGGCCCTTGTTCCTGTAACTCGAATCGTAGCCCGGTATATCCCATTTTAATTTTACACCATTGTGAACCTTCGCCTTTTTTAATCTCTGATAGAGTTTCTCGGCATTGAAAAATCTTCCTAAACTAAATCACACGTGTATATGTTGACATTTAAGAGATAACAGTCAAGAAAATAAATGGCAGTGGTGATATATATGCGGATTCGACACCAAGAAAAAAAAACACTCAACAAATGGCTTCAATTTAAGGAATGTGTTTAGTGACGACATCAGATTCCTAATTGATGGAGAAAGGTCTGGTGACAAGAAAAGCTGCTTCTAGGAGGTTGTCAAGTGTTTTCGCTCGACGATTCCATTCTTGGGTGGTTGGTTTGGCCCTTGTTCCTGTAACTCGAATCCTAGCCCGGTATATCCCATTTCAATTTTACACCGTTGTGAACCTTACGCCTTTTTTACTCTCTGGTCGAGGTTCTCGGCATTGAAAAATCTTCATCAACTAAATCACACATGTATATGTTGACATTTAAGAGATATACAGTCAAGAAAATCAAGGGCAATGGTGATATATATGCGGATTAGACACAAAAATAAACACTCAACAAATGGCTACAATTTAAGGAATGTGTTTAGTGACGGCATCAGATTCCTAATTGATGGAGAAAGGTCTGGTGGTAAGAAAAGCTGCTTCTAGGAGGTTGTCAAGTGTTTTCGCTCGACGATTTCATTATTGGGTGGTTGGTTTGGCCCTTGTTCCTGTAACTCGAATCCTAGCCCGGAATATCCCATTTTAATTTTACACCGTTGTGAACCTTACGCCTTTTTTACTCTCTGATCGAGGTTCTCGACATTGAAAAATCTTCATAAACTAAATCACACGTGTATTTGTTGACATTTAAGAGATATACAGTCAAGAAAATCAAGGGCAATGGTGATATATATGCGGATAAGACACCAAAAAAAAAACACTCAACAAAAGGCTACAATTTAAGGAATGTGTTTAGTGACGGCATCAGATTCCTAATTGATGGAGAAAGGTCTGGTGGTAAGAAAAGCTGCTTCTAGGAGGTTGTCAAGTGTTTTGGCTCGACGATTTCATTCTTGGGTGGTTGGTTTGGCCCTTGTTCCTGTAACTCGAATCCTAGCCCGGAATATCCCATTTTAATTTTACACCATTGTGAACCTTACGCCTTTTTTAATCTCTGATAGAGTTTCTCGGCATTGAAAAATCTTCCTAAACTAAATCACACGTGTATATGTTGACATTTAAGAGATAACAGTCAAGAAAATAAATGGCAGTGGTGATATATATGCGGATTCGACACCAAGAAAAAAAAACACTCAACAAATGGCTTCAATTTAAGGAATGTGTTTAGTGACGACATCAGATTCCTAATTGATGGAGAAAGGTCTGGTGACAAGAAAAGCTGCTTCTAGGAGGTTGTCAAGTGTTTTCGCTCGACGATTCCATTCTTGGGTGGTTGGTTTGGCCCTTGTTCCTGTAACTCGAATCCTAGCCCGGTATATCCCATTTCAATTTTACACCGTTGTGAACCTTACGCCTTTTTTACTCTCTGGTCGAGGTTCTCGGCATTGAAAAATCTTCATCAACTAAATCACACGTGTATATGTTGACATTTAAGAGATATACAGTCAAGAAAATCAAGGGCAATGGTGATATATATGCGGATTAGACACAAAAATAAACACTCAACAAATGGCTACAATTTAAGGAATGTGTTTAGTGACGGCATCAGATTCCTAATTGATGGAGAAAGGTCTGGTGGTAAGAAAAGCTGCTTCTAGGAGGTTGTCAAGTGTTTTCGCTCGACGATTTCATTATTGGGTGGTTGGTTTGGCCCTTGTTCCTGTAACTCGAATCCTAGCCCGGAATATCCCATTTTAATTTTACACCGTTGTGAACCTTACGCCTTTTTTACTCTCTGATCGAGGTTCTCGACATTGAAAAATCTTCATAAACTAAATCACACGTGTATTTGTTGACATTTAAGAGATATACAGTCAAGAAAATCAAGGGCAATGGTGATATATATGCGGATAAGACACCAAAAAAAAAACACTCAACAAAAGGCTACAATTTAAGGAATGTGTTTAGTGACGGCATCAGATTCCTAATTGATGGAGAAAGGTCTGGTGGTAAGAAAAGCTGCTTCTAGGAGGTTGTCAAGTGTTTTGGCTCGACGATTTCATTCTTGGGTGGTTGGTTTGGCCCTTGTTCCTGTAACTCGAATCCTAGCCCGGAATATCCCATTTTAATTTTACACCATTGTGAACCTTACGCCTTTTTTACTCTCTGATCGAGGTTCTCGGCATTGAAAAATCTTCATAAACTAAATCACACGTGTATTTGTTGACATTTAAGAGATATACAGTCAGGAAAATCAAGGGCAATGGTGATATATATGCGGATTAGACACAAAATAAAAACACTCAACAAATGGCTACAATTTAAGGAATGTGTTTAGTGACGGCATCAGATTCATAATTGATGGAGAAAGGTCTGGTGACAAGAAAAGCTGCTTCTAGGAGGTTGTTAAGTGTTTTCGCTCGACGATTCCATTCTTGGGTGGTTGGTTTGGCCCTTGTTCCTGTAACTCGAATCCTTGCCCGGTATATCCCATTTTAATTTTACACCGTTGTGAACCTTATGCCTTTTTTACTCTCTGATCGAGGTTCTCGGCATTGAAAAATCTTCATAAACTAAATCACACGTGTATATGTTGACATTTAAGAGATAACAGTCAAGAAAATAAATGGCAGTGGTGATATATATGCGGATTCGACACCAAGAAAAAAAAAACACTCAACAAATGGCTTCAATTTAAGGAATGTGTTTAGTGACGACATCAGATTCCTAATTGATGGAGAAAGGTCTGGTGACAAGAAAAGCTGCTTCTAGGAGGTTGTCAAGTGTTTTCGCTCGACGATTCCATTCTTGGGTGGTTGGTTTGGCCCGTGTTCCTGTAACTCGAATCCTAGCCCGGTATATCCCATTTCAATTTTACACCGTTGTGAACCTTACGCCTTTTTTACTCTCTGGTCGAGGTTCTCGGCATTGAAAAATCTTCATCAACTAAATCACACGTGTATATGTTGACATTTAAGAGATATACAGTCAAGAAAATCAAGGGCAATGGTGATATATATGCGGATTAGACACAAAAATAAACACTCAACAAATGGCTACAATTTAAGGAATGTGTTTAGTGACGGCATCAGATTCCTAATTGATGGAGAAAGGTCTGGTGGTAAGAAAAGCTGCTTCTAGGAGGTTGTCAAGTGTTTTCGCTCGACGATTTCATTATTGGGTGGTTGGTTTGGCCCTTGTTCCTGTAACTCGAATCCTAGCCCGGAATATCCCATTTTAATTTTACACCGTTGTGAACCTTACGCCTTTTTTACTCTCTGATCGAGGTTCTCGACATTGAAAAATCTTCATAAACTAAATCACACGTGTATTTGTTGACATTTAAGAGATATACAGTCAAGAAAATCAAGGGCAATGGTGATATATATGCGGATAAGACACCAAAAAAAAAACACTCAACAAAAGGCTACAATTTAAGGAATGTGTTTAGTGACGGCATCAGATTCCTAATTGATGGAGAAAGGTCTGGTGGTAAGAAAAGCTGCTTCTAGGAGGTTGTCAAGTGTTTTGGCTCGACGATTTCATTCTTGGGTGGTTGGTTTGGCCCTTGTTCCTGTAACTCGAATCCTAGCCCGGAATATCCCATTTTAATTTTACACCATTGTGAACCTTACGCCTTTTTTACTCTCTGATCGAGGTTCTCGGCATTGAAAAATCTTCATAAACTAAATCACACGTGTATTTGTTGACATTTAAGAGATATACAGTCAGGAAAATCAAGGGCAATGGTGATATATATGCGGATTAGACACAAAATAAAAACACTCAACAAATGGCTACAATTTAAGGAATGTGTTTAGTGACGGCATCAGATTCATAATTGATGGAGAAAGGTCTGGTGACAAGAAAAGCTGCTTCTAGGAGGTTGTTAAGTGTTTTCGCTCGACGATTCCATTCTTGGGTGGTTGGTTTGGCCCTTGTTCCTGTAACTCGAATCCTAGCCCGGTATATCCCATTTTAATTTTACACCGTTGTGAACCTTATGCCTTTTTTACTCTCTGATCGAGGTTCTCGGCATTGAAAAATCTTCATAAACTAAATCACACGTGTATATGTTGACATTTAAGAGATATACAGTCAAGAAAATCAAGGGCAATGGTGATATATATGCGGATTAGACACCAAAAAAAACACTCAACAAATGGCTACAATTTAAGGAATGTGTTTAGTGACGGCATCAGATTCCTAATTGATGGAGAAAGGTCTGGTGGTAAGAAAAGCTGCTTCTCGGAGGTTGTCAAGTGTTTTCGCTCGACGATTTCATTCTTGGGTGGTTGGTTTGGCCCTTGTTCCTGTAACTCGAATCCTAGCCCGGAATATCCCATTTTAATTTTACACCATTGTGAACCTTACGCCTTTTTTACTCTCTGATCGAGGTTCTCGGCATTGAAAAATCTTCATAAACTAAATCACACGTGTATTTGTTGACATTTAAGAGATATACAGTCAAGAAAATCAAGGGCAATGGTGATATATATGCGGATAAGACACCAAAAAAAAACACTCAACAAATGTGTACAATTTAAGGAATGTGTTTAGTGACGGCATCAGATTCCTAATTGATGGAGAAAGGTCTTGTGGTAAGAAAAGCTGCTTCTAGGAGGTTGTCAAGTGTTTTTGCTCGACGATTCCATTCTTGGGTGGTTGGTTTGGCCCTTGTTCCTGTAACTCGAATCCTAGCCCGGTATATCCCATTTTAATTTTACACCATTGTGAACCTTACGCCTTTTTTAATCTCTGATAGAGTTTCTCGGCATTGAAAAATCTTCCTAAACTAAATCACACGTGTATATGTTGAAATTTAAGAGATAACAGTCAAGAAAATAAATGGCAATGGTGATATATATGCGGATTAGACACGAAGAAAAAAAAAACACTCAACAAATGGCTTCAATTTAAGGAATGTGTTTAGTGACGACATCAGATTCCTAATTGATGGAGAAAGGTCTGGTGACAAGAAAAGCTGCTTCTAGGAGGTTGTCAAGTGTTTTCGCTCGACGATTCCATTCTTGGGTGGTTGGTTTGGCCCTTGTTCCTGTAACTCGAATCCTAGCCCGTTATATCCCATTTTAATTTTACGCCGTTGTGAACCTTACGCCTTTTTTACTCTCTGGTCGAGGTTCTCGGCATTGAAAAATCTTCATCAACTAAATCACACGTGTATATGTTGATATTTAAGAGATATACAGTCAAGAAAATCAAGGGCATTGGTGATATATATGCGGATAAGACACCAAAAAAAACACTCAACAAATGGCTACAATTTAAGGAATGTGTTTAGTGACGGCATCAGATTCCTAATTGATGGAGAAAGGTCTGGTGGTAAGAAAAGCTACTTCTAGGAGGTTGTCAAGTGTTTTCGCTCGACGATTTCATTATTGGGTGGTTGGTTTGGCCCTTGTTCCTGTAACTCGAATCCTAGCCCGGAATATCCCATTTTAATTTTACACCATTGTGAACCTTACGCCTTTTTTACTCTCTGATCGAGGTTCTCGACATTGAAAAATCTTCATAAACTAAATCACACGTGTATTTGTTGACATTTAAGAGATATACAGTCAAGAAAATCAAGGGCAATGGTGATATATATGCGGATAAGACACAAAAAAAAAACACTCAACAAATGGCTACAATTTAAGGAATGTGTTTAGTGACGGCATCAGATTCCTAATTGATGGAGAAAGGTCTGGTGGTAAGAAAAGTTGCTTCTAGGAGGTTGTCAAGTGTTTTCGCTCGACGATTTCATTCTTGGGTGGTTGGTTTGGCCCTTGTTCCTGTAACTCGAATCCTAGCCCGGAATATCCCATTTTAATTTTACAGCATTGTGAACCTTACGCCTTTTTTACTCTCTGATCGAGGTTCTCGGCATTGAAAAATCTTCATAAACTAAATCACACGTGTATTTGTTGACATTTAAGAGATATACAGTCAGGAAAATCAAGGGCAATGGTGATATATATGCGGATTAGACACAAAAAAAAAAACACTCAACAAATGGCTACAATTTAAGGAATGTGTTTAGTGACGGCATCAGATTCATAATTGATGGAGAAAGGTCTGGTGACAAGAAAAGCTGCTTCTAGGAGGTTGTCAAGTATTTTCGCTCGACGATTCCATTCTTGGGTGGTTGGTTTGGCCCTTGTTCCTGTAACTCAAATCCTAGCCCGGTATATCCCATTTTAATTTTACACCATTGTGAACCTTACGCCTTTTTTAATCACTGATAGAGTTTCTCGGCATTGAAAAATCTTCCTAAACTAAATCACACGTGTATATGTTGACATTTAAGAGATATACAGTCAAGAAAATAAATGGCAATGGTGATATATATGCGGATTAGACACCAAGAAAAAGAAAACACTCAACAAATGGCTTCAATTTAAGGAATGTGTTTAGTGACGGCATCAGATTCATAATTGATGGAGAAAGGTCTGGTGACAAGAAAAGCTGCTTCTAGGAGGTTGTCAAGTGTTTTCGCTCGACGATTCCATTCTTGGGTGGTTGGTTTGGCCCTTGTTCCTGTAACTCGAATCCTAGCCCGGTATATCCCATTTTAATTTTACACCGTTGTGAACCTTACGCCTTTTTTACTCTCTGATCGAGGTTCTCGGCATTGAAAAAGCTTCATAAACTAAATCACACGTGTATATGTTGACATTTAAGAGATATACAGTCAAGAAAATCAAGGGCAATGGTGATATATATGCGGATTAGACACAAAAAAAAAAAACACACTCAACAAATGGCTACAATTTAAGGAATGTGTTTAGTGACGGCATCAGATTCCTAATTGATGGAGAAAGGTCTGGTGGTAAGAAAAGCTGCTTCTAGGAGGTTGTCAAGTGTTTTCGCTCGACGATTTCATTATTGGGTGGTTGGTTTGGCCCTTGTTCCTGTAACTCGAATCCTAGCCCGGAATATCCCATTTTAATTTTACACCGTTGTGAACCTTATGCCTTTTTTCCTCTCTGATCGAGGTTCTCGACATTGAAAAATCTTCATAAACTAAATCACACGTGTATTTGTTGACATTTAAGAGATATACAGTCAAGAAAATCAAGGGCAATGGTGATATATATGCGGATAAGACATAAAAAAAAAACACTCAACAAATGGCTACAATTTATGGAATGTGTTTAGTGACGGCATCAGATTCCTAATTGATGGAGAAAGGTCTGGTGGTAAGAAAAGCTGCTTCTAGGAGGTTGTCAAGTGTTTTCGCTCGACGATTCCATTCGTGGGCGGTTGGTTTGGCCCTTGTTCCTATAACTCGAATCCTAGCCCGGTATATCCCATTTTAATTTTACACCATTGTGAACCTTACGCCATTTTCACTCTCTCATAGAGGTTCTCGGCATTGAAAAATCTTCGTAAACTAAATCACACGTGTATATGTTGATATTTAAGAGATATACAGTAAAGAAAATCAAGGGCAATGGTGATATATATCCGGATTAGACACAAAAAAAAACATTCAACAAATAGCTACAATTTAAGGAATGTGTTTAGTGACGGCATCAGATTCCTAATTCATGGAGAAAGGTCTGGTGGCAAGAAAAGCTGCTTCTAGGCGGTTGTGAAGTGTTTTCGCTCGACGATTCCATTCTTGGGTGGTTGGTTTGGCCCTTGTTCCTGTAACTCGAATCCTAGCCCGGTATATCCCATTTTAATTTTACACCATTGTGAACCTTACCCCTTTTTTACTCTCTGATCGAGGTTCTCGTCATTGAAAAATCTTCATAAACTAAATCACACGTGTATATGTCGACATTTAAGAGATATACAGTCAAGAAAATCAAGGGCAATGGTGATATATATGCGGATTAGACACCAAAAAAAACACTCAACAAATGGCTACAATTTAAGGAATGTGTTTAGTGACGGCATCAGATTCCTAATTGATGGAGAAAGGTCTGGTGGTAAGAAAAGCTGCTTCTAGGAGGTTGTCAAGTGTTTTCGCTCGACGATTCCATTCGTGGGCGGTTGGTTTGGCCCTTGTTCCTATAACTCGAATCCTAGCCCGGTATATCCCATTTTAATTTTACACCATTGTGAACCTTACGCCATTTTCACTCTCTCATAGAGGTTCTCGGCATTGAAAAATCTTCGTAAACTAAATCACACGTGTATATGTTGATATTTAAGAGATATACAGTCAAGAAAATCAAGGCCAATGGTGATATATATCCGGATTAGACACAAAAAAAACATTCAACAAATAGCTACAATTTAAGGAATGTGTTTAGTGACGGCATCAGATTCCTAATTCATGGAGAAAGGTCTGGTGGCAAGAAAAGCTGCTTCTAGGAGGTTGTGAAGTGTTTTCGCTCGACGATTCTATTCTTGGGTGGTTGGTTTGGCCCTTGTTCCTGTAACTCGAATCCTAGCCCGGTATATCCCATTTTAATTTTACACCATTGTGAACCTTACCCCTTTTTTACTCTCTGATCGAGGTTCTCGTCATTGAAAAATCTTCATAAACTAAATCACACGTGTATATGTTGATATTTAAGAGATATACAGTCAAGAAAATCAAGGGCAATGGTGATATATATGCGGATTAGACACCAAAAAAAAAAACACTCAACAAATGGCTACAATTTAAGGAATGTGTTTAGTGACGGCATCAGATTCCTAATTGATGGAGAAAGGTCTGGTGGTAAGAAAATCTGCTTCTAGGAGGTTGCCAAGTGTTTTCGCTCGACGATTCCATTCTTGGGTGGTTGGTTTTTCCCTTGTTCCTGTTACTCGAATCCTAGCCCGGTATATCCCATTTTAATTTTACACCATTGTGAACCTTACGCCTTTTTTACTCTCTGATTGAGGTTCTCGGCATTGAAAAATCTTCATAAACTAAATCACACATGTATTTGTTGACATTTAAGAGATATTCAGTCAAGAAAATCAAGGGCAATGGTGATATATATGCGGATAAGACACCAAAAAAAAACACTCAACAAATAGCTACAATTTAAGGAATGTGTTTAGTGAAGGCATCAGATTCCTAATTGATGGACAAAGGTCTGGTGGTAAGAAAAGCTGCTTCTAGAAGGTTGTGAACTGTTTTCGCTCGACGATTCCATTCTTGGGTGGTTGGTTTGGCCCTTATTCCTGTAACTCGAATCCTAGCTCGGTATATCCCCTTTTAATTTTACATCATTGTTAACCTTACGCCTTTTTTACTCTCTGATAGAGGTTCTCGGCATTGAAAAATCTTCATAAACTAAATCACACGTGTATATGTTGACTTTAAGAGATATACAGTCAAGAAAATCAAGGGCAATGGTGATATATATGCAGATTAGACATAAAAAAAAAACACTCAACAAATAGCTACAATTTATGGAATGTGTTTAGTGACGGCATCAAATTCCTAATTGATGGAGAAAGGTCTGGTGGCAAGAAAAGCTGCTTCTATGAGGTTGTCAAGTGTTTTCTCTCGACGATTCCATTCTTGGGTGGTTGGTTTGGCCCTTGTTCCTGTAACTCGAATCCTAGCCCTGTATATCCCATTTTAATTTTACACCATTGTGAACCTTACGCCTTTTTTACTCTCTGATCGAGGTTCTCGGCATTGAAACATCTTAATAAACTAAATCACACGTGTATATGTTGACATTTAAGAGATATACAATCAATAAAATTAAGGGCAATGGTGATATATATGCAGATTAGACACACAAAAAAAAAAACACTCAACAAATGGCTACAATTTAAGGAATGTGTTTAGTGACGGCATAAGATTCCTAATTGATGGAGAAAGGTCTGGTGGCAAGAAAAGTTGCTTCTAGGAGGTTGTCAAGTGTTTTCGCTCGACGATTACATTCGTGGGCGGTTGGTTTGGCCCTTGTTCCTATAACTCGAATCCAAGCCCGGTATATCTCATTTTAATTTTACACCATTGTGAACCTTACGCCATTTTCACTCTCTCATAGAGGTTCTCGGCATTGAAAAATCTTCGTAAACTAAATCACACGTGTATATGTTGATATTTAAGAGATATACAGTCAAGAAAATCAGGGGCAATGGTGATATATATCCGGATTAGACACAAAAAAAAACACTCAACAAATAGCTACAATTTAAGGAATGTGTTTAGTGACGGCATCAGATTCCTAATTAATGGAGAAAGGTCTGGTGGCAAGAAAAGCTGCTTCAATGAGGTTGTCAAGTGTTTTCTCTCGACGATTCCATTCTTGGGTGGTTGGTTTGGCCCTTGTTCCTGTAACTCGAATCCTAGCCCTGTATATCCCATTTTAATTTTACACCATTGTGAACCTTACGCCTTTTTTACTCTCTGATCGAGGTTCTCGGCATTGAAACATCTTAATAAACTAAATCACACGTGTATATGTTGACATTTAAGAGATATACAGTCAATAAAATCAAGGGCAATGGTGATATATATGCAGATTAGACACACAAAAAAAAAAAAAACACTCAACAAATGGCTACAATTTAAGGAATGTGTTTAGTGACGGCATAAGATTCCTAATTGATGGAGAAAGGTCTGGTGGCAAGAAAAGCTGCTTCTAGGAGGTTGTCAAGTGTTTTCGCTCGACGATTACATTCGTGGGCGGTTGGTTTGGCCCTTGTTCCTATAACTCGAATCCTAGCCCGGTATATCTCATTTTAATTTTACACCATTGTGAACCTTACGCCATTTTCACTCTCTCATAGAGGTTCTCGGCATTGAAAAATCTTCGTAAACTAAATCACACGTGTATATGTTGATATTTAAGAGATATACAGTCAAGAAAATCAGGGGCAATGGTGATATATATCCGGATTAGACACAAAAAAAAAACACTCAACAAATAGCTACAATTTAAGGAATGTGTTTAGTGACGGCATCAGATTCCTAATTAATGGAGAAAGGTCTGGTGGCAAGAAAAGCTGCTTCTAGGAGGTTGTGTATTGTTTTCGCTCGACGATTCCATTCTTGGGTGTTGGTTTGGCCCTTGTTCCTGTAACTCGAATCCTAGCCCGGTATATCCCATTTTAATTTTACACCATTGTGAACCTTACCCCTTTTTTACTCTCTGATCGAGGTTCTCGTCATTGAAAAATCTTCATAAACTAAATCACACGTGTATATGTTGATATTTAAGAGATATACAGTCAAGAAAATCAAGGGCAATGGTGATATATATGCGGATTAGACACCAAAAAAAAAACACTCAACAAATGGCTACAATTTAAGGAATGTGTTTAGTGACGGCATCAGATTCCTAATTGATGGAGAAATGTCTGGTGGTAAGAAAATCTGCTTCTAGGAGGTTGTCAAGTGTTTTCGCTCGACGATTCCATTCTTGGGTGGTTGGTTTGGCCTTTGTTCCTGTTACTCGAATCCTAGCCCGGTATATCCCATTTTAATTTTACACCATTGTGAACCTTACGCCTTTTTTACTCTCTGATTCAGGTTATCTGCATTGAAAAATCTTCATAAACTAAATCACACATGTATTTGTTGACATTTAAGAGATATACAGTCAAGAAAAGCAAGGGCAATGGTGATATATATGCGGATAAGACACCAAGAAAAAAACACTCAACAAATAGCTACAATTTAAGGAATGTGTTTAGTGACGGCATCAGATTCCTAATTGATGGACAAAGGTCTGGTGGTAAGAAAAGCTGCTTCTAGGAGGTTGTGAACTGTTTTCACTCGACGATTCCATTCTTGGGTGGTTGGTTTGGCCCTTGTTCCTGTAACTCGAATCCTAGCCCGGTATATCCCCTTTTAATTTTACATCATTGTTAACCTTACGCCTTTTTTACTCTCTGATAGAGGTTCTCGGCATTGAAAATTTTTCATAAACTAAATCACACGTGTATATGTTGACTTTAAGAGATATACAGTCAAGAAAATCAAGGGCAATGGTGATATATATGCAGATTAGACATAAAAAAAAAACACTCAACAAATGGCTACAATTTAAGGAATGTGTTTAGTGACGGCATCAAATTCCGAATTGATGGAGAAAGGTCTGGTGGCAAGAAAAGCTGCTTCTATGAGGTTGTCAAGTGTTTTATCTCGACGATTCCATTCTTGGGTGGTTGGTTTGGCCCTTGTTCCTGTAACTCGAATCCTAGCCCTGTATATCCCATTTTAATTTTACACCATTGTGAACCTTATGCCTTTTTTACTCTCTGATCGAGGTTCTCGGCATTGAAACATCTTAATAAACTAAATCACACGTGTATATGTTGACATTTAAGAGATATACAGTCAAGAAAATCAAGGGCAATGGTGATATATATGCAGATAAGACACACAAAAAAAAAACACTCAACAAATGGCTACAATTTAAGGAATGTGTTTAGTGACGGCATCAGATTCTTAATTGATGGAGAAAGGTCTGGTGGCAAGAAAAGCTGCTTCTAGGAGGTTGTCAAGTGTTTTCGCTCGACGATTCCATTCTTGGGTGGTTGGTTTGGCCCTTGTTCCTGTAACTCGAATCCTAGCCCGGTATATCCCATTTTAAATTTACACCAATGTGAACCTTACCCCTTTTTTACTCTCTGATCGAGGTTCTCGTCATTGAAAAATTTTCATAAACTAAATCACACGTTTATATGTTGATATTTAAGAGATATACAGTCATGAAAATCAAGGGCAATGGTGATATATATGCGGATTAGACACCAAAAAAAAAACACTCAACAAATGGCTACAATTTAAGGAATGTGTTTAGTGACGGCATCAGATTCCTAATTGATGGAGAAAGGTCTGGTGGTAAGAAAATCTGCTTCTAGGAGGTTGTCAAGTGTTTTCGCTTGACGATTCCATTCTTGGGTGGTTGGTTTGGCCCTTGTTCCTTTTACTCGAATCCTAGCCCGGTATATCCCATTTTAATTTTACACCATTGTGAACCTTACGCCTTTTTTACTCTCTGATTGAGGTTCTCGGCATTGAAAAATCTTCTTAAACTAAATCACACATGTATTTGTTGACATTCAAGAGATATACAGTCAAGAAAATCAAGGGCAATGGTGATATATATGCGGATAAGACACCAAAAAAAAAAACACTCAACAAATAGCTACAATTTATGGAATGTGTTTAGTGACGGCATCAGATTCCTAATTGATGGACAAAGGTCTGGTGGTAAGAAAAGCTGCTTCTAGGAGGTTGTGAACTGTTTTCGCTCGACGATTCGATTCTTGGGTGGTTGGTTTGGCCCTTGTTCCTGTAACTCGAATCCTAGCCCGGTATATCCCATTTTAATTTTACACCATTGTGAACCTTACGCCTTTTTTACTCTCTGATCGAGGTTCTCGGCATTGAAACATCTTAATAAACTAAATCACACGTGTATATGTTGACATTTAAGAGATATACAGTCAATAAAATCAAGGGCAATGGTGATATATATGCAGATTAGACACACAAAAAAAAACACTCAACAAATGGCTACAATTTAAGGAATGTGTTTAGTGACGGCATCAGATTCCTAATTGATGGAGAAAGGTCTGGTGGCAAGAAAAGCTGCTTCTATGAGGTTGTCAAGTGTTTTCTCTCGACGATTCCACTCTTGGGTGGTTGGTTTGGCCCTTGTTCCTGTAACTCGAATCCTAGCCCGGTATATCTCATTTTAATTTTACACCATTGTGAACCTTACGCCATTTTCACTCTCTCATAGAGGTTCTCGGCATTGAAAAATCTTCTTAAACTAAATCACACGTATATATGTTGATATTTAAGAGATATACAGTCAAGAAAATCAAGGGAAATGGTGATATATATCCGGATTAGACACAAAAAAAAAACACTCAACAAATAGCTACAATTTAAGGAATGTGTTTAGTGACGGCATCAGATTCCTAATTAATGGAGAATGGTCTGGTGGCAAGAAAAGCTGCTTCTAGGAGGTTGTGAGGTGTTTTCGCTCGACGATTCCATTCTTGGGTGGTTGGTTTGGCCCTTGTTCCTGTAACTCGAATCCTAGCCCGGTATATCCCATTTTAATTTTACACCATTGTGAACCTTACCCCTTTTTTACTCTCTGATCGAGGTTCTCGTCGTTGAAAAATCTTCATAAACTAAATCACACGTGTATATGTTGATATTTAAGAGATATACAGTCAAGAAAATCAAGGGCAATGGTGATATATATGCGGATTAGACACAAAAAAAAACACTCAACAAATGGCTACAATTTAAGGAATGTGTTTAGTGACGGCTTCAGATTCCTAATTGATGGAGAAAGGTCTGGTGGTAAGAAAATCTGCTTCTAGGAGGTTGTCAAGTGTTTTCGCTCGACGATTCCATTCTTGGGTGGTTGGTTTGGCCCTTGTTCCTGTTACTCGAATCCTAGCCCGGTATATCCCATTTTAATTTTACACCATTGTGAACCTTACGCCTTTTTTACTCTCTGATTGAGGTTCTCTGCATTGAAAAATCTTCATAAACTAAATCACACATGTATTTGTTGACATTTAAGAGATATACAGTCAAGAAAATCAAGGGCAATGGTGATATATATGCGGATAAGACACCAAAAAAAAACACTCAACAAATAGCTACAATTTAAGGAATGTGTTTAGTGACGGCATCAGATTCCTAATTGATGGACAAAGGTCTGGTGGTAAGAAAAGCTGCTTCTAGGAGGTTGTGAACTGTTTTCGCTCGACGATTCCATTCTTGGGTGGTTGGTTTGGCCCTTGTTCCTGTAACTCGAATCCTAGCCCGGTATATCCCCTTTTAATTTTACATCATTGTTAACCTTACGCCTTTTTTACTCTCTGATAGAGGTTCTTGGCATTGAAAAATCTTCATAAACTAAATCACACGTGTATATGTTGACTTTAAGAGATATACAGTCAAGAAAATCAAGGGCAATGGTAATATATATGCAGATTAGACATAAAAAAAAACACTCGACAATTGGCTACAATTTAAGGAATGTGTTTAGTGACGGCATCAAATTCCGAATTGATGGAGAAAGGTCTGGTGGCAAGAAAAACTGCTTCTATGAGGTTGTCAAGTGTTTTCTCTCGACGATTCCATTCTTGGGTGGTTGGTTTGCCCCTTGTTCCTGTAACTCGAATCCTAGCCCTGTATATCCCATTTTAATTTTACACCATTGTGAACCTTACGCCTTTTTTACTCTCTGATCGAGGTTCTCGGCATTGAAACATCTTAATAAACTAAATCAAACGTGTATATGTTGACATTTAAGAGATATACAATCAAGAAAATCAAGGGCAATGGTGATATATATGCAGATTAGACACACAAAAAAAAAAAACACTCAACAAATGGCTACAATTTAAGGAATGTGTTTAGTGACGGCATCAGATTCCTAATTGATGGAGAAAGGTCTGGTGGTAAGAAAATCTGCTTCTAGGAGGTTGTCAAGTGTTTTCGCTCGACGATTCCATTCTTGGGTGGTTGGTTTGGCCCTTGTTCCTGTTACTCGAATCCTAGCCCGGTATATCCCATTTTAATTTTACACCATTGTGAACCTTACGCCTTTTTTACTCTCTGATTGAGGTTCTCGGCATTGAAAAATCTTCATAAACTAAATCACACATGTATTTGTTGACATTTAAGAGATATACAGTCAAGAAAATCAAGGGCAATGGTGATATATATGCGGACAAGACACCAAAAAAAAAAAACTCAACAAATAGCTACAATTTAAGGAATGTGTTTAGTGACGGCATCTGATTCCTAATTGATGGACAAAGGTCTGGTGGTAAGAAAAGCTGCTTCTAGGAGGTTGTGAACTGTTTTCGCTCGACGATTCCATTCTTGGGTGGTTGGTTTGGCCCTTGTTCCTGTAACTCGAATCCTAGCCCGGTATATCCCCTTTTAATTTTACATCATTGTTAACCTTACGCCTTTTTTACTCTCTGATAGAGGTTCTCGGCATTGAATAATCTTAATAAACTAAATCACACGTGTATATGTTGACTTTAAGAGATATACAGTCAAGAAAATCAAGGGCAATGGTGATATATATGCAGATTAGACATAAAAAAAAAAACACTCAACAAATGGCTACAATTTAAGGAATGTGTTTAGTGACGGCATCAAATTCCGAATTGATGAAGAAAGGTCCGGTGGCCAGAAAAACTGCTTCTATGAGGTTGTCAAGTGTTTTCTCTCGACGATTCCATTCTTGGGTGGTTGGTTTGGCCCTTGTTCCTGTAACTCGAATCCTAGCCCTGTATATCCCATTTTAATTTTACACCATTGTGAACCTTACGCCTTTTTTACTCTCTGATCGAGGTTCTCGGCATTGAAACATCTTAGTAAACTAAATCACACGTGTATATGTTGACATTTAAGAGATATACAGTCAAGAAAATCAAGGGCAATGGTGATATATATGCAGATTAGACACACAAAAAAAAACACTCAACAAATGGCTACAATTTAAGGAATGTGTTTAGTGACGGCATCAGATTCCTAATTGATGGAGAAAGGTCTGGTGGCAAGAAAAGCTGCTTCTAGGAGGTTGTCAAGTGTTTTCGCTCGACGATTCCATTCTTGGGTGGTTGGTTTGGCCCTTGTTCCTGTAACTCGAATCCTAGCCCGGTATATCCCATTTTAATTTTACACCATTGTGAACCTTACCCCTTTTTACTCTCTGATCGAAGTTCTCGGCATTGAAAAATCTTCATAAACTAAATCACACGTGTATATGTTGATATTTAAGAGATATACAGTCAAGAAAATCAAGGGCAATGGTGATATATATGCAGATTAGACACCAAAAAAAAACACCCAACAAATGGCTACAATTTAAGGAATGTGTTTAGTGACGGCATCAGATTCCTAATTGATGGAGAAAGGTCTGGTGGTAAGAAAACTGCTTCTAGGAGGTTGTCAAGTGTTTTCGCTCGACGATTCCATTCTTGGGCTGTTGGTTTGGCCCTTGTTCCTGTAACTCGAATCCTAGCCCGGTATATCCCATTTTAATTTTACACCATTGTGAACCTTACGCCAGTTTTACTCTCTCATGGAGGTTCTCGGCATTGAAAAATCTTCGTAAACTAAATCACACATGTATATGTTGACATTTAAGAGATATACAGTCAAGAAAATCAAGGGCAATGGTGATATATATGCGGATTAGACACCAAAAAAAAAACACTCAACAAATGGCTACAATTTAAGGAATGTGTTTAGTGACGGCATCAGATTCCTAATTGAAGGAGAAAGGTCTTGTGGCAAGAATAGCTGCTTCTAGGTGGTTATCAAGTGTTTTCGCTTGACGATTCCATTCTTGGGTGGTTGGTTTGGCCTTTGTTCCTGTAACTCGAATCTTAGCACGGTATATCCCATTTTAATTTTGCACCATTGTGAACCTTACGCCTTTTTTACTCTCTGATCGAGGTTCTCGGCATTGAAAAATCTTCATAAACTAAATCACACGTGTATATGTTGATATTTAAGAGATATACAGTCAAGAAAAT